>CAWUFW010000260.1:3773043-5030724 GCA_963921515.1 Calotriton arnoldi
AGGCTCAAGAAATTTAACCAAAACCTTACAACGTCCAGTCACATACAAAGTGAACTTTAGCACTGTAGTAGTCAAATAACCTCACCTCCAACCCCTTGAGGAAAGCTGGGATGGAGCACTTGATCCAGGGAAAACTGCAGTCAGGTACCCAGAGTTCCTGCAACCAGACAGGTGGTATCAAAGTCATTGTTGAGATCTGAGCAGCCATTGTTAGTTGGGGCAGTGATCTCATTTATGAACCAGTACAACTATCGGAAAGAGTGATGGGGAGTCATTTGGGGTCTCCAACGTCTCTCAGTGTGATATAGCTCTCTGCAGCGTGACATGCATCATGCAAAGGGCATCACAGTTAAGCAATTTAGCCTCTTTGGCCTGTCACCCTGACCAGGCCTCTTGTTTCTTCAAACAAGAGAAACCTCCGACGAATGCATGAGTCTCTGTACTATGCATCTGAATGTTTGGGAAAGTCATAGCCCTTATCTTTTCATGCAACCCTGTACATGCTCTGGTTGTCCTGGTGGACTATGTCTATATATAAACAACAAAGGGGGAGATAGAGGAGAGGGGCACAAAGACTCGTCCTCCAAAGTCGTACTCAAAAAACCTTCGAGCCACAGGTGGGCGGTTTTCCTAGAGCGAGGGAGTAGCCTTGAGGAAAGTGTGACTACAGGCATCCCTCCTCCCCCGTTTGGACTCATGATGCCTCAATGAGGCATATAACATATCTCAAGGAAGAGACCAATTAGGACCAATTAGGTGCTGTATATCTTTTAATTTAACCATAATACAGTGAACTTTATGACTAAGGGAGTGGTAACAGGGAATAACCTTCCTAGGCCCTGACGAAAAGCCAAGGGGTAGGGCTCGAAACCAGTTGACCGGAGAAACCCAGGGACATGACCCCATAGAGTTTCTTGTTTTCCCCTTATTTTAATCATAGAGGTGCTAAATAAACAATATTTTCCTACTAGCCAGATATTTTTAATTATGTTTCCAATAAACCCCCACTCCTATTTCTCTCATCTGGATAGGTCCTAACACTATCAGTGCTCCCACGTATTTGTCGGTCGCAGCACGCCCCATTACGCAGCCGGATGGGAAGAACCATATGATGAAGCATGCCACCAAGGGTTAACCCTGGTGGGTGAGGGTTATTTAAAGAAATGTCTTTCTTTTGTCTCAATAAATATCAGGAGGGGAGGAAGAAGGAGCATAATTCACTTTGGACTATGTCTAGCACCATTCACTTTAATGTACCCCTATACAACAAGTCTCTTCCTAGTGAACACCGCCCATGTACAAGTGTTTGAATGATACATACTCAAGGCATTGAGTAACTTCCAGGTGAACTACAAACCTGTGTATCTGAGATATGTGCTCCTACAGAACACAAAGCCAAATCACAGAGTCACGGTCTGAATTACTGCACCTCACATTTGAACCGTGGGTGCCCCTGCAGTATTCTCCTCTTTTCGCTGAGTTCCTCCTAAGTGATACCCTCACTATGGCTTGGGAAGTCTCGCACCATGGCATTGAGCTCATGAATCATATATGTTCTCTCCTCTGATCAGAGGGCAAGTGTCCAGCTCCAACACACATCACTTACAGCGCTCTCACCTACCACCACAGTCCAATCATCCTCTTGCTGTGCTTCTTCCTGCCCAGGGCCTTACTCTACTTGAGCCCTTCTGATTGCCCACCACTCTGGTGCCCTCACAACCTTTTGCACAATCAGGGCATCACCATTGGCCCTCCACCCCTTTTCCCTAGTTTTATCACTTGACTCAAGACAGCATTCAGAATTGAAGTTCTCTTCAAAAACTCTCACTTCCATCCCAAACACCTCCCTGGAACACTATGAAATAACCATCCTCTTACCATTCAGGTTACACATAGTTCTAATATACAGTTGCACACGCATTACTGGATATCTTGATGAACAAGACTCGATCCTGGACTCACTGCACCCGATGAGACACCTCTTTGTCCTCGCGATCATAACCTACGCATGAAGAACCACCAGTAAGACACATTTTTCACTCAGTCACTCTTGAAAAATCCCTACTCAACTGACCCCCTCCTCTCCTGCCATCGACCCATCCATTACTATCCTCGTAACCCCATGCAACAAAGCCCTCTTCCATTTACCCATAGGAAGCCCCATCTCTGCAGCTCAAGGGTTCCATGCCCAGACATGAATTCTCACCCACTAAATCACTACCTTCAGCTAGATTCACCACAACGTTATTCCTTTCCTTGACACATCTCTTAGAACACCTTCAATGAAATACTTCAGCCAGCCATTGCCTGACAATATTCTCTTGCAACCCTTTTACCCCTCTGTCCCATGCCTCTAACACTGGATCTCATCCACCATCTTCTACATCATGACTTAGCTGCACACTCATGGCAACATGTGGAGAAAATCCATTACCCCTTGAGGAGCCCGAAACCTACAAGAAGACCTAAATATTTTCTTTTAGTGAAACTGGCCTTTTCACAATCACCTTACCTCACCCACAGCATCTATCCTGAGTCCTAAACACCACAATAAGCCACTTTATCTCATATTTCATTTGCATAATGACCCCCGTCAGGAACACTTCAGTAGCCCAGGGTCTTAGAAATGCAGCTGTTGGGGGCAGCAGTACTACATGTGAACGTAGAAGTGGGGTTGGGAGCACAGCACCGGGCACTGAAGACAGCAGGCCAGTGAGAAGAGGCAGCAACAGCAACATACAAGCAGACTGGCACACAATACCCACAGACCAGTATAAAAACAAAAGGCTGCTTTAATAGAACAGGCCTTTGCTTACAATGCCTTCGCAACAGCCACTGCAACTAAATGTTTCCCGGTCTTACAAATAAAGAAAACTTCCCAATCTCCCTCAACCATTAAACCTCTATGTAACCAAAACATCCCCCACATGCACACAATCGGGTCAGCTTTGTCAATTCCTGTAAACCATCCTGCAGTCAGAGTCCCTTCTTAGTTCTCTCCCTTTAAATTCTCACCCATTTCCCTTAATTTTTCATTACTGACATCCCATTATCTGGGCATCACTTTCCTCCCTCTACCGCCCCCTTCCAAGCTGGAACCCTCCAACTTATGATGCACCAACCCCATTCTGCGTTGAAGATTAGTTTCCCATCATGCCTACTTGCAAACCCTGTCCTACCAGGTGCAGTACATTCAATAAAATGTCCAAACCAGTTCCATCAAAGTCAAGCCAACAACCCTTCAAATTACTCCCATTCACCCCCACCCACTTTCTACAATTAACTTCCCCTGTTACCCTTTATCTCACAGCCCTCCCTCCTATACTCATACCCACTCCCAGAACAATGTCTACATTTACCTCCCTCTAAGCAACCTACGTAACTCGACATGGGAGGCAAGGACCAAACTTGCGCTCACCGCGCTAGCTATGCTAGGACACCTCGCTGAAAAGACTGTCCTGCCACCTTGAGCTTGAGTCCCAAATAAGCCCCACCCTAAATTAAACCTACTAATACCCCCAATGCTGTATGGAGCACACCAGTGACCCCAAAAACCTGGGCGAGGTCTTTCCTCCCCCCGGGCACCCCAATGTGCTACCTCCTATACACCCTTTGCAGTCTTCGGTTCAACATGCAGTGCTGCTATCCATACCCTATGAAGGATCGGGGCCCACCTGCAGCCCTGCTGGTCAAACCCTCCAGTCTCAGTGCAGATGTGCAACGTTGATGTCCACTCATTCCCTAGTCCTACAGACTGTGGTCAGAAGGATGCTCCTGACTCTGCCTCACCCCAAGAGCGTCAGCCCATTTATGTCGAGGAGTAGGGTCGTATTGGGAGAGAAAATATTCCTGGCACCAACATAAAAGTGGCCGTGATTAACTAATCAGATCGTTAAAACAGTATCCCATTTGGGATGGAAAAGTCCCTTGCTTGGTGACATACGTGTACCCCTGCCCTGAGTGCCCAAGCTGCAGTGATATCTGGATCGTTGGTAATGAATTTTGGTCATGATCGAACACGGACCATGTGTGTGCACTATGACCTTGGTCTGTCTAATGTATTGCATTGCAGTCTGCTTAGACCAGGAGGGCGCCCAGGTAAGAGAGCAGGTAAGGCTGACAAATGGGGCGCTTTGAATTAAAGCGCTCTGGTGCAGGGACTCTGGGATCTTGCCAAAGAGTCCCCATAGAACTTCTATGACTTGAACGCATTAGCAGGGACTAGCTTGGATGTCACCACCCGTGAATAGGAAATAACCATCAGCCATAAACCTGGAAGAGGGACTGGAAAACTGACCTAGGTAACACTAGTGGGCTTGCCTCAAGAAGGCTGTCTATATTGTTTGCAGTATGTTGTATTGTACTTTGTGTAAGTAGACAATCTGTTTTACATAAAAACAAATAATTTACTGGACAGTCATTTATTGGGGTTGCTGGGTGTATTTTGAGTTGTGAGTCTGCACTTGCCTTACACCTAGCTCCTCCCTGAGAAGCTTTGGTTTGCTCAACTTGTGATGCAGGCAATGTTTGTGGTAATATCAGGGAAATCAACAGTCAAAACTTTCCCACCAGACCATAAACCAGGCCTACAAATAGCCAAAATACGGCCCACAAACTGACCTGACAGACCAGCCCTTCGCGCACTGCCAAATTTCTTTATTGACCACTCCGACCCTGCTTCCATACAGTCTCAGTACACACGAGGTGCAGTCTCTTCACGCAGGTCCTGCAGTCTCAGGTCACACATACAGTGCTGATGGTCTTCTCACACAAACATGTAGCCTCGGTGCACAGATGCAGGGTATCGGATCATGCATGCAGTGCTAGCTCACCTGCAGTCTCCGGTCATCACACATGCTGCAGTCCCAGGTCACACTCAAACACACAAATACATTGCTGTTTCACCTGCAGTCCCAGGTCACACTCAAACACACACATGTAATGCTGTTTCACCTGCAGTCCCAGGTAACACTCAAACACCCAAATGCATTGCTGTTTCACCTGCAGTCCCAGGTCACACACAAATGCATTGCTGTTTCACCTGCAGTCCCAGGTCACACTCAAACACACAAATGCATTGCTGTTTCACCTGCAGTCCCAGGTCACACTCAAACACACAAATGCATTGCTGTTTCACCTGCAGTCCCAGGTCACACTCAAACACACACATGCAATGCAGTTTCACCTGCTGTCCCAGGTCACACTCAAACACACACATGCAATGCTGTTTCACCTGCAGTCCCAGGTCACACTCAAACACACACATGCAATGCAGTTTCATCTGCTGTCCCAGGTCACACTCAAACACACACATGCAATGCTGTTTCACCTGCAGTCCCAGGTCACACTCAAACACACAAATGCATTGCTGTTTCACCTCCAGTCCCAGGTCACACACAAACACACAAATGCATTGCTGTTTCACCTTCAGTCCCAGGTCACACAAACACACACATGCAATGCTGTTTCACCTGCAGTCCCAGGTCACACTCATACACACACATGCAATGCAGTTTCACCTGCTGTCCCAGGTCACACTCAAACACACAAATGCATTGCTGTTTCACCTGCAGTCCCAGGTCACACACAAACACACAAATGCATTGCTGTTTCACCTGGAGTCCCAGGTCACACTCAAACGCACAAATGCATTGCTGTTTCACCTGCAGTCCCTGGTCACACTAAAAAAACACACATGCAATGCTGTTTCACCTGCAGTCCCAGGTCACACACAAACACACATATGCAATGCTGTTTCACCTGCAGTCCCAGGTCACACTCAAACACACAAATGCATTGCTGTTTCACCTGCAGTCCCAGGTCACACACAAACACACAAATGCATTGCTGTTTCACCTGCAGTCCCAGGTCACACACAAACACACACATGCAATGCTGTTTCACCTGCAGTCTCATGTCACACACATGCAATGCAGTTTCACCTGCTGTCCCAGGTCACACTCAAACACATAAATGCATTGCTGTTTCACCTCCAGTCCCAGGTCACACACAAACACACAAATGCATTGCTGTTTCACCTGCAGTCCCAGGTCACACTCAAACGCACAAATGCATTGCTGTTTCACCTGCAGTCCCAGGTCACACTCAAACACACAAATGCATTGCTGTTTCACCTGCAGTCCCAGGTCACACTCAAACGCACAAATGCATTGCTGTTTCACCTGCAGTCCCAGGTCACACTCAAACACACAAATGCATTGCTGTTTCACCTGCAGTCCCAGGTCACACTCAAACGCACAAATGCATTGCTGTTTCACCTGCAGTCCCAGGTCACACTCAAACACACAAATGCATTGCTGTTTCACCTGCAGTCCCAGGTCACACTCAAACGCACAAATGCATTGCTGTTTCACCTGCAGTCCCAGGTCACACTCAAACACACAAATGCATTGCTGTTTCACCTGCAGTCCCAGGTCACACTCAAACACACACATGCAATGCAGTTTCACCTGCTGTCCCAGGTCACACTCAAACACACACATGCAATGCTGTTTCACCTGCAGTCCCAGGTCACACTCAAACACACACATGCAATGCAGTTTCACCTGCTGTCCCAGGTCACACTCAAACACACAAATGTATTGCTGTTTCACCTGCAGTCCCAGGTCACAAAAACACACACATGCAATGCTGTTTCACCTGCAGTCCCAGGTCACACTTAAACACACACATGCAATGCTGTTTCACCTGCAGTCCCAGGTCACACTCAAACGCACACATGCAATGCTGTTTCACCTGCAGTCCCAGGTCACACTCAAACACACATATGCAATGCTGTTTCACCTGCAGTCCCAGGTCACACTCAAACGCACAAATGCATTGCTGTTTCACCTGCAGTCCCAGGTCACACACAAACACACAAATGCATTGCTGTTTCACCTGCAGTCCCAGGTCACACTCAAACGCACAAATGCATTGCTGTTTCACCTGCAGTCCCAGGTCACACACAAACACACAAATGCATTGCTGTTTCACCTGCAGTCCCAGGTCACACACAAACACACAAATGCATTGCTGTTTCACCTGCAGTCCCAGGTCACACACAAACACACACATGCAATGCTGTTTCACCTGCAGTCTCATGCCACCCAGGCCTTGCTGTTTTACTAGCAGTTGTCTCAGGTCACACATACAACTGTGTTTCACCTGAAGTCTTAGGTCACACATGCCTTGATGTTTCACTAGCAGTTGTCTCAGCTTACACATATACACATGTAATGCAGTTTCATATGCAGTCTCAGGTCACACATGCCTTATTGTTTCACTGGTAGTAGGCGTCTCTGGTCACGCATACCCACATGAAACGCTGTTTCACTTGAAATCTCGGGTCATCACACAAGCATTACTGTTTCTCCTGAGTCCCAGGTCACACACACACATGCAATGCTGTTTCACTTGTAGTCTCAGATCAAGCATATATTGCTGTTTCACCTACTGTATCATCTGCAGTTCCATGTCTCATCCACACGTTTCACCTGCAGTCTTGGGTCACACATGCCTTGCTGTTGAACTAACAGTCGTCTCAGGTCACACATACATGCAACCCTGTTTCAACTGCAGTCTCGAGTCATACTACATCGTTTTGCCTATTGCCTCCTCGCACAAGTCTAGCAGTACCGTCAGGTCACGCAGTACGGCTGCCTCCACCGCAGTCCGAGGGCTCAACCGCGATGTTACCACAGTTGTCCCATACACACTGTGGTAGCAGATCACACATGCAGTATGCGATCCGTGTGCCCTGGGAACACTCACTGTCAATGACCTGTGGAGTAGCGAGGGAGATGGGCATTGTAATGACACTGACATCCCAGGGCGGATGAGTGCAGGAAGTTGCAGGAGGGGGAGGGCTAAGCTGCAAACGGTGTCCCGACGCCAAGAGGAGGGAAAGGGTTGGAAAAGAGCGGGCAGCCGCCCCGGGCAGCGGGGGAGTGTGAGTGCAGAGGGAGGAGAGGGCGACACAGGAGCAAGGAGTGCCGAGAGCCTGCATCACTCCGAGAAAGGCAGATACCATGAGCGGCAGGCGGCCTGGGGTCCGTGGCAGGAGGAGGAAGCCCGACGTGCACTCCCAGGTATAACGACCCGCCGTGGGGGGATCGGGAGGGGCCCAAGGGAGTACTGCAGGGGCAGCTAGGGCACGCAGGACAGAACTTGGAAGCACTCCCAGGTATAACGACCCGCCGTGGGGGCATCGGGAGGGGCCCAAGGGAGTACTGCATGGGCAGCTAGGGCACGCAGGACAGAACTTGGAAGCACTCCCAGGTATAACGACCCGCCGTGGGGGCATCGGGAGGGGCCCAAGGGAGTACTGCAGGGGCAGCTAGGGCACGCAGGACAGAACTTGGAAGCATGCAAGGGGGCCAACATCTCGTCGGTTTATTTTCCACATTAATCTACTTGTGAGTGGAAGAACTTTTAAACAGGAGAAAGATAACATTTTAGCTTTAATCGGCAGCATTCGCGCAGGATTTGAGCACATATTAAATGCTCATTCAAGCCTGCCTCAGACAGTTTCAGCTGTGCGTATGATTTAGGACCATGCACAAGGAACTGAGTCCCGAGTGTCCCACGGAGAGGTGACGGGAACTGGGGAGGCGTGGAGACTTGCTGCTGGAACCTATGGGGTTAACTACACTTTCATCGCGGAGTGCATTCACGGGAGAGCACGAGCTGTGATTTCCACACACGCTCACTTGTTCTGCGGTTGAGAGTAGCAAAGCTCGCCTTTACAAAATTAAATTAGCCAGCTTTGTGCACCTCGAGGAAAGGCAGTTTATGGAGATTAGTCTGGTGAGACGACTTCAACTCTGTGTACGCAAATGTTCAGAAGTTACTGTATCTCTTAAGGGCAGGATTCACGACGCGCACGCGCACTAGCAAGCCAACTGAACACACCCACCCCACTTCCCCCCCCTCCCATCCACGTTGCCAGGGCGACGGCTTCCCTATGCCTCTATCAGCTCTCTGGAAGTGGGTTGGTGACCCTTGCAGCGTCAAGCTCTTTTGTGTGTTTTTTGCAGGAGGCCACGATACCTGTGTGTGTGGTGTTGTGTACGACACCCTAGCTGTGCATTTTGACTAAGAAAGTCTTACCAAATATATTTTAAATGCCACCTTTTTTCTCCGTCTTAAAAATCTATTACTGAACGCGGGGACATGTTCCCTTACTCTAAAATTCTCACAATACGAACTCACAAAACCGCTTGCCGCTTTACATAACTACATGTTTGTGATAAGGGGACCCCCATTCAACCGAAGGCCGATGATTATCGATGAGATATCGGAGACTCAGGTACTCATCGTCACATTCTGCAGGGTGGCCCCATCACTTGGTGTTACGCCTGGCCCAAATTAGAGATGGGTGAGCCAACAAATTAACAGAAGGGCCAGCACTTTAAGTGGTTCGGGTCTCACTCCCGGTAGTAATTAAAAACGAACATTGAAACAGGTTCCAATTTGGCCCTATATTAATGCCCTTAACTCTACAGGCAAAAACACTAATGTTGTTTGAGCAATGATCGTAAAATTTGTTAAAATAATCCATGTCAGTGATTTTGTACCTGTTTATATTTCACTTTTTTTCTTAATCTTGCATTTCCTATGAGTGTTAGCTATTTCAAAGATGGTGTGGTTCTGTATTTTTTTTTTTTCGTGTAGCATATTACTCCTGCATATGAGCAACCTCCGATAATGGACGCCAATTGAGAGCTCTAGAGTTGAGGCGGAAGCAGTGCGAGTTTCTCACAGTGCCTTGTCAGTAGATCAAAAAGATGTTCAGAATACTTGGCCATCCAATGCTTGGCTTCTCTGCAGGGTGCACAGAGTAGTGGCCACGTATTCCAATTGCAATTATGATTCTGTGCGTAGTGTGTGAAGAAGGTGCACAGTTGTCAAAATATTGACAAGGCAAAAGTAAAACAAATGCAGTTCTTACAGGTGAGTGGGTGCGTTGTGTGTTTGGGGGATGGTAAAGTGAAGGAGATACGAGGAAGTGCATTCAGGAGAGAGTGAAAAGAGGATGCTGAAAAGGAAAGAGATGAGGTGTAAGATATGCAGATGGATGAGATGTGGAGAGAAGATTGTCATGCGTGTCTAACACAGAGTGAACATAACAGGAGTGATTGAGACACTCTGGAGACCACTAACCCTTCCACAGGCCTTACTAATTTTTTATGCACAGTCTCATAATCTCAGATATGAAGAAAAACAAATTTAAACTATTTTTATTTGATTTTATTATGAACAATACAAAATGAGTCAATACATTGGGATATAGTTCTTGCTTATGTATCACATTACAGTGTAGGGTCACATAACAACATATTTGAATGACCACAGCATATACAGAATTACCAATCCAGTTGCCCATCACCTGTGTATATGTCGTGTAGCTGTCTACCATCTCGCGCCTGATCTCTGGGGATATGGGGGGAAACGGGGCGATATGAAACATTTTTAATATTAATTATTCACAGCAAAATTATTGTTGTTCATTTATCCTAAGCAGGTAACCGCCACTGACAAAGCCAATAGTCCTAGCTGGTATTAGGTGTATGTCAGTTGTTGTGTTATATATTGTAAGTGTAATTGCATTTATATCGCTTACTACCCTTGATGAGGCGTCAAAGTGCTTTTTTCGGCGAGTAGCGCGCTACTCTGGAACCCATAAAGGATTAGTGGTGCGTTAGTATAGTGAAATATGAAAGAAATTTGGGTGGTGGATATGTTAGTCAGTTATTTGGATTGAGAAGAATGGTGGAGGGATAGAAGAGGGAAAAAAGATTTGCATTTATATAGCGCTTGCTACCCCTGATGGAGTGTTGAAGCGCTTTTTCAGCGAGTAGCACACTACTCCGGAACCCATAAAGGATTAGTGGTGAATTAGTATAGTGAAATATGAAAGAAATTTGAGTGGAGGATATGTTAGTCAGTTATTTGGATTGAGAAGGATAGTGGAGGGATAGAAGAGGGGGAAAAAAGTTGCATTTATATAGCGCTTGCTGCCCTGATGGGGTGTTGAAGCGCTTGTCCGGCAGTAGCACGCTACTGCGGAACCCATAAAGGATTAGTGGTGAATTAGTTTAGTGAAATATGAAAGTAATATGAGTGGTGTGCATGCATGAACCCAAAACGCAGGGAGGAAACAAAATACTGGTCAGGTGGCACACTATCAGAATCACAGAAATTTAGTTTGTGTTTAAGCCACGCTCTTGATTACATAGACCATGCCCCTTCTACAGACCCCCCACATTTTTCATCCCACTTAAAGCCCTGAGAAGGGTCTAACCAAAGGGTCTGGCTTGGCTGTAAGAGGCTGTGAATGAGTCAAACCCTGGAAATATTTGGCAGGTAAACAGTGCAACATAGATCATGTAAAATTTGATAAAAAGTGCATTTATTTAGCATGCAGAAGCGTATAACCCTAGTACATCAGATTATATCACTGCATCGACAAGGGTTTATGAAACATTATAGTTTTTAAACGTAAACTTAAAACATTCCTGCCCATCCCTCCCCTTTCCCCTACTACAATGGCATTAGTAACCTAAGAGGCAAGTCAGTTGTCTTGTGTACTCTAAAAGAGGCATAAAGCCTTATTCTAAATGGATCAACATTGTAATCCACTAAATTAAACACAAAGTGGTTTTTAACTCGCGTATCTGAAGGTGCTCCCATATGTGGGGATAAAAAAAAATGAGACTCCGTGAATTAAACTATTTGACTAGTATCACACAATTTGCGAGCATGGCAGCCAAGACTTAATACTGGTGTTCTTGTTGGACATTGTGCAGTTCAACCCATAGATGGGTAACTTTTTCTGTCTCTCGTTTTATAAAAACTATGCTTTTGTCTTTAATCCTCTGTGCACGAGTTTCGAGCATGGTGGCAGGGAGACGCCATATGAAAGCTCGGCTTCTGATGGATTCGAGGGCACAAGGAGACGCTGAGCCAAAGCAAGGCATCTGACTCGAACCCAGGGCCGGACTGGCCGTAGCGGGCACCGGGCGTTTTCCCAGTGGGCTGAAAGGGTGGGGGCTGGTTCGGACTGGTGGAGGCCGTTCTTATTACTGGGGGCCGGTTTTGCAGATTTACTGCAAAATCTGCCCCCTGTAACAAAAGCGCACCAGCAGTGTTAACCAAACAGCACCCCCGCGAACCCCCCCCACCCCATCCCACCTCAGGGCCGGTCCGATGAAATTGCCAGGGCTGTTTTGAGTTCCCAGTCCGGCCCTGCTCAAACCTGGCTCGACTTTTCAGTGAATTGCCCACCTCTTGCCCCAATGCCAGCTCTGCTGGCAACGTGAGCAGTCAATGGCAGTCTCTCAATTCGCCTGGGGGAAAAAAAACTTGGTTATCACAAACTCTTTTGCCATTTCTCATGAATTCCAGGCAACTCAAAATCTTTCCACTTCCAAAAACCCTTTACTTTAATGAAGTGGCACCACACACCAAAAATGACTTTCCTGATGCATACCAATCTTATTATTTTACATCTCCAACCTGCTTCTGAATTGTTGTTACCTAGAAAAGAAATTCAACCCACGTTTAGGCAAAGCAATAAAGGCAATTATTTGCAATCAGAATAGGCAGAAGAGAGCTTCAGGCAGGTTCATAGGCTATGCAGACAACCAAAATCAGCATAAACCAGCAGCCCTACATAATTTTCCTCATTTCCTGATGTGAACAAACTGATGACATGGGCAGTGCCGGCCGGCATGGCTCGCTGGTGGCTGGTGCGCGTGCAGCGGGTGGGGGATGGGGGGGGGCGTGGAGGGGTTGCGTGGAAATGTGCAAAAAAAATAAATTATAACTTCCCTTCCTGTTGGGTCCCACGTCTCTGCCCCACGCCTCAGGAAGCACAGCCAGGCCCCACTGACCAATCATAATACTGCAATGCAGCGTTGTGATTGGTAGGCACCCATGCTCCCTTTACCAATCACAATGCCACCACTGGACATGGGGCCTGAACACTGGACCTCTGTTGGGAACTCGAGATTGCTTTACCCTATTACTTGAAGATAGAATAAGCGGTGGCACAGTTAAAACTGTCCCAAATTTTACTTGCTGTTGCATGGGCAATCCATAGTGTTACAGTGAGATGTGTGATGTGAGCATCACTGTACTGATCTTAAGATGGGCACGCTAAAGATTTGGCAGTCGAGGAGTGTCTTGCCATTGGTACAAGGTATTAAACAACTTGAGAGTAGACTGGCTCTGCACCACTCATAGATCTGGGCAGGTTTTTGAGGAAATAAATACAAGACATTTCAACAAAGAAACTATCATCAGGAGTCTCTCTAAGCATGCACCAAACACACAGGCCCCAAACTAGGGTGTAATTCACGTTTGGCACACTACCCTAGATAATAGGAAGAGGTGCAGGATCCTTTGGATTCTCTTCTTCACCTGAACAGATTTGGTCATGTGAGGGGAAAACCCAGTTGGTTTCCTTAAATCATCCCTGCAGCTGTCTTGCTCACCTATCTCTTGGTTGGACATGTTTGGCCCAGGATCAACAGCAGTAAATTTTGTATTTGTGTCCCGCTACTGTTCACCCCAAGAGGTGACAATGGAATCGTCATTGATATGAATAGTGGGCTTCGCCCTCACCCCGCCACCAATTTGTTTAGTAGGTGTGGACTCAACATCAGGCGGTACATGCTTTATGTTATGTGGTTCTTTTCTTAGGCACAGATATCCAGTGGTTGGGAAAGAGCACAGAACTCACCATTACCCACAATTAAGCAAGAACCTACAAAGAGTTCGGAAGATTTTATCTGGGTCCGGTCCGGATGCTGTATTGTCTGAGTTTCTTGGGCATTTGGGCCTGGTCAGATAATACTAGTTGTTTCAAACTAAATATGTTCAGAGTTGGAAGGTAGATAGTTCTGAAGGCAAGCCTATTGATCCCTTTGACCGAATTCTCACTTTATGCAGTACGGTGGGGATCTCAGGAAGATCCAGACATAATGTAGGGTTCTGAAAACCATTGGTCTCCTTGTTTTTTTTTTTTTGTTTTTTTTTTGTCCCTTGATTTAATCCATTTTTATGAAGGCCCTGACTGAGTCTTGACTGACCTATCAAAAGTTGAAACTCACTGACACCTAGAAGGACATTATTTAATTCAAAAAGAGTATTCTTAATCAAGAGATTCTGTAGGGTTAAAAGTCTCTGGTGCAGTAGCCATTATTTTCTCGTTCTGGACTGCTCCCAAAGGGTGTTCTACATGGTTTTGGATGTTGCTCACAAAACAATGCTACACTTTGTTGACAAACAGAGGTAAATCCAGATGGGACCCCTTTTATCAAGGGCGATTACTGTCCCCATGCCAAGGCCATTACAGGGAAAATGTTCGGTGGCAGCTGATCAACAGTTGATCTTCAATCTTTTTACTTGCACCCAGTGAGTATGAACAGCTATGATTAAATCATTTGCACATAGTTTTTTAAGAGTTGTCTATCTGCTGCAGAGGATATGTTTTTTTGGTTTTTGGGCATTTCTTTATTGGTTATTTCAACAGCAATACAAATATACCAATATACGAGCTCTCCGGGCCTGCTTCTCATACAGTTATCATCAGAGTCAATTCTTTCCAATAACAGTGAACACCTCTCTTCACCTCTGTATGTTACCAAGTCTCCGAAGAGGCCCTGGTGATTAAACAAATATTAGTGGACCCCCCCCTCACTCCCCATGGATGCATCCCTTCACATTGTGTGTGTCAGCCTCGGGTAAGTGTCTAGATTGTGTCCTGCCTATGGAGGTCTTACGTCGTCCTTCACCTCCAGCACCTTTGCCTCCAACTTCTGCAAATACATGCCCCACACTGTGATCCCCTGCTCACCTCCCCCCTTCGGCTTCCCCCTTCACCGGGCATCCAATAGCACCACTGCCTCGGCCCTCACCCAGCGCTACATGGTGTGAAGCCAGAGCAACATGTCCAGTGCAGCCGGCGATTTCCATGCCATTGCAATCTGGCGTTGCACAACACAAATTTTCAAATCAATACATCTGTGGAGATATTTATCCCTCTTGGCTCTGGATCGAATACCCAGCAGGCAGGACTCCGGTAAGGGCGAGAGCACAGTGCCAACCAGGGTAGAGATAATCCTCGCCACTTCTTCCCAGACCCGCTGCGCTCCTGGGCAGTCCCACACATATGGAAAAATCCTGCATCTATAACCCCGCAACATAGGCAACCCGGATTTGTCGTAGGGAACATGCGCGATAAGCGGTGGGGTGTGAGGTAGGTTTGATGTAGATAGATAAATTGGGTGAAATGAAAGTGTGAGTTCCCAGAGACGTCTTTAACCTGCTGCAGGGCCTGGTCCCATTGTTTGTCTGTCAATCGGAGGTGAAGGTCAAATGTCCAGTGGTCCCTGTACTTGGCAACCGGCTTCTTTCCCTGTCCCGGGAGAGCTGCGTACTGGACTGTGATGGCTTTACGTGTATCCCTGTAGGCCAGCATGGTGTGGAGCAGGAGTGCTTCGGTCCCCAGTCCGAGGTTAGCGTGTTATGGACAGCCCAGTAAATCAGAAATTGCCCAGCCAGTATGCAGAACGCCTCACAGATCTCTGTGAATGGGCAGATCACACTATCTGCATAAAAATCCTCAGTCGGAGTCACCCCTGCCTTCCTTCAGCAAGTCACATTGTGAAGTTGGATAGGGTTCTGGAGAGCCGGCATCTGCCATAGTGGTATTAGGGGTGAATACAGGGGAGGAGCACCATTTCCCTTAACATACTTCTGACAGTTGCTCCTGGCCACTGTCATTTGTGGTGATTCCCCAGGTATCCCGGAGTCGGGGTCGAGAGCCATGTATACACGGGAGTCCCCGACAAGAGGCGCGTGATCTCAATTCTCTCGCCACATGGGGTCGACCTGAGCCACTGCGGAGGCCACTTTAGTTGTGCAGCGGTGAAGTATAATTCAAAGTTAGATCCGCTGAGCCCCCTATCTAGAAGGGGAGAGCACAGTTTGTCTAGAGCTACTCTGCTCTGTCCCTTGTCCCAAATCAGTTCCACTAGTAAAGACTTGAGTTCAGTGAAAAAATGCAATGGGAGTACAAGCGGAAGATTCGAAAAGTTGTACAGAAGCCGTGGGAGAGACATCCAGAATGATAACGATCCGTGCACCGAACCAAGGGCCCTATATAGATTCCCATCCACCAGGTCAGCGTCTGAGTGATATACCCTTATGCCTAGATATTTGAAAGTATTGCACTACCATTGGAGGCGTGCTCTGGGGAAATCACCCCTTTCAGGCTCGGGAATGGGGCGGGGGGAAACAAACAGGATTTGGTCCAGTTTACTCTGACACTGGACATCGCACCAAAGTCCTCCAACAGTGCCATCACCCCCAACAACGCGGATTCCAGGTCCCACAAGAAGATCAATGTGTCATCTACATACAACGAGATCATATTGCAAACACCCTGTGCTCCAATGCCACACTCCGCCTGCATGTGTAGCCGACAGGCCAAAGGCTCCATAGCCTCGGCAAAGAATAAAGGAGATAATGGGCAGCCCCATTGGGTGCCCCGGCTAATATCAAATTTATCAAAGATGTACGGCCTGTCTTGACTATAGCGCTGGGATGCCGATAGAGGGTTTTAAGCCACCTCAAATAGCCTGGCCCTACCTGCATTGCCTCAAGCGTTGCAAACAGGTAATCCCACCCTAAGGTGCCAAAGACCTTTTCAGCTTCGTTCGACATCGCCACTGAAACAGCAGCTATGTCCAGATCAGTCTGTAGAAGTTGCAGTAATCGACGGACGTTTAGAAACGTGCTTCGCCTGGGTATAAAGATATTTTGATCTTCTTGCACTAAGGTGCCGAGTAGTGGAAGCAATCTTCACCAGGACCTTCTCCAAAATCTTGCAATCCAGATTCAACATCGAGAGTGGCCTGTAAGATCGTTCATCTAAGGGCTCACAGTCTGGCTTCGGGAGAACCACTATAAGAGCCTTGCGGTGCCCGGTGTCATGTGCTGCGGTGTAAACTTCCAGGAGCTTGGATGTCAGGATAGCACTGTAGGTGGAGTAATACTCTATCGGCAGAGCGTCAGTGCTCGGTGTTTTACTGCAAGCAATTTGCAAGATAGCTATATGCAGCTCATCGGGCTGAAAGGGAGCATCAAGGCTGGCCACCTGAACTGCGCTGAGTCCATAGAGTGGGATCTACCGAAGGTAATCGCGGAAGGCCGAACTGGAGGGCCTCGGGACGGCCAAATAGAGGGAGCTATAGAAGCTCACGAAGGCTGCATTAATGTTGCCCTGCATATTAAGAATCATGCCGTTATTCGCTCATATCGCACCCAATGGGGGGAAGTGAATGTTCACCGCGTATGAGCCACACTAGCAACCTACTCGCACAGTCTCCTTCCCCGTGCAATCTGGCAAGGTAGTGACTAATTCAAGCCACCCCAATCTTTGCTCCAATTCCCTGTGTTCCTGCTGTAGTTGTAGCAAATAATCAAGCCGAGCAGGGGACCACGGTTGATCGGTCTCCAGGCTGTGCATATCCCTGTACTTTGCCAGTATGTCCCTGCGCCTCATCTGCCGGACACCCCACGTGGTAGCGATGCAGTACCCTTGTATCATGGCCTTGTGAGCATCCCATTCGGTCCCTTTGTTTGAAGCGGAGCCAGCATTCAGCTCAAAGTACTCTGCTAAGTGCGCGGCCAGGCTCTTATGAACGGGAGGGAGGGGGTTGAGGAGTGAGCCAGTCTGTAGTCTCCACGTCGGACTACTGGGGCAAGCTCGTACCCATATCAGCAAAAGCAAGAGTGGACAGTGGTCTGAGAGCGTGTGCGCAAGATATTCCATGAGGGAATCAAAGAAATGAGAGGCTTGCTACAAAGAAACGGGTCTATGCAGGTATGTACACTGTGGACAGGTGAATAAAAAGAGTATTCATGCTCCTGGAGATGTTGGAGGCGCCACGCATCGAAAACCCCATGGTGGGCCATCCAGTCCCACAGATGATTAGTCGTCCGGCGACAAGTCGCCCCCACAAGGGCGGGGGGATCTTACGGTCCTTGCCTAGGTTTAGAACGCAGTTGAAGTCGCCACCCCATATGACAGGAGTGTGGGGGTGGCACAGCAGGGCCAGCGTGAACCTGTCCATGAAGGCTAGGTGGCCCACATTGGGGGCATAGACAGCCACCATCGCAAGGGGTCTGACATCCAGCAACATGCCGGCCGCCCGAGTCAATCTTGTGGGTGTCCGAAACAAAGGGAATCCCCGGGACAACCCAAAATAGGACCTCCTCGCCGTAGGCCGAGACTGTGGTGCCATAAACCAGGCCCTTCCACTTCGCATGTAATTTGAGGAGTTCTGCCTTGGTTAGGTGTGTCTCTTTAAGGTATGCCACATGCACGTGTCGTCGTTTGAGATAAGTGTGGACGTGGTAGCGTTTAGCCGGAGTGGCCATACCCCTCCCATTCTAAGTAATAAGATTGTATTGGGGTCACGTATTTGTTAGGTGTAGCCATGTGAGCACTGAATTAGGAAGCAGTGAATGGCAAGTGCTCTGCTAGACACAAGGGCGCCCCCCAGTGTGAGCACCATCACATCACGCCTAGAGGTCGCACAGCGAGTGGTCAGGTCAGCTGGCGGAGGGAGCCCCAATCCCCACGCTACCAGATAAACAATAATAATATGAACATTCCTTCCCCTCCCTCTTCCCCCCGGCAGGGAAGATGCCCCATCCTCTACCATAAGACAAATGAGAATTCAAACAGATCAAAACTCTAAACAACAAAGTCCACCAGTCCTTTACAGTAAGCTGGGGCGTGGGTGTCAGTAAAACATACCGTCCAATGTGTGTTGCAGACAGTGAATAGTCCGTCTGTCCACACCAGCTCTCCCATCGCTAACCAGAACCCACCCACTCAGTGTGACACCCGGCTTACCGCCCTGAAGATGCCACAGGTCAGACTGATAAGTTGTAAGCCATGCAGGGCGTCACTGATGGGCCCCGGATGTCGTCACCGCTGGAGACCGCTGTGCCATTGGAGTCTGAAGAGGTATCAGAGGTCCTCTCGGATCGCAAGACTTCAAAGAGGTTACAGCGATGTTGCAGAACCCCCTCTACCACTTGCGCACATTCGCAAGCTGCTTGTTTCGAAGTCAGAGTGGAGCGAGGCATGCATGGTCGGCGTGAACCAATACTCAGGGCCGCAAGGTGGTATCAGCTTCTCCACCAGGCCCTTTGTATGTAGCCAGGTCCAACAGTGCTTAGGAGTCAGAAAAAAATGAGTTTGGTCTACATCCGTGACGCAAAGTGTGGCAGGAAACAGCAGAGAATATTTAAGCCCAAGGCGTGCAGCTGTATCTTCACTGCTGTGTATGAAGTGCGTCAGCAATGTACCTCTGCAGTATAATCCGGATATGCTGTGATTTCACAGTTTTTGAAGTGCCAGGGGCCTTTCGCCCTAAAAAGCTGGAGGAGCAAGTCTCTGTCCCTGTATTTAAGAACCCAAGCAATCACCAGGATTGGATGCTTCCCCAGCAGTGGGGGTCTGCCCGGCAGGCAATGAGCTCGCTCAATGCAGAAGAATTTCGGTATCCTGCCAACCAAACACTATGTCCGGAAGCCACTGTTCGAGGAAGAGTTCTACGTTGGGGCCCTCAGCGTATTCCACGAAGCCCACAAATCGCACATTGTTAAGCCGAGAGCGACCCCCATCGTCCTTCACTCTGCGTTTCAAGGATACAATATCGACCTTTATCTCCTTCACCTGGGTCTGCATAGCCTGCATTGTGGGACCCATACTAGTCAAGGTGGATTCAGTTTCGTCGACCCGCTCCACCAGCTGGTGATGGTCCGTGCGAAGCAGTCAGACATCCAGGAACACTGAATCATTCTTGGACTCCAGTGCAGTCTTGGTATCCAGTATAGCCAGTATAGCCTGCAAATTGGGTGGAATGTTGGTCCAAAGTAGCCTCCAGATGACATAGCGCGCCATGCCACATCCTCTGGGGCCTGAGGGAGCCCCCCACCGGGGCAGGGTTCCTGCTCATCTTGGGCTTCACCATGATGAAGCTGTGCCATGGGACCCAGGCACTATGCAGTTGGAGCTCCCTCTAGCACCGGAGGCAGGCGCACAAGTTTCCACAGGACCAGCTGGCTGCGTAGGGGAACTCAAAGGCGCCCGGTCAAGTAACGCCACCACACGGGGTGATACACCGTCAGCAGGTGGGGGCCACGTGTCCCCAGCCACTCTCAGTGTCACAGGCCGCAAGGTGCAGGCCCCCCTTCACAAGTTCGGGCCACAGGTCCTCGGGGGCAGGGGACCAGCTGATCATTCTCACTACCAGCAAAGTGTCACCAGTCCAGGGTCTATCGTGGCCCCCTGCACCCTTCAGCTACCAATCTGAGGGCAGCAGTTGAAAGCCCCAAATCCAGCCACGCACCCACACAGAGTTTATGAAGGGGTCCTCCCAGTCTCAGGTGGAGGGCTGCTGCAGGGCAGAGGTGAAGCCCCCCTCAACAAGCCAACAGTACCAGAGGGCTCCCAGGGGGCCCAGATAGGGAACTCACCTGTTGTCCCCAGCAGGCCCTCTTCAGGCATGCCACCGCCTAGGCACAACGTCATCACGGGGGGCCTCCACTCAGCAGGCCCGGCGACGGCTCTGACAACATTGTAGGAGGCCTCTCCTGTCAATGTCGTGATCATCCTAACAGCAATTTCCTCTGCCCCGCGGGGCCGCAGACCACTCCATGTCGTCACTGGGGCCCACACCCGTCACCTACGATTCTCGCCCCGCCAAAGATGCACACTCTAAATGCGGCCCACCACCGCTGGGGCTCGCGCCTCATTCGGGTGCCGAGTCTCGCAAGGACGACTGCTTTCTGCTGGCCCCCACTGTGTTAGGGGGACCTGCTAAGGTAGGTACTCCTCAGCCCAGCCCCGGGCTTTGTGTTGCTCACGATGCTGCATCGCGGCCTCGGTTCAGCGCCAGCCCTGGCGCCCGCTCAGGGGACCCATCACGGGTGATCTCCTGGCCCACCAGTAGCGCTGATGGCAGTGGAGGCAGCCAGATGGTGAGGGGAGGGAAAATCAGGCACCCCCACCAGCCTTTATGCGGTCCCTAGGACCCAGGATGACAACGGATTAAGCTGGCCTCAGACGGAGCTCGGCCCCTGCAGATGATATGTTAAGTAAAGTTTCATGTCATTTGCATGGAGCGAGACATCCCAAGGATTTAGGAGTGTACTGAGGGGCTCCAAGTAAAGGTTGAAGATCGTGGAGGCTAGAATAGAGCCTATGAGACACCATATGAGCCTGGGAGCAGGGGTGATTTGGAGGACTTAAGTAGCAGTTAGAGAGGCAAGCCCGTTGAGGGCTGTCTGGAGATACACAGGCAGGAGACAAGAATGTTAAGTTGACTATTGTGAAAGGCTGCCAAGAGGTTTAAGAGGACAATTTTCTCAGATTTGAAGGATGTCTTCCAGCACTTAGAGCATGGAAGGTTCAGTGCTACAGTGTTGCGGGAAGCCTTATTGTCAAGTTTGCTGAAAATTTCAAAGATACCAACACTTGGGGCCACATGGGAGGGAAATTTAGAATAAAATATAGGGAGGGGTGGTTAGTTCTCCATTGACTTGTATTAGAGATGATAGGGAAGAGCACGTTTTAATAAGTGGAAGGATGAGATTGCATAACTTTTGCCTAAAAAGTTGAACGTCCCCTCCTATATTGCGCGTTGTTAGCATGTATTTGATTGTGATATTTAATATGTGATGGAAGTTATAAGGTTGTTGCTTTTTCAATGACTTTGGAGAAGAAGAGTGAAAGAAAGATAATGTGCTAGATCATTAGGCCAGGATTGGATTTCTTTATTAAAGAAAGAATTTGGCACGTCTTCAGGGTTGAGGTGAAGTTATCAATATGAAGGGAGGTATTGCTAATGTTCAGGTAAGCGGGGGTGTTAAAATGAAGGAGAGACTTGATGATGCATGGAGGAAACTTGTTATCATAAAAGGTGAGTTTGAGGGAGTAAGGGTAAGTAAGAAGTCCAGCCTAGAATATCCTGAAGTGGTGGGGTAGTACTATGGGCTTGCTCATTAAATGCATTTCAGAGTCAATATTGTTATGTCTTGGTTTGATCTTATTGTTCTCAATTTAATTACACCAGACGGGAGATAATTGGTGCAGTGTTTGACTGATCTGTAAGGCGTTGGTATGATTATTTGTATCAATTTTGGTTTTTGAGTAGGAGGCAGGTTTGGCTTGATGAATTGCAAGTTTCTGGATGTCATATGCTAGGTCCATTTTAATCTACAAAGTAACATTGTTAACGAAACAGTAGCATCATTAAAATAATGTTATAAATTACATTTCTCTAGCTACTCCATTTCCATACACTATTGCTCAAATCCAAGTGTGATGAGTGTCCATGGAAGATCTAGTTAGCTTACAAACTCAGCGACACAATCGTGGCAGAAACACCATCTGACTTAACCCCAAGTTGTAGTTTACATATTAAATCCAGGTATTTGGTCTTCGTACGCAATGGTAGGCTCTGGCTTACATCTTTTCCAACTCTTGAGGGAACTTCGAAAGCCACGTTTTGGAACAGCATTGGAGTTACATTGTTTTTATAGGCTTTTACCAGGGAAGAGGGCAATAAACCTTTAAGCCTGTAAAAATTTACCAAGGAATTATTCAAACCTTCCTTGGAGCAGCTCTTAATGGTCATACATTTGGGGCCCATGACCGTTCTTAGTCAAAAAGATACATAGATATTTATCCCACTACACCTCTATTAAAACAGAGCACCTAAGTTCCACTTCAAGCATAGTTTTATTTGGCCAAAAGCAAGAATTTTCATTTTTTTCTAAGTTCACTTTTAGACGATTGACAGGGGTGTACTACCCTGAGGCATTAAAGGACTGTTGTAATTTGACTTGTGTCTAATCGAATACAACTTAATTGTTAGCAGATAACAAAGCAGACAATTTAGTTTTTCCAGATTTGGGGGACATTTTTTACCGGGGTAAGACTGGGTTTAGATTACTTGCAAAAAGAGTGAGTGTCAAAATACAACCCTGCCTGGATGTCCCAGCGGCACTCCTGTTGGCGGATATGGATAGGGCTTTCGATTCCCTTAGTTGGTCGTATCCTTTTGCGCTCCTGGACCATTTGAATCTGGGCCCACGCTTTTTGGCCAATTTAAAACTTCTTTATACGCAGCTCACGGCTTCGGTCCGGGTTGCGGGAGCTGTATCCTTCACTTTTCCGATTGGGCGGGGCACCCGGCAGGGGTGCCCGCTGTCACCCTTTTTGTTCGCCCTCGCGATGGAGCCATTGGCAGCTTGGGTGCGAATAGACGCACAAGTGGTGGGCTTCGAATGGGCGCCGGGGCTATCGGCCCGTATCGCGCTCTACGCGGACGATGTTCTTTTCTTTCTGACTGACGTTAACAGGACGGGCCCCAGATTGCTGCGTATCATGGAAATATTCGGGGAGACTTCCGGCCTGTTCATGAATGCGGGTAAGTCCGTGTTGTGGACACTAGGGCGTCCGGTGGAACTGGGCACCTGGGCTTCTGCGGTGCAGGTCACCACAGTCGGCATGAAATATTTGGGTGTCTTCTTATCCGGTTCAGCAGGCGAGTCTTGGGACCGCAATGTGGCACCGATCTGGGTACGGGTGCGCAATGACTTGCAAACCTGGTCTCGTATGCCCCTTTCTATTCCAGGTCGGTCGGCCATTTTTAAAATGGTCTCGTTGCCGCGGTTGCTGTATCAGCTGCAAAATTGTCCATTCCCTGTTAAGCCTTCTTGGTTCCGCCAGGTTAATTCGGTTCTGGGACAGTTCCTTTGGGCTAGGAAAACACCTAGGGTGGCGCTCCGAACGTGTTTTCAGTCCACTTATTGTGGCGGATTGGCCACCTCAGACGTTCAGTCCTATTATGTGGCCTCGCAACTACTGATATTGAATGAATGGTGGTATGGGGACCGCTCGGATCCGGCGTATGCAGTGGAACGGTGCTGGATGGGATCCTATTCCTTGCACACGGTCCTGTACTCGGCCTCTATTCGCAGGACACTGCCGTCCGCCACGAGTGTGGTTTTCCAGTTGTGGAGGCAGGCCATGCGCAGGATGGGGTGCTGGGGCAGGCTGACACGGGAGACTCCCCTGTGGTCTAATGGCAGGCTGCCGCAACTTGCTGGTCTGGGGGGCTTCCGTGACTGGGATAATATCGGGATCTCTAACCTGGGGGATGTTATGCGAGGCACAGTTCTCAAATCTTTTCAGGATCTTCAGAGGGAATATCAGATGCCGAAAACACAATTTTTCAAATACCTGCAGTTCAGACATGCCATTCTCCCCAGTGTTGCGGAGTTGGAGTCTCTCCCCGAGTTTAGTCCCATTGAAGCCAAGGTCTTTATGGGGGACCTGCAAGACCATAAAATCTCTAAAATATACCAAACCCTGGTGACAAATAGCCCCACCACGCTAGATAAACTTAGGGGGAGGTGGGAAGATGACCTGGGTCCCTTGGATGAGGAGGACTGGACGGAAGCGCTTGCGTCCCCTCGAGGAGCGGTGATAGCCATGCGTCTCCGGTTGATCCAATTTAATTATCTCCACCGTGTGTATTATACTCTCGTTCGGCTGTGGAGGGCTGGCTTGATAGAGACCCCGGTGTGCCTGCGTTGCGGCTCAGAGGATGGTACTCTATTTCACACAATTTGGCAATGCACGGTGATAGAAAGGTTCTGGCGAAGAGTCTTGACCTGCCTTGCGGAGGTCTTGGGGTGGGAGCTCCCTTACTCCCCAAAATTGGTGTTGTTACATGTAATGGAGGGGGTGGGGGAACATTTATAAGCGCCATTTGATGATGCTGGGCTTTACGCTGGCTAAACGGGACATTGCACGTAGGTGGAAGGCTGGGGCTTCACCTCCGCTTTCGGCTTGGAAAAATGGGTTGGACTTTAATATGGGTTTGGAGGTTCCCATTTTTCAGGCACGTGGGTGCCCGATGAAGCATTATAAGATCTGGAAGAGGTGGGCGGTATATCGGGGCTTGGACCTGGAGCCCCCCGTTGTGAGGGATGTGGCACTTGAGGGATAAGCTGGGCAGGAGTGGTGGTTCAGGGCTTGTTTGGTCCTGCGAATGATGCTCTTTATGTGCGGGCGACTGTGTGCAGATATTGGTGGTGCGCAAAGACAATGCGGGGGGGTTTGTTTCCCTATAATTTCAGTTTCTGCATAATGCTTATGTTAAACGTCAACGCAACATGTTTTGGGTAATATATGGCAGGCTGTCTCTGGGTTACAGAGATCTGCATTGTTTGTGACAATTGACGCAATAAAAAATGTTGTTAAAAAAAAAAATACAACCCTGCCTCAATTTGACCTAAGATTTGGCTCTGTCTCTCTAGGTCTTCACATCGTGGCAAGTTGTTTAACCAAACTTTACTTGATATATACCCAATAGGGAAAGGGGGTCTAAATTTGTTTGTCTGGCCCGAAGCAGTGATTTAATGATGATAAAAAGTTTTGAGAAGTTCCCATCCTTTCAGCTCCAGTGAACAGTTTGCTAGCAAGGAATGAGAGTGCTGCCACCATCATGTATCGTAGACATTCCCTTACGAAACCCAAAGTGCAAACTTTTTTTTGTAGCGCACCATATTCACTGGTCTACGCACTGATGCAGCACAATTGTCACCTCTTTGGTGCTAGTATTTATATGCTGCAAGTATGAATCTCTCGTATTGTCAAAGTACTCATTGTGTAGTATTAAGTCGGCTGATTCAAATGCAAAGGGCTTTGTTGTACCTAGAAATTCATCTTTCACAAAGGATCCCTGTGCCTGGTAGTATAATCCTGCAAAAGGGCTTACTTCTTTTTTCCCACAACAAATTTTACTGTCAGCAACCACAATGGACATGGCGACGCCAGGTAGCCAACCAATACAAGATACATGTACATGAATAAGATGTTGACTTTTTTGATATTTATCAAACAATAGAAGAACAACAATAATATAGCATAATGCCCCAACAGGGAGCTGTAGTGTCACATTACTGCTGCATTGCATATCACATATCAGGTCTAGCCACATTTCTCCATCATACATACACCCATGTCTATCGCATATCCCCACTTCCATTGTCGCGAATATTAATCTATGGAGGCCGCTGGGATGGGTTCCAAAAGCAGCCCACGGTATTCTGCCCACCGCTTCCAAATCTTGGGGTGTTTCTGTGGGCATCCTCTCGCTTTAAAGATAGGCAGTTCTAACCCCATACAAATATCGAGACCCTTCTTCCACACCCAAACCCGTGGTGGGGACGCATCTTTCCATTGCCGTGCAATGTCACGCTTAGCCAATGTAAGGGCCAGAAGTAGTAAATGACGTTTATAGATGTTACCCCCGATGTCATCGGTAATGTGGAACAAGGCCAGGCAGGATGTGTAAGGGATGTCCCACCCGAGAACCTCCGATAAACATGTAATAACACCCCGCCAAAACCCAGAGAGGGTGGTGCACTGCCACACCGTATGTATAAGAGTACCATCGGACATTTGGCACCGCAGGCAAAGCGGAGATGCAATGAGTCCGGCCCGACAAAGCTTATACCTGGTGTAGTAAACTCTATGAAGATATTCAAATTGGATATATCGTAAGCGTGCCGCGATGGCCGCAGTTCTTGGGGATTCCAGAGCCTCTGCCCAGTCTTCATCATCAAGTGGGCCAATATCTTGCTGCCATGCCGCTCGTGTTTTATCTAGGGTAGTGGGGCTGTTTGTTACTAATGTTCGGTAGATCTTGGTAATTTTATGCTCCCCTAGGTCTCCCATAAATACTTTAGCTTCGATGGGGTTGAAGTCTGGCACGGTACTCTGGTGTGTGAGATATGGGGAAAAGGCATGGCGGAACTGGAGGTATCTATAAAACTGCGATCTGTGCATTGTGTACTCTTGTTGTAGTTCTTGAAAGGACCTCAGTGTCTGACCATGAAGGACATCACCTATCTTAGAAATACCTATAGCCTCCCAACCGGAGAACCCCGATAACCCAGCCAGGGAAGGGAGGAGGCCATTGTGCCATAGAGGTGTCTCTTTTGTTAGCCTGCCCCACCATCCCATTTGTTTCAATGATCTCTTCCAAATCTTAAATACCGTGACGGTAGCCGGAGGCAGCGCTCTCAGGGCTGAGTTCGTATAAAGAATCATGTGGAGTGACATATTACCCATCTGCAGGCGCTCAAGTGCATAGGCGGGATCCCCTCTGTCCCCATACCACCAATCATTCAGGATAAGAAGATGTGAGGCTGCATAATATGCCTGAACATCTGGTGTCGCTATGCCTCCACAGTAGGTGGATTGGAAGCACGTTTTCAGTGCCACCCGAGCTGCACCCCCCTCCCAGAGTAAATGTCAAAGAATGGAATTGAGTTGTCTAAACCAGACTGGTGGAATCAGGTATGGGTGATTTTGAAGCTGGTACAATAAACGAGGCAATATGACCATCTTAAAGATGGCGGATCTGCCAAATAGGGAGAGCGGTAAATGGGACCAGGAACGAGTCTGTTCCTTGATCTGCGCCCACAGAGGAGCCAGATTCTTTTCCCAGAATATACGTTGGGAGTGCGACAGAAAGACCCCAAGATACTTAAATCCCTCACGCACTGTCGTCACCTCGCGTGCCCATTCGCCCTCATGTCCTCCGCCCCGCAGATACCACAGATATGATTTGCGGGTATTCATGTAGAGACCAGATGTCTCTCCAAAGATTTGCATAATTCGGAGTAGTCTGGGCCCCGACCTATCTGGTCGCGTCAGGAAGAATAGAACATCGTCCGCATAAAGTGTGATGCAGTCGGAAATCTCTCTGGACCACTCAAAGCCGTGAAACTGTGCGTCAATCCGCACCCAGGCTGCGAGGAGCTCCATGGCCAACGCAAAGAGGTATGGAGAGAGGGGGCAGCCCTGACTAGTTCCCCGCCTAATAGAGAAAGCTGGTGACGTAGAGTCTGCCACTCGGACGGAGGCTGTAATGTCAGTATATAGGAGTTGAATGTATTTGAGGAGACTAGGGCCGAAATTTAATCTGCTCAGGAGTGCAAATAAATATGTCCAACTAAGGGAGTCAAATGCCCTGTCTATGTCTGCCAACAAGAGTGCTGCGGGCTCTCCGAGGAGATCCACAGAAGCAATGGCATTTTGTACACGTCGGATATTGTGTCATGTAGCGCGGCCCGGCATAATGCCCCCCTGGTCGGGGTGGACTAGATTCGTAATGTGTGGTACTATACGGTTGGCGATAACTTTGGCTAGGAGTTTGGCTTCGATGTTGAGGAGCGAAATTGGGCGATACGAGGCATGTTGTTCAGGGGGTCGACCGGGTTTAAGGAAAACAACGATTTCTGCATGGCGCCAGTCCACGGGAAGGCACCCATGCTGAAGGGAAGTATTTAGTGCTGCCAAGTAGGGAGCTAATAGGATGGTCTGATATTTCTTATAAAATTCAGACGGGAAGCCGTTCTGGCCAGGTGCTTTACCCGGTCGCATCTCGGACAATGCCGTCTGGAGCTCTTACACTGTGATTGGAGCTTCCAATTCCTCCCTCACTGAATCTGACAGGGCCCGCGGGGGCAGGTCATCTATAAATTTATGGACCAGATGTGACGAGATAGTCTCACTGGGGGCATAAAGATTATTATAGTATCTGGCAAAGCTTGCTGCAATTTGTGCGGGATCAGTGAGTACAGCCGCGGCCGGGCCGCGGATACTCGGGACAGTCATAGGGCAGAGCGTCCTCTGACAGAGGCGATGTAGAAGCGCGCTCGATTTATCCCCCCATTGATAAATTCTACTACGCGTAGCGAGCCACGCCATTCTAGCCTCATCCATCAATTCACTGCCATATACTTGCTGTGTGTGAGCTAATTGTCGACGTGCAATGCCGCCATCCCCGCTCCTACTCCTGTGTTCTAGGTCAAAGAGTTGGACCTCCATTTGTGTTAGCTTCTCGCGGCGCTGCCTGCGCTGTGCAATGTCCACCCCCCTCAGCTTCCCAGAGGATTCTACCGTCCCAGTGTTCTGTGAATAATACTCCGAGATGGCAGTGTGCATATGTTCCCTGTACTGTTCATCGTGGAGGTGCCAAGTAGAGAGTCGCCATCGGAGGGGGGGGCGCATGGACCCCAGTCGCAAGTCTAGTAACGTAGGGGAATGGTCAGAAAGGCCTCCAGACAATATCGCTGTCGCTTCTAACCTATGTATGTGAGCGGCCGATAGGTAAATATAGTCAATACGAGAAAAGGACCCATGGGTGCTAGAAAAATATGTGTAGCCCGTGTCCGATGGATGGAGCCGCCGCCAAGTATCAACCCAGTCTATCCCCTGTAGTAAGAGCCGCAGTTTTGATTCCCGGTGCTCTACAGGTCTACCTGTACTGCGACATCGGTCGCTCTGGGGGCATATAATGTCATTCCAGTCACCCCCAACTATTGTTAGACATTGGGGAATCTCTGCCCATAATCCCATCAAGCGTTCCATCAAGTTCGAGGCTAATGGCGGGGGAGCATATACACTACCTAGGGTGAGCGACTCACCATATAATATCCCTGTGATGATGATGTATCTGCCTTGGGGGTCTGTCCATAGTTTCTCGTGAATGAAGGGGATTCTGCGATGGATCAATATGGCCACCCCCCGTGAACCCCGAGTGAAGCCAGAGTGAAAAGTCTGCACATATCCAAAACGTAACAGGCATATTTTCTTGTTACCCAATAGGTGCGTTTCCTGTAAGAAGAGGATATCGGCTTCATGACGCCTTGCCTGACGCAACACAGCCCCTCTTTTAACCTTGTCAAGTAGGACCCGAACGTTCCAACTTATAATACGAAGGCGCCTATCTTGTAACCTGGGCATATCTAGTGATGTGGGAGATCATGGTGAATGGGGGTGAAGAGCACTGCCTGATAAAAAATTGAGGAGGAGACTATATGCATGCACTGTGAAAACAAGACACTAACTGCAACAAAACCAACAACTTGCCCAAACCCCCCCGCCCTCCCCCCCCCCACCCCAATACCTCAGAAAACATTGAAGTATCTGTCGCGGCAAGAGCGGTGTCCCAACCCCAACGGGTGCCGGGGGCTACCGTCTGCCAATGGATCCCCCAAGAACGTCCCTTGTGCATACAAGCGTCTTCAACGCCAAGGGTAACGCTAATAAAAGTAGCCCCAAGTGGTGTGCCATCGGCCCAGCCATAGGTGATGAAATAACAGGATGGAACTAGTATGCTGTCAGACCCCCGGTGGCCTCTGTGGAGCGGATGCGGGACTTGCTGCGAGTCTTGGAGCGCCTCTTAGAATGCGATCTGCGGCGCTGCTTATCCTGAAGTTGGGAGACCTTAGGACACGGGCCCCCCGATGAGGAATCCGAGTCCAGTCTGGGCGGTGTATGGGGCCGGAGCTTAACGACCTCATCAGTCCAATTAAAGACCTCCTTTGGTGATTCAAAGAAGTGCATGCGTGATTGATGTACGACACGCAGTCTGGCCAGAAATAGAAGGGAATATTGAATTTTAAGGGACCGGAGTTTAGCTTTGGCCTCTGTGAATGATTGTCGGTGCTTCTGAACCAGCCTTGTGTAGTCTGGGAATATCATAATAGGATGTGATGTGTAATGGAGGGTCCCCCGCTGCCTGGCCTGCTGCAGGAAAGTGTCCCGGTCTTTATAATGAAAAAATCTGGCAATAATAGGCCTTGGACGAGCGCCAGGCGGCGGCCTCTGCTGCAATGCCCGATGGGCATGCTCAATTATGAAGCAAGGTGACAGGGCGCCAGGTGAGATCCACTCCTTCAGCCATTTAACCAGGAGGCCCTCCATATCATTGCCTTCACAGCCCTCAGGAAACCGTACAAAACAGAGGTTATTTCTGTGGGCGCGCCCTTCCGCATCCTCTGCGCACAGCGCCAGCCCCTTCTTGATTGTCTCCAGAGAGGACACTTTCTTCTGGAGGATGGACACCGCGTCTTCCGTAATTGAGATCCGACTTTCGGCTTCCGTTATTCGTTGGACTGTGTTGCGGAGGTCCTGCAGCAGAAGCATGACATCCGAGCCTACCGCTCCAATCTTGGCCTCTAGCGTGTCCCTGGACTGTGTTATAGCGGCTAGTATGGCAGCATTGTCAGGCATGGATGGCGTCCGGTCACCTGGGTTGGACCCCAAGGCAGCTGCGCCAGTATATTTATCCAACGTGCTTTGGCGCGCGGCCGCCCCAGCAGGTTTATCCTTCGTCATGACTCACGGGATGCAATAACTAGGATCTGTCCCCAAAGTTGTGCCAAACTAGATAGGGTAGCTACACAGTTCAAAGTAGTGGGTATGAAAGTCAAGAGCGTGGTATCAGGTCCCCAGGGCCAGCGGTCACGGGCACAGGCGATATTTTAAGAGGCCGCAGCGACTGTGCACATCCACTGCGCCAGACCAATGTATGTAGGGCATCGGAAGCGTGATTCTATAATGGCCAGGTCAGCACCTCGCTGTGATCCAGCTTGCACTATTAAGGATTAGAATCCAAAGCAGTTGGAGAATGCCCGGGCCAAGAACTGCGCCACTCCCCCAGGGGGGGCCCCCATGTCGCCAAATACTCCCCCCGCGTGTGCCCCTACGCGGGTGGGCTATTAATGTCGTGTGCGGGCTTATACAGGGCAGTAGAACACCCCACCCGGGCCCAGCAGGGGACCCGCAAGCAAAGCCAGCAGCCACCCAGGGCCCCAGCACACCGGGTCGATGCAGACCGCCCAGAGCAATTGGCTACGCAGCCCATGGCCCGACACGACCGCCGATGGTCTGGCGTGCCTCCGGCCCTCGAGCTGCAAGTCAGCGCCCCCGACAGGAAAGAGATTAGTGTGGTGGGGTGATGGCAGATCTCTCCACCGGCGCAGGCCCCAGGCAGGGGGCCCAAAGGCAATCCGGCAGCCACCCCGGGCCACAGCACCCGGGACCAACACAGCCCCCCCCAGACAAAATACAGTGCAGCCTGCGGCCCGACACGACCGCCAATGACCAAACGCGCCTCCAGCGCCCCAGTTGCTAAGGAGCGCCACACTATGGGGGGAGCGCGCCGCGGTCCGATACGACCGCCAAGTCACAGGCCGCCCCCGCAGCCCTTAGACCAAGACCTGTTTCACGTCTGTATGGGGTGTCCCCACAGCTCCGGGCTCTCTCCTCTGTGGGCCCCACGCGTGGGGAGCCGCTAATATCGTGCACAGGCCCGTGTGGGGGCAGCAAATCGCCAAATCCGGGTCCCGGGAAACTCCCTGACCGCAGGGGGCCCAAGGGCAAGCCAGCAGCCCTCGGGGGCCACAGCACACAGGCTCCAAGCAGGCCGCCCGGATACAGGCAGCTGTGCAGCCTACAGCTCGATCCGGCCGGCAATAGCCCAACGCACCTTCAGCCCCAGCACAGCAAGGCGGTGCCCTCAGCCGGCAGTGTATTCATGCAGTGGGACGGCGGGTCTCCCCCATCGGGAAGAATAGAGACTCCCGGGCAGGCGCTGCCGCCCAAGGCCCCGAAGTGCGGCACACCAGGGGGCGGGGGGGGGGCGCCGCGGTCCGACACAACCGCCGAGTCACCAGCTGCCCTCTGCAGCTCCCCCAGCGTCGCCGCCACTCACCGTCCCCACTGGTCAATGCAGGACACAAGCACCAAGTCCGCTCCTGGCAGTGAAGCTCCTGCCGAATGCACCGGTGTCGGCGTGTACGGGAGGCCGGGGATTGGCAGGCCTCTGTCTCAACGTAATGCCACTCCTCTTGCTGGTGCGGGGGGGAGAAATATACCGATCCCAGGACACCGGCGGGCCCAGGCATCGCCCAGGGACAATAGGGGCGTCTTTGTGGGCCGATGGCAGCAGGATAAATTACGGGTTTTGACGGGGCTACGGGGAGCTCTACAGAAGCACATCTGCCATGTCGGACTGCTTCGCCACGCCCCAAAAAGGGCTTACTTCTGACCAGTGCCTGGTGTCAGATTCTTGCTGCATGTACAAGTCAGGTGAGAAAGTCTAGTGTAGACTGGCACAGAAGATGGCCATTTTCCACGGGAATTAAGAAATACCGGTTATACAGAGTGGCAGCAAATAACTGCATAACAGTACCCACCCAGTTGGTGTGTTGCCTAGAGAAACCTCCTGGAGCTTCTGCCTAACAAACGTTGATGTGAATGAAAACTACCTGTGCACAATTACACCTAGGCACCTCAGTGGTCCACCCTGGTGCAGTAGATCACAGTGGCAGAATGCTGGATGTTAAGTGATAAATACGTGCAGATTGTCTCTAGATTCAGCCTGCCCATGTGAACAGGTGTGGATAATATTTGTATGGTCTGAGGGGCCAGCATGAAAAGCAAAGTAAAGCTGGTGGAAGGGTCCCTGTCTTTTTTTTTTTTTTTGTAAAACATTTTTTATTAAGAAAAAACACACATCAGCAATAGCATGACAGTACATAGGGAGCAGTACTCCAGACATCATTAGTACCATAGATAATATGACAGAATACAATCATATATGATGGAAGATCTAGGGAGACTGGGGGACATCCATTGAAGGGGACAGAGGAGGCTGACATATTTCTCCACGATAGGAGTTCCACTTGCCCCACACACGAGACCATTTTTTGGGACATCCACGTGATATATATACAGTCTTCTCTCTAAACATTGCCCAGTCCATATCTTTTTCCCATTCCTGTGCCGTGGGCGGTGCCCGCGCCCCCCACCGCTGAGCAATATTCCTCTTGGCCAACATTAGCCCCAGCGTTGCCCACTGCGTCAAACAAACATTTAAATTGGTTGGTTCCCAGATGTTGAGAAGACACCTACGGGCCTCCACACGGAGCTGCACAGATAGGACAGTGTTGATGATGTCATGGATTTCACACCAGTAAGGTTGGATCTGGGCACATTCCCAAACTATGTGGAAAAAGGTTCCCAGCTGGCCACACCCCCGCCTGCAGGTGCCCTCCTCCACTCTCCCCATTCGTACCAGCTGCGGCCCCGTTATATAAATACGGTGGAGAAGTTTTAGCTGGACAAGGCGGAGACGAGCTGGTATTGCTACGACTCTGGGAGAGGAGACTGCCTCCTGCCATTCCTCGTCATCCATTTCTATACCATCCCCAGCCCACTTCTCTCGGAGGGCCGTGAGAGGGTCCGAGATGTTGTTAACCAACTTTTTGTAAATCAGAGAAATGGTGCTGTCAGGGAGATGACCATCCAGCACTCTATCTTCCAGTGGGGATGATTCCGGCAGTGTGGTCCCGGGCTGTAAGTGTGTACGTAGCGCGTGTCGAACCTGTGTGTATCGGAAGCGCTCTGATTCGGCCATGCTATATTGTTGCAGCGCTGCAAAAGACTTAACATCAGATTTGTCCCACAGATCCCTGATATGTGCAATACCTATGATTTCCCATTTGTCGAATCCCTTACTCCTCCACAAGTCACCCAGTTGTTCGGAGTCCCATAATGGTGTTGCGAGTGTTAGTTTTCGTCTCCAGCCTAGTCGATTGGTAGCTGCGTGCCAAACGTGTACTGCATGTTTAGTGGGGCCTGTAAGTGGATATCGCCGGGGCTTGGAATAAAGGGCTCTACTGAAGGTCCCCCCAGAGAGAAGCCACCTATCCATGTTATATCCCGGGTTACAAGGCTGGGCATAGGTGCAGTGGTTAATGGAGGATAGATGAGACGCCCAGTAATACAGTTTTATATCCGGGAGGCTAATGCCTCCGTCATACCAGTTCAGGGAGAGTTTGCCAAGAGCAATTCGAGGTTTACCGTTCCAGAGTAGGTCCCGCTGGAGGCTTTCGACCTCTCGGAAAAATGACGCAGGTAGTGGATCCATGGAGTTCTGCATGGCGTACAGGAACCGGGGTAGGGACATCATCTTAAAAAGGGCCGCCTTACCCAACAGGGAAAGAGGAAGCGACTTCCACCTGGCGATATCCTTGCGCAGTTGGAGCAACGGGGGCTGCAGGTTACGGGAATAGCGAAGAGAGGGATCCAAAGACAGGAAGACACCCAAATATGTAAATCCTTCGGTACAGGTTTGTAACGGGCATCCACGCGGTGGGAGCGGAGGCTCGCCCGCCACCACGAACAGGAGGGATTTGCTCCAATTTATGGAATATCCGGAATAGCGTCCAAAGCTCGTGAAGATATCCAAAACCACTATCAGGGATCTCCTACGGGAGGATAAATACAGAAGGATATCGTCCGCGTAAAGGGAAATCCGGTCTTCCCACTCTGCAGACCAGCGCATACCCCTGATCCTTGGATCTCGGCGTATCCAAGCTGCCAGTGGCTCCAACGCTAGGGCAAACAGCAATGGGGACAGGGGGCACCCCTGGCGGGTCCCTCTGCCCAGCCCGAAGGCGGCTGATTTCTTGTTGTTAACCACCACTTGGGCCATAGGTTGGGAATACAGTAGCTTCACCCATTGAATGTATTTAGGACCAAACCCCAGTTTCTCCAATACCGCCCACAGGTACGGCCACTCGATGGTGTCGAATGCCATGGCTGCGTCCAAGGAGACTATAGCTGCCGGCTCCAATATAGAGGCCGCCCTGCCCAATACCCCGTGAACTCTGCGCAAGTTCAGCGCCGTGCTGCGGTGCGGTATGAAACCTGATTGATCCGGGTGGACCAGGGTCCCAATCACAGTCACGAGGCGGGTAGCAAGGAGCTTAGCCAGGATCTTGGGTTCCGCATTCAACAGGGATATCGGTCGGTAAGAACCACATTCGTTCTTTGCCTTCCCCTCCTTGTGGATGGTAACTATAGTGGCAGTACGTTGGTCTAGTGGCAATATGCCTGTCTGTTTCGAGTCCTCGTACATGGCTCTCAGGTACGGGGCCAATGTGTCTGGTTTGAGCTTGTACAGTTCAATCGGTAGGCCGTTAGGGCCAGTGGCTTTACCCGGCCTGAGCGACCGTATTGCTGTCGCTATTTCATCGTTGGATATGTCCCCGTCCATGAAGTCGTACTCCACTCCGGACAGTTTGGGCAGAACAATATCGGTGAGCATCTGGCGGGAGTCCTCTATAGGGTAGGGGGCTACCGATGTATAAACCACCTTAAAGTGGGCCGCGAAAGAGTCTACAATATCTTGCGGGTCCGACAGGGAGTTGCCTCCCTGCTCTCGCAGTTCAGGTACTAATCTGCTTGCCCACTCTCTTTTATCCAACCAGGCCAAGAGTTTCCCAGCCTTGTCGCCCACCTCATATAGCCGTCCCTGAACCGCTCTCCCCATGGCCCTTGCCTGATCTGTCGCTAGTGCCCTGTAGTCCTGTTGTTTGAGTTTGAGAAGGTGGAGCTTATCGGGTGTGACGTCCAACTCCAGATCTGCTTCCAGTCTCCCCACCTCTGCCTCCAGTGCCACCAACTCCCTGCGCTGTTCCTTCTTTTTCCCCGAAATTAAAGAAAGAGCCTGGCCCCGTATCACTGTCTTAAATGCCTCCCAAAGCACCTGAGGGGATTCCACCGAGCCTTCGTTCTCAGTAAAATAATTATCAATGGCCGCGAGTAGCTCTCGCCGGATATGGGGATCGCGCAGATATCACGGATTGATGGGGGCCACACGTCCTACCTGTTGGTAACCGAGCGTCAATTGAAGCCACACCGGCGAGTGGTCTGATATACCCCTAGCTAAGTGTTTTATCTCACGAACATGGGGGATTTGGGATGCAGGTAAAAGAAAGTAATCTATTCTGGATAAACTCCTGTGGGCCCCTGAATGAAAGGTGTACTGGGAAGTGTTAGGGTGAAAAACCCTCCACCCATCCGCCAGCCCCATGGAGTCCAGGAAGTCAGGCAGCCAGCTCTGCGCGCGAGGGAGACCACGCGGAGGGTAGCGATCCAGATCCCCAGAGACCACCGAATTTAAGTCCCCTCCCAGCACCAAGAGACCCTCCGGGAACTCTAACAGCAGTTTACCCAAATCCCTAAATGTGGTTGCTTGAAGGCCCGGAGGTACATAAACCGAAAGGAAGGTGACAGGGTGACCCTCCCATGTGCCCGAGACTCCAACATAGCGCCCTCCAGTATCCGACAAGGTGTCCTGCACCACAAGGGGAAAGGATTTTTTCATCAATATACCAGCCCCCCCGGGAGCCCGTGGTGAAACCTGCATGGGCCAGTAAGACGTAACCCCCTCTATGCAGCGCTCTACACGTATTTCCAACTAAGTGGGTTTCCTGCAGTAGGACGATGTCAGGGGCCTGGCGCTTGATGCTCTGAAGAACAACACTTCTTTTAATCTTGTCCCCCAGCCCATTGACATTCCAACTCAATAGCCTAACCCCACTGTCTCCGACTGTTGCCATATCCAGGTATACTGAAATTCACTGTGTGCAATGCCACTCCCCCAATAAATGTGTCCATAGTAGTTGCTGATGAAATCAAAACTTCAAACAAAACATTTAACCAACCCGCCCAACACCCCCCCACCCCGCTGCCCTGCCCTCTGGGCTTAGAACTGCCATACCAAATTGCAGAGTGCCTGTCGCCCTAGAAAGTGCTCTGGAAAGAAGAGAAAAACCCTAGGAGGGGGGAGGCAGAGGCCGCCCCATCCCAGCCCAACAAATCTACTTTATACCCCTACAAAACAAGTGCCCCAGGTCCATTTAAGTCCATTTGCCACACGATAGTCAATCTAGAAGCCCCCCACCCTTTTCCCGCACCCACCACCTACTGCCAAAAGTACGGGCCCTGCCGTCGGACGATTATCTTCTCAGGCCGGTTGACTGTCATCAGTGCAACCCCCCCCCAGGTCCGCCGGGTTTCGCACTCCCCTGCTCTCAATCCAGTCTGCTGCTGCCTCAGGATGGTCGAAAAACCACACTCGCCCATCCGCCTCAATCCGGAGACGGGCAGGGAACTGCATGGAATACTTCATACCCTGGTCCCTGAGAATGCGCTTAATTGACATAAATGATCTCCTTTGTCGCTGTACCTTTGAGTAAAATCCGGAAAAAAGGATATGTCTGAGTTCTTATAGCGCAGGGGGGCGCCAGCCCTGGAGTTCTGAAGGATAACGTCTCTGTCGCGGAAATTCAGGACCCGCGCCAACATGGGCCGCGGGGGAGCGCCCGGCCTGGGACGGCCGCCCGGGATCCTGTGGGCACGCTCAACGACAAAGAACTTACTGAGGCCTTTAGGCTGCAGGTGTTTAAGGATGACATCCTCAACAAAGAGGTCTGGTGTTTGCCCCTCCGCCTTCTCCGGAACCCCAAGAATGCGTAGGTTATTGCGACGCCTGCGGCCTTCGTAGTCATCTAACTTGAGGTCGGTAAGCTTGCGGAAATCCTGGAGTTCTCTAATCTCTCCCTGGAGCTGGGAGACGTCTGCTACTAGGCTAGCTGTCGTTAGTTCCACTTGCTTGACCTTTTCATTCAGTTTGCCCATATCCGCTCTGATGTGGTTGACCTCAATAGCCACAGTGTCCAGAGAAGTCCTGACTCCAGTAATGGCGGCCATGACGTCTTTGAGCGAAATTTCCCGCTCCTCTTCGCCCAGCTCCCCGGATCCGGAGTCTCTGGGTGCCCGGGTCTGCTGCGAATCCTTCGGGACAGTATATCGGTCCAGTTTGTTTGACTGCGTAGCCTTGGGTCCCCGGGTTCCCATGGTCTTGGTGCGTTCCATACGGACCTGCTTCAAACGTCTGTAACTGGTATAGCCCAAGAGGCGGCGAAGTTTCACTAAATAGAAAGCCAAGGGCCTTCCTGCGGATGGGTGAGGTCGATAGAGATACGGCTGGCGGAGGATGTTCTTCACCAGTGGGGATGTTTCACTGCACGGCCCTGTACACCACCATGCGCCCCACTTCCTCCCTGGCGCGTCTCAGTAGTGCCCGGCCTTTGTCGCTGCCACCGGTCCTCCAGATCCCCCCCGGGCACCTCGGGCAAGTGTCCCTCGAATGGCAAGAGGGAGGCAAACGCCGCTGCTTGTCTGGGTCTTCCCGGGCACCTTCCCCCAAGTCTCAAGTTACTCGCCCGCCGTCCCTCCAGCTGAATGGGCTTCCTATGAAGGCTACTAGCGCTGGCTGCACTACAGTCTCTGCTGGTGTTTAGAGACCGGGCGCTCCGGGCTGCAGCAGTCAGTCAAGGGCTTCTCCCCAGGGGGTACAGCTGGTAGGAGGTACGAGACCAGGGTCCCGGTGCAGGCCCCTGCACTCCCGGGAGCAATCAAAGCCTCGACCTGGCAGTGGAGACAGGAAGCGCCCAGTTCCAGGGACGCGCCGCAGCCAGCCTACCTCTCCCGGCCTGCTCACCCCGTCTCACCCCGATCAGAGTGCCTCACCGGAGCCCCGTCACAGCTCCCTGTTTGCCGTCGCCGCCGCTGCCAGATGTCTGCCCTTTCGCCGCCCAGGCGATTCAGGGTCCCAGAGTCTTTGCGTCGGCTCCCCGAGCCGCGGCACCACCGCAGGGCCGCAAAGGGCCGGTCGAAGCTCCTTACTCGGCCTGGCTCGCTACTGTGCGTCCCGGCTGCAGGCCCCACTGCAGGCCAAAGCTTCTGGGGGCAAGTTCTCTTCGCTTGGGCGCATTTGAAACACCAGAACCGGCGGGATGGGCTCCGCTAGTGTTCCGGTTGCAGAAACTGTCGAAGGGTACCACGGATTTGCACTCAGGATAGACGAGGGCTAGGACGGACGGCGGAGCCCTCTCACAGCACGGCCATCTTCAGCCCGTGCTTGGCCACGCCCCCGGGTCCCTGTCTTTTGACTGGAGTTTCAGGCGGTGTAGGCACTGTAGAAAATCTACAAATCTCCTTTGAGGTCCCAAATAAACACCTTAGTGTTGGGGGTGGTGTAAAGAATCTATGAGCCACCACTCTCTTCTTCTGTTTGGGATCCCCATCTCTTGCCAGGCAGTTACATTTTGTACGTTCCTGGCACGGGAGCCAATTATAAATGAAAACAATAAATTCTTGGTCTCTGTTTCTTCCAGTGGACCTTTGTGCTCTATCTAAGATTTTCAGATGAATCCCCGAATTACTAAATTCCAGTGGCCCTCAAATTTAAGTGTACACTTGAAGCAGGCAGCAACCTGGGAGCATCAGTAATGTGATGTCTGATATTGCGGACATTTGAATTCAGAAGCAGGCTGGATGTAGATGAGAGAACCTGTGCAAGCATCATGGGTGCATTCTATCGTGCACTTCCTCATCTGAGAGTCCTGTATGATAATTCTTTGAGTTCGTGTTGGTAGAATGTTCTAATAGTCACATAGTCCTGTTGGTTGAACCTACAGTGGAATTATTTCCTTAACGTTCAAAGAATAGCTTCGCAATTGGCAGGGAGCACCAAACGGTATTCAGTTAATCACGCTCTAAAACGGGGATCTAGGTAGAGTAAGTGATTTGTCTTAATGATATGACACCTGTCCAGAAGGCTAGTTTTCAGCTCTACAGTGCTTGGTCAATCATCCAGATTATGACTGGACCTAGGACCACACTGAGAACCTGTGCAAAGAGAGGTTCGTCCATTGTAAGTCCAATACAGCATATGGCTGGTTTTAGTTGCATTTTGCACCTGAATGGTTTAAGAGATGCATGCTATTACTACATTTGTTAAAACCATTGAAATGAATGAAATATTACAAGGCCAGACTAGAGATGTCCGCCCGTAGTTCTACACTCTGTGTATTTCATGAAAGTGAATTGGACAGTGTCTATAAAACCCCAGGGGCCTGTTCACAAAACCTGTTTGAATGGAACTATTTTATGTCCTTAGTGCTAAGATAAGACTGTGCTTTCTTCAAACAACTTCTACCATCATATTATGAAAACAGGATTCTGGAAGTGATAATGTGTTATGTTGCTATGTGCATCTTCATGCATTATGTTCAGTTGCTTACTTTAGATCTATCTACAAGTGCTGCTACATTTCCAGCCAAAAATGCAGCTCAAGCCTTCAAATTTCCCATGACAGCCGACCATTTACCACTATCTAGGGTGGTAAAATACTGCTGCTCCACCACTTCAACTACTTAAGACACGAGTCAGTCCAAAACTGTGGCAGGATGCTCCCAGTGCTTACATACATTATGAGCTATTGCCCCTAGTCCGAGAACGCAGAGGGTCATCCAGCAGCAGTTGCTGTCTGCTTCCAAATCCACTTCGTAAATGGCTCAGGTAGGTACAGCATGGTGCTGTTGACCAGCTGTTCAGTGATGGCAAGTTCTGAGTCTTTTAACAGATCGAACGCAGAAGAATGATACGTCTTGCGTCACATTAAATCGCCATGGTTCCTTAGACCTTTCTTCAACTAGGGAAAAAAATGTTAATCAAATAGTTGAGATTTTTTGTTAACTTTAACATATTTTCCTGAGACTCAGAAGAAATGGGATCGGCTTGTACTGAGCAAGTAAAGAGTTTCACCTTTGCAATCAAGTTTAAAAGAAGGTTTAGAGACTACCCCAAGTTTTGTGGAATCTTGATGGAGAGTATACAAAATTTGTAAAATGGCAAAGTTTGTGATTGTGCAGACAGAAGTATATACCTGTGCTCAATGGTAACTGAGTTAAACTGAATATGGTTTTACAGATATTGTGCACTATTTCTGGGCAGAAGAGGGACCATTTATTACTTTTTAGAGGTAGAGGATTTTGGCAAGTCTCTCTCATACCATTCGCCACTGGCGGGCCACCAGAGGTGGGATCACACCACTGTGAAAATCCACAACTGGAGACTAACTACAGAAGCACTCTCAGATTAGACATTTGAAGGACTAACTAAAGAAGGAATGGATAACTTCTCATGTTGAAGCGGTCATTGGTTGACATGGGAGTGTTGTGCAAATCCTTCAAATGATTGGGTTATGTATTACAACATTATACTAATTTGGGAGGGCACTAGCTTCCAAAATAACATCTAGAATGTTATTAATGCACTATAAGCATTTTCCATAGTGCCAACAATTACTAGGGGATGACGGAGATAACGCGTCTTGGAGGATTTTTGAGATCAGTAACTACACAACTAAGATTTATTCTGAAGCAGATAGGTCAGGTAGATAATTTGCATAAGTAAAACTGGTAGAGAATGTCTAAATACAGTGATGCCCGCTAATACAACAACTTTTCCATATTAGCCTGCTCCAAAGTAGCCAGAAAGGGGTTAAAAAATAATATCCTATCCCTTTAACCCAATCCTCTTAGATCACCGGTATCACTCCGCCCATCTTGGTGGATCTCTTCTTTCATACTTTTAGTACTCATCCCTGACAGGTTGCTTTTTACAGAACCTCTAAATCTTCAAATCAGCTGTGATCCTTGTCACTTCACATAACTGCTTCCATGGAACAACTGCAGCATGAGACTGTTCAGCTGTACCTTCCATGTAATCAGGAGGGTACCTTCCATATAATCAGCTGCACCCCCAACAATCCTGGCAGGATAGCCCAACCTGCCTACATCCCGTCCCCTTTGTCTCCCTGTCTGGCAGGAATACACAAACCCCAACAGCAGAGCCACTCATAGTCATGTGACCCAGGTCACTGGCAAAGTCACAAAAATGACTTAAAATCCGACTTTATCATTAAAGAGAATTTTAAATTATTCGCTTACGTGTAAACATGACATTTCTACCTGCTCCTAATCAAAAGTTAGCACGTATTAAATGCAATAAGGTAACCCAATGTTATTTAATGGGCGATGTAGGTTTTTTGACAGTAAAAAACGAATTTAGGAGTTTTTTACTACCAGAATATGTCAAGTGTATGCTCTACTTTTTAAATACAATGCACCCTGCCCTATGAGCTTTTAGGGCCTATCTTAGGAGTGACTTATATGTATTAATAAAACGGAAGGTGTAGTCGAAATGGCAGTTTAAAACTGCACCACAGGCTGCAGTGGCAACCCTAAGACGTTTTTTAAAAGACTACTTTAGTGAGTGACAAAATGAGTGCTGCAGGCCCACTGGTAGCATTTCATTTGCAGGCCCTGGGGCCATGTAGTGACATTTGCTAGGGATTTACAAGTAAATTAAATGTACCAATTAGGTGTAGGAGAATATTACCATGTTTTACGGAGAGAGCACAAGCACTTTAGCGTTGGTTAGCAGTGGTAAAGTTCACAGAGTCCTAATGCCAACAAAAACTAATTCAGAAAAGCAGGAGGGTGAAGGCAAAAGTTTGGGGATGACCATACAGACAGGGCCACGTCTAATAACTGCTTACTTTATACTTAAAGTATCATCTGCAAAAACTGAGCCTTGAATAGGAGAGTAGAGGCAGTGTCCACTCCAACACCATCAGAAGTAAGGGGTTACAGAAGCCAAGCTATCTCTCTTCCAAATTCACCACCAAGTTCATAATGGTAGTAATCAGGATCCTGAGGTACTTGAATGTTTTGTCACAGCATTTCATTATCTAGAAGAATGAATTGGACAAGTTGGGCTTCATTGTTGTGGCACCCATTAGCCCCATGCTTGCCAGTGCCTGAAGGGATAGTCGATCAGAAGGCTGAGGCACCCAGTCACTTTAAGTTCAGATGAGCATTTAAAGTTCACCTGTCTTTAGTCACTATACAATAATTAATTATTGGCTTCTTTTGAAAGCTCCTCGTATGTGCTCCTAAACCTTCTTCCGGGCTTATCACCTCCTACCTGCTCCGCCCCACAACCATCCCACACCATTCCAGTCATGCTCTGTAAAGACCATTCAGTGTGGGTGCAAATCTTATACATAAATAAAAAATACACTAATACATTTCAACAGTAGTAAGGTTGCACTTGGAAATGTATTATTTATTTGTCAGTTTTTTAAAAGTACGAACACTGCCTGCAGATCCAGAGTACTGTAGGTATATAATGAAAAGCTAATAGCGTAGCGTACAAACAATCAGAAAAGTCCTTTCAATTACAACAAGCTTGCAGCACTTCATTTCTTGAGAACCCCATGCTTAGAGATCAAAAAAGCAGCAGCACAACTGGTTTAGTGAATGAAAAATAGGCAGCAGACATAGGAGGCACAGAAAAAGACAAGTTGTGCAGACATGTCACAAATAATTTGTGCACTTTAGTGCATGCTAATCTTTACATGCATTATCACATTAAGCCAGTTCTTGTTTTCAATGTGTTTGTGATCTGTAGATTTTACCATTTGCCCCTCTCCTGTTTAGCCTGGGGGTATACTTTAATATTAGGATTTTGAAATGAATGAGTAATTTTGTCTAACTAATTCAATCAAAAGTATTACTGATTTATATTTGGTGATTCTTTATGAAATAGGTCCTGCATAGAGCCCTTATTGCCTTTAGGGAAAGTAAAATATTGAAGTAGGTTGTTGTCCAATAGAAAGGACGTGAAGATTGATTTGTTGGAGTCGTTTTCCTAGTGAACTATGAAAGCTCTCGGGAAAATCACAAGAGGAGGTGAGTTGATCATCTCTTTAATCAATGAATTAAGTAAAATTATTTTGCACCTTGGTGGGCAGTATAAGATGCTCAACCTCAGTGATATAGGTGTTGTATTTGTGATCTTCATAGTGATGCACTGAAATGACTAGCTGTTTATTGAGCTAAGCAGTTTGTGTTGAAGGGTTACCTTGTGGATAAAGGCAACCCCTGACAAAAGTTTGTTTGCAGTGTCACAGTGAAGGATGCTGTGTTCTAGTATTTAGATATAGTGTGTTCTGTGAGTGCAGTAGATAAAGATCACACTCTTGGATGACAGCAGGCATGGAAGTTGCTTTAGAGACTCCAAACCCACAGTTCAGGAGGACAGCTTGGATGTAATATGTCGGATATGATCTCACTTGATTGAAAGGAGGTGATTCTTCTGAGTTTGCTTGAACAGATTGATCTTTGTAGTTAGGACATTTAGCCTTGGATATAGTGATAACAGGATATGTTTTTGGATCTGTGATCAGAGTATTAGGGTGTGTGGGATGCATTGGAGGCAGTGTGCATGGAGGAATTCTCTCAAACATTGCAATAGGCTCTACTGGACTAGGTGTCTTGAATGAGATGTGAGGAGGTTCGGAGCGTAGTCTATGGAAAGCATGCGTTTCTGTGAGAAAGAGATGGAGAGTATAGTTTGCAGCATTTGTATCATGCCTTGCAGATGATTCAGCTTGAGCTTGATATCAAGCAGTTCATTTTGGGAGTGGATGACACATTTGTCCTCTGGTCAGTAGTAAGTGGCTGTTAAGAAGCATGAGGTGAGTAGTCATACCTCTGATGTGGCTCATGCCTATAGGTGGCCTAATCCTTCTGTGGAGAGTCTGTGATTTTGGTTTGTGTAACCGGACTGCACCTGTTGGGTAGTTGACAGAGAAAGTTCTGTCAAGGGCGGTGGTGGCCAGTGGGAGGGCTGTGGGTTTGGTCTTTGACAGTATTTCAATGTGTTGGTGTAGAATTAGCTTTGTTTCAGGTTATAGTCTTGACTACCTTGGCTTATGCTGTCATTATGCCGACTGGTTTCTTTCCCAGAGAGGCGTGTGTGTGAAAATGGGCAGATGGAGTAGAGGATAATGCGGTAGTAATGGTGTTGTCAGTGGAAATGATAGGCATTATATCACTGTTATTGTGCCTTGCCATGGTAGAATTGTTTGGTGCCTTCACAGCATTAAATTATGTGGCTAAGATATGAAGCTTGATATCAGAGTTTTTAATTATAGTCTTCCAATTTTCATACAGGGTGACATATAGCTCACATTTGTGCTAATGGTAACCCCTATGCTGCATCGCGCTGAGATGCAAAACCATTCAGTGCAGAGAGAAAATGCAGTTGTAAGATGCCACATTAGATGTAGAAGACATGCAAAAGTAAGACATCACATGTGGTTCACAGCATATTGAGGTGCAAAATCATCTTTGGTTTCACTTCAGCTTAAGTGTAGAAAAACCTAATGAGCACAAATCCCTTATGAGTGCAATATAGGCACAACATTTAGGAAGAAAATTACATTAAGGTTCAAAGTCTCTTCAAGGTATAAGTAACATTAGCTTTATTGCTATGAATGATATCATTTGTTAGGTGCACATTATCCTGGATTGGGTCTCGTTGTGCCGTTTATACTCTATAGCATAGAACAGATAGGTTTTTAAGGGTGAAGCTAGCAAGATGTAGTATTGTATGTTTGACTGGTACGAACCTCCACAGGCCCGGGCAGGCTACAGAAACTGCCCCATTGCCTCTCTATATTTATCTTAACCCTGAGGAATTTAACCCTGGTGATGGTTGACAGGGCTAGGACCTCACTACGTAAGGAGTATGATGAGACTCTGATTAAGGGATTTGCAGCCTAGGTGGTAGTAACATTGACACATCCAGCAAGCCAGTTTAAATCTGATTCGGTCCATGACTGGAAGCCAGCGTAATGACCTCCTATCTTGACAGGTGCGATCTGTTTTTAAGCCCAGCAACTAAAAGCATAGCTACTTTTTAGAGTCTTTGCCATCGTCTTAATGTTCTTGCTGGGATAACAGCACACCGGCAGGTGCAGTATTCCAGCCTGGAGTTAATCTAGTTACCAATCACCAGGGTGTTACATTCTTGGGACAGAAGTTGAAGGATAGGTTTCAGGCGGGGGGCGTGGCCGGACCAGCGACCGCAATGGCCGCTTGGAGCTGAAGCTTCGTGAAGACCCCGCGCGCTCTGGCTAGAAGCGGCGCTTCGCCGCACGTAATCCCCGACATCTGCGGCGATTTGGCAGCCGGAACACCCGGAGAGGCTGATGAGCCAGATGCCGCCTCCCGATGAAGCTGTGCAGCCGAGAAATCTCGAGTGATGAGCCCGGGCGTCTGGAGGACAAGATGGCGCCCACAGAGTAATGAACCCGGGACTGCGGCGTTGGAGACGGATCTGCCCTGCTAAGCTGAATTCGCTTCCGGAAGAGACCCTGTGCGGATAATCGGCAAGTCTTTCTATACTAGTTTGAACCACAACGCGAACTCCTGAGTCCTGTGATACGGTGGGGAGGTCTGCTTTGATGGAGGCAAAGTGCCGATAGAACGCAGCGCGGTGGAGCCGGCCGGAGGGTATCGAAGATGCTGCATGGAAAGCCAGTCCCCGCTCTCGCTGCCTGTGTGCTAGGAACTGGGCCCCCCTGAGAACCAACGGTGAGTGTAGGTGCCTGCGGCTGGGGGCTGTATAGGTACGGGGAGCGGACCCTCTGACTATCGGGAGCCCCGCACAAGCTAAGAGACATTTCCGAACGGGCTCGTTAACCGGGCCGCCGAGTGATCATCCAGGGTACTATACCCATATACGCTATTAGTACACTTGTGCAGCCACCTGCAAGCTTTGCACTCCCCCTCCACATCGGCGCGTCGCACGGGGGACTAGAGAACACTGCCAGAATCGCCCATACGGCAACCATCGGGCAGAAGGAGGCGGGACCAACCGGAGGGGGGTGCATAACCAGCAAGTGAATCCTGCTAATTAACACTGGCTGAACTGGCAAAAGAACTTGGGGGGGAAATAATAACAAACCTGTGATAACCTCCACTTACCGGCTAGCCATTACATCCACATGGCGGAGGCGGCTAGTGACCGCACGGAGACCGATTGTTTCGTTGGTTGACCGCGTGGAAGACCTGGGGCCTATTGGGAAAGTTGCGCAAGGAGCTCCGACTGAAACAACTACAATTCGAAGCCCTCAAGAAGCAGGACAACCGGCAGGCCGCGAACATCCGGCGGAAACATCCACGGACGCTACAGGAGGAGCGACCCCCCCCCCCCCGGACAACGCCGCACTAATGCTGGAACTTTGCTCAGGGTTTAAGTCATTAGACACTAGATTCGATGCACTGGACCGACGCCTCGACGGCCTGGGGGAACGTATAGACCGACATGACACCCGACTGGACATAGTGGAGGGACGCACATCAGACCTGGAAGATGGGGCGGCTCAAACTACTAAGCGTGTAGAGCGCCTGGAGCGTATCTTGAAGACGGTTGCCGCCAAGAACGAAGATTTAGAAGCAAGAAGCCGGCGTAATAACGTACGCATAATGGGAATTCCGGAATCTACCAACACTGGAAGATTGGATCAATTTGTAGAACGATTGCTGACGGATCTGTTCGGGACTGAGCATTTTACGAACACGTTCATTTTAGAACGGGCGCACAGAACACTAGGGCCTAGACCGAATCCAGGATACCCGCCGAGACCCATCATGGCGAGACTCCTAAACTTCAAGGACAGAGCCACCGTGCTTCGCCTCGCTAGAGAAACTGGAACATTGACATGGCAGGGATTCAACATTTCTATATACCCAGACTTCACTGCTCTAGTACAAGAAGCCAGGCGCAAGTTTGTGGGGGCAAAGACAGCGGTTTGAAAACTGGGCCTGCGCTACGGAATGCTGTACCCCGCGAGACTCAGAATCGATGTCAATGGCAAGGCGAAAATATTTGATAGTCCTGAGGAGGTTCATAACTTTTGTAAACACTATGCAGGAGCCGGCGATGCACATGGTGGCTCTTCCCCAGGTGGAGCCTCGCAGGGAGCCCTATCGGGCACGAGTGCCGACCTGTTCACAGCCAGTTAAAAGCACGCAACTGGGAGATTAAGCATCGAACTTCGGAGAACTAAGAACTGACACTGCCAGATCTTAACACTACAGGTAGTGATTTCGGACTGCGGTGAGAACGCTTGTTCTAACTAAACAGAGTCTAGCAGAGAAGGGACACATATTTCCAGATGGCGCTAGCGCGCGGGGTTACACGTGGCGTCGCCACCCCCCCTGTGGGTACACAATGTTACCGACTTGGGGGAGATCGCCTTTCAGGCGTTAGGGACAACACCTGATGGACAGCCGCCAGGTGAGGGTGGGGGGAGGGGTGTAGAATTGTTCGAAACTTTTCAGAATGCAGGTTGTTTGACTCAGACGTTAGTCAGGTATATCATTTATATGTTGCAGGGACAGCACACACAAACAACACACTCGCAAAGGCACACAAGGTAGATGTACGTGGTTGCACAAATATCACCCTACTGACCTGGAATGTCTGCGGCCTGAACGGCCCCAAGAAATGTAGACTAGTGCTTCCGTATATACGCCAGCACACCGCAGACATAGTGTACCTACAAGAAACGCATCTATCACCTTCCTTCCCATCTAAATTTGCGTCTGCATGGGGAACGCATAGATATTTCTCTAGCTATAGTTCATATGCTCGAGGGGTAGCAATACTGATTAATCGGAAGCTACCCTTTATACACATTGGCACAATAGCGGATCCGGGAGGGCGATTTCTGATAGTGACAGGAACACTGGCAGGGCACAAACTTTCACTAGCTAATGTATACTCCCCAAATTCCGATGAACCAACCTTCTACGAGCATCTCCAAGAGCAATTAGACAATCTAGCGACTGACAACATTTTGCTGGCGGGAGATCATAATATCTTGCTGTAGCCCCGTTTAGATAGCACGGCGGAGGCCCCAGTTAATAAACCTCGATCCCGTACGGTCTTAACGGAAATGTGCCACGCCTGGGATTTAGTGGATATATGGCGACATCTTAACCCCTCTAGCACTGAATACACACACTATGCGCAGCAGTATAACACGTGGACGAGGCTAGATTACTGGCTGATAACAAGATCAATGATCCCATGGGTTAAAACAGTAGGACACTTACCCCGCACATTATCCGATCACTCCCCAGTGACTCTTTCACTACATTTACCGGCTGAGGGGGGATTCGAGAAACAGTGGAGGTTCCCCTCCATGGCACTGAAAGACACAGTTTTTAAAGAAGAACTGGGTACAGCCATAGTGGACTATTTTGCTAACAACACAGGGTCAGTCACTACGTACAAGACCCTCTGGGAGGCCTTCAAAGCATGTATCAGGGGAGTATGCATCTCTATACACACAGGAGCGCATAGGGACCTGAAGCGCCGCTTAGCTAAATTAGAGGGAGACTTGGCTGCGCTTGATAGAGGAAACATGACCGCACGAGTTCCAGACAATGCGCAATATATGCATCGTAGGGCGGATCTATTAGCAGAGTATACAGAAGACGCAAACCGTGAAGCGCTCTATCTAGGGAAATATGCGACAGCCCGCAAGTTCGGAGGAGAGTGGCCGGGTCGCACTTTAGCACGTTTACTCAGGCCCCGTTATACACAGAACTACATTACTAAATTGCGAAATGAGAACGGGCAGATACAAGTGGGAACGACTGCCATTAAGCAAACTCTCCTGCACTATTACACTGATTTATACACCACCAAATCTGCGGCTGGCATGGATGAGATCAAGGAGTATCTGGACGAGATTGCCATGGTTTGGCTGCCTGACGCGCATAGGAAGTTCCTAAGCGAACCCTTTTCATCTGAGGAGATAGAACCAGCCATCGACGCCATGGATGGCTCTAAAGCCCCTGGCTTGGATGGATTCTCCGGAACATTTTACAAAACCTATAAGACATTACTAGCCCCACACCTCATAGAGGTATACGCTGAAGCATTAGAAGTGGGTATACTACCCCCCACGTTTAGAGAGGCGGTTTTGGTATTACTCCCCAAGCCTGGTAAGGACCCCCAACAGTGCGGATCGTACCGTCCGCACTCGTTACTTAACTTTGACTATAAAATCCTAGTCAAAATGATGGCGATTAGGCTGTCTCTCTTAATGGAACAAATTATAGCACCTGCGCAGACTGGGTTCATTAGGCACAGGTCCACGGCTCTCAATCTGCGGACCTTCTTCTCGGTAGTCAATAGAAAAAGACCCAACTACGCTTGCGGTGGCAGCTTTTTTAGACGCAGAAAAAGCATTTGACTCCGTGTAATGGCCCTTTCTACACGCTGTACTGGCCAAAATGTGCATCCTGTAGGGGTTTGCAGACCTGGTAAAACTATTATACGCAAGTCCCTCGGCCCGCATTCGATTAAACGGTACAATAACGGAACCGTTTGACATAACCAGAGGCACCAGGCAGGGATGCCCTTTATCCCCTTTACTATTCATAATAGCAATGGACCCACTCATACAATACTTCCAGAAAGAACATCTGCATAGAGGCCTCCAGTTTAAACATGGTCCTGTACTAGTGACATTATACGCGGATGATGTGGCGCTGTATGTTAGGAAGCCGGAAGATAATTTGCAACCACTACTAACAGAAATAGAACGATTTAGAGCAGTGTCCGGACTCCATATCAATTGGAGTAAATCGGAGCTATTCCCCTTAACGGAAGTGCAAAACCGCAAATGCAGAGAATTTCCCCTGAAATGGTGCGAAGGGGAGACCAAGTACCTCAGAATCCATCTACACCGGGACAGAGAGCAGGTGTTACGCCTCAACTATGGTCGAGCACTAGATCGCCTACAGGCGCAAGTGGAGCAATGGGTCAAGCTGTCAATGGCAGGGTGGATAGCCATTATTAAAATGGTGATACTGCCACGCTTGCTCTATTTATTCACTAATATTCCTATCCCATTAACAAAGGCGTTCTTTACACAGATCCGCACACATCTAATAAAGCTAGTTTGGGGAGGGAAGCAGCCAAAAATTAGCTGGGATACATTAACCCTTCCTTATGATAGAGGGGGTTTCGGGGTGCCAGATATGCAACTCTACTTTCTGGTTGCGCAGTGCGGGTATGCACACCATTGGTATCACCCCGACGCACGGATACCCTATGCCAAACCTGAAAGAGACTTAGCAGACCCTACACCATTGAATGCGGTACTTCCCACTGGGATCCCGCGAGACCCACATGACATACAACCTCTCTCCACTACTTGTTGGGCATGGAAAAACTACTATTGAAAACAGGGGGGGCGAAATTATACTCGTCAGCATTGCCACGGTCGGTGAACCCCTGGCTCCCCCCAACATTGGAAGCTGGGACTCGGCACACTCTTTCCCGCATAGGGTTAGAAACCTTTGGAGATCTGTTCCCTGGGGGGCACGCATTTTCTCGCACGGAAGACCCGCGTTTTTTGACGGCCACATTTATGGACCATTTTGTACTGACCCGAATGCAGAGCGCATTGAGAGAAGTTATTGCAACTTACCCTATAGAACCCGCGGGGTTCGGTCCACTCACTCTAGTGATCGCAGACACCAACGGGGAACATATCACCTCTAGACTATACAAAGCTAGCCTTGCACTTATGCCACAAAACGACACCAGGATTAGAGAAGTTTGGACAGCCGACATAGGACAACCGCTCACAGATAAAGTATGGGAAGGGTGTTGCAAACAAACCAAGCTAGTTTCGTGCAACCATAGACACAAACGACTTCACTTTAAGATTCTTAGGAGGGCTTATGTCACACCTCAGCAGATGGTTAGGATAAACAACTCCAACTTCACACGCTGCCCTAAATGCAATCTGCAGGCGGCATCATTTATACATATGACCTGGTCGTGTAGTGTAATAAATGCCTTCTGGCAGGATGTATATAGTCTAGTGCAGCAAATGGTTGGGACGCAACTGACAATTTCCCCGTTGTTAGCATTGATGGGTTATGTAGACTCACTGCCCAAAAGCGCACGCAGATTTGTAGCAACAGCAATGCTTCTGGCAAAACGCGAAATAGTAACCAGCTGGGGCACTAGGCAGAAACCCAATATCCAAAGTTGGCTTAAGAGCATGTCATATTGTGACACCACGAGCGAACTTTATGCTGAACTACATCCCGGCCTAGGGACATATGGGAGCCCCTAAGGGAATACCTCCGGCTTCAGGAGGAACGGGACACACAGCCTAGTCATAAAGGGCGGGAAACAAACCAAGATGCATAATTGATGAGGACCGACTGCAGAGCACTACAGGGGAAGAAACACACTTACTGATACACGGATACTAACGGTCAGGGATAGGTTATGGGAGTAGAGGAGTAGGGAGACATGAAACGTACATTATGACTGATCAACAGCTATAACGGAGAAGACGATATATCTGTTTACTTGTGCCTGATATATTATGTTCTTTCTTGACCTAAAAATGTACCTGCGTATTAACGTACCATAACCACTTTGTATGTTGTTGACAAAATGATAAATAAAAGTAAAAAAAAAAAAAAGGATAGGTTTCAGGCTGTTAAATTGGTGAAAACTACTGCCCACTGACTTGCTGTTTTGGGGCATTTGTGTTATCAAAGTAGAAGCCAAGGTGTTTACCAGTTGGGGCTATTTTTGGAATTTCCCCCGACAGAAAGGGCAGGTGGGTGATCTTTGGGTCCCCTTTGGCTTTCTCAAAGAAGATTTATTCAGGTTTTATGCTGCTTAGCCAAAGTTTGCTTGTGTGCATTGAGTGTTGAATTTTGGAAGTTCCCGAAGAACATGAGTAGTGTAAGGGTTATTAGAGATTCGGATGTACACCTGGATGTAATACTCACTGGACATCACTTTTACATACAAGTAAAAAAACACTGAATGAGAGGAGTTATATAGATAGTGAACAAAACCTAGGAAAAGGGGATCCCGGGGGAACACCACAGCCAGGAGTGGCAGGAGATGAGAGGAAAAAATACCAAAAATATTCTGTGTTCTCTGGTGTAAAAAGTGTATAAACCATTTAGTTGCTGAAGGCCCATAATGGGCCACTTGCATAATCTCTGAAGCAAAATTTGGTGGTTCACTGTGTCAAAGGCTGCCGACTGGGGCGTGGCTTGGACGCTTGGCGGAGTAGCTGTGCTTCATCGGAGCTCCCGCCGGCAAGGCGAATAATCGGCATTATCCTGGACACTTCCATGCATGCTGAGCCCCCCGAAGGGTAGGGGAGCTCGGAGATTGCCCGCGGCATAAATTCTGGGCAGATCTGCCGGCAGGAAGCACCAAAAACAGGTGAAAATCCTGCTACGAAGGTCCCCCGAGGTAGACGGGCGCCATCTGGTCTCTGCGCCGGACGGGGAAAATGAGGCCTGGGCTTTGCCCTCGCCGTTGCGCAAAGAGCGGAAGCCCAATTGAGTAAAGCGGAGCTGTGCGGCAGACCTGGTGAGCGGTGATTCCCCACCAAGCAACGACCCCGACACGGACATCTGAGCATGTCGGTCCTGGGGGCAGGAATCAACCGGGTAGTGCCTGTTGGGGGTGGGGCGCACGGGTCGGCGCGCCTCGGCTAGTGTGTAGCGTGGCTGCGTGGCCTGGGGTAAAGATCCGCTTCAAGAGGGTGAGAGGCTTTGGGGCTGTCGGCGCCCCCCCGCTCCCCCCCTTTTCTATCACATGCAGTCGGCGGCGGCAGGCAGAAGAGCCGCAAAAAGGCTCCCCAGACGCCTGGAGGGAGGAGAGGCCCAGTCCTAGAGGCCGATTTATGGCGCATGAGTGGCTGGCTGGAGCGAAGGATACCGGGGACAGACTGAGACCCCCAAAAGAATTGATACACATTTGGAAGGTGCTGCCTTGGAGAAATCGGCCAATGCATGGGTTGTTTATGACCTGAACGAGGCGGCAGGACAGGAGTGGAGGGTGCGGCCTCTGAAGTCAAGTACAGTGAGCCAGTTGTTGTCGGCCCTGTAGGAGGCGTGTGGGAGTGCTGAGTTACGAGTGAGTGTCCCCGGGTCCCCAATTCTTGCGCACCATGAGAGAGGGGTAACCGGACGGATCTTTGGGGCACCCTAACACCGGGAACTGGTACGGCAGACACAAAGGAAGGCCGCCATGCGTGGAGGAAGGAGATTAACGCCGACTTGGCGGACTAACCCGGGAGAGTGCGCCTGGACCCACGAGGAGTTCAAGATGGTGAAAGATAAGGCCGCAAGTTGTAAAGTCCAATAGAATTTCCAATTACGCCCAGCCGTGCCCAGCAGAGACGGCTGGGGCAGTCTTGCATCAGACTGACCGGCGGGATGATGCTCCTGGATTGGCGGGCACGAATCCCACGCTGGCGGACATAATTGCGGCAATCCACTCCTCAAGGGAGGATATGGTGCACAGGATCGACGCAGTGGCAATAGATGTGAACCTTCTGAGGGCCGATTTACATAAGGTTTCAGATAGAGTTACCGCCACGGAGCAAAATGTAGACACTATGAAACAGGAGGTCCACTCTCTTAGAGATACTGTGGTGAAGCTCCAGCAAAGAGTGATGCAGCTAGATGATCGAGCAGAGGATGCGGAAGGTAGATCAAGAAGGAACAATCTGAGATTTGTTGGCTTCCCCGAAAAGGCAGAGGGCCCTTTCGCTGATCTCTTTTTGGAAAACTGGATTGTGCAAGAACTGGCTCCCACAAGACTATCCAAATTCTTCAATATTGAAAGGGCCCACAGAGCACTGGGTCCGCAGCCGCGACCAGGAGCCCCCCCAAGAGCCATAATAGCCCGATTTTTTTTAACTATAGGGACCGGGATATTATCCTGCAAAGCACCAGGGCGAAGGGCCAGATAACCTATCAGGGCCACTCCATTGCAATCTTTCCAGATTATACGCAGCGAGTACAGGAGCAAGGACGATCTTTCATGGCAGTAAAGAAGCGACTTCGGGAGTCAGGTCTGAAATATAGCTTGCTGTATCCTGCAAAACTAAGGGTGGAACGTAAAGGAAAGGCCCTGTTATTCCAGTCTGCGGATGAAGCAACGGCATGGCTGGACAAGACAGGCCTGTCTGACTCCTGTTTGGCACTGCAGATGGCACTGGTGGGTTCTGGCGCAGGGCAGGGAGATCGGGCATGGGATCTCAGCCGGCCCAAAAGACACAAGCAGATCGAGCTGACAGCCCGGGCAGGACCCATGTTCGCCCAGATGGGACATTGCAGGCAGAATCGGTGCCGGACTCAGTAGTTGGCACCCAAAATGTAGTGCAAGGACTCCTTGTTGTCAATTGAGTCAGTGAGCTGAATGGGGTCTGTACTATCTATGTTTATGAAGTGATGGCTGGGTGCTTAGGATGCGGAATACAAGTAGTTTGTATAATGTAGGGAAATGTGTTAGCAAACTGTCTGATTTTTGCCGGTGGGGGGTCCTCCACAAGCCCCGCAGGGACTGAGCCACGTTCCAGGAGCTGGAGGCTTGTCCTCGCGCCCGGCTGGTCGCTTGGAGTTGTTGAAGAAGTAGATTGTCAGCTCCTAGGCTACATAGCAGTATACAACGCTGGTTTGAACTAGATCGTTACTGGGGCCATAGTTATTGTTTATTTGTAAGTTTTCATAGGGGAGGTATGGGGCAGCTAAGGCGGGCCCTGCTTCGGCAGGAGAGGAGGGAGGGGGTGCCGCCGGGTTGCCCAAGGGGTGGAGGGAGTTGTTGGCTGTTCATTTTGGTTCTTATGTTGGGATACATCGGATGCACTACAAGAAACTGGGGGAATCTGCTGAGAATATATATGTCAGGGGACCAACTCATATGGCAGTTGGCAGAAGAGCGGTGTTGGGAGGGGGGATGAGTGGGTATCGTAATTGTTTTAATATGGCAAATACAGCTTTGAAGATACTTACCTGGAATGTCCGGGGGTTAGCGGCCTTCGAGAAACGAAGGTGAGTATATGCATATTTGAAAAGGTACAAGGTGTCTATTGCGTGCCTACAGGAGACTCATGTCTGGGGGGATTCGATCCCAAGTATTAAGCGCAGATGGCGAGGACAAATGTATGCTACAGCCTATTCAGGATTTGCTAGAGGTGCTCTTATATGGGTGGCATCGGGTGTCCCTTTTAAATATCTACATCACGTGGTGGACTCGGATGGGAGGTACGTGATCCTTCATGGATCAATGGAAGGGAGAAAAATGTGTATAATTAATGTTTACGCCCCCAACATTGATTGCCCAAATTTCTTCCCTTCTGTTATGACAGCTGCTGCACCATATCTAGCAGAGTTGACGCTGATGTTGGGGGATTTCAATTGTGTGCTAAATGGGAATCTAGATCGGGAGCCTCCACGTTTGAATACCAAACCACGCATGACAGAAACCCTGACTGACATAATGAGGGAATTGCAACTCATGGATGTATGGAGGGAACGCAATCCAGGACAGAAGGTATTTTCGTGCCACACCCCAGCAGCTAATACATTTAGTCGTTTAGACTACTGCCTTCTAACCTCGGACCTAGCTCAGGCGATCCAAGGGATAACTTATCAAGCCCGGTACATATCGGACCATTCACCGGTCCTGGTCAGCTTTGAGGGACAAAAACCCAGATCAGCTATCCCTACGTGGCGGCTCCGAGCGGAGGCATTACTGGACCCCCCTTTTGCGACGGCGGTTTCAACTGCACTCACCAAATACTTTGAGGAAAATTGGGGGTCAGCCTCGCATAGAGCCCATGAATGGGATGCCATGAAGGCAGTGCTCAGGGGTGTTTGCATACATACAAGTACGGGGTTAGGCAACAACTAGAGAGGGACATTGCAGTACAGGAACGTAGGCTGACCAAGCTAGAAGATTTGCTGCCCAGATCCCCACAGAGGAGGGGGGAGTGGTGTCAGGCCCGAATTGAATTACTGGAGGCATGGAAACGACTAGAAAAATATGACTATACGGTATATAGGCAAAGACTTCATAGAGAGGGAGATAAATCTGGAGCCATGCTGGCAAGGCTGCTGATGCGGGCGGCACCCACAGGGCCAATACTGCAATTACAGGTCGCGGATGGGAAATTAGTCCAGACGCAGGCGGGTATCCTGGAAGTATTCGCCACTCATTTTGCCAAAGTGTACAGTGGCGGGGAGGGGCCTGGAGGGTCGATCATAGCGGAGTTTCTGGCTGCAGTGGAATTACCCCAATTGGATCAGGAGGTAGAGGAAAGCATAGGAGCCCCAATCATGAAAGAGGAGGTGCTGGGAGCTATAAAGCGACTAAAGGCAGGGAAGTCGCCTGGGAACGATGGCTTGCCTGCGGAATTTTACTACAATTTGCCCCACAACTGGTGGACCGGTTACTGGAGGTCTACAATGAAGCCCTACAGCAGCTAGTGTTGCCAGACTCTATGCAGGAGGCTCTGGTGATAATGATCCCTAAACAAGATAGGGACCCACAGGTACCGAATTCATATAGGCCGATTTCGCTGCTCAATATTGATGTAAAGATTCTGAGTGGCATTCTGGCAGATAGACTTCTTCCTCACACGCCTTATCTGATCCAGCCAGACCAGGCAGGATTTATCCCACGCCACAGCACCATGTTCAATCTACGACGGCTGGCGCATGTGTGGCATGATCCGAGTTTAATGACGGAAGACTACGCAGAAGCCCCATTGGATATCGAACAAGCCTTTGATTCGGTGGCCTGGCCATATGTATGGGCCAACATAGCAAAACCAAAGGGGATGATTGACGGAGTGTTGAACATTGCAAGCACTCACCCCCAGTCAACTGATCTGGGTTTAATCCATCATCATTCTTTAGCTCACTCCGCCACCCCAATTCAGACATGGCCATATGCAAATCAGTCTGACCCTGTGCCTCATGGGAACATTCCAGCCCGAACTGCCAAGCCATGTCTTCCCTGGACCGGAAACAAGCATCCTGGGACCGGTTGCTGGCTTACAGCCGTCATCAGCCAGGCTATCTTGAATCCAGTGGCAAAGTGAGCAAGGGACCCACGTCTGGGCATACCCTGCCAACTTAGGGCGAACATAGCAAAACCAAAGGGGAGGATGGACGGAGTGTTGAACATTGCAAGCACTCACCCCCAGTCAACTGATCTGGGTTTAATCCATCATCATTCTTTAGCTCACTCCGCCACCCCAGTTCAGACATGGCCATATGCAAATCAGTCTGACCCTGTGCCTCATGGGAACAGTCCAGCCCGAACTGCCAAGCCATGTCTTCCCTGGACCGGAAACAAGCATCCTGGGACCGGTTGCTGGCTTACAGCCGTCATCAGCCAGGCTATCTTGAATCCAGTGGCAAAGTGAGCAAGGGACCCACGTCTGGGCAGCTAGTGTTGCCAGACTCTATGCAGGAGGCTCTGGTGATAATGATCCCTAAACAAGATAGGGACCCACAGGTACCGAATTCATATAGGCCGATTTCGCTGCTCAATATTGATGTAAAGATTCTGAGTGGCATTCTGGCAGATAGACTTCTTCCTCACATGCCTTATCTGATCCAGCCAGACCAGGCAGGATTTATCCCACGCCGCAGCACCATGTTCAATCTACGACGGCTGGCGCATGTGTGGCATGATCCGAGTTTAATGACGGAAGACTACGCAGAAGCCCCATTGGATATCGAACAAGCCTTTGATTCGGTGGCCTGGCCATATGTATGGGCCACCTTACAAAAAATGGGAGTGGACGTGAGCTTTCTTAAATGGGTAACATTGTTATATACGTCCCCCCGAGCCAGGATTAAGACGGGGGTAGAATCTCTAGGGCATTCCGATTGAAAAGGGGGACTAGGCAGGGCTGCCCCCTGTCTCCCTTCCTATTTGCAATGGCAATGGAGCCATTAGCGGTAGCACTTAGGTGCCGGCTAAAAGACTGGGGGATTACAGTGGGGGCCCCAGAACATGTGGTCTCCATGTATGCCGATGACTCACTGGTATATTGTAAACAACCTGGGAGGTCGGTTCCCCTGCTATTGAAGATCCTTACGGAATTTGGTGAGGCGTCGGGTCTTCGCACAAATCAAACCAAGTCTAAGTTGATACCTATTGGGAGATTAGCAGACCGGCCGGCTGATGCCCTTCCTTACCTGGGGATGCAGTGGACCACGATGACTCCCAGATACCTGGGAATTAAACTAGCAAAAACACCTGAAAGTTTTCTGCAGCTTAATATAGGAAGGGTCGTGGAGGGGATCAGGGGCTCCGTACGCTTATGGAGGGACCTGCCCCTGTTCCTTATGGGCAGAGTTGCAATCACTAAAATGGTCATTCTCCCACAATGCCTGTACATACCACAGAATTCGTTCTATAAGATCCCGTCAAGATATTTTAAAACACTGGACGCCTTGGTGACAGATCTTTTGTGGGGTCCTCGTCGCAAACGGATTAGCTACGCTGCACTGCAAAGACCTTTTCCACTGGGGGGAGTAGAGGTCCCATATCGCGAAAATTATTACATGGCAGCGCAACTACAGCATGCAATACATTGGCTAGATGAACAAGACAACTGGGAAAAGAGGCTTCTCGCGGGGTCCTATGTGGGAGGTTCCCTACCGGAATTATTGATGAGGGGAAGGGGGATACCCGGAGATACTCCATACATTTTAGACACGTAGCCGAGGTCTGGGAGGCCACAGTTAGAAAGGTGGTGAGACATGCACCGTACACACCAGACGCGCCCCTGTGGGTGGTTCCGCCGCTCGCTAAGATTGCAGAATCAATGTCGATTCATAAGTGGAAAACGGGCGGATGCCTGACAATGGGGGATTTATACCAGAATGGCCAGTTTATAAAGAGGGAGGAAGCGGCGGCCGCCTTTGAACTGGGTAGCGGGCAGTATCTTCAGTACACAAAAATGTCCAGTGTGGCTAGAGAATTATGGCCGACATTTCCGGGAGAACCACTGGTAACCAAAACATTACAAGTGATGCTGTATATGTCCCAAGGAAGGCATTTGATAACACACTTATATAAGGCGATTTGCGAGGATCTCCCTCGGAGCCCACTCCCCATACAACGCAGGTGGGAGGAGACGCTGGAGTCCCCACTCTCAGAGAAAGAGTGGAGCAGAGTGCACGAAACGGTGAAGCAGGGGTGCTCAAATGCACGTTTTAAATTAATACAATACAACTTCATACACCAAGCCTATCTCACCCCGAAAGTTCTGAGTAAAATATACACAGACCGTTCCAGTAGGTGTACTAGATGTCAGCAGGCAGAGGCGGATTTTATGCACGTGGTGTGGACGTGTCCGAGGGTGGCAGAATTTTGGGATAAGGTACTGCAGCGCCTTAGAAATGCTTCAGGATGGGCTATACCCGGGGAGGTGAAGTCGATCCTACTGGGCCTTCTTCCATCACCAAAAAATAAGAAGCTCAGCAGGAGGTTTGTGTTGCTGGGGTTGGTAATAGCAAAAAGACGCATTGCGATTGAGTGGCGTAAGTCGACCTCCCCGAAGTGTGATAGGTGGGTAAAAGATATGTGTGAGTGGGCAACGGCCGAGAGAGTAAAAATGAAGCAAGTCCATAAGGACGATAAATTAGAGGAGAACGGGAAGAGAAGGGTCAAGTGTACCCCCTGACATATTCTGAATAAATATAACTTAAATGAAGGAGCAGACCACACATCACTTAGTTGTATAAGGTACACTAAGCGTCCGATGGAGGGGTGGGGGAGTTAGGGGAAACGTTGACATATGGTATGTTTAGACAGCAAAGAAAATAAATTAAAAAGAAAAGGGGTCAGAGGGACTGGCCATAGCTGAAAAGGTTAGGAAAACAAGTAATTGTTTCACACCTATGGTACGAATGTACATATGATACCTGTGAACATTCCCTCTGGTTATGATGTCATTGATGGCATTCCTGACAATAATGCTGTATGTATGATGTTTCTATAAAATGTCAATAAAGTTGTTTAAAAAAAGGCTGCCGGTTGAGCCATCATGATCAGAAGATAGCCGACCCCCTCATCAACCGTCCTCAGTGTGTCATCCCATAAACCCAGTGGGGTGAATTTTGTGCTACGATGGGGCCTTAAGCCTGATTGAAAAATTGAAAGACAGTTGGAAATGTCAAAATGTTGCTCTGTCTGAAGAGCCACTACCTTTTCCATAATCTTGGCCAAAGCAGGCAAGCTGGTGATAGGTGTAAATTTAGTATATATTGCATGGTCTAGGTTAGGTTTTTAAACAATGGAGTAACAATACCATCTTTAATCGTGAAAGGTAGAAGACTCTCTTGGAGTGACATGCAGATCAATACTCCAAAGAGTGGGCCAAGTTCATGGGCAAAACTCTTCAGTAGCGATGCTGGATCCATAGGAGCACAAATGGAATTAAACGACCAGAGTTTTTTTCCCCTATTTTTTGGGGGGGGGGGGGGGTGTGTGTGTGTGTGTGTGTGTGTGTGTGTGTGTGTGTGTGTGTGTGTGTGTGTGTGTGTGTGTGTGTGTGTGTGTGTGTGTGTGTGTGTGTGTGTGTGTGTGTGTGTGTGTGTGTGTGTGTGTGTGTGTGTGTGTGTGTGTGTGTGTGTGTGTGTGTGTGTGTGTGTGATCATATATCTGATTTTCATATTATGTGTCCTTCACGTAGTTTCAAGCCTCAGACATTGTTGCGTTATGTGCTTGAGTTAAAGCTAGTGGCTACATGAGATTGCACTCTGGATTTAATGGGGTGAAGAGTCGAAGGTGGTGCATGCAGTCCCGCATATCTGAAGGAGCTTTCTGCAGGGCCCACCATGGTTAGTGAGTTCATAATTTAGGTTTGCCAAGAGGCTGGTCCAGGCTGTGGGACTGATGTCTTGTGACTGTTTTAAAATTAGTAGATCACCTGCAAGAACAAATACAAATTTTGCTGCACAAATAGGTAGGTGGAAAGTCAGCAGGGGTGTGGTATTCAATTTAGATGCAGAACCATTCAGTACAGAGAAAAAATGCAGTATAAGATGTATCTGTATGTAAAAGCTGTGCATTAGTATGATGTTATCTTTTGTTGACAGCACATTGAGGTACAAATTCACTCTTGGTGCATCATCAGTGTGAGTGTAGTAAAGGTTTAGGAGCATAAAGCCTCATGTGGCCTCACATTTAGGAGCAAAAACACATTGAGGTTCAAAATAAGAAAGTATGAAAAAATGTACATGCAAAATAACACTGCGATAACACTTGGGTGCAAAATGAACACTGGTACAGTATCAATGGGAGTACTCTTAGGAGCACAGGTGTGCCTCACTACTGTACAATAACTCTTTACTTCAGCTTCCATGCACTGCAGTGGGAGGCACTCCTTAGGCACTGCGGTGGGAGGCACTTCTTAGCATTGGCGAAATGAAACTTGAGTGGGCCCCCCTGCAAGGTACATGGAGGGGCCCTCCTCCAGACTCACTCAGGAGCTCTCAGGCCAGGGTACTGAGCTGAGGGGGCCCCCTGGAGCTCAGGGCCCCCCGCCAAGGCCGGACTGGGAACAGCAACCAGCCCTGACAATCTGCTCATCCACCCCGGTAGCGGGGGAGGGGCGGAGGCGCTTTGGTTACAGGGGACCAATATTGAAGCACAGCTGCAAAACCGGTCCCAAGCAACAAAACCGTCCCCCACCGTTCCGGCCCACCGTGAAAACGCCCGGTGCCCGCTACGGCCAGTCCGACCCTGCCCCCGCACCTCAGGGTTTGCGGGGTCATTTGGTACGCCACTGCTTCTTAGGCACGCAGACTAACGCACCTATTGTCCAGAAGCTAATGGTGGTATTGGAAAACTCCTGTGGCATGATCCAAGATGTGAATGACAGTTTTTCCAAGCACTTGCTGAAAAGGGTTGACACAACCGAGCCTATAGGGCTGACCTAAAGCCCTCTGACTGTATATGTTTTATTGATGATGATATAAGCTCTGACAGATAGCTGTAACAGTCTGACCTAAAAGTGTACTCCCAAAATAAGCACACTGTTAACACCTGCTACAATTGAACCCTGCTGGCCACAAAATACAGAAGAGTAGCTTTAACAGGCAAGTGTCACGCAGTCCTGTTAGATGAAGATAGTTTACTTCTGTACACGGGGAACACGTCTGTCAAGGCTACATTGATTCCATGGAAAATTGAGAGACTTGTCATTTGCCTTTCGAACGCGTGGCATAGAAAGGAGACAGTTGGTGTCTAGTTTCATAACATTGTTATCAACGATGTCCCAATAACTAGGAATGCAAGAATAACACAGGTGCCCCTTTTACACACAACATGAAAAAAACTGTTGCGATTCTGAGGAGACCTCTGGAATTGTGCCTCAAGGTGGTGTTCTTGGTCATACACTCCATGGGCTTGAATAAAATAGTGAATCTGCCTATTCTACTGTGCTAGTTCCAGGACCTCCCTCGGCATAAACATTGGCCACCTTGAAGCAAGTCTGTTGTCAGGGGCAGGGGTGTAGATTGGTCAGTAAAACTGGGGGTGGGTGGGTGAACTTCAGATTTCCCAGCAATCACTCTAGTTAAAATTAATTGTACGCAAAGCAGGGGAGGAGGGGGGGGGGCGGCTTAAGAAGTAGTAGGGATGGAGAGGAGTGCGGATTGTGAGGAGTACCTATACCTTAATATTTTGTCAAATATATATTTTTAAAACTTTAAAAATGACAAACACATCACTATACCCGACTTAAAGCCCCTGCACCCAATTATTTACTACAGAATACATTTATTAGAGGTGTGAGCACCCCAAACACCCTCCCTAAAGCCACGCCCCTTCTGTTGTTCAATAAAGTCAATCCAGTGCCCGTGTCCGAGTTATTATTAAGTGAATTCTAACGTAGTGTCTTGAGTCTGCAGTGGTGGTCAAGCAGGTTAAAATAAGGGTCTGCAGCAGCTTAATAATAATGTCCCTTTACCAGCTATTGACCCCTATAGGTTATATAATCAATACATTTATTAAATTGAAGAATATTTATCTCAAATTGTTCTTTCAACATTGGAGGTAATGAGGGCGGGTCATGGACATTGAAGTGGTTTTACTAATATTCTGCCGGCATGTTGGGTTTTGCATGCTCTTAGATATTTAATCAAGGGGAAGGCACCTTATAATTCTGTAAAAAGAATGCTCTGAAGCTAACCAAGGAATACATTCAAATAGGAGAAGTTGTAGAATGTAGATGTGACAGTGTACTTATATTTACAAAATGAATGACAGCATTTTTAGCTGTCAAAAAGTATCTAGTAATGCTTGATATTAACTAGTTCAGTTTAATTTTCTACACTCACTATATTGCTCCCCCTTACTATGCTTGAACTACATGCAGTCATAAGGGGACTGTAAGTGACAAATGTAGTGAATGTGGGAATCTAATAATTGATTATTAGGTGTGGTGTTCGCCAAACATTTTGACTTTAGTGATATTATATATAATATATTTACTTAAAGGAGCTTTCAGCCAGCCCTTTTATGCATTATTCAGTTGTTTTTTCCACTCTCTACAGCATGCATCATGGGACTATTGGTCAGCCCACTTAAGCCATTGGCTACCTTCACTGTGAGTGACAGCATTGAGTACATCCACACACAAAATAGTCCCCTTTAGTGCCAGGGACAACTGTGGCAATGCATGCGTTTGAAACCAAGAAATGTTTGCTTTTAGCCAATTTGTTTTATGTTGGTGAAGTGCGTGCCCAGCAGCTCCCCCACAATGAAGTTTTTAAAAAACCATGACAAAACAAAGCAAGGATTGATAAAGCAAGAAGGCTGGCAGACAGTAATGTTAGCTTTTTCAGTGTGTATTTACATTTGAAATGAAAATTGCCCGAGATTGCTAACTTCTGGAGTGGTTTTTAAAAAGCTTTAGAAACCCTGCTGCTTGACTAGCCGGCAAGACTGTAAATCGTGCATCTGCAGGTTTATCTCAAGCAAGTGTGCCATTGAAGAAAGGGGACAAATGATTCACATTGTGGATCTTTTCAGCAGTTATGCTGGTGAAGAGAAAGATAGCCAGGGCTTCAGAGTATGCAGGAGTTTGGTATAGGACTTTCTTATTTATGCTGAATTGGCTGTTACAAACCACTGCACTATTGGCATTTGTGTTCTAGAATGACATAAGTAGGCTATGATCAAAATGAGGTACTGAGACAGCTTACTTGGGGTATTGCTCATTTATAATTGTGCCTAAAGATCCCAGGTTTCTAGGTACCATATGTTCAATCTGTCCAGTAAACGTAGCCGGCTTCGCATTAGATCTCTGGGTGTAAATTTGGTTGCACTGACCAGCTACATCCAAGTTCTTCCTGACAGTAGGTTAGTTACACAAAATAATGATAAACCATCTAATTACAAAATATATTTTGATTTATTTGATATTTTATTCATGCCCTACATTGAAGTGACTTCTCTATGTTCTGAGATCATTGAAGTAAAGGCGACAAAGTGATTGTAATGCTGTTTCTTCTGACTCCGTAGATTGACGACCTTCAACACACTAACCATGACTTAGAGTTCCGCATCTTACAACTGCAAGAGAGTAAGGAGGCAGTGAATGGTCAAGTGAAAGATTTAACTCGCAAGAATGAAGAGCTGTGCAAAGAACTGACTGAAATCGACAAACTAGCAGAACAATTGGAACGAGATAAGGAACTGGTGATAGATACAGCAGAGCAAGAGATTCAATCAACACAGGTAGCCTACATGTTGCTAAAAAACATAAGACTTGTTTGGATTTGTGCTTATTTGCTTCCTCCTCATGTAGTATTCATTAACACGCTCTATATTCCCAATACATTGCTGACTAATCTCAGTTCTAGTAGCACGTTTGTTAGCCGACAAAGGTAGATAGCTCTTCAACAGTCTGACATTTATGTTGCATAGCTATCCTTAATCTGAATTTAGGCACATCTGAGGTTGAACAGGCCGTAAGAACCATTTTGTCTGAAAAAGAAAGCTGAGATAGTTCCAGTGTATTCTTGTGACGGTTGTTACTCTGTAAAGTATCAATTTCGATTCCTTCTTATTCAAAAAGCTTTCCATAAGCCAAGTTGTTCTCTCTTGTATGGACAAGTAAGTCTGCATAGCAAATACAAATGAGGGAGTGATTGAAGACTTTTCAAGTAGAGTACTGCAGACTGGGGCATTTTTAGGTGCCTCCTGGCTAAGGAGGTGTTATGAGTTTTTGAAGCAGTGAGTTTTCAGTTTCATTCTGAAGGCAGGACGGATACAGCTGGCCTATTTTGTGGATTCCTGAACTTTTTATCAGCATGTGCTTTTTGAGCCACAAAGATTTCTGGCGATTTGGAGAAGATTTCAGTTTGTAGAGCAGAGGGAGTGACCTATGGCATAGCATCTTATTTTCTTACTTGAATTTAGAGGATGATTTTGCATATGTGTGCTTGTGAGTGAGACAAGACTGTTTGTGCCCCCGCACAGAACCGGTGGACAATCCTCAAGGTGGGTGATCTGGTCCTATATTTTCTTAAAAAGTACATGTTTGGCTGCATCTTTTTCACTCACATATAGTCATGCTGAAGGAGTTGTTGAATTAATCTGCAAGTCTTTTGTTCTTCGCATGTCTACCGATTTGTTATCCGGCAGAATGAAGTAGATCAATAATTTGCAAAAATAGCGGGATTTGTATACTACACTAACCAATGGTATGATCCGACATCGAATGTCATTGCTGAGAAGGACCTCTAGGATTTTGTTTGTGAGACTTGGTGTAGTGACCTCCTAGGATGGTAGTTGGGGTGAGTTTCCTGTTGGCCAATGTTTCATTTGGAGCAGAAAGGTACAGTACCTTTGTTCTTCTTGAATTTGAGGAAGCTCATGCTTATCAATGTTTGGAGAGTGATCAGGCAGCGTTCCAAGGATTTGTAATGGTTGCTTGTTAGGAATGTACAAGTAGATGTCATGGCCAAAGAGTAGCAGGGGAATTGGAGTTGCTGCTGAGCTTAACGGGTAGCTGGAAGTAGGTATTCAGGAGAGCTGGAGATGGGGCTGGGAGAGGGTGCTTTGGACACTCTGCAATGGAAAGAGTCACAAGTAGTATAGCCAAGAGCGGTTTCTATTTTGTATTTTTTTGGTATTTTTTAGGCACAGTATTGCTCAACCAGGTGCTAGTGAAACAGATGAAACTTACATAACTTAGTGTGAATAGATCCGGATTTGTAATTGTTGGTTACATTTCAAATATACTTCAGTCCTTAAGTTGAGAGGTAACATACTCCAGAGTGAGGCCATGTGCACAAGAGAACATCTTTTCACGCAGCCAGATCTTGAACAATGGGGCAGGCAAAAGTGAAGATGTAGAAGTGAAGGCAGTACTTGTTTACTGCTCCTTTGAATAAACGTAAGTTTATTAGTTTAGTCATTCACAAGTGGTAAACGCTAAATCAGATTTCCCACATGTATGCTTTCCCGTCACTGTTTCAGAGCCTGGCAACTTTACAATACAGGGTGTGAAATTGCATTTTTCGATAGAAAGAGGTAATCTCTGAGCAACATTTGAGCAGTTTTTGACCTTTATTAAAGTATTAGTGCTCTTTTCATTTGGCTAAGTAGTGTTCTCTGACTGTGGACTCTGTTGATTTATGGATATTTCTCTGCCATCCTTTAGGACGGTTTTTAAGTTCTTACATACCTCCAGTGCTAGGCCCTGCTCCTAGCCATTGAGAGACTGCCTTTAACCTAAACACCCAGACCAGTGCACTCCAGGACCAACATTTGCTCTCCATCTCTGTGCTAACAGTTATTTTAGTCTCCTATTTCCTATACTTTATACTTTGGAGCCCTCAGAACTAACAGCATATGACAGACCAATGAGCACATTTCCCTCATCGAAGTAATTGTCGCCGTAAACACCAGTACTCACCAAGTCTTCCTAATATGATTCAAGTTTGTTCAGGGATGTATGGCCTTCAGCTTGTTACAGCTCACATCAGTCTTTCCTTGGAATCTCCCACTCATCATACTCTGCATCATAAGCTCATCACCAGATTCCCTTTCTACATCACATCATTCTTAAACACTGGACGTAAACACTAGACTGCAAGCCTAGACTATAGCTGTATTGTAATCCATTCAGATTTATAGAACTAGAAGCCAAGAATCCCTTCATGCCAGATTTAAGAGCACAAAAAGAGAACCAAATGTATCGAAGGAGTTTAAAGCATTCCTTCTCCACCAAGCTAAACAGTCACAGGGCCTCTGCCTCCATTGCCTCCCTGTTTCAGCTGTTAAATGATTTTTCTCTTATAACAGCTCACTGTACCTTGAAGCATTCTGACAATGACACATGGTGTTATAAATATCCCCCAACTAAATAAATACTCCCTATTTCCAGTTCCACAGCCTCCATTTGTAAACTTCTCTCTATGGCATAAAACCGAAGGTCTTCTAAACCACATATTGAGGGCTTTTAATGTTGCACATCTAAACATTATCAATGTGTATTGTTTTTCAGGTTGAAATTGAACACAAGCAAAGAACTATTGAAGTGCTCAAGAGTGAAAATCAGGATTTACGTTCTGTAAGTAAAATCTTAACTCCAAGATATACAATCACTAAATAGTACATTAATGGTAGTTCTCAACATTTACAATTAATCTTGAAGAGTCTTGCTATTTTTAACTAAAGGTTAAGTGCAATTTTATGACTTAGCTGATTATTTTGTTAATCAAATTAGAAAATCGTAATTCATTAGATATAAAAACTGCAATATGCTAGAGTCTAATTGAACTGGAAACTGATTGGTTTACATTCTGCGAAAGGTCAATTTGAGGAATGAAGACTGATGTATAACTTTTTGCCCATGGCTAAAAGGAGACCATGAGCTGCCCAATAAGAATGTGTTTTGAACTGGTGTGAGGGAGGGCATGAGGAGATAATACCTGGGATTCCTACAGATAAGGTTTGTTACCTGCACTTGACACACTGACTGGAGCCTGCTCCCTCTCCTACAGTGTAGACAAGCTCTACACAACCTATGTCCTGAAAGATGCTCCAATGAATTCTAGGCCTTGTGTTGCCACTAGCTTCGATTCCTGGTGATTGACGCCGAAACTATGAGCAGAGAAAATCTGATATACAAGCTGTGTTTTTGACTGTATTTGCAGATAAAGGTGCATGAATGGGTCGGTTATTATATATGCAGTCTTTAAGGCAGCTCTTCCGAGGCAGACCTCTACCGTATGGTAAGGGCATGCTGGACTATACCCATGTAATGGAAAAAAATCACAGCCACATTAGAGGAGACACTGGATAGGACAGGACTCCTAGAACCTGAATCACACCTGCTGACCCACATGACCTTCTGGCAAAAAGGAAACCAGGAAACAGATTCCTAGACCTTTCCCTGGTCCGAGCTGAGAGATGCCTCGCCACGGCATGGACACGAGACTAGTCCCCATCAATTGCCTAGTGGGGTGAATAGGGTCATATACTGGACTGAGACTGAAGCCATAGTGCTCCGGCTAAAAACATGGGGTAAAACATAACAGAGACCACCTTGGCATAGACGGATGTTATGCTAAACTTCAGGAACATAGGAAATGACGACAGACTACCATGACCTCAAGACTCAAGCTGTATCTGCAAGATGCTTGCATGCTCGTTTAACAGACTTGCCGTTGTGTGACAGCCTCTAGTTTTTTGCGGGGTCCCGAGCGCCACAAGGACAGTCCCTGCCACCGCATGCCTCTTCTTGGGCCTCTTCTGATCAGTTGTAGCACTTTATGCAATTCCAGAGGAGTGGCATCCTTATGCCCAGCACCTCTGTTCAGAGAAGATGGGTGCTCACATCCGCCCTGTCTTCTCCCTCATTCTCTTGTAAAATACCAAAAATCCTTAATCGAGAAGCCCTAGCGATGTTGTCCCCTGGTTCCACCTATTTCTCTAACCGAATTAGGGATGTGACAGATCACTCTCTGAAGTTTCCTTGATGTTTCAGTGCTTCATTTAACTTAAATTGCTCTACGTGATGACTTTGTTTATAACTAGACCGTTTTCCATTTTCAGAATCATTAATATATGTTTTTCAAAAAATAAAAAGCTGGATATACAAGTTAGCGCTCTCAGAATCATCTTGTACATGGGTACTCACAAACTTTCTCTCGGGGGCCAAATTTACAGTGTGGTTTGTGGCCGAGGGCCGCACCGGTGGGGGCGGGGTCAGTGGGGGAGGGGGGCGGGGCTAGAGCAAATAAAAAAACTATGACCATGAGGTTGAACACAGGCCCCTGCATTGGACGCCTTCGTCCACTGAGCCACCAGACCCGGCATACACACATATATCTCTCTCTCTCGCTCTCTCTCCCTCTCTCTCTCTATCTCTCCCTCCCTCTCTATCTCTTCCTCCCTCTCTCTCTCCGTCTCCCTCCCTCTCTCTATCTCTCTCCCTCCCTCTCTCTCTCTCTGTCTCCCTCTGTCTCACTCACTCTGTTTGTCTCCCTCCCTCTCTGTCTCCCTCCCTCTCTCTCTCTGTCTCCCTCTCTCTGTCTCCCTCTCTCTGTCTCCCTCCCTCTCTCTCCCTCCCTCTGTCTGTCTCCCTCCCTCTGTCTCCCTCTATCTGTCTCCCTCTCTCTCTCCCTCCCTCTCTCTCTCTGTCTCCCTCTCTGTCTCCCTCTCTCTCTCTGTCTCCCTCCCTCTCTCTCTCTGTCTCCCCTCTCTCTCTCTGTCTCCCTCCCTCTCTCCCTCTGTCTCCCTCTATCTGTCTCCCTCCCTCTGTCTGTCGCCCTCCTCCCTCCCTCTCTCTCCCTCTGTCTGTCTCCCTCTCTCTCTCCCTCCCTCTCTCTCTCTCTCTGTCTCCCTCCCTCCCTCTCTCTCTCTGTCTCCCTCCCTCTCTCTCCCTCTGTCTCCCTCCCTCTGTCTCCCTCTATCTGTCTCCCTCCCTCTGTCTGTCGCCCTCCTCCCTCTGTCTGTCTCCCTCCCTCTGTCTGTCTCCCTCTGTCTCCCTCCCTCTGTCTCCCTCTCTCTCTCTCTCTCCCTCTGTCTCCCGCTGTCTGTCTCCCTCTGTCTCCCTCTGTCTGTCTCCCTCTGTCTCCCTCTGTCTGTCTCCCTCTGTCTGTCTCCCTCTGTCTGTCTCCCTCTGTCTGTCTCCCTCCCTCTGTCTCCCTCCCTCTGTCTCCCTCCCTCTGTCTCCCTCCCTCTCTGTCTCTCTCCCTCTCTGTCTCCCTCTCTCTGTCTCCCTCTCTCTGTCTCCCTCTGTCTCCCTCCCTCTCTATCTCCCTCTCTCTGTCTCCCTCTGTCTCTCTCCCTCTGGCTGTCTCTGTCTCCCTCTGTCTGTCTCCCTCTCCCTCCCTCTGTCTCCCCCTGACTCCCTCCCTCTCTCTCTGTCTCCCCCTGACTCCCTCCCCTCTCTCTCTGTCTCCCTCCCTCTGGCACCCTCTGTCTCCCTCCCTGTCTCCCACCCTCCTTCTCCCTCCCTCTCCCTCCCTCCCTCTCCCTCCGTCTCCCTCGCCGTCTCCCACTCCATCTCTCTGTCTCTCTGCCTCTCTGTCTCGGTCTGTCTGTCTGTCTCTGTCTGTCTCTGTCTGTCTCTGTCTGTCTCTGTCTGTCTCTGCCTCTATCTGTCTCTGCCTCTATCTCTCTCTCTGTCTCTCTCTCTGTCTCTCTCTCTCTGTCTCTATCGCTGTCTGTCTCTGTCTGTCTCTACCTGTCTCTGCCTCTATCTGTCTCTGCCAGTCTGTCCCTGTCTCTGCCTCTATCTATCTCTGCCTCGGTCTCTATCTGTCAGTCTGTCCCGGTCTCTGTCTGTCTCTGTCTATCTCTGTCTCTATCTCAATCTGTCTCTGTCTGTTTCTGTCTCTATCTGTCTCTGTGCCTCGGGCAGTGCACACGTACTGTGTCTACACGTCCCCGTCACCAGCCCAGAGACAGCCCTCTCCCTGTGTAATGTAAAAGCCAGCTCGTTTTCTCTCTGAACTTGCTGCTTCGCGGGGTTTGTGTCCCACCACTGGGCCTGGGGTCACATCTGTCGCTGGCTTTAATTCTGACTCTCACCCCCGAGCTGTCAGATCAAAGCCCCCCTTTGGCGCCAGTCACCCGTCCGTGTAGGTATGCATGCATCAATTATATATAGCGCCAACCTGGCGGCGAGCATTTGTGCGCTGTGCTGCGAGATCGGAGACCAGGCCTGAGCTCCCTGGCCTTGGCTCAACCCTCTGACTACAGGCTGGTGGGAAACATCACATCACAGGCTCTCACTCCCTGCTGCCCTCCGTCACCTCACCCGGCTCTCACTCCCTGCTGCCCTCCGTCACCTCACCCGGCTCTCACTCCCTGCTACCCTCTGTCACCTCACCCGCTGCTCTCACTCCCTACTACCCTCCGTCACCTCACCCGGCTCTCACTCCCTGCTGCCCTCTGTCACCTCACCCGGCTCTCACTCCCTGCTGCCCTCCGTCACCTCACCCGGCTCTCACTCCCTGCTGCCCTCCGTCACCTCACCCGCTGCTCTCACTCCCTGCTGCCCTCCGTCACCTCACCCTGCTCTCACTCCCTGCTGTCCTCTGTCACCTCACCCGGCTCTCACTCCCTGCTGCCCTCCGTCACCTCACCCGGCTCTCACTCCCTGCTGCCCTCCGTCACCTCACCCGGCTCTCACTCCCTGCTGCCCTCCGTCACCTCACCCGGCTCTCACTCCCTGCTACCCTCTGCCACCTCACCCGCTGCTCTCACTCCCTGCTGCCCTCCGTCACCTCACCCGGCTCTCACTCCCTGCTGCCCTCTGTCACCTCACCCGGCTCTCACTCCCTGCTGCCCTCCGTCACCTCACCCGGCTCTCACTCCCTGCTGCCCTCCGTCACCTCACCCGGCTCTCACTCCCTGCTGCCCTCCGTCACCTCACCCGGCTCTCACTCCCTGCTACCCTCTGTCACCTCACCCACTGCTCTCACTCCCTGCTGCCCTCCGTCACCTCACCCGCTGCTCTCACTCCCTGCTGCTCTCCGTCACCTCACCCGGCTCTCACTCCCTGCTGCCCTCCGTCACCTCACCCTGCTCTCACACCCTGCTGTCCTCTGTCACCTCACCTGGCTCTCACTCCCTGCTGCCCTCCATCACCTCACCCGGCTCTTACACCCTGCTGTCCTCTGTCACCCTCTGTCACCTCACCCCGCGTGTGTGTCAGCCCGGGCTGAGACAACTTCCCGGGAACACACACAGCCGCACCCGAGTACTTCACAGGTCTTTAAAAGACCATTCACTTGTTAATGAGGCTTTGTTGTATTTCACCTCTTCTTAGCGCCCCTGCATCTCCACTCAGTCAGAGTGGGAGATCCAGGGGCGCTAAGAAGAGGTGAAATACAACAAAGCCTCATTAACAAGTGAATGGTCTTTTAAAGAATCGCCCGGCCCCCATAGAGCAGAGTCTCTCATAGTCCACGCTGCTGCAACCGGTGGTGTTTGCTGACACTCTTTTAAAAAAATAAAAAAAAACACACAGGTACGATGTCTGCAAGGTCCGCGGGCCTCCAAGGAAGGCTTGCTGGGCCGCTGGCGGCCCGCGGGCCGTACTATGAGTACCCGTGATCTAGTACAACAAAGGAAGAATAGTAATAAAATATTACAAAATAGAAATAATTACTAACAGTGAGGGTTAATTTATTAGCCAAGTAGCGCGCAGATAGAGGATTTCAGGTCGAAAGGAAGAAGCCAGGCTGCCTCGAATGATGGGATCTTACTGGAGTATGCAGGTAGCCACCCAGCAGGATTGTAGAGTGATGCAGGGATTAGTGCTCTCACTGTTACTCTCCAATATCCTTGTGATTCCGCTGGCTTTGCTTTGCATACCAAGGGAATGCACTTCTACCTGTACGCTAATGGTACGCAACTGCTATTCAAACAGCCTAGCATTCAAATCAGTCCCATCATGGCTTCATGTAGGAAGAGTTAACGGAGTCCTAAATTAGCATACATGGATGGATGACTTGCCTTCAGAGATGTTATGTTATGTTACTGCAGATTATAGAGCGCACTTTCACCAGAAGGTCTCTTGGCGCTAAGTAACTGAATCAGCACGGGTCAAGATGTTTATTGATAGGCTTCCTTAAAGAGCCAGGTCTTTAACAATTGTCTGAATTTTGCATAAGAGGCAGCAGGTTCCAAGCTTGGGGAGCAGTGACTAGGACCCTGATACCGCCTGTCCTATTTCACTTAAATTGAGGAATTACTAGATAGTGTAAATGAGTGGATCTCAGATCTCTAGTGGGGGAATATTTAATGATCTGGGATTTGATTAATGCTGGACTATCCCAGTGCTAGGCCTTGAAGACGGTACAACATACTTTGAACGTGGATCTCTGTACGACTGGGAGCCACTGGAGATCTTTTGTCACTTGAGAGATGTGACAATGTTTGGAAAATTGGTAAATCAGCAGAGTGGCCTGATTTTGAATCAACTGAAGCCTATGTATAAAGTATTTAGGGAGGCTCAAATGGAGAGAATTGGCATCATCAATTCTTGACATGACTAAGGCCATTATGACTTGGACCAAGGCATCTGTGGTAAGAAATTTCTTAATCTTCTTAATCCTTCGAAGTTGGAGGAAGTTACTGCATTAATCTGCTGCTTTAGAGATAGTCCCTCATCAATGATAAAGCTGAGGCTTTTTACTGACTTCTTAGGAGGGGTGCATCTCATTGGGGCAGAAGGAGGGGTTTCAGAGGTCAAGCCTATTTTTGGTGATTACTGTCTCCGTTTTATCAGAGTTAAGCTTCAGATGGTTGCTGTTCATCTAATCCCGATGAACAGCATGGTGTCTTGAAAATGCAATCTCGATTTAGGGGTATCATTGATTGTGAAAAGCAGTTGCGTGTCATCAGCATATTTAAAAAGATTTACTTTGCTGTTTTTGAGAGAGTGATTTAAAGGGCGGATGTACAGATTAAAAAGATGAGGCAAGAGGGAGGAGCCCTGTGGCAACCTACAATTCAATTGGACCTCTGAAGAGTTAAAAGTGGAGAATCTAACTGATTGACATCTGTCCCTAAGAAATGAGACAATCCAGTTGAGAGCTGCATCCTGCAATCCCGCGGCCCTGACACGGTCAGCCAAAAGAGTGTGGTCGACCGTGTCAAAGGCCGCCGACAGATCAAGGAGTACTAGGGCTTGAGTGTTAGCACTATTCATTTCCTTCCGCATGTCATCCACTACCGAGAGGATCACTGCTTCCGTGGAGGGCGCAGGTCGGAAGCCCGCTTGGCAGAGGTCAAGGAATTCTGAGGCCTCATTGAATGAACAGAGATGACGAGCTACACGTACCTCAAGTAGTTTTGCCATATAGAGGAATGACGGAAATAGGCCTGTAATTTTTCATGTTGAGGGGATCCTCACCTATTTTCTTTTGTAAAGGGACTACAATTGCCTTTTTGAAGGATGTGGGGACTATGCCAGGGGTGCTGAGAGACTGATTGAGAAATGATAATACCAAATCTGGGAAGTGGGTGAATACCACTTTTAAGATATTTGGGGGACAGGTATTATTAGGCGACCCTGATTTGACTTTTGTCAGTAGGTTCGCTAGGTCCTCTTCACTTATCTGGGGGAAGGATGAGAGGGTGCTTGTATTCCTATCACCGAGAGAGAGACTATTGTGCAGGGGGCAGGGAGGAATGCTCTTTTTGAGGAGCTCAATCTTATGATAAAGAAGGAGTTGAGGGAATCGCATATGCTTTGTGAAGGCATGATAGGTAAGGTGACCCGGTCTGGGTTTGAGAGTTCTGTGACAATCTTAAATATATCTTTAAATTTATTGGGGGCATTCAAGATTTTACCAGTGAAATAACTGACTTTGGCTTGCCTGATCAGCTGTTTGTACCCTTTGAGTTGTTGTAGATAGATTATTCTAAGGTCAGGACAGTAAGTGATGCACCATTTCCATTCTGAGTGTCGCAAATTCAATTTGGCTATTTTTAAATCTTCTGAAAACCACTTGTTAGCTTCATGGGGTCTTGTCTGTTTAGTTCTGCAGAGGGGGGAATGAACATTGCTGGCCTCTGTAAGCCAGCCTGTAATTGCTTTCTTGAAGGCATCTATATCGTCCTTCGGAGATGGCAGGGATATTTCCAATTCGTTACAGAAGGATGTCAAGTTGACTCGAGACCAGTTCCTGGATACATTGGCAGGGCTGGTTTGAGGTCTATGAAAGTTAAGGACCTGTAAAAAGAAGGAGATCACATTGTAGTCTGACCATCCACACGGGATAATGTTCAAATTCTTCAAGGGGATTTTGGTGGTCCAGATTTGATCCAGAATGTGGCCTTTAATGTTCATGGGCTGGTTTACCTGCTGTTCCAGGTTTAAATTACTGAGAGTGTCAGTGAGATCAGCGGCTTGCTGCCCACCTTTTCCTTGTTAGCCCAGTAGTTCAAGTCCCCAATTAGTTGTACGTTGGCTTGATCAATAATTAAGGGAGAGATTGATTCTGCTAAGGTATGAGAAAAATTAAGCATGTAATTAGGAGGTCTGTACACGGCGACATGGTCAGAGTTAAGGTGGAAGATTCCAATTTAATTACCAGATTCTCCACTGTGGGAAGGTTTAGTGATGACAGCTTAGTGAATCGATGCTTTTTCTTAATTATTGCTGCAACGCCACCGCCCTTCTTCCCTTCTACCCTATTGGTTTGTAAAGTTTAGTAATCATTCGGGAGAGCTGATAAGATGGCTCGAGATTACTCATGTGTGAGCCAAGTCTCAGTTAATAATAGTAGTCAGGAGTCTCTGAATCTAGTATGTAGAACATTTCATCCTGGTGTTTAACCAGGGAGTGTGTGTTAAAAACAATCGCCTGAAGTTCGGTGTAATATTGCTTGTGTATGGTGGTAGTGGAGGTATTTAGGCTGCTGTGTGACCCAAGTGGCTACCAGCAGTGTGAATAATGTCATGGGGAATAGGAAAGCCTAACTTGCTTAGATTTTGACTTACTGAATTTAGGTCTTGTAGTTCCTCTGAGGAGTAGGTGAGGGTTTGTGCATAGTGGCTGGCCCCGGCCAGATGTGGACAGGCGCAGACGGGCTTGCCTTTGGCACGCCTTCAGAGAAATGGACTCTCCACCTTTTCCCGCAAAAACAGTTTGCAACTTTATTGACTCTGGACTCTCCTTAGAAACTCTGCTCTCTAGGGTAACAAGTTTGTGCTTTTGGCAGAGCCTGCTTTGGAGAAAAAATGACCCTACATTCTCTCAGAACTCCATGTACCTGTATTGACAGCTTTCATACAATCAAGTCTGGATTACAGCAATGTAATCTGTTTTGTTGTACCTGAAAAATCTTTTAAGAAGCTGCAACTGGTGTAGAATGTGGCTGCTACATTGATATGGACCAAACACAAAGACTACATCCCTCCCAGTCTTAGGTTACTCTACTGGCACTCCTCAATAAAGAATAATAGTTTCAGTGTAAAGCATTTGGGTACAGTGCACAACAATATTCACAAATCCTTATCTCCTTTTCTGGTGTCAAAATGTAAGCTTTCGTCACCCAGGGTGTACTCGCTGTCCCATCGGTCAGTTTCTCCTGGACATACCCAAAACAAATTGAGAATGGAATGACCTCCTTGTGGAGCTTCGCAAACCGCTTCTCTCCTTGCGCTCAAGAAAAGGCTGGATACTTTCCCTTCTAACCAATAAAGTAGTGCCCTCTTGTGTTTTACAATCCCAGGTTGTATTATTATCTTCTATAGTGGTAAGAAACCTGTGGAAATAGAGCAATTTATAGATACTTATAACATGGCATAACTAATAACATAACATTGTTGTGGTAACTCCCCCCTTGGACCAAGGGCAGAATTGTGTTGAGAAACTTCATCTTAAAATAAGTGAGTTGTGCTTCCTACAAATCTATTTTAGAATGTGTCAGACTCAGGCCAACACTTAGGACATTTCACTGCAATACAAAGGTGTAACTAATAATCCAATTGAAAGCACTAAAACGAATATCTAGGCCTTATTAAGAGTGCCCAGTTACAGGGTTGTTAATTGTGCAACTCAGAAAAAACAATATCAGGAGTCCCATTAACTCTAGTGGTAGATTTAATGGGAATTAGAACATTGGAATGTTGGGAGCTCCATTGAAGACAATGGAGTTGCTCTGGGCTTATAATGGCTGGTATAAGCCCAGCGCTCCAACATTCCAATGTTTGTCTTTTTGTTCTCCATTTTTAATTTAGAACATTCTACCCTTAGTGGGTGGAATGTTCTAATAGCCTTATAGCCCTTCTGCCTCAGGCTATACCGGTTGTTAAAGGCCCTCTCCCTCATTATAGGCCCGAGCCGCAGGGCTATAAGGCTATATTAAAGTTCAACCCTGAGTAATGGGGAATTTCCTGGGGAATCGGTAATTCCAGGTCCGATTCTCCTGGAAATTCCACATTGGTCCCCACTTTCCCCCCACACATTTTGGCAGCTTGCAGCAGCTATAATATCCGGGGGAAACATGAAAGGTTTGCGATGTTTTAACCAAACCCCCTGTTATCCGCTCCATCAGCAGTTCTGAGCAACTCCTAATGAGGCCTATAATCCTGGAGGGTTTTGCCTGAAAACATCATATCTTCAGGGTGAAGGCTTGAGGGTTTTGCAGCATAGGATTAGGAGTTTTGGGTGTGGGATATAGGGATTAAAGGCATAGGGGTCAATGGTATGTGTATGTATTGAGTTAACAGTTAAGGGTAATGAGTGAGGAATCATGGGAATTAGGTTTGGAGTATGGAATTAAGGCTGTAGGGTATAGGGTCTGGGGTGTAAAGCTATGGTTTAAAGTGTGGGGGAATATGGGGTCAAGAATTTGGGGTAGATGGTTAAGGTTTTCAGATTTGGGTGTGTGAGTAAGTGTATGGGGTTTGAGATATCGGGTTACAGGTTTGGACTAAAGGGGTTGTTTTGAAAATATATTTATTTATTTATTTTATACAATTTATATAGCGCGCAAATACCCTAGGGTGTCTCGGCGCTGTGGAGTAAGGAGAGCAGCTAGGTAGAAGATTACTGATTGAATAGCCATGTTTTTACTTGTTTCCTAAATATCATGAGGGTGGGAGGGGCAGGGTGTTCCACAGTCTTGCCGTGGCAACTGTGAAGCGTCTGTCTCCCCAAGATGTTTTCTTAGTGCGAGGAATAGTCAACAGATGGGCTGATGAAGAACGCAACGGTCTGTTCGGATTGTATGGGCAGAGTGTTTTTTTAGGTACTCAGGTCCCGAGTTGTTGATGGCTTTATATGCGATGCAAAGTGCCTTGAATTTCGTTCGACTTCTAATAGGCAGCCAGTGAAACTGGCGTATAACTTGAGAGATTGATTTATATTTGGGGGTGCCGGACAGAATTCTAGCGGCTGAGTTCTGGACAAATTGCAGTTTGTTGAGGACTTTCTCCTGAGCATTTAGGAGGAGTCCGTTGCAATAGTCCGTCTTTGACATTACCAGAGTGCACATGAGGGTCTTACCGGCGTTGGGAGGGAGAAATGGTAAGAGTTTCCTTATCATTTTCAAGGTGTAGAAGGATGAAGAGACGACCGCGTTCGAATGGTGAATGAAAGACAGTTTGTCGTCAAACACTACGCCAAGATTCCTGACCTTTGTAACCGGTACAGGAGGGGGTCCTAAATCGGATGGCCACCAGGTGGGGGACCAGCCAAGGGATACATTGCCAAAGATCATCACCTCCATTTTATCGGAGTTAAGCTTTAGGCAATTGTTTGCCATCCAGGAGCTTATGGCCAACATTCCCTGTTGGAAGCTGGCGGCAACTGCTCCTCCATCGTTGTGAACTTCCAACACCAGTTGGGTGTCGTCGGCGTATGACATTAGTCTCATCCCGTGTGCTTTGATGATCCTGGCCAAGTCCGACACATAGATGTTAAATAAGGTCGGACTTAGGGAGGATCCTTGGGGCACACCACAGGGAAGGGTGAATACAGGAGAGTAGAAGTCGCCAAGTTTGACTGACTGGGTACAATTGGAAAGGAAAGAGGTTAGAAGGGCTCTAGCCCTATGGTGAATGCCGATAGAGGAGACACGGTCGATCAGGATGGCATGATCGACCATGTCAAAGGCAGCCGACAGATCCAGTAATATGAGGACTGCCACGCCGCCTTGGTCAAGGATCATTCTAATTTCATCAGATGCCTTTATAAGTGCCGTCTCGGTACAGTGTCCCTTCCTGAATCCGAATTGGGTGTCATCCAAAAGGTTATTGTGGTCAATGAATTGAGCTAATTGAAGGTTCATAATTTTTTCAAAGATTTTTGATGGGAATGGAAGGCATGCGATTGGTCTATAGTTTTTAGATTCTGAGGGGTCGAGATTAGATTTTTTTTAGAAGGGGTTTGATAATGGCCTTCTTCCAGACTGAAGGGAAGGAGCCTGTATTGAACATTGAGTTACAGATTTTGGTAAGGGGTTGGGCCTATTGAATCTGGAATACGTTTTAAGACGGAAGGGGGACAAGGGTCGAGGGGGGATCCTGATTTAATGGAGAGGATTAGCTCTGTTATCTGCTCGGGTGAGACCTTACTAAATTCTGAGAACACTGTAGCCGAGGGTTTGGAGAGGATACTGGGATTAGAATCTGGTCAAGAGTACAGGGAATAAGGCTGTGGAGTTAGAAGTAAAAGGTATAGAGTTTGGGGTTAAGGGTTAAATGTATAGGGCTATGGTTTAGGGGTACAAGGTTAAGGATTTAGCGGCCATGGGGCTAGTGGTAAAAGGGACAAAGTTTAACCCATGAATACATTTGTTTAGTGTCACAAGTAGGCATGTGTTTAATTTAAGGTGTTTTGATGAGTTACTTTAGTTTCTCACAGCTAGGCTAAAACTACTGTAAGTGTTGCACTTAATTTCAGTGGAGCGCACAGTTTCGAAGTGGTGCAATAAGAAATGCTAAAAAACAATTGATGCCATGCCTATTCTCAGTCAAACATTAGAATCAACAAGGTGCATCGCCATAGCGGGACGCACAAGGCATGCCTTTTTCATATCAACAGCATGATCCAACAGCTCATTGCCTTAGTGTTGCTTGGATGCAGATACAAATTAGGGTTGTGTCATGTGGAGGCTGCACCTGTACCCTTGCAACGAGGCATGCTCAAAGGGTCGATTAAACCTATGGAAAACAGCTATCGAGGCTATCGCTCATGCTATTCGGACAAAAGAGGATACCTGTTTTTTCAGACACAAATCATTCTATAAATCACAAAGTTGGTGTTTTCCTTTTCACATTCTTTCAAATTTTGGCTTCCTGCCGTGATGCTGCACATGGTAGAAGTCCTGCAGAAAGTACTGCACTCCTCACATTCAATTTCATTATGTTTATACTGGGTCACACCACCTTGATACAGACTTGAAGTGTACTGTTGGCATCCAGTGTAGTCATTCCAACTAATATCTAATTTTCATGACATCCAGGACAACCGGAGTTTAATAGAATTTCTGGACCATTTAAATAGGGTGGTTGATAAGTTGCATGGTCGGGAGGAGTGATTTAGCAGGCATGGGCAGCATTCGAAAAGGTACTTTCTGGAAGGTGAGAAACCTTAAACAAGATAACACCATTATCCTTGTGTAGTGCAAGCCAAATCTGATTTTCCATTTTCACACATATTTGAGGGACTGTCCTAGGCATTCAACTGATGTGACAGTGAGCAAGGGTCAAGTGTGGTACAACTGTCCAGGAATGTTTTGTGCTCCTCCTTCTCCCATCTTTACTCCTTCTTGGAAAGCACATAAGCCAAAGGGTAATGGATGCTGTCCTCGGATATAGCAAAGATCAGATGATACTCCCTTGGGCTCTGGTTTTAGAGTTGATGGCTCAGATTTGTGGAAGAAGCGTTGAATCCAGGGGCAAGTCTGCCGGTGGAATTTCCTCTGAAATTCCTATCCCTGTGTTAGAAGATGTTCGACTAGGTGGATACTCCACCTCATTTAGCACTTCCTCCACAGTTCAGAGTATTTTACGTTACCACCAAATATAAGTCATACCCTAAGATTCTGTGTCGCTCTTGGAGGCAGAATGTGGTCTCTATTTATTGGGGTACACTTCCATAGGTCTTCTTTTAGGATCTGGTTTATTGTTAAATCTGTTTTCATCGCATTCTCCTTAGTCATATTCCAGTCTTTGATTTTTGAACATTCATTGACTCCCTTCTCTCTGCTGTCACTTGATGTTGAGACTTCTGTGTCTTTTTCAGTCATGCAACCAACATGTTGCAAAAGAAACAGTGCTTGACTTCAGGGAGATGGGAGAGGGAACCCATACTCACAAGCAGCAAAGCTAGGATTTTGCTAACAATGGTGGAACCATTGACCCAGCACACAAAAGGAGACTATTGTCTCTTAAAAATATGGGTACCAGCTGTGGTGTCACTCGCAGAGGTACCTAGTCGGTTGAATGCTGTTCAGAAGCTCTCCTGTATTAATGTATTTTGTTTAATGTGTTGGAGATTGAACTATCTCAGCATACAATACATTAGATGCATTTTACATTATTTTCAGAAGATTTAGGGATACATTCTACAATTTCCTCCTTTTGGTAGGGGTCCCAATAAAAAAAAAAGACAAAGGTTAATATTATGCAGTGTTTGTTTTGTTGCTGCTGGCTGAATCCCATTAAACATTCAGTGAATGTTAATGAAGCATGTCACAAGAGATGACATCATAAAGGTCTCCAGGCTTCTAGTTGAGACACCACTGAAGGTTCTGCCTTCTTTCTGGCTGAGTGGGCTACGTGAAGGATGAATTCAGCGGTGAGCAGGAAAACCACAGACAAGCTCCTCAACTCAGGGACAAAACCACAGTTTGAAGGTGAGACCAGGCGAGACGACATGGAAGCACCTGAGAATGAGAAGAGGCAAACACATTAAGGGTGGGCTCAAAAATGAAGGGTAATATTATCCTCGCTCTCCTCCAAGTTATGAATTTTACCTCGAGAAGGGCAATCTGTGTACAGTTTGTTTTAAGCCACCAAGGCTAACGTTATGCAAGTTCCAAGCCTTGCGACAACCGTTGCGGTAGCGCTATCAATAGTTCTTAAGTAAAAAAATTTGAAGGAACTGGTGTAAACAAAATCAGTAAATAAATGGAACAAAAAAGAAATGGGAATTCATGCGTAGGGGATAAGGGCAGGATAAGTGCACAAGGAAAAACAAAAAAAGAAGCATTGAAAAAAATAAGGAGATGAAAAGGCACCAAAAAGAAAAATCTGTTGATAAACCCTCTTTTCCAGCCAGGTAGGAAGAGAAAACGCAGCGTCTTTGTAGGTGGTCCACTCTGTAGATGATAAAAGACCTTTATGATGTTGTTTCTTGTTACATACTTGTTTACTTTTAAAGCTATTGTTGCTGTTTGTCGAGATGCATTAAATAAATAACACATATCATGAGGTAGGGTCCTTATGGATGGACCAGGACTGACTTAATATACAAATTCTGTAACAACATCGCAATGATGCAGTGTAATGTTGTTTTGCAATTGTCCACCTCCTGAATATACAGGAGCTGCTGCACATCCATATATTGCATATTCATGGCCAGCAGAAGTATAAATACTATTAAGGTCTGTTTTTTCTAGTGGATTATCTTTATTCCCATCCACATGGTCCAGAACTTTGTGGACCAGGGACGGTTCCAGGATTGTTGAGGCCCTGGGCAGAAAGGGAATGTGTGAATCCCCTCTAATTTGCATACAATGTGACACATTCAGGGCTGTTTGCAGCTCAATAGGTGTCCCTGCTCCGGAAGCTGCTTCGTGCAGACCTCTACTTTACTTCTGCCCCCCCTTTCAGCCACCTACAAGCACCTCTTTTACAGCTCATGAAGGGCTGAAGGTGTGAGAGTTGCTTATCAGAAAGGGTTAAAACTGCTGGGGCACAAAACTGCGGGGTCATGGGTGTCCTGTATTTACAACTGGGCAAGAGACTTGTTTGTAGGACAAACCTGCAGATTGTGTCCCCTTGCAACTGGGAGCATAGGAGCGCCCCCCCCTTATTTAGGCCTTGCAGTGAGGTCCAGAGGCGGGCCCGCCTCCTGTGGGCAGAATAGCAACAAGAGATTGTGCTCTCAGTTGGATAAGCAGGGGGCGCAAGAGGACCGGTGTGCCGTGGCCTGGCTATGGTGCACTGGTGCAAGGCTCTATGTTGATGGGCTGAGTGCGGGACCCTGGGCAGCTTCCTTCACTGCCCATGCCTGGTGCCCGCCCTGCTGTGGACTGACCAGGTGGGCCCAACTTTCCAATTCTAACCGCGTGTATTTTGCAATTGAATTGTGAATATGTGTTACAGTTACTTGGGGTACTTATCACTTTACCCTGTGCCAGTGGGTAACATGATCTCTTACAGGTAACACCTTCACTTGATAATAATAAAACATATTAACTTTTTCACTGGATGAAACTATCTTTCTTCGGTGCAGTGCAGTTCAGTAATTTAAAGTACGGCTCCTCTTCAATTCAACAGCACATTACCCCTTTGCTGCGCTGCTTTTAAACTGAGACCCCTGCCATTTTTTCAGTTTCAGTGAAACTATTTATTTGAATGCCTTGCTAAAGAACATTCTAAACGTGGGAGAGAACATGAACAGCCTGGTTACTTTCACTGAACAGGTCTAAGGTGCATCTCTACTAAGGTGAAACTAGCAAGATGAGCATGATTATAATAACAGGAACTATCTCATACAAAGCCTCTACTCCTGGGTCCTACCAGTCTCATGGGCTCAAAGGACAACCCACCCATGAATAAAACAAGATTGAACTATAGAAAGTGGCAGCCAGGGGCAGAAGGATACGTAACCCCATCTCACCCCCCCCAGTGATGCACAGCGGTGAGGTAGGGAACAGACCTACACTAGCAGAGATACATCCTTTCCACCTTCTATCTGGCAGGGAGCTGCAGGACCCCCATGACGGGATTCATACTTTGATAGCACAGCCGCACTATGATTGGTCAGAGCATAGTGTTATCCTCGATTCACATCAAAGGACCACTGGCTATTGCTCATTATTTTTAGACCTCCCAAAAGTGATCTAAATGTGCGTTTTGGGAGACTTTTCTTTCAGCAGATAAGTCTTTGCAATGGAAAAAGACTCAGTAGCAAGCTGTGGATTGAGGCTCCTTTGCACGATATTATAGCTACTTTAAAGCTGCTCAGGTGGAAACTTTATTTAAAAATTACTGCAGTTGGAGTTCTTTTTCTTAGATCCTACCTAGGGTTTGACCCAAGTACTCGATAGACACCATATTTTGTGTAATCTTATTCACAGCCTTACTGTCACAATATGGGTTCTCTTACTTGGGGCCATTCTGTCAGACGTCATGTTAATATGTAAGCATTGACTAATAATTTAATATATGGTGCAGTTGCAGCCAATGTAGAGTTCAGCTGTAAAAAACACTCTGAACTTTTCCAGAACCCCTACCTTTGTGTTGATCCTACAAGTAAGTGACAGTGTTAACAATGACTACATTGTTAGATGTACAAGTAAAGATGCAGTGCCCGGGAAGCGAAGCCTGGCCAGGCAGCAAGATGGTTGCTCTATAGAGGGCTCTGCAAGCCAAAACTACAATCCTCTCATTATCCAACTCAATCGGGCTCTCACCTTGCTGCAGCGACGATGGCTCACCTGAGGTTGTATTAAGGCCACTGGTGTGTCTGGTGGGCCCAGCGCTGCGGTCTGTGACTCGTGGGCTGTGCTGCGACCTGGGTGTCACCAACTTCTCGTGGCTGCAGCGTGGCTCGCTCCTGTGCTGCCTCTGTGTGTCAGGGCTGGAGTGGCGCAATCAAGCCTGTGGACGCGACTGGTGTGGGCCCTGGTGTCACCCGCTGCTGAGCACGTGAGCTGGCTGCCCGGGCTGTCGCAGTGCAGCAGGGACTCTGCGGCCTGCAGGCCTTTGAACAGGCCGGGAGTGATACCGGCAGCTGCCGCCCCCAATCACTTGCTCCCTCTGGGCCTGGACCGTGCGTGAGAGGGTCATGGGGACTGTCTCAGGGCCTGATAATGCCGCCCCAGACCACCCTGCTGATCCCTGATGGCAGTAGGGAGAGCTTCATTTTTGCGGCGCTGTCGCCCCTGCCCTGGGGGGCTGGCCCGTTTACACTCATGTAGTTCCTAAAAATACATAGGATCTGCGCAATTGTTGGACAACATACACTGAGGGATTGGTGTCTAGACTGATTCGGGACACCTCCACAGGATATGCCAGCCTATAGACCAGTTAGCACACAGTGCCACTATAAGCCCCCGAACCCTACGAAGGAGTGAATAGTTTCTGGCAACCATTGAACATGACATCCTTTGACCCTTCAGGGATCGTGGAAACAGTACAGTACTTTTCACTCAGTAAATCGTGCTCACTTAGGCTCGGAGAGATACACAGAATAAACGTTGGGGACGTTTTCAATAAGCATTTATTGAACCAGCGCCATTCTAGTAGAAATCATGTTTGCTGCGACAATCAATAGACAGAAGTAAATGTAAATGATTACAAGCACCAAAATCGTAAATAGAAGGTAAAATTCTACCATGGTGCTAAAACAGTGAATATATGCAGGCATATAAGCATGACAGTAATCAAGCGTACTCCTACGATGCGGACCCAACCTAAGTGTACCTAGCATGTATGTAGGTGTAAAGTCAAGAATCCCCTAGGAAAGAGCCAACCCCATTACCTGATGGGAGAGAATGACGGACCCTGTCTTGGTCATGAGTTGGACACCCCGCAAGAGATGTCAGACCGCTGCGTGTTGGAGCCTCAGCATGCAGGGACCTCCACGTCAGTGTCAGCCTAGAAGCGTCTCCTCTTTCTACCTAGTGAAGGTGTGGTTCTTTTATACCAGGTGGTAGCCTTGGGGATTCTACCTAAATCGATATGTTATGAATTCGATTATGCAAATTAACCTAAACCAATAATTGTTTTATGCAAAATAGTCCTGTCGCCGTGGATGAAGATAGCTATGACCTGTGTACAGACTATGTAAATCCTGTTATGTACGTCATGTGCAGGGGTTAAGATATGATTGTAGGAATCCTCATGCAAAATAAATGAGGCTAGTTTCAGAGAAACTAATCAACATTTGTTCAGCACATAACTGGGTAAAAGGTCATTGCTAGAACTGTTATTTAGGGAGAGGTAGGAACATGTATGTAAAAGGTTACTTTACTACTTGGGCCTAGCTTAGGGAACAGAACAACACTGCCTGTTTGCTGTGCTGAGGGCACTATTTCTATAAGGGCCAGATTGGGAGGCTCACCTCCTCTGATACCCAGCGCCCTCGCTGCCTGGAGGGGGCCCTGGAGGCTGTCGAGGCACTAGACTACTGCCAGTATTGCTGCACTGGGCCACCATTGACACTATCTGGATTGTGACTGCCCACCCCTGCTGATCAGCCGCATCCTGGTCCTGCTCGTACCCACCACCCCTCACCCCGCTGTCTGTGGTCAACTCGGGATGAGGGGTGGCCCGTGGGGACGCCATTTCAAATCTGCTGTTGCCAGTTCCTCGTGCTTGCTTTGCACCACCCCTCCAGCCACAGCCTTTCCATGAGAACAAACAAACTGCACCTCTTTGCCACCCGCCAGCCTTATCCCACACTGCCGGCCCCTAGACTGTGCAATCACCTGCACCGCCATGAGGAAGCAGGACGTGCGACAATCAAATCTATCCTTCGAAGTTAAACAGCATAATCGGCATACTGAGCAGGAGGCATCCCATGAAAAGCCTGCTGGCGCCTCTCACGGAGACCCTCAACAATACAGCAACCTCAAAGAAATGTTAGTGGAGGTTCAAACTAGCCTGGGAGCAATGGACGCAAAGCTAGATCTAATGGCAAGCCGCCTAGACCACATGAAAGAGCGAGTCGACAAGCATGAGTATCGATTGGAGCACCTTGAAGCACAAGTGTTCGACACAGACAACGCCCATGCCACCGAACACCTTCTACTCATGGATAAGGTCCTCAAACTCATCAAAGCAAGGAATGATGACCCAGAGGCGTGTACACGACGCAACAATCTTGGCATTATCGAGGTCCGGGAGTTTACGGCTATTGACAAAATGGAGGACTATGTCGAGTCCATGCTTTGCGTGTTGTTCAGGTAGGCCCGGTCTCCGGTCTTCATTGTGGAACATGCCCACCACTCCTTGGGCCCTGTGCCCCCCCCGGGCACCCCTGACCATCCCATTGTTGCCAGGCTCCTCAACTACAGGGATTGGGATGTCGTTCTGCACCTGGCCCGGGAAACCCATACCGTGCAGTATCAGGGCAACAAACTATCCTTCTACCCGGACTTGACCCTCACAGTGCAGGATGCCCAACGCAAGTTCTTACCAGCCAAGAGACTCCTGTAGAAGGCTGCAATCCACTATGCACTCCTCTGCCCTGCCAAACTGAGTATCCCTTACGATGGGAAACCTTGTTATTTCACCGACGCCAAGGCACCTCTCAAATTTGCCAAACATATCAGTGCAGTGAAGACAGCTCCTTGAGCATCTCCGTGCCATAAGGAGGAGGCCCACCTCAGCGACAATGACTGACCCTGCAAGCTCGGTGGAGCGACGGGCGTCGTGGTCGAAGATACACTCCACCTGACGTTGGAAGGTTGCCCCAGCACTGGGTGTCAGGTCCATAAGATGATGACCTCGCACGCCTCACTGGCCGCCTGAGTCACTGGCTTAGACTGACTGTAATGAAACTCTTTCGGGTGCACGTGCCCCTTCGGCCACCCAGCTAGACTTTGTCTGGGTTGTTTGCCTGGCCCGACACTGCCCTTAGGGATAATTCCCATGCTACTTTAATGTTTTTGGGAAGGTTTTCAGGTTGGGAGGGTGGGATAGCTGCTCTCAACCATGTTTCGGGGTTGAAGTGGGTGGGGGCTGAGTTTGTTTTGGATTTTGTCATTTGTTGTAATTCTTCCCCCGTGACAGGTCCTCACGGCCACACACTGCACCTTTGCCTGTCCAAGTGGCGGACCGCCGCAGAACCCTGTGCAACATGTCTGAGCGCTTTCCCTGCTTAGCGTCATGACTACCACCAGATGTCTAAACTGGAATATCAGAGGGCTCAATGACCACCCCTAGTCCCGGCTGGTCTACGCTTAACTCAGTAGACACCATATAGACATGAAGGGTACCTGTGTCACTTTGTTTTATAATGTGGCCCTAGATGACAGGTTGGGCAGCTCAGGCGCCTCTAGGCGCCCCAAACCTAATGCTGTGGCACAACTTAACACACTTGTATAGGATAATTGCCTCAATGACATTTGGCGTTGCACACACAAAACCAACATGGAGGGTACCTGTGTCACTTCCTTTTATAACGTGGTCCTAGACGACAGGTTGAACAGCTCGGGCACCTCTAGACGCCCCAAACCTAATGCTGTGACACAACTTACCTGTGTCACTTCCTTTTATAATGTGTGGTCATGCGTTGATTATTGCCTACTCTCTCAGGACGTCCGAACCAGGGCAACCCTGGTGGAGCATTTGCCCCGCACCGTCAGACCATGCCCCAGTCCTGCTGGAGCTCGCTTTGCCGCTCGCGGCCCCCCCCATGCCTTCATCTGGCGCCTGACACGATGCGGGACACAGTGTTCTGCGATGAGATTCACACTGCCACCGTCGATTATTTCACTAATAACAAGGGATCAGTGACTTTTCCATCAGCACTATGGGAGACTTTTAAAGCAATCATTCAGGGTGCACTCATTGCAAAGCAATCAAGCACCCTTGGGGTGATATGCAGGCAGCTTACCAGCCTGGCACAGAACCTACAATCCCTTGAGTTGGAATACTACATTACTAAAAGCGATGCTACCATGTCGGCCATTTAGACAAAAATTACTGAATTCAACGAAGAGGCCGCACATGAGGCTCATTATCTCAGCTGTGAGCCTACAGTGCACCGCTATGGGGAGGGAGACCGCCCCAGCAAAACACTAGCTGGCATGCTACGGAAACCCTGGGCTTCTGCCTATGTGGTGGAACTCCTGGATGAAGGGCAGGAGTGCCAATCCACACTCTCTGGAATTATGCACACGATGACCTCCTTCTACTACAAGCTTTACAAAGCAACTCCGGTACATTCCGCAGAGGAACAGGCTGCCCATTTTGATTCCATTCAGCTACTGTGGCTAGATGGAGCACTACGGTGGATGAGATTGTGCAGGTCATTCAAAGCCTCTCTGGGGAAAACGCACCAAGATTGGCTGGATTGACTGCCTCCTTTTATAAGGAATTTGCCCATTTCCTGGCTCCTCGCCTGCTGGAGATGTACAAAGAATCATTGGAAGTTGGGACTCTACCCCATCCTTGAGAGAACCTGTCATTGTGTAACTTCTTAAGCCTGGTAAGCCCGCGGACCACTGTGTCTCCTACCGGCCGTTGTCTATGATAAATGTAGACAATAAAATATTTGCCAAACTGCCTATGAATCGTCTCCTCCCCCTGATGCCTATAATGGTGTGACCGGATCAATCTGGATTCTTCCCTGGCCGGTCCATCTTGCATAACCTCCACACAATATTCGCCTTCATGCACACTAAGTCTGGACAGTGAACTCCGCTCCGCTCGCGGAGTTTGCGGAGCTTTCCGCTCTCCTCGTTATGCGGAGCTCGCGGAGTTCCGAAAAACTCTGCTTCGCGGAGCGGAGTTTTTTTCCTTGCTCACGTTCGTCAACATCAAGTTGGCGAGAGCAAGCGAGGAAAATCCAACTCCCGGCGAGATTTTTCCTCGTTCGCGATCATCAACATCAAGTTGGCAAACGCAAGCGTGGAAAATCAACCTCCCGGCAAGATTTCTCAACGCGGGCGGTCAGATTTCTCATTGCGAGTGGTCGCGTATGCTTGCGACCGCTTGCGTTGAGAAACCGTCCGTTCGCATTGAGAAAGCTGCCACTCGAGTAAAAATCTATTCAAGCGGCAGAAAGGAAGCTGCGCCCGCTTGTGCTGTGCATGGTGCCGTTCGCAATGATTGCACAGTGCGGACAAGCACCTGGCACTGAAAATCACCGCGGACGGCATTTATCTAATGCACTCCGCTGCTTGCGTAGCTCCGCGTAGCACGACATAGTTTTGTTTGCACTTTGTGGAGTTCCGTGTAGCAGAACTCCGCGAACTCCGCCCAGGCTTAATGCACACTTGACCCCAAACTCGTGGCTGCCGCTGCATTATTGGACGCCACAAAGGCCTTTGATTCCCTTGAATGGCCATATCTATTCCAACTACTTGTGCTATTTGACCTCAGCCCTCGATTCCTCCATCACGTCCAGCTCCTTTACACGTCCCCCACTGCTCGCCTCCGGATCAAAGAAATGCTGTCTGAACCTTTCTCGATCACCCGCGGGACACGCCAGGGGTGCCCATTATCCCCGATGTTATTCGCTATGGCGATGGAACCCCTTGCAGCACAGCTGCAGCAACAACATGCACACCACGGCCTTGGCTTCACAGCCAGAGGCTTGGTAATGTCAATGTATGCAGATAATGTGACTTTATATATTCGTAAGCCGCAAGAAAACTTGGTCCCAATTATCTTCAAGGCCATACCGCCCAGCGGCTATTCTGGCATCCAAATCAATTGGACTAAGTCCACTGTGTTTCCTTTCACAGACTGCACACAGTCTTTCCCCACCGAATATGCACTACAGTGGGCTTCTGACCCGGTTCGCTTCTTGGGCATCTGGCTAAGCCGAGATACAGAACTACTTTGGAGAGCCAATTATGGATGGGCCATGACATGGCTGGAGAACAGAGTACCAGTGTGGTCCCGCCTGCCACTGTCAGTGACGGGACGGATCGCCATTGCAAAAATGGTTATACTACCTAAGTTTCTGTACCTCTTACTAAACATACCGGTCCCCCTTACCACTCAGTTCTTGTGGCGGCTATGTACAAACCTAGTTGCACTGATCTGGTATGGCAGACAACCTAGAGTCACCTGGGAAATACACACCTTCCCTCTTAAATAAGGGGGCTTGGGTGCTCCAGACATGACCCTATATGTGCTCTGTACTCAGGCACAATTCTTACACTATTGGCTCTACCCCACGCAATTTCAACCGCACACAGCTATCGAATAGGATCACGCTGCACCCTACCAGCTGACAACAGCGCTTTATGCACCATACAAACCGCTGCAAACTGAGGTTGACTCGATGGAGTGTGTGCGATGGTCCTGGGATGGCCTGAAGCGGCGTGCTGGGTATCCATGCTGATACGCACCCTCTGTGCCCATTGGGTGCAACCCCTCGTGTCACCTCTGAAGGACGATGGTTCTAGGACCAGGGCCCGTGAACATGGCCTTACCACCTTTGCTGATCTGTACCCAGTGGATCACTTTCTACTTCCTTTTTGGGGGCACTAAAAAGTCGCTCCCCACTGCACTCGAGATCCTTTTATACCACAAACTCCAAGCTACTTGCCACGCGATACATGCTACTTTTCCAGCCCCTCCGCTTACCCTCCAGGCTCTAGATCACATACTTACTACCCCATCACCATGCAGATTGGTCACCCAAATGTACTCCATAATGCAAGCCATTGCATCCGTTCGGAAGCCGAAGGTGCGCACCTCTTGGGAGATTGACAGTAATCCTCCCATCACAGATGCACAATGGACCTACTGCTGTGGTTAGTAGATGACCCTCTACCCCAATCACAGACTGTGGTTAATACACTTCAAATCCTCCACAGGCTATATAGCATCCCAGCGCAACTCCACCGCATGGGACTAGCAGCGAATGTGCACTGCCTTCGCTGCGCTACCTCCCAGGCCGCCATCATATTCCTTGCTTGGGAGTGTCAGTGGCTGGCAGATCTCTGGATTGGAGTGTACTGGTCATTGTTTGCCACAGACTGCTCTGGTGGGCCTTGTGGGCTATGTTGAGGACGTTCCCCAAGGAGACCTCGACTCACCGCTATGCTCCTTCTCCTAGCCAAATGCAAAAAGAACAATTGATCACTGTGCCACTGGATTCAAGCTAGCCTGGCTGAAGAAGGGTGACATACCCTGAAACCGGTCCCAGGATGCTTGTTTCCGGTCCAGGGAGGGCCTGGCAGTTCGATCTGGACTGTTCCCATGGGGCACAGGGTCAAGACTGATTTGCATATGGCTGGGTCCAAACTGGGGTGGCGTAGTGGGCAAAAGAACGATGGATTTAACCCAGATCTTTTGACTGGGGGAGAATGTTTGCATTGTCAGCATTCCGTCCATCATTTGTTTGCTGTAACACCCTTCTCCTAGCCAAACACAAGGTTGCAATGCATTGGCGTCGACTGCCGGCCCCCACCGTGAAGGCCTGGCTGCAGGACGCTACTTATTGTTAGGAGCAGCTATCCAGCTTTTGGGAGCTTATGCCACTGCGGTCCCACCCCAAAGACATTTGGGAACTCATAGTGATATTCTTACACCAAAGAGACCCCAGCCCCTGGCCTGGGACAGGGGACGCCCTCCCTTCATAGACACTGCACTCACCTACCGCTGAAGCGGGTTGGAACCCACAAATTCGAGCCCGGCCGCCTGAGTCCCGGAGACTGGGAGGCCAGTGGATCTTTGCCAGACCCACTAAGGGTCAGGCGTCTGTGCCCATTCCAAGTGGGCAATGACATGTTGATATTGCAGTAGCAGTAATACCCCTATGGATGGGGTCAAGGTGACATTTAATTTTGTAATTTGATCATCGTGTGCTGTTCTTCTCCCCTCATCCCTCCCCTTCCTCATCCTCGATGATGTTGAAAAATGTTGTTAATTGTCAAATGCCAATAAAGAAATAAAAAATAAATAAAAAAGATGCAGTGCCCGTGGTTCCTTCTTTCTTTAGAAAAAAGTACATTTTTAGACTGAAAATGTATTTCCTTTATGCATAAGTTGGTTATATTTTGTAATGAAGGAAGTAACAAGGATATAAGTCTTGTCTGGGATGGGGAATGGGACGCTGCTTCCCCTGATAGCAGCGTCACCGCTTCCGGATTCCTGCCTCCCATCTTCAGACCCTGACTCCCTCTGGAACGCCGCCCCATGGCTTGCTCCTCTCGGTATGCTGATGTATTGCGGAGCGAAGACGTGCTAAATCAAGCCAAGTTTCCCTGTGACTGCCTCTCAGCTCTGCTGGGCTCCTTCGTCTGACATCTTGTTTTCTCGCAAGCGGATCTGGTGTAAGTGGCAATGTTGGCGGACTAGCAGTGCTCTTAGATTATTGGAGGTGAGGTTTCAGCTCAGGTGTCCACACGACATCAGGGGGGAGATTCACAGGTTTTTTATTGAGGAGCTTGTAGTTGTGATGTCTGTCCATATTTTGGCCACCCTGGACAGTGGTGGAATCAAGCATCTGCGCTGAAGGCGCTTCCCGGCTGCAGTACTGTATTTGGGCCGGAAGTGACCATCTAAGGCTCGCATGGAGGGGCAGTGGGGAACTTGGTCCAAAGGCGCCTACAGCTGGTGAAGTTTTGGAAATGGCCGCCTCAGTGTGGGGTCGTGTATGCACTAGCGTCTGCTGGGTTGTACGTAGCCAAGGGACTTCAATGATACTGCTCTCTTGCTTTCTATCCAGTCTTTTTCTTAAGCTGCAGTCTCTCAGCCATATGAGACCGTTCTCTCCGCGACATCCTGGTTAGCTGCTCAATATTCCCTCAAAAGCCACAAGACCATTGGAGGGCGTCAGATCCGCCGGTCCTTTGGCCAAGGGAACTGTCCAGAATCACAAGAACAGATGAAATCTGCCATTATGTTAGTGCAAACATCATCTTCGCCCCTTTCATCAGAGGTAGAGGAGCTGTCATCACCTGTTCAAACCATCCTACAAGAAACTGCCTGTCATGGCTGAGACAGTGAAAGAGATGGTGTCTGACTGCGATGTGATACTGAGCAATATGAGAGATATGAGATTAATGAAGGAAAAGACTACGGGGCAACGTAGGCTACTAAGAGCAAAGTACATTCTTTAGTGCAAGGGAGAGGAAATCATTCCTACTACAACCACTATAAGCACTCAGTGTCAAATGGAGAAGGCAGTGCAGCCAGAAAGAAAATCATTGAGCTCCTTCTGCTGTTCCAGCAGAAGCCAAAATTGAATCCAAATCTCACCCCTGAGCCTGGTTCTTCAAAAACAAGAGTGCATATGGAAGGTAATGTAGAGACTGTTGTGGATCCAGGAGCCTCCACTGAACAGCCATCTCTAAGCCCTTGTCAGATTTCGTCCATATCAGCACAGAATACGTATCCGTATGATGATAATAACATGGGGCGACTTTCCTTGGAACACTCATTTTCCCACATCTCAACTGTGATGCCATTGTTGGAGTAAATTCTGTTTGAAATAAAATCAGTCAAACAATAACAAGTTGAAATGGCAAATTATATCAAAATTCATATAGCTAAAATCGAGGACCAAATGACAAAATTAACAAACAGGAGGCAAGAAGTGGAGCAACAGGTATCCTTCTGCGAGGATAAGCTATCTGAGTTTACTCTGCCAACACAGCAGATAGAGAGGGAAATTAAACTCCTACGTGATCAGGATGAGTAGTTGGAAAATCACTCTGAGTGCTCTAAGTTAAGAATCACAAGAGTTCCTGAGGGAAAGGATCAAAGTGTGGGGCCCATTTCCTTATTAGAATCGCTCATTCTGGCCCACATTCTGCCTGATTACCCCTGACAATAACACATGCTCAGAGTTGCTTCTTAGATTCCACAAAATGCCAAATATCCTCATACAATTCTAATCAGTCTTTTGGATTTCAGTGTCATGGAGCTGGTCTTATCTAAAGCTATCAAAGAAAAGTGCTAAAGGAATTTACATTTAAAGTTTTTTCAGACATGACAGTAGAGACTGGACATAGGAGTAAAAACTTTAAAAATATGATCCTACTTTTTCATGCTGCAGGGGCACAGGCCAGCCTAGTCCAATTGTCTAAACTGAAGGCTATCTCAAAAGGCCAATTTCATGAGTTTGATAAGACCAAGAATGTATAAAGTCTTTTAAATGTTTAAATGATATAAAAAAATTGCCTAACACGTGGGGCCTAGCATGTACAGAGCTGGTTAGCATCTCAACTGTTGAGTTGACCATAGGTCTGGGCCCCTCAGTAGAAAGTGATTTAAGAGTAATCCCAGAGGATCACTCAATGATAAAAGCACAGATCTTTTCCGTTTTTTTTATATCTGAGGTGGCGCGGACGGGACTAGGAGGGTTGGGGGGCATTTCATCATTAGCAGGAGCCGAAAAGCCTTGGCACGTTGTCATGGTTCCAGGAGCCTTGCGTCTTTGCGGTGGTGCAGAAAACGGGAACTGGGATGGGTTACCTGTCAGCACAGGGAGGAAGTGGAGTGGGGGCGGAGTCATTCGGGTTTGCAGGTGAGTAAAAAAGGATATTGGGCACTTTGTCACATTAGTACTATATGCACTTTATGGAATAGAGAAGCACTAGACACTTTGGAAAGGGGAGAATAAGCACAATAGCACTTTACACTAAATGTTTTAGCTTTTTTCAACATGGAGAAAGGAAAAGAAGTGTTGTTTGGTATAACCATGGTTGCAATTCAATCAATGCAGTCAAGGTATGTTTGAAAAACAAGAGGTAGTCTTATGTATGATGAATTGAAATTGTTTCTTTTAATGTCATTGGTTTAAATAATAAGCAGAAAGCTCAGGCGATCGAATCCTGGATTTTAACTCATCATCCTTCTACAGGTTTATTTTAGGAAACACATATTTTAACTACAAAGTTAAGTACCTTTAAAATGTTTAAAACATGGGTAGGCTTTAACTGCTTTCCATCTATTGTTGCAGCTCATAGAGAAATTGCATTTTTTATTTCAAGGGGGTTTCTGCACAGATCCATTCATGGCAACACGCTAAAGAGGGCATATGGTGTCTGTTTAATTGTACCATCGCTTCCACCCGCCTCACTGTAGTGAGTTTGTATGCCCATTCGAAGATAACCCCATTGTCTTTCATTCTTTGGTAGAGCAATGAACTTCTTGAGGGCAGGATTGGGGCTTGTCAATCCATGGAGAACTCAGTTCCCTGAAGAGCAGGAATATACCTGTGTTTTTGCCAGATTTCACTCAGCAGCCCTCAGATTGTTTCCTGACCACCACTTTGGTTAAGTCCGTAGCTACACAGTTTTACCAAATGGGGATTTGGGCCAATTGGTAGTCTAATTGCGTATTGGAGATATTAATAAGGTCAGGATTCCAAGAAGGTGGGTATAATAAAAGCTATGTAGGAAATGAAAGCTAGGTTAGGGAATAAAAGCTGAATTTTGACAGAAATATTGATACCACCCCGCTCCAAGTGGCCTGGGATTCCTTCATAGCTTTAATACCGGTGCAATAGTCTCTTTTCTACAGAAAGGCAAAAATCCATTAGATCCCAACTCATATCATCTATTGTCTCTTTTAAATACTAACAACAAATTTTACATGAAATGAATTGCAAATTGTTTTAATGCTGTAGTCTGTAAGCTAATTCATAGAGACCAGAACAGGTTTATCCCTCGTTGACATCTTAATTCTTATACACATCATTTAATGGAGGCTTTGGACATCTTTTCGGTTAAACAGGTACCCACAATCTCTCTTTTTGATGCTGAAAAGGCTTTTGATTTGGTGGCCTGGGACACTCCTTTATATTTGAGGGTTATTTGGATTTCCCACACATATTATACAAGCCATCGCTTGATTATATAAGGGGGCGACAGCCAGACTGTTCATCAATATAAAGGAAGCAGCCAGCTTTGAAGTGAAGAGAAGGACTAGGTAGGGTTGCCTTTTGTGGTGTTTAGACAGAATATCGGAACCAAAAATATCGCGGGCCAAAATAGTTTGTTCAGAATATCGAGAACAAAAATATCATGAAGGTAAGTTTCTATAGGTAAGTACAGTTTTAGTATATATCACTCTAAATATATATACCTTGGAAATATATATATATATATATATATATATGTGTGTATATATCCACGCTCACTTTCCTTCCCTCTTTGGATTGAAAAAAGGCACTCACAGGGGTCTTTGTGGTTTAAGCTGCTTTAATTCGTACAGCCAACATGACGTGTTTCGGCTTACGCCTTAGTCTAATGTTTTTCAAAAACATTAGACTAAGGCGTAAGCCGCAACACGTCATGTTGGATGTACGAATTAAAGCAGCTTAAACCACAAAGACCCCTAGGAGTGCCTTTTTTCAATCCAAAGAGGGAAGGAAAGTGAGCGTGGATATTGACGCGGATGCACCTCCGCGTTGGGGGCACCCGTCCGTGAGTGTGCTGGTGCTGGTCAAGGTGCAGTGGAGCGAGTGTGTGTGTGTGTGTGTGTATATATATATATATATATATATATCTTTAAAGTATGTAGATGTGGAATTAAGAATAGTAAATCTATACACTACCTAGTTGGACTTACCTTCTAAATATTTTGGTCCTTGTTATTTTCGACACAATATTCTGTCCACCCAATATTTTCGGTTCCAATATTCTGTCAGTGATTCCTTTGTCCCCTATCCTATTCACTCTCTTTTTAGAGCCTCTTCAATTGCGATTGGAAATGGTTATATCATCCATTCTCCTATGCCACCATATAGCTTAAATCAAATTGTACGCAGATAACATCATGTTGTTTTTAAAACCTGATAAATCATGTCAAGAGAGAATGTTTTAAAATTCTACCCCATACCAGGCACTTGAGGTTATAAGATCAATAAACTCAAGATGGAGATATTATTAAATAATACCTCTTCCCAATTTAAAAACCTATTATTTTGCCTATTTTGCACAGCACTCTCTCAGGTTTAAAGTGTTGCAGCTGTTTGAACCTAGCCAAGATAATGAGCTGCTACAGATAATGCTGCAAGACGACAATATTAGAGATATACTACACCCTAGTAAAAGCTCCCAAAAAAGTACGATGTAAAACGTTCCGCTGGTTCCTTACAAGGACTACTCAGTTTTTTAACCATTTTCATATCCCATATGTTAAAACGTTAACTCGCCTTGAGGGTTGGGATTTTAAAGACCAAGAGGTCATCAACTCAAGGACGATTCTGCAATGGAAACAAAATGGGTTTTCCAGAATAACTGATTTTCTTGTAGAAGACAGAATGGAATCATGGTCTGGTATTGAAGGACCAATTAGAGTAGATAACTACAATATTTTTTGGTCTTTCAATATACTTCAACTCTCTTTCAGAGAAATTTTACCTTCAACTATATGCAATAAGGAGGACTTGATTTTGAGACTGGTAAAAAAAAACACCAAAAGAAAAGCTGGGAATTGCAAGCACTATCTGGCAGACCTAAAACAGCTAAGCCAATATTAAAAAAACAAAAACAAATGGAGTAAGCAATAACATATTGTTTTTCCAGAAGAGGCTTGGCACAAGATTAATGAATTCAATTTTTCCACTCTGAGGGGGACCAACTTCCTCAAAATTCAGTTTTATTCAAATTGGCTTATATATTAGATTCCTAACTTGGAAAGTAAAATCTGTCCGTCCAATAAGGTTAACTGATCAAATGTTACTCTCTATACACAGCCAATTGGTCTCATGCCATATGGCAGTGTCACAGATTGAATGGTTTCTGGTGCTCCATATTTAAGAATCTTTATGAAATATTTCTTATGGATATTCCTAATAATGAAATGTTCCACCTGTTGGAGTATTGCCCTATGCAGGGTGCAGCAAGGAAATTCCAGAAGCTGATCTATGTAGAAATGTTGGTGGCCCACTCATTTGTATTACAGAAGTGTAAAACTCCATTTGTCCCCTCTTTTAAGGAATGGTATGTTAAAATGTCCTTGTCGGACAATCTGAAGAACTCTGTGCCAAGCATGTAGGTGCTAATTCTAAATTTGTGAATTGGTGGGGCACATTTTTTTCGATGGAAATAATGTGGAATAGTCTATCATAAAATGATTTTTATTAATTCACCAATGAATCGCTGCAGTTTATAGAGGCAAGCAGTTTTTTGTGTTCTTTAGCACTTTATTAAACAACGCACTTTAGGCATAATAAAATAACATTTATCCAGATGTTTCTATGCAATGCAAGGCCTATTAATGTAGTTTTACCCAGGAGCTGTTTTAGAATAAGATTGTTTTTTTCATAGAGTTTCAGCACTTTAGATGTATTAGACAGAGAGTGTCTTACTATAGAGGGTCTTTGAACCTATATGTTCACATGAACGCTATTATATTCATGTTCTGTCTGTGTATTTTTAACAGTTTTGATGTGTGCTTCTGAAAGATAAATAAACTTGTATATTTAAAAAAGAGGATACAAGTCTGTACAATAGACCCTTCTCATATGATGATATTAGCAAACATGAACACAAATATGTTAAAATGTTTTAAGTAGTTGGACACTGAGTGATTTAGATGGCTCATTGGCCTCTAGACTATGTTTTCTTTTTTGAAGAAAACAAGTTGCCCTCACTATGACATGCTCTATTTGCATATCTAATTGTATCTTATTGTACCCAGGATGCTGAAGCAATCAGTCAACAGCTACAGAAATCTGAAGCTGAAATAGAAGAAAAGAAAGAAGAAAATCGAACACTCGGTATCCTATTGGATCAACTCCAGGAAGAGAAAAGTCGACTTAGCAAGAAAATTGAAAAGCTTGAAAGAGCAGGTACTGAGAAGATTTATCAAATTAATAATTACCATGACTATATTGATGGCATCACCGACTTATTTTTCATGAAAGTCTGTATCAACATAAATAATACGAAAAGTTTCACTGCAAATGTCTTTTAATAGGTATATTAACAAAAAAGAAATTATACTCATTTCTTATCTCAAAGCTGTCCATAACATAACTAGCATCAGCAATATTAAATTCTACTGCAACATCCCTCATACCTTCTCAGTTGTTCACTGCCGCTTATTACCCACCAGTACACCACTCGCACTCCCCACTCCAAATGTTACTTTATTCAGCAGTAGTAATTAGGTCAATACCAGAATTTGGATTCCCGTTGCAATTCAGCAGTGGTGACCAGAGCGGGACACATCACCCCGTCAGCCTTATGTCCAAAGCGCAGCATGATTGTCAGCCTTCTGTCCAAAATGCAGCATGATCATTCTGGCTGTGGCCAGGCTACTATTAAATCTGCCTAGACTTCACTCTGTTACAGCTAAACTCAGTAAATTGCATTGGCTTTCAGTAGGGAAGAGAATAAAGTATAAAACATTGTCTCTTCTCCATAGTACGTTCTATAACACCAGTTTAGTGAACAATCAGACATTTATTATCTATTATTCTCCCTTTAGACCTCTCAGATCTTCCTTGTCTGGACTACTGCTGCTTCCAGGATACTGGCTCAGCTGAAGGTGCGGTTGGTTTTCCGCAGTTGTTGGTTCTAAATTGTGGAACTGGCTTCCATTAAGACTTCGCATCATCTTTAAATTGTCCTCTATATTTGAAAGCACTAAAAATTCGGCTTTTCACTGCACCATAACTTTTCTGTCTGAGTGCATCACCTTCTGCAGTCTAGCCTTCATCACCTAGAAGCACATTTCTTGGACATTAGTATGGCTTTATAAATTACTGTTGCATTACATTTTAAATTGCATTCATTTCACCGTATCAATAAAGGATGCAACTATTTCCAGCCAGAGATATGCTATAGGTTTTCTAAGTATACCATGCTGCTATTGACCATTTCTCCACTGCCTTTTTCCACCTACAATTTTGTGTTCGCCTCGGTGATCGCCAGTGCAGCGCTATATCTCTACGAGCAATAACTAGGCCGAATCTAAAAATCTATTTCCCACTTTTTTATCCTCCCATCGGGCGTATAATCCCTATAGGCATGCTTCCATTTTTTGCAGTCTATTTAGTGTGCGCTCCATACCTGCCACTATCCCTGTCCAAAGCTGTGCTGATACTGAACAGCTCCAACAAAAGCACAGCAAGAGCAACGCATGTTATTAATGTGCATTGTGACATTTAGGGCCGGATTTCGATCTTGGCGGACCTGGTCTCACCGTTACTTTTCCGTCGGTTAATCTGTCCTCCTACTAGGTAGTCCACCTGCTCAATTTAGATGCTGGCGGTTCCATGGACGATAGTCCTTCTCAGTGCTGCTGTCTCCACCAAAACTTTCCTCCCGCGTCAACGGCGTCATAGGCAAAAGTGTCTGTCGGAGGGAGCTCAGTCAATATTTCTGCCGGGCAAATCATGATGTGCCTTCCTGTCGACGTAACTGTGGCGGTGTAGGAAAGTAGGATCTGCTTTCATGGTTACCCCCACTTTTGTGACCTAGTCTGACTGGGATCCTGCCGATCAGGTTCCCAGTCACTGTGCTTTTTTCCTAAATTGACCCTGGTAAGTACTTTTGTACATCCACAATTGACTAATGGTGTACCCTTGTAAGTCCCCAGTATATGCTAGTAAGGTACCCAGGGCATAGGTGCACCAGGGGTCTCCCATGGGTTGCAGCATGTATTGTGCTACCCATGGGAGGCCACTTAAACTATGACTACAGGGCTGCCATTGCAGCCTGTGTGAGTTGGTAGTTGCACCTCTCACAACAGATATGTTTCCTTATATGTGAGGTCACTTCACTTAAAACCTATAAGTCACCCCTATGGCAGATTCTTCAGTCCTAAGGGCAGGGTGCTTGGTATAAGTGTGATGGTGCCCCTGCATAAGCAGGACACTCCTACAAACACCGGCGTCGATTCTCCAGGCTTTGTAAGTGCGGTCAGTCATTTTAAAACATATAGTGGACATCAGTCAATACGAGACATTTAACTATATAGTGGCTGCACTGAAACTGGTCATGTTTGGTATCAAACATGCGGGAATCATACCCCAACACCGATACCAGTGTTGGAAGTATGATCCCATGTCCTTGGGGGCTCCCTTGGGGTACGCCCTGTACTCTTGGTAACAGCCTTTCAGGGTCTGTTAGCAAGCTAGTGCTGCTGCCAACCACAGACACAATTCTGCCCTCATGCTGCTGAGCCAAGCTCGAGCAGGGGAATCTAGAACAATTGGTTTCCTGTCACAAGGAGGTGTGACCACCTCCCAGACAGGACTTAGTGTATTGGGCTGGACTGGGGGCGCTTGCCAGCTCCACCAGACTGCTTTGAAGGGCACATTTGGTGCCCTCTTTGCATACTCCAGTTTGAGCCAGTTTAGGGAGCCCTTGGCACCTGCTCTGGCGCAAAACTGGACAAAGGAAATAGGAGTGTCCTCCTCTCTGTCCAGCACCTCCACTGAGAGGGACCCCTGAGTCGTTTCAACCCTTTCCCTAGGGTACTTAATGAAATGAAATGAAATGAAATTCGTACTTGTAAAGCGCACTGCTGCCCCCAACAGAGGCGTCCTGGCGCTATACGCATACCGCTGTAGAACCCTTCCTGGCTATTCCCTGTGAGATGTCCACTCCTGGGCACCCCCAAGGTGAAGCCAGGCATCCCAGCGCTGGTGGGGCCGTTGTGGAGATTAAGCAAGCTATTGCCCAGAGTTGCAGAGTGGGACCCATGATTAGAATAGGCACCGAGGCGAGAATTATCAGGTCCGAGTAAATTGAGCCCAAGACCCGCCGAGGCAGGAATTGAACCCTGGTCCCAGGCCAGATCTCTGCAACAGGGTCTGCCGCTCTAACCATTGAGCCACACTTCTCCACTCCACTCCACTTAAGGGCTTACCTGTGGGTGGCTCTTCAGATTTGTCGAGGGACAAGACTCAAGCCTGAATCCACGTCACTCTTTGACCATCTGGACACTTGAACTTCACCTGGAACCGAGACTGCACCAAGGAAGACTCCTGCTGCTCCTGATCTCGCTGTTCTGCTAGTCTTCTTTGTCATTTGTGTCTGTGCTTCTTCCAGGATCTTCAACAGACCTGTGGGCATCAAGGACACCCGAAGTAATCTCCTTTGGAGTGCAGGAGTCGCTCCCTTGCATCAGCAGGCACCGCAACAAAGCTGACCGGTCTGCTGCTCCTGATGTCCCACAGACTTCCAAAGGCTCAGCAACACAGGTGGTATTTCTGCAACTCCCTCGAGGCCTGACCTGTCCTCTCTGCAATTTTGAGGCCAGTATCCCTCGTCGAAACTTCTGTGACCGAACCCCTGTGCACGGCATCGACTTGCCTTTGCCAAGACTTGTTGGCTCTGCACTCCAGAGGTCTTCAAGCTCCAAGAAGCTCCAGCCTCCAGCATCTCTTCCTGCTAAGCACAGCGTCCACACTACATCCTCTGCACCGTGGGCCTTCCTGCTTGGTGAGCTGCTCCAAGTCGTCTTGCGCCTTGTGCCTTCAGCCTGTTGGTCCTCCTGAGGGTCTTCTCCTGCTTTAGTGGGCTCCCCTGCTTTCTCGAGGCCTGCTCTGACTCTCCTGCTGTTGGTGAGTCCCTTGGACCTTGCTGGTCCCAGCGTTGCTCCTTTTTCATTCTCCACGCCAGTTGGAGCTACCAAGGCTTGTTGGTACTCCCTCCAGACACCAACCACCTAGTCATCGACATCCAAAGTGGGACAGCTCGTGCATGGCTCCTGGTCTTCCTCAGCGTCGCCTGGTCCTCACAGCTGCGGCGACACAGTCACTGTCAACTCGTCTGAACCGTCCGACATCGGTGGGTATTGCTGTTCCGTACCTCCTTTTCACTCCTGAGTGGCATAGACTCTGTCCCCTCTGCTTGCAGGTTCTTCACTTCCAGAATCCACCTTGGATTCCACCGGGCGTCTTCACCTTCTTCTCCAGAGTCACTTTTCTCCAAGTCTTTCTTTGTCGTCTACGTAGGTTTCCGACATCTCTTCACCCCTATGCACCTGGCTTTCGTGGTGTGGGTAACCTGGTCTCCGGGGCATCCACGGGTGTGGTGGCTCTCCAACCTTCTGGCCTCCAAGGGAATTCTTTGGGGTCCTCTGGGAAGGGTCCTTCTTCTGCAAAACTGCAACTGCGACTTCTCCATTGACTTCCATTGGGCCCCCGGCTGTGTTCCCACTCTGCACACAGCCTCCGTTGGGTTCCTGGGTACTTACCTCGGGTGGTTCCTTGTGTCCCCGGCTCCTCCGGGTTTTCTTTCTGGTCCAAGTCCCATCCTCTCTTGCAATTCTTATTTCACTTTCTTAATATATGGGTTGGTCTCCCCCTGTAGACCACTGTATTTTGTGCTATTTACCTTATTGCAATTGAAGAATTGTGTAGTTGTGGTGTTCTCTTCGGGTAGGAGATAAACCAATGTGTTAGTGAGTGTTGTGTAATAAATAGCAGTATATTTATATAAACACTGTGTGGTTCTTTTTCATTTAACCTATTCTACATGATTAAACTAGTAAAACAAGCTGCTTAACACTCCTTCAAGATAAGCCTGAAGGCTGTTGTCAACAGCCAGCCTCCTGCAGGCGGGTAAACCTCCACACCTGAGTCGGCAGTTTCGAAGGGATATAAGGTAGAAACGTACCTCTTTTTTCTTCTTTCCACTTCCGTTTCCATCATGAACTCGATCGTCCGAGTCCTTCCTGTGCTGCTGCTACTTGACCACAAAGCAAATCAACCCCGTTGTCGCGAGAATTAAGGGAAACCTTTGTTTTAACTTGTTTTCTTTTGTATTATCTGTTTACATTTGCTCTGCACTCGTGCATTTTAAAATTTCTCTTACAAGCGATTTATTTCGAATGTGTAATGCATATGTGGTGTGCCGCGTACGTAACCGTTAAATCCATGGCACACCACCCAGAAATCCCTCTGCTGTACCTTTTTTTGTTTTTCAGCCTCTGGAGCTGGGGAACAGATTCCCCAGCCTTCCGAGTCATCTCTTTTTTTTCAGTGTAATGATGCTCTGACATCATTACATAGAAAGTGAAAATGAAATGAGCCGATCGGCTCATTTCAGATTCACTGCTTCAGTGCTCATGGGGCTATCTCAGCCCCCAAGCACCGAAACACACAGGAGAGGTATCATTGGAAAGGGGAGGATCTCCCCTTTCCAATGGTACTCTTCCCTAATGGATCCCTGCTTGGGGATCGCAGCAGGAGGGTATCCCCAAGCAAGAATCCACCACTAGGCACCAGACAGTAGGGAGGGGGAAGCAGCCCCTTGGGCAAAGTCTTTTGCTCCCCCCAACATTTTTGGGAAAATTCAGTCTTTCTGCCCCCACCTGGGGGACAGAAAGCCCACTAGGAAGCCAGGCACTATTTTTTCTAGTAGTTCAGGGGTTGCCCAGAATGGACATGACAATTCCCCCACCTCCCCCCCCCCCCCAACATAGCCATAGTCTTTTATCCCCCAGATGCAGATAGGGGCAAAAGCCCCCGATCTGCCCCCCCGGTGGGGGGGGGCAGTAATCCCACTAGGCACCAGGGATATGTTTATGGGCATGTCAGGTAGCGGCCCCTCAGGCACGGGTTGCTTGGCCGTTTCTGCCCCCTGTTTGTGCAGATCAGCAATTTATTAAGGCTCATCTGCCCCCAAGGGGGCAGAAAACCAATAAACCCTAGGTAAAGGTTCTGTGTGTTTGTGTGTGTGTGTGGACTGAAGTTCGGCTGACGGTCTGTGTACTGGTGTTTGGCTGGCTGTGTGTGTACCTGCATTTTGCTGGTGGTGTGTGTGGACTTGCGCTTGGCTGGCAGAGTGTGTGGACTAGCGCTTGGCTGGCAGTGTGCGTGGAAAGGTCACTTGGCTAGCGGTCTGCGTGGATGGCGGTGTGCGTTAACGGTCACTTGGCTGGCGATGTGCATGGATGGTGCTTGTCTGGTGGTGTGCATGGATGACGCTAGGCTGGTGGTATGCATGGATGACGCTTGGCAGGTGGTGTGCGTGGATGACACTTTGCTGGTGGTGTGCTGATGATGTGCGTGGATGGCGCTTGGCTGGTGGTGTGCGTGGATGGCGCTTGGCTGGTGGTGTGGCATGCGTGGACCCTCCACCGTTTTATCACCCAGAATCCCCCGCAAAGCTCAAATTTATCTAAAAAGTCACACTTTCCTCACATTTGTGTATGGAAAAGTTGTGGGATCACTGCGCCGGCACAAATTTCCCATCACCCAGCGTTCCCCTCGGTCTCCTGATAAATATTATACCTCACTTGTGTGGGTGCCCAAAGCAGAGTCAGCCACAAAACGTATAAAATGAAAAACTGAGGGGGAACCAAAGTGGGTCCAAAAGAGCAGGGGTTTTTTAAGGCTGACTTTTTTACAACTGATTTTTTAGAATTATTTATAACTGAGATTCTCTCGTGAACTTTTTTTAAAGTAAAAAAAAAAGGGTTTTCAACAACAACACCTTGCAGCTTTGTGGCCCATAGCTTATCTCCTAAACATAGTCCAAAGGGTAAGCTCCTCAGGAAGGGGCATCTATTGTGCACAGAGCAGACACCTCAAGGCTTTTTCTTGGGAGGGTTGGGTTTAGGTTTGGCAGGGTTCAAGGATAGATAAGAGAAGAAATTGGAAGTAGTAAGAGTAGGAGGAGTGGTAGAGGATTGGCCTTTGGAGGTAGAGGGAGTTGAAGAGGGTGATGTGCTTGTGTCTGTATGTTTGGCAGTTGCATGTGCGTTTAGTGTTTGTTGTGTGTGTTTGGATATGTGTTTGTGGCTGTTGTTTGATATTCTGGTGAGTGTGTGCATTTGCTTTTGGTTGGTGTTGTTTTGTGTGTAGGTGTGCTTTTGTGCTAGTGTCTTGGTTTTGATTAGTGTGTTGATCTGATGGTTGGTGTGGTTGTGATTGTGGGTGTGGTGGTTGTTGTGGTGGCGGTTGTGGTGGTGGTGGTGGTTGTGGTGGTTGTGGTAGTGGTTGTGGTGCTGGTGGGTGTTGGTAGTTGTGGTGCTTGTGGGTGTTATGGAGGTTGGGGTGGTTGTAGGTGTGGTGGTGTTTGTGGGTGTGGTGCTTGTGGGTATAGTTTCAACAGTGTGTGTATGTTGTTTGTGTTTGTGTGTGTGTGTGTGGTTGGGTGGTTGGAGTGACTGATGAGTCTTCTAATCCACAGAATAAATGTGAGTCACACACTGGAGGAAATTAGGTTCTGCGTCTCATGCTGGTGGAGGTCTTGCCATCCAGGCCTCGAAAAAGCCTAAAAATGTTACTAGACCTGCAGGTCTAGTGACTTAAATAATCTACTCGACCTAATTATAATGCTCTTGCCCATAAACTGGTTTCAAATTATATGATCCTGGGCAAGTATTTTAATTCACTTAGATGCCATTTTCACATATGAGAGCACCTTCAAATACGCGAGTTCAGCATGTCTGCTGTACAGAAAACTCTTTTGTTTGATTTAATAGACTAAGCTTTTGCTCCATATATAATACAAATCTAGCCACATATAGGATACACATGACCACTGACTTGCCTCAGTTCATTAACCGCATTTTCATCAGTGTGGGGGCAGGAATGTTTCCCAAATCATGTTTAAAAACTGTCACTTTTAATAAAAGCATAAATAAAGCATACAGTAGCAGCATACTGTCATTTGCAATCTGCAGATTTTACATTGAAATGGCAACAGAATTTCCTATTGATGTGGTTTTAAAACTATATAGTGGACAATGTCTGGAATTTGAGTTTATGCAAATATTTGTTATTTGCACATTACCAAGTAAAGTGTTTCGATTTGTTTTGCTCCTATGTAAATCTTTATTTGTATCACACTTCTGAATTACAAAAAAGTTCTTTCATAATTCCTGATATATTTTTCAATACTTGTACTATTAATTTAAGAAGATGTTTAAATGTTGTCTTAGAAAGAAAACCTGACATTTTACAGCCTTACATTTCACAATTCTTGTCAGATAAATCACTTGACAAAAAGCACCAACATTAATAAGAGAAAGAAAATTAAACATCATTTTCCAGGAACAGATAAGCAACAATTGGTAAAAAGACAAACTGACATTTGACCTCTGTCCTTGAACAGACAGCAAATGTGTCAAGACAAACAAGATTTAAAGGCTTTTTTATTGCTCATTCACTTTTTGAATGAACAGAGCAACTGTTCCTTTCAGCTCAAGTTAACTCAACCAGCACAGAGGAGTAAAAGCTGAAAATAGCTCGACCTGATAAAATCTCACTAGCAATTGCGAGTGGATTTTTCGAGGCCTGCCATCCTCTCCTGTTGGTCCAGATGAATGTACCCTCCTGAGGAGGATTGGTGGAACCACCGTTGCAGGGACTGAGGTGGGTGCAGGTGTTTCCTCTTGTGGCAGGGCCCCCTTTCTGTGGCTGAGGTATATGTAGTAGGCCCAGATACTGTTGGACCACAGAAAAGGGAAGATGTTGCGGGAAAAGCCCTGCACATATGAGTAAAACAACCATGCAGCACCCCAGTCAGGGAGCCCAAATTCGAGTTAAGATTTTCATTCTGAACCTTGTACTCCCTCTGCAACTGCTTCATCTCCTGGAACTCTGTAAGGACCTCACCCATCATGTCTTGGGACTAATTGAGGGATCCCAAGACTTGGTCGATGGTGGCCTGGGTGACAATTAACCCAGTGGCCTCATTTTGCTGGTCCACAGATTCCTTCTTACAAACCCTACCCCACTACCCTGTGCCCTTGACCCAGTGTGACCCATCCCACTTGTTCCTGTCTGAATTGGAGGTGGTGATGGTGTTGGATCAACAGAAGCCAGGACTGGGGGGCGCAAGTTTGGCATGATGTTCCTTTGAATACAGGAAATGGAGGTATCCAGAGGCGTGTGTGGTAACAGCTGAGGTGGGAGGTGTTGGTGTGGTCTGAGTGAGACTCACTGGAGCTTTCTGCCCAGGCAGCCCAGATGGACCAGCCTGCTCCTCATCATCCAGACTTGCAGGAATGGATTCTTCACTGAAGGGTTGTTCCTGGACTGGACTGGAGGTAGCATCATTAGCAGTGGCAGATGGTGGTTCACATACTCTAAGTGTTGGACCTATAAAACATTTTTTTTAAATGATTTTTAAAAGTGTGGATTGAACATCAAATGAGTTTGAAGCAACCTAAAATAGTATTATAATGAATTACAAAAACAATTTAAATTACAAACAAACCAACTTAAAAAGCAGGTAAAATGGTGTCCTTAAATGAAAAACAATTAGAAAGTACACATAAAATATACCAAACATTCAATACAATACAGTAGAGAGGCGAAATGTGAAAGAAACCATTCCAAGGCCTAGCAGGGTAAAATTCTGAAAAGTTAAAACTTAGAAGGATAAATAGCATTAGTCATCATATAAGCATTGCAAAGTACATTTATTAGAAAGTAACATATTCAGCATAAAAATTAACATAAATTAAATTTTTAAGTCAACAAACTTTGATTTGTGAAACAAATTACATCAATTCAATAAAATAACAAGAACATTACAACATACAAAGTTGAACAAAAAAACATTTCAAAACATACCATAAAATAGAGATTGATAAATACATAACACTTTACCATATGTGAAAATATGAAAGAAAAGAGACAATGACCAAAATAACATTGCAATATTATTTTAACAAAACAAAAAAGGTATCATGGTAGTTGTAGTCATTCCAGTTAAACACTAACAACACTTTCAAAATTGTAAGTTAAACATACCTAGTAAAAATATGCAGTAAAAATGAACAGACATTTACTATGCAAAACACATATATGAATTATGTTATTAGGTGAAAAAACACTTACAAGCACCATAACATCATGTGAAATTAAATGGAGATTGAAACCTGTAATCATAAATTCAATAAAATACATACAAACAAGGCAAAAAAAAAAATGGAGAAAAACACACATTGACAAAACATATCAACAATTAGTAAAACGAGAGAAACAACAATAATGCTACAAATTTCCAAACAGGAACAAAAATAAAATTATATATAGGTTTATACATTTAGAAAAGGTGCAACACATTAGCAACAGCTAAATTGAAAGCAAAAATGACATTTAGGTTTAGTGACACATTCAAAAGTATAACTTACCAGTCCCCACTTCACCAGGGATTCCTGTCGAGCCTTCAGGATGTAGGATCTGCAAGACCTTCTCTTCTCAGGGATATAGTTGTAAGGGTGGGGGGGATGGGAGAACCACCACCAGTCCTCTGGGCATCCAGGTGACGCTTGGAGGCCAGGGAACGCACTTTCCCCTGCAGGTCATTCCATCTCTTCCTAATTACCTCCTGTGTGCGCAGGTTGCTTGCTACAGCATTCACACTCTCAACTATTCTGGCCCTCATTTGCCTTTTCTGAGCTATTGTATTTTGTACTTGGGCTCTAAACAATTGTGGCTCTACTCTAATAATTTCATCCACAATGACTAACAATTCTCCCTCAGTAAAACGTGGATTTCTCCTCCCTGCCATTATCATACAATAAACTTAAATAGATTTGATAACCCACAGCAGTGGAATGGCAAAGGAAATGGAGTGTGTTTTATAGTGTGGTATGCAGGCGAAAACAATTAGCCAAAACACACCAGGTGAGTGATGCCAGCAACAATCCACAAGCTACAGGAATAGTAAAATTTTGAACGCGCTGAATTCCGGCGCAACGGAATTCCGGCGTCAGGAATCCACCGCTATGACAACGCAAGCACAACTGAGAAATCTAAATAGGCTCGGTGCAATCCCGCTACCCTGACAGCGGCGGAGTAATATTAGCCAGCAGAGGAGTCTGCTGCGTTGTCGGAGGTGAGACGCTTGCGCAATGGAAAAAATGCGGACAGAGGATCAGTCAGCCCACATCTAAATAGGGCGGGCAGGAAATCCGTCAGCTACACCGAGTACTTGTAAATGCCGCCACAGTGGGACAATGGGAGTCCCCCCAAGATCTAAATCAGGCCCTAAGTCTATGGTTAGCGAGGTACGTGGCATGAAGATAATTAAACTGTATATTTATAACAAGTGTTTCTGGAGACTTTGTGCATGTGTTCCAAAAAAGCCTGCTCCCATTCTTTCCCAATATAAGGTCTGCCTAGCACTCCTTCCCACCTGGCTCGTTGCATCGACATCCATCAGATGTCATTGACAGACGTGTTTTATATAGCCATGAGACCAGTCTACATCCACTACCAAACGTCAACAGAACCTGAAGAAATTCATGCTTTTGTGGTTCTACAAGGCTGGGTCCCCATAACTACTGCTGGGATTCCACCAGTGCACCATGCACCAGAAACTGCGCTCTGACCTAGCCATCCTCGTCAATCATGGCATCCAGGATCTGAAGCGCTCCCCCAAGGTAACAATCTCCTTTGGTCTCTATCACAACTCTAGACCACCCCTTCAAACGCCTCACTGTAAAAAATTCCCCCCCACTCCCAGTGTCAATGAAAGGCAGACAGGTGCATATCTCAAGCACTCCTGAGTCTATTTAACTTCTGCCCTGCAGCAGTTAATTGCAATAAAGAGCAGTGCTGCCTGTCGTATCAATTTCAACCTTTCTCCCAGGATTTGCACAATCAATGCTCCTCTGCTGTTCGGATGCCCTATTTTCTCCATCTCCTCTATATTTAATCCCAGAAGCCACCGAGGCAGCCACTGAAGTTGTACTGCCAGGATGTGCATTTCGTAGTCTGCAACAACCAGTCCCCTGGCTCTCATTGGTCATTGCAAAGTATTTAGCGAGAACCGATGTTGACCCTTGTTGCAAATCAAGTTCCGCAGCAGTGTGTTCAGTCCCCTATCCAGCTCTCAGGTATCCAGACTGGAAGGTTCATAAAGTAATACAGCACTCCTGGCTATAATACTCAATCTTATAGAGCACCAGAAAGCCACACTACCCTTCAAGGATCTTAGACCCTAGGGAAGGGAACATGGGAGGTGTCCTATGTAAGCGTGATATATTTTGACCCCCAAGTATTTTAAGACATGGGGTTCCCACTTGATGTTTGAGCCTAGGACCGTTTGTGTAGGGGACACTAATGCCAGAGACACTGGAAAGGCACAGTTTTTTCCCCAGTTAGTACATAAGCCAGATACTCTTCCCCAGTTTGGGCAAAATCTCTACACTCCCGAAGGTAGAGGAGCATGTCGTCCTCATAAAGCATGATTACATGCTCTCCATCCCGTAGTGGAATTCCCTTCCCCTCCGCTTTGATCATGCTAGCAAATGGCCCGACCAATGGGGCAAATAGCATCGGCAAGTGGAACAACCGTGCTGTTTTCCCTTATGCACCTGAAATGTGTCAGCTAAACATCGTCCAGATCGGACCCTCGCTTTAGCATCCACATACAGTCGGGCAACCTACCTTTCCCATCCTGGGCCTAGGTCCATACGCCTCAGGGCAACCCGTAAATATCAACAGTAAAGATTATCAAGTGCTTTGCATAGGTTTACAGACAAAAGTAATGCAGTAGAATGGTGCTGTTCTGGGGTTTCTTCAAGTATCCTGTACAGGCGCCTGATAAAGGAGGTATGCGATGGGGAATAAAGCCATTCTGGTTGTGATGAATGAATGTTTTCAACGGTGATGCTGTCCATATGAAAATCATAGTTGGTCCTTCTTCAGAGGTAACATTCCACCCATCTCTTTGGTATTTTGTGGAGGAAATGAGTGTACAGAAGGCCAGTCTCACATGAAGAATTTCACAAAAGTTGCATTTCTTGGTTGGACCACTGCTAGAGCGTATGTATATGGTATTTCTATAGGATGAGCCTAACCAAAAGGCAGTGGAGTGCTGTATCTGGTCAAAGAAAAGCATAAAGAGGAGGAGAAGTTTGGTTGTGGATGGTTAATGCATTGTGATGTAGTGTTCTTAAAAGAGGTGAGTCTTCAACTCTTTCCTAAATTGGAGGAGCGTTGGAGTGGTCCTGATGTATACGAGGATGTTGTTCCAGATCCTGGGTGCCTAGATGGAAAAGGCCTGCTGTCTTGTTCTTTCTGTTTTTTACACTTCTTAGTCTGCAGTCTGATGGTGTCCTCACTGCGGGTGTGCCGAGATCCACCAGAGATTGTAAGCTTGTGTGCAAGATAAGCAGAAGGTGCTGCTAGTGACAGCTTTGTTAATGGTGCAGCTCGTTTTGAGGATGATGGGTCAACAGGGGAAGACAGTGGAGTTCCATCAGGATGGGGTGATGTGATCTTATTTCTTCTGACCCTGTATGAGCGGTGCTGCTGCATGTAGAATGCCCCTAAGAGGTTGTATTGATCGACATGGAAACACAATAAACAGATGTTAGAAACAAAACAAAATAAAAAAGCAGAACTCGTGGAACCCTGAAAAAAAGGAGGATGCCCCTAAGAGGTGCAAGTGTGGAGTCTGGGAGACCACAGAGTAGGGCATTACCTCTATCCAGATGCAAGAATATGTGGACTTGAACAGCACTTCTGAAGTCGCTTTCTGGAAAGATGGGTAGACGTTCTTTAGAAGACATAGCTGGTATCATGCTGTCTGTGTTTTCTGCTAATGTGTTTCTTGAGGGCAACATTGGTTTCCAGGGTGAATTCAAGTGACCCAGCATTCGGGGAAAGCTGGAATTTGATGACATCAAGGTTCATGCCATTGCACCAGGTTTATACAGTATCTTGTTTATGGTTCTTGGCAAATAACATGAATTCTGTCTTGGTTGGGTTGAGCTTCAGGTAGGCGCTGGACATTCAGGCATGGATGATGTGCAAGCAGTGTTTGAGGCGTTGGATGTCTGAAGTAGAGGAGACTTTTAAGTAATGTTATGTATCATCTGCATATTAGTGAATCTTGATGCTGTCATCTGTGAGTAGAGCACTATGCAGCTCCATGTTTAGGTTGAAGATGGCAGGAGACCATATGAAGCCCTGGGGGACTCCATTGGTGATAAGGATCTTTTGTGACCTGGACTTGCCCATGTGAACAAATTGGTGTCAGTTGGAAAGGTAGGAGAAAACCAGTGAAAGACATTGCAGGTGAATCCCGTTCAAGGCTCCTGGGTGTATAAGAGGGTGGGACGGTTGACTGTGTCGAAGACAGCTGAGTGGTCCAGCAATAGCAAAAGGCAGGAGTCATCTTCATCTGAGGTCAAGAAGGCATTATCTACGATTGTAAGATAGTGGGTTCCGTGCTGCAGTGTGCTCTGTAGCCAGACAGGTAGCCGTGCAGGAAATGGTTAGCATTGGCATGGTCTTGGAGTTGAACATAGACATAGACTGCTTTTTCAATTATCTTGCCGATGAATGGAAGGTGAGTGATGGACGGGTAGTTGGCAAGGTCATCCGGGTCTAGTGTCATTTTCTTTTGGAGTGGGAGGGTCTGGTTTGTCTTGAGAGCTTATGTGAATTTGCCTCTCCCCCAGTAAAAAGAAAAAAGGTGCAGTGACATGACCGTCACATCATTTTTCTAGCATTTCTTGTCTTTTTGTTAACCAATCCCAGATGGATTAGTAAATAAATGTGCGAAATGCACTTTTTTGATCTAGCACTAATTCTCTTTTTTGATACAGCAACAATACGACTTTCTTTGAGGGAAAAAAACCCAAATGGGGCTGTGAGTTGGGGGGGGGGGGAGGGAGTGCTACGGTATAGATGCAGCCATTGGGCACACCCTTAACTTTACTTATCGGCACCTGAGAAAATGTTTGTGAGTACCTATGATCTACAGTGGTGGCTTTGATGAAGGGCGATAGTAAATCATCATCTTTATAAGAAGTGGCTATGAGGGAATGGAGTATGTCAGTGATATCTGGAAGGGATAGGGCTTTGCAGGCTCTGGGAGTCTATGGGAAGGGGTGGGTGTAAGAATTGAAGCAATTGGTGATGTCAATGTGCTGTCAGGTCTTGTGTAGTTTTTAACGGAAGAAGGGGTTGATGGCAGTCCACTTTTCTGTGGACTGAGGAATAGGTGTGACCGGAAGGTGTTCATGCAGTGCTTGATTGTCTTGAGCAGCATTCTGCTTCACTATGCAAGATGCTCCTACATGCACCACAAGGACGATGTTCCTCTGGATGACTGACCTGGATCCCTCTCCTACCGTGGATCAATGGCGTTACTGTTCTTTCCAGACTGAAGTGCTGTCCCCAAACTGTCGTCTGCCACTGATTCACATCAAGTTTTTACACAGAATGTATCGCACACCTGTTTTCTTACATAGCATTGGCCAGGTTAGCAGCGTGCTGGGGCACCCGAGATGATGACTTTTTACATATGACTTGTGGATGTCCTGCTGTTGCTAGATTCTGTTCATCTGTGTTTAAACACCACCGACTCCATCATTGACATCTCTCTCCAGCAGTCTCCACTAGTAGCCTTGCTAGGCTATGTGAGGGATGTCCCTATTTCCGTTAGGCATCTCACTGCTTTACTGCTTCTACTGTGCAAGCGAAGGGTGGCTGTGCATTGGGGCCGGTGTCCAGCTCCTGTCCTGGGTTGTTGGCTTCCGGAAGCCGCCTATTGCCAGGAGCAACATGAGGGATACATGGGAACTGATGCATGCTATATCTCATCTTAAAGATATATGGGGCCCGCTCACAGTTTATTTAGCACTACGGACAGACCTGGGGGGTCACCGAACTCAGATCGGGAGCTAGCAGATCACAATTCAGCCACAACTGGACTACCAGCACTGTAATACGATATGTTGGTTGACGATGATTTGCTAAGTATTACGCTGGTGTACCATGAGCATTCATATATATTGTTACTGCCATGTGCATTTGTTCGTCCTATAGCTGATCCTATTTTAGTAACTGTCCATGATATTTTGACTGTGGATATATATGTACCTGGACTGTTATATCACTGTGTACTGTTCATTTGTATATTTATATATTGCTCTGAATATTTCTTTACTGCTGAACTGCGAAATGTTTGATTTTTGTTTGGATAATAATAATAAAAAAAGCAATAGCATTACAGTCTTGCATTGAGTCCTATTCGACCTATATGGCTGAACTTGGTTTATCAGTTAATAAAACCAAGTCATACGTGATGGCCTCTGGCCTGGAAAATAGGAAAAAACGCATGCGATTTCATATAGACGGCAGAACTCTGGATAGAGTAGAAAACTTCTCATATCTAGGCATCCTTTTTGATGACAAATTAAAATGGTCTGCAATGGTTAGAAATAGAGGGAGCCAGACGTCTAGAAGTATAGCTGGCCTCTGGAAGTTTGCTCTAAATTTGGGAAATAAACCAATTAAGGAAATAACAGAGATTTACTCAGCAAAGACACTAAGGGGCCGATTCCGATCTCGGCCGGTAGTGCTCCGAATCGGATTCGGATTTACCGGATCCGATTCGGAGCCCTGTTTCCCGACCGAATCGTACGCGGTCCGGCCGAGCGAGTATGATGCAGGCACCCGCGAAATCTCCGACCGACTCGAACGCGGCTTCAACACGCTCCGACCGACTCGCATGGACACGACTCGCACCGCGCTATGGAGACGTTTCCCGGCTGGGTAAGTACGATGCGCGCCGCGAGCAGTCCGATCGACTCGCGCCGTCCGGCTCGAAAAAGCTGTCGGAGCTGGACTTTGGGGGTCCGCGTCGGACCCCCCTGTACGCGTAGGTGCACGAGTCGCACACAGGGGGGACCCATGGGTCCCCCCTACCTGTGCATGTATGCCGCGATGCGCATGGATGCGTACCCGCTGTAGGGGGCGCCCTTGACCGCCTCGCACTCATTGAGTCAATGGGAGCCCGCGTACTCGTCGTACGCCAGGCTCCCATTGACTTCAATGGGAGTCCGACCGAATCGAGTCCGATGGCATGCGAACGCATCGTACTCGTTCGGTCGGACTGCTAGGGTCCGATTCGGTCGGAATTCTCTCTGGGTCCGGCTCGGTCGGAGAGAATTCCGGCCCGAATCGGAATCGGCCCCTAAGTATAACGACCTATGGAGCGGCAGTCTGGGGAATAGCACACATTGACTCTCTTCAAGTCATAGAGGATAAGTTTTAAAAAGATTGTTGGCTATTCCCAGCTCTTGCCCAAACATCATAGCTCATAAGGAATTGGGCGTTTCATTTATTTCTGACACTATAAAATTGGCCCCCCTAATGGCATGGCTATCAATTTGGAAAAGGGAAACTGTATTCCTGAACCAAACAATGTTAAAGGATGTTTTATCCCTGGATCGAGCCCTTTCTATCTCTTGGCTAGCCTACGTGAAACAATCCTTTAGCGGGCTGGGTTTAGAGTATTTGTATGACTCACCGTCTCATTGTACTCCTTTTCTAAAACCCGTTTAAAGGAACTTTTTATTGCCAAATGTACACAGGATAGATGGCAACATCATCAAACAAAATTTCAGTTAATGCCTATCGAGCGCTACCACCTGTGGCATCTGGGCATCTATCCTATCTTTCATTTGTCACCAATAGCAGACATCGTTTTATTTTGGCGAGATTCAGGTTGAACTATATCACATTAATGGTTGGTTACCCGGCACAATCGTATATGGTAAAGCAGTTGGTGTCCTGTCCATGTGATGGTTTTTCCAAGCAATCCATCTCGCACTTGCTTTTCTTTTGCTCTTTTTATAAGGCTGATAGAGCTAAATTTATTACTCCTTTATTGAAAAAATATAGTCTAAACACGCACAAGCATGCACTGGAAACACTACAAGCACTGGAAACCCCTTATGTCTGCTATATAATCGCATCCTATTTATTAGCTGTCCTAAGGACCAGAAAGATGAATGTGCCAACATAAAGGACATGTGTTTAAGGGTCTTTTCCCTAATATGAGCCTGCATCTGTTTACGTTTTTTAACTCTGTTATGATTTTAATACCAGGAGGCAAACTGTACTGAATGATATATCTCTTTTATATATACATTTTTAACTTGTCTACCAGTTGATGTCCTATTGCTCTATACAGACTTGTATCAAGAATATTATTGTTCCTTGTTTCTTAGACTAATGAATTATTGTAAAATGAATTGTAAGGATGTAATGATGCTTTTATTTGATTGTATTTTATGAATGTTATGCATGTATTTTTATGCATTATTTATAATGCGAAATAAAAGATTGATTGACTGTGGATATAGATGTACCTGGACTGTTATATGCTGCACTGTGTACTGTTCATTTGTATATTTATATATTGCTCTGAATATTTCTTGACTGCTGAACTGCGAAATGTTTGATTTTTGTTTGGAAAATAATAATAAAAAAAGCATTAGGTTGTCTACTAAGACGCTTTTAAGGATCTGACGGTTTGGTATTCTATTTTGTGATGACCTTGGTTTGTTGATAGGGCGCTAAGCATAGTGATAAGGATGGCAAAGTAATAGGTCCTGTCCAGAATCGGTGGTTTGCATTGGATTGTTGGTGATGTGGAGAAAACAAGGCCATTGATGTGGCCTTTGGAGTGTGTTTGGTATGTAACGGACTGTACCACGTTGAGTGTATCGATGAGGATGAAGAAGGTGTTTTTTGTAGCTGGGACAGAGAATAAAACTTTACCAAGGTGTAATCTGATTCATGCAGATTTCAGCCATATGACCTCGCCCTCCCCAGGAATTGAAAGGTTTTGGAGGCAGGTAACTGGGGACTTGGAAAGAGCCAGTCTACTGCAGATGTCTGTAAGCTTACTAGGTCTTTACCCACGCCCAGAAGAAGCTCCAGATTTCTGAAACTTGCATTGGCACTAGCAAAAATAACCATTGCCATGAACTACAGAGCTCCAGAAGGCCCACCTAATAGTAGATGGAAGAGCTGCATTGAGCTGTGGGCAGTAGTTCATGGAGTAATTGTAAAAAGTGAAGACAAAGACGGTTACACAAAAAACATATAGCGACAGTATAGCAGTACTGGGGCAGCACTGCGCAGTAGACACCTGAAGACGGAGAAGTTCTTGAACTGAATGCTTATATATATATATATATATATATATATATATATATATATTTGAAATATAATTAGCAATCATGAGGAGGGGTACACAGTCACATCTGCCAAACTGGATAAGGAGGTGACTGATATAGACAGGCAGGTATAGGAATAGTATAATTCATGATACATTTATAGATGCCAAGCACCATTTGTACATCTAATTGTATTACATAGAATGCATTGCGGTAGAATATAGTGGTGCATGAGTATGTGCATCTGTTGAAGTTCTACCTACTTGTTTTATGCAATAAGCGCCTACCTATGCTGGGAACTTGAATAAAGTTAGTTGCTGTTAATCAGGTCCTCCACAGGAGTATGTTGGTAAATAGAATGTACATGCATGGTATTGACCAACTTCTGTAACTTCACTACTCCGAAAATGTGTTCACTGATTTGCCTTACTGTGTTACTAATATGTTAAATGCAAATAAAAATAAGTTAAGGCAGACGGTGTCTCTTGTTTTTCTTTTTAGCTAGTGTTGTTTGGGAGGTTGAAGTCACCCAAGAGGGTGGTGTAGGCATGCATTCTTAACTCTTTCATTGAATATTTCTTGTTCTCTGACTTGTTAGCTGGAGGCACTCTTTTGTAGCTTATAGGAAACAGCATCCCGAAGCTATATTATTTTTTTACATTTTTTAATGTTGGGGAGCTTGCCATAGCTGTTTGTTGCAGTAGCTAGAAGTCTGGAAATTAACCATAAGACCTAGAGCAGACTTGGGCCAAGCACTGTACCCCAGGCGAAGCATAGTTCGTTAACTCTCTCTCATATGGATCCAGACCTAAAGGACAGACTGCCCACATTTTGATGAATGTATGAAAACTCAGACCTCAGGTATTTATAGTTGATCATACCTAAATTATCAGAATGCGCAGAAACTATGTTCAGGACATTGTTGCACAGTACATTATTATTCATCCCGCTATATATGTTGTTTGGTGTCAAACAGTACTCCTTGGACCAGCCACTCTCCTGAAAGGTTAGGCACAACTAGGTGTTATCTACATACATAGGCTTTCCAAGCTCTAACTATCACAGAGAGGGCTGACTTGAAGTTAACAGTTGACCATATAAGACCACGAGGAGCTCTCCAGGTCGTTATAACTCTGATGTACCTGGGAATTTGTTTCCCCAGGATCATCTGAACCATTATTATGAAACGTCCAGGGGCCTGGAAACCACCTGCAAGCACATAGGTAGAATTTGATGATCGAGAGAGTCAAATGATGTGGAAAGGTGCAAAAGGACCAACAAAGCACTTTGGCCTATTCAGGCTGTGGAAGTGTCGTTTGATGTGGACGCACAACTCATCTTTGATCCAAATCCTACCTCACTATTCTTTTGAAGATTATTTTGCAGGGGAGGGGCAGGGGGCAACAGCCCTGTTTTGCCCAGACGAATATGAAAGTAGCAAAAATTCCCTAGTCCTGTGCGGTATTTCTGAAACTGTTAATCTGGCCAGCATTCTATTTTAGTGCAAAAAGTACTCAAGGTCGATGCAAAACCACAGGTAGAAACATGCCACTGTAAGTGGGGAGAGACCAGCATCCTGAATGAACTCCAAAGTGTTTCCAGAAGGTTCACATACTTCTATATGTCCCAATACATACTTAACAATATTAGAAATAGTATTTCCCATGTACAGGAATTGGATATATATATATATATATATATATATATATATATATATATTTTTTTTTTTACATTCTTCTTATCTGTCTGGACAAAAACAACTGTACCGATTTTTTATGGTGGCAAAGAGTCTGGCTGAAGTGCATCTCAGAACTTTATTACCAAGTAGATTGTATCCTACATCTATTAGTGCTATTACTTGAATGGGTCCGATCATCCATCCTGTGCTAGAGCACACACATTACAAGAGCTTTCGTGTCCCTTAACAGCATTCTTTCAGCATTTGCTTGCTGGAGGTATTTTGGCCAGCTTGATGGGCTACTTTGTAGGCATTCTGCTGGCATGCTTTTGGGGCTTTCTTCCACAGAGTTGCTTTGATCACAACTTTCTAAGGAATATTTTTGCCTAGACCATTAGCTCCTCAGTGTTGCATCTTCCTCCTTCCTCTGTTTATTTCTGAGAAGGGGAGAGAGCAAAACATAGAAATAAGCTAATGTTACCTTTATGGTGATTTTGTTACTCCTAGTCTGTTTCCTATACCTAACTCCACAGATACGTACCTATGCGGTATACATATATCTTCAGGGTACATAGATGTGGAGTTAGGAATCGTAAATCTATGTTTCCTTATATGCACTTGCCATTCGATATTTTATCTCTCGTTATTCTGTCCTCGAAATTCTTGTATCACAATATTGTTGGTGTCGATATTCAGTAGTACAAGCTGTAAATCATGTATGCATGGACTATTCCAGACACATAGTGCTTTGGTTAAAACCTGTCAGATGCATGTTTCAGTCTCAGCACTTAGTGGCATGGTAACTGCTAGCTAAGAATGGGAGTAAGTGTAAAGGTGTCACCATAAATATAATTGCATTTGTTTTTTGCAAATTACATGGTTTGTTTACAGATATATTATGGCAAATGACCACTTCCCTCATTATTTTTATTTGAGAAATTAAAATTGTATTAAAAACTAGGTCCGGGCGGTGAACTCCACTCCGTTCGCAGAGCTTGCGGCATTTTCTGCACTCCACGCAGCACGCGGAGTTCCGAGTTTTTTCTTGACTCTCCAAAGTTAAGTTGTCCAGCGCGAGCTAGGAAAATCCAAAGCTAGACGACCTCCCAGCTTGATTTCTCAGCACGGGCAGTAGCGGATGGTCGCGGCCGCTCTCATTGAGATACCATCCGTTCGCATTGAGGAAGCTGCCGCTTGAATTGAAAATCTACTCGAGCGTCAGAAAGAAGCAGCGCCCTCTTGCTCTGCGCATGGTGCCGTTTGCGTTGATTTTCCTGTGTGGGACAAACACCCGAACGGCACGACCTAACGCACTCCGGCGCTTGCACAACTCAGCGTAGCGCTGCGGAGTTCCGCGAACTCCGCTCACGGCTATTAAAAACAGTCAGGCTTGCATTATTTACAAACCTTAAATTGCAAGACAGCTGGCAGAATGCAGGCAGGTTCTAGGGACATATTCAATGTTGCCTGCAAATTGAAGTGTATGCAGAGAAACCAAGTGTGAAAGGTGCATCTGGAGTCGCTATGTAACATACACGCTGCTTCCTGCAGACAAATCTACACAAAGGGATGCCGTAATGTAAGACCTCAATCTGGCTTCAAAGAGGACACACAAAAGAGTGTAGCAGGAGTGATGTGAAAATTGGGTATTTCTTGGCCGGCACAAAAAAAAAAAGGTAGGAGCCAGAGTGGGAATCAGTGTGGCACCTGAGAATTTTTTAAAAAACGAAAATCATTTGTAAATGAACATATATTTATGTACGCCAGAATTGAAGGGATGAAACATTTGCAAGAATACGGACAAGACACTAAGGGCCTGATTACGATCTTGGCGGACAGGGTTACTTCGTCACAAACATAACGGATAGCCCGTTCGCCAAATTACAAGTCCTATCGAAGTTGTAATACGACGGACGGGCTAGCTGTCAGTTTTGTGACAGAGTATCCCATCCGCCAAGATCGTAATCAGGCCTCAGCTAGGTATGAGCGGGCATCAAAAAGATTATATTTATAGTGCAAGCAAAGTGCCCAGCTTTATAGCTATATGAAGCAACAACAAACCAACGCACTACTATGTTTGTTCCAAAGCTACTTGCGTTACTCAGTGTGAATTCTCTGTAATACACAGTTTGCTGCTTCTTCTAGTGGAACTGAAACCCTAAGTGCTATACATTATGACAATGGGGTCTGCCATCAACAATTATATTAGGTTTACACTCAATCTACCACCCGGAATAGCATTAGATGTCACCAGAAGCAGATGCAAACAAATTATTTTCCGTGATTTCACTAACGAGTTTGTTCATGACCTCTTAAATATAATGTATTTGTTCTATTTGTTAGAGTGAAAGAAATACTCTTAAAATTAGTCACATTACCTAACTGTCACATTTTTATCTGCCATACTGTCTTTGATCTATGGGGTGCCAAGCACTGTGCCACAGGTTGGCAAATATTAGTGCTTTGGCGACATTCATGGACTTATGCAGTCTGGAGGGCAACGCAAAGATGAACAGGCATGAGAACGTTGGCATTGCGCTACCTTTTAGACCACTATTTTTTACAAATTTATTTTGGGAGTAAAATATGTGATACTTCTTTTCTGTCATCATTGAACTCTTTCTAATGTCTATGCAGTTGTCTATTCAAGGGCGTTGTAACATGTTTTAGAAAGTGATTCCTTTTTTAATGATAACTTCCAGATAAAAACAGTGTACTAGCAACTGAAAAACCAAGGACGATGAGTCCTTCAAAGCTGGATTGTTTTGTCAAGTCACTAGAGGAGGAAAAAGATCACTACAGGCGGGAATGTGAGAAGCTGAGGAAGTTGTTACGGCGCAGAAGTGGCAGTCCAAAATGTATCAGCCCCCAGGTGAGCCATGTGGGTGAAGTATGTCATGTGTTGTCTTCAAGGCCCTTACAGCGCAGTTTAAAGAAATATACCCCTGGGAGATGCCTCCATTCAGCATCAGCGATTCTCCTGTGTAACCAGATTCCGTAAGACTAGACTAGGCGGACAAACCTTTACGGTTAAGGCAGCCCAGCTCTGGAACAAGTTACCAGTTACTCTCAGATGCTCAACTGGCCTACTGCGCTTTAGGAAGGCCCTGAAGATCTGGTCTTCCCCAAGTAGCCCTGTGGTCTCCGTGTGCTCACTATGACAGCAGTTATGTTCAGATCAGAGCTCTCAGCACCAGGATACCTGCAAGGTGATGGCTGCACTCTATAAATGCTATAAATAAAATAAAATAAATAAGCAGAAGCAACGGAAAGTTCTGTTCTCTCCTAAAAGCACAGTGACCGTTCCTGTTGATCTTCATCTTGTATGACGTGTGTACGAATCCCCCTCTTTCACGATGACCCACAGAACAAAACCACTATATGTTTCATTTATTTCATGCATTGATGAAATGTGGTCACATGTTCTTTTTGGGCAAAATGTAAAACTAATATATATATATTTTTATACGTATTTTCATTGGAAACAGTTAATACTTGATACATGTACATAAAGTATAGCTTTCAAAAATTCCACATTGCGGCCTTTTACCCCGTGGTCTCAACAAAGTTTTATTATGGAACATCTCAACAGTTGTATGACAGACAACGCATGCCTTAACAATGCATGCCTAAACAACGCGGTCTCAACCACAACCGCGTCTTTACCACACATGCCTTTACAATGAATTCCATTGTAAAGGCATGATTGGTAAAGGGATATGCGTGGCAAAGATCGGACCCCAGCCCCCTTGCCCTGAGCCCTAAAACCCGGCCCCCAGTCCTGCAAAACAACCTGCAAACAGCCCTAAAAACTTTCCGATATCCCGACTCTGAGCCCTAAAACCTGGCCCGTCCTAATAACTACCCCGACCCCAGCACCCCAGCCCGAGCCCTAAAATCGACCCGCTGCCCTAAAGACTGCCCTTTCGCCCACCCTGAAACGTAAATAAAACCAAAAAAACTACTCACCAAGCCGCCGTTCCTTCGAATGTCGTCTAACACCCCCGCCCACTCGCTGCAATGCTAGTCCGCTAACTGTCTTTACCACACATATGCGTGGTTAAGGCATATGCGTGGTAAAGGCATATCCGTGGTTAAGGCAAGCGTTGTTCTGCTTGCGTTGTAACAGCACGTGTGGTTTAACCCGCATTGTTAATGCTGTTTTGCCATCTCAACACTAACATACGGGATATTCATCTTTCCTAATGGCTCTAGGCTCAGTATTCTACAAGAATGGAGGTGGAAGGAAAGTCGAGTGGAAAAACAGTGAAACTTCTTCAGAAGTAGGAAACCAGTTGAACAATTTTAGAAGTTCCATTCACCCCTTTGGCAATGCAGTTAACAGGCTTCCAAGGACCCCTAAAGACATTGTAAAGTATGTCACAGTGAATTAACTAGATATCATTCATAATCTTAAAATAGCTCCTGTCCTCTTAACAAGTTCTAAAAAGGGCATGCTGTATTTGGGTGGCTGTGCTTGCTAACTAATTCTCCTTGTACTGCACTTAGGGACTCATTTCATGGAGCATGATTATAGAACATCTGCCAAAACATGACAGATGTCCTGTCAGCCCCCCTCTTGGTTCTCCCACCTAATTTATTGTGTGGGGTAAAACACTGATGTGACTTGCAGACCCGCTACAATAGGAACTCTTGTGGCACACCTGATGCCCACCCGATTTATGGCTGCCCCTCCAACAGCATTACTGCCAATATCTATCTGCAATGTGAGCCCTATTGCTCCTGTTCAGGAATAAGTCTTTCAATGCCCCTCAAATGGTTTGAGCATACTACCAACGCGTGGTATGAGCATACTACCAACGCATGGTATGAGCATTCTACCAACACGTGGTATGAGCATTCTACCAACACGTGGTATGAGCATTCTACCAACGCGTGGTATGAGCATTCTACCAACGCGTGGTATGAGCATACTACCAACGCGTGGTATGAGCATACTACCAACGCGTGGTATGAGCATACTACCAACGCGTGGTATGAGCATACTACCAACGCGTGGTATGAGCATACTACCAACGCGTGGTATGAGCATACTACCAACGAGTGGAAGACATCACTTATTTTATCTCTGCGGGTGAACCCCTACTTCGGTGTCTGTCGTAAGCAATAATGCAAGTGACAACAGTTATGCTAAGCCGGCCTGGCATGGCACACCTGCTAACACTGTTTTACCCTTTTTATGGCTCCTGTCATAGTTATGGGGGTTGTACACAGGGGAAAAGACAGCTGACAAGTCGGTCAAGGAACCCTAATGTGGCCTGAACTTCCAATGCTGTTGGTTTGTAGTGGGATAATGACTCATAAATGCCAACATTGCACATTATGCCTTCAATTCAGTTCTGCTCATTAGCATATTATAAAGCCTGGGAAGGCCTGTGTTGGTTGCATGGGGTTTTAAGCAGTGTGACTGTTTGTCAACTGATATAAAAGTGACATGCTTTATAAAAGTTATGAAGTTCTTTACTCCCAAGTATTAACTTTTTCAGTATATCCCCATTAAAAAAATGTCCACCTTTTTTCACTTTGCATATTTCTGTTGTTCTTCACATATTGATTTTCAAACCAAATATTGACAATCTTAGGCCACTGAGTCAGGAAAATCCACAGGTTGAACCACAAGATTATTTATTTGTAGCTATATAAAATAGGCAGGCAAGCCCAATATGAAAATGAAAAGAACTATAACATATATAAAAATGAAAAAATATGAAGTAGGACTAACAAAAAAGAGAATACTGTAAAAAAGTAGCTGTGTCGAAGATAATCATACATTTAAAATATGAGCCGCAGCTCAAGTTATGTCAGGCTCACAATGTTTCTCTTGCAGCCATCATGACCAGAACTTCATCATTATAGAAATTTACTCCCGATGTCAGCAGAGATTTGGTCTAAAAGCGTACTATTTTTCACAGCACTCCACCTTTTATGCAGTGACCTATTTTTTATTGTTTCTCACCTCATAGGCGGAGAGGAGTGAGGATGAAAGAAACTCAAATGGTGTGCGACTGTTGCGCTCTTCAGCGCCCTGTGCATCCATTGCAAATGCATTGACCCTTCATATCTTAAAGTTGTCTTCCAAATAGATCTAAACCATCATGACCCAAACTTAGAAATGCACATTTTCTTTAGAATCTCCTATGCAAAGCATCCTCATGTAAGATATGGACATCTGAGGCCATGTCTGAGTAGAGACAGTGACCTGCTGACAACCACAGTGGACCTGGTGACAGCTTATTTGAAAATACACCAACTATAGATGTCTGGCATATTGTAGTTGATTTTACAAAAAAGATTTAAGAAAAAGTATTAACTTTCCTAAGTCAGTTACATAATATAAACTCGCTAACGGATAACTCATTAATCCAGTTATCCTTGTAACCTTTAGTTTCATTTTATTTATACTTGGTGATTGTGTATGGTTCTGAGGGACACGGGGCAACCCCATTATATTTAATGGTATTAGGCTGCACAGACAGCAGGGTCACCAGATATATTCTCCAGTGTGCTAGACTCACCAGGTATGTAGACATGTCATGGGACTTTCAGTCTACGGCCTGAGGAGCAGCATTATATCTACCCCTATAAATTCAGGTATTTAATTAATGAAAGCAAAAGCAAACTTCTATTAGGGTCTTTTGAATGAATACTTTGGGGTTAAGTCTTACGTTGACAGTTGAAGAGGATTGTTTAGACCATTATGGGCAGGCTTCCAAATGGCTGGGGCGGCAGAGGCTGAGCCTTCCCCTGCCCAGGGTTGGCTGGTCGTCCATATTTCGATATAAACACTGGGTCAGGGTGTTTTTGTTTTTTTCTTTTTGCCAAAGTGGGACCCGACAAAGAGTGATGGTTGGTGCTCCATGTTTGGCAGCATACTGGAACTTTGGCCTCTTTTTTGTTTGTCTTTTTGTTTTCAGGAGACATGCCTCCTGTAACCCCTCGCTCCCCCCCCCCCTCCCCGCCTTCCCCCAAAGACAGAGTTTTCTTCATAAATTATTTATGAATGATCCTGACTTGTGGAGTTTTCTTCCACTAGTGACCAGATTTGAAAAACAAAAGCCGCAACATTGCACGAACATAGAAGTAAGCCTCCAATTTTGCTTCAACTGTAGGTCACAGAATGAATGAACTGACAAGCTCATCACCATTGAAAACACACACAATGAGTCATCATCTATATCATCTGTGTTAACTAAATTGACCTCTAAATGAGCCATGGAAAATGCGAGGTGGCTAGAAAGGGCATCTGCCAATTGTTGTCAGATGTCCAGCTATCACCCACCTTTAAATAACCCCCTATGTAATAGGGATTTTTTTCTATGACTGAGGATTGTGAACATTTGCTGTGCCAGAATGGTATTCCTTTTTAGTCTGACAACGTTAATCAAAGATATAAGTGGTCAGTCAGGTCAGAAGCAGTCTTTATGCTCTTTAAAGATATATCTGGTTGCCTAAATGGAATCCTCTCAAAGTGAAATTGCTCACAGATGCTTTTTCACAAGGATCTATATGATAAATGTAATTGTTGTTATAGCTTGAGCTGTTTAGAAAAAATCAAGCCAAGAATAACTAAATAAAGAAATATGAAAGCATATTGTGCAAAAGAAAGATACAAATCAGACTGCTTTCTGCAGAGGAATTTCAGATCATGTACGCCCATTCCTCCAAAGCTTCTTGCAGTTCAACTTAAAAATGTCAAGGCAGCCTTCACCTTAAGAAGATGAAAGAACCATTACCCCTCCTGCATCCCCTTATCTTTTACTCCTCAAGAAAGATCACCTGTGCCTACAAGAAGGGAAGGAACTATGAGATGCAGTGAGTATTCAAGCTTGCCTTTATCCCTTTGCAGATGCCCAATGAATCATTATAATGCCCAAGAGCCTCGACTGCACCCTTTAGAGGCCAGAAACGCATGCTCTCAGTTAATGCAGGTGACAAGCGATATGGCATTCTGCAGCTTCTGATAGACATTCCTGCTCAAGGAACATGTTCAAATGAATGCCTTTTGTTCTAAGAAATTATCCTAAATATATTTTAAATACCAGACCTTCAAATGTCACTGGTCCAGAGATCTGCCTTTTATGAACCCATCATCCACAGACCAAACAAGGACATGATGTCGCAAGGGACCAGGTTTCACAAGGCCTACCATCAACGCACTCAGTGTTAACATAACGGATGTTGATGTTCTGACGGATCTGAGCTGTGTTATTCTCTCTCTTTGTACGAGATCACCTGACAACCATCTGGCAATGGTGGAAAGAAGGGTGACAGTCTCTTTAGTCACCAGAGAAGTACAACAAGGCCGAAAGATGTCTGACTCCTCAGCCTTCTTCTGTAAATGAACAAACACTGTTGGTATTTGATCATATAGGGTTACAAAAACTGGGACCTCATTGAGGACCTGATTTAGATGTTGGCGGGACCGCGACGGATTGGCCTTTTTTGGTGGTCTTCCCGCCCACCAACCTGGCAGTTTTCCCGTCCTATTTAGATGTTGGCTGGGATTGGGAGAGAAGACCGCTGCAGTCCCGCCGACTCCGTCAGGACTTCACTTCCTGCCCCTATGGCGGAATGGGCTGCAGCGGGACTCCAGCCAGAATTCCCGCCATCCAGATTTGGATCTGGGTTGTTTCTAAGGAAATTACGGTGGTAATCCCTCCTTACTTAGAGGCTGTGGAAAGGCAAGAAAAGGTGTGAATACTCACCTTTTCCGGGGGTACGAGATGCGGTTTCCTCCTCCTCACCATTGTCCTACTGCACCCTGACCGCGATGGACCGGCACCCCGTTTTGACGCAATCGAAGGTAGGTGTTCGTGGTATAGCGGGTATACATTGCATGGTGTATATGTTGGCCGTGTGCACAGCAGTATGTACATTTTAAGATCACTACACATATCTACACACACATATGTACACATATACTACATATATATGTTTTATGTAAATTAAAAAAGGTGACTTACCTGTCTCCCCACTACCTTGGTCGCCTCCCGTTTGGACTACGCCAACAGGGCACTGCCATCTCAATGGGAACATCAATATCAGCTCGGCGGGACCCTGCCGTCAGGACAGCGGTGGAGGGTGGGTAGCCAGCACAGAAGACAGCTGCCGCGGCGGTCTTCTGTGTATCGAAAATGCACCTAAATACGCGGGTGGGACTCCGTCGACCCAACGGAGTACTGGAGCCCGCCGCCACTACAGGCTGGTAGTCAGACTGCCAAGATCTAAATCCGGTCCCTAGTCCAGTTCCTGCTAGATTAAAAGAAAGCAAAAGCACTCTCAATTGTAAGTTAGGAAGACTGTGTGAGAGTCAAAATTGTGTGACAGCACTGATGTCTGCTTTTATCGGATGACAGAGGCAATGTTTCCGTGGGGTCCTGCATTGTTAAGGGTGCATGTTTTTGCCCAAATGTACTATTGAGGGTAAAATACATGACTTTCGATGTTATGGGAACACATGGGAATAATGCCTCTCACAAATCAGTGGAACACAAATAGTTTCTCTTCAGACCTCCCCTCTTAAACTCAACCAATAAACAGCTTTGATGCTGGAATTAACCAGTAATGGGTAATCCGTCACAAGACGTTTATCTTTTAGAAGAAAGACTAGAGCTAGGAATGCTTCAAATTGATGCAAGGTTTAAGCTAAAGCAGAAGTGGCTTGACTTTGACTAGTCCATCACGCTGAAGATGCCCAGTGGGAGAGAGGATTGACAAGGTTTGTGGGTAGTTGAAAAAAACCTCAAAAGTGGGAGCAAGAGATGATGCATGCAGAACATGCAGTAGAATTGAAAAGAGGGCTCATTAAAACGCTGAGTTACTGAAGTATACAGAGGGACAAAGCATGGGGAACATTCAAGGATTATTGCTATTTTACTTAGTTTTAGCTGGGAATCTGACCTCATGAGTTGTGAAAGATTTGCAGTGTAATACCCTGCAGACACCACAAGTTTGAGCAATCCATAGTTACAGGTAACTTGAATATTCTCATTTTACTTGGGGAAATGTAAACAGTTTGGGCCCAATTAAAAAAAATTGGAAACCTGTGCATTTGTGAATATAAAAATTCACAAAAAAATGTGTGAATGTACCCGTCCTTTAAGGCTTGTGTAGATGGATGGGCCTGTTGATACTGGTAGGTCTTTTGGTCTCGAACTCACCTTCCTGCACATAAACAATCAATGGCAGTTTGCTGTTTCTATGTGTGCTGCACAACGCAGCACACATGGGAACAGCAAAAACGAGGAGAAATAAAGCATTTCTCCTCATTTCGCCTGTTTAAGACCAGGTTTTCCCTGGTCTTAATTTTGGCGCTGCCTCCTATTTACGCCACCCTTGTAAATAGGGGGCAGCGTCAAAATCAATGGGTGTTGCGTTGGAACGCCCGCTGCAACATCCAGTGCCCTCCCCTTTCACGCTAAGTACAGCGTGAAAGGGTGCCTTATTTACAAGGCAGCAGCGTTAAGCCGGTGCCTTATTTACAAGGCAGCATTAAGCCACGTTAAGTGGCTTAACGCTGCCTTGTAAATAAGGCGAAGCCCATATCGCCAACACAACATCTTTAAAAGTGACGTTGTGGTGGTGATAGGGGCTTGTAAATATGCCCCCAATTGTCCTGTTGTGGCCAACACATATGAACCTTTCCTTTGAAAATACCTCTTGGTGTTTACCTATAAGCATCCTCAGCAGGTAGACCTTTATCCCTACTGCTCCTAGAGCTAGGCCAAAAATGGCACTTACATGGAAGGGCCCTGAACAACCAAAGCTATAGCTATGTTGGGAAAACGTGGAGTATATATGTCATGGAAAAGTTGACAGTTATTCTCCGCAACAGAATTGCCCATTTTGAGCAGACGTGGTCTCACTTTCTTACATAACACAAAAAACGACCACCTGGGCTGAGAGTTAGACCCCACTCGCCACTTTTGTCAGCAGCAGGACTAGAGTCGGACCCTGACAGTGACTTGGCCTAGAACAAGCGGCTCGACACTGGATAGGAGTGTGAAATGTATATTGGGGCAATCATGGAGATATGCTATATATTCCTATAATGCACATTCTTGAGAAGCAAATGACAGGAAGTAAAGATTGAGAGGTGATAAAGGGAAACATTCTACACTGAGTCATTGGAGTCTCTTTTTTTAGGTCTCGCCTGGCGTTGCAGCGCGGATGCGCTGCTCGCTCTGCGAGGGCTTCTTGGAATCAATACGGTTTCAGAAGCTTTCAGAAGCGGACTTGAAGCCCCACCCTTCTTTTTCATTCGCTGGCGTCATCCTCCATGCTAAACGCTGGCTCACGATTGAAAAGGAGGCTTCTTAGTCCCTCCTTGTTACCGCCCTGTCCACTTTTGGCCCCGCCCACCTGGACTGGATCATGTACTCGCGGAGTTACACGCTCTCCTTTATAAGTCTGGAAGCACTCTTTCTTTGTCATTTTCAGCACGGGCCGCCTCGGCCGCGCTTGTTTTAATGTGCCTTGCTTTTTTTTTTTCGAGTGCTTGTTTACTTTATTTCGAAGCGCAGTGCCCGCTTTAGGGACACCGCGCTCCGTTTATTTATTTATTTTTACTTTGATTCGGAGCGCGGTGCCCGCTTCAGGGACACCGCGCTCTTTCTTTTGTACAATGCGACACCTAGAGCAGTGTCTCTTTTATTCTAGGAGGCAAGAAGGGGCAAAGCCCTACTGGAAACAGCAGAATGTATTTATTACCTCATGCTGTCAATTTTTATTTAAAATAGCACCTGGGCCTAGAATGAAAAGTGCGCCTAAATGGTAGACTCTGCCGCCCGCTGCCCGAATTACATTTCAGGGAGGAATCATCCGTGTCAGACAGCCTGACGTCATGGCTGGGGAGTGCCTAATAGGTACTACTGAGACAGCCGGGGCGGTCAGGTTATGGGACACAAGGTGGCCATGGCACCAGGGGGGAGGGGTGCGTCACGTGGTGTCCTGTTGCCACAAGGCAGGGAGGAAGGCTGGCCGCAATCCTGGCGCTGCGGCATCAGCGCCCCTGCTCGCACTAGCCAGGCCGCCCGCGCTGCGTGGGCTAATATGTAGAACGCTAGCCGCCAGCGAATAATTAATTTCTGAGCCGCTGCCCGGCCGAGGGAGAGCCCGTGCAGAAGACGGGTCATCACATAGTCATGAGTAACTGACCGTGGCATAGCCAATAGGTCTCGCCTTTGGGGCCTTATAAGTGTTTAGCCAGAGCTATTGACTTTGCCAATGTCTTCAAGCTGTGGGGTAGGGAAGTGTGGCTGCTGTGCGGCATGCTGAAAAGTTATAATAAAAAAGTGTCAGAAGCATTTTTGTTACTTTATATATGACCAAGAAGGCATTATGTAAAACTGAACGACCATATTAAAAAAAGTATTTACAATAAAAAATTTCCTCAGTTTTCTTTTGTTCTTGCAATGCTGGCAACTTGTTTCTGCCTATTGCAATGGTTGTTTGTTAAAGCTTTTTTTTTGAGGGGGCATAAACAATCGGAGGGTGAAGGTTGGGAACTAGTACCTGTATTATAACGCTAGGGGAGAATCAACAGATGCCAGATTCCGAGAGCAGGCTGAGGTGGTGCTGAGTGATGATGAGGTGGTAGTGGTAGTGGTGGTGGTGGTGGTGGTGGTGACTGTTGCGGAGACGATGCTGAGGTGATGCTGAATGATACTCAGGTGTTGCTGAGTGATGCTGTGGTGGTGCTGAGTGATATTGTCTTGGCGCTGAGTGATGCTGTGGTGGTGCTGAGTGATATTGTCTTGGCGCTGAGTGATGCTGTGGCGTCGCTGATTGATGCTGTGGCGGCGCTGAGTGATGCTGTGGCATCGCTGAGTGATGCTGTGGCGTCGCTGAGTGATGCTGTGGCGGCGCTGAGTGATGCTGTGGCGTCGCTGAGTGATGCTGTGGCGTCGCTGAGTGATGCTGTGGCGTCGCTGAGTGATGCTGTGGCGGCGCTGAGTGATGCTGTGGCTGCGCTGAGTGATGCTGTGGCTGCGCTGAGTGATGCTGTGGCTGCGCTGAGTGATGCTGTGGCTGCGCTGAGTGATGCTGTGGCTGCGCTGAGTGATGCTGTGGCTGCGCTGAGTGATGCTGTGGCTGCGCTGAGTGATGCTGTGGTTGCGCTGAGTGATGCTGTGGTTGCGCTGAGTGATGCTGTGGTTGCGCTGAGTGATGCTGTGGTTGCGCTGAGTGATGCTGTGGTTGCTGTTGCCGAGTGAGAGATAGAGTGAAGATATAATGCCCAATTAGAGAGGGTGGTGAGAGAGAAAGGGTGTACATAGAATAAAGAGTGGAGCGGGATAGAGAGAGAGAAAGAAGGGGAGAGAGAGTGAATGAAGGAGTTTGAAAGAGAAACAGATAAAGGGGTGAGAGAGAATAAAAGGCTAAAAAAGATAGAGAGGGGAGAGTTAATTAAGTAGAGAGAGAATTAGAGAGGGGAGAGAGAGAGAGAGAGACAATAAGAGTGGGGGGTGTGGAGTTTAAATAGAGTGAAGAAGTGACGCGGAAAAAGTAACCTTAAATATAGCTTTGTGCTTTGCGCGAATAAATATTTTTAAAAAAGTGAGAGACAAAATTACTGGTAATTAGGCTGTGACTCCCAATATAAAACAAATAGCGATATAAGGTGAAATCAACCCACCGAAGCAGTATTTCTAACTAGACAAAAAAAAGCTTGCATTTCAATGCTAATCGCTGTTGTTTTTCATGTGACTGTAGTCCAGGGCCCTCAGTTGGTAATGTGAGCTGCTGCTGCGATTGAAACAGAGTCCAGAGAGTTAATGAGCCATGACGAGGAAATGAAGAGATAGGAAACAACAGATGGCAGCTGCGCGTGCACGCCATCGTGAACTCAAGCTGGTCGCCAGCCGAAAGCCAGTGTTTGCACTTCCAAAACCTGCTTACTAAAACTCTCGGCCAGACCAGCGCAAGCGCTGGTGCAGGCCGAGACCTAACAGGCTGGGGCTGCCACACACAGGCACACTTAACCGCGAGGGTCCGTCATGTAGCTAACACGAGAACTCACCACACACAGGCAGTCTTAAACACTAGGATTTCTCATGCATCTAACAAAAGAACTCACCATTCACAGTCACACTTAATCGCGAGGTTCCTTCATGTATCTAACAAAAGAAAGAACTCACCACACACAGGCACACTTAACGAGTAAGATAACAGAAGGCAATTTATTCAAGCCCTGGCCCCCGCCCGCCGCTCCCCAGATTAGGCGATATATTGATTTTCCCACATTTTATAAACTAGGACAAATACCTAGTAATTTATGAGACGCTTTAAAACCTTGCATGCTCATGAAGCCAGAGCTCCCAGGCTGCAAGTTTATATCACCCTGTCATAAAAGGATGCCAGCAAATCATGTAACAATTAATGTCATCACGTAAATATGACAAAGTCAAGGTGAATTCCGTAGACTGTTAGCACACTGGCTTTACTTTCAGTTTGATTACAGGTAGTTCGTCGTGGGTCCTGCAGCTCCCCCAGGTTCATTCCCTTCTCTTTAGGTCTTCCCAGGGGTCTCTTTGACGCTCTCATCACGTGTTACGTTAGTGCAAGCAATATGCTGACTGCCCAGACACGTGCTGGCCTGGCTGAGTGATGGTAGTGGTCAGAGCCGTCAGCGCCGGCGGGCCGTTGGATGTTATTTACTGCAACCGGGGAGAGTCATATGATGAAACGTTACTCTCCGAGTCCACCCAGCACCTTGATTTCACTGACCTGATTGGTGTTTTTTTATAAACATCATATTATATCTGTCACATGTCAGGCTGGGCACGGAGTAATTCTTCCACTCAAGCTCACTTGCACTAATGAAAGGTCCAGCGCTGCTGGTCAACCAGACATACTGTCCCAGGTGAGGAAGGGAGAACTGTGACTGATCGTCTGCACCTTATGACACTCTTGAAGTGCCTGCTGCAGCAGTGTCGCCATCCTACCTAGCCTGGCCGCATTATGGTGCGTTTAATGTAATCAATGATGTCAGTGGTCTAGTTCCTGTGTATATTTCACATTTTCTTAATCTTGCCATCTAATAATTAGGTTTGCCTCGTCTTCATTTCTTGATTTTGCTTGTGAAAAAGTGTCACTCATAGTCGTTGAATGTCACTCATAATTTCACTGAAATTACGAGACTGTCACACATAAGCAATCTGAAACCTTGGCAGCTATGGGAATGAGGGGCACCCCAGCTACCACAACCTGAGGACGGAACAAGTGGCGGTGCTGTGGGGACTCACAGACTCAACTGCTGGACTCTGTCTCACTGGCCGACTGCCCCCTACCGAGCACCACCCAAAGATGCAACACATCACATGCCACACAAACCCAGTGTCCACCATTGCCTCAGACGACTGCGGTACGAATGATAACAGTGTGAGTGACTGAAAGTCCGCCCAACAACGGATTCTAAATCGGACCCCCGAACACCGGGGCCTTGTCTGCACATCACATGCTCAAGTCGCCAATGACAGGGTGAATACACACCCTCTAGCAACGAGCTTCAACCGGCTGTCACCAAACACAGCAGACAGGGCTGGCTTTAGGGCCACTCCTGGCTCTGGGCTCCATGAGGGTGGAGACACTGTGTTTACAAATAGCTTACGGGTTTAAATGTACCTGCTGCTGCTGAGTTCCTTGTGTGTCCAGCAGCTTTCAGACAACAATAACAAGCATTTGCAATGCAATAGGACTCGCATTTGCGAGATTTTGAGGTATTGGCATTGTGAATGGCAATGCCTTTTATTTATTTTAAAAAACCTGCAATAATAAAAGGCATTGTCATTTACAATACCAATAGGTCAAAGTTTTGAAAATGCGAGACCTATTGCATTGCAAATGCTTGTTTCTCTTTCTTTCATGTCTATGCAGTCCATAAAGATGCAGAATTGTTGTACTGGAATATAAAATGTCAACTTCGGTTATAAAACTGTTAATAAAGTGTTTTTTTGATAAAGAAAAAAAACCTTGAGGCACATATTTTTGAAGTAAGTTTCTCAGTGTTTTACTAGTTAAATTCCCAATAATCTATTGTTGTTAACTACCTACTAGGTATAGTACCATGCTGCTTGTTAATGTTAAATGTCCTCACTTTGGTTACTTCCAGAAGCTTCATCAAGTTCGACAGAGCCTTATGATCTTATAGAATGAGCAATATCCTATAGGATCACACATGTCAGTGTCGCTCATAACTGTTGTTGATATAGCTGATAGTTTTGCTTACACTTCTTCAAACCAATCAATAAATGCTCACGGGGTACTATAGCGATGAAGCAGAAGACAGTACAGATTAATATTATCTTATCTAAACTTCACAAATTGTTGCATCTGTAAATCAGCTCAACATCTTTTTTCAGGGTGCCAGCTTAGAGTTTGACTTTGCAAAAGTCCTCAGGGAACGTGATGAACTCCAGACTCTTCTGCAGAAGTACGAGCGCCACATGTCAGAAATCCAGGCCAACATCAAGGTCCTCACAGGAGAGAGGGACAAACTCAACGTTCTTTACAATCGGGTAACTCCTTCCACAGAGTCTTAGAATTGTTAACCGTTGGGAGTGTATGAATGTATGGGTGCTGTTGCTCGCCTGGGTCTTGTGTGGAAATGTCCACCACCTCAATGTCACAAAGTGCGCTTACTTGGGTTTTGTTTAACCAAGGGCCTAAGGCATGCATCCTATATGTTTTTTATTGAGTCCTCTACAACTGAGTAAATAAGTTTACCCCCCCCACCCCAGTGCTGGGACGTAGCTTCAAGGGGGAGGGGGTGTTTGGGGTGTTAACACCCCTCCGCCCTCCCCAGTAAATGTATTTTCTGATAGATAGTTGTGTACAGGTGCTTTCAGTCATGTATGGGGAGATGTTTGCCGGATTTCACCTTGAATTTCTACATACACACTGACAAAAACACACACACTCTCCCTCTCTGTTTTGAAAGTGCTCAGAAATGTTGCTTATTTTACAAAATATTGTGGTTTTCCTTTTAGTACTTGTACCAATCTGCCTTCCTCTCCCTTTCCACAGCCGCTTAGGCTCCTCTCACGCACCCTGCTTGTCGTATACAATGTTTTTTAACATTATATGCCAGCCTGATTGTTGGAAAGTCTGGAGCTCAATCTTACTGACCAAGCTACGCCCCTGCCCCAGTGTGTAAATAAATTGATCTTATTTTATGAGATTTATGTTTCTCTCCAAAATGTACCTTTGTATAAAAGTCCTTGTTCAGTAAGCTTGATTTCAGTGTTGGCATGTTGGTGAGTGATGGGGTCGCAATATATAGATACCTAACTGCCAAAATGGTAATAGGTGCTGTCATTACAAGCACTGCAGTGAGTGCTGCAAAGACTCTAGCGTTCTTCCCAAAGTTCTGCTCTTGTTTTACTGAATGCCAGATGTATGTTTAGTAACATATGACCACCTTCTGCTGAAGCTGGCATTCACCAACAGAAGAAGCTGGAGTACAGAGGGGAAATACACTTGCATCCCTTGAAGCTCCCTGCGGTGGTTACGGTATATGGATCTGAGCCATGCCAATGATTTATTAAATCCTGCATCCTCATAAAACACTGCATCTTCTCCACCCCCACTTACTTCAATTATCCAGGATCTGCTCACAGATTTGCAATATCCCCAAACAAGAGAGGACACAGTACATTTTCACAACCTGTCTAAGTGCAACAGGCCCTTACTGTCAATGCTGTGACATAGTCCACGGTGTTCAAATCCAGGAGAGAAAGTAATTGGGGCTTTTTAGAGTAAAGTTAAGATGAAGAATAATAACTTATGTACAGCCCACATACATATTAAAGTACACACAATGGTTACAGCAAGCATAGTAAAGCACCCGCTCCTTACGGCGCTTGCAAAGCACACACAATATACACTGCACACACACCTTATAGCTCACAAAATACAGTATTCACATTTGGGACATCACACAAGTAGTCTAGTAACAATAAAGCACAGCATTTACAAAGCAAAGCTCAACGCTTTGTAAGGTATACACACTTTGCACTGTGCACCTCCCTCCCCCCAACCCACACACACAGTAGAGCACACTCTTCTTAAAGTATACACATGCAGTAGTACATATTCATGGGTGCACTACACATACACTTTGTATGTAAGGCACACACTGCACAGATTCTGCAGTACAGAACATAGTGCCACGTACAAAACACAGTATAGCAAACAATGTATGTACATCACACATATAGTACAGACAGTAGATTTTAATGCACAGTATACACACAGTACAACACACATAATATACTAGGACACAAAGTACAGTAAAGCATACAGTAATGTATTGCACAAACATTGTAAAATGCATAATACAACTGTGCAGCACACCTCAGTTCATCAGAGTGCAATTCACACAGTAAAACAGTGAATACACCACACACAGATCACACAAACTGCAATATAGTACAATCTCTACGCACAATAAACTACACCCACTGGGTACATTACTTGCATATTACAGTCTAAACACACCAACACCTTACAGACAACAGCACAAACTGTATGAACAGTGCACAGAGTACATTGTAATACCTGGTAAAGTGAAGAGCAGTCATAAAGTGCAGTGTACAGTCCGCATAGTACATACAGCTCACACATACAGCACAAATACACTACATCAAAACAGCAAAGCACACGTAAATTACAGCTTATATACCCCAAGACTTCATCACCAGCGTACACAAAGTACAGCCAAAACAATAAATACAGCATACTACAAATCAACTGTACAACAATATGCACACTTGCATTATAATCTAGTGAATTAATGATGGTGTTTGGTAACACTGCATAGAGTACAATGTAATACATGGTAGAGTAAATAACAGTCATAAAGTACAGTGTACAGTCAGCATAGTACGCAAAGAACACACACATTCATCACAAAACAGTACATCAAATACAGGGGCGCACACACAAAATACAGCTCATATACATACAGACTTTGTCACCTGCGTACACAACGTACAATCCAAACAATACATAAGGTATACCACAAATCAACTGTACAACAATAAGCACACTTGCATTATAATCTTTTAAATTAGTGATGGTGCTTGGTATAGAGATAGCATGTCAGCTTTCTGCTACTATTAAGCAAATCTAGTCCCAGGATAAGGACTGAGACAAGATGAGAATTAAGGTGAAACTATGAATGTGGAGTATTAGAGAAGAGAACAGGAGAGAAGGTGGAAGTAAAGATGAACACAGGATATTGGCTAGTTCCTTCGCACAAAATGTCCTCTTAGGATGAATTGCTTTATTTTCAAAACTGAGCTACTGTGAGCAAGTTACAAGTACACTATTTTTTTATTAGTGCAACTTTAATATCAGAGGTTTGTTGATTATATCCCACCCACATTTGCCTTGCTCACTGACTCCCTATCACCCACAGTGCAGTTCAAAATTGTATCTTATTGTTTCTAAACGGCTAGGAACCTTTGCTCACACACTCTCTAGGGTAAGAATGTGGAACAAAGTGTCTCATAGAGTTTCTAACAATGGAACTCCTGGCATTAAACTAAGTGAAGAGCTGCATTGAGAATTGTGTCCGCGTGCTAGTAGGAGACCAGCAATGGTATTCTCTCCAAACTCCAACTGAGATCATTCTCTTTTAGCTATTGTTCTATATAATGTAACATTTACACAGCCCCTGCTATCCCTCTATGGGGTGATGAAGCACTTGTTTGCTACACCATGTAACTATTATGTGACAAAATCATCTGTTAGAACTCTCTCTGTTAACAAAAAGATAATCTTCTTATATTATTGTTGTTGTCTTGATATACAGCCTTCCTTGCATATAATATTGTATAAAAGTTCCTAAACATTCTAACATAAATCAGTAAAGTGACACATTTATGAGTGAACTATGTTCATAAAGGAATCTGTTACTGTGATTTAGAAAATGTGTGACCTGATCTTCTGACTGCCATACCCCATCATCATCATCATCATCATCAAGATTTCTTTATTCAGTTATTTTAAAACCATAAAAAATACAATCATTAAAAATCTTACAAAACATAATACAGATATTCACTCAACAATGTGCGATGTATTAATTAAAAGACACTATCCCATTAATACAGACAATAAATAGAAATTAAAAAAGTAAAACATTTTAAAACCATAAGATCACCCCAAGTTTAGCAGACAAATCACTCCCTTTAGTATATCTAGGGGCTTCAACACCGTCGGAGCCTCACAGCCCCTACGAGATAACTAGCCACATTGAAGCATACAGATTCGTTGGGCAGTAATTGCCGAAAAGTTAATGCAGGTTGTACTTGGGTAAATTGGAGCCCTCTCAACAAAGGAAGTAAAAATATTTTTTTTTCTTTTTTTCCAGAGTTTTATATAGCGTGAACTTTACCCGAAGGTATCAGAACGCTTTACATGAGCACCAGTTGCGTTACAGACGTACACATTAATTTTTTGTTAGGCACAGGGAGATTAAGTGATTTGCCCAGATTCTCAGGCTGTTGAGCGTCCCTGCCGAGACTCGAACCCAGTTCCCCAGCGTCGAGGTCGACTGCTCCAGCAGTAAGGCCACATCCTCTCCCTTGATGTGAGCTGTAGTGATCACAGAACATTGAAAGTGCAAAGTGTCTTGGTCAGAAAAGGAATCACAGCTCCAAGGGCAAAGCTTATCAACTGGGTTACAGCACGCAGGCTCTGCTAGGATGTGGTGTAAAAGATTACATCTGAATCTGGTTCAAAGAGACCGGTAATGTGGATTGGAAACAATTATGAGATAAGGCTCAATAGTCAGCCATGTCCTCAAAGTGGCATAGGCATGGACGCTAGATTTCCTCATCTCCTTTCTCTCCCTATTGGCCTGTGCGGCAGCTCAAAATCATCTTTTGACCCACAATAAGTCCCCCTGAACAATCTGCTCAGGCAAACTATAACGTTTGAGGTGACCTAGGTTGGCAAGTGGCGATTTAATGTAGCTGAGCCATGGAATACTGCAAGCCTTTTCTAATTTCATACTGTCAGTCAAAACCCCCTGGTTCAGATTCAGCTCACTGTTCAACCATATTGAGATCCACCTGAGCAGGGTACATGGTGCTAAAAGGTCAGAGATATATCCTTCCCCTAATTCTTCATGAAGGATATAAGAGGGCGTGGATTGGGGCAAAGACAGAAGATGCCTCATTAATCTGTTTTCAACTGTCTATAGTTCTGTCTATAAGAGAAATGGGTCTGTAGCAGCGTGGATCATCTCTCTGCCCTTTTATAAACATTGGAATGATAATTGACTTAGACCAAGATGGAGGAATACCAGCCTTGCAAGTAGCATTTAAAACATTAGCTAAGATCTTGGCCCAGACTACTGGATCCATTTTAAACAAGTCAGCAGGGACATCTTCCAGTCCTGGGGCCTTGTTCTTGGACTTATGGGTAATTGCCTCATATATCTCCTCCTCAAGGAAGTCCAGCTTAAGATAGTCACTAGGGCGTTCCATGACCAGGGATGATGCATCTTCCCTGTCAGAGCCATAAATCCCTTTAAAGTACTGTATTCAATTGTCAGGGGCAATATGACATTCATTTATACCCCTCCTCTCCCCCGTGAGATAAGGGCAATTGACAATTTCCCAGAATCTGGCACTACTGCCATACCTAATTACAGAGGCACTCTGTAAAGAATTGTCTTTAGAAAGCTGGCTGAAGAAACCTTTCACATACCGCATTTACATCAAAAGGGACTCTATGCAGATAATGTTGGCTGCAGGAGAGAGGACTTGTGGTTGATTTTCAATCTTGACATGCGAATGTCAGGTCTGCCATAGTTGGATTGAATGATGCACCTAAGGAGTATTCCTTTTTGGCATTTCGCTGGTGATGCAGCAGCACTAGCGAGAGGACATGCTTTATTACTTTGCTGGCTAACGAGTGCTGCAACATTGCTCTTTTTCTGATGCTTCCGAGTCTTGGGTGTGCATTACTTTGTGGACTAAAATGCCCACAAAACATTCTGCCTACTTATAATGGTATTGTGTGCAGGACCCTACATTCACCCCTTGCAATCTTGAACAATACAATACAAGTAACTGATACTTATGACAGAGTTGCTATTTGTGTACCTCTCCATGTCTCTTAAATTGTGTCCCCCTTGGACAAGTTTATTATTTTGGGATCTGGTGGCTTATTGGGAGATCTGCCCCTAATTCTAACTGAATTTTAATGGGGTTTGTTTGCTCCTATCCTTTTTCTTTAGGAGTTCCTCCACTTTTATTAATTTAATCTGGGGTTTGGCAGTCATATTTCTAATGTATCTTTACCAATAGAAGTGTAAATTTGTGATTTCTGATTGATACTTCTTGAAAATTCCTTGTCTAATGAATACCTTCCAGGTTCTAGGCTGGATCTGTAAACTCCCCTTCCACTCACCCACCCCAGCAATACCTATTCAGCTCCTTAAGGTGGCACCATTCAGCTTTCAACATGGCTTCACTTGCTCAGGATGTGAAGATGTCAGAGTATTTAAGGAACCATTCGTTATGCTGACCTGCATGAAGGGCAATAGTGAAGGACCTTAACTTCTGTTTGTCTTGGGCAAGTTTCTGTATGGTGCCCTAGCTGTAGTTCAGGGTCTTAATTTCTGTTTCCACAGTTCGCCTCCAGGTGTTCTTTGGCCTGCCTCTCTTCCATTTGGCTTCTGAGGTCCAGTGGAGAGCTGTTTATGTGATGGAGTCTTGTTCTTTTCTCATGGTGCGTCATATCCATTCCCACCTTTTTTCGCATAATGATAGTGTTCATGCTCTCTTGCTTGCATCTGGTGAGCAGTTTCAGGTTGGATATGACTCACGGACAGAAAATGTGCAAGATTCTTTGCAGGTTACCAGTGTGGAAGACTGACAGTTTGGTGATATCGCTTCATCATCCGCCAGCATTCTGATCTGTACATGAGTGTGGACAGAACGTAGCTCTGGTAAAGCCTCAGCTTGGTGTTGGTGCTGTACTGAGATGACCTCCACACATTGTATAGCATCCTGAAGGCATTCCTAGCCTTGTTTAATCTGCTCTTGATGTCACTGCCTGCCCCTCCATCATGTCTGATAGTAGTGCCTAGGTAAGTGAGCCCTTCGTTTATGGCTAGGTCCTCTCCATCCACTTTGAATGGTGAAGGGTTTTGGATATTTAGCAGCATGACTTCTGATTTCTTTGTTTTGCTCTTCAGGCCCACTTGCTGTGCATAGATGTTGAGGGGAGATGTATTTTCCTGCCTATGCTGGTGTGTGTGAGAGAGCAAGGCTAGGTCATCTGCATAGTCAAGGTCCTCCAGTGTAAATAATAAGGTCCAACTGATGCCTCTGGCTTGGTCTTCAGCTGTGCGTTGCATCACCCCATCGATGACTAGGTTGAAGAGCAACTCTGACATCACACATCCCTGTCTCACACTGGTCTCAACTTTGAAGCTATACTCACTATGTTCACTGTCTTGTAAAATTATAATAGAAGCTCTTGATGAGGAGAACTTTCTGCTGTGGTGTGCCATAGGCTCTCAGTATACACCACAGGCTGTCATGGTGAATACTGTCAAAGGCTTTCCCAAAATTAATAAAGTTGATGTATAGTTGTCTCGGCCACTCGATGCTCAGCTCTATGATGTGGTGTAGAGTACGCATCTGATCAACACACCCTCTGCCTTGCAGAATCTAGCATGTTCTTTTCATAACAGCTTGTCCATGGCATCAGAAATGTGCTGTATAATGATTTTCGCCTGGATTTTACTCTGGATTGGCAGAAGGGCGATTCCACGCCAGGTGTTACAGTTAGATAATGCTCCCTTCTTTGGAATCTTGACAATGACGCCTTGGTTCCAGCCATCTAGTACTTTCTTTACCTCCCAAAGCGATGTAAACAGTGGTTGGAGGATATTGGCTGATTTTTCAGGGCCTGCCTTGAGCATTTCTGCATTCAGGTTGTCTTGGCCAGGAGTTTTTCTGTTTTTAAGAGTATGGATAGCAGTGACGATTTCTTCTTTCTGTGGTGGGGCGGTGTTCACATCCAAGTCTGTCTCTGCTTCTTGGATGTCCACTTCGCTTGTTGGTACTGGTCTGTTCACGACTTCTTCAAAGTGCTCTGCCCAGTGTGTTTCCTGTTCTTTTTCTGTTGTGAGTAGCCTACCTTGCTTGTCCCTGATAGGGGTATTGTATGTTGCTCAAGATTTACAGCTGACTATCTTTATCATCTTGAAGACTGTCCCCCATTCTCCTAAACTGGCTGGTTCCACTGCTTGACTGGTAAGGTTATACATGTACGCCCATTTGTCTGCTCTTGTCATTCTTTTGACTGCTCTGTGTGCTTCTCTGTACTGTTGCTTGTACCTCTCCTGCGCCTCTCAGATTTGGCCTCCATAAGTTTCATTTTTGCTGCCCTCCTGCCTTTAATAGCTTGCCATGTATCTTGTCTTATCCAATGTTTCCTCTTCCTTCTCTCAATCAGGCGTTTGTTAAGCACGACTACTCACCCGTAAGGGTCTCAAGGCGCTGGGGGTAGGGGGGGGGGTGCATTTTCCAGTCCATCAAGGAGGGTCTGTCGAAGAGCCAGGTTTTGAGGTTTCTTGCGTAGATGGGAAGCGATGTTGTCTGTCGGAGGTGGAGCAGAAGGGCGTTCCAGGCTCTGGCCGCGAGGAAGGAGAAGGAGCGGCCTCCCGATCTGGTCTTTTTGGTGCGGGGGACCACGGTGTAGGAGAGCTTGGCTGATCGTAGAGTCCTTTGGGGTGCGTGGAAATTGAGTCGGCTGTTCAGGTATGCTGGCCCCGTGTCGTGGAGGGCCTTGTGTGCGAGGGTAAGCATCTTGAAGGTGACTCTGGTCTCGATGGGGAGCCAGTGGAGTGTGCGCAGGTGCTGGGAGATGTTACTTTGGGCAGTTCTGCTTTTCCTTGAACACAACACACAGTTGCGAGTCTCTAACATACTGCTTCACTTTAATCTTGCCTAGTATTATTGCCAAAAACTGTATCATGCTTTCAGGTTAAGTGGATTCCTAGAACCTATGTGTGGGTGTCTCTTGTTGCTTCTGGGTTTGTTTTACAACCTTTTATAAGGCAGCTATAGATGGAGTACCATATGTATCTGTTTAGATATTAGCAATTATGCACCCCAATGTAATCTATCCTGATATGAAGGCACACTGTCATAATTCTGTGTTGTTCTTGAGGGCTGGAGTTAGGATATGCTGCATATAGCTGGGGTATTCTGCGAGCCACCCAAAAGTGGATTTTGTCCACTTAGCCATTTTCACATAACAGAACATATGGTTTTTGGATTAATAGCATGTGGAGGGTATGCCCTGAGGAGAGCGCACAGATGGTTGTGTGCCTATTGTCTTAAAAAAGTTCTGTCTCAGCTGTATGTAAACAGCTATTAGTTCTTCTGTCATTGCTCAGGTGACCCACTTTTGTAGGCTCCATTGTAGATATAAGGTGTAACTTAACACCTGGTAGATCTGCCTCAGTAAAACATGTGAACACATTCTAACATAATCTATGACATGGAGTAAGTTACCCTGTAACTACTGCAAGTGTTCCTGGTACGTATACATTAGCCCCAGAAGCGGTTATTAACTGGAGTATATGTAGTATAGTGTCCTTTATTGGGATGAACTGGGTTTAATATTACCAATGAACAGAAGGTTTTTGTGGTAAATTTCTCATGTGCTGTGCAGGTTGCATACCTTGTCTGGTGAGGGCAACAATAATTGCTTAACACATATACACCTCTATCTTTCTTGCACTGTTTATACCGAGGTCATTACAGATGAGACTGGATTAATTTTTTTGCAGAACTTTGGAGCACCTATCCAGAGGTTGGATTTTTATGTGTAGTAAGCATATGTTTCTGCTTTAGTACGGTATCTGACTGATCTCCCAGATGGGACACCGGATTAGACAAACTAGCCTAAGTGCCCAATGTTGGGTGTCCCTGAGGCAAGCCAAATAGTTCTGTCCAGGTAGAGCTTTTTTGGCCCCCAGACATGTGGAGATATCCTGTGAGCCCTTCCGAGAGGACAGACTGGGGTGCCACTGAACCACCTAAGGGCTGTTTTATAGGAGGGGAGACGGCATAGACCCTACTAGAAACCATAGCATGGTTTTTGTATATTGAATGGTCTACGTGTGATTAAAATAACATAAGTCTGCAATCTTTCATAGCATACAGAACATTTTCAGTAAAACCCATATAATGTTACTCTACCAAGGTCACTCACCCAAAGTCAAATATCAAAGCCTGTGAAAGAGAAACGCTATAGAAAATGTGTTGGTTTTTTTAATTAATGCGCTGGGGAGTGAGTTTAACTAAGATTATGTCAGACTTTGTCATGTGTGGCCATGCGAGAGTGAGTTCTAGATTTGTCAACCATCTTTGTAGCAGGACTTTGGAAGAAGTGATGAATACTTCCAACTACTCCAAAAAGGTGAATAAAATACTGATTAATGGAAAAGACATTATGTATTTACAGAATTGCAGCTAACCAGTGATTTTTCGTTCGGAAGGCCCCAATAACATTATGCAAATTGCCTGCATTACATAGAGTAACCACATTTATAAAGGATATCGACTACTGTCCATTGTGTTTGTGCACCACTCTTCAGTACTGTGACTCGTCCACACTTCTAGTGTACTGTGCTTTATGATTGGCAGGCCCAGGAAGAAGTGGCCCGCCTTCGGCGCGAGCTCATTAAAAGCCCCAAGGTACCGAAGGCCAGCGTCACGGCTCAGAACATCCTGCGGCGCGTGGAGGCTGAAAGAAACGGCGCCATTTCAGATCTGAGAAGGATGACCACGGAAAGAGACAGCCTGCGAGAGAGGCTTAAGGTTCGAGGAGACAGTCTATTTTTAAAAAACAAAAATACATGACTAATGCTGTCGTTTTGACTCCTGGAAAGGTGAACCATGTATGTATGTTTTTTGTCAGATTTCCCAAGAGACAGCGATCAATGAGCGAGCTCACCTGGAGCAGCAGATAGAGGAGTACAGAGCATCAATTCGAGCGGTAAGGGGGAATTCTGAACTGGAAGGAAACTTTGTTTTGATTCATTTGAAATATTTGATCAAAATACCTTTTTTCGCTTGTTTCCAAAGGTCGGCTAGTGCCTCAAAGAAAGTCATGTGTAACATTTAAAGTGGAAATTCTTTCTTTATTCTTGCATCTCTGAAGAAAATAACTTATACTGTGGAAATGAAATTGAGGCTGCATATTATTTTGCTCCTACCTGCATGTTGTGTTTTTCATTATCCAGTGCAACAGTTCTTTACATCCCAGCTCTCCTTCCCCTTGAACGTTTCATCTCCTGAAAGTTTCCAAATTCCCTAGACATCTCATTGGCTAACCCATGTCCTAGCCCTTTCAACTCCTACCCCTGCCATCAGGAACCTTTTATGCTGATCATGGCCTGTAAATACCTATTTGAAATAGTGCTATCCTTTTGTTTCCTGTCCAGCTGCCTCTATCCTCTTCAGCTACAGTACCCACTCAGCGTCAGCCAGGGCCGGCTTTAGGGGTTGCGACAGGTGCGGCCGCACAGGGTGCTGACCTAGAGGGGGGCACTGACCTGGGGGTGGGGGGCTCTGTTTTGCAATAACATACGATTTAAAAGCACCTGCTGCAGAGTACCCAGCAATAAAAATGTCATCATAACTCTTATGGTTAATGTTTCTGCTAGAGAGAGATCGGAGTTTTGGTTATTGGCAGTTTTGACTTGTTATAAAGTAGCGCAGAGGGTTAATATGCCTGCTGCAAAGAACAGATCTGTATTTTATGTGGATAGCTGAGTAGATTGGTAAAGCCAGCCTTTACCAGCACTTTAAAACAATTTAAATATATTTGAGAGAGGGGCTATGGAGAGATGAGGGGCACTTTTGCCGGGTTGTAGTGAGGGAATCCGAGGAGAAGGTCATATTGTGGGGGGTGCCACACCGGGCGCTACCAGCGCTAAAGCCGGCCCTGGGCCGTCAGCTGCTATCTGCAGCTTAATCTATTTCTCCTTTTTTCTTTACATTGTGCCTGCTGCAGCCGAGCCAACATCTTCTTCCCAATCGAAAACACCTCTGTGTTTGCCCTGATGTTTCCTCCCTAGGTACACACTACAAGATTTTAAGGGATTGTCTTTTAGGAGCCTGGTGTTAGTTGTGGATGTGGCTGACCTAGGCTGAGGGCTAAGGTGGGTAGCTGGTTACAGCTCACCTGCTCTGAAAGCCTGGTTGATGGAAGTTTGAAAAAGGTCGATTTACCGAGAGATGATATAATTTCCCTCTTGCTTTAATGTGCAGATTGGCTGGTAGTCATGTGGAGGATGAAAAGGGGACAGCAAGGATTCAGCTTTATGACGTTTATTTGTCTGTGACACATACACAATATTTAAGCTCTGCATATGGCATTCCACAATTAGACAGTTATAAGTGCAATTAATGTCTATCATAATTATCATAATATACTAATTTGCCATATTGCAGTAAATGCATATTTGAACAGCCTCTCGTCAATACAAAAAAGGTGCATTAATTGAATGCCATCAATTATTCATTTCATTAGTTGGCCACTATAATATCATGATCACCCCAGACATTTCACCTTTTGCTGAACCCTATTTTTGCTGGTTTCACAAACCCTGTGCACTTTACCCCTGCTAAACAGTAGTAAAGTGCCTGTGCTCCTCCTTTAAACATGGTTAAATTGCCTTATTACTAACTGGAACTTTTAACTTGCCTATAAATCCCTAGTAAATGGTGTAGAAAAATTCACCCAAGGTCTGGAAGTTAAAATGCCACTTGTGGGACTGCCACACGTGACACTCATAGTGACTGTAAAAAAATAAAATTTTATTTTTATTTTTTCGATATTCCTTTTAAATTCAATTTTTTATTTTGTTCAAAAATTGAATTTAAAAGGAATTTCGAAAAAATAAAAATTAATTTTTTTACAGTCACTATGAGTGTCACGTGAGTGTGCAAAAAGAATGATCTAGTCAACATCAGCATTGGCAATTGTGTTGTTGTTTAAGCATCAAATTTGGCCTAGCCTTGCTGATTATGGCCAGAACCCTTTAGTGTTTCTACTTGTGGGACTGCAGCACCTATTGTGACATTGACTAAAGCGGCAGTGCAAACATGGCTTCAGGCCTACCATGTGTAGCCTGACTGCTGCAGTGTAACCCTATGATGCGACCTGTAAAAATAACCCTTTTTTGGCGAGTACTTCCTCACGGTGACAGAGTACTTTACTCCATCACCTGACGGAGTTAATACCCATTCCCCAAACTCTAAATAAGACCCTAAATCAGAAGTTAAATTCTTTGACCACGACGAATCTGGTTGGTGTAGCCGACACACGCTCCATCGTGGTCGCCCCTAAGTTAAGCCTGTCTGTTCTGTGCCATAGCTGCCAGGGGTTAAGCTCAGGTTAATTTAGTGACTTGGAGTCTTCGCCCTGACGCCGACCTCAAACAATAATCCAATGTCTTACTGTAAATATAACAGTTTTATGAAAAAGCAGTGACATCAGAACTTGATTATCAGTATAAACATGTTTGGAACATCGAAACCAAGTTTACTCAGAGCTCAATGGCATTCATTCAAGCTTTAGGCCTATAAGCATGTGAATGTTATGACAGTCTTGGGCCCTAATAAGATTGGGGCTAACAAGTGTAAAGGTGAATAGGCAATGCAGTGGCCCTCGGTCTGCATTTATAGAGCTGACAGCTTACAGACAGAACATTAAGAGGGCAAGGCAATCCTTCTGAGATCTAGTTTGATTTTTCCAAGAGCCTTTGTGGGTTGTCGGTGTCTATTTACGGTAATAATACAAGAAGAACAGTCACCCAGGCCCTCGTTAGCAGCAGACTCGACTACGGAAACGCCCTCTACGCGGGAGCCCCGACCAAGCTCATCAAACGACTGCAACGCATCCAAAACGCCTCTGCACGACTGATCCTCGACGTACCACGCCACAGCCACATCACCCCCACCTGAGAAACCTGCACTGGCTCCCCGTCAACAAGAGGATATCCTTCAAGCTCCTCATCCACGCACACAAAGCACTCCACAAGACCGGCCCAGCCTACCTCAACAGACGACTTTCCTTCTACGTCCCCAACCGCCAGCTCCGCTCCGCCAGCCTCGCACTCGCCACCGTCGCTCGCATCCGAAGAACAACCACCGGCGGGAGATCCTTCTCCCACCTCGCCGCCAAGACCTGGAACACCCTCCCACCGAGCCTACGACAGACCCAAGACCTGCTGACCTTCAGGAGGCTACTCAAGACCTGGCTGTTTGACCAGTAGCGCCCCCCCCCCCCCCTCCCAGCGCCTTGAGACCCTCACGGGTATGTAGCGCGCTCTACAAATGTCTGATTGATTGATTGATTGAATGTTGATGCCGGTTCAAAGGTCCAGGGTGACCATAAATTAATTAAGATACAATTAAAGTAATCGAGACTGGCAGATAAGAGCATCGCTCTTATAGGTCCACTATGAATGGATTGGGAGTGCAACTTGCTTGGCATTCTGGAAGATGTTCGTCGTGTACAGTCTCCATAGATTTCCATTTCTGATGATGGACAAAGAAGGGGTACTGAGGTGAGCACAGGTAGGCCCAAGTGCTGAAGAAGATTTGCAGGTATTTCTTGTGGTTGGTAAGCAGTAAGATGTGGTCCAGTAACTATGCCTCACGTTCAGTGGATAGATTGCTGAGAGTGAGGTCATTTACAGGCCAGTAATCCTGGAGACTGAGGAGTGGCCAGGGTACCAAAGTGGCTTAATGCTTTTGATGTCCGAGTTTGGGTATGTGTACTGTAGATGATGTTATTCAAAACTTGGAGAGCCGTAAGCCTCGTGGCATCACCTTAGGAATTAAATGGACCTGGTTTACTTGCGACCACTGAGGAGAAATGTTAGCACTGGCTTGTTTGGCAAGGGTAGCAGCCTTTGTGAGGGTGTAGGACGGGAGGTACACAGTAGTGCCCATTAGCCTTAAATATTGCTATGTTTGGAAAGATGTAGCATGGCCCACTGGCATGTCCTGAAGTCACAACCAAGGAAGATTTTTTCAGTCCATGTTACCTATTGCCGAAGAGCCCAAATTCAGTCCCCTCCCACCACACCTCTTCAGGGACTGAGTTGTGTGCACCCAACGACAAAGAAGCATGTACCTGACGTGCACTTACATCAAAATACTCAAAGCTTTCCTGCCACACGTAAACTGAAGGGTGCAGGGAACAAGAGCCGAGCTGATGTTGGTTCGCTCTTATAGCATTTTTATTTTAAATATTTTTAACATGGATCATATTCATTTATTGTAACACAGGATGAAGGTATTACACTTGGTAATACAGTTGAGTGTTATTTAAAGGTGGAACTTATGCTGTTGTTATATCTTTTAACTTAATGTTTGAAAAATCATAAATTCTACTTGCAAACTACAATTAAAATCATTATGGCTTCCAGACATTTTGCTTGACTTGGTTTCATAAAGAGCACTTTTGTAGTTGAAGTGTCAATGACCCTGAAATGTATATGTTTTTTGCTTAGCAGCATATTTGTTTTATTTTTTATAGAGTGAAAAGGAACATTTAGAGAATAAATCCAAGCTCTCGCTGATGAGGGAGACCATAGCTTCCACAGACAGTGACATGAAACTTCTCACTAGAAAGGTTAAGGATACAGAAAATGAACTTGGACGGCAGAAGTTAGCCTCTGAAGCTCTCAGGTATGTTAAGACTAAGAAATGGGTCAAGCATGTTGTTTACACAATAGTTAACAGACATTATCACATTTGTCTCAGTGCAGATATGCCTCTAGATTCAAATTGTTAGTTTCAATAATATTACAAATGACAGTTAGATAGCTGCGCAACCCATCCAGGTGAAAAATCTTGCTTGTATCTCCGTAACCAAGAGGTTAAATCTGCTGTGAGAGAGTGAGCAAATGTATGATTCAATCATTGAGTTGAGTGTGTGTGTAAGCAAGTGTAGGATCGAGTTATTGAATAAGGGGTGCTTACACGTACAGTGCCAGTCGCTCACAGAAGTGCCTCCAGGGTGCTTTGAGTCTAGATCAAATTGAAGAAAGGCCGGCGTTTAAAGGAAAAGATAAGGAGGGACAACACAGAGCAGAATTAGTTTTAAAGAAATATCATTAATGAACAGCTTGTTTTAATTTGTTGTCCATATTTCAGATAGACAAGTTGTATTCTGAATGTAGGGGTCAAAATAAATTCATGCCATTTTCATGACACTAAAACCTAGTAAAGTCTGGGAATGCTAGTGCAGAAAATGTGGCTATTCAAAAGCTGTACGATATGTAGCCTCATTAGGCTTGAAACTGTATTGATATAGACAAAACCCGTCAATCAATATCTGCTTACTAACTGGGTTAGTGGAGTACACTTAGTCCATAAGAAACATGAGAGAACAATACCATTAATGAAGTTCCCAACACAGACTACACTGATTTTTGTGTCAGGCCCTGAGAGAAGTCTTGTTTAATTTCAGACTTTCTTTATTGAATTATCTTGATATATGTACCATCACCTACATCAACTGGCCAGTGAGGCTCCATGAACACCTGTTGCAGATAAGCATAACTGACTATCCCCCACCACACTCTTCACCTACACTTTATTCCACAACTACTGCTCTTTCTCATGTTTCTTTTCACTGTCCTTATCCGAATGAAGAAGTCCATATGTCCTGGAGCGCACAAAAGCTCATGAGCAGTCACATTTAGTGTACATCTTGTACTTATACCTCCTCTTACACTTTCAGGGATTGCTTGTTCAAAGAGTAGGTGACTGGTGAATTTTGTACACACAGAATCAGTATTAATGTATTTGGTAGTTTATAAAAAATTTCAAACAGTCAGACAAACAGCATTTAAAAATGATGAACCAATAAAGTCAATGAAAGATAAGAACAATCACATTGTATTCACAATCTAAAATACCATGTTAGTTACGCTGATGCAAGATCAATTTTCTTATTACATTTCATGTATCTTCTATCACCTAAATGAAGAAAATTGAAAACTCTTGAATAACACATATAGGTTATCACTGTTTAATCAAAAACGAACTGCCCCTGACAGTTCAGTTCGTGATACCAGTTATAAGAAAAACAGGTTTGAACCAATACTACCTCTCTTTATCCAAAGAGCCACAGATGCAAAAAATGTGTGTCAGAGATTCTGAGTATTTTGAATCATCTGCAATCCCCTTCCTTATCAGAGAAGTTAGCCCAGAGTTGTCTAAATGTGCTTAAGAGGTTTAGAAAAAAGCACATTCTAATAATTCTCTGCCTTAAATCCTTAACTATTGTCTCCAAATACCTTTCACCATTCTGGTTTCAGACGAGGGCAATATGTAATCCGCAAACCTCTTTTTCTCTTAAGCCTAATGATCCACCAACCTGGATTTAACTATTTGAATATTAAGTGCTCGGCTGTGGGCATCAGAATATTTCACCAGGCTTCTTTCACCTCCAAATGACTTAATTCTTAGTTCAGAATACCACTCAAAGGATTCATCAAACCTACACTTTCCATTGACATATAAGTCCAAACAGTTGACTTAAGGCTCACAGCACTAGCATGTCACATACACTGACAAGGATTGATAAATGCTGTCATAAAAGACAAGTCCATAAAGAGTTGAGAAGAGCCCTATACATTATCCCCTGCAATAAAGAGATAGTTAGGGCATTGAGAAAGAATTATAAGGTGGTGATAGCCTAGAGAAAGATGGATCTTAGTACAGAGGCCTGGTCGGATCTGATGGCTGCCGGGGACTTTAAGGACATGAAAAGGTTCTGGGAAGTCATCAACCGTCCGGTGTCCTCAGATACCTCTACCCAAAAAATGGATTCCCTGATACCAGGAGATGCCTGGGTGTCACATTATTCATATATCTTTAACCCTTTAAACAGAATCTTAAATTCTGAGCATATGGACTTCGTTACGTTTGAATATGGAGAGCAAGCCCTGAAGTTTAGTCAAACAATTTCTGTTAAGGAGTTTGAGACAGCAATAACTCAAGGTATCCGCCTCAAAGCGCCCGGACCGGATGGGGTCCCCCTTGAACTGTTTAAGGATAACCCCAGCCTCTGGGCACCTCTTCTAACAAATATCTTTATAGCTTCTATCACAGGTACCCTGCCTGCTTCATGGAAAGACGCTATAGTGGTCCCCATGTTTAAGAAAGGGGACAGGAATGACCCGGCCTGCTACAGGCTGGTATCTCTAAATAGACGCACCAGACAAAGTCTTGGGCAGGGTCCTCTTGATTCAGATAGAAGAGTGGCCCGTTGCAAATAATGTGCTTTCTAAAACACAATGTGGTTTTAGATGGGGAATGGGCACGACGGAACTGTGTCTGAACCTGTACTTGATTGTCAGTAAATACACTAAGTCCATGAAGTGCTCCTTACATCTGGCCTTCATGGACTTATCTAGCGAGTTTGACACGGTCAGTCGTGACATACTGTGGAATATGATGGGAGATATGGGGGTGGAGGAACCCCTTGTTGTCCTGCTGCACAGGCTACACTGTAATACTTCGGTGAAAATACGCTTTGGCAACGATGGTCCGAGAACAGATTCAATTGTCTCGATGATGCGGGTCTGCCAGGGCTGTATACTGGCCCCTTTTCTATTCCTCGTTTATACAAATGCCTTAGAGGCCCATCTACTGGAAAAGGGTCTAGATTGTCCCAAAAATGTGGTCAAATTCTGTGACAACATTACTCTATGCCGATGATGCTGTCCTTCTTGCAAGGACAGCTATGAGCCTTGAGAGATCCATAGATGCCTATGTAGACTTTGTCTTCCCTGGACTTAAAAGTGAACCATAAAAAGTTGTACGTTATGGTGTGTGGCCCCAAGTCAACAAAGTCAAAATCTTTCACCATACAAGGCAATCGGATCGAGAAAGTTCAAAACTTTTCCTATCTAGGGACACTTTTTAGCACCCAGTTATCGTGGGATCCCATGCTGACCCTTAGGTCACAGCAAACGACTAGAGCCACGGAGGCACTGTTTCGTTTTGCAGCAAATTTGGGCCATAAGCCCAAAAAACTACATGCCTCTCAATCGCTACTTATGGAGCTGAAGTCTGGGGTTTTAGTAATTGTAGAAAACTCCAATTAGTGGGAAATTATTTTATTAGAAAAATTTTGATGGTCCCCAAGAGCGCACCAACATCTTTTTGCTGCTCAGAACTGAGCCTTGAATACATTACGGATTGTATAGGACTTGCCCCTTTGTTATTAGGGATGAAAGTCTGGCATACAACATGGTAGATTTTTCAAGATCCATTATTATGGATTGTCTTTCCATGGCTAATACTGGGAGGATCCCCTGGCTTGGTTTTCTGAAACATACATTTAGTGAATTGGGTGTAATCGAGTTCTTTAATGACCCCTGTAATACGCCTCCTAAAGCAAAATCTTTGATAAAGCCCTAGTATTATTCAAGTGACAGCGCACGTCACAACCAGCAATTAAATCAGCGAAGAGTCTTGAGCATGGGCAATGATAGTTTTTCTACCAATCAGATGCAACCCTACTTGTATCTTCTTTTTGAGCCTCAACATAGATTTTATTTAACCAGATTCCCCTTAACCATGCTGCACTTTATGATAGCCTTTTCTAATCAAGGTGGTTGGCAGGACTACCTTCTGCCCTGCTCATGTAATAATGTTGCAAAACAATCTACTCTGCACTTTGTCTTGTTTTGTGTATTGTACAAAAATTTGAGATCCAAACTTTTGCTTCCAATACTGAGGCCATGCCTCCGTTTGTCTTATAGTGGAGGTTTTAGTCACTTACATTTGCTCTACTCTTTTGATATTTATGTTGCTGTTTAAAATTTTATAAGAGGAGCCCTCGTAATACAAAAATGATGCGGATAACGGAGTGCATTAATTCGTAGCGCATCCTATATTGCTTTTTTTGCATATGCACTTTATCTTTCTTGCATGGTGGGAATGTGATATCTTTTGTGGCTATGACAGATTTGGCAAGAAATGTACACTGAAATAGGTTTACTGAGTTCCCATTTCATTTCTTTACTTATTTGTCTGCACGTTTCATGGTTTTTATTGGATTTAGCATCCTCTTAATGATTTTGAGTATTTTACTTTTTTTTCCCGGAGTTTTATATAGCACTAACTCGACCCGAAGGTTATCAGGTATCATGAGCACCAGTTGCGTTACAAACAGATACATTCATTTTTTTGTTAGGCACAGGGAGAATAAGTGATTTGCCCAGGATGTTGAGCGTCGTTGCCGAGACTCGGACCCGGTTCCCAAGATTCGAGGTCGACCGTCCTAGCCGTTAGGCACATCCTCTCCCCACTACTTAAATTATGCATCTCTATTCCGTGACATATTTTATTGAATGAATTGTTATTTATGTGCTTTCATGATTTGCTTGCCAAATCGAATAAAGTTTAGGATTAATTGATTGATTGATTGATTGATTGATTGAAAGACAAGTCTTGTTTTATTAATCTGAATCCAAGAGAAGTGTAAGAAAGAAAAACTAAATCTGACACCAATGCTCTCACAATTATTTCAAGCTAACTACCCACCGCTTATGAATAGTCTAAAGACCGACCTAAAGAGATGGGCTCCCCTCTACTTATCATGGTTAGGCAGAATCCATGCAGTCAAAATGATTGTGCTGCCTACATTTTTGCATTTGTTTCAAAGTCTCCCCATCGACCTCAAATCTGGATTCCTGAGGACACTCCAGAACACGCTCACTACATTCATTTGGCAGAATAAACGTGTGCGCCGACCCTTTAAATTATAACGACGCCCTAAATTGGAGGGAGGGTGGAGTCTCCCAGACTTTAACCTCTTCTACAAGGCGGCTCAGCTTAGGGTGATCACGGAATGGTCCCAGAGAGAGTCAGATAAGCACAGGCTCCACATGGACAGGGCGATCGCTGGAAGGGTCATCTGGGACCTGCTGTGGAAACCAAGGGCGGACCCCCCCCCCCCCCGCCCGCCCCCAATGCTTATCTAAGTACCCCAACTAGAACTGTCCTTAGGGTGTGGGACGAAGTACTTCGGAATATTCCATGGACAACCTTCCCATCCCCTTTCACTCCAATTCATTATAACCCTATGTTCCCTCCAGCTCTGTGCTCAGGCAGGCCCATTTGACACATGGAGGGAGGCAGACTGCCTGACACTATCACACCTTTTCCACAACACGGATATACTCTCCTTCGAAAATTGCCAGAGTGATTTCTCTATTACGAAAGAGGAGTACTTTCACTATCAACAATTGCGCCATTGGGCTTTACAATCCGCTATTGGAAGCGCAGCTACGAGGGAGCTCACATCCCTGGAGAGCTTTATAAAGAAGACAGCAGGTACCAAGGGTATCATTACCTCCCTATATGATTTATTACTGCGCACTACACCCACACCCCCACCTTGCTACATAGCCTTCTGGGAGCGCACCCTAAGTAACAGCACCTCAGAAGAAGATTGGCGCACTCTTTGGAGGGACATACACAAGCATAACCACTCCCTAGGCCTGCGAGAAGCACACTATAAAATCTTGTATGACTGGTACATATACCCTACGAAATTGAAAAAATGCTTCCCATACACTTCAGATATGTGTTGGAGAGGCTGCGGACTCCTGGGCGACTTTCGTCATATCTGGTGGGATTGCCCGACTATTAGGCCTTTCTGGTCCGAAATCTTAGCCCAAATCAAAGAAATATTGGGGTATCCGGTGCCGGATGACATAGCCTCTGTATTATTGGGACTCCGATCTGACTCTCTGAAATTCCAAACAAATGCAGATAAGGGGGTGTTGTGCCTGTGTCTGGGGGCGGCGAAGATGGCGGTAGCAGCTGCGTGGAAGAAACCTGAAGCCCCAACCTTGACTCAGTGGCGCGCCCGCCTCTGGCATGCGATTACAATGGAGCGAATGAGCGACATATTTAGGGACAATTACATTTTTTTTTTATATATACATGAGGGTCCCTGCTCAGCTACCTCTCCACAGGCCTACCCTTAGTGGCATGCCCAACAAGAACGTGAGCTCTGCACCTATTTCAGTTCTGATTAGGCTTTCGGACAATACCTGAAATACCCAGGGACAGCCCCAGTCCTGGTGCACATCCTAATAACCATGCAAATATAAGAGCACACCACTATGTTTTGGAAATCCTGACTGAGTACTCTGTTTTCTTTTGGTTCATATTTTTTGTTTGAATAGGGAAGGGAGGGTAGGGAGGGCACAAGGGAGATTAGAGATAAAACGGGAGACAACAAATAAAATGAACCAACAACATGCTGTTTGAAACTGTACTTGGAAATAGCATTGTAGTCGAGAACGATGGTCCTTGTTTTTGATTCTTCTTTAAATGTCTTGTTCTTTCATTTTGTTTGTTCTGATGAAGAAAAACAATAAAAAGAAGTTTGAGAAAAGAAAGAAAAACAAATTTTCTCAAAATAATCACACTGTGCTACTAATTTAACCATCCAGGAAATGCTGCCAGCCCATACATTAGTGCAGATAAAAAGTTTTCTCTAATCACCATCATTATTGACGAAGCAGAATTGCTTTAAAGTGCCACATATAATCCACAATGGGCAAAAATATAAGATGTACATCTGTTTTTAAGTTTTGCATTATGATATCTGAGCGATCCAAGATTTGACAACCAAATTCCGAAGTAGCTGTAAGTAATAGTGCAATGAAACTGTTCTAAGCCTATTGGTTATGTGCTCTCATATCTGCGATGTTTATCAAAAAACCATCACCCTAATTTTTCACTATTCACTACCAGCCTGTTACATTGTTGTATTAATCTAAGACAGTGGTTCATAACCTTTGGACTTCTGAGGACCCCCACTTAATCATTATTGGAACCCAGGGACTCCAACTGACTCATTAGTGGAAGCTCAGAGCCCACACTTAGTCATTACTGGAAGCCAGGGACCCCTATCTAAACACTTTTGATGATTTGTACCGCAAAACAATACACAAAATTACAGAAACAAGCACTCAAGCAAATATAGAAATGATGGAATATTTTATTTGGTAGACAAATATTTAAAAAAGATCTAAATTTTAATGAGATGATTGGAACTTTTCTAAAGTCAATTGAGGCTACATATCGTCCATATTATATTCTGTTTGATGCAATTGCACTGCTTCAACAAATCAATTTGAGGATACCAACTTAATTTTTAGCCTTCAATGTCATATTCCTTCATGTTTACAGAGTGTTATAACATTTTCAGTTTTACATTTTGCTTCTTTATTTATATACTCTTTAATAATCCGTTATTAATATTTAATTTTCTAAGGAGTCGCAGACCCCTGAGTAGGGGTAGCGGACCCTCAGGGGGTCTCAGGACCACAGGTTAGGAACCACTGATCTAAGACATTAAGTTTTCACTGAAGGCCGATGTACATGCAGTCCAATTACCCTTTCTTATCGGCATATTGGATAACCCCGATATAGTGACTTAACACTTTTGATGAAAAAGACTTTGCCTTGGTCAAAGTGGAACAAAGAATTACTATATAGAGGCCTAAAAGCTGGGGTGTGCGTGTAGAAATAAAAACCTTTTTTAGGGGTTCACTGATACACCTGGTCCTTAAAACCAACGAAGAAGAGATTGGCACAGAAGCTGTAATATAAAAACAATGCATTTATTAACCTCACATGAGGGAGATTGCGTCATACGGTACCCGCAGGCAACTGTAGGAGGCATTCTAAGGAGTACAGAGAACAGGGGCCTTATATATGCATAGGTTACATAGTCAGCATAAAACCAAGGGGAGGTCCTGGCACATACAAGCATGCTTATTGACTAATATGGGTATACAAAATTTGCTTGCTCCACAAAGTGGGAGGGGAGACTAAACTGCTTACATCAGTAAGAATAGCCTGACAGTTCTATACTAGGAGCAGGTGCATTCTACCAGCTAGGCCTTTCTGAGCATGTGCAAGGCTCTGGAAGAGGGATAAAGCACATGGCGAGCACATGGCTAACTAAAATGGCTGCCAAGTACAAAATGGCTTTCAGCTCATGCGAACAGCGATTCCTGTAATCTTTAACAGATGGTCCTTTTAGCATGAGCTAAAGACATTCCTATGATCTAGAAGGAACATTAGAAAATATTTTGCACATTTATTCTCATAAATTCATCAATATCCTAATCCATTGCTAGGTGGTCATTTTTCATTCTAAACATTTCATTAAGCGGTTATATATAAGGTATAAGCAGGAGTACAAAGGGAACAGAGCATTGGGTCATACAGGTAGCAGGAGAGAGTAATGGCTATTATCACAAACAGAAATCTCAATATTTTTCCAACCCTAAGCAGAAAGCAAATCCCAAAACCATCTAGTCTAATTCTAAGTTTCAGGGCTCTGATGTATTTCAGTGACTATCTATTTCAATTTCAGAATAGCCAACAGCACATACCTAATAAAAACATTTTCAATAGACTTTTCCAGTGTTCCTTTTATGAGGGCTAGAGTATCAATTAATATACTCAAGGAAAGAGTAAAGTAACATTTGTCAACTGCTCAGATGAACTTTTCTCTATTATTATAAAAACAATCCTGGCTCCAGTGGACCAGGAGGACCACACAGGGCCATAGGAATTAGGACGAGGAGCCGCAAAGGGCTGCTCCTCCTCAAAAATGGGACGACCAAAGGGGTACATTACTAACAAAAAAAGAGTCCTTGGGAAATTGAAGCCGCTGTACAACCAGCCAGAGGGGAGTCTTCTCCCTGTGTCCGTTTGAGCCTCACAGGCAGGCTCTTGTTGTTCCCACGGTGGAGCTGCACAACTTGCAACTCAAGAAAACAATCACGGCCCAGATTGAGAAGAAAAAGTCTTTCTTTTAGGATAGGGCAATCACCCCCGCAGGGCAAATACCCTCAACGATCCTGTCCAGTGTCTCAGGCAGTGCACCAGTTTTCTTCACTTTAATCTAACAGGCACCAGAGACACAGCACCTGTACCCTAAACTCAAGTCCTTCCCTAACTCCTGTATTGCTCCGCTGGCGCACTGCTCTTTTGTTGGGGCCACAGATTGTACCCAGTATGCTCAGGCATCCCTTGATCAACAAACCGAGGTGCAGACTTGCATTCACTTGGGGACCAGGACTCAAAGGCCTGATGCTGGGATATGTGAAGCAACCCTTGTTTCAAAGGGGGTCACCTCAAGCAAAAGCCTCCTTGCCGTCCTTGTCGGTCTGTGACCCTCTCAGCTGGGCATCAAAAACTGGATGCACACAAAGATTTCTCCATCCTGATTTGTGACCCCGTCTTTCGTCCAAGACAGTGGCAGGGGTACACACTTCACGTCCCAGTGCTTCCGGCCTTCTACCTTCACTGAGGTCCTAGTTGCCAGCAATGCCTGTGCTGGTTCCCTTTATCTTGACTCCAAGCTGGACTGGCGCTGACTCCCCAGGCTGGATCTGATGTCTGGGCCCCTCTGGCAGTGGTTGTAGGGCAGCAAATATCTATTGGTGGACAGAACAAAAAATCTTTAGACAAGGCATACAAATAATCTATCAACAGAGAGGATAGTCTCAGAACACTTCCTTAGTCTTGGGGCGCCCCATACATTAGCAAGGCACCCAAGAACCACTTCATCTATCTGAGAGTAAAAAACACCACCCTGGACCTATTAGCGAGTATAAAAGGAACTTTTTGGTGAACTGACAAGAGTAATACGTTACACGATTTGATTTGTTTCTCCCAATCCCAAGCAGCCAAGGAAGTCTGTGTTCATTTACTAAATTCTGAGGAAAAAAGAAAAACAATACAGACATACTCCAAATCCTTACATTTGTGTATTCCTATATTATTCATCTGAAGAACCTCAAGAAAAAGGAACTTTTCTACACTTCTACTTATGAACCTTGCATTACTTGTACAGGACTGCAGACACTTCTAAAATTATTTCTCTTAATAAAAACACCTACGTTTTACACTTAGTCATACTTTCATGTTATAGGCGCAGCGGGAAAATCTAAAACTGCTAATTTAACAGGGATTCTTATTTCATAAATAACTAAAAAAAAACTCAACATAGTGGGTACATAAATTTCTCCAGCAGAACATGTTGTGACAAACAAACTCCTATAAAACAATATTTTCCTTCAAAATGTTTGCTGAGGATCACATGGGCGTCTTTCTTGCATTCTACTTTTCAAGATCCGGACTATGCAACATCATTTTCAAAAGGAAAAAACCCTATTCTCCAGCTCTAGGGAAACATCCTTAACAACGAAGTTTTTATAACGACTTACCTGAACAACGAATCCTGAACCACGACTTTCCTTAACCACGAGTCTCTCCCCTCCGCTCCTTCTGACCTGACACGATCTTCGCCCCCTTCATCCTGCCAGCTTGGTAATGCGTGGCACGTATCTGCCACGGTATTTCCCATGAATCATCCCATGAACTTTGGGCTTCGGGGTCATGTAGTGGCTATGTGTGGTCACAGGCATCGGGGAATAAGCTGTGCCTGAATTGTATTTACACTATCTTAAGATGGCAGTCATATGTATTGAGGCGATTTTGTGGTTTGTAAGTCCATTTTCTGTGTTTACATGAGGAAGACGCAGTTCATATGATGCACTTAATCAGACGGAAAGAGGAGTTTCTGTCAGTCGGTACAGTGCATTGATCCCGTCGGTTTGGGAGCAGTCGAAAGGAACAGGCTCACAGGTACGCGGTTACAATGCATTTGGAGTGCTTGTATGCTAAGGTGTTTGAGTTGGGTCACATGTAGCTGATTACATTTTGGAATTTTTCAACAGCAAAAGATGGGTGCAGTTGCATAGGAATTTATCTAACTTATAGCGATTATGCTGAATCGCAAGGTCTGATCAAACTTGATATGAAATAAGTTTTCAAACACTGTGCAAACGTGCATACTGAGTGGATAGTCCAGGATTTTTAAGACTAATTAAACAATGTTATTGATGCAGGATACGTTTTTCCAAGTTCTTACCGGCAGACTTCCCAATCTTCTCTTTTTTCTCATTCTTAGCTGGAGAGTTGCTTGACCTCCACGGAAGTTTAGCATCAGCTGCCTACTTCTCATTAGTTCTTCGCAGTTGGTCATTTTGCTTCACACACAGAAGTATTGTTATTACAATAGTGCCATCTATTGGCCACTCACGAGGTGTTTTTTTTCGTGGTTTAGGAACTCGTTGTAAAAAATGTAGTGGTTTGGCATTGCTCGTTGTTTAGCCTTCGTGGTTAAGGAATTTGTGGTTTAGGAAGTAGTTGTTTAATCATATATCCCCAGCTCTAATAAGGGCTGTCAGCTCAATTACACAAACTAACTAATGAAAGACTAGCAATGCCCTTGCAAAACTGTATGTAGCATGAGAATAACATAAACAATAATGGTGTTGTCACCTGAGATTTTTGAACAGAAACCCCACTATACAGTTCCCTTTAAAGGTCAAATAAGGGAACATCAATCTGTTCTACTCATTCTTTCATACAGGATGGGCAGTAACATGGCATATTTTTTTAATCATTTTATTAATTCTAACAATTTTAAAACAGTATTACTGAATAGCCAATTAAATGTCTCAATGCCATTTCCTAGACAGCTTAGACAGACTCAAGAGAGAGTGAGAAAGAGAGAGAGAAAACATAAATTTGCTTACCCTTAATTTGCCCAGGAGCTAACCTCCTTCCCCCATTTCGACAGTAGGAAACCTGAGACAGGTAACCTTCTGTCGACACTATTTACCCACATTTTTGGCAGCTGGGCACAAACAAACTTGTAGGAGATATCTTAGAAAGTGGCTATTTTCTTATTCAGCCTAACACAAGCACATTGAGTTAACTTTAGAAAGCGTTAATAACCAACTACCAATTCCTTCAGCAATTGTACTAGTTTAACATGAGGGCGCATGAATGCAAACTAAAATCCATTGCCTCCTTATCTCAGCCCTTGCACAGTAATCTTTAAGCTAAAACCATTATTTTTATTTACATGGCAGAGCTATGCTCTACTCAGGGCCCACATACGCCACTGCATTTCCTTCTTTTCATATTACTGCGCAAAACTTGCTTTTGCCAAAAATAGTAAGCAAAGCTTCTCTTTCTCTCTCTCTGCGCTGTCATCTCTTCTTTCAGAATCTTTTCGGAGGTCGAAGTGCCAAAGCAACCCTTACCCTTAGCCCTGCTAGGTTGCTAAATGCAGAACTTCGACCTCTGACGCTTACCAGCTGTCCCATTTTTGTGCAAGGCTTTCCATGAGGTCTTTCTAATTCAAAGCAACTCTGGAGAATCACAGCTGAAAGGCAGTCCTGTTCCGTCCAATAATTTTAAAGGTAGGATCTAACTTCTGCTGTGTTTTTTTTCAATACTTGTCTCTATCTGTGTGCAGTGTATGGTGTGGTTTAAAAACAGTTCTTGGGTGGCAGGACAGCTTTTAAAAAGTAAATTGTGCCCAAATTCGACTTTGGTGGTAGGGGCACTTAAAAATGAATAACCTACAATGTTTTGGCATATTAGGGACCCCCAGGGTCTCCCTAGATATCCCAGGGATGGGGGATCAGAAATGTATAAGGTACACCCTTATAAAATAAGTTTTTATATGCCTGGATAAAGTGAAATTTCACATTGCACTCCCCACATCATGGTAGAGTGCTACTCAAATCCAACTTTGATGCTAGGAGCTATATATTATTCATAGTATGATTATCAGACATTACAAAGATCAAAAACGATTTTAGGGCAATTATTTTTAATAAACATTTTTTTTTCCATATAATCAAAATCCCCCTTTTTTTTTATAATGATCACCAACCCTTTTGATGGTTCCACATATGAAAAGCAAGCCTCATTCCTTTCCTATCACCTTTAAATGCATTCATTTATAATACTAAGCACAAAAGCCTTACTGAAACATGAAAAGTCTGCGTCACTTTTAAAGGACAGTAATTATTTAACATCAGAACCACGGATGTGCTTGTTAAAAAGGCATTAAGAAAGAAAATCCCTTTTAATCTTTTCTCTGTTATCCAAAATAATGAAACTGTCTTTTCTTACTTTTAAAATCAGCAGTTTTTAATGCACGCTTTCAAACCATGTTTGCACAAACTTAAGATCTAGTTGACCCAGCATTTTTCCTTGTGGCTTGCATCCTTCGAGCAGACCTCTTTAAACAGCTGCAAAAAGAAAAGCTCTCTTTCTGGTGCAGGAAATTTGAGCGCAGTTTAGTCTATTTAAAACTCAGGCCTTTCAAGCCAGCACAAATCTATCGTCTCGTAATGTCGTGTTTATTTCAGCAACAACCAATTTACTCAGATGGCGTGAATGCCTTTCAATATTAATATATAAGGATAATACTGTAACATTTTGCATTTTAGTCCTAGTTGTGTGAAAGCACACAAATTCGTTTTTTTTTTAACCTTTCTATGAGGCCTTTTTATTGCTATTGAGTGTTAATTCTAATTTATTTTTTACCATTGTGGCAATTTGCACACATCTATTCTTTGTTACTGGTTTACTCCTAATGGTAGCGTGCAGCTATTTAGCATATGTTACATTATTCATTCCCTGAATTTTAAAATGTAGTTCTTTAAATGACATTTGCATAACAGAATGACAACAAAAACCAAATTTAGCTCATTCCAGACATTTTCAGAAGGGGGTCATACACTCATAACACACAACACAGCGCGCTTAAGGCTAGCCATTCTTACACAAAAAACATAGTCTACTTTACTGAAACAAGTACTTTCAAGCATGTCAGTCCACAACCACATACAACAAAAAAAACAATTAACCCACAAATCAACACTTAGGACAAAAACAAGAGACAGCCCACAGACTGTACTCGAACCAAACTATTTGTACATACCAATTGTAAGTCATATTTACAAGAAGAGCTCTCAAAAGTAGTCCAAAAGACTGCACCAAAACAGCCCAAAAGACTGTTCCATGTTCAAGAAGCCAAAATACACCAAATTCGCCAGTTTTGGCTGGTAGAACACTCAAAAAGCGCTCTGCATATCACCACTTATGAATGTTACTAAGTCCACAGATCTGGATCCTTTGTGTGTGTATATATATATATTTGGTTCCATGGTGTACTAGTCATCACGGAAGAAATACCATTTTTACTATACCTAAACCTATTTAGGTATCCCCTCTGAGGGGAGTCAGCGGAGTACTTTCTAAATCCATATTGGTACCTCCAAGACAGCAACACTTTCTACGAAGTGTGCTAGAAGCAGGCATGTCAAGAATATTATAGCATATATAATATTATACTCCAAGTGACACTTAACACAATGTGTGCCGTTCAAGTTTTCAAAGTTAGAGAAAAATCTCCTCATTACCTGCCTTCATTTGCTGCAGCAAACAAACAAACAAACAAGAATCTTGGCCAAGACATTCCAAACAAAAGTGTTGCTACAGCAACCTTACCAAAGCAAAGTCTCCAGCTTCCAACTGCCAAGTTCTGAATGACCTAACGGTCGTTTTAAAATACTTACGCCAAAGAGGTTCTCAGTCGGGAGCGGCAAACACGTGGAGAATCAAATCAGGAAGACCAGAAATTACACTGGTCTGCAAAGACAAAGAATCTCTGTGCGCAGGGTACCTCCTCAGTGGATTCCTGTCCTGTCCTGTCCTCCTCAGTAGATTCCTGTCTTCCGTCAAGACCACTCCCTTGGATAGCCGCTTCTCCGATGAGTCCCTGTTCGGGCGCCAATTTGTAGAAATAAAAACCTTTTTTAGGGGTTCACTGATACACCTGGTCCTTAAAACCAACAAAGAAGAGATTGGCACAGAAGCTGTAATATAAAAACAATGCATTTATTAACCTCACATGAGGGAGATTGCGTCATACGGTACCCACAGGCAACTGTAGGAGGCATTCTAAGGAGTACAGAGAACAGGGGCCTTATATATGCATAGGTTACATAGTCAGCATAAAACCAAGGGGAGGTCCTGGCACATACAAGCATGCTTATTGACTAATATGGGTATACAAAATTTGCTTGCTCCACAAAGTGGGAGGGGAGACTAAACTGCTTACATCAGTAAGAATAGCCTGACAGTTCTATACTAGGAGCAGGTGCATTCTACCAGCTAGGCCTTTCTGAGCATGTGCAAGGCTCTGGAAGAGGGATAAAGCACATGGCGAGCACATGGCTAACTAAAATGGCTGCCAAGTACAAAATGGCTTTCAGCTCATGCGAACAGCGATTCCTGTAATCTTTAACATGCGGAAGCACCCCTCTTTTAGTACTCTGCTTGCACGGATAGTCTCAGAGATGTTGCTTCCAGAGCCCAGTTTAACTCCTATCCTGTACCATCTAAAGCTGATTTTTTTAAAGCATATTTTATTGATTTTTCAAAACAGCACATTGATACACTCAGAATCTTGGTCTGCATTGCAGATACCCCTTTCCCATGTTACCACAGAAATATTTTTTTCTTTCCCTCCCTGGTTCATGTCAACCTGCAATGATCACAGTTTTGGTAATATCCATAGAGGATCAAAGGTACAGACAAGCATTATTCACAATGCAAATTATCTATATGTGTCAAGTTCTGCTAGGTGGGGATCGGGGACTATCTGTGGGCTTCCCGACAACAAATGGTTTGAAACAGGGGTGTTTACTTGCGCCATTGTTATTCTTTCTGTAGATACTCAATTTCCTAGTTTTATTCCGAAGGGATTGGGCTTCCCTCCACGTATCGGAGGTCACCTGGTATCCTGCTTATAATATGCAGACGATCTCGTAATCCTTGATTTAACTCCCAAAAGGTTTAAACATCCGTTTTAGGGCGTTACAGCAGTATGTGGGTTTGCATTACTTGAAAAGTAACTCTTTGAAAAGTAAAGTCTTAAGCTTCCAGGGTAAAACAACGTGTAATCATTCCAACTATTCGTGGTACTAAGGTTTGCAAAAAATTGAAACGGTGAGAACGTATACATTTTTTGCGAAAATCATGTGTAGCACTTTAAATGAATCAGAACACATCTCGAATAGTATTAGTAAGGCACAATCACAGTCCAAGGGGTTGGGTGCATTTTATAATGCTGTGGGTAGGAGACATTGTTCCCATCTTTTATCTGTGAACCAGGCCAAAATCCCACCCACCTTACTATATGCGGTGGAGTTAATTGATGTGGTAAAATGGAGTTTCTTAGAGAAGACTGAATGGCAAATACTAAGGAGATTATCAACAGGTAACACTCTACCGGCTACTGCAGATTTAAGATTGAAATTTGGGATTACAAGCTCATTTGCACAAGCCTTGGAGTGGTGCGATGGGCTCATTGCTTTTTGAGAAGTGATTGTAACTCCCTAAGGCATTTTATAGGTAAGGAGATTTTTGAATTGAAAAATAAAATTCTATGTTTTTAGGAATTTCAATTATGCACTAGACCAACTAGATTTGGACCAAAGTTTGGTATCTTCCCTATCGCTATCCCCACTAAAAGCCATTCTCTAACAGGCTTTTCAATCTAAGCCTTCATCTGGAAATTCATTCCTGTAGTAAGAAAGAGAGTTACAAAGTAGTAATGAACTCTATTATTTGGAAAAAACCCTAGCCATTCTTGACATGGAATATGGCCCATGGGATCAGACGTTTCTCGACAATAAAGCAATTAAATATCCTACCTTTAAATGTATTAACATCTAAATGGTATTGATCAACCAAATGTATGTAATCTCTATCAAAATGGAGTTCAGGACCTGAAACATATATTGTTTGTCTGTCCTGCTTTGTTGTGATATCGTCGCAAGATGTTGAGACCCATCTCCTTGAAATTCTCTGTTTGAACGATGGCTGAAGCTTTGCATTTATTGTTTAGCCTTCCAAATGAAATGTTTTGTTTTCATTTTTTAACTTTAAAAAAACTTGTATTGAAAGTTTTAGTATAATTTTTGTTCTTTGATTTTGGATCTGAATTTATTGCAGAGGGTAATCGGCTAAATTGGTTTTATTGTATATATATTATGTGGTCTACTTTCTTCTTTTGTATTCTCTGGTTTTATGTGGACCGCTTCCGAGTTCCAAATCATGAAATAAAACTAGAACTATATCTATATATGACCTATTTGTCACCAATACCAGGAAAATGATAAACAAAATTATAAGTTAATAGGAAAAGAAAACAGATTATAACTATAAACAATTAAATGCTACTGGAGGGGCGTGGCAAAGATGGCGACCAGACTCACCATCTTGGCTACTCGCCAGGCTTGAGCTCCTCGCCAGGCCCACTAACATATCCTGCCCCATCCTTGAGACGTCTCCATCCAAACACTAAAAACCCTAATGCAGTAGGAGTGAACCAAACCAGCTGTGATACCGAGCCAGAACGGAGCCCGGGCGGCACAAGGCAACAGAACGACAGTCCAGGCAGGTGCCTGAAGCAACGCCTCCCCGAGAGTGGTGCAGCCCGACTGCAGGTGGTGAGGGGCCCGGAGGTCAGGGCAGCTCCAAGATGGAGAATGACCGATGCTCAGTGCGTAAGTGCCGCCGCAACACGGGGTCCTGCAGGGTGAGAGAGGAAGGGCGTGGGCCGAGAGGGTCATAGGCCCTATGAAGAGCCGACCACTGCCGCTTGGAAGCCACACAGACGGTGCTGCCAGAGTGGGTGCGGCCATCATGTCCCTGGCCCCTGGAGGCCAAACAGAGACTTCAGACTGTACTGAATGAGGTGAGGGGGTGAAACGCTGCGACCTGTGTCCCTCTCCCAGGACACGCAGGACCGCAATAGTCCTGGGTCTCTTGCCTCCCCCCACACATACCGTGCTGTGAAAAGCATGGAGATTGGACACACATGAAGGTGTACGGAGATCACAGATACCAGCACCCTGCATATAGGGACAAAAGCAGAGAACGGCCCATTCGCTGCACCCTTCGAAATAGTGAAACTGCTGACCATGAATGCTTGCAACAAGAAACCCTACTACCTCCAATAAAGAACACGCGCAACAGCACATACGCCCAGCAACTCGGGCTGTATGAAATTGAATCAAACTGGAACACGCTGGTCACCTCTGACACGTGGTGGCATCACCCAAGCTACAAACAAGACCTGCACCGCTCACGATGCCAAATCCACTCTGGGGATAAGAGAACTGCACAGTGGCTGACACCCCGTAACACAGGAGTGTACATACTGGAGACAACCTCTGGAACCTCACCCTTATTCCCCCGCAGGGGTATCACTCACAGCAATAAAGGCACCTGACCCAAAAGGTTAATAGTGACTTTAAATGTGTTCTAGATACAGGCAAGGACTGATCAACACTGCCCCTGCAGGGTGCCAGTTGCTCCAAAATGCACGTTCCTTCCAACAGTGGGTAGAGGAAATGCAAATGTGGGATATGTGGAGGATGAGAAACCCAACCCATAGGGAGTACTCCTTCTATTCTCTGATGCATCAACTACAGACTAGGCTAGACCTGTCCCTTTGCTCTGCCACAATGAGGGGGCAATAGTTGACATGGAATACCTAGCACGCACCATCTTGGACCACAATCTGCTGAAAATGGTGGCAGAGTGGGGGTGAAAGCAGAGCCAAGATCCCAACCTGGAGGTTTCACTCTGAGGCACTACAAGATATGCCCTTCCAGTACATGATAGACACTCACATCTCCGAATACTTAATAGAAAACAAAGGCTCGATCCAATCCAGGGTGACGGAATGGGATGCCTTCAAGGTAGTCATAACAGGACACTGCATAGCCACAACATGGGTGGTGAGATAAACTGTACTTACAGACGACTCAATAACTGAAGTCGACCTGCAACACCTTGAAACGCATATACCCATGAACCTGGATAGGGACGCCAGGCCTAAAGCCCTACGACGTAAACATATAGAGCGCTACTAACCAGACTGGGAGTGCTAGACTTCAAAAATTAAATAACCAGACAACCAGGGGAAGGGGACAAAGCAGAGAAAATACTAGCATGGTTACTGAGGGAGGACATGGCACACAGCCCCATAGCAGTTATATTATGAAATGACGGCGAGGACATCACCTCGCAAGTAGATATAAATGCTGCCTTTCGTGACTATTACACCACCCTGTACACAAAGGTCCCAGCACTGACTACTGACCAACTACTTGAATACATCCGAGAAATACTGATATACCGATACCCAGCTTTGATCCCCTGCAACCCAGTGAACTAGACAAAGTGGTACAGATAGAAGAGGTACAAACTGTCACCACACAAATAGCATGGAACAAAACACTGGGGACCAATGGCCTCCCCATTGAATTTTGCTCTAGCTACAGCACTTACCGATCCCCGAAGCTGCTCCAGATGTATACTGAAGCACAGGCGAAGGAACTACTGCCAGAATCCTTAAGAAAAGCATTAATCGTGGTGCTTCCTAAACCAGGCCAAGATCCCATAGACGTGAGCTCCTATAGACCCCTGTAGTTGTTAAACTTGGAATACAGAATACTAGAGAAAGTTCTTGCGAACAGACTGCTGCCAATAGTCCATTCAGACCAAAATGTATACATTCCTGACAGGCACACATTTTTAAATATCAGAAGACTACTATGCCTAATGGAAGACAGCACAACTGCCAATAGGGATTGCCTGACAGTGTCTCTTGACATAGAAAAGGCATTCCATGGCCATGGTTAGCCTTATCTCCTAACAGCACTCAAGAGATTGGGCATCGGTCCCACATTTATGGGGTGGATTCATACTCTATACAGTCAACTGATGGCCAGAGTTAAGATGGGAATGGTTATATCCGACCACCTCACAATAGGCAGGGGTACCTGTCAGGGTTGCCCACTCTCCCCACTGATTTTCGCACTAACCATGGAGCCATTGGCGTGTTAACTTTGTACAAAGGCAGCTGAGTCGGGGATGCGTGTGACCGGTTGATTGCGTATCATCTCATTATATGCGGATGATGCCCTGATTTATCTACATAATGCACATAAGACACTGCCACAACTTGAGAAGCTGCTGAAAACCTTTGGGGAGATCTCAGGCCTGAAAATTAATTGGGCCAAGTCCAGCCTCTTTGCCCCTAGGATTCATACTGGAAGATCAAAGGCCGGCAATCCCCCTACCCAACTTGATTTGAGATTTTATATTTCAAAATATCTAGGCGTACAGATATATCATAGAACTCCGGACCTCATAGAAGGCAATCTGGGCAAAGTTGTCAGATCGATCCGAAGTTCCATGCTGTTCTGGCTCTCCCGGTCACCAGTAGGCCGATTGGGGATAACTAAAAAGTCTAATATTACCAAGACTATTATATTTCTTCACTGCCTTACTGGTGATCCTCCCACAGTCTTTTTTCCAGACACTGCATGGCCTGCTTTCTGCCTTCATATGAGGGTGTGGCAGAAGAAGAGTGGTGCTGCATGAGGTACAGCACCCAATGGCTGAGTGCAGACTGGGGGGTCCCTAGTTATAAGCTATACTGTGCTGCAGCACAACTACAGTGGCCAATGAAATGGCTCGGAGAAGGCCCAAACGCAGAAAGACAGGAAGTGATGCGACTATTAGGTAACACACCCATCCTGACCTGCCTCCTTCAGTCTGCCGGAGATATACCTACAGGGACTGAGTTGATGATGGCAGCCAAGTTATGCAGGCGTAAATACTTACATACAAACAGATGCCCCTCTCCTTACGCCACCCCCATACCCACAATTATAACTGTGGGCACTACTGGAGTCCCGGGTAGTATTGAGAAGACATAGGGCGCATGCCTGGAAAGAAGCTGGAGTGACACAGGCGGGAGACCCATTCACTGAGGGCAATTTAAATACATTTGAGGACATGGTTGATACTTATGAAATACCGCAGGGCCAGGTTCTAACAAATAATGCACTCAAACATTTCATACACACAAGATGGGGCGAGGGACAAGTTGAACCAACAACTTCTCCGCTCCTAGCGAGTCTTTTCACCCACGGTACGGGTGGGAAAGCTGTGACAACAATGTACACCCTACTGCTGACACAACTACACAACCTAAACCCCAGTAATAGTGCTAAATGGGAAACTGATCTGGGACAAGAGTTCGACTAAACAACGGGGGGTGATCAAGGCACACGTCAAACAGGTCTCCTAGAATTCGAGATTCTGCTATACACTCAATTAACTACATCAAACATACCTCACCCCACATCACATTCATCGTATGTTCGGGGGGGGACGCCCAAAGAATGTCCCCACTGCCGAAAGATAGATGCAGGGTTTTATCATTGATGTGGGAATACCAGGTGCTGCAACATACATGGGCAACAGTAACAAGAATCATGCCAGAGATAGTAGACCGTCGGAAACCATGTACACCTGAGCTCTGCCTTCTAGGGCTCATGCCGAGATCCAAAAACAACAGACTGTTGTGTAGATTTGTAGATATGGCGCTTAAACGGTTTAAAAGATGCAGTGCGAGAGCAGCCCCAGAAGTGGGACTGTGCATAAGAGACTTGTTGAAGTGGGCAAAGGCAGAAGCTGATACACTCTCACTACTTAGACTGAAAGAAGGACGCAGACCCATGGGATGTCTACATTGGGAATCTGGAAGCAAAGAATGAAACTAGACACTAGACCACCCTGAACACAAGATTCGTTCTAACCACAATAATTTGAAGTCCGACCTCGGGATTGGAACCTGGACATGAGACAACTAATACGGACTAACACTGAGCGCCCATACCCACACAAGACTGTGAGGCCGCATTCCTGTGGCCCCTTACAGCAAGAAAACGTCAATGGGGACAAACCCGAACACCGTGGCCCATTAAGAAGATAACAAGAAGTCCTAGACACATTTCAGCCTCCTCTGTGAAGTGTAAGGTGAGCTTCTAGGCAGAGCAAACAATGTCTGGTCATGCACATTCACCTTAGGTAGAACAAACAAAGGGCATCAAATGTGATGAGATTGCTTTGGGTAATACTACTATACTCCTGGGAATAGCCCTGGGCTACATTTCATGTTGCTTGATAGCTTGTGTACGCAGTTTAAGAAGGGGAACCAAGCTTCTGAAAATCAGTCCAACTCCGTTTCAGAAGGACCATTGTGGCCCAAACTGTTGCATGGCTCAATAAGTAAATACAGATGCTTGTCATCCACATAGGTTTTCATCAGTGAGATATAGTTTGAGTCTTTATGCTCAGCAGTCAAGCATTGACCTCTGGGCATATTGCCGCCATTTAGAAAGATAAAATAGAGAGCATAAAATGTGATGAAAATGCTTCCACTAATGTTGCTAAACCCCAGTGAATGCCTTGGGCAGCATTTTCCAGGGTCTTCTATATTGAAGGCTCTAATACAAAAAAGAAAAACGTTTACAAATCAGTCCGGCCTCTCTAGAAAATGAGCAGCCTAAACTGGACTGTTAGAACTTATCTCCAAGCACAAGATAGCAAACATCCCCAGTCATGTTGTTGTCTCATTTTTCTGCATATATGTTTAGCGTAACCTACAGTCAAATATTAGTATTGAGGCAGTTCTTAGTTGTATTTTTCAAAATCAATCCAGTGAGATACGACTAATGTTTCAAGCCTTCAGTGTCATCCCAAAAATTTGTTCTTAAAATAAAAGATGTTCTTTTTCATTTTCCCGATATACAGACACAGGTTTGCAGGTATGCTGCTTTATCAAGGCTCACAATGCTATGTCAAGGTAAAAAAAATACGTAATTTAAGATTTCTTTTAAATTCTCTTTTTAAATTCCCGTGATAAGTTCAGCCATCCAAGATGGCAGCACATTCACGTCACATTTCTGCGAAGATTCCACTAATAAATACCTCAATACTAATATTTTATTGCAATATAGGAAGACACAATATGTGGTAATGTATTATGCGGCTCTCATCCCGGGTTGGTATCTGGACTCTATATACTGTATTTGAATTTTTGTATAGTGTAGGTTACCCCAAAACTGAAATAACTGCAAAGATAATGATGGCAATATTTTTGAGACAATCAAAAATATTGTTTATATTGTTTAGACACAGCACACATAGTTATAGGCTTCTTAAATGGAATATTCAAAACCACTTAGAAAAATTGTAATTCAATATTTTTTAATACTATGTCTTTGACAAGTGTGAGTCTAGCAGTCTCTAATAACTATAATTTTACCAATAGACTGATGTGTGAATCTCATGCGCATGGGATCATCATAATACAAAATTAGTTTAAACTTAACCTCAAAAACTATATGATTCAGGTATATCAAAAGAGTAGACACAACATCCATGAAATATTAGTTCATTTGTAATTCACATTGAATTAGTGAAGATTCCTGCTTTTTAGGTTTCACCTACAGCCCACATGCCAGTGGCGGCAGGTGGATTTTAAAAGTGGTCAGGCGGAAATTGCAGTCCTGATGAAAATGTCCAGCCGAACTGAAAAAGTAGCGTATGGGGGGAGTTTTCCCCCCCACAAGAAAATTTTGAAAATTAAAAAGTCAAATGGTGGATTTTACAGCATACTGTCAGTCACTTAAAACTTTGCGCTTCAAGATAACACATAGAGCAGCAGCACAGTGCAAAGTATTTCCACCTAGATATAACTGCACAAAAATATAAGTACGCTCTGCCTTAAGAACAATTAAGATCTCAGTAGAAAACTTGTTTTTGTGTACGATACCTTATACCTTTTTAGGTCTCGCCTACACAGCGCGCATGCGCTGCATAGGAGGAGACCTCATGTAATTGATTCGGTTTTCAGGCCAAAAACGTGCACGCTTTGCATTGCTTTGAATGGCAACGCGTGCACGTTTGGCGATTCCCTTGCGGGAGCGAGCTTAATTAAAACCATCTGTTTGTAATTAACCTTCAAACAGATGGTGCCGCTCGCTCCCGCAAGGGAAACGCTGTCGGCCGCACTCCCCCCACCTGGTTTCTGCACACATCTCACCTCTGCGGCTATCTCACTCCGGGTCAACGTGGGGTGACCCTTGCTGCGGCTACCCACCCCCTTCATAGCCACTGAGAGGGAAGAGCGGACTCTTAAGGTAATTTCCATTTTTAGACGTTTTCCAAGCCGAAAATGTTTTTTTTCTGTGTTTTGTTTTTTTAAATAAAGGGCGCTGGCGGATCAAGCTGGATTGATCAGTGCATAACAGCATTTGTATACCGCTTGAACACGGAGCCTCTTGACCATTCCAACCACTGCCCCCACCAGCTGATTAGCTGGTGAGTAATCCAATTTAAGCCATTCCCCCCCAAAGCCCGTAGCTCATGTTGTTTGCCCACTTTCCTTGCAGTAGATAGGGACGTGCCACCCGCCTGATCCTCAGGCGCACTTTCACTTCCACTGGAGCCAGTAACTGATTCCGAGCCGTCCGCTGACCATTCAGCTCCATCTGATAATAAAAAAAAGCAGTAATTCATGTCGGGATCCGAGCTGATCGTGCCTGCCCGGTTCTGCACATTTTTACTAGCCTGGAAAGGTCTACCATGAGCCCTCCCTTTCGGGGGTAAGCCTGTGCTTATGGCTGAATCATCACCGAGCATCACCTGCCCCATGTCTGGACTGAACACGGAGCCCGCCAGTTCTTGATTTGTTCCCCCCTTATATGGCTCAATTAATTCTTTAGAAGTTACCTTGCATGCTGTACTGGGTCCCTCTTGAGCCAGAATCTCAGGCGGAACAACTTCTTGGGGGCTCGTCTCTGCCTGGTTAGTAGACAAATTTTCCCTTGTGTCCAACGGTGCCTCCGTAATTACAGAATTCACTTCAGCTGTCACTTGTGTGTCCGTATGTAACGTAACTGCTGCTCTTGTAAAGCGCTCTGATACCTCCGGGTCTAGTTAGCGCTATATAAAACTCCCCAAAAAAACCACACAAAAAAACTTGCTGCCTTGATTCCCCTGCAGTATTCGCTCCTTTATGAAGTAGCTCTAGGACCATAGCACCCAGTGTGCGCTGTGAGGGTAGGGGCTCCCCCTTCACCTTCTTCTCTTCAGCCGAGTCTCTCCTGGCTAATGCTAGCAAACATTGCCCACGCTGCCGTGGCTCCACTCCGGAACCGGCAGAAGCCGGTAGAGCTGACAGAGCCGCTGGAGCCGCTACACCGTTTGCCTTCAGACTGCCTGCTCTGGCTCCCGCTGCCTTTGGACCCATTCTGTCCTCCTGAACAAGATAAGAATAGCAGCTGTAATGTCTCAAAGCAGCTGCAAGCAAACGCCGACAGGCAGAATGAAACTTCGTCCGCAACAATGTATCTGCACGTCACTAATGGCAACTGCATGCTATGGAAAAGCCAGATAACATAACATGTCAATCTTGAAGACTCCGTTATTGTGTTGCCTTTTTCGTCCTGCTTAAATTCTAAATGGCTTCACGGCAAGCGTAACATCACCCAGTTATGATTTTTATCAAGCAGCTCTTTGCATTCATCCACTTTTTATTTATTTTTTACTGTAATGTTTAAGTAGTAAGTTTAGGCATGTACTGTGGAATAAAGTCACCATGTAAAAGGATGTTGATTAATATTCTATACGTGAGAAGGTGTAACACTCAAATTAGGCTACTTATAATCTGTCACTTAACACTTCGCTTTTTATATTTTCAATGACTTCAATGCCATACATATATTCTTGCAACCTGTTCTCATCATAAACATACAGGTTCTCTGATCACAAATGCGAAACCTAATTAAAAGTGATGATTTACTCGTTTAGTGGGTATTGGCTGGGGTGTAGCAAAGGTGCCTTGGGTCCTAATACAAGCAATCAAATTGGGGCCCTTCCCCCTGGCTTTTAATTATACAAATATATAAAACACAAATAATATGGATGCAGTGGGCCCCTTCGTACCCAGGGGCCCGGTGTCACTACGCCTGCTGCACCTTCGACATCTTTCTACATTCCTCTTCCGTATGTTAACGCACTGCGTGCTGTTTGTTGCAGAACGAATTTGATACAGTCTTGCATAGTCACATATGTTGCTTAACACAGCGATAAGATGCCTTTCGACTGTAACAAAGTTCTTGCTCCATAAACATTGTTTTACAAAGAACTGAAAGAAGTTGCCAGAACGGTTGCTTTACGAAAGAGGGCAGAGCAGCACAGCCCCGAAGCATTCCTCCTGCGTGGGCTGGGCTGGGTGAGTCATTTCCTCATTAACCTCTCGCAAGCTGCAGCCAATGACTGGAGCAAGAAAAGTAGACTTTAGTTACTAGGTGTGGTTTCACGTCCGCTTCATAGAAAACAAGCATTGGCATAGCCAATAGGTCTCGCCTTTGGGACCTAATAAGTGCTTAGCCATGCAACAGTTGATGTTGTTGCACCAAGGATATTGTGCTGCATAACTAAATACTTATAAGGTCCCAAAAGCGAGACCTATTGGCTATGCCAATGCTTGTTATAGTTCTATTGGCTGTTTCAGATTTTTGGCTACTCAAAAGAGACCGAGGCCAGAAGCATTCAAACAAGATTCCCCCAAACTAAGCGCACACCCCAGAAAGACAGGCTCCTTACTGCCGGCAGTACCCATGTATTGCTTTCTTGATGTATTGTATCATTCATCGTAACCAATTTCCTCTGAGATCATCAATGCATGCTAAGACAGGAAATAGAGAAGTGCCATGCTTCTCTGTGTCTGCTAAAGTCACTTGGACATTGCCATCTGTTTGTCCATTTTCCTTGAATTCCCCTTTTGCTTTGTGATTGCTTGGCCCTTGCGGTCCACTAATGCCACCCAAAGAACACATTACAATATTTCCATACATTTGCACACACACGTCTTTGAAAAACTACTGGTGATGCTAATGGTGCACACTATGATTAAAAATGCTTTTGAGCTTTAAAGCTGCTTTAGAGAAGGCACTGTGAGTACGCACACTATAAAACCATTTGTATTTAAAATTGGTTTGAAAGGGCAGCAGCAAGCACAGTCAGTGGTCATTGTCTGATGCCACACAGTCTGCTCTAGCCTCCAGATACTGGCAGCTACACTTGCCCCCTGAGCCAGGAAGAGATGGTGCTTAATGCATATGTTGCCAAGATATGCATCGGTCAGGTGCTGAGGCCCTGTATATATGGTTTCATGAAGGCCTTTCCATGGTGTCCGAGTCGAGCGTGCAGGCTTATCTGGTGGGAGTGGTGACTTATGCTCTCATTCCAGCCCCCTCCTCATAGGTAGGCTACATACAGCGGCTTCAACACACTCTTTTTCCTCTCTAGGTGCTCATGCAGGTCAGACTAGCTCCTGGCTAGAACCTGGGTGAGAGAAAGACAGACACACACACAAAGTCCTACTCATGGTCATGGCAGTAGCCATCCTGGTGGCAAAATCTTCTCCAACCTCTCCAGATCCTGGGGAAATGCTTGGTGCCATAATAAGGCCTATCCAGGCCTAGTCCCATTAAATCCTACTCTGCCAGTCAAATCGTGCATCTCCTAAATCACATTCAACAATCACAGCCACAATGTGCCAGTTAGCACCATTGGCGTCCATCAGTGTAAGCTATGCCCATCCTTTAAGAACGTAGATTAAGGTACACCACACCTGCTTCAGACCCCCTTACAGAACCCTTATCATCCCTCTCCAAATACTTACTGAGTCTGGAATCAAACAAGGAAGCTTTCAGTCTGGACGTGCACCTCTTTGAATAAATTGGTGCTATAGCAATAAACATAATAATGAACTGCGGAGGATTATAAAACCTGGAAAGCATAATTATTTTTTATGTCGGATAACAGAGCTATATGTATTTAGCCTTACTGACCACAGTCTCCCAGCATTGAAATCACACCATTCTCCTTTAAGTGGAAAGGCATAGGACCTAGTCAATCTGCATCAAACTCCCACCTCAGTGGTTTGCAGGGCTTCATGCCAGTTAAGAAACTTGATTGACTGATAGACTACATTCTAATGTAATGATTATATGAAGCAGTGTATTATAGCAAGGCGATTTGTGTTCCAAAGGTGAAATCGAAATAGGCAAGCCCTGCAAACCCAAGATCAGATGAGGAAGGGACTCAGGACGAAAGGCACTCTGGGAACTGAACCACTCTAGGATTCATCAAGCATTTTTGTAGAGTCACATATGATTTGGTCAAACAAAGAAACCAAGATCAGAAATCCCACTTCCTGCACGTATGGTCTACAATCTAGTAGTATTAGACCAACAACCTGCCTTCTTTACAAGTGCCTGCAAGTAATTAAGTATGTTAGGGGAGTTAGCTCTATAATCCATAAAACAGGATGACACATTTTTCTATACTCACGACAAACATTGGTGGTCGTGGATGCAGCTGCAATTCCTGTGCCAGACCTGCTTCACCAGAGCTAGAATGAGGAGGAAAGAACGTGCACTTTATTCACGAGTGCACACCTTAAATCTGTCTACATTGTTGGTTAGTACTTCCCTAACTACATCCCTGTGAGGGCAATATCTCAAGTTGTTAAAGTGTGACTGTTTGTCTCATTTCTGAAATGATCTTTGCACTTCTATCAATAGCATTGAAGTACAGAAAAAGCAGTCACAGAAACCAAACACTGATCACCATACGAAGAAATAACTTGCAGCGTTCAAAGTCTGTGTACAGAAAAGTAACTTACAGGTAGTCAGGATCCAGGAGGTGCTGAGTGAGGAGCACAGAACATGGCTGTCTTGGGCCCATGCTGCAACAAACCAAATGAGAGAGCCGTCCTCTCAAGTGGTGGACTCGGGGTCAAACACAGCTTCTGACCATTTTCAAAGTGAAACCACATGCATTAAAACACACGTGTTACTGCAGATAACATAATCAGAAGTAAGGAGAGCAGACAGCTGTGTGCTCCTTGTACAGCTCGCCCCCTCTTGTGATGACAAATTGTTGCCACCCAGTGCCTCATGTTCCTCTTCAGCCTGCCCCACCTCCGGCCATTGAAATGAATGGAGGTCTGATACCTCAGCACACTCTCCTGTATTATGTCACTAGTGTAGCTTGTGCCTGCAGGTCGAAGAAGATCTCGTCCGGCTGGCACATGCGCAGCAGGACACCTGCAAAGTTCATCACAGGTTGTACAAGAAAATAATGCAGATTCAGCACACTTTATCACTGAGCAGCAAGTGGTCATTTTTTTCAGCTGCTCTGAGTTTTTATCTTCCTGCCTCTCTCCTCAGGGTAGTAGGGACCTGCTCCTCATGCTCGTTAACACCAGCCGTCCCTGACCTAGCGCATGTGCTGTCAGCATAGGCTATTATTCTTTTTTTAAAAGGCTTCAAAATGGTCCCATTATTGACCAATACTTACTATTGGTTGGCTTCCATGTTACTTTATTTTCCTTGCCTCTTACTGGTCATGCCACCCGCTTTCTGCCAGCTGCTCACCTCCCCCTGCATTCTTCCAGGTTCTTCAGTCCCTGCTGTGGAGCATAGACCTAGCACAGCTTCCTGTTTGCAGCCTGTGTCCTTCCACTGGCCACACGCTGCTCTAGGCTTTTTTATTTTACTCTGTGCCATGCACTCTATAAATAGATGTATGGTCTCCCCACCTCCCGCTCTCCCCTCCTCGGCTGCCTCGAGTTGCTTCATGCCACTTCATGCCCTCCCCCTGCTGTCCGTTGTTTTTTTCGCTCGACCCCCCCCCCCCACCGTGCCCCGCTGTGATTTAACAACTGTAACAAGAAAAAAAGCGCTATGACATGCGCAACGCTGCCCGCGTCATAGTGCTTTTTTTTAACTTAAAACAATTTTGTACTGCAGCTCTCGCTGCTGTGCAACATGTAAAAAAGCACATTGACAACGTCAATAGAGCTTGCATAGGAGAAACCTATTGGCCATGCCAATACTTGTTTAATTAGGTGCCAAAGTTCACTTTGTATTTTATTTTATTTTTAGTCAGCAATACGACAACAAAATTGTTACTTCTGTTACAATATTTAGGAGTTACTGAAACATTGGCTACAGTGATAGATATTATGAGTCAGAGAGAGCAGTACAATACACTTGAGATTATACATTGTGCTAAATTATTGGCAGTTACAGGTAGTATATATATTGAAAATACAAAACGGAGATCTTGAGTAGCGCCATCCACACCAGTAGGTGCACAGTCTGTGAAACATATTTCTATACAGTAAAGCATGAACATGAGTCTGAGTGTCATAATTACCGTCCTTCTTCCGCGGAAGAACACTTTCCGATTTACACATTATGCGTTGTCTGATCTTTCATCACTATTTAGGCATTTTTGTTGTGCGCATAGTCAAGTAGGTCTGATATGGTCCACTGATATTCCGGGGCCTAGAATTGAGAGGAATCAGGAATCTGTAATTCTCAGTAGCATCATTGCAAAATACTAAATCCCTGTGCCACTCATCTGTCGTAGGTAGCCTACCCCTTGTCAATCTTATAGCTATACGTCCTTTAGCTAACAGTGGATCAACTACAGTGAACTTCGTTACTCCATGTGATAAGTCTTTGACATATCCTAGCAATGCAGTTAGCAGGTCGGGTGTCATTCGGATGTCTATTATTTTGCTTATGTCTATGAATATCTTGTCCCAGTATTCCCTTTTAATCTGTGCAGTCCTATGCAATATGTATGGAATCCGCGTCTGTTGCATTCGGAGTTATCTCTGAGCCCGTATCCTCATAACCTAGCAGGAGTATAACAGTATCTTTGTATATTTAAAGTGTATCAACCTGTGTCAGTTATTGAGTGAGATGCTTTTGATCAACGAGCAGCAATATAACCATTGATCATTTGTTAATGTTTCATTGTAAATCTGCAATCCAGTCTAGCCAGCTTTTCGATGCTTGGGAGGTGTTGCCCCGGGGGAGTGCATACATGTGCATAGTAATGATTTTGAAATTAGGAACTTGAATTGCATATGTAAGCATACCAAGCGCAAAGGGCTCCGTCAGTGCGCCTTTAAGAGCATGTCGTATTCTATAATATAGGAAAATATCTATAGCGGTGAGATCTTTCCCCCACTCTTTAAGTTGATCGAGTGAAATTAAGCTGGACTCTGCGAACATATCGCTCATAGTATTATCTGTAGCTGTTGCAAGAAGTCCACTTTGTATCTAAATCCAGTGTATCTGGTCCTATTTGTAAATTTCGTGTAGGAAAATTCATATATGCGACCTGGATCTGTATCTTTGTGCATTTTGGGGCTCATAGGCCCCTTCTCCCAAGCCATACAGTCACACAAAAACAAACAAAAACATAAAATACCAATCCAAAGCACAATCATCCTGCCCAAACAGTCATGTGCGCAAATAAGAAACTGTGTCTTTCAACATTTAACTATCTGGACATCTGGTCTTATACCCTTTGAAATAAGCTTATCATACAACACAAAGTGACAGTGGCGTTCTTGTGTAGAAATCAAAATTGTGTTAGTATCTTACCCAAAGTTGTTTAATCAGTTACCTGGCACACCTCTTCCAGTCTTTGCAGTGAGTGGTACATTCACTATTGTTAGTTCAAACTACAATGCCCAGAGGAATCTTTATCTGCCACAATCCTCTGAAGGGAGTGTAAAACTTTTCTTCCTTCAGAAACTGTCACATCAAAAATTCAATTGTTCGGTATGGTTCCTACCTCATGTTCGTTTATAATCATAAACTTGTTTTCAGCACATTTAAACCCACTGTATCTGTTATGTTGAACTGTACAAATGTGTGGGTATGATTTTAGCCTTGTAAATGACCTGTGGTAGTGTCTACCTTAACATAGGTTTCTTCAATAAATTAAAATTAAATTGGTCGGGTACGAAATTAAGGCTCCAAGGATCCTTAACAATCCTCAAATTAACTTATATCACATATTTCATTCGCCTTTTACAAACCCTTGCTTGTAACCTATTGATCAATTAATTCGCTTTTTTCACCATTTTTCATCAACTTACGGTTTCTACAAGGCAGTTCACCACTTCTCTATACTATGTATATTACTCCTCTATACTCTTCTATCTCCAGCACAATAGGTTTAGAATCAGACAAATGTGCCATTTTGTGAGGAAATATAAGTATATGCTGGATGGTTTTCAGTGTCTTAAGTTTTACAATGGCAGATATGGTGGTTTTGGTGACCTGTGAAGCTAGGAAGAAACTGGCGTTGAAAGTGACTTCCGTGTCTGCTTTACATGTGGGGTAGAGGCTTTTACAAAGATTGGTTACTGGGGATTAAAGAGGCAGAGTTATTAAGCAGGAGGCTGGTCTGTTGAGGAAGAGCCTATTATTCACATTTATGAGTTACTGGAGTTGGAGGAACAATTTGGATGCTGGTATTGTGAACCTAAAATGTTATTTCCTTGTCTTTTGCATACTTTTGAACATTCAATTTGGAAAATTAGTGGTCAGGTTAACCAGAGGATTCATGAAGATATCAAAAAGGAATGGATCCTTTGAGAACTCTGCAGGGACACAAAGTCCCTTCCATGTTTTATGTTTTTAACAAGCTCTCATAAGCACAAATTTCGATGCTTATGTGAAGGGATAGCAAAAGACACACAATTGATGGATGGAATGCAGAACAAATCAAAACATTCACCCCCAGTCAAGAGATCTGGGTTAAATCCATCATTCTTTTGCTCACCATGCCACCCCAGTTTAGACCTGGCCATATGCAAATCAGTCTTGACCCTGTGGGGTGGTGGAGTGAGCTAAAGAATGATGATGGATTAAACCCAGATCAGTTGACTGGGGGTGAGTGTTTGATTTGCTCTAACGCTCCGTCCATCATCCCCTTTGGTATCGCTATGTGAAGGGATAAGCAAGACTGACAATCTCCAAGTATAAGTGATTTTCCAGATGTTTTTGGAATTGAAAAGGAAATAATTATTCTGAGATCATGGATGAAATGATGATGTTACAGAAGGGCTTCAAGTTGGAAGAGCGCTGTGTGTTCTCACAGTTTTTCTTTAGCTGAGGTTAAATGTAATGCCTTTAAGGCTATGCTCGATGACTTACGAGGATATGAAAGAATTGCTATTGGCCTTTGGGTGAGAATGAGAATTTCAGAATGAATTGTGATAAAGGTTGGAAAGCGGATGTCCCAACACCAGTGAAATGCAGAGAAGACATATTCTAATAGTGATACATTTGATTTCACCCCGTCAGCTATGATGTTTGCAAGTGAAGAATGGACACAGTCATAAACCTAGAACAACTCCCTCCCAGCCAGTAGCATAAGGCTCATTAATATTCATGCATTATGCTTGATTGTAACAGGTAAAACTCTCTTAAGCCAGACCCATTAAATATAAGTTTTCTTGGGACCCATAATAATATGTCCATTATTGCACATTATTTAATTTTAAGTTAGTGTGCGGTGTAAACCTTCCCTAATGATTGCATGGCTGTGCTGATACCGTCCAGTATACCTAACACAGTATTGAGGAAAGGTGAGAATCTCACTTACTTGTTCAGGTAGGCGTTTATTAATGTTTTCTTTTTATTTATTAAGAGTTTTTATAGAGCCCTAGGTATTGAATTGAAATGAAATTGCATTTATATAGCGCTTACCACCCCTGACTTCAAAGCACTATGACTCGAGTCTCTGTGTTTTACAGAGCTATGAAGTTTGAATGGAGTTGATGAAGTAAGGCCACAATCTAATATCCTTCAGTTGCTAACTCCTGGATGTGAAATGTAGTTGACATTGAGCCTGAAGCATTCATGTTTCAGGTCTCTCCTGGAGCAAATGTAGTTTGATTCTGCCCCAAGTTAGGCCCACAGGGTAATGAGTGTGGCATCACAGTGATCCATCAGATCCCCTAGGAATAGCATTGTTGCCAGCTCTTTGATGGAACTTTGCAGTAGCCCTCAGAAAAAAGGCAGCTAAGCTAGACATCAGCCCGTTGCATGTGTACATGTAATCATCTCACGTATGTTGACAGCAGCACACAATGAAGCCCATGTGAGTCGACTTAAAGTGATGAGGTACCATCACCCAGCCATGCCCTTGCAACAAGCCACCATTGCTAACGTGAACTACATCTAAGCAGAGATAAGGAAAGGCTGGAAGCAAGCACATTTGGTCTGCAAGAAGCACGCTTTTGGCTATTAAAAAGGCCTGTAAGACACCAAGGTGACCCCTTTCCCTGCTCAGAATTTACCCAAGGCGTGCACCTCAACATCAATCCCACAAACTTCCAACTCCCTTAGGGCAATCCTCAACCACTAAGGAGCTTCTTGGCAGACCTGTAAGTAAGTGACTAACCCCTGCAACATTGTCATGGCAACACTTTGTTTTCCTGTGGTATAGTTGGGTAATGTTAAATGTTTTTGCAGGTCACTGAATGACGAGACAGAACATATACTGCAAGATACTCAGTGTCGCCTCACAATGAAGCAAAATGAATTGAAAATGGCCCAAGAGAAAATTGGAAGGATAGAAGATAAAATTGGTGAGTAATGGATATGAAACTGAAGAATTTAGCTATAAAACTGGAGAATTTAATTATTTTCAAACCTCTTAAATAGTTGCAAGCTGAAAAGTCACCAGGTAATGGTCAGTCATGTAGAGAGAAGGATGATAAAAAAGGATATACATGTTAAAGTGACACTCTTGCAGACAACTATGAGCTAAGCAGCAAGTTTAAAATAGGAATTTGCTGGTGAGCTGTGATTAAATTTGTGTGCAATTTGATATTTCTTTCTTTATAAATAGAGAGCTAGATAACATTCATGCTTGTCACATCAGATTGGACCAACAAGTTAGCATTATCACACTCCAAACAGTTTGTATACAGTGCAGTCAGATTGTCATATCACTTCCAATATTAATTTCTCATCTGTTCCTTTGATTGTTTTGAGTATTAGCTAAATGCTGTGAATGCTGACCATTTAAATTCTTGTGTATTAGATAATACCATTCTTGATCATGCACAGAGCTCCAGAATCCAGTTGTTTATAATTATTTGAGTTTTTCTATAGGGGGACTAAGCCCTAATAGGTACTGCAGTAGTGAATCATATTCATGGTTAGTTCACAAAGGAAGAAATAACATCAAATAAAAACAAAGGATGCCAGGGCAACAGAGTAAAATAACACACCTCTCAGCAGGTGAAAATAGCATGGATTGGAGTTTCCATGGTGTCAAGGTTTTCAGGTTTTGACCTTCACCAGCATAGCTAAGTGACTGGGTTCATGCATAAGAGCCGTGAAATGTTCATAAGAGTCTGGGTACTCTAATTAGGATGTGGCCTAACTGCCAGAGCTGTCTGCCTCGAAGCTGGGGAACCGGGTTCGAGTCTCAGCAGGGACGCTCAACATCCGGTGATTCTTGGCGAATCACTTAATCTCCCTGTGCCTTATGAATGAATGTGTCCGTCTGTAACGCAATTGGTGCTCATGTAAAGTGCTCTGATACCTTCGGGCCAAGTCCGTGCTATATAAAACTCCCCCCCAAAAAATGGACGCTAAACTACATAGTCATGTACCTAATGCTGATCGTGGTTCATTCTGTAGGTGTGGCCCACACAGGAGAGATGGTTAGTTGGTGCCAGGAATGCATTACATTGTGAATGTTGTAGATTAGTCATAGGATACTGCTCCTGTCTCTTAATAAACAGGGTTACTGTGCAGTTCCAATCCCCTTTTAATGATCACTCTTCTGATTCTCATGAGAGTATTGCTGGTGGCGAATGTGCACCTGCACCAAGCCATGGTCTTTCTGAGGTACCACGGTGTAATACATACACATATAGGCATCGATATGTACGTATAAAACTAAATATGGGACCATTATTCAAAACCAATTACATTCGGTCAGTACATCAAATGTTATTGAGTTTGCCTTTATATATTTTGTTACATTAACTATGTAGGTTACCTATTTGCGATTCTCTAAGATGTGGCTTTACGATTAAAATATTAACCACAAGTCTCTCGGTGCACTGAGTTTCTCTTGGTATTTATTGGGAACTATTTGTGCTTCCCACATTATTTGCATTTTGTCTACTACTCTTTCCTTCTTTAACTGTACTAGATAGATGGCCAGATGCAGCGATGAGAATAGCAGTGTTGATGAGTTTAGAAGCAGTACCATTTCTGCTTGCAAAACATTATGAATGTAACACTGAATTAAGAAAAATTTGACATTTAAATATCTGATACAACAGCGAGAAATAAACAAAGTAGAGCGAGTAGGTTCACAAGTAGTCACAAATACCACCACAGTGGCAGTAACATTTGTGAATTTTTTAGCATAACAAGTTTCATAAGCATGAACTGTCATGCTACACCGGTATCCATGGATCATTTTCCACCAAGGAATGGTTTAAGTTAGGCATCAAAAGGACCAGTTGTGGGAATCCGCTTAGCGAAGTATATGATACAGCACCCATCATATTTCTAGTCCATACAATAAGGGCCTCATTACGGGTCTGGCGGTCTGAAGACCGCCAGACTTGCGGGGCGTGGCGGTGGCGGTCCAGTCACCTCCACATCGGCGGTCCGGCCGCCCCATTACAAGTTGTACAGTCAGACCACCATTCCCTAGCGGTGGCGCGGTGGTCAGGGCCTTAGTGATATGCTGGTGGTGCCACTGTGGCAACACCTTGAATATTACGAGTTTCAGGACCGCCAGCGGTGTCATTGAGGCCTTTCGTCCATGAAAAGAATGGCGGTCCTGAAATAAAGGGGGCCCTAAAGAGCCACCTGTTGTCCATTTGCATGGGAACGCATGCTGTGTCCCCCTGTGTGCATGCACCCCAGTTCCTGCACGGCATGGACTCTAAAGTCCATGCCGTGCATGAACTGTTTTTGGCGTTTCCATTGCGGTGCCCATTTTTAAGGCACTGCCGTGGGACCACCAAAAAAAGCCCACCAGATACGAGGAAACTCGTAGGGATTGGTGGTGCAAGAGCGGACCACCGGCGTGGCAGTCGCTTCCGCACCTCCAAACTTGTAATCAGGCCCTAAGTGTGTTAGCCTCAGTTATATTAGTGTATGATCACTCTACAAGTGAAGTCCTCTTAAGTTAAGGTACTTTAGATCAAAGATGAAAATCATTGCCTATTCTTAGATAACATCAATTCTATGAGGCATCTAAGAAATGTAGTCAAAATAAATTTCAATTTTATTTCACATTTTGCATGGATTACAAAACAATTATAGAATTCCTTGATAAACTTTCGTACAACAATATTGAGTCATTTAGCGTAAAATTAGAATGATCTGAGCACTAAAATAAGAATCCCGTGCATGCCTAGACGGCTGCACAGTGACATCAGACTGCTTACCTCTCACAATAAAGGTCTTTATTAGAACTCTTCCGTACATACCTACACAGGTCCTGATGTCTAGAGCAGACAACTCCCATTAGAGGAAAGCACACAAGTAATTGGCAAACTTACACAGGAGAACGTCATTAAAAGAACCTATCTGGAGTACATCAAATGTATATCCTTCTGGTTTTGTAGAACCCCACAGAGTTCTGTTCACCATAGTGTAGATTAGAAAGCCTGCCCTGTGCACCAAACAAGGCATGGACTTTCTTGATGTCACACCGGCGTGTTTGGACTAGAATTCATACCAGCACTGCCCAATTTGGAAACAATTATTCAAAGCTTTGATTCAGAGTAGTGGGTTAGGGATTACTCTTATCCAAGATACCTTATCCCGAAAGAAAAAAAAACAGCAACCGGTTGTATATGCATCAGAAAGTCCTACTGTTTTTTGCACTTCCAATGATGTACTAATTCTGCAGACAGCCATGTAGCCAAAAATATCAAGGGCAGCACTTCCTATTGTGCTGATCCTAGGAGAAAGAGCTCTCCTAGCAATGTCAACCCCTGGAAAATGCCAGCACTTAAACTTTAACATTTTGCAGATTTTTAAAGGACAGAGGCACTAGGTCTCCATCAAATACATCATGCCTAAAATCCATCCTCTGGTGGTTAGGTTTTTAACTAGTTGCTCATGGATTGGCTAAAAGCCATTGAGATGTGGATGATGAACTTTATCTCAGAATTAAGAGTGTGCTCCTATCTGACACTGTTGCTGAAGAGCAGACTTGCAGCACAAGTGATATTGATTTGTACATGTTAGAACACAATATATACTGAAATAGAGAGTGTAGGGCCAATCATTCCGACGCCCATACGTTGGCAGCTCTTATTACATATTTCTGTCTTGTGATTGTTTAAATAGACATGTTGTTCTGTCATTCACATTTCTCTAGTGATAATTGGAGTGGCAATTAGTCGGGCACCACAAAGTGAGAAAACAAGAAAGACACCATGCAGTAAGATGGAACTTAGAAAGGCTTAATAGTGTGCTCCTGGATAAATGTTAATTTCTGAGATGTTTAAATAAAACATGGGGTTCATTTTTGTGAATTATATGCCTAGAACCTGTTACCACTATGATAACCACGTCTCAAGCCATAGTACAAGAAGGACTCAATTTTTTGCCTTGTCATACAAAGTCACTCCTCAGGACATGCACTCCATAACCTGGTGCAGACAGATCAGGCCACTTGTGTGGGCTTTCTTATGAAAGAGAAAAGCAACAACTAGCTTTACATGCAACTTGTAGGCCATATCACTACAGCACATATATATAGGATACAGAAAAGGCTACTTAGTGCTTATGGATCCCTTATACTCCCTCTGCCCTCGCCATATCTACAGGCCAAACAATTCCAGTTGATTCACAGGCATCAATATCTGAGTCTACCTGCAGTTGAGCTATGTATTGTTTTTCCAATATATTATTGTAGCTAGGTGGCCAAGTTATACGTTAGGGAATTAAATTGTTGGAACAAATCTATGTTTACAAATAAATAAAACATATTGTGTATATAGAATTATTACCTACTGGCGGTCGCGAGTAGGTAGTTATAGTTAGGACCTAGTTTCCATATGAATTTTTTTGTTTTGTTTTGCTAATAACTTTGGCGCAGTTTGACTAATCTTCATGAAATTGTCAAAATTAGTTTGCCAGTCACTTCAGCTGCTGTCTGAAACGCTTCTGGGTGATTCATCAAGCAGGGTCCGAGAAAAAGGAGGGTCCCACAACGTGTTTTGCCAATGCAATTTCCAATAGGGATTTTAGACACCACTACAGCCGGAACCACTGAATGGAATTACACCACATTTAGCCAAAAGCTAGGTTCAGAAAGAGTGTTTTTTGTAATTTGGTGTAAATCTGTTCATTAGTTTTGGAGTTATTAAAGTAAAATTATTTAAGTATATCTAGATACGCTGTTCCACCGCGACGGATCCACACGCCAATAGCAATGCTGAGAGGAACGCTGCGGCCACCATTTTGAATATCAGGACTTGGTTCTCATGAGGAGGAAATCAAAGTTAAAAGTGATGGGAGGGGTCAGGGTAGTGGTACCCTGGCCCCATGGGACTGATGAAGGTGTCTATGAGAGACCACTCATGGGAAAGAAATTGTGTAAAAAAAGTTTTATTTTTTGTGTGCACGAGGATCTGCAGATCCACCGCGGCGCTCAACACCCTGTGTGGTCTCCTGCAGATCCCCTCATTTAGACCTCAATTAAAAAAAACATACACCCACTGACAGACCCACACAGCCACTCACACACCCACTAATACACTTATTCACACACCCACTAGCATACCCCCACAGCCACTCGTACACACACACCCATACAGCCACTCACACACCCACTCACCCACCCACAAAGCCACTACTATGCCTACTTAAAGACCCACACAGCCACTCAAACAGCTACTGACACACACAGGCACTCACACACCCATGCAGCCACTCACATACCCACTCACACCTTCTCAGAGTCACACACCCACTAGCACGCCCACACAGCCAATCGGACACCCCCTCACAAACCCAAACTTGCACTCACCCACCCACCCACTCACAGACCCACAAAGCCACTCATACACCCATTCATACTCGCACACCCACTAGCACACCTACACAGCCACTCGCACACCCACTGACATACCCATGCAGCCAATTACATACCTACTCACAGACCAAGAAAACCACTACTACACCCACTTAGACTCACACACCCACTCACAGACCCACAAAACCACTCATACAACCATTTACACACCCACATACACAACCACTCACACACCCCCTCACAGACCCACAAACCACTCACAGACCCATACATCTACTCACACACCCACAGAACCACTCACACACCCATACAACCACTCACACCCACTCACAGACCCACAAAACCACTCACAGACCCATGAAGGCACTCACACAGCCCGCACACACCCACTCACACACCCACTTACACATCTACTCAGTCACTCACATACCCTCTCACACAACCATATAGCCACTCACACACCCACACAGTCACTCATACACCCATACAGCCACTCACACACCCACTCACACATTCACAAAACCACTCACACATCCACACAGCCACTCACACACCTACCACAGAGCCACTTACACACCCACACAACCACTCACACATCCATATAGCCACTCTCACTCACACACCCACACACAGGCAGTGATACATTTATAGAAATTGCAATATCATATGTTTGTATTAAATGTGTTGTTGTTTTAGTATTGAATGTGTGCTTTTGATTGGGAACGGATCTGCGGATTCATAAAATCAATTAAAAAAAGAAAGACTTGGTGCATTGCATTTATAAAAAGACTACATCAGTTACCTTACCTTCATTTTAAAATTTTTAGTTTTAACTTATATAATAAGAAGGAATGTGTGGGGGCGTGGCTTGTACACCGATCTTGGTGGGCGCGTTTTAATACCGCTCTATGCAGTCACTCTTTATCCACCGTAATCCTGGCTCACATCGGTTGAACACCCTGCGAACCTGCCTGTTGGGGTATTGCCTACTGACTGAAGCTGTAGGGGTAAGGTTCTGTGGCACTGGAGGCCTCCACGACTGTCAATTTGTGTGAGATGGCCTCCATGAACTGGATGTAACGGCTACACAGTGCGTGCCAGAGCACTCGGCGGTTGATGGAAGGTGCAGTTGCGGTGCATGCCGCGGGAGGCCCCCATCCCTTACAAAACAATTATAGAATTCCTTGATAAACTTTCGTACAACAATCTTGAGTCATTTAGCATAAAATTAGAATGATCAGAGCACTAAAATAAGAATCCCGTGCATGCCTAGACGGCTGCACAGTGACATCAGACTGCTTACCTCTCACAATAAAGGTCTTTATTGGAACTCTTCCGTACATACCTACACAGGTCCTGATGTCTAGAGCATACAACTCCCATTAGAGGAAAGCACACAAGTAATTGGCAAACTTACACAGGAGAACGTCATTAAAAGAATCTATCTGGAGTACATCAAATGTATATCCTTCTGGGTTTGTAGATCCCCACAGAGTTCTGTTCACCATAGTGTAGATTAGAAAGCCTGCCCTGTGCACCAAACAAGGCATGGACTTTCTTGATGTCACACCGGCGTGTTTGGACTAGAATTCATACCAGCACTGCCCAACTTGGAAACAATTATTCAAAGCTTTGATTCAGAGTAGTGGGTTAGGGATTACTCTTATCCAAGATACCTTATCCCGAAAGAAAAAAAAACAGCAACCGGTTGTATATGCATCAGAAAGTCCTACTGTTTTTTGCATTTCCAATGATGTACTAATTCTGCAGACAGCCATGTAGCCACAAATATCAAGGCCAGCACTTCCTATTGTGCTGATCCTAGGAGAAAGAGCTCTCCTAGCAATGTCACCCCCTGGAAAATGCCAGCACTTAAACTTTAACATTTTGCAGATTTTTAAAGGATAGGGGCACTAGGTCTCCATCAAATTCATCATGCCTAAAATCCATCCTCTGGTGGTTAGGTTTTTAACTAGTTACTCATGGATTGGCTAAAAGCCATTGAGATGTGGATGATGAACTTTCTCTCAGAATTAAGTGTGTGCTCCTATCTGACACTGTTGCTGAAGAGCAGACTTGCAGCACAAGTGATATTGATTTGTACATGTTAGAACACAATATATACTGAAATAGAGAGTGTAGGGCCAATCATTCCGACGCCCATACGTTGGCAGCTGTTATTACATATTTCTGTCTTGTGATTGTTTAAATGGACATGTTGTTCTGTCATTCACATTTCTCTAGTGATAATTGGAGTGGCAATAATCGGGCACCACAAAGTGAGAAAACAAGAAAGACACCATGCAGTAAGATGGAACTTAGAAGGGCTTAATAGTGTGCTCCTGGTTAAATGTTAATTTCTGAGATGTTTAAATAAAACATGGGGTTCATTTTTGTGAATTATATGCCTAGAACCTGTAACCACTAGGATAACCACGTCTCAAGCCATAGTACAAGAAGGACTCCATTTTTTGCCTTGTCATACAAAGTCACTCCTCAGGGCATGCACTCCATAACCTGGTGCAGACAGATCAGGCCACTTGTGTGGGCTTTCCTATGAAAGAGAAAAGCAACAACTAGCTTTGCATGCAACTCGTAGGCCATATCACTACAGCACATATATATAGGATACAGAAAAGGCTACTTAATGCTTATGGATCCCTTATACTCCCTCTGCCCTCGCCATATCTACAGGCCAAACAATTCCAGTTGATTCACAGGCATCAATATCTGAGTCTACCTGCAGTTGAGCTATGTATTGTTTTTCCAATATATTATTGTAGCTAGGTGGCCAAGTTATACATTAGGGAATTAAATTGTTGGAACAAATCCATGTTTACAAATAAATAAAACATATTGTGTATATAGAATTATTACCTACCGGCGGTCGCGAGTAGGTAGTTATAGTTAGGACCTAGTTTCCATAGGAATTTTTTGTTTTGTTTTGCTAATAACTTTGGCGCAGTTTGACTAATCTTCATGAAATTGTCAAAACTAGTTTGCCAGTCACTTCAGCTGCTGTCTGAAACGCTTCGGGGTGATTCATCAAGCAGGGTCCGAGAAAAAGGAGGGTCCCACAACGTGTTTTGCCAATGCAATTTCCAATAGGGATTTTGGACACAACTACAGACCGAACCACTGAATGGAATTACACCACATTTAGCCAAAAGCTAGGTCCAGAAAGAGTGTTTTTTGGTGTAAATCTGTTCATTAGTTTTGGAGTTATTAAAGTAAAATTATTTAAGTATATCTAGATACGCTGTTCCACCGCGACGGATCCACGCGCCAATAGCAATGCTGAGAGGAAAGCTGCGGCCACCATTTTGAATATCAGGACTTGGTTCTCATGAGGAGGAAATCAAAGTTAAAAGTGATGGGAGGGGTCAGGGTAGTGGTACCCTGGCCCCATGGGACTGATGAAGGTGTCTATGAGAGACCCCTCATGGGAAAGAATTTGTGTAAAAAAAAGTTTTATTTTTTGTGTGCACGAGGATCTGCAGATCCACCGCGGCGCTCAACGCCCTGTGTGGTCTCCTGCAGATCCCCTCATTTAGACCTCAATTAAAAAAAACATACACCCACTCACAGACCCACACAGCCACTCACACACCCACTAATACACTCATTCACACACCCACTAGGATACCCCCACAGCCACTCACACACCCACTCACCCACCCACAAAGCCACTAATACGCCTACTTAAAGACCCAAACAGCCACTCAAACAGCTACTGACAAACACACACAGGCACTCACACACCCATGCAGCCACTCACATACCTACTCACACCTTCTCACAGTCACACACCCACTAGCACACCCACACAGCCATTCGGACACCCCCTCACAAACCCAAACATGCACTCACCCACCCACTCACAGACCCACAAAGCCACTCATATACCCACAAAGCCACTCATATACCCATTCACACTCGCACACCCACTAGCACACCTACACAGCCACTCACACACCCACTGACATACCACCCATGCAGCCATTTACATACCTACTCACAGACCAAGAAAACCACTACTACACCCACTTAGACTCACACATCCACTCACATACCCACTCACAGACCCACAAAACCACTCATACAACCATTTACACACCCACATACACAACCACTCACACACCCCCTCACAGACCCACAAACCACTCACAGACCCATACATCTACTCACACACCCACAGAACCACTCACATACCCATACAACCACTCACACATCCATACAACCACTCACACCCACTCACAGACCCACAAAACCACTCACAGACCCATGAAGGCACTCACACAGCCCACACACACCCACTCACACACCCACTTACACATCTACTCAGTCACTCACATACCCTCTCACACAACCATATAGCCACTCACACCCACAAAACTATTCACACAGCCACTCACACACCGTCACTCATACACCCATACAGCCACTCACACACCCACTCACAGATGCACAAAACCACTCACACATCCACACAGCACTCACACACCTACCACACACCCACACAGCCACTTACACACCCACACAACCACTTACACACCCACACAACCACTCACACATCCATATAGCCACTCTCACTCAGCCACTCACACACCCACACACAGGCAGTGATACATTTATAGAAATTGCAATATCATATGTTTGTATTAAATGTGTTGTTGTTTTAGTATTGAATGTGTGCTTTTGATTGGGAACGGATCTGCGGATTCATAAAATGAATTAAAAAAAGAAAGACTTGGTGCATTGCATTTATAGAAAGACTACATAAGTTACCTTACCTTCATTTTAAATTTTTTAGTTTTAACTTATATAATAAGAAGGAATGTGTGGGGGCGTGGCTTGTACACCGATCTTGGTGGGCGCGTTTTAATACCGCTCTATGCAGTCACTCTTTATCCACCGTAATCCTGGCTCACATCGGTTGAACACCCTGCGAACCTGCCTGTTGGGGTATTGCCTACTGACTGAAGCTGTGGGGGTAAGATTCTGTGGCACTGGAGGCCTCCACGACTGTCAATTTGTGTGAGGTGGCCTCCATGAACTGGATGTAACGGCTGCACGGTGCATGCCAGAGCACTCAGCGGTTGATTGAAGGTGCAGTTGCGGTGCATGCCGCGGGAGGCCCCCATCCCTTCCAGAGGCGAGCCCCCTCTGAATACCGATGTCATCCTGCCCCCACCTGGAGAGGCTACCTCGCCTAAGCCCGACGTGCGGCCCATGGCTGGCGGGCGCCTCAAGGCCTAACAACTGGTGGGAGCGATGATCACGGTAGGGAAGCAGCGGGCCCGGGGTGATTCACGGTAAAATAGCCCCGGGTGGCAGCATCTTGGGCGCTGCCATCACCACCTACGTGTGTGACACTTTTTCCCCCAGGGGCCGGCCCCTTCCTCCCCCCGTCCTGGGCACTACAGATATGGCAAACCCTACGGCTGCAGGTGGAAATCTCTCCTCTGTAGTGGTGGGGCCTGGGCATCACAGCTGATTTGCGGATTGGGCATGCACGCCACTGGAGGAGTGTTTCGGCCTTGTGCGCACCTCTTGCCTCATACACTGTATAGATGACCTCTGCGGTCAGGGGGGTGTTGGCCCCGTGGCTCATTGAGGCATAGATAAATCAAGTGGGGCACTCCCGTAGTCCCAGCTCTACTCTGCTGGTTGTGTGGCCTGACAACTGGGGCCTGTGGTGGACATTACTTTCGTCTCCCTCTCCATGCAGCGCTCTATCCTAGGAGTTTTGGCTGGGCCCATTTATTGTGTTGGCGTGGAACTTTGTTAGTGGGGCCGCGACAAATGAGGATAGCGCCTATTGCAAAAACGGCCAGGCTAGGTCTTGGTGAGGTTTGCAGTGGTGCGCTTCCCACCTACCTCACCCCTGGATTTAATGGCTTCTTCCCCCAGCCCTCTTGGAGGACCCCAAAAAGGGGCCTTGAACTCTGACTGCTCATGTCTCCCCCCGTGTGGGACCATGGTGGTGGTCAGGCGGGTCACTTCTGGTGTTTTACCCTACGGTAGTGACTGCTGAGTCCCCTGCCGCCCTCCTCATCATGGCTAAAGACAAGGTTCCTCCGCCACCAAACAGGGCACACTCGATAAGTATACTCAACCCGTAGTGGCGCCCTCAGTCTCTGGGGCCTGTGAACAGTATAGCACGATTCCAGACAACGCTGCGCTCCTGGCAGCTATCTCACAATCGCGAAACATGCTCGATGCTAAAATCAGTGCGGTAGGCACCAATGTCATATTGCTTCACCAGAATCTGAGGAATGCCATCAAACAGATTACAGAGGAGGAGATCAGGGTCTCTGGTGTGGAAGACTCCGTTAACACCTTGCAGCAGATGGTGTCCAAACTCACAGCTGTGACTAGAGAGCAGGTGGTGAGAGTCGATGACGCTGAAGTCCGGGCTGGCCACAACAACTTAAGATGTGTTGGCTTCCCCGAGGGGTGTGAGGGTCCTTCAATGGCTTCACTCTCTGATGTCCCCAGTGGCCCTGTCCTCTTGCTTCGTCATTGAGCAGGACCAGAGGGCTTTGGTGCAGTGTCCCCCTCCTGGTGCTCGGCCCAGACCTGTATTGCAAAGCTCCTAAATTATATGGCTAGAGACACTATCCTCAAACATGCCCAACTCCAAAACAAAATAACTTAGCAGTCTCAGACCATCATGATCTTCTCAGACTACACTAGGATGGTACACATGCAATGCCAATCCTTCCTGGCAGCACACCAAAAGCTCCGCAACTTCAGTATTCAATACATGCTTCTATTCCCAGCCAAGCTAAAGGTCATGTATCAGTCACAGACCCTCTTCTTTGAAATGCCGGAAGAAATTTTTCATTGGACTGACGGGAGAGTTCACCTAAAACCTCACACCCCGGGCAAGGATTCTGACTCAGCCCAAGGGGACAGACTTAATCCACCTCTAACAACCCCAGGAAAATGCCATATCAGTTCTCACTCTTCTTGGAGGAGCTTCCAGCGAGATGGATGGACCCTGGCAGTGGATGGTGAACCCCTGGAATCCCAAAAGTCAACCGATATCCCTCCTACGTGATATTGATGGGGTGACTTGTTCTTTATGGTGCACCCCATGAACCTTGATGTGAACCATCCTCCTGTGACCGTAAGACATTGAGAGTGGTATAATCAGCTTCCCCTTTTGATTGTCCATGTTGGGTATGGGGATCCACTGGGGCAGGCCGGGCGGTGCCCCCTGTTGGGGACTGGTGTTGGCCTGCCTCGCGACAGATATTTCCTGTTCTTGAAGTATGGGGGGGGAGTTGGGAACTAGTTATTGCTATAGTTGCTTGTTTATTATATGTATATTATCATTTTTATTTTTCATGCCTGATGCCTGTTAAGATTACAGCCCCTCTACCCCATGAGTGAGCCGTCAATAGATGGTTCCGCTGACCGGCTGTGTGTGGTGTCTTGTAACATGAATGGCCTACTTGATAAAATCAAATGGGAGACAGTCTTGAAACATGCCAAGTGGGTGGGGGCAGATTTTCCACTACTTCAAGAGACCCACCTTGTTGGTAACAAGGTCCTGTGCCTGACTAGATTTGGATATACCAATGTGTTTCATTCTGGGTTCACGAGTGGCTCCAAGAGTACTAGGGTCCTGATTAAGAATAATGTTACATTTCAACATACTAAGACCTGGGTAGATCAGCAGGGTAGATACAGAGCTGTTAGGGAATCGCTATGTGGGGAACTCCTCACATATCTCTGTGTTTATGCCCTGCTCCCTCTTAGCCAGTTCTATCAGGACCTAATGATGAGACTATGGGGTGAACTTCCTGGGGGGCTCACAGTGGTAGGAGACTGGAACAGCATATTAGACCACTCTGTGGACTGGTGGTGTCAGCATAACTTGCCCCAGGAGTCTGGGATATCCCGCTTGACTTCACTTATATCGGCCTTGGGTCTGGTCGATGTCTGGACGACACACCATGGATCTAGGAGGGGCTATACATATACATATTTCTCCACAGTGCATGGTTCTGTCTCCCGCCTGATTACTTTTTTGTTCCACAACCCTACTTGTATAGAGTCTCAAACGTTACTGTTCTGGTGCGGGGCCTCTCCGATCATTCCCCGGTAGCTGTTTGCATTCGCCAAGCTTTTCTGACATTTACAAAATCCTGAATATAGAATATACATGGAGGGCTCCATTGTGGAATACTTCACATAATATTGGTTCTGTGGTGTCCCCAGCGATGCTTTGGGAAGCTTTGAAACATAAACTGCAGGGCACAGATAGTAGTATTAGTTTCTGTACAGGTGAGCGGCGACGTCAGCTGCAAGATTTGATTGCTCTCGCGTCTGGCAGACTTGAGCACGCAGAGTCGTCCGGATGAAGGGCAGGTGGCGCATAGACAATTGAGTCTGCTATGGCAACAATACCAACAGACCCTGATAGGTAAGGCAAAACAGTCCTGGCAGGCGGCTGAGTCACATTTATCAATGGGGAGACAAATCGAGCAAAATGCTGCCTAGATTATGTCAAAGTACCCATACAGCGTCTTCCGTTCCTCTCATCCGAGACCCGTCGGGCTCACTGCTCACTGATCCCAAGGCCATAGCATGTAGCTTTCCTGCTCATTTTGAAGATCTATATGCTTGACAAGAGGTTTTGTCACAGGAACAGGTATTGGACTTTGTGCATGCCCTTCCCTTTAAGACCCTCTTGTCTGTAGATCATGAGTTGTTAGACAGTGTGCGCACCAGAGAAGAACTTTTGTCAGCTCTAGCAGTACTCTGTCCTGGGAGGGCCCTGGGCCCCAATGGGTTTCCTTGCGAATTCTTTACAGCCTACATCCTAAACTCCAAGACCACATGTTGGGGGTGGTCCTGTCCACGGCGAGGGGCTCCGCATTACCAACTGATTGGCAACACACACAGATTGTAATCTTTCCTAAGCCCATCTGACTGGTCGACGAACTCATCCTATCACCCGATTACTCTATTAAATCTGGAGGTTAAAATTCTTGCAAAGGCACTGGCGGATAGACTAATTCAATTGATCCCTGACCTTGTGCATCCTGACCAGGTGGGCGTCATGCCTCGCCATGCTACTCGGCATAACATTCGACAATTACAGAACACGCTGGAGGAATCGGCAGCAATTCTGTTCGTTGATATCAACAAAGCATTTGACTCCGTAAGCTGGGAATACTTGTTCATCTTCCTCCTGTGCCTGATTTTTGGCCCTCAGTTTCTTTCTTATCTTAAACTGTTATAGACTGATTTGATGGCCGTGGTGTGGGTGGCTGGTGCCAGGTCAAACGTATTTCAATTACATCGGGGGACGCGACAGGGCTGTCCCCTGTCTCCCCTGCTGTTCACTCTTGCCAAGGAGTCTCTGGCCATATGGGTGAGGATGGACACTCAGGTGCGGGGCTTTGAGTGGGGGGCAGGACTCTCCGATAGAATAGCCTTATATGCTGATGATGTCCTCTTTTTCCTTACTGCCCCAGATACCTCGGGACCCGTATCTTGCAAATCATGTATATTCGGGGAAACATCTGGTCTTCACATTAATTTGTCCAAGTCCACTGTGTTCTCGGCCAGCTCCACCCCCATGACTTTGGTTGGGCGTTTGAGCTGTGAATTGCTGCTGGTGGGTTCAACTATCTAGGCCTTTTTGTGTCTCTGGATGTGACTTTGGCGTGGACACATAATCTAGAGCCTATGTTTGCCCATTTGAGGGAGGATGTATGGGTTTGGTCTGTCTTGCCGCTGTCCCTGACTGGAAGATCTGCCATTTTTTAAATATTATCACTACTACGATTCTTTATCAATTGCAGAATTTTCCATATAATGTTCCACTGCACTGGTTCTGCAAATTGAACTCTATTCTTACCACTTTTCTTTGGGTGGGCGGGACCCCCTGGATTGCCCTCAGCAAATATTTTCAATCCACTTATGGAGGGGGCATCGCCACGGCAGATATCGAATCGTATTATCGTGCTTCTCATTTGTTGATTATCAATGACAGGTGGCATGACCTCCAAGGAGATCCCACATGTGTCACTTAGAAGTGGGCGATGGGGGACACCCCGCTCATCTCATATTTATATGGTGAGGGTAGTAGTGGTGATCTCTCCCCGGCAACCAGAGTGGTCCTGAATCATTGGAGATCTTCTCTTCACCAAGTGGGATAGTGGGGGAGACTGACGGAGAGGACGCCGTTTTGGCAAGGCCGCCTGCTTCCGCAGGTGGCTGCGCTGGAAGGCTTCCGGAAATGGGATTTAATAGGGATCTTCACACTTTGTGATGTTATGGATGGCACAGTCCTTAAGTCCTTTCAAACCCTACAAGTAGACTATCAACTACCTCGCAGCCAGTTCCATAGATGCCTCTAGCTCCACCATGCGTTGACTCTTTATATTGCAGTTCTGCCCGACCTTCCGGACTTTAATCCATTGGACAGCAAACCTATTATGGAAGACCGTGGGGATTGCAAGATTGCAAAGATCTACCAGACACTTATTTCTAACCATCCTGATGCCTTTGGCACCCTCCGAGGGGCATGGGAGAATGATGTGGGAGCCATGTAGGACGAGAATTGGACTGAGGCATTGGGAGCACCTCGAGGGGTGGCCATTGCCTCCAGGCTTCAATTGATTCAGTTCAAATATCTCCATATTTTATACTTTACATGTCATCGCCTCTGGCGGATGGGGGTAATCACTTCCCCGACCTGCTTAAGATGTAGCACTGGGGATTGCACATTTTTGCATATGTTATGGGGTTGTGGTATGTTTCTGGCGCGGAGTTGACAGCCTGTTTGGGTGAGGTTCTGTCCTCGACTGTGTGGATGGACCGGAAACTTGCTCTTCTACATCTCAGCGACACACTGGGCAGTAAAAGATACAAACTGTTGCTGTTATTTTTAGGTCTGACCTTGGCGAAACGTGATATTGCAGCGTGGAAGGCCGCAGCCCCTCCATCCCTGGCAGTGTGGAAAAGAGGGATGGATCACTGTATGGGCTTGGAGGTGGCAGTTTACAGGGCTCAAGGCTGCCCACAGAAGCACCCTAAAATATGCTAGGTATGGGGAGATTACTAGATAAAATTAGAACCTCTACGCTCTCTGCAGCAATGATTCATGATGAAGTCCAAACATTCATGGGATAAGAAAAGGGTTGGTAAGATACGGAACAACTGTTCGAATACTTACACGCCTGTTGTGTTTTATTGATGGAATGGGGGTGGAGGGTGAGGTGGGAGTGAATGTACAGGTATTTGTATTCTTATTTGGTCCTTTCTTATTGTTTATTTACTATATGTCGCCCCGTGAGTCATGTTCATCATTCAAAATATAAAATCAATACCGTTTGTTTTAAAAAAGAGAATGAATGTATGAATAAAATGTTTTTATAAACTTGTGAAAATGTATATTAGTAAATTGAACTAATCTGTCAAATTGTAGTACAATTTATATTTTAAAAACCAGTGGAATTCACACAAAAAAACAAAGGTTACGTGTACGTTATAGTTAGGAAATAGAATTTAAAAATCTTAGAAATTCACTGAAAAACCAAAGGTTAAAGGTACATTATAGTTAGGTTCAGATTTTACACACACAAAACCATAGAAATTCAGTAGTTATAGTTACCTGAGCTAACTATGACTTACGCCCCGCACAATGCACTGCTTATGACCTCACATATTACATCACTCATAACATGACATGGTCAGTGACATTTCTGATGACATCACTGATGACAGTGATCCAGCAAAGTAAACTTCAATATACTTCTTAGAATACCATTACATTATTTTTAAATAAGAAAAGGAGACAAGTGAGAGGCGTACAGCAGAGAGCTCACTGTAACCTTATCAACCACTATACTCACTTATCACCCAGTAGAGTGTTCCCAGCGGATAGTCCTGTCTCTTCTAAACCACTACTCTAAACACTAATGACCAAAGAAAGATGTTTAACCGTACTATCGTAAACCACAACAACAACATTCGTCAACCTGGAAAGAGGTTTTAGTGCAGACTTCAGTTTTACATGAACCACAACAACATACACCCAGTAGAGAGGTCTTAGCATACAGACCACTGTATCACAAACCACTAGTAAATTATTCTTCATCCTGTAGAAAGGTGTCAGCAGAGAGGTCAGTCTGTTGCAAGCCACTACTACACTGAGCAATCGCCCTTGAGAGAGGTCTTAGTGAGCAGATTAACTTATTGCAAACTACTACTACACTCATTTATCACAAAGGAGAGATCTAAGCAAAGGGGTCAGTATGTCGTAAAATACAACTATACTCAGCCATCACCGTGGAGTGAAATCTGAATGAACAGCTTAGACTGTTGCAAAGTACTACCATATGCATACATCAGCAGGGGAAGTGTCAGCATAATGGCTAGTTAACTCATAAATAGTTCACCCACCTTAAAAACTGAATTATACTTCAGATGATATATATTGGAAATACTAACACTCAGTAGTACAGAAAGAATAGTAATTTAACATATGAAGTAGCTCAGTATATCTTTCAGTGTCAGAAACTTTTGTGAAATTCTCACACTCACTGGATGATGTCATCAGTGATGTCATTGGAGATGTCACTGACCATTTCATGACTGATGTAATATGTGAAGACATAAGCAGTGCATTGCGGGGGGAGTACGTTATAGTTAGCCCAGGTAATTGTAACTGCAAACGTTCTATGATGTGTGTAAAACGTTAACCTAACTATAATGTCCCTTTAATCCTTGGTCTTTTCAGTGAATTTCTAAGGTTTTTTAAACTCTATTTCCTAACTACAACATCCCTTTAACCTTTGTTTTTTTCAGTAAATATATATATATTACAGAGGCGGCAATAGCACCTCTGTAATTATGGTTAGGTCAGAGTTTCCATTGAAAAGGCATTTTTTTGTTTTCTTAATAACTTTGGCGCAGTCAATGAATCTACACAAAACTTTCCATAAAAAAGTAATCCATAATCCATATGTCCTTTAGTGCTTTTTTTATTTATGGAAGCTATATTCATGTATTAGTCCTGAAGAAGGGGGAAAATTAAGACACAATCTACAGACACTGAATGCCCTTATATGTTATTAATTAAAAAATCATGGACATCCAGTGATACATATAGTAGAGGTGTACATATTTGAAGACAGATTATTTTTGTCTTAGAAAAGTCTTCCTTGTCTTTGTGATAGGTGGTTTATGTTTTTATATATTTGTATGTGATTTTAAGTATTTTTAATCATATTGCAGGATTAAAACCATACATATTTTCTTCTGCGCTTCTGTGGTATTTAAATGTTTTTGAGAGTGTGTTCACGTATGTGATGAGGTGAGATTGAACGGTTGTGGAGTATTGATGACATTTTTAGTCACTAAGGGGGGCACCTTCTAGCTTGATGCACAGTAGAATGTCAGCCTTCTTAAACCCACTTCATCAGGAATCCTGGTACAGTGCAAGAGGGAAGCATTTTTGTTGTAAGCCCCAGCTTTAAGTAGACAGTGGGGTACACATAATGGAGCAGATTTCTGACCTTTGTTGGTGGTTTATTGCTGCGACCTAATCAGATACCCTAGATGTATATAGTGGAACTAATGAAAGCTTTAAAAAAAAAAAAAGTTAGTTATATCATCTCCTGGACAATATTTTGAGCAGATGAATTTTTTCTGACATTGTAGGGAATTTTCTATCAGTGCAGTGGCGAAAATGCCCCACATTTGGATTTATTCACCCGGGCTGGTAGATTCCACCTCCAAATCAGCTTTGCCAGCTATTGTAGAAGCCAATATAGAGCAGAGGTCTTCAAACTGGGGGGGGGGAGGGGGGGGGGCGCGGATGGGTTCCCAGGGGGGCACAGATGCCTCTGAAAGTACATGTAAATGAAGATGGCCTGGAAGTGCGGCTATGTTTATTTGCTGCATTTCCAGGCATCTTCAATTACATGGGGCCAGAGGTCAGTGAGTGAGCTGCTGGGGGCTCCTGGGCAGTGTCTGGAGTCTTTTCAGCACGCCCTAGTTTTTCACAGGTCTTTAAAGCCCATTTGCATACTTACATTCCTTTGTAAACTGGTTACCGAGGCTTAGTTTTTTTTCTGGTTCCAGTACCCCTGGGCCCCCACTCTGCCTATTCCTTACATTTGTGTTTTACAATTACTACTGTAGCGTGTAAATGCATTTCAGGAAAAGGAATATAAATAGGGTTGCCAAAAGAAAAATGCTAGCCACGTGTTGTTTAAAGAGCCTGCAAATACCTTGTCTTGACATTAAATAGGGTTATAAATAAAAAAAGTATGTATTCATTTGTAATGTGACTTCTCTTTCTTTGTTCCCTTTAATTATCAGTCATGAATCATTCAGGCCGCCCTAGAACACAATTAAAAGAGCTTTCTATTTATACTTGCGGTTCGAAGTATGCACAGATAAGTGCTGAAAATACGGCTTTAGGTGACTGTTTATTTTTGTACCGTCTGGGACATCATAATAATGAGCTGACAATCCTAATCAGAAGACTCGAAGTTTGTTGCAGGATCAGCACATTATTTATTTCCTTCACCCTCGATCCTTAAATAGTGCCATAATAGCAATAGTTTAACTTATATCTGAAACCCTACGCCACCGTCAATAACATGCTGATTTACTGGGAATGCACCCTGCATTCAGACAACTCACTACTCATTCTCACCCTTCACTTTCACGCTCACCCTGCACTCACAGCGCATAGTTATGGATTTCCGCATTTGCCACATAATCCATCATCTGATGCATAATTCGCAGATTTAAAAAAAAAACTTGTTTCTAGCTTAAATTGTTCAAAAGTTACTAAAATGAAGCAACACATGCTACCTCGCAGTGGAAGGCCCTTTCTAAAGGTTGACTGGTCACCTTTCTGTTGCTTATTGCTATATATGGGTGTTAATGTGGTACTTAGGAGGGGCAATAAAGGCCAGGACAGTGTTAACAAATGTAAAAATTGCAAACTAATGCAGTAATTCTATTACAAAATATGCAACATAATTCGTCTTTGCTTGCTGCAGAATTTAGTCAACCATGCTGTATATGTTGGCCTTCTCCTGACGCATAATTCCTGTGGCCCTGTTTATAGTGCTATGAGATCCCAGCCTGTGGCAGAAAGCACTGTGAATATGTAAGTCATTATTTTAAAATATTATTTATATACTCTAAGCTAGGCTGCTGCAAAATGATGCAGTGATTGAGATAAAACAAGTTCTTACAAAATATACTTTTTAGTAATAAATAATCAAACTATATCTAATGCAGACATTTTTGTAAGTATCTCCACTTTTCCAGATCTCAGCTGATAACACCCTTACATTGCATCTCAAAAAGAATAAATCTTTGCCACCATGAAGCTTTAAGCAGAGCCATTGGAATTATTCAGCAGAAGAGGACCACATTATGCGGCAGGTTTGACTAAATTATGCAGCAAGAAAAAGTAAATTATGCAGCACAATGCGCCACATTTTGTGGTTCGCATTACTTCATTATTTTGTCATTTTAACTCAAGGTAACGCTGTCAGGGAAAATATTTCACCTCATTAGTACCAGTTTAACACCCCAAATACAGGAGTAAGCAACTACAAGATTACCAGTCAATCTTTGCTAAGGGCCTTCCTCTGCTCCGGAACACTTTGTCACGCTTTAAGTAACTTTTGTTCCGTTTGAGCTAGAATCAAGATTTTTTTGGTTGAAATCTGCAGATTATGTAGCAAGTGCAGTAAACTGATAATTATGTGAAAAACACTGCTGCTGAGGAAACTCCTAATTCCAGTGGCCCTGGCTTTAAGTGACTCAATCAATTAATGGCTGGTAAGAAGGCTGGTTTCTTTTTTAACTTTCTGCACTACCACTACACCCTTCGATTTCAGGCGGAGGCTCCTCAAAGTCAGTATTAACCATTCAGGGGCAGTTTGTTTGTGAAAGCTGAGTCCATGGGGGGGGGCAGGTAGAAGGCCGGCAGGGTTGCATTCAGATGCAGCACCCTAATCCTCTCGATCCCTGGGGCCTCACAGTAATGGTCTAGGAGACAGAGGAAAGCAGCGAGATTAATAGATATTGTCAAAGAGAAGGCCCAGAATAGGGAGCACTGTATGGGGACTCATTTTTAGGTCTCGCCTACGCAGCGCGCATGCGCTGCATAGGGGGGACCTCTTGGAATCGATCCGCTTTTGTCCCCAAAAACGTGCACACGTTGCATTGCTTTCAATGGCAACGCATGCACGTTTGGAGATTCCCTCGCGGGAGCGAGCTTTGGCAACATCTGTTTGTAATTAACTTCCAAACAGATGGTGCCCAAGGCTCGCTCCCGCAAGGGAATCGCTATGTGTTCTCTCGGCCGGCCGCACTCCCCCCACCCCTCCCATTTGTTAACCCCGGGGCCGCGCTTGTGTTTCAGCGCTTGTCTAAATACGCTACTGGTGCCTACATATTTCAATAATTACCTTCGTTATGCAGGGCCAGCATTTTATTTTTTGGTTTAGGACAAAAAATATATACATTATGCATTGGTAGGTCCCCCAGAAATAAAGTTTTACTAAAAAAAATACAAAGAAAGAAAGCATCAACAACGCGAAAACAACGGTATCCAACGCCAGACCAATTTTTTGCTTTTGTCAATGTTTGTTTTCTCATACTTGATCTGAGATAAACATGAGGAGTGTAACTTATCATCATGCACTGCATTACAGCCATCAGCAGCGCGTACTCTGCGGAGGATAAGTGCGGGTTTTGATTTACGGCCGGTATAAACGTCCCGTGTCCAAGTGGAGTTAAAGTGTCCATCGCTCCAGCAAAGTAAACCCTGGGAAGCTCTCGAGCTGGGATGAATGGGGCTGCATTTTCCTTTATGCTGATGGTTGCTAGGACCCCAAATCGAAGCACGTGCGTCTCACCCTTCCCCCGGGCCTCCCATCCTCCTCCTCAGACGGGAGCGGGGCAGGCTGCGCCATTTGCGTTGCACTTTGGCAGCGGAGCGCAGTGCGGGGAGGAGGGACCTGTTACTTGGAGGAGTTCTAACAGCGCCCGGACTGCTTCTTGTGTCCGGCCGAGTTTGGTCCTTCCCACGCCTCCGTGAACTTGAAACTGTAGCAGCTTTCCATCGCCCAGGACGTTTGCGAAGATGGCGCAGCTGAGTGGTCCAGTTCGGGCTCTTGGTGGCCGTTTGCTGTAAGTTCCCTGCTCCCCTCTGGTGGTGGTCCCCCTGTGCGCTCGAGTTCGCCAACAGACAAGGGGGAGGAGGGGAGGGAACCCCCGGCTGCTGCCGCGGTATCAAGCCGGGGGTTCCCTCCTCTATCAAAGCTCTCCAAACGCAAACCCTTTATTATCATGTGAGGATGTTTACAGCTCCGTTTCTAATACTAAATACGAACACACTTCGTACGAAAAAAAAGTATATCGGTGCTTTCTTTGAAAGACTTCGGCCGCGTTATGAACTGAAGCCCTTAGAATCCACGCCAGTTTAGTTAAAAAAAAAAATAATAATAATTGAAAATGAAATATTTTCAGTATATAACGCTTGATTTTCTGAAACAAAAAGTACGAAAACTTTCTAGCTCTCGCTTGTGTGCAGGCAGCGCACTTTCTCCTTTCATGGAAATTGTTAGGAGTGAGCAGGTGCACGTACCAGGACAAAGGCTGATGCCTGCTAACACCCAACCTGATGAAGTGCCGCAAACAGAAAGTCCGCATCAGTGGGGTCTTTGATTGGGCGTGTAACGGACGGAACCACAACCACTCATTCATTATGGATGCTTGAACTAACTTTACACACTAGGCCCACCGTCCCGAAGAATGCCTTTTGAAATACAGAAAGCGACTCCCACCGGTATCTGCAACCCCCTAATAGAGCACCACAGTGTAGAACATGCATGTTTGAGGAGTCTGCATGGGGGTATAGTTGGACCGCACAGGCTTATTGGGCACGACATAAGCCAAACCATGTGTTTTCATAGATGTTAGTGGTCAGTTGTGCCTTTTATCACTTCATGCTGCCTACACATTTGCACAATTTTCTTACCCTATCATTTCTTTATTCTTCATTCAACAGCTTTTTAGACTTTATTTTGTCCTTTCGTTATTTCCTTTTTCTTACCCTTACTTATTTTCTTCTTTCCTTCTATTTCCTTTCCTTCTTTAAGTCATTATTGAGAAACTTGGTCCACTCCCGTTTAGTAAATCAGAGAAAAAGAACTTAAAAGTGAATCACTATTCCAGTGTGTTGAAAATGTTAAATCTGGACAAAGACGGGGGCAAACACTACTGCACATTCACGAAACACAGGACAGCAGGTATACAAAATGTCAGTTTATAGCACATATCACAAAATGCTTATTTGAATATTGTTTTTGCAAGGAAAGTTTTTTTTTAATTTCTTTTTTTTGTGCAAATGTATATCATAACAGCGAATCTTATAATAAAAATAAAGTATAAAAAATTAACCTGCCACTTATGGTTGGGGGTGTAAGAACCATGTTGATCCCCTTCATGCACATGGTTTAGTGCACAGATCCTGGAATGGCAAAAAGCAAAAATGGCAACTTGAGAAGTGGCACTTGAAGCTGACATTTTGTACTTTGACGTTTCTGGTTAAGGACAATGCTTAAAATTCAATAATGTTTTGAAAACATATTTAAAAGAAATATAGCAAGTTAAATGTATATAGAAGACAGCTTTGAGTCTATCGCAAATTCTTTCACGAATCCAAACTCTCTCTCGACGTTTCACTCTTCTTCGTTTTTTCCGACTCCCATTCAGCTTTTCATGTTTTCGTTTGTACGCAAATAAATGTAGTGTAGCATCCCTACTTATCTTGTACCCTTTCTTAATTTCTTATCCTGAAGCTGAATTAAGGACTTTTCACATGCGTTCGCATACCGTCCCTCTCCTCCTCCCTTCCCGCCAGCCAGGTATAATTCCTTCCTCTGTTGAAAATAAGAGGGCTTAAGAAATGGCTAAAATCCTTTGCCCATTCAGCTTTTCATCCTTTCTTCCGAGTCTAAAAGTGTGGCTTTTGAGTTGGTTGGACTTCGTTTTCCATCTCAAAGTTTCTTTCTCCTCTCTCAATTAAATCGGAGGAAAATTTTCAAATGAGTTCGAATCCCATTGCCCTCTGCCTTTCACCTTGATAAAATGAGTGCCTTTGCACTGTAAAAGGTAGCTACTATTTACCAACGCACAAATAGAATGTCAGCGTAGCCTCTGGCAGTGATGTCTCTGCTGCTACAAGCAACGGGGGAGAGGGGTGCGCTGACACCGGAACCGAAGGGAGCTCTCTTTCCGGTGCACCTACGCAAGAGGATGTTGAAAATATGAGTTGGGAAAAGAGACATTTTAAATTCATCCTCTGACGCTGTTTAAACAATATCTCCTTTAATATTTCGGGGATTGCACGGCACATTTTAAAAGCTCAAGAAATACAGTGATATATTATGTATGTATTTATAGATGTTTAAGTGCACGGCACTTTAATGCACACTTTTCGGCGCTACAAATGATGTGAGGTTGTTTTGTTAGCGCTATACCTGCTGCGAACTCATTTTATCCTTCGAATGAAAGGCTTGTGTGAGGGCCCCAGGAGCCTGGATCGTGCCTCTACCCCCCTACTACCACCCTCTACCCCTCCACTACCCCTCTTCTACCCCTCTACTACCCCTCTACTACCCATCTACCCCTCTTTTACCACCCCTATTCCCCTCTACTATCCCTCTACAACCCCTCTTCTACCCTTCTACCCCTCTTCTACCCTTCTACCCCTCTTCTACCCTTCTACCCCTCTTCTACCCCTCTACTCCCCCTCTACTACCCCTCTACCCCTCTACTACCCCTCTACCCCTCTTCTACCCATCTACCCCTCTTCTACCACCCCTCTACCCTCTTCTACCCCTCTTCTACCCCTCTACTACCCCTCTACTACCCCTCTACTACCCTTCTACCACTCTACCCCCCTCTACAACCCCTCTACCCCTCTTCTACCCATCTACCCCTCTTCTACCACCCCTCTTCTACCCCTCTTCTACCCCTCTACTACCCCTCTACTACCCCTCTTCTACCCCTCCACCCCTCTACTACTCCTCCACCCCTCTTCTACCCCTCCACCCCTCTTCTACCCCTCTTCTACCCTGCGGTGGACTAAGTGGCAGCCGGAGCCTGATAGCACTGCTTGTCCTTTAAAAAAAAAAAGCATTGGCATAGCCAATAGGTCTCGCCTTTGGGACCTTATAAGTGTTTAGTTATGCAGCACAATATCCTTGGTACAACAACATCAACTGTTGCATGGCTAAGCACTTATAAGGTCCCAAAAGCGAGACCTATTGGCTATGCCAATGCTTGTTATGTTTACAAATGGCCAGAGACCGCTTCTTCATAGAGATACCCCAAAGAAGGGGACAATATAAGTGTTTTTTTTAAAGAAGGGACATTCATTAGTGAAGAGGTACAGCTGCCAAGTGTGTAAGTGGCCACTGCTGGTTATCATTAAGGAAGCAGATGCAACAGGACTGGGGCCCATGGATTTGAGGGGCCCACTGCATCACAGTTATGACTGTCTACCTTTACAAAAGTTGCATCAGAGCTTATTTCCTTTCAAGCATTAGGACCGAGGTGATGATCCGTCATGGTAGGGAACAGGTAAAAGATGCAGAGGAGATAGCCTGCTTCTCAGGACTACAGTTATCATTAGTGCAGCAGGTGTAGTTGCATTGGGGTCAAAGAGTGTGAGGGGCTCAACACCCCGATTATGGGGAGCAGTTTGTTTGGGATAATATCTGTTTTTGTTTGATGCATTTGCTGTTTTATAAGTCTCATATTTAGTGTGGTTCATAAGCTATAGAAAAAGTATTCCTGAAATCATCTCATAAGCCCCGCTCCCTGCACGCAGCCATGTCCCTCCTGCTCCCCCAATCCTTGCCATAAAGTTTTGGAGGGGGGCCCGACCTCAAAACATATTGCTTGGGGGGGGGGGCTCTGAGTAAAAAAGTTTGAAGACCTCTGATTTAGAGGGAGACTGGGTTGGAGGCAAACCCCTGGCAGATATTTCATCAATTGATGCTATGAATCACCTCAAAATAATTGCTTCAAAACAGAAATATTGACTTGATGTGAATAGAAAGTCATGATCCAAAAATAGCTACAGCGGTATGGAATCTTAAAATTCTTATGACCTATGCATTTCCCATGACCCCTCAAGTGGACAAGCTGTCTAAATCAACTTTCTACACAAAGAAAACACTGAAACGCATTTTTCTAAATTATGGATTTCCTCAAAAAGTGAATGCAAAAACATCATTCATCCTCTCAAAACTGGATTATGCTAACAGACTATATCACAGCATTAGTTCTACATGCACACATATGAACTGACATTTCTCCTGTCCCATTGACTTACCGCTGGCTCCCAATTGCAAGAATATCTTTTTACAAGCTATTATGCATCTTCACAGAGCAATAAATGAGACATTTAAATTCCTTCAATCAAAAACCACCAAACAGTTGCTACGAAGGAACTTCCGTCCTAGGCTTGCACCGCATCTGATAATTCCAGATCACAGGAAGAAAACCGTTGGTGGCACGAAACTCTCAGTTTGGGCTGCTAAATTATGGAAATCCCTAGCTGCAAAGAATCAAATCACTGAGAATCAATTGGATTTCAAGAGAATTATTAAGACTTGGTTATTTTCAACGTGATCCATCAGAGAATATCTGCATTATTTTGTCCACAAAGACTAGTGGCAATACAAATTTTGCCTTCTTTGTCTACTGACATATGCCCCTGCACTATTTTCTAGGATCAAGTGAGAATCAGATCAATCCTATCGCCTGAGAGACGTGTCACTGAACCTCTGTATCATTCATGAACATATCGGAAATATCTAAACAAAGATGGTCCACTCCTCAAATTGTACTTGTAAAAAATCCAAGGGCTAAAAAATCCAAGGGTTAGCCAAACGGACATACCACACATAACATGGTATCTCACTTCACAAAGACGCCAAGTACAAAGTTAAGAAGTATGAGGCTAACCTTACTACATTATCTATCAAAGAAAGGAGCATAACATCATTAACAGTCAAATGGACTACATAAAATGCTACAACATGCAGAACCTTCCTGCGTGTAACAACCATTGATCCTTCTTGCGTCCCTGCATGAATTTGAACTTGACATCCATCTATCAAATGCTTCTCCTGCCCCTACTTTTCCCACCTGCACTACCCCTCATTAACTATTCAATGTTAAATCGAATGCCTTTCTAGCTCTGTAGACACTATTTGCCCAGAACATAACATTTCCTAACTGCATCCTGATCCTCTGCTCGCTTCACCTCTCATTTACATATTTACATATTCACATAGAACTTGATTTTTTAAACTTTTAATTTAATTAAGCACCAGTCAGTGCTTAATTTGCAAAAATGTAAGTGCTAAGGCACTTCTCAGGCGGCTACTGCAGCTTGCACCACCCATTGCCCCTGCCAGCGCTGCCTATGCCTGTACCAGCACCACTACTAACCATCACACTCCAACAAGTGTGACAATTTGGACTATTGTAGGCCAAACAAAGCTACAGGAAAGTTCAGGGCAGGAGGTATTATTCCTTTTTAATGTATATTAAATTATTAAACACTCCATTGTTGTGCTCACCTCAAAGTAAGATGAACAGCACCACCAGGTGGTGGACTGTCATAAGGGCTTAAGTGGCTTAGGGCTGACCACGGAAAAACCGGATAGCACGCGGAGGAAGACAACATGAAGAAATAAGAAAGACATAATTCAAAAATAAGGTGTGCACTTTGTCATTTTTGCAGTGAAACATGTAATATTTTCGGCCCGTCGGACAAGGAGCACCCGTTGGAATACCTTGAAAAATTTAATAAAGTTCATACGTCACAAGAGAGACAATCGTATAAACATTTGTTCACAGCATTTTTCACAAGATTTGGATCTTATGCATTACATATGGAGGATGACTAATGTTTGAATGTGTTAAAGTAACATAATTTGAATATGTAAAGTTCAGTGCTGCATAACAGTTTCGCTTTGAGCAGACGTTCGGAATAGCGTGGGGTGTTTATATCAAATAATCAACGTCAGATTTGACAACTGTGGGTGGGCGGTGCATTGATGGTGGATAGCTCGTTAAATGATGTGGGTAAAGTTAGTAGCGTATGTATTTGAAGGGTAACTGGTGCTTCATACCGAAAAGATGGGTTTACACGCGAAGTGCATTGTGGGTTCTGTAGGCAGGGATTAAGTTGGGCGGAGGAGAGTAGAATTGAGTAACGTATGGGAGGGTGTCCGATTGGCAACAGGTGTAGTAGAGGGGCGGTATAAACAGTGGTATAAGAAGTACGTGTCAGAGAGCCAAACATTAGGTTGATTCCGGTTTTGTGATAGAGGAGTTGAAAGGACGACAGCGCTGATAGTTTGAAAGGTATGGATAACAAATAACGATGAAATTGTTAGGAAATGTGCATCACGGAAATGGAACGGATGTTTGTTAGGTGGGGTAGTGTAATGAACATAGAGGTGGCACTCAACCAGAGGGACTAGGGGAGAGGAGTAATACGTCATTGAGGTGGGGGTTATGAAATGATTACAGAGGTTACTTGAGGAGAGGCACGAGGGGAGAAAATAAGTTTGGATCAGGAATAGAAAGTAGAGGTATTCACTCAAAGGGGTAGCACTAAGCTACGTTCTTTAGCGGGAAAACGTTGATTTGGGGGAATGTCATGGGCGGTTATGTGCATTAATTATTGAGTGGGATTGGGTTAAGCATAGTCTAATCAATGTGTTTTGCATTTATAGATAAATAAACCCCTGACGAAGGGCCGGTTAATAGGCCCGAAATGCATTGGGTAAACGAGATTGATGTTTGTGGATAAAACTTACGTACACTATCGTGGCGCAGGATAAGGCTTGGATTAGCATTTCTGCATCAATTAGAATTCAGTGAAGATGTAAGCGTCTCTCTTGTGATTTGCGCAAAAAACATGAAGAAATGATAAACTTTCGATTACAATGAAAAAATAAAAGAACTTGGAGAAAAAGGATGAAGTTGTTGGCATTTGTGAAATCAAACGAAAATTAAAGCTGTGCATCCAGCATGGGGTGGTATGCCGCTCCAGTTTTGTGCAGGACTGTCATAAGGGCCAGTGTTGAAAATTAAGTGCTGAGTGCCAGCAAACACTGGTTCAAATTAAGCAGTGAAGCACCTATATTTTAATCTTCTGCCTAACTAATCTAAATAGAATGAATCTCTGGGATCACAACCTAGATTTAATTTGTGACATGGCTCATCTTAAGAACACAGCAACTCACTATGTGTGAAAATACCAATGAACAAATTAGATTAACCATAAACCCTGAGATTTCCCTTAGTAGTATGCTACTTGCCAAAAAGGTGCTTCAACACCTTGTCAGAGGAGGTGGTGGTGGTAAGTATTGTATAAATACAGTTACAACACAGTGCATTTCTCAGGTGGCAGAATTTCACCCATCAGTTGTGGGCGCTTTAAATATGTCCCCAAAATGGCGGTACATTGTAGGTGCCCACATATTTAGTTTCCCAAACATGCAGAGGAGTGTTTTGTTTTCCACCATGTTAGGGACACTGATCATCTTTTTGGGAAATTCAACCACCCTTTCGTCCAATGGAGGCATTCCTGCTGGATATGGTGACAGGTGATTGATTCTAGATTTAGCGGTTGTTCCCTCATTGTTTTTGGCAAAGTTACCGCCTCAACTCTGTGGATCCAATGATAGATCAAGAGGGATTTTCGCATAGACTGAGTTCTGAATTGGGAGGATTTAACCTTGAGAATCGAAGATTGTTAAACAATTCTTTTTAACCAATTTCATCCCCCACCCCGTCTTCTAAATCACGCCATTAACATTTTCTTTTTGTGATGATAAACCTTCATGTTTAGAATGATAAATTCTTGTACATTTTCTTTACAGGTGCACTTACAAGCCAGAATATTTCCCAACTTGACGATATGGCTCTTCTCAGAACAACCATCTCTGAGCTGCACAAGGAAAAGGACTCATTAGTTTTTAGCATGGATGACAAAACAGAGAAGATTGCTGTCCTTCAAGAAAGCCTTATGATCAAAGTAGGTGTTGCCCTGTAAACTCAATGAAGGTATACAATATTTCTGGCTGATTAATGTTGTTTTTCATAGATATTTGCTGATGCCTTACAACCAGTCTTGTGTTTGTAAAACTGCTCTACCTTGTTATGTAGAGGAAGCATGGCCTGGTCTGTAAGGCACTGCTAAGATATAAGTATCTTATCTATTTGTGGTTGAGATCGTGAACACATTGTAAAGTTTATTAGAGATGATCCTATTATGGAAGCCATATAACACACCTTCCTTTGATGTAGAATAGACACATGGCTAAAAGATCACACACTTTTGACTCAGTAGTGAAGCAAAAAAACTGAGTTGTCTCATTTAATTCTAAAACTACTACTTTTCTTAAAGATTTAAGGATTTAGAGAGGACAATTGTCTAATTTTAAAAGTAGATTTCCTTGTAAAAATGCCTGGTGAGTATCAGCTTATGGCTTCTGTCAGATCTAGGTTTTTAGCATATATTTTTTCGAATTCTAAACTGCTATGGTGTGGATTCCAGTTATATTTTGGAAATGGTTTTTGTAGCCTGTTGGCTAAGTGATTATTTGTATCTAACCATCAGAGTCTTGGTTCTCTGCTGAATATACATAAATCAGTGCCCAAAAACTAATTTCCCACAACTCCAGTAGAAACCGTTTATAAATAGTCAACTGAATTTTCCAAAAAGTTACAGGCACACTTCAGCTGGCGTGCCATACGTATGATTGCTACATGAATTCGCAAGGCACTTGGACCAAATGTTGGTACCTAGGGAGAGATGTTCATTTTACAATGGCAATATTCTGGAACAAAGTGATTAAATCTCTACTAAAGTACTTTTTCAGGCTTCCCTCAGACATTCAAGGGTGTTCTAACATTTCATATGCATTGTTGCAGAAATTCAAGCAGGCTTAGTGAGACATAGTAGAATCGTTTGAATATTTGCCGATGACCTTTATGCACTAGCTCTAGCACAAAGTTAAACATTTGCTTTGCCCCAGTTCCAAGTGTCACTGATCACAAGTTAGACTAACTCACATTAGAAAACATTCCCACATGGCAACACTTAACATTTTTGTCACACAAACCAAGTTGCACTCTACATGCACATATAGGCCAGTGTCAGACTTATATGTGTTAAATTATCCGATTTCGGACACTTTGATAGCATATAACTGCTTCATTATGGGTCGATAAGAGGTGTTAGTCATAGTTACAGGTGGGGCTCTGACTTACCAACAAACAATATATATGATGAGTGGAAGTGCTTATCTGATTCCTGCACTGCAATACTGTAATTGCACCCGTGATAAAAATGTACACAAAGTGTGGTATTGATTATGGTGTTACCAACCAAGGTGGCATGCTTCATCGGGACAGTTCCTCAACCTGGTGATAAGACATTTTTCAAACAGGGTGGGCTCCCTAGTGAGAGCTCCTTGTAGAAGACTGGACGGAATTGTAAGCAGTCTCTCTTATGGTGGACTCTGATGTTTTAAAACAATTATAGCACACTATTCAATGTGTCTTTATGGTTCGTTACGTTAGAAGGTTGTATGGCTGGTTGTGGGATTAAACATCCTTCTCCCCTGTTGTTTTATTTTGAGGATCTGACTTAACCATAGAGCAAAGAGCTACAGAGAGCTCCTTAAACCATAATGAAAGGGAGTACTAGAGTAGGGATCAAGGCGTGGACCTCAACTGACTGTGGACTTCAGCTCTAGCAGGCAATACACAGTCACTCCCATCTCCCATATGTGGCAGGCAGCATTTATTCATGCAGTCAAAAGTGCTTGCCCTCTGTCTTCTTGATACGATGGAAATGTCACTGGTCAGATAGGAAGTGCATCTGTCAGATCTACAGTTCCGCATAACAAGAGCAGAGAAATCACACCACAGCTTGAGTTCCTTTCTTCTGCTGGATGTCTGTCTTGATCCTTAGCTTCAGCCGTGATATCCAAGTCACTACTCTAGATGGTTGTTTCGCCCTCAGAAAGTCTGGAAAGACTGGTCCAGCATGCTACTCCGAGCGAATTGCCAGTGGTTAGACTATTTTCAAGCATTCCTCCCATAACCTTTTGTGTTTTTGATGTAAGCTCTAAGTGGCCAAGGAAATGCCGGGATGTGCAACCCGTGCTCACTGTGCCACTGGAACCAAGCTGCACCTGACTGAATAGTCTGAAATCTTGTCAGGTGGGATAACCAATACCAAAATCCTTATCTACGACCGTAATCTGTGATGTTCCTTTTAACAAAATACCGGTCTGTAGGCTTTAAACCAGAGTAATAACAATCTACCCTTAAGTGACTATTGACTTTAACATTTGCTTTTTACAATCAGTATGCCAGGGCTACTGCCTTCTATATACCATTTCATAATAAACAATCAGTCTTATAGCCTTTATCATTGCCTTGTCACCATAATCAATTTCCTTCTACTTTGTTGGGCATAAGCACAAGGTAACCATCAGGTATACCATAATAAAATTACAAATTTGTACAAAATCCCACTTATCAAAACAGTAAAAATAAACTTTTTATAGAGCTTAACATTGAATACTATAGTGCAAATCCTCTATTCCCATGGTTTGTTCAGATGAATTACCAAAACCCATGCCTACTACTGTAATCTTTAGATTACATGTAAGAAAATGCCTTTGTTGAGCCTGCAAATCACTGTGATAACAATTCACTGTTAAAGACCTGCTGGCTTTAACAAATGGTTTTCACAATACGTAAGCTAGGTCTACTGCCTTTGTCATAACTTTTATTTATTTTATTTATTTAGACCTGTCGCATCAAACGTAATTTTTCCCGGTGAACCAATCAGGCCTATATTTTGTCCCTGATACCAGCTCTGGCCTACTGTTTTGAGGATACGATCTCCTAAAAAGCAACCATTATTTGATATCGCATGGGGCACTCGCCAGGGCGGTCCCCCCTACTTTTTGTCTTCTAAATGTAGCCCTTTGCCGAACGCATACGCAGGAAAACCGATGTTGGGGATTTGCAGATGGGGCAGAGAGCGTAAGTTAGCACTCTACGCAGATGTGATGATAGTGGTGACGAGGTCCCTTACTTCCCTGCCTGCTCTGATGCAGGAGATGAAGGACTTTAGACGAGCCTCTGGTTTTAAAATCAACTTTCCAAAATCACATGTCCTTAACCTCACTCTTCCCAAGGCCGACCAAGCTCACTTAAAACACCTCTTCCCTTTCACCTGGGAACCTCACGGAGTGGGATACTTGGACCTTCAGATACTCCTGACGCCAAGTCGAACAGCAGAAAGCAACTGTTCTAACCTCCTGGACACTGCCAGATCTGACCTTTCCTCATGGAAAAAGTACACTCTATCCTGGCTAGGGAGACTGGCAGCAGTCAAAATGACCTTCCTGCCTAAGATTCTTTGTCATGCAAACATTACCATTACATCCACCTCCCCATGTTCTTGGTAATTACAGCATCTCCTAGATGAATTTGTATGTGCTGGGAAAAAAGCATGTATAGCGAAAAAGCACATTTATCTACCCCCTCAGAGGGTGGAATGGGTGTCCCCCACTCACTAAGGTACTACCATGCGGCACAACTCTGCTACATGGAGAAACATTGGTGCTTCATTGACCAAGCTGTGGCTGGCATACTCTTTGGGAAAATACCATGGCTGCCTTGGCCCTGCCACCCTTCAGGAGTCTATGTCTCCACAGTTACCTGGGCCACACTGGGAATCTGGGACATGGTACAAGTCCAGTGCAAACTGTCCACTCGCGTCTCACCCCTGACCCCATTTATTGGCAACCCTGACTTTCCACCCGTGGTACAGGGATCCTTCTGTGTGATGTGGCAAGATGCCAACTGCAAAAGATTGGGTGATCTTTTCAAGGTAGAGGGGATTATGGAATTTGAACAATTCCAATCTAATTATGGCCTCCCAGCTAATGCCCAGTGGCAATACATTGCCCTTCAACACCGGCTCCTACAGCCTCACATTCACCCCCACACAAGCCAACCCTTGACCTCCTTTGAAAAATGGCTCCTCACCCGCACATCTGATAAACGCGAAATTCGGCACAGGGCATGCATCTCTGCGTGCATTGCATCATGTAAGGAAATGATGCTAAAGATTGTCCAGTATTGATACTCTGCGACAGCGAGGGTGGCTAAGTGGAAACAGGGCGGGGAGGGAACCTGTCGGAGACAGTGTGGGCAAACTGGCACACTTACACATATTGTTTGGAAATGCCCCAAGATAAAATCATTTTGGGCAGGTGTCTTGGTGGACATTAATGAGATCTACAACACATACCTCCCCAGATTCCCTAGTTTCATCCTTCTAGGACTTATGAATCCCCAAATATACCCCTTAAAGTCATTGAAGGGGCGGGCTATCACGTTAGTGCTTGGGGCGCCCAAGCAGGTCCTTTTAGCCCACTGGGGATCATACTTTGTGCTGTCGCGATTAGACTGCTCCATAAGCTGTGAGACCTTCTAGGGATGGAGAAATTAACAACAACCATATCCAGTGCACTACCGCTCTTTTAAAGAACCGGGGGGCCTTGCATCAGCTTTGTGTCCAATGAGTTCAGGGAGCTAACCTGCCCAACTTATTTACGAGTCCTTGGCCTTACCCGCCTAGACCATGATACTTATTCAGCTTCTAGATATGGTCTTTCCCATTTGTCTTACCCTTTTCAGCCCTAGTTATTCTATGGTTTCATCTGCACTGCGCTGTCGAAAAAAGTTAGCTTCCTATCCTTACCTCCCTTCCTTTTTTCCTCTCTCTCTCTGTTTCCCCTCTTTTCCTCCTGTCCCCTCACCATCTGCCAACCTCCTAGTTAATGTGACTTTTATGGTTCCCCACCGGCCTCTGGAGGTAGGTGGGATGAATGTTGTATTAGCGTTGGTCTAAAAATCAATTAAACAGATTTAAACCTAAAAGCGACCATCAGAAATACAGTTAAAAAATTCCAAAGGCATACAAAAATAAAATTGGTTAAGCAAAATGCTGTCTCTCCTAAGAGAGCCTAACAAGGATTCTCACAGAGCAAATCTCTATACCCACGTGTTGTCACAGGGGATAACCAACACCAAACACATTGCTTACTGCTGTGATGTTTAAGATTCCATGTAACAAAATCCTTCTCTGCAGGCTTACATACAGAACAGTAACAACCCATCCTTAAATGGATTGATGACATATGTTTTTCACAATGAATGTATCAGGCTTACTGCCCTTATTGTAACATTTCTTAATAAAGAGATCGGGCCTATAGCCATGCTCATTGGCTTGCCACCATAGTCAACTCAGTCCTGTTGAACTGAGTATGCATTTGGCTACAAACCAAAACGTGCACTATAAACACTCATTTCAGTGGAAGCACACAACTTTGGCCCAATCAAATCCTGTACTCAGGGGATCAAACGTTTGTGGAGCCTAAACCCCTCTTTCACTGGTGCTCTGAAAGCCCTTTTTTGTTGATCACATTAGGTCTGTTGACAGCTTCAATGTGAAGCCAGACATAATGAGGCAGTGGAGCAAATGCATATGGGAAATCAGAGGGGCTGCACAACCTCACTGTTCATCTCATTATGCAACTGGAATAAAGCATAAATGACTATGTCCAGGAAATGTTGTCTGTCCAGAAACTTAAAAACCCTAGCTTCAGATGTGAGAAAGTTAGAAAAGAATTACTTGCTACGAAACTCCGACTCTGCCAAGGGTTTATATGATTTCTCTGACTTCAGGATGAGAATATCTTCCAGTTTAGAGATTCCAATTAATTACTCCTATTTTCAACAGCGCTGTGATATGGCTACCTTCTTTTTTCTGCCAGCCATGGTGGAGTTTCCCATGTCAGCTTGCTTTTCCACCCAGGCGTCTTTGCTGCTGGCTGCTTGTAGACTGCAATCACTGCAATTTGGCTGTTGGACAGTTTCCGCTTCCAGTATCCTGTACGTTGACAAATATTGTGACCTCCATCACATTCCTCTGTATTCAAATTGAGGGCCCACTCGCCTAATTGTTTTTTTCTTTAGTCGGATTTCTTTCTCCAGCGTATTGCTTTCATACATAGAAACAAGTCTTGCAGAAAGTCATTGATTATTCCCTCAACCTTTCCTTTTGTGAGGCTTACAGCTCCTTGTAATACCTTGTAGTGCCTTGAAATACTCACAATGTTAACCCTCCTGTCCTGAGTAATAGCAATTTGGGGAGTGTGGATATGGAGTAAGTCCTGTCAAGTGTGGTGGTGTGGACACTGATGATGTACTTCCTAAAATGGCTCTGTTTAGACTCTCTTGAGACGTGTAAAAAAACAAAAACTACCAGACAGTGGTATCTTTGGGGCTTGTAGTGGTACAGTGTGAAATGGCAGCACTATGTGAGGATGGGGATACCCAACAGTGGTCGTCGCTAAACGTGGAGGATCACTTTACACCAATTTATCTATTACAACAGTGGATTCCTACGTTAATCGCCTGACATCTTTGGCCTACAGAATTCTCATAGGCTCATGTACATTTTTATGTGTGATATAATACAATGTAACCTGTGACTAGTATGGAAGTCTGGAGAGTAATGTACCAGGCTGAATTGCTTTTGAAAGGCATTGCTAGTATTCCCTTTTCCTCTATCTTGTGATGGTATTTTTCTGTTGTCTGTTATATGCATGCAAACACTTGTATTTGAGAAACATAAAAACATTATTAGGAATGTTGCTCTGCTTTCCACAGTCTTTTCCAGTAGCTGTTTCCTCACATACTCTACAACAAAGCGCGGGCCACACAGCAGGTTGTTTAGTGAGGACAGCGTATAAGCACAAACACATCAGTAAGGGAAGAAATATGAAGATCATCCATGATTTGAAGCACATATAAGACATTTAATACAGACAAATCACGCATTGAAGCACCAACAGAATCACAAAGCATCTTAAAAAGTCATTAAATGACAGCACAACTAATAAAATAACATTCTTACAATGCACTCTGATCAGCTGACATTTATTGTTATTGATTTTCATCTTTCAATATAAAACATCACCTCGAAAATATTGCATCACAGTAAATTCAATAAAAGTGATACAGCATCTCAAATTATTAGGTTTAGAGCAATTACCTCCAGTATGTTCATCATAACTAATTTCATCCCAGTTCCCTCTTGTAGACATGTGTTAAAATACCTATTTATATTTATTGCCCAAGCTTTTATAGTGTTACTTTTCAGGCCTCCTCTCTGTTGATATTGTTTCAAATGCTAATCGCTCTTTTCTAGTCAAACAGTTTCATAAATCAGTAAACCTACCTTCACTGGCACTGAGACACTCCTAGGATAAGCCTGGAGGTTTTTCGTTTTACCAAAAACTTGTGCACATTTCCTGGGCCATGTGTCGACTCTAGTGGGTCTTGTAGGGATCTTGTTTTCCCTAACCTTTAAGTTGGCATTGGGTTAGGAATCCAATGACAGAAAATCCTGAATTTCAGCATTTTCAACTGCAATTCATTGGGAAAAGGATCTTCTGTGCATAATACAGACAAGACTTTCTCAAGATTCTGGTGGGAGGAAGAAAGGCCTGAAGAGTTCAAAAAGGTACGTTTTCAGCCCATGCTTGGACAGTTTCTTACACACAGAACAGTCCCAAAAGGGACATTTGAGTATGCTACAACGACTGACTTCTGGACTCCACTGCTAGCCACTGTTGCTAGTTACTGTAATGGGACACTTTTTCCTTAAGACCCACATCAGGTGAACTTCTGCTTTTTGGGCAGGCTGCAGTTCAGCAATGTGACCTCTTGAGGTGCGTAGATATAAGGCACTGATCCAGCTGAGAGGGGACGGTGCCCTGGTATGGGACGAATGCCTCCAACTAAGATGAATGACAGACTTGATGAGTTTCCAATAGATTAAGCTGGAAAAAGAGTTCTTGGTCACACAGAGATTTGTAATTCCACATAGAGGAAGTCGTCAAGATAGGCTCTGAGATTAATATTATTATTACTTTTTTACTTTGGGCACTGAGACACAGATGTGACCAAATATAACGGTGAGAGGAAAGAAGGCGCAGTTTTTCAAAATATTTCAGTTGTCCCAAAAATAATGAACTCTGTATCAGCCCATTATATTTTAGCTATCTCTGAGACATCCATTGCTAGATAGTCTGGGAGAACGCTGTTATAGTGTTGGGAGTAAGACAGAGGCAGGGCCCTTGTCTACTCACACTTCTTTTGTTCCAATTGATTTTGATTGTATGATGAAACCTGGTGGGAGGGGCGTCATCCAAATGAAGTCTCCATGATTTTAAATGGCCCTCCGAAATAATGAATGAGCATCACTCAAAATATGTTCCTTTGCCCATGCCTTCATTTCAAATGGGCCACTATTTTGATGAAATAATTATCGCAAGAACAAAATCCGACACCAAAATCTGCATGTCTTGGTGAAAGCCGAGCCTTCTCTCCTTGTTAAATTTCAGCAGGTTTTGTCTGCTGAAATTTAACAAATGGTCAGGCATGGCCCCTGCAGGGCCACGCCTGACCATGGTTTTCTTTTTTTTTAAATTTAAGTTTCCCTCGTCATCGTATGTCGAATCCCCCCCCCCACCCGCCCCTCCGCTCTTACCTGCACGGGCCGCACCTGCGAATGGTACGATCTTTATAACACCTGGTAACTACTGGGTGCAATAAACATCACACCACTTGGAATTAACATCCATGAGCAAACAAGTGCTTCTGAACGGATCGCAATTTAACAGGCCACTCGTAATGAATCTCTAATGCTGTAAATACACAGTTACATACCCCGTACGTCTGTGGGTGGTATCCATTTTCTCTATTCTCAATGTTGTATCGGACTGATTAGAATGGCAAAAACTTTCTTCCCCTACTCCCGGTAGAATCCCGGAAGATCGTAGTGCAAGCCTTAATTACATCCAGGTTGGATTACGTAAATATCTTGTATCTGGGGCTCCCAGAATACTTGCTCAATCGGCTGCAGGTTGTTCAGAATGCCGCAGCCAGAGCTATTCTTATGGTAAGCCCCAGAACGCGCATGTCGCCTCACCTGAAAGCACTACACTGGCTCCCAGTGAGAAAGAGGATTCAGTTTAAGGCTTTGGTGTTTGCCTATCGTGCTTTCTACGATACGGGTGCGGTTTATCTGAGAAGTAGGATCCAGCACTATCAGCCTCAACGTGTCTTAAGGTCCTCGGGACAATCCCTGATGGTGATTCCCAAATTCACTCGATCTCGGATTGGAGGTCGTTCCTTCCAGGTTCAAGCGGCCTGCCTATGGAACAACCTGCCCCTACATCTCAGATTGACCCAGGACTTGCTGTCCTTTAGGAGACAACTTAAAACATGGCTGTTCCAACAATAATACGATGGCAGGTGGGTTGGGGTCTTGCCTGGTGGTTTTAGAGATTAGCGCCGGGACACTCTATGTGAGTATCCGTGCGCTTTATAAATCCCTTATTTCATTTCATTTCATTTCATATGGAAAATCATTTTGAAGGGATTACAAACCATGCAAGCATCATGCAAACTGAAGATGTTAAATTGTTTATTAAGTAGGATGTTGCTTTTTAAGTTCACCAAGCTTTTTGTAGCTCTTGAAAGCTGTATCTGGAAAACCTTGTAAAATTGCCAATGCCATCATCTATCGAAGTGTTTTGTTGTAGATCTAAGCTCAACAAGTATCAATTTCAGATTTATTGGATGCTTGATACGTATTGTCATGTGTGGTAAACCACTGTAATGAAAATTGATATTTTTAGATATAAGATTGACAGCACCATCAAAAGATTAGTTTCTGAAAATTAGTATCATTGAATGTAGAAGCTCTCGCTTCCAATCTACAAATTAAAATAAATGCTCATTCCCCCACTTTGCAGAGACAACACATAAATGCAGCTGAAGAGTACATGTAACAGTACATGGAAACACTTTACACTGGCTTCAGAAGCTAAGCAGCAGCACGGAATTGTGTAAAACTCAAATACCAACAACACAGAACTGGAACAGCTAGATATTCACATAGCATTTGTCTAAAGTGGGCAATTTGTTAGGCTATTGTAAGAAAGAGTGAGAGCTGCCTATGTCTGATGCCAAATAGTACAACAACCAGAAATGACATGTGTGGAGCCATATTTATTCTACAAGGGTTAATTTACCAACTGATGCGCACACAAGCACAATAGTTGTATAATTCTGACATTTTACTTCTGGTTATTACCATTAATGTTTTTAACCAATTACATTATGTGTTTTAATGACTGTCTGTCTGTCTTCCAATTTATTTTAAAGGAGAAGACAGTTTCAAATTTAAAGAATACAATAGCAGAGCTGGAAGATGCTTCAAGGTAAGTCCTACATGATATTCATTAACTAAAAGTGGTAATGGAAGATAAAACCGAAGGATAAATATGTATAAAATTCTGCTTCAACGACTTGAGGAGATCGGGGTCAAGGGCAAGGCCCTGGCCTGGTTTGCATCTTTCTTCGCTGACCGCTCCTTTCAGGTCTCTGCCCCTCCCTATCTGTCCAGCATCTATCCTCTCGGTTGTGGTGTCCCCCAGGGCTCTGCCTTGAGCCCTACGTTGTTCAACGTATACGTCCGCCCATTGGCCCTCTTGGCTAAAGCACGGAACATCAATATGGTATCATATGCGGACGATACCCAACTGGTATTCACCTTCTCCAACAACCTTAAACAGGACCAACTGAAATTCCAAGCGGATCTTTTGGTCAACTCAGACTGGATGGCAAATAATTGCTTACAACTGAACTCTTCTAAGTCTGAGGTGCTCTTGGTGGGTCGTGATACCCATCCATGGGGCAACCAATGGTGGCCTACGGCTCTAGGTACCCCCCCCTATCGAAAACCGTGGTCAAGAACTTAGGGGTCCTGTTGGACAATGCCCTCTCATTTGAGAACCACGCAAAAAAAAGTGGCGGGGACTTGTTTTGGCCTCTTACGCGGCCTGAAACCCATCTTGGGATACTTCGATGCACCCACCCGCCAAACGAGCATTCAATCTGTAGTACAGTCTCGATTAGGCTCTTACTCGGCGTGAGAGTCCAGTTTAAGACCCTCTGCACTACGCATAAGATCCTACATGGCCAAGGCCCTCAAATCCTGCAAGGGCTCTGTTCCCCATATGTTCCGACTCGTGCCCTACGTTCCGCTGACTTGCACCTGGCTTGTACTCCCAGAGTGCGCAGGCGGAGAGCAGGGGGGCGTTCCTTTAGGGCAATGGCCCCTGCCCTATGGAATGTTGCCCCTCTTGCTGCTCGATGCACACAAGATCACTGGGCATTTAGGAAATTGATTAAAATCTGGCTTTTTTCTACTCTTTAGTTTTCCTCTCTATAGCCCCCTGTCTGTTAGCGCTGGGACGCCCCGTTGTTGGGGCAGCCATGCGCTTTATAAGTTTACTTAACATAACATAACATTTGGCAAATTAAAATAGTTTGCATACTGCCAGTTGCTATATATGGGCGTGTCTGTTTGATCTTTTTTGGTGTAGGCAGAAAATTTGACCCTTGCTTGTTTGATCAAGACGTCAAATTAAATTTTTTGTTTATTCAGGGTTAAAGATACTTCTTTCTCATGGCTCTCATTTTCTGCAGTAATTAATGTATTCGTATACCAGGTTATTTTCATTCATGTAATTTCTGAATATGTTTGGATTTTGTTTAATTGGTTCTTACCACATTAAAAAATTATTTTGTTCTGAATAATCAATTGAATATCGGAGCTTGGCTGCAACTCCACAAAGCATCCAGGAAAGGAGAAAAGGTCATTGACAGTCACAACCGAGGGAAATGGAGGAGACCCTATTCCATGGTCACCATGAGCTCCTTCCCAGGGGGCCAAAAAAAGGATGAACACTTAACGAACAAAACTTAAGCCACACAAAATATTGATGTTAAAAAAGGCTGCAAGTTTATGTGACTTGTACACCACTTTTAGCAAAGCCTAGATGCCAAAGAGCACAGTACCAAGATAGAGTGGACATCTGGATGAGCTAAACCCACAGGCATCTAGACTTCACTCCTCCTTCCCCTGGTAGTCATAGCCCCTGGATCAGGATTAAGAGGTACCCTTGGAGTTTCGTGCTACCATCTGAAAGACATATCCACTGTTCCCCCTTCCAATACGGTGACACTCTGAATAATGAAATGCTAGCTCTGTTCCTTTGCAACTACTAATGTTCTCCTGCAGACTCCTTTCTACCTGGCCGCATGAGATCCCAAATGGGCCCTACTTTGAACAGCATTCCTTGATGACCACTACTTATTTTATTCCGGGCACTCATTTCATGTCTTTGGTCAATGCAGAAGGAAATGTGTGCCTAAAGATCTACTAGTAGAAATGGACGTGGCTATGAGATCGTCCATAGTGGGTGGCTGTGGTCCATCCCTACACCTCTCACTCCCTAGATAGTTAATGTAAAAGCAGTAGAGTATTGTATTTGTATTGTAATTGCATTTATTTATTTATTTTGAAATTTGTTTTTATTGATTTTTCAATTGATAACACAGACATGTACAATACGACATATTGAATGTCCCCAGTATTGGGGGTAAGCCGCACGTATAGAACACTGTGGGAGAGTTACAGAGGTGGAGAAGACGGGAGCATATTGCAGTTGGTTACAAATAAGGAGTAAGTCTCAGGCCCTCTGAATACACTTAACTAATGAATTCAATAGGCGTCTACTGTGCAGTAATCTATTGTTGGACTTGGCCCTTTTTGCAGGGTCATCCCTAAACTTTTTGCCTTCCTCCTATATTTTTTCTGACCTGTTGTTGGCTGTTTTATGGCTCTGGGCACTTTTTCACTGCTGATCAGTGCTAAAGTGCATATGCTCTCCCTATGATAAATTGTGTTATGTATTAGTGACTCCATGGTTGGATGATTGGTTTACTTGTCAGTCCCTAGTACAGTGCACTGAGTGTGCCCAGGGCTTGTAAATCCAATGCTGCTGGTGGGCTTGCAGCACTGGTTGTGCCACCCACAGAAGCAGCTTGTAAAATGTGTCTCAGGCCTGTCATTACAGAGCCTGTGTGCAGCCTAGGGCTGCCATGTCGACTTGGTGAGTGCACCCACTTACCAGTCCCTAAACCTTCCCTTTACTGCATGTTGGTCACCCCTAAAGTAGGCCGTGAGCAGGGTGCATTGTAAGTATAAGGTAGGACATGCCCTGGTGTGTGTGGCATGTCCTAATAGTGAATTACAGCCATTTTCGTTTTTTCACTATTGCAAGGCTACCTGCTCCCCATAGGCCAGAATGGGCAGTCTGATTATTACACCTTATAATCCTAACTGACCCAGGGAACATGGTAGAAAAACGAATTTAGTATGCCTGAACTCAGGATGATAAAATACATCTTTTAGTGAAGTTGGTTTTAACATTCTGTGTTTGAAAATACCACTTTTAGAAAGTAGGTATTTTCTTGCCTAACTATCCAAGCCTGCCTCTGCTAGGTTGTGTATTCCTTGTCTGGGTTTGTGAGTGACAGGGGCTGGGGGACTCCAGGAGACAGGGTGAGTCAGCACAGGGCTGAGTAGAGAGATCTGCATCCAGAGTGGAGGGAGGAGTTGCACCTGGGTCTGAATAGGGCTGTGCCTGCCTTCCACAAAGCTGGCTCCACCCCCTGCCGGGCGGCTGAGCACTCTGCCCCACATTCTGAAAGGAAAGAAGGAGTCCTGTAAACAAAGTGCTCCAGGACTGACCAGAACTGGTTTTGGACTAGGCAAAGGCCTCTCTGCCTTCAGATAACAAAGAGAAAAGGTGTATAAAAAGGGGACCCAGACCCCTAGGAAATTAGATCACTTTTGGGAAACAAGAAGAAACCTTTGCTGAGGAGCGGAACCAAGAAGAAACTGAGGAGAAGACTATCCCTAAGCTAGAGGGATCTGCCTGCAGTGGTTGCCTGACTGCCAAAGAAAGGAGAAGGGAACTTTGTGTGTACTTTCATCAACTTGTGAAGGATCTCCAAGGGCTTGATTTCAGAGCTTGCCTCCTGTTGAAGTCTCAGGGACAACAGACTTCACCCACCAGCTCCCCCTGTATTCCCTTGCTGGGAATTTGGACCTTCTGACACACTTGCGTGTCTCTGGGAGCTGGAAGCGCGACTCAAGACGAAGAAGCGTGTCGCCGCAGCCGCTGATCCTCGCATCGCCGGAGAAGAGTGTCGACGTCGCATCAGACGCCGGCGCATCCCCGAAGAAGCGCGCCGCTGACACCCTCGCATCCTTCGAAGCGCCTCGCAGCACCGGAGAAGAGTGTCACCGTCGCATCAGACGCCGTCGCATCCCCGGGGCAGAGCATCGACCTCGCATCAGACGCTGACGCATCGCAACACGAGGCGCGCCCCGCATCCCAGGAGAAGATTGTCGACCTCGCATCAGACGCCGTCGCATCGCCAGGGAAGCGTGTCGCAGGGCCTGTCGCGGCTCCAAAGACTCATCGAAATCGCTGCACGGCCGTAGGGCGTGCACGCATCACCCCTTCGTTGTCGCAACCTCCAGAAGACGCCACTTTGTTTCTTTGCACCAGATCTTCAACGCATCACCGCCCTTGCGTGTAAGGGACTACTGCATCACCTTCCCTGCAACACTTTTCGTTGCCTTGCGTTACGCATCTCAGGTACATTGAACTCAAAGTGTCGCATTTCCATTTTAAGAGACTCAAGCTAATTCTACCATCTTTAAAGTACAGTATTGTGGATTATTTTTGTCGTTTATGGTCTTGTGGTAAATCTATATAAAAGATACTTATTTTTATAATACAACCTGTGTGGTGTCCATTTGTAGTGTTGTCACTGGATTACTGTATGTGTTCACAAATGCTTTACACACTGCCTCTGAACTAAGCCTGTCTGCTCGTGCCAAGCTACCAAGGGGGTGAGCAGGGGTTATTTCAGGAGTGTACCCCCTTACCCTGACTAGAAGCAAGGGTCCCTATTTGGACAAAGGTACCTACCTCTGCCAACTAGAGACCCCCAGTTCTAACGTTCTAACATTGGTGGTCAGCGGTGGGGATTCTGGACTTGCATTTGTGACTCATGTACAGTGATTGGTGAACACTACCTAGTGAGTGCAGACCAAAACGCAACCACATACTTTTGGTAGATATTCTTTTCTGGGACTTTCTATGTTTGCTAAAAACTGCCAAGTTTAATCACCATGGATACAGCAGCATCCAGAGCATCTGTTGATTATGATTGGGGGAGGAGAGTAACTTGCCCAGCGGGTAGCAGGGTTTCTGCCCAAGGTCTGTCCCCAGAGGAGCTGGAGGACAGAGAAAAGAGTAGGATGCATGAGTTGGAGCTGGCCAAAATGAATGGGCGATTGGAAATTAGAAAGTTGGCCTTAGAAGAGAAAAGAATGGATTAGGAGCATGAGTTGAGAATGAGGGAGCTTGATTTAGAGCTCGAGAGGCTGGAGGCCATGAGTGTCTCAGCCCAGCAACAAGAAATGTGTGTAGCTAGAGAGTGAGCTTTGCTGAGTTGGAGGGGGAGTCCAGCTCAGATGGTGGCAGCAAAATTATGTTATCGAGTGCTGAGGGACTAGTACACACACCCAGAGATGTGGCGCCTGACTTGAAGGAGGGGGTTAATATACACCAGGAGGTTCCAGAATATGAGGTAGCTCTAGTGGTGCGCAGTGTCCCTGAGGGGGATTGGGGAACTGGCACAGGGGTTCATAGTCCTAGAGGTGGGAGGGACACTCTACTGACTCTAGATGAGAGGTGCAGGGAGAGGGGTTCCCCCATGGTTGAAGTCCTGATGTGTGAGTGTGAAGACCGCCCAGAAGAGTGTGGGTTGAATGACAGAGACAGTCAGATCCTGTCTTGCCAGTCTCAGGAGAGTAGTGTGGGGTATGTGTGCAAGGCACTGGATGGTGAGGTGAAGGATAGTTTGGTTAACCCTTGTAGGGGGCTGTGTAATCCAATTGTGGGAGAGCATATTGTAAGTCCCTGTTTTCCAGAGCTATGCCAACACCTGTTGGAGAGTGAGTTCTCTGACCCCAGGGAGCTCACAAGGGAGGCAGACTTTTTGGTGGATTCCAGAGGGTCTGGAGAGGCATTGGGGAGTGACCCTAAGAGGAGTGGCTCAGGTGTCTTGCAACCCAGAGTGGTGGGAGAGGTTCAGTGTAGCCCAGCTAGGTCCTGTGGTAGTGGGAGGGGTGTAGGGACTCACGTCCTGTCTCAGTGGAGAAGGAGTGAGTGTGGGGCTGCGTTTCCCAAGGATGCCCGAAACCCAGTTTCAGAGCCTGGATCGTTCTTTAAGGGAACACCAGGTAGGGAGCCTAGGCTGCCCTGATGGGCAGCCTGTTGAGGAGGATCTCCTAGTGTCTAGAGAACCTGGAGCGTCTGTAAATGGAGCTCCAGTGTTTCTGATGTCTGGCAGTGCCACTCCTAAGTGGAGGGTGCAGAAGTCCAGAGTGAGGGGTGAGAGGGGGAGAGAGTCCCCAGTGGAAGAACCAGTGGGTCAGGGACCAGCCAGAAGGGCTGAGTCATCAGTGAATGACCATGGTGACACCACTTCTGTCCTGGGGGATCTTCACGCACTGTCAGATGGACAGGGGTCGGGAGATCTGCGCCAGGCAGACTGTCACACGACACATGAGTTATGTGTCACCCTCGGGGGGGCATGCGTGCTCCCCAGGAAGTCCTGGTGCGCCAGGCAGATTCTTACACAACTCTAGAGGAGTGTGTTTCCCTTGGGGGGGGTTGGTGTACCCTCCCGGAAGTCCTGGGTTGCCAGGCACAGGTCCAGCCTAAGGGTACAGGCCCTGGTTTGGAGGGCCAGGTTCAGGGTGTCCCCCTGACCTGGAGGAAGGGGCAGCTGCTAACAGTGCCCCTACCAGTTTGTCTTCTGGGGGCACCGCTCCAGGTGGGAGGGTGCAAGACCCCAGTAAGGGAGGCGGGGAGAGGACAGCCTCACCCCTGGCCTCTGCCCAGTCTAAAGGTACAGACCCTATGCTGGGATCCCAGTTGCAGGATAGAACCCCTGAACTGGTGGGTGAATTGTGCAGGACACCTGCCACAGGTGCCCTGACAATTCTGGAAGGGGGTACCGCTCCTCATAGGAGGGGGCAGTACTCTGGAAGGGGGTGCAGAGGGAGGGAGTCCTCGCCTCTGACCCCGTTTCGACTGGAGGATTTAGACCCTAGAATGGAGGACCAGGTTCAGGGTGTCCCCCCTGACCTGGACGCCCAGTTACAGGATAGAACCCCTGAACTGGTGGGCGAATTGTGCAGGACACCTGCCACAGGTGCCCTGGCAATTCTGGAAGGGGGTACCTCTCCAGGTGGGAGGGTACAGAGCCCCAAGGAGGAGGACCGGGTGTGGGAAAGCCCACCCCAGTCTCCAGTCCAGCCGCCGGGTACAGGCCTGGGGCTGGTGGGTCAGTATCAGGATGTCATACCTGACCTGACAGGAGGGAGAGTGGACAAAGGGTGCCAGGCACCTGGGGCTACTGCCCCCCGCTCTCTGACGCCACCGAGGTTTGAGAGCCCTGAGAGGCATAAGGCCTGGGTCTCATCCCTGACCACTGTCAGTGGCCACTGTGGCTTGCTGTCTGTCTGTTGGGACACACCTGTGAGCAAGTTAAGGTTAGGTGCTGCACAGATGGTGTCCACAGGTGAGGAGAAGGGTTCCCCATGGATTAGCTTGGTGGATCCTGAGATTATGAACAGAGGGATCCAAATAGGTTCAGATTGGCGTAGAACTGGAATATGCCCCTGCTGTTGTGGGCCAGGGTCCATGTTCTATCACCCAAAGCAGAGAAGCCCATCAGGGTAGTGATTGTTCTCCCCTGCGTTTTTGGCTGGAAGGGGGTTGTGTTGGACTTGGCCCTTTTTGCAGGGTGATCCCTAAACTTTTTGCCTTCCTCCTATATTTTTTCTGACCTGTTGGCTGTTTTATGACTCTGGGCACTTTTTCACTGCTGATCAGTGCTAAAGTGCATATGCTCTCCCTATGATAAATTGTGTTATGTATTAGTGACTCCATGGTTGGATGATTGGTTTACTTGTCAGACCATAGTACAGTGCACTGAGTGTGCCTAGGGCTTGTAAATCCAATGCTGCTGGTGGGCTTGCAGCACTGGTTGTGCCACCCACAGAAGCAGCTTGTAAAATGTGTCTCAGGCCTGCCATTGCAGAGCCTGTGTGCAGCCTAGGGCTGCCATGTCGACTTGGTGAGTGCACCCACTTACCAGTCCCTAAACCTTCCCTTTACTGCATGTTGGTCACCCCTAAAGTAGGCCCTAGGGCAGGGTGCATTGTAAGTATAAGGTAGGACATGCCCTGGTGTGTGTGGCATGTCCTAATAGTGAATTACAGCCATTTTCGTTTTTCACTATTGCAAGGCTACCTGCTCCCCATAGGCCAGAATGGGCAGTCTGATTATTACACCTTATAATCCTAACTGACCCAGGGAACATGGTAGAAAAACGAATTTAGTATGCCTGAACTCAGGATGATAAAATACATCTTTTAGTGAAGTTGGTTTTAACATTCTGTGTTTGAAAATACCACTTTTAGAAAGTAGGTATTTTCTTGCCTAACTATCCAAGCCTGCCTCTGCTAGGTTGTGTATTCCTTGTCTGGGTTTGTGAGTGACAGGGGCTGGGGGACTCCAGGAGACAGGGTGAGTCAGCACAGGGCTGAATAGAGAGATCTGCATCCAGAGTGGAGGGAGGAGTTGCACCTGGGTCTGAATAGGGCTGTGCCTGCCTTCCACAATGCTGGCTCCACCCCCTGCCGGGCGGCTGAGCACTCTGCCCCACATTCTGAAAGGAAAGGAGTCCTGTAAACAAAATGCTCCAGGACTGACTAGAACTGGTTTTGGACTAGGCAAAGGCCTCTCTGCCTTCAGAGAACAAAGAGAAAAGGTGTATAAAAAGGGGACCCAGACCCCTAGGAAATTAGATCACTTTTGGGAAACAAGAAGAAACCTTTGCTGAGGAGCGGAACCAAGAAGAAACTGAGGAGAAGACTATCCCTAAGCTAGAGGGATCTGCCTGCAGTGGTTGCCTGACTGCCAAAGAAAGGAGAAGGGAACTTTGTGTGTACTTTCATCAACTTGTGAAGGATCTCCAAGGGCTTGATTTCAGAGCTTGCCTCCTGTTGAAGTCTCAGGGACAACAGACTTCACCCACCAGCTCCCCCTGTATTCCCTTGCTGGGAATTTGGACCTTCTGACACACTTGCGTGTCTCTGGGAGCTGGAAGCGCGACTCAAGACGAAGAAGCGTGTCGCCGCAGCCGCTAATCCTCGCATCGCCGGAGAAGAGTGTCGCCATCGCATCAGACGCCGTCGCATCCCCGGGGCAGAGCATCGACCTCGTGATGGAGCAAGGTTTCAAAAATGAAACTTGCTTGTACGCAATCCTCCTCATAGTATTAATTTATTAAACTTGTATTGTCAAAACTAACCTTTGCATTCACAAACACAAGAGGGACAGAAGCTTGCCTATGTGTTTTACTAATGAATAACGCTTGTCTGTAATCCAAAATGTCCGCTAAAGCGCGGGAACTTCATTGCGCATGTCGCAACCTGATCACATGGTGTGACGTTTTCTTTGCTTGGTGGGAAACTTCTGCTTCTGCGCAGTGTGCACTAAAATGGCCGCTAAATGTTTTCACATGCTTCAGCTTGCTCTCATGTCATTGTTAAATTGTCGTTTTCTTAATGCTACTAATGCAGGAGAGTATTATAATTAATTGGGAATAGAGTAGGGAAAGTGGGCATACAGTGAAACATTTTATTTGTGATTTTAATATTTTCTTCTTACACTTTTAGTAATTCGTAAACTTGGGCCTGGGTTGGTGACTTGAAACTCGAGAGACAGATGGTTCTGCGCATGTGTCCTGTGTGCCTGCCAAGTGAAGTCAACTTGGACGTCTCCCAAGGCCATGACCCATTGGCCGAAGATGCTGTACTTTATGTTTCCGGTGGACAAAATGATACTTTTCCCCTGTAAATTGTATAACATTTGTCGTGAGACGGGTGGGAAATAAAGTGAATGTATTAATTTGAAGGGGCAGGAAGCTAAAAACAATAGGCTTCACAATTTAGGCCAAATTTGACATGGTGCGAGAATCCACCCCCTGTCCCTGTCCAATCAGAAGTAGTGGTCCCATATTTTAGCAACATTAAGGGGAGGTACATGTGCGTAGAAGGGTATAATAGAATATAGCATTAGTTAATTAGTCAGAGCATGCTTTCACGAAGAACAGGCGTCCATGCTGCGAGAGAGCTCTTAGCTCCAGACTGCCATGCTGATCGGTTGCTGACTGAATCCCTGTCCAGAAGAGGTCCTGAGGAGGGGGCGGCGGAGTCCATTAGAACGGGAGAATCGAGGAGAAGTCGAGTATCAGAGAGGGAACGACGCAGGCGTCGTTGTAGAGAGGTCACCGGTCCTGTCCTGATCCTGGAAGAAGTCTTTGCTCTTCATCCTTCCTGGGTCCTATCTTTTCCAACTCCTTGGCCAAGGGGCTTGGTTCTCGCATTTAGGTAACTATACTGCAACCTTTAGTTGCGCTGCTGTCTCTATTCTCTTCCTTTCCTTAAACACCGTCATTTATTAGCAAAATCATTTCTATGCTTTTTCTTGGGTATTTCAATTAAGTACCGTGTTTTCTATATTTTACTCTGCTAAAACTTTAGATAAACATTTTAAAACTTCCTGACTCAGTGGTTATTTCAGGATTATGAACTATATTGAATGTCACTCATTTTAAATTTCCCAATTGGCAAAGGATCCATTGGTAAGTTATTCCTCTTCAATCAGAAGGTAATTGGTAGCAGGGAATTTGATAAAAAGAGTACATCTGACACCCAGCGTAAGTATTAGTGTAGTGTGAATGTATGGGCCCAAGTGAGTATATGGTGTATGAATGTTGTTGGCTAATATTGCGCTGGATCAGGTTTCTGGTAAGCAGAGGACGGTTATGGTTACTCTTTGTTAATTGGGTAATGAGAATTTTTATTTGTATTTTTATGAATTAACATCTGCTTAAATTTTGAGTTTTGTTTTATGTTGTCCAGAATACCCCGGGGTAAAAAGAATAGTGGGTGGCAAGTGGAAGCCATACTGCCGTGAGGTTATCTTCAGGCAGAAATAGTACTGAGAAGTTAAGCAGGACTGTCAGTACTTGTTAGGGACTCTATGCGTGTGAGTAATAGCAAAAAGGGTACGCTGATAAAAATTTGATGTTATATCACCTAGTAAGGGTAACATTGGAGAAGTAACAGGTACTTCTGGAGCTTGTGTGAAGAGTAGACGGAAGTGTTTTACTCATAGTGTATGTATTAGTAAACGGAAAGATTTTACTAAAGTGTGGAAGAAACTTATCTTTTTCGAAATTAGTGGAAACTGGCACGATAGCGAATGTTTTATGTGGTTACTGAAATTTAATTAAGATTTATAGAGAAAATAAGTTTGCGTAAATTTTGTAAAGGGAGGGTCAGTTGCCGGAGAGGGAGCTGACGTTGCAAAACGCCGCGCTGTGATAGGTTGAAATAGCGGGTGTGGAGAGACTCTTGTAAAGGAGGGGTCAGGAGTAGTACTGACGTCACAGGTGCCGCGCTGGGATTGGTTAAACCAGCGAGAACAGAAAAGAGCAGACTGTAAAGGAGGGGTTGACAGAGAAACGTCACCAAAAAGCCGCGCAAGGATTGGCTCGGAAATAAAAGATAGCGGACATTTGATTGGTCAAAATTATAGAAGCGAAATTCTTAGTGGATAAAGATTGCATGTTAAAACGCGATCCGACTTTAACAGGAACTCGTCCGTATAGGAAATTCCTAGGGTTTGCAGAATATAATTTTGTACACCGAAGATTAGATAGAATGTACGGAGAAAGGAGAAAAATGTCATTCTTACAAAAGATTAAGAATTATTTTAAAAAGGACAAACCAATCAAAACTAGAGAAGGAATTATTATTCCACCAGCTAAAACGCCAGCATCATTTATGATGATGGAGAGAGGTTATCATACTTGTGTATGGATGGAGAATTGGATAGAATACACCAAAAATGATGGAGTATTAGCATTTCCCAAGAATGGTACCTTCAATGGAAGAATTCTTCAAAACTTGAGATTGAGGATGAATGATTTAGAACCCAGACCTAGATTAACCCAGTACGAAGCTCTAGAAGAATGGGAAACAGAGGCATTTGAGCGGGATAGACCTAGAAGTAATAGGAGTTACCCAGGATTTTTCCCCAGATATTTACGTGAGTCGAGAGAAGGTCAGATGAAACAATGGAGAAGGGCAATGATTACAGAAGGACTGTATCCATTATTTACAGAAGGAGAGAAATCAGGAGGTAAATGTACAGAAAAGACAAAACATTTAATGAGAAATGAGGATTCAGAAGACGAATTTATGGAAGAAATGTTAAGAAATCCCCCACCATATAAGGAAGGGACAAGTGGATGCACCCCAAGTGCACCACCGAAAACTCCAATGGTACCACAAGTAATGCATGAATTTACCCCGACTAGAATACTTCATGACAAAGAAAAAGAAGCCCTAGAAAAGACCAGAGCAGAATTAATACAGAAAATAACCCAGATAAAAGTACATCCTGATTCGTTGACCATACCTGTAACGATTGGTCCAGTAGTTCCATTATATGGTACTCAGGGAAATTGTCCTCCACCCATACTTGCACCTACTCCTGTGAGTAATCCCAGACCTGAAGCTCCAGTTATAATTGAAGATCAATTTAGTGACAGTGAATCCACAATATCACTTATGGACTTGCCTATTCGAGGTTCTGTAAATAATACTCCAAGAAAAGATGTACCTGGAGGTTCAAAAGATGTAAGTTTAGTAACTTCATCAGGAGCAAAAAGTGCTACCATAGTAACACCTGAAGATCTAGAAAGATGGGTGCAAGGGTCAGTTAAACAGTGCACACCTCCGAAAATAATGGACATTCATAAATTAAAAGTCGAATTAGAAGAAATAATAGCAGGAAATGTAGGACTAGAACGCTTAAATACCTATGATGAAGAAGAATTATTATTCCTGTGCAGGAGTATCACTAGAAATGTGAGGTTATTTCATGAAAAATTATCCAATTTAGCACTACAGATGGGAATAGAAATGGGGAGATCAAAAGTACTACAGAAACCTTATAGAGCAGAATTTTCAGACAAAGATTTAGAAAATATGAATGCCTCTGGTAAAAGACTACAAATAAGAGAATTAATGTTAGTTTTACAAAAATGGGGAGACCTAGATAAATGGAGAACTAGGTGGGCCAAGAAGAAGGAAGAGGCATGAACAAGTAGAACAGCATCTGAATATGTGATGAAGGAATCAGGAAAAGCAGAACAAATGTATCCAATGCGAGAAGTTGCGGGAGGAGGATATGTACATGTCCCATGGAGCAGACAGGATATTTTATCATTTACGAATGATTTTCCAAAGTTGAGGGAAAAGCCAATTGAATGGTACAAGCAGGTTGAAAGGTTTGTGAAGGTGTCAAAGGTATTGTTGAAGGATTTGGATGGTCTGTTTGACATAGTGGTACCTGCCGATTTATGGACAGATTGTAAGATCACAGTGGATTGGCCAAGTGATGAGTATCCCAGAGATCCGAAAACAGGTGCCCCGTCAAATGACGTGATGAAAAAGTATCAGCAGGTGATAACATACCTGAAAGGGAAAATACCCCGAAAGAAACAGATTGGGTGAAAATAGATCGAACCACCCAAGAAGCCAGTGAAACAGTACATTCTTACTATGAGCGCCTATTGCAGGTGTTTAAACAGTATAGTGGATTTGAGGACATTGGAGACAAGAACATGAGTCAGTTTGTGTATCGGTTTGTTTACGGTCTGAAGCCAGAGATTTGCCAGATGATTAAACAACACATGCTGTGTTGGCAGGGAAAGCCCATAGATGAAATTCTGAAATATGCAAAATATTGTGGAGACGATATTGAGGATAGACACAAGAAATTACAAGAAAAGGTGATGTGGGCACAGGTGAAAATGGCAGAGAAGCAGGGAATTAATTTGGAAAATCCGAGTGAAAATCCAGGAAAAGATTCTGGAACGAGTGGTGATACGGGAAATGGTGGAAAATTTAGAGGACGAATGAGTAGAGAAGAAGCTAAAAAGAAATTTCCTTGTCATGGATGCGGAAAATTGGGGCATTGGAAGGACGAATGTAAAAAGATTCGGAATAATAATGGCCCAAATCAAAACTTAAATCCACAGACGCAGAATGACTCACAGCAGGGTGTAAATCCCCAGAGTCAATTACCACCTCCACCTGTTCAGGGTAATGTAAGCAGAGCAAAGCACGGTACAGACATTGGATACCCAGGAGGGAGTGGTAAGAATGATTATATGACATCACAATTTCTTTTGCAGGACAATTACTGTGAATTCAACTCATGACGGTGCCAAGGAGAGGGGAAGAAGGAGTGCGTACTTGGCGCATCCTTACAGGTAGATCAGTCTGGTCCATATGTTGAAGGAAATGTGAAAGGTAATGATATTACTTTCCTTTTGGACACTGGTGCTACCAGGTCTATGGTGAGATCAGCAGATATCCCAGACCTTCCTCTCTCTGGTGAAGATATCCAAGAAGTAGGGGTAGCTAATCAAAGAATTAGAACGCCTCTTACAGAACCAATGGAAGTCAAAATAGGAAACTTGAGAGAAATGCACCAATTTGTAGTGTGCGATTCTAGCCCAGTGAATTTATTAGGTAGGGATTTATTGTGCAAAATGAACTGTTCAATTTTCTGCACGCCAGATGGTGTGGCAGTTCAGACACCAGATGAGGACCATGTATATAAAATTATGGTTGCAAAACAAGGTACAGAAATAGACGAAATATTTTCGTTAATAACAAGAGATGAGTTGCCAGAAGAAATAAAAGGTACAGTAAACCCCATTGTATGGGATTTCACCGGAAAAGAAGGTAGGACTTATGGCAAAAATAGATCCAGTTCAAATTACGGTAAAAGAAGGTGCAATTTTCCCAAATACCAGACAGTACAAAATGAGTGCAGAAGTAAAAGCAGGAGTCATTGAAGAAATAAATCGAATGGTAGAACAAAACATCCTAAAAGAAGTAATGAGTAGCCCATGTAATTCACCAATCATGGGACTAAAGAAACCTAGTGGAAAATATAGGATTGTTCAGGACCTGCGTAAAATAAACAAGATTGTGGAACCATGTTGTCCCATAGTACCAAATCCTGCAGTAATTCTATACCAGATCCCTTGGAATGCAGGATGGTTCACAGTAATTGATTTATGTCAAGCATTCTTTTCAATACCATTGCATTCAGACAGCCAGTATCTTTTCTCATTCAAATTCGAGAATAAAGTCTTGTGTGGAATCGTGTTCCTCAGGGGTACACAGAAAGTCCTTCCATCTTCAACCAGATACTGAAAAAGTGCCTGGAAAAATTAGTGATGCCAGGAAGCTCAGTCTTAGTCCAATATATCGACGACTTATTGGTGGCGTCAACCACCAGAGAAGACTGTGTTGTTGATTCCATAGCATTATTAAATCTCTTGGCTGAGGAAGGGCATAAAGTCTCACCTGAAAAGTTAGTTTTGCAGGACAGCTGTTAAATACCTGGGACATCAAATTGAGAGGGGAAACAGAAGAATAACCTCTGAAAGAGTAGAATTAATAAAGAGAATGTAAATGCCTGTAACACAAAGACAAGTGCGGATGTTCCTAGGAATAGTAGGCTACTGTCGACAATGGATACCAAATTTTTCCATGTTAGCTAAGCCCTTAATTAACATGACGAAAAAGAAAGCCTAGGACCCTGTTGAGTGGGAGGATGAAAGTGTAGAAGCTTTTGTAAAATTGAGAAACGCACTTTGTTCAGCACCTGCCTTAGGCATGCCTGATTATAAAAGAGAATTCGTATTATTCTGTCGAGAGAAAATTGTGCACTTTCTGTCCTAACTCAGAGACATGGACTAGACAGACGTCCTATAGCGTACTTTTCTGCTACATTGGACCCAGTAGCAGCCGCGTTGCCAGGATGCTTAAAAGCAGTGGCAGCAACTTGTTTGAGCATTGAACAAAACGAGTCAATTGTGATGGGACATCCTGTAAAAGTGTATGTTCCACATGCAGTTGTGATTCTATTGACAAGAACCCGAACTCAGCATCTTACTCCTAGTCGGCTGACTAAATATGAGAGGATAATAATGGGTGCTGAAAATGTGACCATGGTAAGGTGTACGATAATAAATCCAGCAACTTTATTGCCGGACCTATATCATGAAACAAATAAAGATGATGAAGAAGATGAACATGATTGTGTACAAATTACAGAATTATGTACAAAACCACGCCCAGACATAGAGGAACAGCCTCTTAAAAAGCCAGACAGGGAGCTATTTGTCGATGGTTCATGTCAAAGACATGAAGATGGTAAACTAACTGCTGCCTATGCGGTATGTGAATTAACTGGAATAGTCGAAGCATCCTATTTACCAGGAGTAAAATCTGCACAAGTAGCTGAATTGATTGCGTTAATAAAAGCTTGCAAAATTGGGAGGAATCGGAGAGTAACTATATTTACTGATAGTCAATATGGTTACGGGGTTGTGCATGATTTTGGCCAACTGTGGATGCAGAGGGATTTCATGACTTCTTCTGGATCCCCTATTAAAAATGGACAATTTGTAAGGGAATTGCTAGAAGCAATACAATCACCAAAAGAATTGGCTGTGGTGAAATGTGCCGCACACCAGTCAGGAGATGACTGGGTGGTAGTCGGCAACAGATATGCAGACCTGGTGGCTCAACATTGTGCCAAAACCAGAACGTCAGTCAATAAGAGGGTGGAAAGAATGGGAATCAGCTGCCAACTTATTCTGTATATGCCACCTGAAACTTGGAATGAGGTGAAGAAATTGCAAGATGAGGTTGATGAAAGTGAGAAAAATTTGTGGATCAAAGTGGGTTGCTCCCAAAGAGGAGAAGATGAAGTGTGGATCAGTGCAGATGGCAGACCAGTCATGCCAGATTGTTTACTCTCACAAATGGCCAGAATGCATCATGGGGACACACACATAGGGAGAGATGCAATGATTAGGCTGTTCAGACAAAATTGGTACAATCCTAAATTCAGGGCTGTTGCAGAAAGTCTTTGCCAGAGATGTCTAACTTGCCAAATGCATAATCCAGGCAGGAAAACGATAATTGGGTTTGGAAAGATTGGAAAGGCAGAGGGGCCATTTATAAGACTCCAGTTCGACTTCATACAGTTACCACCATGCAGAGGACTAAAATATGTACTAGTCATAGTGTGTCTGTTTTCAAAGTGGGTGGAGGCTTACCCTACTAGGAGAAATGACAGTATAACAGTTGCAAAACTGTTGGTACGTGAGCTCATACCTAGGTTTGGTTTCCCAGTATCTTTGGAATCGGTATAGAGGAAAACACTTTAATAGCGAAGTGATCCAGATAATTTGTGAAGCATTTCTAATCAAACAGAAATTGCACTGTGCATATCGCCCAGAGGCTTCTGGAGTGGTTGAACAATTGAATGGCACTATAAAGTCAAGATTGGGAAAAATGTGTGCGTCAACATCATTAGAGTGGCCAGACGCATTGCCACTTGTCTTGATGGGAATCAGAAGCATACCTGACAGAACGACAGGATTGAGCCCCCATGAAATAATGATGGGAAGAGCAATGAGACAAACACATGTTCCCACAAACAAATTAGTAAATATATCTGATGATATGGTTCTGGATTATTGCAAAGGATTGGCTGACCTAGTGCGTTCTGTCTCTCATCAGGTTGGAGAAGACGCAGTTTCCAGGCAGCCTGAACTAGAACATGATCTGAATCCTGGTGATTGGGTGGTAGTGAAGAATCACACCAGAGAAACGTGTCTATCACCCAGGTGGAGCAGACCTTGTCAAGTTATATTGACCACCAATACAGCAGTGAAGTGGGCAAGATTTCCTAATTGGATTCACGTAAGCCACACAAAGAGAGTACCAGACCCTGAAGAGGAGAATCCACAGACAACGCCAATCACTGAAGAAGCTGAAGGTTGCCCAGCTGAGGAATCTCAGGCTAGAGGTTCGAGAGAAGCTGACGGAGAACAATCGAGCACAAGTCAGGATTGGATACCAGTGGTAGAAGTTCCTGAAGTATATCACAGAACGAGAAATCAAACTAAATTGGAAGAAATTGAAGAAGATCAGATAGGTGAAGAAGAAGCAGTTCAGGATCAAGAAGAAAAGATAGTAAAAGATCCTGAACAAAATAAGATAGGGAAAGAAAATTGGACTCAAAACAGTGAAGATTTAATAAACTTTACACAGGAACAGAGAGGTTTAGAAGAATCCGGTCAGGCCGCAGAAGTTCACAGTGCAATAAGCCCTGATCAGAAGCAGTTAGATCAAGAAGAATTCACTAAAGAAAAAGGGGTTGATACAAATGAACATAAAGAAATAAAAAAAGAACAAGGTCAACATCTTGAAAGTCATTGTGGAGCTACTGAAGAGAAACCAATCAGACCTGAAACAGAACAAACGAAGCAGTAATCAAAGAAGATAAAACAGTATTGAGCAGTGAAAATAACGAGATCTCTGAAGACGTAAACAGAGAAACAGTGCCAACCAAGAAGACAAGAAAAGGAGATCATTGGCCAAGTGTCATTAAAAGAGTAAAGTACCACATAACAACCAGAAGTGAAGATCCAGAACAAGTACCTGAAGTGACAAGTCAAACTGAACAAGAGAAAAAGTCAGGAAAAAGAAAAAGTAAAAGACTGAGACTTGTGAATAACAAATTCAAGGGTCCTGACTGGACTTATATTATTCTTGAAGATTTTGTAAGCTCAGAGTCAAGTGGCAGTGGTGGCGAAGGAACAAGTGCAGAACTAACATATGAAGAAGAAACAAGACCACCCTGACTAAACAAAAGAATCCTCTAAAGAAAAGAAGAAGAGATAAGAAGAGCAATCTTCCTTGTCGAAAATGCCTGATGATAGAGTTACTGGGAGACCAAAACGAAATTGTTGTAGGAGATGCTGTGCAATCTGCATATGTAGTCTAGTATTGGTGCTTATAGTATGGTTAGTCCTGATTGTAGCAGTTCCTTACCTTATGATAATAGATAAAAAGATTAATAATGAAACTAAAGGGAGGACAGCAAACATGAAGGGTAATAGAGTAGAACTAATGGCAGAAGATGAGGCAGAAATTCATCATGAAGTAGCTGACAACGACACTAGTTTAAATGTTTTCACAAAATTATTGTTTCAATATGTAGACACAATGGAAGTTAGTAATTGTTATGTCTGTATGAAGTTACCTGAATCAGTAGCCGAAGGATTAACATACCATCATTTACCTCTGACATATGGCATCTCATGTAGTGTATTAACAAGTTTATTTTATAGAACAGGTAGGCTGCAGTATTATTATTCAAACTTAGATGTGATATTTTCTGAGGTTCCGATTCGCAAGAGTATGAACCCAGTGCTTAGTAGTCAAGACGCACAGTTTATGGGAGAGTTTTTCTTAACTATGAAATCGATAGACATAACACATGCACATAGACACAATCTAACATGTTCTTTACTAGAAGAAGAAAAGATATTTTTGAAATTAGTAGAAGATAGAAGACATGATTTTCAAAAGAAAGCTTCAGAGCATAAGGCTCAGTTGCCACCTTGGGCGGAGAAAGAAGGGAGTTATACACCTGGTAAAGCTCAAGCTGCAGTGGCTCTGGATTTCGTAAAGACAGGGAAAATTTGTCTTCATAGGTTAAAGACTGATTATAACAATGTTTTCATCGGTACCAGTGAATGTGAACACAATTTTTTAATTCTTGGAGGTTGGGGACTCAAAGGAGGAACTGATTCAGTTTTTCCTGGAATTTATTATGTATGCGGGAATAAGGCTTACTTTAGGCTTCCTGCACGGTGGTATGGAAGTTGTTATTTTGGAATAGTATTTCCAAAGATATACCACGTAAAAAGAAACACTGGAAGCAATGAAAACAATAATGAATTAATACGTAGTAAAAGAGCTAGTTTTTCAGAAATTGTAGGTGATATATTTGGTGCATTGATACCTTCAGTGGGAATAATTCTGAACTCAAGGAAAATATGTAAATTGTCTACAGTGGTTGATCGTTTATCAACGGATACTGCTGGAGGTTTCTAATGATTAATACGGAGATGGTTGCGATTAGATCTATGGTGATGCAAAATCGACTTGCTCTTGACATTCTATTGGCAAAAGAGGGAGGAGTCTGTAAATTATTGAAGACGAAACATTGTTGCACTTATATTCCTAATAAGAGTGCAGAAATTGGAACGTATATTCAGAACATAACTAAACTTGAGAAAGAACTTAAACCACTGGAAGTTGATAGTGTATGGGAAAGATTGACAAATAGTATTTCGTCAATTGGAACCTGGTTTGCTAATGTAGGGAAAGGACTTATAGGTCAAATATTAGTACCCCTAGCAGGGATAGCAATAATAATATTGGCAATAACAATATGGTGCAAATGCTGTAGAAAGAATGGAACATATAAAGTGACAGGAAAAGGAAAGAAGAGAAAACTAGATGAAATAGAACTCGAAGAATGGAGAAGTGATTTATACAAAAAGTTGAAAGGGGATGTGAAAAACAGAAAATGTAAAAATGAGAATGAAACTAATTGCTAGAAGTTGGCATCTGATTGAGGGTAGTATTTTTGATGGCTCAGAAACGCCATCAGAGAGGGATTGATGGAGCAAGGTTTCAAAAATGAAACTTGCTTGTACGCAATCCTCCTCATAGTATTAATTTATTAAACTTGTATTGTCAAAACTAACCTTTGCATTCACAAACACAAGAGGGACAGAAGCTTGCCTATGTGTTTTACTAATGAATAACGCTTGTCTGTAATCCAAAATGTCCGCTAAAGCGCGGAAACTTCATTGCGCATGTCGCAACCTGATCACATGGTGTGACGTTTTTCTTTGCTTGGTGGGAAACTTCTGCTTCTGCGCAGTGTGCACTAAAATGGCCGCTAAATGTTTTCACATGCTTCAGCTTGCTCTCATGTCATTGTTAAATTGTCGTTTTCTTAATGCTACTAATGCAGGATAGTATTATAATTAATTGGGAATAGAGTAGGGAAAGTGGGCATACAGTGAAACATTTTATTTGTGATTTTAATATTTTCTTCTTACACTTTTAGTAATTCGTAAACTTGGGCCTGGGTTGGTGACTTGAAACTCGAGAGACAGATGGTTCTGCGCATGTGTCCTGTGTGGCTGCCAAGTGAAGTCAACTTGGACGTCTCCCAAGGCCATGACCCATTGGCCGAAGATGCTGTACTTTATGTTTCCGGTGGACAAAATGATACTTTTCCCCTGTAAATTGTATAACATTTGTCGTGAGACGGGTGGGAAATAAAGTGAATGTATTAATTTGAAGGGGCGGGAAGCTAAAATCAATAGGCTTCACAATTTAGGCCAAATTTGACATGGTGCGAGAATCCACCCCTGTCCCTGTCCAATCAGAAGTAGTGGTCCCATATTTTAGCAACATTAAGGGGAGGTACATGTGCGTAGAAGGGTATAATAGAATATAGCATTAGTTAATTAGTCAGAGCATGCTTTCACGAAGAACAGGCGTCCATGCTGCGAGAGAGCTCTTAGCTCCAGACTGCCATGCTGATCGGTTGCTGACTGAATCCCTGTCCAGAAGAGGTCCTGAGGAGGGGGCGGCGGAGTCCATTGGAACGGGAGAATCGAGGAGAAGTCGAGTATCAGAGAGGGGAACGACGCAGGCGTCGTTGTAGAGAGGTCACCGGTCCTGTCCTGATCCTGGAAGAAGTCTTTGCTCTTCATCCTTTCTGGGTCCTATCTTTTCCAACTCCTTGGCCAAGGGGCTTGGTTCTCGCATTTAGGTAATTATACTGCAACCTTTAGTTGCGCTTCTGTCTCTATTCTCTTCCTTTCCTTAAACACCGTCATTTATTAGCAAAATCATTTCTATGCTTTTTCTTGGGTATTTCAAGTAAGTACTGTGTTTTCTGTATTTTACTCTGCTAAAACTTTAGATAAACATTTTAAAACTTCCTGACTCAGTGGTTATTTCAGGATTATGAACTATATTGAATGTCACTCATTTTAAATTTCCCAATTGGCAAAGGATCCATTGGTAAGTTATTACTCTTCAATCAGAAGGTAATTGGTAGCAGGGAATTTGATAAAAAGAGTACATCTGACACCCAGCGTAAGTATTAGTGTAGTGTGAATGTATGGGCCCAAGTGAGTATATGGTGTATGAATGTTGTTGGCTAATATTGCGCTGGATCACTCGCATCAGACGCCGACGCATCGCAACACGAGGCGCGCCCCGCATCCCAGGAGAAGATCGTCGACCTCGCATCAGTCGCGGTCACATCGCCAGGGAAGCGTGTCGCAGGGCCTGTCGCGGCTCCAAAGACTCATCGAAATCGCCGCACGGCCGTCGGGCGTGCACGCATCACCCCTTCGTTGTCGCAACCTCCAGAAGGCGCCACTTTGTTTCTTTGCACCAGATCTTCAACGCATCACCGCCCTTGCGTGTAAGGGACTACCGCATCACCTTCCCTGCAACACTTTTCGTTGCCTTGCGTTACGCATCTCAGGTACATTGAACTCAAAGTGTCGCATTTCCATTTTAACAGACTCAAGCTAATTCTACCATCTTTAAAGTACAGTATTGTGGATTATTTTTGTCGTTTATGGTCTTGTGGTAAATCTATATAAAAGATACTTATTTTTATAATACAACCTGTGTGGTGTGCATTTGTAGTATTGTCACTGGATTACTGTATGTGTTCACAAATGCTTTACACACTGCCTCTGAACTAAGCCTGTCTGCTCGTACCAAGCTACCAAGGGGGTGAGCAGGGGTTATTTCAGGAGTGTACCCCCTTACCCTGACTAGAAGCAAGGGTCCCTATTTGGACAAAGGTACCTACCTCTGCCAACTAGAGACCCCCAATTCTAACATCTTTGAACAAGGGAGGCGGAGTACAACAATCAGGGACAAAGAAAAACATAATATAGGGTTAGCGTATAGAACTGGGGCACCATTGTTGTCCACTCAGCCTGCCCTCCCGTCCTACCTATGCATGCATTATAGGTATTAGTGATTCACCAATTAGTCAGGGATATGCCTTGTCACAGATTAAGTATATAAGACTGTCAGTGGCATTGTGCCGCAGTCCCACCAAGCCATGCGTCAATCCATTTATATGTGCTCAGTAACTGACCCCTCTCCCAGAACCAGCCCATCTACATCAGCATTGTGAATGCTTTGCAACTCCGCCAGCATTGCGTCCCAGATAGCACCCATAGGGAGTCTGCGAAGTCCCAACATGTCTTCACAGTGTAGTGCAATGCTCTCCTCCTTGGCCCATATCAGTAGGGAGCGTCCCCACGCGAGGGCATGGGGGTCTCGGAGGCCTTCCATCTCTTAGTGATCAACCTTTTAGTGACTGGTAGGCCTAGGTCTAGAAAGCGGGATGTCACCTTATCCCTCTTATTCCTGCTATTAAGGTGTAAGATGATGGTCTAGTCTCAAAATTCGAGAGGTACCCTTACAACTGTAGGGGACAGGGTTCACTATGAATTAATTACAGGAGTATCCCCCACATACTAATATTTAATTCTTATTGCAATACTCAATTCTCTCACTCATCATTCCTCCATCATTCTATAAACTCATTATATTGAACCCAAATATATGCGAAAATGTGTATTGTTTATTAAATTATAATAGTATATATAGAAAATCACATACAGAATTCATTAAAAAGACATTGTTTTTCTCAAAGTGACATAGGTGTTTGTATTTTCTTTATACACCTCCTTTGACATCCTATGTCAATATACTTCATGTGTCAAGATTCCTAAGTTTAAAATCTCATTTTAAAAACCAATAGAAAACATCTGTATGATGTATATATTATAAAAAACAATACAAAATATCAAAACAATTTATCAAAACAAATCAAACACTAAATATCAAGAGGGTGTCGACACGGCGTTTCGGTGGATGAAGTTCAATAAAACCACCTTCTTCAGGACTCTGACAACAATCATCTATAAAAAAATATACAAAAAATGTAATTACTTTTCTTATATACACTTGACATAATCACATATATAGAGTTCAGTTTAACTCTCATTCAAAAACCCCTTCACGGATCCACACACTCCCTACGTTCTTCAGCACTACCCAACGTACTCCCTTATTTGCATGCTGGCATTGAGGGTATTTTTAATTCCCTTTTATTGGTCTATCATGGGTGATTTTTCTTTCAGATAGACCCGTGGGGTATTACTCTCCACCTATTGTTACATGTACAATTATATACTAAGATTCAGGGTGTTATCAATTTCCCTTTCATTGGTCTATCATGTGTGACTTTTCCTACAAATATGGCCCATGGGATATAACTCCCGACCAACTCTTGCATGTGCAATACGCCTAAATACCTTTTTCGATTCTTCATGCTTGACACATGGTCCGCATTTTAGCTCCTCAATTGAAAGCAATCCTACAATCGGAAAAACCAAACTTTTATTAATCACTGTTCTTCCACTAGTGCATAGACTCCTAATTTCTCAAGTAGAGTGATAATGTCTTGCCTATTAAAAACGTTTCAAAAATTTTTCTCCTTTGGCCTTTAAATATTCTATCCACACATCTATATCGATGCTACGGAGGAGAACCTAGGAAATTCAGGCAAGAATTTTTTTTTCTATAAATGTTTGGTATTCCTTCTAACGGTACATCTAGTTGGTCATTAGATTCCCACTGAAATAAGTCGCTTCGTTCACCTTGTGTTTTTTTATTTCACCGAGTCTTATTGTACAATTAATCTCAGGTGGTTAATGAGAGCTCCTTGTGCATCACAAATCCCAGTGATCGCTCCTAGTTTCCTTATGATCAGTATGGGTATCTAAAGGCAATCAACAGCGTGGGATGTTACATTTGTTAACTGGTTGTGCGGGTTTATAAAATATCTTGCCACCTACATTCCTTAGTTCTTATATTTTTATTTGTGCTTTATAGGCTTATGCGCTGATTATTATTGCCGTGGATTTCTAGATCTTTAAGGTAGAGGGTCTACATACACATTTATAGAAAGTATGCTAACCGACCTAATCCCATTATTCAAATTGTACTCTATGCGTTGATACTATCAAGATCAATCACGTACACTATTAATCGGGCATCAACAAATATATCATGCCTGCGTGATGATTAGATTCCGCTCTCTGATATGCTTAGATGAACTATAAATTCATCAGTTTACTTACTTGTTTGCACAAATTATTCATAAACGCTATTAGTCACATAAAGCCTGGCACCAACAAATATATTATGCCTGCGTAACCCCCAGTTTGACTCCAGTGAGGGATGATTAGATTCCACTCTCTGGTTCCACTCAAAACGAGCTATAAATTCCTCTGTTTACTTACTTATTTACTTATTATCGTTCCCGTCAAGCCGATCAGGTGTGTTCTGTTTATTCAGTGAAACCCGAACTCAGCCACAAGTCCGCCTTTTATTTTCATAAGGGGCGTCCCTGTGCGTGATTGCGACGGACGTGCAACTTTTTTTCAGATACAAATGCGTGTCAAATCTGTAGAGCTTTATTTGCACCTAACTCTCAGTGGTTAACAGCTGTTATATTTATGGCCATTAATATTCCAACACTCCATTTTTATGACTCATATTCCAGAGCTTACTCACAGTATTCAATCCTAATCGCTCTATAAAAACTAACAATGTTGCAACAATATATTCGCTCTTATTGATTTTGTCTGTCCCATTTTGATTATATTTTAGCGCGTATGTAATTATTACAAACGTTTTTATTTAAAAAATGTCACCAGGATGTTATACCTGCTGTTTCTTATACGCTAACTTTCTACATAGAAGGGAGTAGTTCTATTGCTCTCTACACAGAAGGGAGCAGTTCTAAGGTAGAACACTATAGTTTTAAGTAATATAAACCCTTTATCGCGAGTGCTCACTTATTATTATAACTGAATTGGTACTCTCGATAAAGCAAAACTGTCCTAGGTCCCCCGAGCTACCTAGATTGTTGTTAGTATCATTGGGAACGCACACAGGTGTAATGTCAGACTTTTAAAATGCTTATTTACCTATATAGTATGTTGGTCCTATAGGTTCTTATTATGTCACTTAAAGAATCCTTTTCTGTCACTCCTATCCTGTCCTCTCTTCGATGGCTTCCGATCGAGGCAAGATCTATGTACAAAACTGCCTGCATCACACACAAAGCCTTACACACGTCCTCCCCTCGTTACCTGGCGAATAAATTGAAATTGTCCGGTGGCTCTCGCCCTTCTCGCAATGCGGAAAAGTTTCTGCTTGAGCCCCCCGTCTTCAAAAGGGAAAGATCGATGGCTCAATCCTTCTCGGGCAATGCGGTGAGAATCTGGAACTCGCTTCCCCCACTGCTCCGTGCCACCTCCTCGACCCGGATCTTCAAAGCTGACCTCAAGTCTCTTCTCTTCCAAAGACACTTCCAGAACTAATACTTTCGTTCTCAGGCCCCTCTAGGAAGTTCGCTCGTCAGTGTAAATTTGTACTTTTTCCTGTTCATTCCTCACTTTGCGTGTTGTGTTGGATTTTATGTGCGTGTTCCCTTCATTTCATGTCCCCTGTTAATTCACGCCCTCTCTACTACCTCAAGGAAGTTCTTCCACTATAGGAAAGTCTGTACTCCAAGCCTATAGAAGTGCCTTCCCAGTGTGTTATGAGTGATTGCCACTTACTGCAGTATTATACCTCTATTTGTATTTTGTACCCCATGTATCATGAATTTTGTACCCCATGTACCCCCTGTTGAATTCACGCCCCCTCTACTACCTCAAGGAAGTTCTTCCACTATAGGAAATTCTGTACTCCAAGCCTATAGAAGTGCCCTCCCAGTGTGTTATGAATGACTGCCACTTCTGCAGTATTATACCTCTATTTGTATTTTGTACCCCATGTATCATGCACACCTGTCACTTTTTCCTCTTGGAACGTATACCTCTTTTTGTATCTGGTTTGTTTGTTATTTGCACGATTGTCACTTTTCTTCATGCAATGTAACGCTTGCTTTTGTATTATGCTCACTGGTATCCTTCTCCTCATGTAATGTTACTGTTCCTATTGTGAAGCGCTCTGACACCCTCGGGTAAAGTCCGCGCTATATAAAAACGCATAAATAAAATAATAATAATAATAAATAAAATGCCATACTTATTGGTTGGTACTCCATTGAAATGGGGTCTATCATGTTATATTCACAGGATTCAGGTAGGTCTTCCCTAAAATATCAACCGCTCCCATTCTTCTCTGTTATTTAATCCTGATCTATAGGTACCAAATTTGCTCATATAGAACTGCTCTTTTCTTTTTCTCTTTGTTTCTACGTTACCACCTCTACTTGAGCATCTAATGCATTCCAGTATTGCCCATCTAATATCTTTTACAGTATGATTATTTTCGTGCCAATGTTCAGTCAGAGGTGCATTCTTTTTATTAGTTCTTATGGCCGTCTAATGTTCGTTTAATCTAATACACATCTCCCTGATGGTCTCCCCTACGAGTTTATAGAATGATGAGTGAGAGAATTAAGTATTGTAATAAGAATTAAATATTGGTATGTGGGGGATACTCCTGTAATTACTTCATAATAAGATGAAGGTTTCCCATTTAAAAGGGATGTCGCGCTCTGTACATCTGGAGAGGGCTTCTGCTATCGTGTTCCAGTACCCACTGAGGGAAGGGCATTTCCACAGCATGCGTAAAACACCAGTTGACAGAGAGGGCAGGCCGCATCAGAGCGGTGGAAGTATCTATTGATTTTAGCTGGCGTTAGGTATGCTCTGTGGGTAATATAATACTGGATCTGACGGAAGTGCTGGTTGCGAGGGACACGTGTAGGGCTCTCCAGGACTGCCGCCCATTCAGGGTCAGTAAGTGGGTGATCTAGATCCTCCTGCCAACGGAGCTTTAGTGGTTCCAATGTAATCGCGGAGTGCTGTCTAAGGGAGGCAACAAACCATCGTGTTAGGTGCCCACCGCTCCCCATTACATATAAGTATTGAACTGTTAAGTGCGTGGGTATTTCATTGGTCATGTCTCCCCATTGGACTGTGAGGGCTGCCAGGAATGAGTGGTGGAATAGGAAGCGGCCAGGGTGTAGCCCCTCTTCCTCAACTAGCGTGGCATATGGTATCAGGGTCCCGTCTTTGTAAATGTCTACTATGTCATGAATGCCTGCTTCACCCCAATTGTGTAGTTCAGCTGCTGTAGTGACTCCGTGGCCCCTAGGTGTTCCTTGGAGTGGTATGGCAGGAGCATATGGTGTTGTGCTGCGGGTAATGTATAAGCATCTACGGTAGCACCTATACGCCACTTTGAGTAGTAAAGATTCAATTGCAATGGGTTTCGAGCAAGGGTGGAAAGAGTGGAGCAGGAAGGCAAGCGATAGGGGTGCGTGTAATGTTCCCGTGTAGGTAAGTTGGCGGGAGGCCAACCATTGGGCTACCCACTGTAGTTCTGCCTCAAGGTAGTAATGCTCCATGTTAAGTGCTGCGAGGCCACCACAACCTGCATGCAAGTAAAGTTATTGTAATTGCATTTATATAGTGCTTATAACCTATGACAAGGCATTGAAGCTCTTTATGGCAGGTGGTATGTTACTCACCATACTGAGGTTAGTGGGTAATCCAGTGGTTATTGGTTTGAGATTAATTCTGCTCTCTCGAAGAAGCTATTGATGCAGCGGAAACTTTTTCTCTACTTCAAATTCCGCACTGGGCTCATCAAACTATCGTTTTTCTGAATTTCTATTGAACACATATTTACACTATACCCATAAAGGCATTGGTCCTCTGATGAATTATTTTAAGTTGTAGTGAGGGGTGAAACTTCAGGATGTCCAAACCATAGTTAGCTACCCAACGAGGGCCAGTGGCTACTGGCCAACTCACAAGTTCGAAATGAGATTCAAATAAATTACGCTCAAAATCATACTGTAAATTTAAAGTATTGCTAAAGGTAAGCCTAACCTCCTGAAGAAGTTCAGTTAACCAGAATTATACACACTAAGGGACCGATTCCGATTTCGGCCGGAAGGGCACCGAACGATGGTCGGAGCCCTTCCGGCCGAATCGAGGCGTGCCGGCAGTTCCTTTCCGACCGAGCCATTCCGATGGGCTCGGTCGGAAAGGAATCCGACTTCGGATTTCCGGATGGCTTACGACGGGTTCGGAGAGCCCGTCCGGAAATCCTTCAGTACTCCCCGGCCGCCTCTTCACGACCGAGGGAGTATGATGGCAGTATTTCACTGCCTTTTCGTGCCGGTCTTTCCGGCACGAAAGGCAGTCGGTAACTGTCTTTGGGGGCCCCCAGTTGGGCCCCCATGGGTGCGAGGCCCGCCGAATGGCGGCCTGGGGGCACCTATGGTGCCCTCTGTTGATCCCTGCACCCGGTGGCATGCACCTTGGGTGCCGGCCACAGGGTGCAGGGATGAACTGCACCTCTGCTTTTCACAATGCAAGCATGCATTCCGCTCGGAATGCATGCTCCCATTGATGCAATATACGAGTGCGACCGAACAGGGTTCGGTCGCATCGCTACTGCAGGGCCGTAACCGACGACAGCAGGTCGGTCGGTTCACGGCTCCTGGACGATGTCGGACGGACCTGAGTCCGTCCGACATCGGAATCGGCCCCCTAGTGTTACGCAGTGGCAACACAGAATAGAAGAAGCAGAACTTGATGCTCTGAAAATAATCTATGACTCTCTTACGCATCTAGAATCAATACTAAATAGCACAGTTTAAAGAAAGAACATCAGGACACAATAACAGACTCGGGCAAATTTAGTTAAATTGTTTATTGTATTAATGATCCAAAATTAATGCCTTCATCCAACATTTTAAGTAGCTCAGTTAGAATGCCAATAACACGTAGTATAAAACTACAGATTTTGTCAAGGAATTTCAAAGAGGATAGTTTAAGCATTATAGATTCCCACTACCAATGAAGGCAGGAGAATGGTTGGAAGGAGGAAAAACCTCATTCAGGAAAGGGTCAAAGGATCAAGTTAGAGTCCTATAGGGAAAGGTCCATGAACATGGGGAAAGAACAAAAATTGGGAAAGTTCAGATTTAGTATCTCACTAAATCTAGCCAAAAGAGTTCAGCAAACAAGTTAATTGTAAAAGAGAAATCAGAGCATTGAGTTCAGGTTGTCGACAAGGAAGGGAGTCCAAATCGATCTACTCTTTCAGCAGCAGCTGAAATAGCATCCCAAGTCATTGATCAAAAAGAGTCAAAAATAAGTTTAGAGGGATCTGAACTTGCTTCTTATTCAAGTGTATTCAGAGAGGCTTCCAGTGTTGCTAGATTTTGATGTACCTCCTGGCCGGCCCCCACTGTCGCCCCTATGGCAATGCCACGGATTACTGTTTTAAACGCATCCCATTCTATAAGGCGAGAAGAGGCAGAGTTGGTATTTTCATTGAAATAATTTGTGATGGTCGAGCCTAATTTATCGCGAAAAACTGCGACTTCTAGCATCTGTGGCCGGAGTCTCCATGTTGGGACAGTGGTGGGTATTTTCCCCCAGTCTAGAGTGATTTCGAGCGGGTTGTGATCAGAAAGAGTTTTTCCAAGATATGTAGTCTGGGATATTTGGGGTGTAATGGATAGGGAGCAGAATATTCTATCTAATCTAGTATGTAGCTGATGCTGTGGAGAATAGAAGGAGTATTCTCGGTTAGTAGGGTTTTGGAGACGCCATATATCCTTTATCGACCAGCCCTCTGCCCAGATCCACAGAAACTCTGCGTGTTTAATGGAAGCGGCTCCTCGAACAGGAGGGTGGGAGTGATCCAGGTGAACATCTAATATGGAGTTATAGTCCCCACCGAGTACCCATGGGATCCCAACCCAGTCCGCCAGTACCGTGTTAAGATTAGTGAGGAATTTATCCTGTTCATAATTTGGAGCATATACACTGCCGATAATTATGTGCATGCCATATAGTGAACCGTGTAACAGCACGTATCTCCCTTGAGTGTCTGTGCGTTGCTCAATAATCACAAACGGAACCCCATGTCTGATCCATGTAAGTGTCCCTCTCGCAAATGCGGAATATGATGTAGTAAATGTTTGGCCCCTCCATTTTTTTCGTAGTTTGATTATGTTGCCAGTCTAAACTTAATGCAAAGCAGACACATTTCATATGGTTGGTTCTGAACTGGGGTGGCGAAGTGAGCTGAATGATGATGTACTCAACCCAGATTTAATAGTGACTGGGGGTGAGTGTCTGAAAAGTTTCAGCGCTCCGTCCATCATCTCCTTTTGTTTGCCTTAAACCTAATGCAGCCATTCCCTCTATTAGGTTATTTTGTTCTTGCGGTAATTTCCAAGGAATTCGTTTTGATTTTGTATTATTATTAATTGTCGTATTATGTCATCTACTCTCTTCTAACTCTATGAAATTCTTTTCAGCTCTCCATATTTTACATTAGGTTATTTCTGTGTGACCAACGTTAGCATGTGAATGGAATCGTCATTCTAAGGACTGTAAAGTTGCTTTCACATTCATGGACACTAACTGTATTATTATATTATTAAATGAGGTAGTAGTAATGAGATTTACATTGTTTAGTGAGTGCGTGTTGCGCGTAGTTAGTACCAACCATATTGATTATGTATAATGAGTGAACAGGCAGGAAAGGGGGAAAAGAATAGAGAGATTGCTGGGTTGAGGGATTCTGGGAAATGGAGTCTTTATTAACAGGGAGATGGTGAGTTAAAGCGTGGAATACCAGAAGTCCGTTTTTTAATTTAGTTGCAGCCCCGCTGCAGAGGTACACGTGATTAATCACCTGGAAACAATTGGGGAGGTTGATAAGTAACCGAGTCAGCAACTAACGGTTGATACTGCTTTCACTGAGAGAGAGATGGATGCTTCGGCACTTTGTGAAATGGCAAACGCGAGGACATGCAATTAATAAACATGCCCGTCTAAGAAGAGCCGAGGTTAAAGGAGTCTCTGTTATTTTAAACTGGATGTAAATCAACATGTCACAGTAAGCGTAGTGGAAGTTGAATCGGTTAAGAGATAGCAGTGGCATGTTGAATGCATTGGGAAAGCTTTCAGTTAAAAGCATGACATTTAACTTGATATTAGTGGCAGTTTAAAAGTACGTGAGCTTTTTGTAAAATGGATTGCTGTTGAAATGTTGGGTTGGTAACTGATATTTAACTGGCATATTGATATATAGAAATTAGTTTGTGTACAGTGCATTAATAAATTTGTCACGTGAAATGGATGCATAACAAGATGCTAATGGTCTTATACATACATTTCTGCATTTTAGATACCCCTGGTGAAGGGATTTTGTTTCCCGAAATGCATTAGGTAATTTTAATAAAGACGTGACATATGGAAACCTTCACGCCTCCTGTGTTTGAGTGAACATCATCGCATTATACGTGGATGAATAAAATGAATTGAAAGAATTGAAAAATCTGAGAAAATGAAAGTGAATAAAGCATGGATAAACAGAGGAGTAAGGACTAACAATTTGATTGATTGGATTCATTCAGTGTTTTGGCTGTGCAGCTTGAATAGGCACCAAAAGAGGTTCCTTTGTGTTCTGTATTTGCATACAGACATAGCAATCACCAACATCCATCGTATTTACATATTCATTCAACAGATCAGTGTAAGTGTTCAGCGAGTAATCAGTATTAAGAAAGACATGATTTAAAGAATTATCATTCAAGGCAGTCAAATCAGTGCTGTTGCTTTTGGCATATTGGGAAGAAAGTGTAATTTTAAAATCTTATTTTGGTATCTAATGTGGCTAATTCAAAACAAGAAATGCAAATAATATCAAAGCAATAACAGAAAAGATTCCAGTATATACATGTTTGCATCTACAAGAGATTTCAAAGTTAGGACACAAGGCTTCTCAAATAGGAAATAGCAGCAGGTGGTCTGAGCAATTCGGCAATGTTCAAATGCAGAAAATATCAAGGCACAATTCAATAGTTCCGTTCAATACGGGAAATATGCAGATCAGCTTTGTTGATGAATATATTCAAGAAAAAATGCATCAGTCCTTCAAGAGGTACACTAAGATTGAAATTCAGATGTACAATAAAGTTTTTTTCAATGAGGTTCAATTGGATTTGGATTGTTAAAGCAATAATTGATGAATTCCTGCTCCCATTCATTTGCAGCCAGATAAGTCCATTCAGGAGTTGAGTACTTTTGACTGGGTGCTCTCGCTCTTTTGATCTCCTCACAGCTGTTTGCTCATCATCAGTATCTCTTTGATTGGACTGCTCTGAACTTACAGGAATTGTTGGTGGTACTCGTTCTGTTGTCAGGCAGCTTCTCAGGATCTCACCTCTTGGAGGCCAACGGTCCTTGGGTACAATTTGCTTTCGTGATGCACTCAGCCCTTCGCTAGGATCAGTTTCTCTCATAGTCAACTCTATTTGCTGAGACCCTTTGGTACCGACAACAGTTGACTCTCTCAAACCCCCCTCAGGCCAAATGAGTGCTGTCTCAGCAGCCTGCTGGTCCTCAGACAGCTTGACTAACGTGATCACTCTGTCTCACTGTAACCACCAGCACATCGGGAACAGGTGCTGTTGTATCATCAAGGGGACCTGGGACTCTGCAAGCGTGTACCCAAGTCGGAAGACCTCCGCACTTCACAGTGGTGTTGGTAACCAGTATCACCTGTTATGGACCTCTCCAACGGGGTTCCAAGCACAATTTTTGCATGTGCTTCTTCACCATGACCCAGTCACCAGAACTAAGATCATGGCACTGGTCCTGGTGTGTCGCAAGGGCAGCTTCTTCAACCTGGTGAGACAGAACGTAACACATCAGCCAAACCTTTACAGTAGTTCAAGATCAAGTCATCAGTGATATTTACAAGAGCGTTGGCAGGAACTGCTCGCTGTCTCATCACTCATCCCATTATCACTTTGTGGGGCGACAATCCTGTCCTCCTGGCTGGTGTACTTCTCAAACTCATCAAAACAAGAGGCAGTGAATCAGGCCACTTCAAAGACATTGAAGCGCACACCTTCCCTAATCTGTTCAACAATGTACCATTGACTTGTTCAACAAGTCCAGAAGCCTCTGGACGGTAATTGCAATGAAGCTTCTGCTCAACCTGTAGTGCTGCACATAACAATTTCAGGACCTCATTATTCACATGAGTTCCTCTGTCTGACTCAAGAGAAGTCTGGAATCCAAAACGCAGAATTAACTCTCTTATCAACAATTTTGCCACAGTTAGACTATCGTTTCGTCTTGTTGGATTAGCTCAACCCATTTTTAATAATTGCATACAATGACCAGTACATATCTGAGACCGTTGCTGAGGGGCATCTCAATGAAATCCATTTGCATCTGATTGAAAGGAACTGCAGATTTTCCTATATGGCTCATAACAACTTGAGTTTTTCCTCCTGCATTCTGTTTTTGGCATACCACGCAATGGTGGCATAATGTTTCAACAGTCACTCTGAATCTGGGATTAAACCACACCTGTCAAAAGAGAGTTTATCATTGTTTCTCTTCCTTCATGTGCAGGACCATGATAATGTCTAGCCATAGATGACAACAACTATCAGGTAATACAGGTCTGCCATCAGTGTAAACCCAACTTTCATCTTCCCTTTTTGTACATACTACCCCTACTCGCACCCAACTTTGTTGTTCTGCTTCTGTCACTTCCTCCTGTAACATCCTGACCTCTTCCCAAGTGCCTAATGCTGTTAACAACATATTATGATTTGTGACGTCTAATGTTTCATTCCATAGATCCTCAATGAAAGTATGCGCATTTAATGCACAATACTTCGCAATCTCATCAGCATATTTATTTCCAATGGTCACATAGTCATGCCCTGGTCTGCGTGCTACACACTTCACTACTGCAATTTGGGCAGGCAAATGTAGGGAAAACAATAGGTCCCTTACACTTTCCCCTTTTCATATTGGCGATCCAGAGGAATATGAACCCACGGTGTGACCACAATTGCCCGACTCCAAAGCCGTAGTGATTATCTGTGAATATTGTAACTCCAAGCTGTCCAGAAATTCTCCAGGCTCGCGTTAACGTGATCAGCTCTGCCGCCTGTGCAGAATACACTACTTGCAACTATGACAGTTCCACAACACCAGCAATTGTGCAAACAGCATAAGCAGCTCTCAAAATTACGTCACTGTCTCTCAAACAAGAACTGTCAGCAAACCACACATGATCAGATTCAGGCAATGGTTACTCCTGGATATTGGGACGGGCTTGGTATATAATTCAGTCATATCATATATTCAGTCTTATTTTCGGCCTACTGGTCACTTCTTTGTTTTTAGCCTTTAACCAACACGTGTTTTGTCATAACTGGGCATACCCCATGACTTCCTCAGGGAATGTGACCAAAAAGGAAGTCTCAATCTGCTGCAAATGTAACCAGTATAACATCACAGTGGCTGGCAGCGTGACCGCCCTTACCGACATCCAAGAAACCATCATGTTCAGCTTCATCAATCACAGTTTCATTTCCAGACAATGGCAACAAAGTGGATGGATTCAAAACCGTGCATCTTTTAAGAGTCACATTTTCTGCGCCCAAAAGAATTTGCTCATATTTTGTAAGACGACTATTCGTCAGATACTGTGTTCGAGTACGAGTTAACAGTATCTTCACTGAATGGGGTACAAATAAAGTTAATGAATGTCCCATTACTATACTTTCACTCTGCTCAAGACTCGCAGATACAACTGGTTTCAAACATCCTGGTAATGCTGAGGCTACAGGATCAAGAGTTGCAGAAAAATAGGCTATGGGCCTGCGACTACTTCCATGTATTTGTGTCAACACTGAAAGAGCACACCCTTCTCTTTCACTGCAAAAAAACACAAAGCACTTGTAATCAGGCATTCCCAGAGCTAGTGCCCTGCAAAGGCATTCTTGCAGTACAGTGAAGGCAATCATGCAACTTTCATCCCAGGGTACAGGATCAGACACGTCTTTGTGTGTCTACCTCTGAAGAGCTTTCGCTGTTAGTGAGAAATTCGGAATCTATTGACCACCATTCTAAGAACATGCGGACTTCCTTTTGGGTAGTTGATGAACTCGTGTTAAGAATCGATTCAATTCTTCCTTGCTCCTTTCTCAATGTGGTGTCCTAAGTATAGGACTTCAGTTTGGCAAAACTGTATTTTAGTCAGGGATACTGTGTCTGTTTTCTGCAAGATGGTTCAAAAGAGCAATAGTGTAAATTCTGCAAGCATTCTTAGTATTTGATGCCACTAATAGGTTGTTAGTATACTGCACTAACACTGAATGATATGGCATTACCAAAGATACTTTTTAAGGATCTGATTGAAAATCGAAGGGCTTTCCGTATACCCTTGTTGGACTCTGCACCATGCCAAAACACAATTTCCGAAATGGAAAGCCAAAAGAAACTGACTGTCCTCATGAAGAGGAATAGAAAAGATGGCTTGGCACACATCGATGACTAAACACCATTCGGCTTCACATGGAGTTAGAAATAATAACACAGCTGGATTCAGTACCATAGGACAAAATGGGACAACAATGGCGTTTATTTTCCTCAAATCCTGCATAATACGATACTTGCCATTTGGATTCTGCAAGCCCATAATGTGGGACTTACATGAACTTTCCATGATCTCCTTGCTCAATCATTGAGTCAATCACAGGAGCAATTCCAGCAATAGTATCTGGAGTCAAATTGTACTGTGGGATTCACAGATATTCAGCATTAGCCTTTATGGTGATTCGAACTGGTTCAACACTTTGACTAGCTGATATCTTTACCTGTTAAGTTCCAGACTTTAGGTAACACAGTGTCTCTCAGTTCAATGGGTAGATCTTCTCTCGTCAGGAAAGGGAACACTCCCATTTCAGATTATTGTTGTGACAATTTGAAAACAACATCTTCATTATTTGAATGAAATTCAATTCCTCTTGGTGTGCAATAGATGGAACAATTTAGCTTACATAGCAGATCACGTCCTAGCAGATTCATTGGACTTGAATCACACACCACAATCTATGTTGATCCTCAAAGGACCCTATTTGAACTGGAACTGCTTCAGAAATTGGGGTGGACAACCTTTTATTTGCAACTCCTGCAACTTGGATACTTTCTCCAGAGTGGGGTAGGTTGGGAACCTCTGCTGTTCTCACAGTAGAGCGGGTAGCACCAGTGCCAACAAGGAATGAGACACAATTCCCATTTACTTCTCCATCCACATAGGGACCACTCTGTTCTACCTCTTAAGGCTGCACCAAGCACGCAGTCCTCCTCCCCCCTCAGGCACCGTCATGCCACGGGTCTGGATCAAAATCATCTGTCTAAATTAAGTACTGTTGTGATGCATTCTGATTTTAGAAAGCATCTCTATTCATTTGCTGATTCTGATTCGTATTATATCTTTGTACCTGAGCATTCTGCCGAGGCATCAGAGCTTGTGGTATCTGCATTGAGTGGGAAGCATTAGGATTTTGAGTTCTCTGTCTTTGTGTCTGTTGTGTCTGAACCACGTTATCTCCCTGAAAGTGTGCATTTCCTCCGCTCTGTATCTGATTTACAGGATTAAATCTACACTTGCATTCCCAATTCCCAAATTTTCCGCACACATGACATGGATTTGTTTTCTTCAACGCTGACACATCAATACCCTGAGATTTGAGACTGGAAATTATGCTGTTGAAAACCATTAACACCCTGCATCATTGGAGATGGATTATGTCCTCCCTGTACTGGAACTGCATTTTCAAAACTTGACTGATTCGGGCCTTTCTGCATTGCTCTCATTTGAGCAACCATTAACTTTTCCTTCAACTTTTTATGTTTCATGTCAATCTCATCTCCGCAGTATTTGGCACATCGTAAAATCTCATCGAGCGGCTTGTTCTGCTAACAGATTAATTGCTGGCGAATCATAGATGCAATTTCAGGTCTCAAGCCATTCACAAACCTAGAAACAAAATGTCCCATAGCTTTGTCTTCCACATTTTCCATTCCACTGTATTGTTTGGAAGCCTGTACTAATCTCTCCTAATAGGCATGAGCAATTGGGTTCTTCTGTCTATTTGCTGCCAATCAATCTCTTTAGGAGAAACTTTAGTTTCAAGTGATTTATCAACTGTTGGAATGTCTTTAATACCACTGGAGATGGTGCGCCTGTTCTAGGATCTCCTTCTGGTTCTGGTTCTGCTTCGGGCCAATCCACAGAAACTCTACATTTGGCCTTTAAATCTCCAGGAACCACAATGTCAAACAGGTTATTTAAGTCAATCCACAAAACCTTTGACATTTTCACAAATCTTTCCATCTGTCTGTACCATTCCACTGGATTCTCTCTCAGTTTCGGAAATTCATTTGTAAATGACAAAATATCAAGTCTTGTCCAAGGCACATGTACATAACCTCCACCTGGTACTTCTCTCATAGGAAGCATCTGTATTTCTCCACTCCCTCCATCTATTACCATTGAAGGTGTCGGCACCCTGACTTTCTTTGTTTCCTTCTTTTTCAAACATCTTCCTTCCCATTTCTCTCTCTCATTCCATTTCCTAATCAGTGTCATGAATTCCTTAATCTGCAATTTCTTTCCAGCTGGCCTCATGTTTGTAAAATCTTGTTCTTTAAAATCCAATCTGTAATTTCTTTGCAAAACCTTGGATTTCTGAATGTCAATTTCGTATTTCTGAGCCAATTCAATCACTCTCCTACGTGTCAATCTAGCTCGTCAGGTAAGATCTTTTCAGAGAAACAATAGTTCCTCCTCCTGGTAGGCGTCTAATCATGATGGACTAAGATTTCCCGGAATCATTTCTTCTAATTCTGCCTTTAGCCTACTTAAGTCAAATAAATTTACCCTTCTTGGAATTGTAACTGCAGCTGAACCTGGCACTGAAATTGAAACAGGAACTGTATTCAAATTTGGAACTAGAACTGGAGCTGAAATTGAAACAGTCTCTGCACTCTGATTATTCTTTGGGGTACAATATCCTTTAAGCCGCTCAACAAATTCCTTAGGAGTAAATCCTGATTGTTTTCTCATAGAATTTAAAATCATATCTCCATTAGTCTCACTTTTAATAGTTCCAGGTTGCACATTTGATGCACATGTATCAGGAACTGTACTTCCCCTTGATACAATAATTTCAGGAAGATGATAACTCACCTCAGGAAGTCCACTCATTCCATGGGAATAGAAAGGTGTAAAACGCTAAATCATTCCATTTGTCGGGTCAGATTTTGTCTGATTTGGAATAGAACCTGTACTCTTAGTACATGTAGTAGTACTTCGAGTCAGGACCATAGGTGTATGAAGCACAGATCTTGTTATCATTTCTAGTGGATTACTATGTGCAGTATTTATTCCAGCAGGTACAGTCAAATTGTGCAAAGTAATTACCTGTAATCCAGATTTATAAAGTGATACAACAGGTCCAATAGTGACAGGAACAGCCAATGCATCTGGAGTATTGATTCAATCAGATTTCCTTGAGCCATTATTTCTGTTCTCCCTCTTACAGGAGTAACAAGTACGGGCGCTTTTGATATTTCCGGCATTACAGGAGCATTTGGAATTTCAACTGTAGTACTACTTTACACATCCACATTCTGGGATTCATTATATGGTGGCCGATGATTCATTAACAAATCTTTCAAAAGTTTGTCATCTATATCACTCTTTTCTCCTTTCTTTCCAGGAACACTCTTTTCTGTCTCTATGTGTTTCCTCTTTTCTTTTTCCCTTACCATCCCCTTCAACTGATAACATTGGATACAGCCTAGTTTCCTGTATAACATCTGCTCTCCATGCTTTCTGTTGTGCATCCCATCTAGCTTCTGCATAATGATCTAGTGTTCTTCTATATCTCCATTGTTATTTTTCTTTCTCTTCCTGATGTGCTATGTGTTCCCGGGTATTCAATCACTCAAATTGGGCAGCTCCTGGAGGTGGTCTCAATTCATATAATTTCCTCCTTTAGGGGTATATTACGATGGCGGTCGGATGTCCACCGCCGGGCCGGTGGTGGCGCCCGCCGGGCCGGCGGTGGACATCCGCCCGCGATCGCAACAAAGAAAACCGCCGGTCAAATTAGGATGGCGGTGGTGACTGCGGCGGTGGGAAATTCCGACCGCCGCTTTTCCGCCGGTTGCCATCCGCACTCCTGCCTGGCAGACGGAGCAGGACCGGGATAATGGTGGCGGTGCAGAGCAGGCTCCGCCGGCAGGATTATGATGCCGGCGGTAGCCAGCCTTTCCTCAGCGGTCAAACCGCCATGGAAAGGCATGCGGAGATTGTCTTCCGGGGCCCGTTGCGGGCCCCCAATGTGTTGGGGGTGGGGAGGGGTACACTGGGGGGGTACCCATGGTCCCCCCCTACATTTCTCTGTACCAGGTGGCAGGCACTGTGCAGTGCCTGCCACGCAGTGCAGGGAAATGCAGGACATGCTCCTTTCGGCATTGCGGCGGTGCTGCGGGCAGCAGCAACCGCCGCAATGTTAAGGCCCGCGATCAGACCGCCGCGGTCGGATTTCGAGCGTGGGTCATCGTAATTCGACCGGCGGTGATGTCGCGGTCCATGCGGGCGGTCTTTTCCCGCTACCATGGCGGTCGGGGAGGTTTTCCAACCGCCATGGTAATAGGCCCCTAAGTTCTCAATGATTCTTCAATGAAATGTCCTTTAACAAGGAAACTGCAGTACCTCATCTTCTCCTGTTAGTTTGTGCCAATATTCAAGCCAAAGACATGTATGTAATCCTTTGTCCATCATTACAATGTATCCTGGCGTACCCTCAGGTGGTGCCTCTACTCCTACTCTGGCAGGTATTGTCTCATCTTCCTTGATTAATTTTCATAAGGCTTTGAAAAATGTCATTTTTATTCAATTTTGTATTTCACAAATGAACTTCCGTAAAATCCAGGAAATACATTTCTTCCACAATCCTCTAGTTTGACAATCTCAACCAATGATAGTGCGACCTTCTATGATGTTACCAACCAGTCTCAGTGCGGCTTTACACCAACCGACCAATCACAGCGTGACACACTGTGATGTCAATCTCACTCCTCGCAGCAGCTCACCCTCCTTTACAATTTTCTTCTGTGCGTTTTCTCTAAGCAAATAAACAATACAATTCAAGCAATAATTTAAGCTGTTTGCTCACAAGGTAACTAAACTTTTCTATAATCATTCACTTCAAACGAAATCTCAACCAGCGGGATTTCACCCTAATTGATACAGTTATTCCCAGTGCACCTGAGATCAACTATATCAACCTTTTACCCTTAACACACATTAGAGAACCCTTTACCATAAGATGTTGCCGATTACTTCTCACAACAAGCCCCGAAACCGGTCCTAGGATGCTTGTTTCCAGTTCAGGGATGACCTTGCCAGGCAGTTCGGGCTGGACTGTTCCCATTGGGCACAGGGTCAAGACTGATTTGCATATGGCTGGGTCCAAACTGGAATGGCATGGTGAGCAAAAAAACAATGGATTTAGGCCCTGATCTCTGTACTGGGGTGAATGTATGACATTGTTCTGCATTCTGTCCATCAATTGTTCTTTTTGCATTTCTCACAACAAACAGCATACAACCTCAGTGTCTTCTACACTGAGACTACCATGTAGGTAAATATCTCGAGATCTTAGGCCATGACAGACCCGTTTACAACTTCAGCTTCTTTGCATCAAGCACCACAATCATACATGGACTTTAACCATTTCTCACTCCGCTCAATAAACCCACAGCCGTTTGTAAAACAAAACACATTGTTTAAGCTGAAGCAATTGCAACGCACATCCCTATTGATTTTTTTTTTGTAAACAGATTTTATTGATTTTCTCCCACATACATACATCTGTACATACTTAACTTGTTAATATTTATCTCTGCAACATTACCAATTAGTTCGTGTGCAGGTCGCACTGTCCGGAGAGACGCCAATGCCACTTTTACGTTCTAACTCACTTGTCAGGCATGATTCGCCTGGAGATTGAGCAACTCAGACGGATACAATACTGAGGCAATTAGTCTACTCCCCCTCCCATTCCTTGGCTTAGGCGTTCCCCATCCTGATTTCTGTATGCGTCCCTCCCAGCCCTCCCATCATTTCCCCCCTCCCTAACCCTGGCCACCGGTGTGTCCGTCTTTCGGACTCATTCTCCTCCTTAGTAAGTAACCCTTCTCCATGGAGGGTCCGGGCTGAAGGCCCGATTCCTCTCTATACTGGTATCTTTTGTAATTCCTGGTGTTGCTGGGGACCCCTGGTGCTTGCCTCTGGTGTACCGCCGCCCCCCGTCTTCACCCTATGGTTGGTGGCCGGTCTGCCGGACTCTGTGGTGCTGTATCGTCCGATTCCACAACTGGCCCCCGCAGCAGTGCTACCAATGCCTCCCATGCCCGGGCTGTGTCCAGTGCTGTGTCATTATTTGCTCTTTTCGCCAGCTGTAGTCGGACCGCGCTCTCGCTAATTGCCCATTTAATGAACTCCTGTTTCCAGTTCTCTTTATTCGGTCCCTGTCTAGCCTTCCATCGCCTGGTCAGTTCCCTCTTAGCTAATAACAGGCCTAGGTCAATAAACTTACTTGTAACTTTCGTCTTGGTCGTATGCGGGAACCAGTGTAGGATACAGACCCCCATTTCCGGTTCAATGTGCCTATCTGTCACCTCACTCAGCACCTCCATCACGTCTTCCCAGTATGACCCCAGCTGAGGGCAGCTCCATAGCATGTGCATGAGTTCCGCCCCTTCAAAGTGGCATCGAGGGCACGCGGCTGAGTCCGTCTGAAAATAACGATTGATCTGGGCAGGCGTGAGATACGCCCTATGCAGTATGTAGTGATGGATTAACTGAAATCTAGAATTGCGTGTACTTTTCCACGCTCGTTCCACTATTTTTGTCCACTCCGCCTCCGGGATTTCCCTGCCCAAGTCCTCCTCCCACTTCCTCTGCAAGCGACTCAGCGGCTGAGTTCCTTCGCCCAGCAGGCGTCGGTACAGGCACGTTATAGCCTTGAAGGTTCCCGCCTCCATTACGACATATTGGCAAGTAGCCGTAGTCTGCGGCTCTGACAGCCCTCTTCCCCAGTAACGCTGTATGGCCGACACTAGGGCCGTGTGCAATAGAAAGTGGCCTTTTGGGAGGCCATGCCTTTCCTGTAGTTCCTGAAAAGGGAGGAGGACACCGTCTTCATACAAATCCCCAACCATCTGCACTCCTAGGTCTTCCCATTTAATCAATTCAGTCCAATCCCCCCCGTGCGGCAGGGCAGTACACATGCCCAACAGGATCTCTGGGGCATAGGGTCTCTCAATTCCTCCCCGCCTCTGGGTGCGAAGCCAGACCTGCCGGAGCGCCCGCTCTTCGTGGGTCAGCGTGCTAAGCCGCAACCGCTGATTGAGTATGATAAACGACAGGACATGGCGCGGTAGCCATCTGTCCTGTGGACCGTCCGGTCCCCGGAATTCCCTGGCAACCGCCTGTGTGAGCCACTGCATTTGTGCGGCCAAATAATACAGCTCGAGGTCCGGGACTGCCCAGCCCCCCTCCGCTCGTGTACGCATCAGTGTGGTCAACGCCACTCGCCGACGTCCAGCACCCCATATAAACCCCACCATCAGAGTGCGGAGGTTTTTAAACACTGAGCCTGGAATCCAGACCGGCAATGTGCGGAAGTAGTATAAAAGCCTAGGCAGTACAACCATTTTCAGTAACGCTATACGCCCAGCCACCGATAAGGGCAGCGTGCTCCAAAAGGCCATACTCCCCTTGATCCCATTCATTGCCCGGCATATGTTACCCTCCAACAGATCTTCCTGCCTATGGTAGATTTTAGTCCCAAGGTAGGACAAACACCGGGGCTCCCATCGTATACCTCCCATCAATTCTGGGCACTCCATTGACCGTCGCACCGGGAAAAGGCAGGTCTTTGCCCAGTTCACCTGGAGCCCCGACATCACCCCAAAAGTCTGCAGCAAGGCCTGTACCCCCGGCAGGCCGCCCTCTGTATCTGCCAGGAACATAAGGAGGTCATCCGCATATAAAGATATATACTGCATGCCACCACAACTCTCTATTCCCGTGTAGTGCCCTCCCAATCTCGCATACGCCGCCAGCGGCTCCATTGCTAGGGCGAACATCTGGGGGGACAACGAACATCCTTGCCGCGTTCCCCGCTCCACCCCATAGCTAGCGGAGATTGTCCTTCCCGTTCGCACCCGTGCTGTTGCCATAGTGTATAGGATCCCGGTCATCCTATGTAGGCGTCCCCCAGCCCCATTACCTGCATCACTTGGAACAAGAATGACCATTCCAAACTGTCGAAGGCCTTCTCAATATCGATCGAGAGGATCGCTGCGGTGCGTGGCAAACAATCTCCCTGCTCTAGGACCCGTAACAAGCGCCGTACATTAATCGTCGTATTCCGTTTGGGGATGAATCCCGCCTGGTCCGGATGCACTAAATGTGTCATGTGGGGCAGGAGTCGAGTCGCTAGGATCCTGCTTAATATTTTGTAGTCCGTGGTCAGCATGGACAGTGGGCGATAGGCCGTCCTGTCCAATGCGTACCTTCCGGGCTTCAATAGTGGGATTATAATGGCCTCTCGAGTTGTCACTGGCAGTCTACTTAATGTTCGTGCTTCTCTGTACACTTCCAGCAGCCGTGGGGCTAGAGAGTCCACATACGCTGCATAAAATTCTATCGGTATGCCGTCTGCGCCAGGTGTTTTACCCTGCGCCATATGCTTAATGGCACCTCTGATTTCCCCTAGGGTGATGTCCCGCCCCAGGTCGTCCGCCTGCTCCTGCTCTAGCTTGGGGAGTGTTAAGTCCGCTAGGTAATCCCCTATCGCAGCGTCCTCCCCAGGGGAGTGACTTCGGTAGAGTTCGGTGTAGTAATCCCGGAAAACCTCGTTTATTCCCTGTTGCGTATGCACCACGTCACCTGCCGGTGTCTTGAGCCCCAGTATCGGCGAGCCCCTAGGGTTAGGACTGGCCAACCACGCCAGCAGCGCCCCCGTCTTATCGCCCTCTGCATGCACCCGCGTTTGGTACTGTTTATAATCAAAGGCCCTGAGTCGTTCCATTTGCTCTGCTACCGCTTCTTTGGCCTCTAGGACTGCCCCCTGTTGTTCAGTATCATCATGGCTGGCTCTCTCAGCCTGCCTCAGGCGGGTGTCTGCCTTTTCTATGTCTTGGAGTAGCGTTTTCCTTACCCCCACCAGGTTGGCAATGCACGCTCCTCGAATCACGACCTTAAATGCATCCCACTCCACTGCCTTTGTTGTGGCCGTTCCGTCATTGTCCTGGAAGTAGTGTGTTATACACTCTCCCACGTCCGCCTTGAATACCGGATCCTCCAGCGCCTCCGGTCGTAAACGCCAGGTCGGTATGGACGTCCTTTCCAAGTCCCATCTCATCTGCACTACGAGCGGGTTGTGGTCCGATATCGTTCTGGACAGGTACTCACTATGGGTTACCTTAGCGTGAACCTCCGGGGTGCACAACACTGCGTCAAGCCGCACGTGGAGGTCGTGAAGACCAGAGTAATAGGAGTTGTCCCGGTCGTCCGGGTGATGGGCGCGCCAGGTATCCACCAGTCCCCAGATGGTTTGCCATGCACTACACGCTTTAGAAAGTCTGTGGGCAGCAGCGCCGGGAAGCGGCGGGTGGGACCTATCCTTCTCTACATCCACTATTGAGTTGAAATCCCCCCCTATCAGCATTGAGCTCGATATGTATGGCACCATAGTCTGTGATAATCGGTCTAGAAATGCGGCCTGATCCACGTTGGGGCATATACGCTACTCAATGTCAGGTCTATCCCATTAAGGCGGCCCCTCACCACTACAAACCGTCCGTCTGGGTCCGTGAAGTGTTGCTGCAGTTGGAAGGGGACCCCCGCCCTGACCCAGATCAATGCTCCCCTGGCAAACGCCGAGAAGGTCGTGTAGTAGAGTTGCCCCCTCCAACGTCGCATCAGCGCCAGTCCCTCCTCCCTAGTGAGGTGCGTCTCTTGGAGTAGTGCTATATGAGTCCCCCTCCGTACTAAGTAAGCGTGTACCTTGTGGCGCCGCTGCATGGTATGGAGTCCCCTCACATTCCAGGTAACACATTTCAGGTTATCCAACCCCCCATGGGTCAATTCTAAGATCTTCCTTTCCGTCCCCCCGTTCCTTAATACACCGGTGGCCCTAACTACCCTACCCATGCTCCAAACTCCCCCTCTCCCCCAGAACAGGCGCTACAACATTAGTACCCATCCAAACCAATAACCAAACCGCTCTAACAGCGAACTCTGGGAGCGGTACCCACGCAAACGCAGGGGGGACGGCCCGGGTCTGCTAGTGAGGTACTCAGTATCCTTCTCCCTCCCAGGCACCCGACCCCAGTTGAAATGGGCAGCTCCCTCCAGGGCTGCAATGTAGTAGGGCTATTTCGGCAATCAGTGACCCAATTAAACAATCCCCTTCCTCCCCCCTCCGTGTGCACTCATCAGTGTCAGCAGGAGAAACACCATTAGCCGGCGCGCTAGTTTCTCCCCAAACCTGTCTCTCGTTTCCGGGGTGTCATCTCGTTATGCGTCCACAATCTCATCTGCTGTCCCAGCAGTCACGTGCGGCAGTTGCTCACTGCCCGCCGCAGACACCTCGGAGTCCGATCGTGATGACCCCTTCTCAGATCCCGTCGCCGCCAGCGATGTCTGTGTCTGTTCTCGTGAGATGGATGTGACCGCTCGCAGAGCAGCCATGCGTTCCTTTTCAGTTTGCGACTCCGACGGCTTCCGTGCTGCTGATCGGCGTCGTCGGATCCTCCGAGAGCGGCGTGGTCATGGGTCCTCTCGCCGCTCCCTCACGGCGCGGCCCGTATCCCCCGTTCCTGCCTTATACAGCTCCAACCAAGTCCAGGCTTCTTCTGGTTTGTCATGGAAAATTGTCCTTCCATCCAATACTATTTTGAGGCGCGCCGGGAACATTAGTGAATATTGTATACTTTCAGCTCGCAGAGCTTTCTTAACTTCTAAAAACGAGGTGCGTCGGCGCTGCACTTCAAGCGTGTAATCAGGGAAGAGCGTTACTTTGCTGTTGCCCACTGTGTAGGGGCCCATGGTCCATGCCTTATTCAACAGTATGTCTCTATCCTTCTAGTGGAGCAACCTGGCCACCACCGGCCGGGGAGGGCGCCCGGGGGTTAACGGCCTCGAGGGCACTCTGTGTGCACGTTCCAAGGTGTAGAATGACGTCAGCCCCTCAGGTGCTACCTCTTGCCGCAGCCAGTTCTCCAGGTAGTGCACCATGTTGTCACCTTCCATTCCTTCAGACAATCCCACCACCCGAATATTGTTCCTGCGGTTCCGGCCTTCGGCATCTTCCGCCCTGCGTTCTAAGGTCCGCAACCGCTGCTGTACATCCTCCAAGTTGGCTGCCATCTCTTTTGCGCGGGTACCAGGGTCTCCAATGTGGTTTCCGATTGTTTCACCCTATCTGCGAGTTTAGCGTGATCAGCTCTCAACAGGCCCAATCCCTGCGCCACATGCGCTATATCCTGCTGCAGGGTCTCCTTGGAGTCTGCTATGGCTTTCAGGATTTGATCCACCTGCTCTTGCTGCATCCCTCAGCAGTGTGCGTTGGCTCCCCCTGGGTGGTCAGTACGCTTTCATCTTCGTCACGGTCAGGGGTCGCTCCGCCCGTCTTCCCCTTTGGCTTCCCCATGGCGCGAGTGACAAGAATGCGGCGCCAGGGAGACACCCAGCGCTGTCCCAGGAATCGCGTCCACTACCGGGTCGATCAGAGCGCTCTGCGTTCGCGTGGTGGTGAGCCTGCTTCTCTCCACGCCCTTCTGGATAGCCCTGCACACAGTTCTACGGTTTGCACACTGCACCCAATGGGGTCTTCCAGGCGCCGTGCAGCGAACCCTCTGTGCAGTTCCTCGTTCAGGTTTCCTCTGCAACCCCTACTCCGCCCAGATCACGTCCCACGTTGTAGCTAGGGGTACGATCTCGCCATCCATGCCTTCCCTGCATAGACTAGCGCCGGTCCAGTCTCCCTCGCCCGTGCCAGTTGCCTTAGCTGCGTCTCCGTTCCTTCAGATGCCCCTCTGCCTCACCCCGCCGGCCATACCGCAAGTATCTCTGAGAACCCGCGCTCGGGCCGGGGTCCATACACTTCACGGTTGCGTCCCAGCTGCAAGGGCCGGAGTCCGGTAGGCTACTCCAGGTAACCGTCTTCAAACCTCTCTCTCGTTGGGGCAGCACCGCAGTCCTCGCTACCGCTCAGGTCTCCCCTCTGCTTCTTCTACTGTTGAAATAGGGGCTCACTCAGTCACTGTAGTGCCCTTTCCCTCACCATAGGACTGCACAGCTTGCCGGAGGTGTTCGCCCCTCACTGCCTACCCCCTCACAGTGCAGCGCGATGGGCCAGTCATCAGTTCACCCACGCACAGCTGGGGGCAAGTGGCCTCTCTGAGTCCGCGTAGGGCACTCCGCCGCCGTGTCCCTCCGGTGCTCCCCCGGTCTATGCCCCGGCCCCCTGCGACTCCATCCAATCACCTCTGTGGTGGGAGCTCCTTCGCCCGATTCCGGGTGTCGCCTGCCAGCCAGGGCCTCAGTAGCGGTGCGGCCAGCGCCCTCCCTGTTTGCCGGGCGCCTCGATTACCTCCTGAGCCGCAGTACCGCCGCGCAGCTCCACCGCAGTCCCTGTGCTTCACTGCCGTGCTCTCTCTCGCTGCGAGCAGGCAACGCTCGGCGCTCCGGCGGGCCGCCAGCCACCGGCGGCCCACCACACCAGTTCAGGGTCAAAGCAGCCGCGCAGGCTCTGACAGCTTGTTCCCCAGCTCCGGGGCTACGCCTGTGCCGCCATTTTGAGGCCTTCAGTGCCCTCGCGTCTCTCTCTCAACACTGCGTTTCTGCAGTGACACCTGCCTCACCGTCGCTCGCCATCCCCACCATCCGCGGCCACGCCGGCACAGCCGCCAGCAACCAGCAATCTGCTCCACCAATGCAGGCTCAGAGGGGCCGCACGGACTTCAGCTGCTCGTTCTCCCGTTCCGGCGCTACTCGTCTGCCGCCATCTTGGGTCCGTCAGGGCCGCCGCACTTCTCTCCCATTATTCGCGGCGATGCCGGCCTCGACGCCGCTCGCCGTTATCACTGGGCGCTGACGCTATTACCACCAGTCTACAGCTCGCTCGAGGGCTCGGTTACATGCCCGCTTCTCAGGATTATGGTGGGGTCGGCGCGGAGCTCCGAGCTCAGGCGTCATCCCTCATCAGCTCCGTGGCCACGCCCCCCGCACATCCATATTGATACACTCCTTTGCTGCTACTCGTCGTCGAGATTCCGTCAGTTTTCCATCACTGCTTTTGCCGAACCATGAACTATTTAACTTTTTGGACTTGGAGGGATATCTATTTTGGCACCCTAAACCCTCACTTTACTAGACCTACTAAAGATCTGATTCAGCAGAAACTTTTTCCCTACTTAAACTTCCACACTGGGCCCATCAAACTATCTTTGTGTGAATTTCTACTGATCACGGATTTACACTATACCCATAGAGGCTTTTGTCTTCTGGTGAATCATTTTAAGTCGTAGTGAGGGGAGAGACTTCAGGATGTCCAAACCACAGCTAGCCTTCAAATGAGAACCATTAATTAGTGGGCAACTCACAAGTTCGAAATGAGATTCAAACAAATTACTCTCAGAACCATACTGTAAATATAAAGTAGGTGCAATAGGTAGACCCAATCCTCCTGAAGAAGTTCAGTTTAACCAGAAGTATACACGCTAAGGGGCCGATTCCGATCTCGGCCGGTAGGGCTCCGAATCGGATTCGGCATAACCGGATCCGATTCAGAGCCCTATTTCCCGACCGATTCGTACTTGCGTCCGGACGAGCGAGTACGATGCGAATTCGCCGACCGACTCGTTCGGGCGTCCCAACCGCTCCGACCGACTCGTTCCCGGGTCTAACCGCACCGACCGACTCACTCGGACACGACTTGCACCGCGCAATGGAGACGTTCCCCGGCCGGGGAAAGTACGATGCGCGCCGCGAGCAGTCTGACCGACACGCGCCGTCCGGCTCGAAAGAGCAGTCGGAGCCGTACTTCGGGGGTCCGTGTCGGACCCCCCTGTATGCGTAGCCACGCGAGTCGCACACAGGGGGACCCATGGGTCCCCCTACCTGTGCGTGTACGGCGCAAGTCGCTTCGCCGCGTACCCGCTGTAGGGGGCGCCCTTGTTCGCCTCGCACCCATTGAGGCAATGGGAGCCCGCGTACGCGTTGTACGACCGGCTCCCATTGACTTCAATGGGAGTCCGACTCGACTCGAGTACGATAGCATACGGACGCATCGTACTCGTTCGGTCGGGCTGCACAGGTCCGAATCGGTCGGAAATCTCTCCGGGTCCGGCTCGGTCGGAGAGATTTCCGGCCCGAATCGGAATCGGCCACTAAGAGTTGTGCAGTGGCAACACAGAATAGAAGAAGCAGAACTTGCTGCTCTGAAAATAATCTACGACTCTCTCTCTTACGCATCTAGAATCAATACTAAATAGCACAGTTTAAAGAAAGAACATCAGGACACAATAACAGACCCAGGTAAATTTAGATAAGTTAGTTATTGTATTAATGATCCAAAATCAATGCATACAAGCAGCATTTTAAGTAGCTCAGTTAGAATGCCAATAACATGTAGTATAAAACTACAAATTTAGTCAAAGGATTTCAAAGAGGATTGTTTAAGCATTGTAGATTCCCACTACCAATGAAGGCAGGAGGATGGTTAAAAGGAGGAAAACCCTCATTCATGAAAGAGTCAAAGGATCAAATTAAAGCCCTCTAGGTAAATGTCCATAAACATGGGGAAAGAACAAACATCAGGAAAGTTCAGATTTAGTAGCTCACTAAATGTATCCAAAAGAGTTCAGTAAACAAGTTCATTGGAAAAGAAAAATCAGAGCATTAAGTTCAGGTTGTCGGCTAGGAAAGGCATGCAAATCGATCAGCCGTTTCAGCAGCAGCTGAAATAGCATCCCAAGTTGTTGATCAAAAAGAGCCAAAAATAAGAGCTCTTCGATCTACGTCTCCAATCTAATCCTCATCCTCTACACCTCATCCATTGGGGAGAACGTCTTTATATTGTAGATGTTGCAGTTGTGACATCAGTGATCGGACCACAGTTGTCTGTCCGTTGTGCGGTCGGTTCACTGATAGAATGGCCGCCCAAAATATCCCCATACACAAATATTGAGTCATAAATATTGATGTCAAAAATATCGACATCCTATATTTATAATGGTAAGTATAAAAATGTCAAGAAAAAAATATCGATGTAAAAAATATCGATGTACAAAATATCGTTTTTTATATATATAAAAAATAATGTTAAATATATTAAATAAAATTTACTTTAAATAAACTATTTAGATTTAATGTACATTTTATCAATAATAAGAAATAAATGTAATTTAAAAAAATTTAAACATACATATATAAAATGTAATATATATAGTTTTACTTTAAAACAATTAATAAACTAATAATTTTAATTTATTTTTAAATGTTATAAATATATAAAAATTACAAATAAATATATATATATATATATACATACACATATAACATACCATCTAATAAAAAACATTATATTATTAATTAAAACATTAAAATATCTATTAGTTTTTAAACTTACATTTTGCATTCCATTGACTGCAACAATAGAGAAAGTGTTGGATAGCGTAGGGGTAAAAATTACTATTCCCACTCCAGTGAGTGCAACAGTAGGAAAAGTGTTGAATAGCGGAGAGGTAAAAATTACTATACCCACTCCAGTGACTGCAACAGTAGGGAAAGTGTTGGATAGTGGAAGGGTAAATATTACTATTCCCACTCCAGTGAGTGCAACAGTAGGGAAAGTGTTGGATTGCGGAGGGGTAAAAATTACTATTCCCACTCCAGTGAGTGCAACAGTAGGGAAAGTGTTGGATAGGGGATAGGTAAAAATTACTATTCCTACTCCAATGAGTGCAACAGTAGGGAAAGTGTTGGATAGCGGAGGGATAAAAATTACTATTCCTACTCCAGTGAGTGCAACAGTAGGGAAAGTGTTGGATAGCGCAGAGGTAAAAATTACTATTCCCACTCCAGTGAGTTCAACAGTAGGGAAAGCGTTGGATAGCGGAGGAGTAAAAATGTATATTCCCACTCTAGTGAGTGCAACAGTAGGGAAACTGTTGGATAGCAGAGGGGTAAAAATTACTATTCCCACTCCAGTGAGTGCAACTGTAGGGAAACTGCTGGATAGCGGAGGGGTAAAAATACTATTCCCACTCCAGTGAGTGCAACAATGGAGAAAGTGTTGGATAGCGGAGGGGTAAAAAATACTATTCCCACTCCAGTTAGTGCAACAATAGGGAAAGTGTTGGATAGCAGAGGGGTAAAAATTAATATTCCCACTGAAGTCAATTCAAAATTAAAAACAAACAAAATATCAACTACACCACAAAAGATGTTAAAAAGCAAAAAAATAAAACAAATATAAAAATATTCATAATTACAAACATATTATAATGTTAAAACAATCTAAAAATTACCTACAGAGATTATTTTTAAAAAAATGTAAAAATAATTTACAAACAAATAATTATTTTTAATAGAAATTAATTATAATCAAAAACATTAATTGTTAATTAAATGTTATCTTTTTTATTTCCTACCTTATAACACCACACAATTCCCACCACACATCTAAAACATTTTTTAAAGTGTACCTCCATAATTAACATAATCACTTATAAATTAAACAAATATTATTAATTAAAAAACAAATTAAAACTGATAAAATTAATTTACTCACCAAACGTTACCCCTATAAAACCAAAATCCACACACAAAATAAAAATACACAATTACCATAAATATTTATCAATTAATGAATTAATATTAATAATCAACTCATTATTAATTAATTAAACCTAAATTACTTTGCACCTTCTACCCCAATAAACACCACAACACACACCTAAAATTTCCATAACTAATTTTACATTAATAAATTAATATCAATTAACAACAACTTATTAATTAATTTAAAAGAATTTACTTCCCACCCTTCACCACTATAAACCCCACAACTCACATCTCAAATTAATTACACAATTGCCATATTAAAATTTTAATTAATTAATAAGCATTAATTAACAAATAATTATTAATTTTTAAAATAAATTACTTCCCACCCTATTCCCTTATAAACCCCACCACCCGTTCCTAAACAAATGACACAAATACCATAATTAATTACCAATTAATTAATTAATAATAATTAACAAGCAATTGATAAATAATTATTAATAAAATAATTCCCACAATAAACACTATAAAATATAAATTAAATAAATATTAATATATAGAAAATATTAATACATTTATTAAAATTAAATTACTTCCCACCCTATTCCTCTCTAAACCCACAACTCGCTCCTAAAAAAATGAGACAATTAACATAATTACCAATTAATTAATAATTAACAACCAATTAATAATAAATTAATTCCCACAATTAACAGTATAAAATATAAAATAAATAAATATTAATAAATAAAAAATATGAATAATTTGATTATAATTAAATTACTTCCCACCCTATTCCCTATAAACCCACAACCCTCTCCTAAAAAAAAAGACATAATTAACATAATTACCAATTAATTAATTAATAAAAATTAACTACCAAATAATTAATTAATAATAAATTAATACCCACAATTAACACTATAACATCTAAATTAAATAAATACTAATAAATAAAAATAATAATTACTTTATTATAAATTACTTCCCACCCTATTCCCCTATAAACCCACAACCCGCTACAGAACTAAAAAACGCAAAATTTAATTAACATAAAATTAATAACTACTAAAAATGTAACACATATATTAAAAAGAAAAGCAATACTTATACAAAAAAATAGATCACATACTTTTTAAAATACATACTAAAATACATAACACTAATTACAAAATCTATATTTTAAACAACTATATTTTTGCAAACGATATTTCTTACCTTAAAGTCGATATTCTTGACCACAATATTCTTGCTGTCGATATTTCTGTATCACGATATTTCCAACTCGATATTTGTGTATGTCGACATTTAAAACTCGATATTCTGTCTGTGCACCTGTGCGGTCATCTTCTGTTTGTCAGGTACTCCAGTACTGTTTCCTAAGCTAGTCATTAGAAACCACAGTCTTTGCCATCCTCACAGGTTAGTTACAAAAAGAAAAATGTAGTTGTAGCTCCTTCATGGGTACAGTCCAAGGATCGATTTCCACCAATTCACATACACAAGGAATAAGGCTTTATTCGTAGTCAAATTGTTATATTAGGCTGGAACAGTTAAAGCAACATTTGAAAGAAACGTGTCAAAGTTTGTTTTGCTACTCCAGGGTTTTCCAAAGTCTGTCCTGGAGGGCCAGATCCATGCCAGATTTTTAAGATAACTACATTTATCTAAATGGGCATATGCTAAAAATCTGGCATGGTCCAGCCGTCCAGGGCCGACTCTGAAGAACCCTTTGCTATGCCATGAAATAATGCAGCCTAAGCAAGAAAATTTCAATGGATTGAAATCATCTTCTTTTAGTGAATCAACTCATTACTAACTATTCAAACCATAAGAAAGTAAATCTAACGTTTCAAATTAGGAAATAATAATAGTTTTGTCAGTAATTATTATATTTTTTTTTAAATGAACGATCCTAAATATGGGCTACTCATACGAATTTCCAAAAATAGCAACATGTAAACTAATTCTACAAATCATTAAAACTAAATTGTTTTCATTAATATAGGTTCCTTATTGTGTTAGGTACTTTTACTGAAAGTTTCAAGCATGCAATCCTTATCAACATTGATTTGCACCAATGTCGAGTTTGTGAAAACACTCTGCAATCGAAATAAATAGAAATGCTAAACCTCTCATTAGCCTTCATACCATCTTGCTATTATTATTATTTGATTAATCCTACTGTTTCTAGCCAATCAAACACGCTTTTACAGTGCTGATAATTCAATGTTTTCTCTGTTTCTATGATGCTTTTCGTCAACATGCGTACTATTTGGCTGTCAAATTTTGTGTAATTGTTGTGTGAAGAATAATCGATATCTACGTTGTTACACTATTCCATGCATTTACTCCAGTTTCTTTTTGGGTGATTAAGTTAATAGGAGTTAGGCGTGGTCATTAGTGAGAGTTCACGCAAATGGTGGGTGGAAGGAGTAGATAGGCTAAAGGAAGCTAGTTATCATTAAATTGCAGAGATATGGTTTCAAAGAAGGAGATGTTTTGATCTATGGCATGAAATGTGGGCAGTTTGCAAGAATATAACAATAGAAATTAAGGCAGGCAAGCAACAAAGTAGGTTACTCTCAGAGAGGGTGAGGCAGATAGAGGATATGTAAGAAGAGGCTCATTCAATAGAAAGGAGAAGAGGGAACAATCAATAATTTCCAGTCAAGTTTTCCTGCAAGAGTATGTGCTTCCAGTCCTTAACTCTACTTTGTACTTGTGACATCTGTAATTTAGGGTGGTGTAGAGAGATATGACTTTGGTATCAAGTAGTGACTTCCTAAATGGTGACCCGGAAATTCCCTGCCACAGCCATCTCCCTGCGACCCCAGGCCTGTGATCCTGCCTACCGGGCACCCAAGAGAAGGACTCTCTGCCCTGATGATAGCAGTAGGTCCTAGGACGATGAAAGTATAGAATGAAATCATACTTGAAAGCAAGGTGTGGATTCTAATCACCTGATTTAAAAAAGCTTCTTGTGGGTTCCAGGGTAGCAATTGTTGTAGCTAGAATAAGCTACCAGTGTATTTGAAACAGATCACCATTTGCCTTTTAGCAAAACCTAACACACAAGTAACACAACCAAGGAAGATTGGACATCACTAACAATAATCTATTCCATTGGGCTAGCTGGCCATCTGAACACATTTAGTTACACTATTGGGTGTAGCAGTTAATGGCACTCCAGGTCAGATGACAAGAACAGCTCTATTCTGTGAACTTAAATATGTGGTTAGTGTTTGCCACTACTCAGATGTCAACATGCTAGCTTGCAGTTCCAGGAGTGACAGAGCCTCATTTTAATCTCTCTCACCATCACCTGTTGGTGGCTACTGATGACTTCAACCTATTTCCCACCACAATCTGTCAACCATACAGCGGCCATCAGCCCTTTAATTTCTTTAGTAATCACACTCTCTCTGGGGTAATTGGGTTGCATGTATAACCCTTTATAATTTAATTTATTCTAGTGCTGGTGTCCTGCCTGTTACCAATTTGTAAAATGCAGTGTTCTTGAGTGGGCTCAAAGTAACATGAAAATAAAATTAAGAAGGACAGAGATTTGTAAATGTTTATACATTCTTTTCGCCACACAACTGAATTTTACAGCATTTTTATAGTATTTTAGTTTGCAGTTTTGAGGCCACAAATGTAAAACGTGATTGAGATGCAATAGTGCACCTAAAATACAATAGCTATCATCCTGCCATCCTGTACTTCACAAACCCAGCCCACAGACACTGTCATGCCATTCCACAGTCCCCAAACAGAGAGGTGCGAGCACTGTCTAAATAAAAGTAGGACAGTTCTGCAGATAAATGCTTGGCTGGCACAATGTAATGAAGTGAAGTATGTCACCATTTCTAGTGCAGTGTTGCTGTGCAAAAGGGCTTCTGGTACATCTGAGTTCTAGAAGAATCCCTATCGGGAGCGTTGGGAGCTTCACATTGAGGGGCCGATTCCGATTCGGGCCGGAAATCTCTCCGACCGAGCCGGACCCGGAGAGATTTCCGACCGATCGGACCCGTGCAGCCCGACCGAACGAGTACGATGCGCACGTATGCCATCGGACTGGAGTCGGTCGGACTCCCATTGAAGTCAATGGGAGCCTGTCGTACAACGCGTACGCGGGCTCCCATTGACTCAATGGGTGCGAGGCGGACAAGGGCGCCCCTACAGCGTGTACGCGGCGAAGCGACTCGCACCGTACACGCACAGGTAGGGGACCCCTGGGCCCCCTGTGTGCGACTCGCGCGGCTACGCGCTACAGGGGGTCCGACACGGACCCCCAAAGTACGGCTCCGACTGCTCTTTCGAGCCGGACGGCGCGGCTCGGTCGGACTCGCCCGCGGCGCGCATCGTACTTACCCGGCCGGGAACGCCTCCATTGCGCGGTGCGAGTCGAGTCCGAGCGAGTCGGTCGGTGCGGTTAGACCCGGGAATGGAGCGGTCGGGACGCCCGGACGAGTCGGTCGGCGATTTCGCATCGTACTCGCTCGCCCGGACGCGCGTACGATTCGGTCGGGCAATAGGGCTCCGAATCGGATCCGGTTAAGCCGAATCCGATTCGGAGCCCTACCGGCCGAGATCGGAATCGGCCCCACAGTCAGTATGAAATAATACATTTTCTTGCAGAGCTTCTTTTACTACTGGTCCTCTCTCTTGTTTTGTGGCTTGCTGTCTCTCATGTGATGTCTTGCTAGGACCTCTTCTGGATGCTAGCATGAACATTAATCTTAGTGTAGAATACATATATTCTTCTTTGAGTTGTTCGAGGAGGAACTGTTGTTATTTAGAATTAGGCTCTTTTTGCACTATAGAACTAGCATTAATTAATTATAAATGGCTTTGGTGAATGATACTTTGAACCAACTTACTTATGGAGCTACTGAGAGCTCCAAATGCTGTAAGTTGCTTGACAGTTTTGTGACTATATTGGATTGTACATGTAAAACGAATCAAGAGAATTAGAAAAATACTTAGCTTAGGGTTTCCAGGTCATCATTAGAAACCATGTTCAATGGAAAACCTTGAGGACTCAATGCAAATAAATTATATTTGAACTTCTAGTGAAGCTTCTAACAGTTCTACAGTCAGGGATAGGAACTATATTTAATGTATTAGAACAGCACACAATAATCGTAATATGGTCCTTAAATGGATTGGCAAATGTATCTGAAACCACAGAAGAGATAAGATGGTCCTAATTATATGATTTCGCCTCTTTATTCTGTATTGGTTGGGAAGACTCATTCAGTCGTTCCATGAGACAGCCAACATGTTTTTCGTTCCACTGTACAAACTTTACTCAAGCTTTAAAAAACACAATGGTACGTGTGACACTCAATAATGTGATAGAGTACTTTATTTTCTGTATGATTTGTGGCTTATCTCCATCTGGGTAGTTACCCTTGGCTACTAGTATGGGCCCTGCAAAGAAACCATGTACCTTGCACCGGTTAAAAGGTCTTAGCACCCCTTTTTACCTTCTTAATGACATTTTGGCTGAACGAGTTACAAACCATACCACAAACACTGTACTCTGCCACATTGTAGAATTTCCCGAGTTTGTACCATTAATTATGAGGAGTATCTCACTGCACACCATTTCAAGTGTGACCCTACGCGCAGAGGGTGGCACCTCCTTTTCCCACTCCCTGGATCTTATGAGCCCCGGGACGCAGTGAATGTCGGCCTCTGCCAGTTGCTGCATGAGGATAAATATATAGGCTAAGTGGACGAGAGGACTATCAGTGCAGCTTCTGCAGTAGACTCTGAGTGATAAGCAAAGTAGTGTTATGAATTTTCATGCTGCTGGTGGAAGGAGGGCGATATTAGGTCTTCAAATCCTTGTTGTACACTGGATCCTCTGTGAGATATGACATAGTTTCTCCAGTTTTTATTTCTAAATCCGTATTTGTAAAGCGCGAACTACTCACCCTTACGGGTCTCAAGGCGCTGGGGGCCGTCGTGGAAATTAAGTGAGCTATTGCCCAGAGTCACATGGTGCTGAGCTGAGCTGCCGCCGGAGCCAGGGATCGAACCGTGAACCCTGTGTTCCGAAGTCAGCTGCCCTGGCTGCTGCACCACACCTCTCCACTTCATTTAGTGGAGAACATTCATTCTCTATTTCGAATGAATAAAAAGATAACACAACTCAATCAGGAAGTTGAAACAGTGAAACGTGCAGCATCTCAATGACCACTACCAGGTTATTAGCAGGAATACTCCAAGCAGCTCCCAGGGTATTAATATAAGTAACATGCAGCATCTCAGTGACCACTAGCAGGTTATTAGCAGGAATGCTCCAAGCAGCTCCCAGGGTATTAATATAAGTACAGCAGCTGTGGACTGAAGCAGCAGCAGCAAAGTTAGTAGCAGTTTCTGGTCATTCTCTTGTTCCACAGATCTTTTTTGGCACACTTTATCATTGGAAACAGTTGCAGCCTTTGAAATAAGATCAGAGACTGAGAGGAATTTGGCACTGGCAAGCACTCTCTTCAGCTAACCAAATGCAGTGCCCACAGTAGGAGGAGATTTTACCACTCTTATTTTTTGTGGGTGGCCACGCTCAAGAGGTTTCTAACAGTAGTTAAGTTGAAACCAACCGGTGCTTTACATGAATTGTTGGCATTCAATCAGATGTCCCTCCTAAGCTGGGTAGAAACCCTGGTCCAGGAAACCACCTAAGGGGGAGGGTTAAATAACCTGATTTATATTAGCTTAATGATTGCGAGCCTTCTTTCAGTCAAGCACTAACAACAAAGGCCAATCAGTTTGAAATTGATTTCAGCTTAATGAAAAACTGTGAATGGTCTTTTCAATCAGACATTTTTAAACCTGCCTTACACTTGAAGTGTATTGGCTCTAGAGGGGGAAATGGATATATGTTCTCATGTCTTCATAAACCATATAGATTAACTAAGAAGTTTATTACTAGGCTTAAAATCTACATTGAAATGTTGGTAGTACAGAAAACCCTAAAATAACACAGTCCATTATCAATGCAGGGTCTTGAAATTGAGTATGGACAACAGCTAATCTTTCAGTCTTTTTTTTTTATAATCAAATTGTATTGATGTTTTCAAAAGGTACTAACACACAGTTAACCTGTTCCACGTGATTATGCAGTAGGAACAAAACCAGTTTATGTACATCAAGATCCCTTATCCAGCCCATGATATTGCCACCACTTCCCCCACATCTTGCTGTGCTTTTGAGGGCATCCCTGTGTTTCGTAGATCGATCGTTCTTGGCGGGCACATCCCTCCTCCACTCCACCAGGGAGGGGGGCTCCAGAGATTTCCACTTGCAGGCAATGTCCTGCTTGGCCACCAATGTGGTCACCCCAATAAAGGACCGTTCCATCCTCTTTCCCACACCCTCCTCCAGTAATCCCAGCAGTGCAAACCTGGGGGTAAGGTCAATCTGACAGCCCAGAACCATAGAAAGCTTCCTTCTTATCCCCTCCCAAAAGATGATCAGCACCAGGCAAGTCCAGACCATGTGAAAGAAATCAGCCTGTATCAGCCTGCATCAGTGAGCATCCCAGACATCCAGCTTGAGGGGCTCTGCCAGCTCACTGTGTCACTGGGGGGTCAAATAGGTAAGATGTAGGTAATTAAGTTGGATCTTTTGGAGGCATGCTGGGATAGCCAATTCTCTAGGGGCCAAATGGGCCTCACGCCAGTCATCATCGTCGAGGTCCCACATCCATACCTCCCACCTCTGGCGCAAGTCCAGAAAAGGATCTGGAGTGTTAATGATTAGAGAGCGATAGATTCTACAGATAGCTCCCTTGCCCAGCCTCCCCATCAAGATCTTAGCTTCGAGAGGTTTGAAGTGGAATGTGTGTACCTGTGAGGATGTGCTCTGACATGGCATAGCTGCAGATATCGATAAAATTGTGTGCTACAAAGTTGGTATTGCTCCTGCATTTCCTGGTACGACATCAAGGCATCACATTGCCAGACGTCTACCAAGTGGGTAATCCCTATTTTGTCCCATTGCATGAAGCCTTGTGGTGGTGGTGCAACCACGTTACCTGCCACAGCGGGATCGTTCCAGTGAATTTGTTGTCCTGTTGAATCAAAGTGCCACCCTCCAACAGAGTAGGGTCACTCGGGAGTAATCAGGGAGTGATTGGGATATGAGCACGGTAAAGCAGGCCCAGGAGACTTTTGAGGCCCAATAAGTTCAGTTTCACCTGGTAAGTAGAGTCATCCCATCCCCTGTTAAACCAATCATGTATCGTCACGATTTGAGCACAATTAAAGTAGTAGCCATATAGGTCTGCTGTTCCCAGCCCCCCGCGATACAAAAGGGGATGATGGACGGAACGTTTGAGCCAATCAAACACTCACCCCCAGTCAACTGATCTGGGTTTAATCCATCATCATTCTTAAGCTCACTCCACCACCCCAGTTCAGACATGGCCATATGCAAATCAGTCTGACCCTGTGCCTCATGGGAACAGTCCAGCCCGAACTGCCAAGCCATGTCTTCCCTGGACCGGAAACAAGCATCCTAGGACCGGTTTCTGGCATTCCAGCCGTCATCAGCCAGGCTTGCTTGAATCCAGTGGCAAAGTGAGCAAGGGACCCACGTCTGGGCATACCCCCGCCAACTTAGGGCGAACAAAGCGATACAAAAGGGGATGATGGACGGAACGTTTGAGCCAATCAAACACTCACCCCCAGTCAACTGATCTGGGTTTAATCCATCATCATTCTTACGCTCACTCCACCACCCCAGTTCAGACATGGCCATATGCAAATCAGTCTGACCCTGTGCCTCATGGGAACAGTCCAGCCCGAACTGCCAAGCCATGTCTTCCCTGGACCGGAAACAAGCATCCTAGGACCGGTTTCTGGCATTCCAGCCGTCATCAGCCAGGCTTGCTTGAATCCAGTGGCAAAGTGAGCAAGGGACCCACGTCTGGGCATACCCCGCCAACTTAGGGCGAACAAAGCGATACAAAAGGGGATGATGGACGGAACGCTTGAGCCAATCAAACACTCAACCCCAGTCAACTGATCTGGGTTTAATCCATCATCATTCTTAAGCTCACTCCACCACCCCAGTTCAGACATGGCCATATGCAAATCAGTCTGACCCTGTGCCTCATGGGAACAGTCCAGCCCGAACTGCCAAGCCATGTCTTCCCTGGACCGGAAACAAGCATCCTAGGACCGGTTTCTGGCATTCCAGCCGTCATCAGCCAGGCTTGCTTGAATCCAGTGGCAAAGTGAGCAAGGGACCCACGTCTGGGCATACCCCCGCCAACTTAGGGCTGAACAAAGCGATACAAAAGGGGATGATGGACGGAACGTTTGAGCCAATCAAACACTCACCCCCAGTCAACTGATCTGGGTTTAATCCATCATCATTCTTAAGCTCACTCCACCACCCCAGTTCAGACATGGCCATATGCAAATCAGTCTGACCCTGTGCCTCATGGGAACAGTCCAGCCCGAACTGCCAAGCCATGTCTTCCCTGGACCGGAAACAAGCATCCTAGGACCGGTTTCTGGCATTCCAGCCGTCATCAGCCAGGCTTGCTTGAATCCAGTGGCAAAGTGAGCAAGGGACCCACGTCTGGGCATACCCCGCCAACTTAGGGCGAACAAAGCGATACAAAGGGGATGATGGACGGAACGTTTGAGCCAATCAAACACTCACCCCCAGTCAACTGATCTGGGTTTAATCCATCATCATTCTTAAGCTCACTCCACCACCCCAGTTCAGACATGGCCATATGCAAATCAGTCTGACCCTGTGCCTCATGGGAACAGTCCAGCCCGAACTGCCAAGCCATGTCTTCCCTGGACCGGAAACAAGCATCCTAGGACCGGTTTCTGGCATTCCAGCCGTCATCAGCCAGGCTTGCTTGAATCCAGTGGCAAAGTGAGCAAGGGACCCACGTCTGGGCATACCCGCCAACTTAGGGCGAACAAAGCGATACAAAAGGGGATGATGGACGGAACGTTTGAGCCAATCAAACACTCACCCCCAGTCAACTGATCTGGGTTTAATCCATCATCATTCTTAAGCTCACTCCACCACCCCAGTTCAGACATGGCCATATGCAAATCAGTCTGACCCTGTGCCTCATGGGAACAGTCCAGCCCGAACTGCCAAGCCATGTCTTCCCTGGACCGGAAACAAGCATCCTAGGACCGGTTTCTGGCATTCCAGCCGTCATCAGCCAGGCTTGCTTGAATCCAGTGGCAAAGTGAGAAACGGACCCACGTCTGGGCATACCCCGCCAACTTAGGGCGAACAAAGCGATACAAAGGGGATGATGGACGGAACGTTTGGAGCCAATCAAACACTCACCCCCAGTCAACTGATCTGGGTTTAATCCATCATCATTCTTAAGCTCACTCCACCACCCCAGTTCAGACATGGCCATATGCAAATCAGTCTGACCCTGTGCCTCATGGGAACAGTCCAGCCGAACTACCAAGCCATGTCTTCCCTGGACCGGAAACAAGCATCCTAGGACCGGTTTCTGGCATTCCAGCCGTCATCAGCCAGGCTTGCTTGAATCCAGTGGCAAAGTGAGCAAGGGACCCACGTCTGGGCATACCCCCGCCAACTTAGGGCGAACAAAGCGATACAAAAGGGATGATGGACGGAACGTTTGAGCCAATCAAACACTCACCCCCAGTCAACTGATCTGGGTTTAATCCATCATCATTCTTAAGCTCACTCCACCACCCCAGTTCAGACATGGCCATATGCAAATCAGTCTGACCCTGTGCCTCATGGGAACAGTCCAGCCCGAACTGCCAAGCCATGTCTTCCCTGGACCGGAAACAAGCATCCTAGGACCGGTTTCTGGCATTCCAGCCGTCATCAGCCAGGCTTGCTTGAATCCAGTGGCAAAGTGAGCAAGGGACCCACGTCTGGGCATACCGCCAACTTAGGGCGAACAAAGCTGATACAAAAGGGGATGATGGATGGAACGCTTGAGCCAATCAAACACTCACCCCCAGTCAACTGATCTGGGTTTAATCCATCATCATTCTTAAGCTCACTCCACCACCCCAGTTCAGACATGGCCATATGCAAATCAGTCTGACCCTGTGCCTCATGGGAACAGTCCAGCCCGAACTGCCAAGCCATGTCTTCCCTGGACCGAGACAAGCATCCTAGGACCGGTTTCTGGCATTCCAGCCGTCATCAGCCAGGCTTGCTTGAATCCAGTGGCAAAGTGAGCAAGGGACCCACGTCTGGGCATACCCCGCCAACTTAGGGCTGAACAAAGCGATACAAAGGGGATGATGGACGGAACGTTTGAGCCAATCAAACACTCACCCCCAGTCAACTGATCTGGTTTAATCCATCATCATTCTTAAGCTCACTCCACCACCCCAGTTCAGACATGGCCATATGCAAATCAGTCTGACCCTGTGCCTCATGGGAACAGTCCAGCCCGAACTGCCAAGCCATGTCTTCCTGGACCGGAAACAAGCATCCTAGGACCGGTTTCTGGCATTCCAGCCGCCATCAGCCAGGCTTGCTTGAATCCAGTGGCAAAGTGAGAAACGGACCCACGTCTGGGCATACCCCGCCAACTTAGGGCTTAACAAGCGATACAAAAGGGATGATGGACGGAACGTTTGAGCCAATCAAACACTCACCCCCAGTCAACTGATCTGGGTTTAATCCATCATCATTCTTAAGCTCACTCCACCACCCCAGTTCAGACATGGCCATATGCAAATCAGTCTGACCCTGTGCCTCATGGGAACAGTCCAGCCCGAACTACCAAGCCATGTCTTCCCTGGACCGGAAACAAGCATCCTAGGACCGGTTTCTGGCATTCCAGCCGTCATCAGCCAGGCTTGCTTGAATCCAGTGGCAAAGTGAGCAAGGGACCCACGTCTGGCATCCCGCCAACTAGGGCTAACAAGCGATACAAAAGGGGATGATGGACGGAACGTTTGAGCCAATCAAACACTCACCCCCAGTCAACTGATCTGGGTTTAATCCATCATCATTCTTAGCTCACTCCATCACCTCAGTTCAGACATGGCCATATGCAAATCAGTCTGACCCTGTGCCTCATGGGAACAGTCCAGCCCGAACTGCCAAGCCATGTCTTCCCTGACCGAAACAAGCATCCTAGGACCGGTTTCTGGCATTCCAGCCGTCATCAGCCAGGCTTGCTTGAATCCAGTGGCAAAGTGAGCAGGGACCCACGTCTGGGATACCGCCAACTTAGGGCTAACAAAGCGATACAAAAGGATGATGGATGGAACGTTTGAGCCAATCAAACACTCACTCCCAGTCAACTGATCTGGGTTTAATCCATCATCATTCTTAAGCTCACTCCACCACCCCAGTTCAGACATGGCCATATACAAATCAGTCTGACCCTGTGTCTCATGGGAACAGTCCAGCTCGAACTGCCAAGCCATGTCTTCCTGGACCGAAACAAGCATCTTAGGACCGGTTTCTGGCATTCCAGCCGTCATCAGCCAGGCTTGCTTGAATCCAGTGGCAAAGTGAGCAAGGGACCCACGTCTGAGCATACTCCGCCAACTTAGGGCGAACAGAGCGATACAAAGGGGATGATGGACGGAACGTTTGAGCCAATCAAACACTCACCCCAGTCAACTGATCTGGGTTTAATCCATCATCATTCTTAAGCTCACTCTACCACCCCAGTTCAGACATGGCCATATGCAAATCAGTCTGACCCTGTGCCTCATGGGAACAGTCCAGCCGAACTGCCAAGCCATGTCTTCCTGGACCGGAAACAAGCATCCTAGGACCGGTTTCTGGCATTCCAGCCGTCATCAGCCAGGCTTGCTTGAATCCAGTGGCAAAGTGAGCAAGGGACCCACGTCTGAGCTACCGCCAACTTAGGGCTTAACAGCGATAAAGGGGATGATGGACGGAACGTTTGAGCCAATCAAACACTCACTCCCAGTCAACTGATCTGGGTTTAATCCATCATCATTCTTAAGCTCACTCCATCACTCCCAGTTCAGACATGGCCATGCAAATCAGTCTGACTCTGTGCCTCATGGGAACAGTTCAGCTCGAACTGCCAAGCCATGTCTTCCCTGGACCGGAAACAAGCATCCTAGGACCGGTTTCTGGCATTCCAGCCGTCATCAGCCAGGCTTGCTTGAATCAGTGGCAAAGTGAGCAAGGGACCCACGTCTGGGCATACCCGCCAACTTAGGGCGAACAAGCGATACAAAAGGGGATGATGGACGGAACGTCTGAGCCAATCAAACACTCACCCCAGTCAACTGATCTGGGTTTAATCCATCATCATTCTTAGCTCATCCACCACTCCAGTTCAGACATGGCCATATGCAAATCAGTCTGACCCTGTGCCTCATGGGAACAGTCCAGCTCGAACTGCCAAGCCATGTCTTCCCTGGACCGAAACAAGCATCCTAGGACCGGTTTCTGGCATTCCAGCCGTCATCAGCCAGGCTTGCTTGAATCCAGTGGCAAAGTGAGCAAGGGACCCACGTCTGGGCATACCCCGCCAACTTAGGGCGAACAGCTGATACAAAGGGGATGATGGACGGAACGTTTGAGCCAATCAAACACTCACCCCAGTCAACTGATCTGGGTTTAATCCATCATCATTCTTAAGCTCACTCCACCACTCCGTTCAGACATGGCCATATGCAAATCAGTCTGACCCTGTGCCTCATGGGAACAGTCCAGCCGACTGCCAAGCCATGTCTTCCCTGGACCGGAAACAAGCATCCTAGGACCGGTTTCTGGCATTCCAGCCGTCATCAGCCAGGCTTGCTTGAATCCAGTGGCAAAGTGAGCAAGGGACCCACGTCTGGGCATACCCGCCAACTTAGTGGCGAACAAGCGATACAAAGGGGATGATGGACGGAACGTTTGAGCCAATCAAACACTCACCCTCAGTCAACTGATCTGGGTTTAATCCATCATTATTCTTAAGCTCACTCCACCACCTCAGTTCAGACATGGCCATATGCAAATCAGTCTGACCCTGTGCCTCATGGGAACAGTCCAGCCGAACTGCCAAGCCATGTCTTCCCTGGACCTGAAACAAGCATCCTAGGACCGGTTTCTGGCATTCCAGCCGTCATCAGCCAGGCTTGCTTGAATCAGTGGCACAGTGAGCAAGGGACCCATCTGGGCATACCGCCACTTAGGGCGTAACAAAGCTGATACAAAGGGGATGATGGACGGAACGTTTGACAATCAACACTCACCCCAGTCAACTGATCTGGGTTTAATCCATCATCATTCTTAAGCTCACTCCACCACCCCAGTTCAGACATGGCCATATGCAAATCAGTCTGACTCTGTGCCTCATGGGAACAGTGCAGCTCGAACTGCCAAGCCATGTCTTCCTGGACCGAAACAAGCATCCTAGACCGGTTTCTGGCATTCCAGCCGTCATCAGCCAGGCTTGCTTGAATCCAGTGGCAAAGTGAGCAAGGGACCCACGTCTGGGCATACCGCCAACTTAGGCGAACAAAGCTGATACAAAAGGGATGATGGACGGAACGTTTGAGCCAATCAAACACTCACTCTCAGTCAACTGATCTGGGTTTAATCCATCATCATTCTTAAGCTCACTCCACCACCCCAGTTCAGATATGGTCATGTCTGAACTGGGGTGGTGGAGTGAGCTAAAGAATGATGATGGATTAAACCCAGATCAGTTGACTGGGGGTGAGTGTTTGATTGGCTCAAACGCTCCGTCCATCATCCCCTTTGTATCGCTTTGTTCGCCCTAAGTTGGCGGGGGTATGCCCAGACGTGGGTCCCTTGCTCACTTTGCCACTGGATTCAAGCAAGCCTGGCTGATGACGGCTGGAATGCCAGAAACCGGTCCTAGGATGCTTGTTTCCGGTCCAGGGAAGACATGGCTTGGCAGTTCGGGCTGGACTGTTCCCATGAGGCACAGGGTCAGACTGATTTGCATATGGCCATGTCTGAACTGGGGTGGTGGAGTGAGCTAAAGAATGATGATGGATTAAACCCAGATCAGTTGACTGGGGGTGAGTGTTTGATTGGCTCAAACGCTCCGTCCATCATCCCCTTTTGTATCGCTTTGTTCGCCCTAAGTTGGCGGGGTATGCCCAGACGTGGGTCCCTTGCTCACTTTGCCACTGGATTCAAGCAAGCCTGGCTGATGACGGCTGGAATGCCAGAAACCGGTCCTAGGATGCTTGTTTCCTGGTCCAGGGAAGACATGGCTTGGCAGTTCGGGCTGGACTGTTCCCATGAGGCACAGGGTCAGACTGATTTGCATATGGCCATGTCTGAACTGGGGTGGTGGAGTGAGCTAAAGAATGATGATGGATTAAACCCAGATCAGTTGACTGGGGGTGAGTGTTTGATTGGCTCAAACGCTCCGTCCATCATCCCCTTTTGTATCGCTTTGTTCGCCCTAAGTTGGCGGGGGTATGCCCAGACGTGGGTCCCTTGCTCACTTTGCCACTGGATTCAAGCAAGCCTGGCTGATGACGGCTGGAATGCCAGAAACCGGTCCTAGGATGCTTGTTTCCGGTCCAGGGAAGACATGGCTTGGCAGTTCGGGCTGGACTGTTCCCATGAGGCACAGGGTCAGACTGATTTGCATATGGCCATGTCTGAACTGGGGTGGTGGAGTGAGCTAAAGAATGATGATGGATTAAACCCAGATCAGTTGACTGGGGGTGAGTGTTTGATTGGCTCAAACGCTCCGTCCATCATCCCCTTTTGTATCGCTTTGTTCGCCTCTAAGTTGGCGGGGGTATGCCCAGACGTGGGTCCCTTGCTCACTTTGCCACTGGATTCAAGCAAGCCTGGCTGATGACGGCTGGAATGCCAGAAACCGGTCCTAGGATGCTTGTTTCCGGTCCAGGGAAGACATGGCTTGGCAGTTCGGGCTGGACTGTTCCCATGAGGCACAGGGTCAGACTGATTTGCATATGGCCATGTCTGAACTGGGGTGGTGGAGTGAGCTAAAGAATGATGATGGATTAAACCCAGATCAGTTGACTGGGGGTGAGTGTTTGATTGGCTCAAACGTTCCGTCCATCATCCCCTTTTGTATCGCTTTGTTCGCCCTAAGTTGGCGGGGGTATGCCCAGACGTGGGTCCCTTGCTCACTTTGCCACTGGATTCAAGCAAGCCTGGCTGATGACGGCTGGAATGCCAGAAACCGGTCCTAGGATGCTTGTTTCCGGTCCAGGGAAGACATGGCTTGGCAGTTCGGGCTGGACTGTTCCCATGAGGCACAGGGTCAGACTGATTTGCATATGGCCATGTCTGAACTGGGGTGGTGGAGTGAGCTAAAGAATGATGATGGATTAAACCCAGATCAGTTGACTGGGGGTGAGTGTTTGATTGGCTCAAACGCTCCGTCCATCATCCCCTTTGTATCGCTTTGTTCGCCCTAAGTTGGCGGGGGTATGCCCAGACGTGGGTCCCTTGCTCACTTTGCCACTGGATTCAAGCAAGCCTGGCTGATGACGGCTGGAATGCCAGAAACCGGTCCTAGGATGCTTGTTTCCGGTCCAGGGAAGACATGGCTTGGCAGTTCGGGCTGGACTGTTCCCATGAGGCACAGGGTCAGACTGATTTGCATATGGCCATGTCTGAACTGGGGTGGTGGAGTGAGCTAAAGAATGATGATGGATTAAACCCAGATCAGTTGACTGGGGGTGAGTGTTTGATTGGCTCAAACGTTCCGTCCATCATCCCCTTTTGTATCGCTTTGTTCGCCCTAAGTTGGCGGGGGTATGCCCAGACGTGGGTCCCTTGCTCACTTTGCCACTGGATTCAAGCAAGCCTGGCTGATGACGGCTGGAATGCCAGAAACCGGTCCTAGGATGCTTGTTTCCGGTCCAGGGAAGACATGGCTTGGCAGTTCGGGCTGGACTGTTCCCATGAGGCACAGGGTCAGACTGATTTGCATATGGCCATGTCTGAACTGGGGTGGTGGAGTGAGCTAAAGAATGATGATGGATTAAACCCAGATCAGTTGACTGGGGGTGAGTGTTTGATTGGCTCAAACGCTCCGTCCATCATCCCCTTTGTATCGCTTTGTTCGCCCTAAGTTGGCGGGGGTATGCCCAGACGTGGGTCCCTTGCTCACTTTGCCACTGGATTCAAGCAAGCCTGGCTGATGACGGCTGGAATGCCAGAAACCGGTCCTAGGATGCTTGTTTCCGGTCCAGGGAAGACATGGCTTGGCAGTTCGGGCTGGACTGTTCCCATGAGGCACAGGGTCAGACTGATTTGCATATGGCCATGTCTGAACTGGGGTGGTGGAGTGAGCTAAAGAATGATGATGGATTAAACCCAGATCAGTTGACTGGGGGTGAGTGTTTGATTGGCTCAAACGCTCCGTCCATCATCCCCTTTGTATCGCTTTGTTCGCTCCTAAGTTGGCGGGGGTATGCCCAGACGTGGGTCCCTTGCTCACTTTGCCACTGGATTCAAGCAAGCCTGGCTGATGACGGCTGGAATGCCAGAAACCGGTCCTAGGATGCTTGTTTCCGGTCCAGGGAAGACATGGCTTGGCAGTTCGGGCTGGACTGTTCCCATGAGGCACAGGGTCAGACTGATTTGCATATGGCCATGTCTGAACTGGGGTGGTGGAGTGAGCTAAAGAATGATGATGGATTAAACCCAGATCAGTTGACTGGGGGTGAGTGTTTGATTGGCTCAAACGCTCCGTCCATCATCCCCTTTTGTATCGCTTTGTTCGCCCTAAGTTGGCGGGGGTATGCCCAGACGTGGGTCCCTTGCTCACTTTGCCACTGGATTCAAGCAAGCCTGGCTGATGACGGCTGGAATGCCAGAAACCGGTCCTAGGATGCTTGTTTCCGGTCCAGGGAAGACATGGCTTGGCAGTTCGGGCTGGACTGTTCCCATGAGGCACAGGGTCAGACTGATTTGCATATGGCCATGTCTGAACTGGGGTGGTGGAGTGAGCTAAAGAATGATGATGGATTAAACCCAGATCAGTTGACTGGGGGTGAGTGTTTGATTGGCTCAAACGCTCCGTCCATCATCCCCTTTTGTATCGCTTTGTTCGCCCTAAGTTGGCGGGGGTATGCCCAGACGTGGGTCCCTTGCTCACTTTGCCACTGGATTCAAGCAAGCCTGGCTGATGACGGCTGGAATGCCAGAAACCGGTCCTAGGATGCTTGTTTCCGGTCCAGGGAAGACATGGCTTGGCAGTTCGGGCTGGACTGTTCCCATGAGGCACAGGGTCAGACTGATTTGCATATGGCCATGTCTGAACTGGGGTGGTGGAGTGAGCTAAAGAATGATGATGGATTAAACCCAGATCAGTTGACTGGGGGTGAGTGTTTGATTGGCTCAAACGCTCCGTCCATCATCCCCTTTTGTATCGCTTTGTTCGCCCTAAGTTGGCGGGGGTATGCCCAGACGTGGGTCCCTTGCTCACTTTGCCACTGGATTCAAGCAAGCCTGGCTGATGACGGCTGGAATGCCAGAAACCGGTCCTAGGATGCTTGTTTCCGGTCCAGGGAAGACATGGCTTGGCAGTTCGGGCTGGACTGTTCCCATGAGGCACAGGGTCAGACTGATTTGCATATGGCCATGTCTGAACTGGGGTGGTGGAGTGAGCTAAAGAATGATGATGGATTAAACCCAGATCAGTTGACTGGGGGTGAGTGTTTGATTGGCTCAAACGCTCCGTCCATCATCCCCTTTGTATCGCTTTGTTCGCCCTAAGTTGGCGGGGGTATGCCCAGACGTGGGTCCCTTGCTCACTTTGCCACTGGATTCAAGCAAGCCTGGCTGATGACGGCTGGAATGCCAGAAACCGGTCCTAGGATGCTTGTTTCCGGTCCAGGGAAGACATGGCTTGGCAGTTCGGGCTGGACTGTTCCCATGAGGCACAGGGTCAGACTGATTTGCATATGGCCATGTCTGAACTGGGGTGGTGGAGTGAGCTAAAGAATGATGATGGATTAAACCCAGATCAGTTGACTGGGGGTGAGTGTTTGATTGGCTCAAACGCTCCGTCCATCATCCCCTTTGTATCGCTTTGTTCGCCCCTAAGTTGGCGGGGGTATGCCCAGACGTGGGTCCCTTGCTCACTTTGCCACTGGATTCAAGCAAGCCTGGCTGATGACGGCTGGAATGCCAGAAACCGGTCCTAGGATGCTTGTTTCCGGTCCAGGGAAGACATGGCTTGGCAGTTCGGGCTGGACTGTTCCCATGAGGCACAGGGTCAGACTGATTTGCATATGGCCATGTCTGAACTGGGGTGGTGGAGTGAGCTAAAGAATGATGATGGATTAAACCCAGATCAGTTGACTGGGGGTGAGTGTTTGATTGGCTCAAACGCTCCGTCCATCATCCCCTTTTGTATCGCTTTGTTCGCCCTAAGTTGGCGGGGGTATGCCCAGACGTGGGTCCCTTGCTCACTTTGCCACTGGATTCAAGCAAGCCTGGCTGATGACGGCTGGAATGCCAGAAACCGGTCCTAGGATGCTTGTTTCCGGTCCAGGGAAGACATGGCTTGGCAGTTCGGGCTGGACTGTTCCCATGAGGCACAGGGTCAGACTGATTTGCATATGGCCATGTCTGAACTGGGGTGGTGGAGTGAGCTAAAGAATGATGATGGATTAAACCCAGATCAGTTGACTGGGGGTGAGTGTTTGATTGGCTCAAACGCTCCGTCCATCATCCCCTTTTGTATCGCTTTGTTCGCCCTAAGTTGGCGGGGGTATGCCCAGACGTGGGTCCCTTGCTCACTTTGCCACTGGATTCAAGCAAGCCTGGCTGATGACGGCTGGAATGCCAGAAACCGGTCCTAGGATGCTTGTTTCCGGTCCAGGGAAGACATGGCTTGGCAGTTCGGGCTGGACTGTTCCCATGAGGCACAGGGTCAGACTGATTTGCATATGGCCATGTCTGAACTGGGGTGGTGGAGTGAGCTAAAGAATGATGATGGATTAAACCCAGATCAGTTGACTGGGGGTGAGTGTTTGATTGGCTCAAACGCTCCGTCCATCATCCCCTTTTGTATCGCTTTGTTCGCCCTAAGTTGGCGGGGGTATGCCCAGACGTGGGTCCCTTGCTCACTTTGCCACTGGATTCAAGCAAGCCTGGCTGATGACGGCTGGAATGCCAGAAACCGGTCCTAGGATGCTTGTTTCCGGTCCAGGGAAGACATGGCTTGGCAGTTCGGGCTGGACTGTTCCCATGAGGCACAGGGTCAGACTGATTTGCATATGGCCATGTCTGAACTGGGGTGGTGGAGTGAGCTAAAGAATGATGATGGATTAAACCCAGATCAGTTGACTGGGGGTGAGTGTTTGATTGGCTCAAACGTTCCGTCCATCATCCCCTTTGTATCGCTTTGTTCGCCCTAAGTTGGCGGGGGTATGCCCAGACGTGGGTCCCTTGCTCACTTTGCCACTGGATTCAAGCAAGCCTGGCTGATGACGGCTGGAATGCCAGAAACCGGTCCTAGGATGCTTGTTTCCGGTCCAGGGAAGACATGGCTTGGCAGTTCGGGCTGGACTGTTCCCATGAGGCACAGGGTCAGACTGATTTGCATATGGCCATGTCTGAACTGGGGTGGTGGAGTGAGCTAAAGAATGATGATGGATTAAACCCAGATCAGTTGACTGGGGGTGAGTGTTTGATTGGCTCAAACGTTCCGTCCATCATCCCCTTTTGTATCGCTTTGTTCGCCCTAAGTTGGCGGGGGTATGCCCAGACGTGGGTCCCTTGCTCACTTTGCCACTGGATTCAAGCAAGCCTGGCTGATGACGGCTGGAATGCCAGAAACCGGTCCTAGGATGCTTGTTTCCGGTCCAGGGAAGACATGGCTTGGCAGTTCGGGCTGGACTGTTCCCATGAGGCACAGGGTCAGACTGATTTGCATATGGCCATGTCTGAACTGGGGTGGTGGAGTGAGCTAAAGAATGATGATGGATTAAACCCAGATCAGTTGACTGGGGGTGAGTGTTTGATTGGCTCAAACGCTCCGTCCATCATCCCCTTTTGTATCGCTTTGTTCGCCCTAAGTTGGCGGGGGTATGCCCAGACGTGGGTCCCTTGCTCACTTTGCCACTGGATTCAAGCAAGCCTGGCTGATGACGGCTGGAATGCCAGAAACCGGTCCTAGGATGCTTGTTTCCGGTCCAGGGAAGACATGGCTTGGCAGTTCGGGCTGGACTGTTCCCATGAGGCACAGGGTCAGACTGATTTGCATATGGCCATGTCTGAACTGGGGTGGTGGAGTGAGCTAAAGAATGATGATGGATTAAACCCAGATCAGTTGACTGGGGGTGAGTGTTTGATTGGCTCAAACGCTCCGTCCATCATCCCCTTTTGTATCGCTTTGTTCGCCCTAAGTTGGCGGGGGTATGCCCAGACGTGGGTCCCTTGCTCACTTTGCCACTGGATTCAAGCAAGCCTGGCTGATGACGGCTGGAATGCCAGAAACCGGTCCTAGGATGCTTGTTTCCGGTCCAGGGAAGACATGGCTTGGCAGTTCGGGCTGGACTGTTCCCATGAGGCACAGGGTCAGACTGATTTGCATATGGCCATGTCTGAACTGGGGTGGTGGAGTGAGCTAAAGAATGATGATGGATTAAACCCAGATCAGTTGACTGGGGGTGAGTGTTTGATTGGCTCAAACGTTCCGTCCATCATCCCCTTTTGTATCGCTTTGTTCGCCCTAAGTTGGCGGGGGTATGCCCAGACGTGGGTCCCTTGCTCACTTTGCCACTGGATTCAAGCAAGCCTGGCTGATGACGGCTGGAATGCCAGAAACCGGTCCTAGGATGCTTGTTTCCGGTCCAGGGAAGACATGGCTTGGCAGTTCGGGCTGGACTGTTCCCATGAGGCACAGGGTCAGACTGATTTGCATATGGCCATGTCTGAACTGGGGTGGTGGAGTGAGCTAAAGAATGATGATGGATTAAACCCAGATCAGTTGACTGGGGGTGAGTGTTTGATTGGCTCAAACGTTCCGTCCATCATCCCCTTTTGTATCGCTTTGTTCGCCCTAAGTTGGCGGGGGTATGCCCAGACGTGGGTCCCTTGCTCACTTTGCCACTGGATTCAAGCAAGCCTGGCTGATGACGGCTGGAATGCCAGAAACCGGTCCTAGGATGCTTGTTTCCGGTCCAGGGAAGACATGGCTTGGCAGTTCGGGCTGGACTGTTCCCATGAGGCACAGGGTCAGACTGATTTGCATATGGCCATGTCTGAACTGGGGTGGTGGAGTGAGCTAAAGAATGATGATGGATTAAACCCAGATCAGTTGACTGGGGGTGAGTGTTTGATTGGCTCAAACGTTCCGTCCATCATCCCCTTTTGTATCGCTTTGTTCGCCCTAAGTTGGCGGGGGTATGCCCAGACGTGGGTCCCTTGCTCACTTTGCCACTGGATTCAAGCAAGCCTGGCTGATGACGGCTGGAATGCCAGAAACCGGTCCTAGGATGCTTGTTTCCGGTCCAGGGAAGACATGGCTTGGCAGTTCGGGCTGGACTGTTCCCATGAGGCACAGGGTCAGACTGATTTGCATATGGCCATGTCTGAACTGGGGTGGTGGAGTGAGCTAAAGAATGATGATGGATTAAACCCAGATCAGTTGACTGGGGGTGAGTGTTTGATTGGCTCAAACGTTCCGTCCATCATCCCCTTTTGTATCGCTTTGTTCGCCCTAAGTTGGCGGGGGTATGCCCAGACGTGGGTCCCTTGCTCACTTTGCCACTGGATTCAAGCAAGCCTGGCTGATGACGGCTGGAATGCCAGAAACCGGTCCTAGGATGCTTGTTTCCGGTCCAGGGAAGACATGGCTTGGCAGTTCGGGCTGGACTGTTCCCATGAGGCACAGGGTCAGACTGATTTGCATATGGCCATGTCTGAACTGGGGTGGTGGAGTGAGCTAAAGAATGATGATGGATTAAACCCAGATCAGTTGACTGGGGGTGAGTGTTTGATTGGCTCAAACGTTCCGTCCATCATCCCCTTTGTATCGCTTTGTTCGCCCTAAGTTGGCGGGGGTATGCCCAGACGTGGGTCCCTTGCTCACTTTGCCACTGGATTCAAGCAAGCCTGGCTGATGACGGCTGGAATGCCAGAAACCGGTCCTAGGATGCTTGTTTCCGGTCCAGGGAAGACATGGCTTGGCAGTTCGGGCTGGACTGTTCCCATGAGGCACAGGGTCAGACTGATTTGCATATGGCCATGTCTGAACTGGGGTGGTGGAGTGAGCTAAAGAATGATGATGGATTAAACCCAGATCAGTGTGACTGGGGGTGAGTGTTTGATTGGCTCAAACGCTCCGTCCATCATCCCCTTTTGTATCGCTTTGTTCGCCCTAAGTTGGCGGGGGTATGCCCAGACGTGGGTCCCTTGCTCACTTTGCCACTGGATTCAAGCAAGCCTGGCTGAATGACGGCTGGAATGCCAGAAACCGGTCCTAGGATGCTTGTTTCCGGTCCAGGGAAGACATGGCTTGGCAGTTCGGGCTGGACTGTTCCCATGAGGCACAGGGTCAGACTGATTTGCATATGGCCATGTCTGAACTGGGGTGGTGGAGTGAGCTAAAGAATGATGATGGATTAAACCCAGATCAGTTGACTGGGGGTGAGTGTTTGATTGGCTCAAACGTTCCGTCCATCATCCCCTTTGTATCGCTTTGTTCGCCCTAAGTTGGCGGGGTATGCCCAGACGTGGGTCCCTTGCTCACTTTGCCACTGGATTCAAGCAAGCCTGGCTGATGACGGCTGGAATGCCAGAAACCAGTCCTAGGATGCTTGTTTCCGGTCCAGGGAAAACATGGCTTGGCAGTTCGGGCTGGACTGTTCCCATGAGGCACAGGGTCAGACTGATTTGCATATGGCCATGTCTGAACTGGGGTGGTGGAGTGAGCTAAAGAATGGTGATGGATTAAACCCAGATCAGTTGACTGGGGGTGAGTGTTTGATTGGCTCAAACGTTCCGTCCATCATCCCCTTTTGTATCGCTTTGTTCCCAGCCCCCCATCATAGGAAGAGTGTCTGACATTAACAAAGGCGATTCGGTGGCAACCTCCCATCCAGAAAAAGGTAGCAATGTTTGATCCCAGTGTCTGAAACCATCTTCTAGGAATCGGATGGGGGAAATTTGCGAGGACATATAAGAAACTTGGGACACTCATCATTTTAAACAAAGCTGCCTGCCCCCAGATGTTCAAGGGTAGCCGGCCCCACCCAGTCCGGTCATAAGGGGCTGCAGGTTAAGACTCCACGCCAGTGCTGGGAGGCAAGAGATGCAGACGTCTATGTATTTGAAGGATAGACGGTGTAGTGGGATTGTGGGACACCAAGAATGCCCACCTGCATCACCGAAGCGAAGCCCGAAGCCCCTTCATAGAGACGGAGAATCTCCAATCATCAGGGCCCGAAGATTGTGGGTCCTCGAAGGAACAGCAGAATATCATCCGCGTATAGGGCTATACACTTCTCTGTGCCCCCTCCCCAGGACCATCCCGGCACTCGGATGTCGCATCTGATAAGGTGCTCCAGTGGCTCAATTGCCAAAGCAAATAGAAGTCGGGAAAGGGGGCAGTCCTGGCAGGTGCCTCTGCAGATTGGAAAGGGTGGTGAGAGGGTTCCATTAACCCGAACCTGAGAGGTGGGTCTAGCATAGAGGAGGCCAACCGGTTTGTGGAAGAAAGGCCCAAAACCTGCCCTCTGCAGCACCGCCTCCAAAAAGGCTCACTGAACAGTATCAAAGGCCTTTTCAAAGTTGATTTGGAGCTGAGCCATAGGGTTGCTGATACGATGTGCTTGGGATAGGGCAATTGGACTCTGCTGATACAGTGGCGTGTACTCGTATTTGGCACAAATCCACATTGATTCTGGTGGATCAGATAGGGTTGGGCCTGACTCAGCCGAGCATCTAAGACCATTGCAAACACCTTGACATCGGCGGTAATGAGAAAGATTACCAAATATAAGGAGCACCGGTTTGCAGGGTGACCCACCTTGGGTATCATGACAATAGTGGCCGTGTCCAGTTCTGGGAGAAACAATCCTGGGTCTGACACTTCTCTGTATAGCACCAGGAGATGAGGACGCAGAAGAGATTGAAAACGCTTAAGAAATTTGATCAGGAATCCATCGGTACCCAGCGACTTACCCAGGGCAAGCTCCGTCAGGGCCTCTTTTATCTCCTCAGCCATGATTGGCTGGTCAAGGTTGCGGGCCAAAGATGAGGGAATCGAGCTCAGCGGGATCTCCTCTAGTATCCGAGATTTAAGTTTTCGCAGGGGCACGGGGTTACCACAAATCTGTTTGGTAATAATCCACAAACACGTGCGCCACCTCTATGGTATGCTCGTGATGGAGGCAGGCCTCAGCGTCACGGATTGACGGTACGAATCTGAACGTCATGTCCCTAGTTCCCAACCAATAAAGGAGCTTACCAGATTTGTTTCCATGCTCATATTCTCATTAGGTTGATGCCCCCTAACACTGTCTGGCCTCCACCAAGGAAATCTGCTTCAGCTTAGACGTCGCCAGCGCCTAATGCCAGTCTAGGTCAGCCGAGGGCAGGTGACGTGTCTGCTACTCCAAGGAAAGGAGCTGGGTCTCCAGGTCTGTCACCTGCGCCAGTTTAAGTGTATCTTTGCCCCGGATGCATCCCTTGATCAAACCTCTAAGAGCGGGTTTGCTGGACGTGCATAGGGTCCCAGCGGATGCCATCATGTTGCAGTTTAGTTCAAAGAATGCCCTGTTCTCCTCCTCAACTAAATCGGCACAGTCCTGATCCACAAGGTACCAGGCATTAAGACACCAAATGGGTCCTTTGGGAAGGTCCCATCTCAAGGAGGAAGGGGCATGATCTGATATGCCTCGGGGGAGGATTCGCACTTGTGTCAGGTGAAGGACGTTGGAGGACGGTAAACAGGTCCGGTCAATACGCAACAGTGTTTTATGTGCTCCGGATGCATGGGTATATGCACGCACTGTGGGGTGCTACGTTTGCCACGTGTCACAAACCCATCAAGTGAGCCCATTGAGAGAGTTGGGAGGAGCGTGTGCGATGGCCTGGCTGGGGAGGCTCGGAGGTGTCCAACACAGAGTCAGAAACGGCATTAAAGCCGCCCCCCTATCAGTGTAATACCCAAAGGAAGGGCCAACAGGAGATCACAAAGCGTCTGTAGCGTCGATTGGAGCCACTGTTGGAGGACATAGGTTGAGAGAAGATTATATTGTCTGCCATCAAGTCTGCCCTCAGCCCCCACATAGTGCCCCTGCTGTCATAGTGAGAGGCAGAAACTATCAGCGGAAATCCTGTATATAGCAAAATTGCCACCCCTGGGGAACTCCGGGCAAAACCGGCATGGAACACCCGGTCATTGCCGAAGCGACCAAGGAAGGAGTATTGTGTTCCCAGCAGGCGGGTGTCCTGGAGCATTACCACCTCTGGCTGGAAACGCTTTACAAACTGTAAAAGGGATGATCTTTTAATACGTTGTAGGAGGCCGTTAACGTTCCATGATAGAACCTTAACTATTGGGGATGGGAGAGGGGATCAACGAGGTGGCCTTCCCCCTAGAGAGAGTCAAAGAGATCAAGTGTAGGGCAGTCATAGTGGGACAACGAAAAGTGATGCGCCTTATTATGTGTGTGTATGTGTGTGTGTGTGTAGTGCGCAAGGATTGTAGCAACTGTGTGTGTGATCAAACCAAAACAACCAAACAAAACAACAACCCACTCCCCAACTGCCCCCACCCTACACTTCCAACCCTGAAGTATCTGTCGCCAAGCCCCAAACATAACAGTGATCAGATAGGGCCTGGGATCATCCAAAGGCTCCTGTATTCCCCACAGAAGGATTATGGTGTCCGACAGCAATCTCAATGTACCTTGTTACGATAAACCTAAACCCCCCCATCCCAAAGAATGCCCCAAACGTGGACTTATCATGGAAGCAAAGTTTCCACAGTGCAGTTCCATGTCGTGCCACCAGAATAGGTTCAGTTCTCTTGATGATCTAAATGTCATGAGAGTGTCTCAGGGTCATCGGCTTGGGATCTGAAGTGGGCTCTTTAGCAAGCAAAGGGGGGCTAGCCTTCCATCGAACCTCTGTTTTAACCTGTATGTGATGCTTAATGTGAATGTGCCCTCTGCATTGGGAGGCCCTGCCCTCATTGGTTGGTACTTAGCAACTTTTCACTCTCCAGCATTGGCAGTATGTGTCTTCAATACCATCTTCCTTGTGTACAATGTATGTTCAGAATAGTGCTGGCTTTCCTTTGTGATCAGAGAGGATTTGTAAAAAGAAATGTGAAACAGGAGAAGAAAAGTAGCCCAGTGGTCTTATGTTGTTTCACAAAGTTATTTCCCAGAAGAATTCTTTCCCAGGGAGAAATGCTTTCTCAAGAGCTGGTATAATTACCTTGTATTTAGTTAAATATGCAATTCTAGGGCGTACTTGTCTAACCTCCTTGTTTTTGTGAAAGAGTAGCTAAAATTTTAGAGAAAGGGAAAGCTTTTGCAAAGAAGCATTTGGAAAATAAAGTTTTGGGTAAGTAGTTCAAACTAAACTTGAATTCAAAAAATAATTTCAAATGTTACCTGGGGTAATAAGGTAGCGAATTAGCCCATTAATCTTACATCTCATCTAAAGGAACAAAGGAACTTGAGAGCAATAACAGTAGTTCTAGTTAAAGCTTCACAAATACAATTGGAGTAGCTCTCAAGACAATACATCAAAGACCAGCCTAGCAATAGGGATTTGACTTATGACTGGTAGATCCTTCCAATATACCCGTCCCACTCGGGATGACAAATGCAAAACGAACAATTGATGGACAGAATGCAGAGCAAGGTCATACATTCACCCCACTACAGAGATCTGGACCTAAATCCATCGTTTTTTTGCTCACCATGCATTCCAGTTTGAACCCAGCCATATGCAAATCAGTCTTGATCCTGCACCCAATGGGAACAGTCCAGCCCGAACGGCCAGGCCAGGTCCTCCCTGGACTGGAAACAAGCATCCCAGGACCGGTTTCGGGGTTTCACCCCTCATCAGCCAAGATAGCTAGACTCCAGTGGCATGGAGAGCACAGGACCCACGTCTGGGCATACCCGTCCCACTCGGGGTGACAAATGCAAAAAGAACAATTGATGGGCAGAATGCAGAGCAACGTCATACATTCACCCCAGTACAGAGATCTGGGCCTAAATCCATAGTTTTTTTGCTCACCATGCCATTCCAGTTTGAACCCAGCCATATGCAAATCAGTCTTGACCCTGCACCCAATGGGAACAGTCCAGCCCGAACTGCCAGGCCAGGTCCTCCCTGGACTGGAAACAAGCATCCTAGGACCGGTTTCGGGGTTTCACCCCTCATCAGCCAGGATAGCTTGATTCCAGTGGCATGGAGAGCACGGGACCCACGTCTGGGTATACCCGTCCCACTCGGGGTGACAAAGGCAAAAAGAACAATTGATGGACAGAATGCAGAGCAAGGTCATACATTCACCCCAGTACAGAGATCTGGGCCTAAATCCATCATTTTTTTGCTCACCATGCCATTCCAGTTTGAACCCAGCCATATGCAAATCAGTCTTGACCCTGCACCCAATGGGAACAGTCCAGCCCGAACTGTCAGGCCAGGTCCTCCCTGGACTGGAAACAAGTATCCTAGGACCGGTTTCGGGGTTTCACCCCTCATCAGCCAGGATAGCTTGACTCCAGTGGCATGGAGAGCACAGGATCCTCGTCTGGGCACTTCGGGTGACAAATGCAAAAAGAACAATTGATGGACAGAATGCAGAGCAAGGTCATACATTCACCCCAGTACAAGAAGGGGTGGGCTCAGTGCTTAGAGAAAGATGTGAGATGGATATCTGCGTAGTGGCTGCAAGTGGTGGATGTCAAAGCACCCAACTCCAGAGGGATTTACGGCATGCAGTTGGGGGTCAAGGATGGTGTCATGGGCAGGCCATCAATCATACAGTATCTTTGAGACCTTTTGTGGGGCTTCAGGTAATAACCAGGTAATAACCAAGAGCCATGTTGTAAGGCAGGAAAAACATAAATAGCAGAGTTGTGTATTCCCTTGAACCTCTCCCAGAGATCATTGTTAAGATGCAACAGTTGAAACAGCAGTTCATTAAGGTCTTCAGGTTCTGTGGTGCCTGTGTGTCTGGTCCTTAGTAAGTATGGCACAGTTATTCCTAGAATGAACAGCCAGTACCCTGTTGATGGAGTTGAGTTTCACAATGAGATTGAGCTCTGCTCTAAGGTGGCAGTGCTATTAAGTATCCATTTAGATCATATATCTCTTGACACCCTCGGTCCTGGTTCCTAGGAGCTAGATTGTGAGTGAGGACAGATAAGCAAGGGGAACCATTACCTCTGATGTGGTTCACTTCCTGGTGCACAAATAATCTGTAGATTTGGTGGGCACTGCCCCAGGGAAGCTGCCATTACGCTGTGCACACGTCTTGAGAACTGGATGTTTATGGATGTGTTAGGCTTGACCTTTCTTGTCCTCCTCCCTCCACAATCAAGTCTATCTTTACTCCACCCGGGCAAGGATTGGTCCATAAATATGCTTTATTGCACCATGGCGGATTAGTAATGGCCCTTTCAGCAACATCATCACATCCAACGACAACCTCAGACTTACAGGCCCCATATCAGAGTCTACTTCTCACTACAGCGGCAAGTGTTCTTTTTGACATCCTGATGCCAATGCTAGCTTGTGTGATTTTGATTCCTGCTCTACAGAACAGGTGGTGAAAATGCTAGCCATTGCAAAATCAGGCTCTCCCCACGATTCATGTCCCCCCAGAATTGTGACCAGTTTAGCCTATCATCTGGCACTTTTTATAATGATGTTGTTTAACCTTCCCCTAGGTTCGGCGAAAGTGGCAACTGAAATGCGCGCAAGTTTCTCCGCTCCTTAAAAAGCCCTCTCTAAATCCTGAAGTCTTATCAAACTATAGACTAATCTCTTTACTACCCTTGCTCACTAAAGCTCTAGAAATCCTCATTAACAAATAACTAATTTCTTTTCTAGAAGACCACAAGATTGTAGACTCTTCTCAAATCGGCTTTAAATTGTTGCATAGCATGGAGATGGCTCTACTGTCAGTCACAGATAATATCCGCATCTCTTTAGATGCAGGTACTCCAGTCATGCCAGTGCTATTGAACCTATCTGCGGCTTTTGACACGATCTTCAACTCCCTTCTAATCCGCAAATTACATGAAGCTTGCATCCACGGCAAAGCAGTACACTGCCCTGGAGACTTTCTTGACAATCACACTCAAAACGATTGTCTTGGCCCTTTTAAATAAAAAATGATGCGCATCAACACAGAGGTCACTCGGGGCTCGTGTCTGAGTCCAACCCTTTTCAATGTCTGTGTAGCACCTCTGGCTCGGACTGTGAGAGCTTGCTGTGTGGAGATCGTGTCCTACGCTGATGACACTCTACTCCTCATTTCCTTTGTCCTGACCCTGACAAAGTGAAAGCCCAATTTGCATATTGCATGTCAGAGATTGCCAACTGGATGGCTAATAACTGCCTCCAAATCAACAATGCAAAATCTAAGATCTTACTGTTTGGCAAAGCCGAAGAGCTATGGTCGGCAGACAGGTGGCCCCCCGACCTTGGCCCTGCTTCCTCCCCTAAGCAAGTGGAGAAAAATCTGGGAGTAAATATCGTTCACACATTGTCCATGAGAGACCAAGTCATCTCTACATGTTGCATGTGTTTTGCCACAATGAGACTCTTTAAAAAAAGTGTTTCCCTGGCTTCCTTCCACCGCCAGGAAAACCCTCACCAAGGCCTTCATAGTCAGTCGCCTGGACTACGGAAATGCTTTACTGAAATCTGCAACATCTTGTTGGCCAAACTGCAAGTTGTGCAGAACACAGCCACATGGTTAATCTGCCACCTTCCTGCAAGGTCTCCCTCTGCCCCCATACTGAAGAAACTGCATTGGCTGCCTATTAGAAAACGCATAGTCTTTAAGCTGGGCTGTCTGATGCACAAGGCATTCTATAAATCCACACATGTCCTTCTTTATTCAAGACTCAGACATTACCAGCCTCCTAGACGGTTAAGGTCCTCCAATAAAGCTCTTCGGCAGATGCCCCGTATCCGCACAGCCAGATTCGGTGACGGGTCCTTTTCATATTGTATCATTGGAACAAATTGCCTCTTCACATCCGTACCTGCTCAGGTTTCCGGAATTTTAAGATAGTAAAATGGATGTTCTGAACTCACTCACCCTTGCCTGCAACGCAAGCGCCGAGATACTCCTTCAGGAGTGAGTGGTCCACTATATCAAGAGCAATAAATAAATAAAATAAGCAACTTTTCTGAGAAGCATACACTGTGGAAATGTTTTAGTACCCTTCTATAAAAGGGAGAAATCCATTCATAGAATCTGTTGTAGAATCCAATGCCTTTACCTTGACTTGTAGAAGCTTGTTTATTAAAACAGCATTTTAATCTGACACGTTTATCATTTTTAAAAAGAAAAGCTAAGGAACTTGTCAACATCAGGGATCAAGAGCTTGCCAGAATGTGCCGCCAACTAGATGACACCAATGAAGAACTTTCTCGGACAGGCAGAGACAGGGAGTCTTCAGCTCAAGAGAATTGCCGATTACAGGACCAACTCTCCAAGACAAAACAAGAAAACCAGGTATGTGTTGCTTTCCCTGTTAACAGTACAGCAAAAAGTTGTAATCTGTGTATTTCTGGTACTTATTTGTGCAATGAATGCCTGTACCCACAGAGATAGTGGCATTCGAAGTTTTACATAAATAAATACTGTATTCGTTCTAACTTTTAAGAGATATTTGTTTTTTTAGACACTGAACCACAGACTGAAAGATTCTCAGAAGGAACTTGAGGATGTTAAGCTCAAGGTGCAAGATGCCATCACAGATGTTTCCAGGCTTGAGAGTCTGATACATTCTAAAGTAGGTTGCTGCAATTTTCTAATTTTTGTTTTAAATACGTCTGTTATATTTTAGGCCATAATTTGACATCATCAATTCAAAGCTGATGTAAAGAATGTATTTTAATACATGCCTGTAATTGTATGCCATTGTGCTGGAATTTAATTTAACTTCACAGGTTCAAAACACATATCTCTTATGTTACATTTCACAACATAGTTATGGTGGCACAGAATAAACAGCTTGTCTTGTGTGCTGGCAAATAAGTTTGGCTTGTTATCCAGTAGAAACAAAGAAAATCCCAAATGCCCTTCTCTACAACATTTTGAATATTGTTAGCACACAACTGATCCACAAAACAAGAAAATTAGATAGTAACACACTACAGGTCCAGCAGTACCCTCAACTGCCTTGAGCTTTCGATATCCGCCTAATGGTACAGCTATCTCTTCTTTGCTCAGATCTAGAACCTTAAAAGAGAATAGGAGTTTTTAAATATAGATGGTAATTAGGTGTCATTTGTGCCAGGCCTCTATCTCACTACTTGTATACCAGAAAGTTGATGTCATAATTATAATACAGTCTGAGAAGCCCAGCATTCCTCTCACACCAAGAAGTGCACTTTTGTCTTCAATACATTTGTCTTCGGTTTGGTCATTAATGGCATCACTCTCCGTCGATTATAAATTGATACCTGCCAAGGAAACAGCATTGCTAGTGCCAGTCACATCACAAGGAAGACCATTGAGCACCTAGTACAAGTAGATAAAGGCTGTCATTGCTAGGCGTGGCAGTAGTAGTGTTATTAATGCTAATAACTGCATTAAAAGAATACCTGTTTGCAAAGGTATGAGTGATGCAGGTCTAGTGCACATAAAGGTGGAAAAACATTTTCTGTTAATAGTTATACTGAATGAAATGTCATACATTTCCTGTTTTATTTTAAAAAGTATATGTATTGGGTCTCCCAATGTTAATGCAATTGGTAGATGAAAATTGAAAAGATTAACTACATTTGGCGAGTTTGGTGGGAGAGTAATTTGATTGTTATTAAGGAACTAAGGGCCAGATGTACATACCTTTAGGATAGACCTACAAAACCGGATAGCCATTTCCAAAAAACGTTTTTTTCCAAATCACTATTTGGTAATCGCTATTCTAAATGTATGCAAGTTTCATTTTATATTTAGCGATTCCTAGTTGGTCGCAAATCAACCTACCTCATTAATATTACTGAGGTAGGCTGCAGTTTGTGACCCATGAGGAATGACAGTCGTCACAGGGATGGTGGCCTTCTGAGGTCAGCGGACCACCAGGTCTGTGATTACTTTTTAAATAAAGCAATATTTTTTTAGTGCAACAGAAAAACAAAGGAAAACGGGATGCGTTTAAAAAAGAAAAAATTTACTTTCATTTTTTTTAACATTCTCATAGGTGAAGGGGTCTCTTGAGGACCTATTCCCTTTTGTGAACGGGTTACCATTACTTTTGAATTCATGGAAAAGTATTAATGGTTTGCGACCGGAATTCGGTCACAAAACATTAATGCATACTACTGGGAATCGGTATTTGCAAGGGACGCCCTAAACACACCCCTACCAAATATTGAATATTTAATGCAAATTGCAACTCTGTAACAAGTTACCGAATCACATTTTGCCTTTTGTACATTTAAGTAAGCTTTTTTGTGGTCACAAACGGCCTGATTCTGTGAAACAGGCCATTTGCAACCTCAAAAATCTTTGTACATCCCACCCATAGTTCTTTGTGAACCTATTTCCAAGAAGCAGACTAGTACTTTATTGAGAATATTCTTATTGCAGTAGGAAACTATCAATCACAAGGTGCTGTATTTATTTATTTATTTGATTTGATTTTTTTTCTAGAGTGCTACTTCACCAGACCGTATTTGAGCACTTTACAAAGAAATACATATTGTATTATATAGAATTTATACATTTATATAGAGCTTACTACCCTGATGAGGCATTGAAGTGTTGTGCTGCGAGTAGCACGCTACTCCAGAACCCAAGGTTAGTGGTCACTCAAGTGGTTATTGTTGTGTAATTGTGATTAAACACACAAAATGTGATGGGAGGATGCTTGCAATGCGTCTAACCACTGTCAATCGCTCGAGGTAGCACCCCAGCCCATCATTCTTTTGCACAGCCATATATAAATCAGCCTAGACCCTGCTGCAATAGAAACAGTTCAGCCCGAACTGCCAGGCCAGGTCCTCCCAGAATAGTAGCAAAAGCAACCCATGAGGGTTTCACCCTTATTAGCGAATGTCGGTCGGGTGCAGCTTGGTTCCAGTGGCACAGTGTGCAAGGGACCCACGTCTGGGCATACCCTTAGCCACTTAGGGCTTTACATCAAACACATAAAAGGTGATGGGAGGATGCTTGGAGTAAGTCTAACTACTAGTAATCGCTCGGGGTAGCTGTCAAATCCATCGTTCATTCGTTTGACCACTGTGCCACCTCAATTTGGACCCAGACATATGAATTCAGTCTTGACCCAGCTCCAACAGGAGCAGTTCAGCCTGAAATGCCAGGCCAGGTCCTCCCTGAACCGGAACACAAGCAATCCAAGACTGATTTTGCTCTGATGGAGGCTAATCATATCATGTATTGGGATTAGTCATGTGCTGTCAAGAAAAAACATTCCATGCATTTACTTCAGTTTCTGAGTAGTAAATTAAATGAATAGGAGTAAGGTGTGATTATTAGTGAGGGCTATGTTTGTTCATACAAATAATTGGTGAGATGAACAGATAGGCTGCCGGAGATTTGGTATTGTTAGGTTGCTGGAATGAGGTTTTAAAGTAGAGGTTGTGATTTATGAAGTGAAGCTTGAGCCATTTGCAGAAAAACACACCAGAGATTAGGGCAGGCAGGCATGTGTCTGAGGAAAGGCTATACCGAGAAAGAGGTGGCATGCAAAGGATGGAAGGTAAGAAGAGGGTCACTCTGAATAAAGAACAGAGAGGAATCTAGAGTAGTAATTCAAGGTGAAGTTTCCATGCAGGGTTTTAGGAATGCAGCAGGGGGAGGCTTTCTGACAGCATGCAATCTGTGGGTGTAAATTTGTAGAAACGAACAACATTATGCAGTGCTCTCTGTGCAGAGAAGATTGCTTAAAAATGTGAGTCTGAGTGTACAGATCGTATGTTAGATACATTTGCAAAAAACAATTAAAAATAGACCTGTGTGGGGAGAATAATGGATGCATCTAGCAGGGTAGATGGATAGGCAAGGTGGTGGGGGGATAAACAAAGAGGAAAAGCAGACAGGGTTACAAAGAGCAAGAGATTCACAGAAGAAAAGGGGCAAGAGAGCGGCTGCTTCAGAGTTTTCATTTCCAGCAAACTTCTTTACAGTGACATGTAGCAGCCAACAGTTAAAAAAATATATTACAGCATTGACATACAAGGCATTTTGTTTTGGGGTGAAGAATTGGGAGCAATCTTCAGTTGTGCACCAAGGCTGCCCAGGGAACGCCCGGGTGTCTCTGCTTTAGCTGGGAGGGAGCGCTAAGTCTAGAGGTTCAGTGAGGCCTTCCCCTGATGTGCTTATGTACTCTGAGGAGTCCCCGAGGCTCACTGCTGCATGTCTCCTCGTCCATCCGTTCTCCCTGCTGCAACCCTGCATTTGTTCCATGATTGCAGAAAATATAATGAATCCCTGGAAATGGAAGACTCTGACACCACAGAAAAGGGTAGAAAATTGTGGAGTCCAACATTTTGGAGTTGAATACTGCATGTATGGGAATAAATTCCATAAAGCTAAAATGGATCCAGCCAGGGGTTTATCCTGAGATGATCTGTTCCTATTACTTGAAAATCCAAGCCTGGGTATCCATTGTACCTTGCTGTTAATTTCCTAATGGTGATTGAGATAATAAATATTTACCAGCTAATACTGAAAATATATAATTTTTAAAAAGGTTAATGCGCTCATAGTTTATTCAAGCCACCCACTAAGTGCTTGTGGGGAATTGTGAAATGTACTGTATCTGGCTGAAGGTCCTTAAATAGGTCAATGGCCTCTTGATTTAGGATCTATAGATCGCTTGATCAGGATAGCTCTATATTGAGAATTTAACTCCCTGCTCCTTTTGCTACTTGTATTTTCTAGTGTATCGTTCCTTGCTTTTCCATCAATCCATTTATTTCCTTCTGAATTTGCCTTTGAACTGACATTCTCCCAGCCTTAGGGAAACCTTGGAAAGTTCATAACACCTAAGCATCTATTGTTCAATTTTAAAGGACTAGCAAATTCATACTGCCACAGAAAATGCTGCAGAAAGAGGAGTGAAAGGAGGACAAACCTGCCCTTGATCTGAAGCCCTTACAGAATTGACCTCATGGTCAGGCTAGAGTGGCACCTGTAACTCAGGATGGATTGTAATGTTATAGCCTTCTTCTAAGTCCTTTCCCTCTGTAAAAAATACTGCTGCTCCGCTGCCTCTAGTCAAGCGAAATGGGAACAACCAGACTGCAAGAACAAACCCATTAAAGAGTTTGAAGGCAAACCCTGACATTGGGTTTGAAAAGCTTAAGAGATTACCTTGATCTTTGTTCATAATTTTCTCCCTAATGGATCACCAACTCAGATATGAAGTGAACTTACAAAAAGGGGCTGCTTTTTTAGGTACATAGAGTGGTTTGGCTGCAGGTATCTGGCATTTTTTATTAAATCTTTGCTGAGCAGACCACCCAGGCTGTTATCTTTAATTGTCTTACCAGCCTTGGTGTGGATCAAACCGAGTATTGACACACCTCTAATACTAGATGTCAGAATTCGAATGGGTGCCTTTCTAATCTTCTCTTGGGGGTAAGTGCACTAAAACTGAGGAGTTGCAGAATTGAACTCAGCTGTCTTCTCATGAGAAAGGAACCTCATTCTCTCTGGGGATGGTTTAAACTGATCTTTAATTTTTTTGTAGCATTTTTACAATAGGCATACTTCTTACCTGGCCGGAAATGGCTAGCTGGTTACTCTGAGTGGCCGTAACCTTTATTGCAGAAATCTCTAGATAACCACAGATGGCCTGTGATCTCCTTCTCCTACATTTTACTTCTGGCTAGTGGAAGCGTACCGAGGTCTTGTTGCTCTCTGTAGTCAATCGTAGATGTCTCTTCTTGTCTTTATCGTTCTATGCACCTAAGGTAGTATCTGGCTGAATTCTGAATCTCCTCCCAAAATATCCTGCCCATTTGTCAGACAGAGAGGCCAAGTGGACAAAGCTAGAAGAACCATCTGTTTATCCAAGTGAAAAGAAGGGTTTGATGCCATAGCATAGTCACCTTGCTCTGGAGGCATGACTTTGTTTATGTGAGGCAGGAGATGGACAGGAGGAGTGAACAAGCGCATCTTCTGATACAAATGAGAAGAAATGCCATTCTGGCTGTATGGACTTCTGCAGGGCAAGAGAAAGGTCACCTCGCTCATTATAGTCATGCAAACCTGTAGGAAAGGAGATGGTTGAAAAACAGCACCTTCAAATGCATAATATTTTATCATTATAACCGCCATTGCACAAGCCCACCTACGACAGGACATCTAAATGCAACCACATACCACTTGGAAGTTCATCTTGCTGTCTGGATCACAGAAGCAAAAGTACATTAGCAAGTTTCTTCTATCATGAAACGTCCAGGTTCCAGTTTTGCTAAGAAAAGCTTTTTCCACAAATGCAAGTTTGTGATGTTGATTTTTGCATAATGAAGACGTGTGGTCGCAATGAAAGTTGTTTTTATGTTCTCAGGAAAAGGAGAACAGAGAACACTTGGAGAACTATCGAAGAGCTTCTTCTGAAGTCGAAACATGGCAAAGCAAATACCACCAAGCTGAAGGGGAGTGCAGCTCCATGCGACTAGAGCTTCTCAATTCGGAGTCTGAGCGTCGCAGGTTGAAGGAGCGAATGGACTCGCTGGAGCTAGAGATTGAACAAGTAAGATAAACACATATATTTGCACTGGCGATGGAATGGAACATGTTTAATGGTCTAGTATCGACAGCCAGAAAACAACAGAACATCCACTCACCAGATTTTGGTTATTGTGTGCTTTACTGTGATTTTATATGCATCAGTGATATTGCTGTGCTCCGGGACATCATGATCAACAACTGGGATCGACACACTACATTGTAACATGCAACTAGCTTCAGAAGACCCTAAATGTATACTTATGAGGCAATATTTCATACAATGGATTTCATTAGCAATTATTTAAATATTGTATTGTACTGTATATTTATATCATGCTTACTAACTCTGTGTGGGGTGCTTAAGTGCTTGCCTAAATGGATAGCATGCTACACCATGTAGGGTGTGTGGTGGAAAATGTGTTGTCTTTGTTTTGATCCTCCGTGGGAAGTTTTTCCATGTCATGCGTGAGGGCCACCAAGGTGCAATTATTATGTAATGGGACACATCACTTAGCAGTGTGATGGATTAAGAAGTGTGAGAGATAGAGGCACAGTTTATGGTTTTCGTAAGGTGGCAGCTTTGAGCAGCCCTGCAGGCCCCTTTATCATATTTCTTATCTCATAGTCCACTTAACTGGTTACTGCACTGAGCTGTCCGTTCTGAGATATTTTGTTTAAAGTTAATCGTCCTGACCAGGCGTATGTTAAAGAGAGAAATCTTGGAGAGATCTGCTGGGATGGACTTTGTTAATACCATCCCATATCTGATTGTCATTGTGAGATGTCAAGAAGGGGTAGTAGTATGTGGTTAGTTGGGACCTGCGGTGGTGGTCTAAAGTAAAATCCTTCATTGGCCAGGTACATGGAAGATCTCTTCAGTTATTCAGTGCCTGTTTAGTTGGTGATGGGTGGTTTCTTTGCTGTGGACTGGTAAAGTACTGGATGGTGGACATTACCATTAACAGTTTTGTCTAATATCTGTCTGCCGATATAAAAACTCAATTAAATGTTGGTATTCTCTTGGACTATGGCATCATAATTATTATATAGCTTCATATCATGATATCATGACTTTCTTCGAGTTTATTTATGTCACTGCATACTAAAATATATTTATTTTAAGATCACATATTCTAGATAATATTTCTAAACTGTACTGGTAATTGTGGGTTGACAAGAACCGTATCAAAGTTTAGTAATTCATTCAGGAATTGTAATATTGATTCTTACTTAGAATATCCTCCCATTTTAGGATGACCTTAAGGAACTTGGCTAAAGTACAAGGTCATCATGGCTGCTATTCTAGTGTATAGTTTGGGAGGAAAAATATAAGCACCTAATAAGAAGTCGATGTCTTACAAAAACAGGGGAACAAGTTTGCACCCCTAACATACGCCTGATAAAAAAAGGAATGTGTTTGCCCTTCTCAGCAGTTCGGGGGATGCTATTGTAGCCCAGTTTCCACATAAAGGCAATCTTACATGGATATGCGGGTAAGAAGGGAACCATGATTTCTATTTTTTTCATGGTAGGGGGCGAATGATGGAACTGAATGCCTTATGCAAGTCCAAAAAGATAAAATGGAGCAGGACTGTTCCTCTGATGCATTGCTACTAAGGAGGACGAGCGTCAGCACATTGTGCTTCATGGCCATCGCTTTTCGGAATGTAGTTTGAATCACAATTACTGTCCCATTAACACTGACCCAGTTAAAAAGATCACCAAGAGTGTCTCTCAAAAACATTTTTGAAGGGGGCAAATAATTGCTAGAAATTGATAATCACTGGGTCGAGATGGATCTCTTTATAAAAATGGGGACTAGTTGTGTATTGTATCACCTCATTTATATAGTCCTTACTACCCCTAAGTGGGGCAATAAAGTGCTTACCTACATGTGTACCAAGCTGCGCCGTGTAGGGTGTATGGTTGGAAGGGTGATCTCTGTTTTGTGATCCTATGTAGGAAGTTTTTCTGCATCGTGAGTGAGGACCACTGAGGTGCGTTTATCGTGTTATAGGACATAGCACGTAGCCGTGTGGTGGATGATGAGGTGTGAGAGACAGATGTGCAGTTCTATGGTTTTCATGTACTGGCAGCTATGAACATTTCTGGTGGCCCTTATATTGAATTTCTTCCGATTATGGTCTGCTTAGCTGGTTACTGCACTGAGTTGTCCTATCAGAGTTTGTATATTGGTGTGGTCCTGAGCTGGTTTGGTTGGAGGGAGAGATAAGTGGAGAGATCTGCTGGGATGTGCATTTTTACTATTATCCAATATCGGAGTGTCATTGTGAGCGTTGAGAGTGTATAGATATTTGGGACCTGCAGTGGTAGACTAGATCAAAGTCCTCTGAATTGTTCAGCAGTGTGTGACAGATCTCTTCATCCATTCCATGTCTGTTCATTTGGTAATGCCTGTTTATTTTGGCTGTACAATGCTGTTGATGACAATGCTCTTAGCAGATATGTTTTATGTGAATGTGAGAGATGTAAGTAACAATCCGCTACTTTACCACTAGGTATTATGGTCTTAGTAATATTATGGGCCATCAGTGTTACATATGAAATTACTTAACTATATAATGCCCCAGTGAACCATAGGTCAGCCTTTCTTAGCTTACCTGCATATTGAAAGCAGTTTGTTGTTTGGGTTGTTTCCAATCTGTGGATCGTAAACTGAAGATTGAGCTTGAGGGTGTAACTATTTTTCTGGGCTTTATTGCCGGGATGTGGAGTAGTGTAGCTATCTTGGAAATAGCCATGTGTTTAACTGTCTTCTGAAAAACATTTGTTCCTGGATGCTTTTAATGCTGACTGGTAGTAAGTTCAAGAGCTTGGTGGCTCGTATGAGAAAGCAGAGCCTATTATGAATTTCTTATGGGAAGGTGGCATGATGATAAGTGGTGCAAGCCTGGAGCGCAGTGTTTTGTTTTGTTTGTATTGATTAAATGTATCTTGCCTATATAGCGATCCTTTTCCTTGGTATTCTCTGTGGACAATAAAGAGTGCTTTAAACATTGCCCTTCTATCTATAGGTAGCCAGTAGAGCAATTGCAGAGCTGGAGTCATGCGTTCTCTTGGGTGAAGGCGAAAAAGAAGCCTTGCAGCAGCATTTTGGATGAGTTGTATTTTGCGTATGATAAATGCAGGTGTGCCAAGTGATAGGCGTTTTAATTACAACTCAGTGATAACACTCAATATCATTAGGGAGGAGAATTCTAGCAGCTGTTGTATAGTTTGGTAAACAAATAACCCTCAGTGACTTTAAGGTAGAGCATTTAAAACAAATTGTTAAACCTTGATTATGTCTACCACGAGAGCCTTTGGTAGCAGGAAATGAAAACACAAGCATGCTAGATAAATTAGGTGAGTCAATACTCAAAGCCTCTTGAAACAGAATAACAACATAGCTACTCGGGAAATCAATAAACCTATTACATTTTAGGTGCTTACTTATTCCTGTGATGTTCCAGCAAGGTATTGTGCATGCTCATGAAGTCTTGTCTTAAGGAATGATTTGTAGCTGTAGTGTGCAAATACTTCCCTACTTGGGGCCCAATTAGGGAAGCTGATGGTGTCTGTTTGAAGGAAATCACCATATTAATTGGGAATATAATATTCTAGTGCAGATTTCGGTATGGGAGGCGAAAGAGGGACAAACTACAAAAAAGGTTCAGAGACCTTATTCAGAAAGTTACAGCACTCATGTAGGTCAAAGGTCATAATCCAATTCCAGTCAGGATTTGCATTCAGTCATCTTTTATAGGTCTCCATAGCTCCTTGTAGAAGGCTGAAGAAGAATCAAACAACAGAGAAAATGTGATTAGTTAATGTACTTCTTTTATATGCCTGCCTCCCTTGTCATTGGTAGGTTCCCCTCACCGCCTACACCCCTCCGTGGGCACTGATGCTTTCACATTTTCCAGTCTTAACTCATTATTAGTGTTCTCTAAAAGGGGGGAATGCCAACAATCTTGCTACCCTTCCCCCCAAAGTGGTTGGTGGGGCTCTTTCTTCTAATGAGATTGGCTCCATCGTGCCTGTTTTTCTCTGTCTCTCTGCTGGCACCTTCTTTTTTCCCCTGACTATTTTTCCGGATAGTTGTGTTGAGCAGAGAAGAGAGGCCAAGATTAGTAGCAGTGTTGGGAGGATGGCCTTCCCAAGGGTGGAAGGTTTGGTTCTTGTGGGCCTGGTGCTTAAGAGAATGTCTAAGTCCAGAGATGGATGGAGGAGCAGATGTGGGTGGGACTAGTGCGTTTGGGTTCCAAGGTGCTGGCCAACATGTGTACATCATATGGGTGTAGGACTCCGGGACAGAAGGTGGAGCATGGAATGCAGTCTGCTGGGCAGGTGGCTGCTGTTTCTGTGGGAAGTGGACAGGGAATGTTGCAGGATGGGCAGATGGGTGCATGCTTCTCTACAGTGGGTGTCCCCTGTTAGCTTAATAAACACTAGGAAGCCAGAGAATGTAAGCTTTTTGGGAAAACATCTCCCTAGTGAAGGACCATTTGCCTTGCTATATTTAGCACAGTTAATTGTTATGATATTGAGTGTCTTTGTTTTGCTTTTCGTAGCTCAGCACTGGGCTTTTCTTTGACAGACATTGTTTACCAATGTTAAAGTCATGTCCCAGAACTCTAATCTTCTCCCTATATTGCAATGTGAATGCACAAGTTACTGAAAGGAAAATTGAACTTCAGAACTGCAAAAATACTGAAGGTACTTAACTAGTGAAACCAAAACCAAGTAAATGTTTTTTTTCTTAGTTGTATAACTGAATGCATATTTTTAGATTCTGGCTACAAATATTAAACTGGTCTCAGTCCAGTGTAAAAAGGTAGTGAAAACATTAGTATAAACATAATGTAGTGACAACATCTCTTGATTGAGGCAACTTGATGATGAGTGAACTTATTACATTCAAGGTGATGAGTACTTGTAGTTCCAGTACAGATAATTTCCAGCATTAGCGACAGACATGCAGGCATTAGCAGATAAATCAGCAATTTTGGACACTTAAGGTCAGAGGCCAGGAGGTTCAACAACTGGTTTCTTGAAATATTCATTTATTGCATTATTTTGCAAGCATGGGTTCTTTATTTTCTATATGTCAGGTAAGGTATCTCTTTAGCTGTTAGTCAAGTGGCACCTGCTAGTCTTTTAAGTTTTCATCAGCTCTCAGTCAAAGGCAGAATAAGCTGGCCAAGAGTGAATCTTAGATCTTTTGTGGTGTTTCATCTAAGCTTCCTTTTTTCCTAAATTGTGCTTATCCTCATTTTTTTACAGTGAGTTGATGGCTTAATGCTAACTTGGTGTCCACAGTGGGGTCAACTGGAGTACTAAACACAGTTGTGGGTTTCTGAGTGGCATTTAAATTTGAAAAAGTAGAATACTCTTACTGGTGTGTGAAGTGCAATATTTCCATTATTCAGAAGAACTTTAGAGACCTAATGCATATGTACATTTAGAGCCTTATTTAGTGTTTGGCGGATGTGTACTCTGTCACAAATGAGATGGATATCACACCGCCTTACTACAAGTGCATTAGGATATAAATTGCACTTGCAATAAACTGTATGGCATATCTTTAATGTTGTGAGTACCCATCTGTGCAACTCTATATCAGGCCTTTATTCTCTTCCTGATCTTTTTTAAATGTTTTCTTCCTAGAGAGGATGGCGTACCCATCCGCACAGCTCTAAATCAGGCCTTCAGTTTCTTCCTTATCTTTTGTAAATGTTTGCCTCCTAGAAAGGACTTAGGAGTACTGTTGATCAGCACTTGTTGTTCCAGTTCATTGGCAAAATTGATTTAACTTTTTTTGATTGCCACAAGACTGTTTTGCTACTTTTGTAGCTGTGGTCTTTGGCTTTAATAAACTTCTATTAAGAAAGAAAGAACAAAATGTAAAGCCTCCAATGGAATTGGGTAAAACATTTCCAGGTGGCTGTGTAAGGGATCGTCCTTATCATAACATAATAAACCTGGTCATCCTTTGTTGGTGATTTTCAGGTGGTACAGCAGATTCAGACAAGGTAGCAACTATTTCTTCATTGAAAATTAGCAAAACCTTGGGCTCCACAGTTCAGGCAGTATTAACCAGTAGGTGCTTTAGGCATCTTGCTTCATTGCGGAATATTACATGTGCATTTACAGTACACTTGATTGTGTCATTTAGTTTGAACCGGGGCATTATATTAATTTCTCCCTCTTCAGCTGGTGGAGAGTTATTAGGGATTATTCTAACAGTATTTGCTTTGGCAGATTGAAAGTCTCTTTATTTTTATTGAATCATAAAATATATATATAGACGATCAACTTAATCAGCTTTACGGTGAGAGAATTAGGATATCTCTAGAGCTCATGGGATGCCATTATTATTGTCTAGCACATAGCTCAATTCAACCAAATCTATAGGTAGTTTCCAGCCCATAATTAGTATAGGCTTTTTACAGCATGATTTGGATTTCCAGAAGGTAGGATTCAAGTCTGTAAGTATCACTACTTTTCAGATGATGTCCAAACAGTACTAGTAACCCTGGATCGGTTTGTCCAAGATAGCTGAGATATATGGCAACACAAAGAAGTAGACACTCCTCTATTCCAGCAGATAAGTAAAGAGATCATCCAACAGATGTTGTTGTCCTGTCTACCTGTCTAAATATGAAGGTGGAATGTTCAGTACAAGAGGCTACGGGGCTACGGACTTGGATGACAGAAATTTAATCTGTATGTTTGCATATAATTTTGTCTGGACTTTGTTGGGAAAAGGCCGTTTTAATCATATGTTTTATTGATGTTGGTTATTGTTCTTGTATATTTCTTTATGCGTCTTCATATAAAAATTGTCAGTGCTTTGGTAAATGGGTCTATGTGAGGTGGCATGTGCACATGGTCTTGATTGACTGTGTAATATCCATGTCAAATTGAATGTATTTTTACTTACCTGAGCCACAGTGCTATTACATAGCAGTAATGTTTGGATTTTATCTGAACAATGTTGGTTTTATAAATGTTATTTTTGAAGTTATGCGTATCTTAACTCAAGTGTGCAGCATTCAAGTCGTAGTTTTATGTATTCACAATTGTTTTCATTGTTTTAGCATCTTTCAACAGAAACCTCCTACAAGACTCAGGTATCCTGCTTAAACAAGTCAACTGCAAAGGTTGAAGAAGAGCTGCAAAAGTTAAAGTCTGAGAAAGCCTCTCTCCTCAATGAACTAAATTCAACGCAGGAGCTCTGCATAAAACTGGACTCCAGCAAAGAAGTGGTAAATCGTCAACTAACCTCCAAAGCACAGGATGTGGAAAGGGTATGTCAAAGAGTGGCACTTAACTTGAGAAGTAAATGTAAAAGGGTCCTCTTCATCTTTCTATCTGCTGGGTTAAGCCCATGCAGGAGGGTACAATTTTAATAATGATCTTATGCTATTCTACAACTGAAGCCAATTGTAGTTAAACACCATTTGCCTTGATTTGCAATATTGGATTGTGGCCATAAAAGAGCTAACTGATGGACAAAAACCTATTGTTAGGTGTTTTTGTTAATAAATGTTTAGTGGTAATCCAGGCACACAGTCTGCTGTAAGGAAGTCTTTCAGCTGCTAGTAACGGAACTCTTAGTCAAACACAAGCCTCTCAGTTTCATTCTCCGTGAGCTGAATGGTACGGACATTGACCCATTCTTAAATAGAGGCAAGGCAGTTCTGGAGTGAAGGAAAGAATCTCTGTCCTCTGTGATCTTACCAAATATCTAGGTATTGTCATCATAAAATTGTATGCCAAAGTCAAGCAGTTTTACAAGTGAGAAAAGTGGAGACACCACAAGCATGCTAGCTAGCCCAGAAGAAAAAAATTGAGTTTAACTCTGAAATGTAATGGAAAGGAAGGCTTGGAGCCAAGCATTTGGATGAAAAGAGGCACTGGTTGTTAAAGAAAGACTGTCCGGGTGAAAGAATGGTGCACAATGTTGAAATAATCTCTAAGGTCAAGGAGGACTAACTGTTCTCTTTGACCTTATTTAATAATACTAGTGGCACAATCTCACAATCCCAGTAGAACTGTTGCTGTTCTTTGGCCAGGTCTGAAAACAGACCTCTAAGTGGATTGCCTGAGATCTTCTGACACTTTCCATCACAACGGATAGATGAGTGGCTACCTATCAACCAGTCTTTGCAATGTAAGTAGTTCTAACCCACCTCTCTCTTCTGTATTCACGCTACCTAAAAACAAGTATTGAGTGATTACAAACACATTACAAAAAAAACCAAGTAAATACATTAAAATCAAAATAGGTGTTTATGTAAAACTGTTGTCATTATTGAAGTGATTTAGTGAACTCCATCGTTTGTCTGACAAGAGATACACACCACATTTTACACAGTCGAAAAGATGCAAATGCAGCCTTCCTACTCAGTGCTTGGCCTCCAAGGCACCCAAAGTGGATTAGCATGCCTCCTGTATCCTTATGGCGTACTCGCACCAAAGCATTACTTCCATTTTGGGCAGCGAGCTCCTCAGTTAGGTGAGGGCTAAGACTGTTTTGTGTCCTTCCAGAGCCATGTCTCTACCTACATTTTCTGCCTCATATTTTCTGTAAATAGTATACATCGAATGGGTGCTCCAGCTGTCCTTCAACCCTAAGGATTTGTATAAGTAGGAAACTTAGACTGAAGGGGACTGAGACATAAGAGTGTATGCAGGTTACGGTTGTCCTCTTCATTCATAAGGCCCTTTGCTTTCCGCCGTCCTCCACATCATCTATCTTGTATCTCATGTACGACCATAGAAAGGCAACTCATGGACAGCCATATAAGCATATGCTTGACTGAACCTGAGCTCAGGTCGGGCCACACATGTACTCTGTCATCTTTTCAAATGTAATACCTCTCCCCACCGATCCATCATGATTAAATAGGGATTAATGACTTAGACCACAAAATTTACTATGATGAATTGATATATTTGAAATAAAAGCCATAATGTGTTTTGTTACTTACCTGACATTTGTTTGGTTCTGGTAGATGTTTTGGTGAAGTAAATAGAGTTTCTACTTTTATGACATGCAGTTGCAGAAAGAACTGGCTTCTACACATTCTGAAATAGAGCTCATCAGGAAACAGCTGGGAAGTGAACGAATCTCCGTGAAAAATCTGGAGTCCTTACTTGTTTCAAACCAGGAGAAGGAATTCCAGGCAGAGGTGATTACCCAGGAACTGGATTCTGAAATTGAACACCTTAAAGGAAAATTGGCCCTATCGGAAAATAAATTGTGAGTAATGCAAAAGCCAAAACGGAACGTTATTAACACACTCTGCGTACATTGAATGTCTTTAAGTAGATTTCCATGTTAGGATCAGCAATTGCAAATGTAAACTTGATTGAAGTGCCCTGTGGAAACAGCATGGAAATTGCTGATTTCAGTGAATATAGAAATAGTCTAGTACACCAGAGTACTCCGTATCTATTGTATCTGAAAAGAGACACGTTAGTGACAGATTCCTTACCTTAGAATATCCCCAGGCGTCAGGCTGGATCCGGAAAGTTTTCTGCGTAGCAGTACCCTTGCACGTCGGTAGGCGGCGTGCGTGCGGCTCCGCGTCCGTCGTCGGCGTCGTGATCGCCGGGATGACGTCGCGGGCAGTACTTTAGACGCCGCCCCTGCGCGCTGACGTCAGTTCTTCTTTTTCCGTGCCAGTAAGCGCAGATCCGGGAAGAGCAGTGCCCTAGTCACTTTTTGACTATCTTTTTGTGAATTTTTCACTGTTTCTTCAACGAGTCTTCACGACTCCTAAGGTGTCGTAGGGATGCCCGGCTTTAAGCCCTGCGAGGAATGTGGTCGCATGATGTCGATCACGGACCCGCATCTCGAGTGTCTCTTCTGTCTCGGCCGAGACCACGACACGAAGTCGTGCCCTGACTGCCGGAAACTTAATCCGAAGGCTTTGCGAGAGCGGTCTCGAAAGCTCCTCGAGGTCCGGCAGTCGGCTCCGCGCCACACCAAGCCCCGGTCCCGGGAGAGGTCGAGGGGCCGGACGCGGAGTCCCCGTCGTTCGTCGGATTCCAAGTCTTCGCGCTCCTCCGGTAAGTCGAAGCACAAGAAGTCTAAGCGGCATCATCGCTCTAAGACTTCGCCTCGCCGATCTCGCGACTCGGCTGAGGTCCCTGTCGGCACCGTCCCCGCGGCCCCGGACGTGCCTGTCGAGTTACCCCCGCATTACCCGTCCTTCCCGGGTTCGGGGGCGACTCAGGCCCAAATACAGGAGTTCCTGTCGGCCATGGCCCGCCTCTTCGGGCCTCAAGGTCCCTCCGGTGCGCCTTCGGGCCCCGCGGGCCCTGATGGGGTTGCTCCGGCGTCGCCGTCGACTCCGGTCCCGGCGTCGCCTGTCCCACCGGCCTTCATCCCGGCCTCGGCTCCGGCCCCGATCCCGGCTCCGGTGGTGCCGCAACCCCCATCGACGCCGGTTGACCTAACCACGCCTCCGCCGATGTCCCCGGTGCCGTTCCTGACGCCGTCCGGGGCTCCGGACGGCGTCGTTCCCCGGCTCTTTCCGGCTCCGGAAATGGAGCCGGACCGACGGTCGCCCGACGCCGGTTCCGGCGCCGCTGAGACCTTGGGTCCCTAATGTCCCTCCTCCTCCATATTATGAACCTGAGGAGGACCAGGAGAGCTGGGAGGGGTCTGAGGACCCTCTCACACAACAGTGCGAGTTTGACCCGGACTGGGTTGAGGAACTTGGGGATGCCAGTGGTCTGGACACCTCCCCTGACTCTGGCATGCTGTCTCCTCCCGTGGCTACGGAGGAGGGGGCTAATTTTGCAACGGTGTTGCGTAGAGCTGCTGGAGCCTTGAATCTCCAGTTGCCTACAGTGGCCGTCAGGACTAACCTCCTGACAGAAGTGCTTCAGCCGGCGGCCTCCTCTTCGGAGACTGTGCTGCCGTTCAATGATGCACTCACTGTCGTTCTTTTGGGTGCCTGGTCCAAGCCCACCACAGGGGCTCCTGTGGATAGGAACGTGGCCCGACGCCATCGCCCTGCTCCGGGCGACCCCTGTTTCTCTCCCAACACCCCACCCCTGAGAGCTTGGTTGTCCAAGCCTCTGCCTCCCAAACCGCCTTCCCTACCGCCCCTCCGGATAGGGAATCCAAGCGCCTGGATCACTTTGGGAAGAAGGCTTTCTCTTCCTCCAGTGCTGGCTTGCGGTCCGTTAACACCGCTTGCCTCTTGGGCCGATATACCCACTCTCTGTGGGACTCGGTGGCGGCTGTTTTGCCGCAGTGTTCTGAGGAGGTCCAGACACTGCTTACCCGCGCCATTGCGGAAGGGGCGAGATGCGGCTAAATACACCATACGTTGTGGCCTTGATACCGCCGACTCGCTGGGCAGATCGCTTGCAACGACGGTGGCGCTGCCTCGCCACGCCTGGCTGAGGACCACTGGTTTTTCGGGTGATGTCCAGAATACACTCATGGACATGCCCTTTGATGGAGTCGGTCTTTTTGGATCAAAAGCAGACCATGCGCTGGAGCGTTTCAAGGACTCGAGGGCTACTGCAAAGTCCCTGGGCCTTGCTGTTGTGCGCCCTCCGCTCACATCTGCTTTTTGCCCCTTTCGTGGCCACGGGAGGGGCGCCCAGTCACGTCAGCAGCCCGGCCACCGGCCCGCGCAGCAAGCGCCTTCGCGTGGCCGAGGACGTGGATACCGCCGTGGCGGTTCGGGCAACCAGCGTGCGGGTCAGGCCACCACCTCCAACCCGTCCGCGGCCTCCAAGCCCTCCTAGTCCCTCCTTTCAGGTGCACGGCACGGTAGTAGGGGGCAGGGTCCGCCATCACCTTCCCCACTGGCGTCCCATCACCTCGGACAGGTGGGTCTTGGACATTGTCCGAAGGGGCTACTCCCTCCCCTTCGAGACCACCCCCCCAGCCATGCCACCTCAATTCCACCGCATGTCAGGGGATCACTTGGTGCTTCTACAGAAGGAAGTCACGGCCCTCTTGGCCAAGAGGGCCATCGAGCATGTTCCGACCCCAGAAGTAGGACGTGGTTGCTACTCCCACTACTTTCTGGTGCCCAAAAAGGACAAGGAGGACATGCGTCCTATCTTGGACCTCCGGAACGTCAATCGCTTCCTCCGGAAGGAGAAGTTCAAGATGCTCACCTTAGCTCAGGTCTTGACTGCCCTCGACCCTGGAGACTGGTTGGTAGCGTTGGACTTGCAGGACGCTTATTTCCACATCCCCGTCCTGCCGGCCCACCGGCGTTACCTACGGTTCACGGTAGGCCTCGAGCATTTTCAGTTCACCGTGCTCCCCTTTGGCCTTACCAGTGCCCCTCGGGTGTTCACGAAAGTGATGGCGGTGGTCGCAGCTCATCTGCGCCGAGCTGGGGTTTCAGTCTTCCCCTACCTCGACGACTGGCTGCTGAAGGCGGGCTCGTCCCAGGCAGTCGTCTCCCACCTCCAGACTACGGCCGAACTCCTGCACTCGCTGGGGTTCTCCATCAATGTGCCGAAGTCGCATCTGATTCCTTCTCCACAGCTCCTTTTCATCGGAGCAGTTCTGGACACGACGCAGTTTCGGGCCTAACCTCCCGAACGGCGAGTCCGGGATATTCAGGCTATGATTCCGATCTTTCAGCCTTTATCCTGGGTTTCGGTACGGATGACCCTGAGGCTGCTGGGCCTCATGGCCTCCTGCATCCTGCTGGTCAATCATGCCAGGTGGCATATGCGGGCTCTGCAGTGGGACCTGAAGTTCCAGTGGGCGCAGCACCAGGGCAACCTGTCCGATCACGTCCAGATCTCGGAGGGGACTGCAAAACAGTTGCAGTGGTGGCTCACGGACCGGCAATGGGTCATGGGCAGATCCCTCTCCCTTCCCCAGCCAGAGCACACAGTTGTGACGGACGCGTCCCTTCTGGGATGGGGCGGTCACATGGGAGAGGCGGAGATCAGAGGCCTCTGGTCTCCGGGCGGAGTCCCGGCTCCATATCAACCTTCTGGAGCTCCGGGCGATCCGACTTGCACTCAAGGCATTCCTTCCTCTGTCAAAGGGAAGGTAGTGCAGGTGTTCACAGACAACACCACCGCCATGTGGTACTGCAACAAACAGGGCGGGGTGGGGTCTTGGACCCTTTGTCAGGAGGCTCTGCGCCTCTGGACATGGCTGGAACATCAGGGCATGTTCCTGATGGTTCAACACCTGGCAGGTTCCCTGAACGCCAGGGCGGACGAACTCCAGCCGCAGGTGCATGATGGATCACGAATGGCGTTTTCACTCGGAAGTGGCGCAAGGACTCTTTCTACAGTGGGGAGAGCCTTGGTTACATCTATTCGCCACCGAAGAGAACGCGCAATGTCATCAGTTCTGCGTGCTGGAATTTCCAAGGCGGCACTCGCTCGGCGACGCTTTTCGTCGCGAGTGGAGTTGCGGTCTGTTGTACGCCTTTCCGCCTATACCACTTCTACCCAGAGTGTTGAAGAAGATTCGGCACGACCGGGCCCAAGTCATTCTTGTGGCTCCGGACTGGGCTCGAAGAGTTTGGTATCCCGAGCTACTCAGTATGAGCGTAGATCCCCCGATCCGTCTGCCTCTTCGGGAGGATCTTCTGTCGCAGCAGCAGGGGACAATCCTCCACCCGAACCTGTCCAGCCTCCACCTGCTTGCGTGGAGATTGAGCGGCGGCAGTTGATTCCTTTCGACTTGCCTCCCGAAGTTTGTGATGTGATTCTGGCAGCCAGGCGTCCTTCCACTAAGGTGGTATACGCCTGCAGGTGGAACAAATTTGTGGCATGGTGCACAGCAAAGGCTGTGAACCCCCTTTCTGCCCCTCTTTCTGAGGTCCTTCTGTTCCTTCTTTCTCTGGCCCAACAGGGTTCTGCCCTGGGTACCATCAAGGGTTATCTCTGTGCTATCTCGGCCTTCCTCAGGCTCCCTGATCAGCCCTCCCTTTTCAAGTCCCCTGTTGTTAACAGGTTCTTAAAAGGCGTTACACACCTCTTCCCTCCTGTTCCGTTTGTGATGCCTCAGTGGGACTTGAACTTGGTTCTACCTTTTAATGTGCGCTCCCTTTGAGCCTCTACATAACTTTCATCTTCTGACTCTGAAGACTGCCTTTCTGGTGGCCATCACCTCCGCTCGGCGGGTGAGTGAGCTCCAGGCTCTATCATGCAAACCTCCCTTTCTGTCTGTCCATCCAGACAAGGTTGTTCTTAGGACGCGTCCGTCCTTCTTGCCAAAGGTGGTTACTGCCTTCCACATTGGGCAGACCATCACTTTGCCTACCTTCTTTCCGCCTCCGCATCCTTCCAGAGAGGAAGAGAGGCTCCACCGTCTGGACCCAAAACGTGCGCTCTCCTTCTATATCGACCGCACAAAACACTTCCGGGTGGATGACAGGCTCTTTGTTGGCTACGTGGGCGCCAAAAAAGGTCGGGCGGTGCACAAACGAACCTTCTCCCGCTGGGTTACCTTGTGCATCAAGGCCTGCTACTCTTTGGCTAAGAAGGAGCCTCCTGTTGGGCTGCGTGCCCATTCCACCAGGGCAACGGCTGCTACCACGGCTTTAGGCCGCGGTGTTCCGCTGCAGGATATCTGTCAGGCAGCTACGTGGGCCTCGCTGCACACGTTTACAAAGCATTACTGCCTTGACAGTCCGGTCCGGAGGGACGGCTTCTTTGGCCGTTCTGTCCTCCGGGACTTCTTTGTCTGATCTTTGTTCGCAGACCCACCACCGGGGTTGGTATTGCTGGGGTATCTATTCTAAGGTAAGGAATCTGTCACTAACGTGTCTCTTTCAGATGCACAAGTTACTAACTTGTGTAACGATATATCTGTAAGAGACAGTAGTTAGTGACAGATTCCCTACCGCCCCACCCATCCTCCCCGTTCTGCGAACTGATTTCTAGGGTTAAGGACATCCCTTTCCAGGGCCCTAGTATTTTTCAGACACCTATGTCAGCTTCTTGCATGGCTCTGCGTTCCTGGCGCGGAAAGTCGTGTACAGAACTGACGTCAGCGCGCAGGGGCGGGGTCTAAGTACTGCCCGCGACGTCATCCCGGCGATCACGACGCCGACGACGGACACGGAGCCGCACGACGCCGCCTACCGACGCGCAAGGGTACTGCTACGCAGAAAACTTTCCGAATCCAGCCTGACGCCTGGGGATATTCTAAGGTAAGGAATCTGTCACTAACTACTGTCTCTTACAGATATATCGTTACACAAGTTAATAACTTGTGCATTAGGTCCCTTGGTAACAAGTTCTAAAACTGAACATATTGTTAGCACTTACTGCTGCATTTTATTACTGTATAGCTTAATTTTTATGAATTGCATAATATTTAAGACTGAAACACAATATGCTTAATGTTTAAAGAACATTTTGCATCCCTACTTCAAAAAAGAATTTATGAAACTCCAATTGTGCTTACAGATGTCAATTTTTGACAGGCTTTTAATAATGAATGGTCTTTTCTTATTACCACCTTGCACTAAAACAAAAATCTCAAGGCACAATAAATGTGTTTTTATGCTTCTCAACAAAAGATTTCATAGTAAATTTGCTTGTACTATTTGTATGTGCATTATATTTTCACAGACACTGGTTTATAACAAACACAAATTCCCTTCAGTTTTTCAGTAGTTACTCTGGTATTTCTTTTAAACCGTGCTAGTAGCCATGTAGAAAACGCTGCAGTATAATTTGATACATAATTATACTCATTTATTTGAAAGAAATATTTTTATAATTTCAACAGCATATTGATCATTGTGATTAATGAACAAAGTAGTCACATTTTCCTAATCTCAGATTTGATCAGACAGGAAAATTGAAAATATACAATTACTTTCACTTATGGCCAGCCTCAAATACAAGCTTTTTGGTCCCTCAGGATCTTTTCTTTTATCCTGTAATCTTTTCCACCGGCTTTGACTGGCACCTAATGTGATATACCACTTCCTAAACTTAAATGGTTAATTTGTGTCCTCTTATAGATACTTCTTAGGCACATTTGTTGTAAGTGAAGGTCCAAACCAACAAAGGCCCTGGTTCAAATCTAGAGTATACAGTTAAAGCCATAAATCACCTAAGGCAAATTTTGCTAAGATAAATTCCACAACTATCATCCTACAATGATCCGTAGCAAAACTCGTTATATCCTTTAATGAGCAAACAGATAAATCATGTTCTGGCTTAAACATCAGCATCAAACAAAAAAGTTGCTTTCTGACGCTTTCACTATATGTGTTGGAAATGTATCTATTTATAACTTGGACCAATCGAAAAAGAATGAGTAAAGAAAGCGGGAGAGGAGAGAGCATAACTCAGAGAGGAAAGGGAGAATGGACAGAGGAGGGAGTGTTTAATGATGTTTAAAATGGCTATTTTCCAAACTTACAGTGTAAAAATCTGGGTTTTATTAAAGACATAGAAGGTCAGATTATGTGCATTACTATTTCATGTCTGCTATCCTAACAGCAAAATGGAATATAAATGGCAAGAGGATTCGAATAAACATTCCTGATAACACTCACATTTCTAGAATGCTGACTTTTTATGCTGTTGAAACTCCATATAAACATTCATCAACAATTACTCCTCATAATTCTTTCTCAAGAATCAACTCTTTAAACAAATGTTCCAACAGTTAAAAAAGTAACCCTTGTCGTCATCCTGGTGCAAGAATGATCTTCTGTGGATCCTTATTAATTGAATATTGAATCTTTATTCCATCACATTCTCCACAAACGTGCTCACAAAACAAAAAAATATGTATTATCAATAACATTGGAAAATACTTGCACTTAGAAGCAAAACAAGCCTATATCCTACTGATATGTCTAAGCAAATCGAAATATCAGGGTGGGCAACTTTCAGAGGGATAATTTGAGATTCCATTTATTCAAACAAATCCCAGTCTTAATGTCATAAGCTTGGAAATTCATCACTTTTATGTCAGGGGCAGATATTCACTTTATGGGCAGGTTTGAAGCCTCAGGATAGTCCTCTATGAGACATGTACAATATGTTTAGAATAGAAAGGTGGAAGACTAATCAGCTGACCTGAGAATGTCCTCCAACCTTCCATCACAATCGTTTCTTTAGACTGAATAGTTCCAGTAACAAAATGTGCTCTAAAGGTAGCCACATCAGTACCCTCATCACTTGACCCAGCAAACCCACATATAAATAGTTGGTGTCCACACTGACTTAAATGGCTTCACATATAATAGCAACAATTGATCCATCCATGAGGTCTCACTTTTCTTATCTTGATCCAAAATTCATTCACACATTCTCGTCCTGCTCCAGTCTTCAATTGTACAATTTGCTCACCAGCCTAGACAACAGAGATGCCAACAGATTCAGTGTTAACGGATCCAACTATAATTCAATTTCAAAAACATGTTTATTTCTAACTTCCACTCACTGACACCCCTCAAATAACTCCTAATTCCAATTTGCCTCCACAGTCATTAAACCTGTCACATACTCTGCCCTGGCTGCAAGCAGGTGATTCAGACAATAATGCCAAAATTCTTTTGCTAGGTCTCCCACTGTTTTTGGCCTATCCCCTTTTAACCAATAAATACACTGTCCATGTTGAAAAATTCTAACCACCTTGAACCTTTTACCAAACTCTTGTTCTACCTAGAACTCCAAACTGGCATATGTCTTTGTGAGAAGTTGGCCTGGTATATGCTGTCCACTAATTAAAGTGGGCACCCTGTACCAGTCCAAACAACCCTTATGGTGATTTAAGAGGTCAAAGATAACCTTAGAAAGCTATCCAAGTGGTAGCTGTGGAGAGCAGCCTTCAGGCTTAGTCTTGAAGGAATGTTAAGCAGCTTGGTTTACCAGAATACAACCTTATAGTATTGGTTAAATGAAAGGAGAACCACACAGTAGTTATAAAAATATGTATTTATTGATATAACACACTCTAAGTACGACACAGTATCTTCTACACGAAGATACTCACAAAGCACTCAATACTGTAGTACAGAAACAATAGTAAATAGCACAAATACACAGTGGGCTCCAGGGAGAGACCAAACCATATACTAAAATAGTGGTATAAGAACCAAGACTCGAGTCAAGTCAGTGTCTAGAGGATGTAGAATCGCTGGGACCCCAAGGAACCACCCAAGGTGAGTAAGTAGGGACCCCACGGAGGATGGGTGCAGTATGGGAACACGACCGCGTGCGCCGTACAATTCTATGGGAGAGTCGCGGTTGCAGTTTTAAAGTTTAAGGACCCTTCTAAGTGGACTTCGAAGAAAACATGTGGAACTTAGGAGGTTGGAGAGCCACCCCACCCGTGGATACCGTAGTACTAGAGTTACCTATCCCAGGGAAGCCGGGTGCATAGGTCTGAAGTGGCGTCGGAAACCGCCGTCGATCTCTATGGAGGACTTTGAAGAAGAGCCACTGCTGGGAAGAAGAAAAGTGTCTGTTGGAATCCAAAGGTGTATTCTTGGTGAAGAGGACCTGAAAGCAGAGGGGACAGAGTCTGGGTCACTCAGGAGTGACCAGGGGCTCCTTAGACGAATGCCCACCGATGTCGGGTGCTTCAGGTGCGTTGAGGGAGTTCTTGACTCTGCAGCCACAGTGACCAGGAGACGTCGAGGATGACCAGGAGCCGGATACGAGCTGTACCATGAAGGATGTCGAGTGCTGAGGGGTTGGTGTCCGGCTGAAGCACCAACAGGCCTTGGCAGCGGCAACCCACGAAGAAGGTCAAGAAAGGTTACGGTTCGGACCAGCAAGGTCCAGGAGACTCACCAAACACAGGGGAGTCAGGGCAAGCCTGGAGCAACCAGGGGAGCCCAAGAAAGGCAGTGTTGACCCTCAAGAGGACCCACAGGCCGGATGCACAGGAGTCGCGAGGGAACCTCGAGCAGTTTCACAAAGCAGCAGCCCACAGAGCACTCGGTGTGAGGAGGCCGGAGTTCTTTGTAGGAAATGGTACCAGAAGTTGGGGCTACTAGGAGCCCAGTGCACTTGTTTTGGAAACACCAACAAGCATATGCACTTGCAAAAGTATGCAGTGCACAGGGGTACGGGTATTGCAGCCCCCACGAGGGATTCTGACCTCAAACTTGGTAAGAGGGCAGCTCAGACCTCGATGGACTTGGAAACCCACTTCCTGTGTTGCTGGAGCCTTCGGAGTCCGTAGGAGCTCAGGAGTAGCAGACCGGTCAATCGTGATGTGGTGCCTGCAGTTGCAGGGGAGTGACTCCCTCACTCCAAGGGAGATATCTTCAGTTGTCCTTGGTGCTCCACAGGTCCTGCACAGAGCCTGTATGGTGCACAGGCACAGACGATGCTTCAGACTGAGAGGGAGACGAAGTCGGGCCCAAACGAAGTCCAGCTAAGTCCAGAGTGTCCAGATGGTCGAAGTTCAGTGGTTTCTGGTTCAGAATCTTGTCCAGGTTGAATCTGGGGTCCTACAGCCAGGTAAGCCCTTTTGTACCCACGAGAGAGGGTTGGACAGAGTCAGGGGACCCTCCCAGGGGAGGGTTTGGACAGTGGGGAGGTTACTCCATGTCATTTGTCCAGTTTCGCGCCAGAGCAGGAGACAACAGCTCCCAGGACTGGTTTGAACTGGATTATGCACAGGGACACCAAATGTACCCCCTCATGCAGACTTTCGGTCGCTGGCAAGCGCCCCCACCCAGGCCTAATACACTAAATCCTGTCTGGGAGGTGGTCACACCTCCTGTGACAGGATGCCTATTGTTCTGCCTTCCCCTGCTCGAGCTTGGCTCAGCAGCAGGAGGGCAGAAATGTGTCTCTGGTCGGCAACAACCCTTTTGGGCTGCCCGGGACTAGGAGGCTGGTACCGGGAACACCAGGGACCTCACAAAGCTTGTTTCTGAGGGGTGGAATCATACCTCCCACACCGGTTACCAGTGTGGGGGTATGATTCCACAATGTTTGACACCAAACACGATAGGGTTACTTTCAGCCGTTTTAGAGTTGGTCATCACGCGGTCGCATAATGCCACTCTATTTGTCGTAAATGGCTGCAGCACTAACAACCCGGGAGAATGGACTCCGTAGGCTGCAGGGGTGTCCTGCTCATGCAGTGGCACCCTCTCACTTAGAACCAAGCACCCTGCCTTCAGGATTGTTAAGGCCTGCTATAGGGGTGACATAGGTTTTAAGTGTAGTGACCCTTAGATATAGTAAACCTATATCTTAAGTAAGTGGTGCATGCACCAACTTACACCGGCTGCAATGGCAGGCATGTAGTTCCATTTTGCATAGCCTCTCATGGGTGGCATAATACATGCTTCCCATGGGAGGCCTCTGGGGTACCTATGCCCTGGGTACATGGGTACCATATACTAGGGACTGACAAGGGTACCCCAGTATCCAATCTGGAGTGTACCTAAGTACATATCATAACAGTTTAGGGAGAAAGCAGATAGACTGGGGTCCTGATTAGCAGGATCCCAGTCAGACTAGTCAAAAACAGTATCACATGAAGCAAAGAGTGGGGGTAACCATAAGAAGCAGATCCAACTTTCCTACAATCTTCCCTTAAAGTAATTTCAAAATAATGTGACGTTTCATAAGGTAATCCCAACCCACATTGAGGGGGAAAAACTGAGAGACTATTTACTGTGGATGTTCTTCCTCTGCTGTACCTATATTATAAAGTGTATCCTTTAAAAGATGCATGGACCCTCACCCACAGAAGTGGCATGCTTAATTATCAGTCAGTGATCCACGTTGGATGGGCGGCGCAACACCCAATGGGACCCTCCCCAGGGGTTTCTTTGTTGGCGATCTTTTTCTTTCCCTATTAAATGTGGTTATGATGAGTTAGTGCAAGCTGTGAGAAGTGGGTATATTGATTAAAATTGCCTACAGATGATCCACGTCCACTGTCTGTATTTTCGAAGGGACAATCTATGGCAAGGTTAAAAATATAGTTTGGACCAACTGAACATAAGTTATTCTTTGGTCCAATTAGGGGTCAACATTTTTCATTCCCCACTGCCCGATGAGTCAATGGAGTTTCATCTGGACCTTCATATGCCACCCTACTATCCTTTTAATTGTTGCTCTGTCACTGATTAACCTGGTTGGATTAGGTCTTCAACTAACACGAATGGGTGTGAAACCTTAAAAAAAAGGGGGGAAGTTTATCCCAGAATTCCGGAACTCACATGCTACTATTCCAGTTGACCTGAAAAATAAAATAAAGCACATGTATAGGTACACAGACAAACATATATATAAAGAGGTCTGGCATTGCCATATGACTCTTTCGTCCAATCCAGTACATTGAAACCACACTGTGATGTGGCACAAGCACACTCTGCATATTTTGCATGCTCTAAATTGTGGGCACAGCAAAACATGAACTATCTCAGTCTAATAAGTAGGTTATAGCTCACAATATCTCATATTCAGTGATGGGTCTTACCCAAACTATAGTGTGTCAGGGCCCTCATAGAATGTGGGGACTTGGCATTCTCTTAGTACTTGGAATAGAAGACAAACAAAGATTGTTAGCAGGATAGTAATTTAGTCCAACATATCTTATCTTTGCATCATTGCATAATACATACTCTGCGTTGTTGGTCTGCCCACCCCGAAAGATGGAGGGGGTGCCTGTGAGGTGTTATTTAAACAGGCATATTGTCCACTTAATCCCGATCAGGTACGGGACCATCATCTACATGGCAAGTGTAAGTGTGTGTTCCCAGTGGTCACATGACCAGAAGCTCTTCACCATTTCCTCATGTTATTGGCACCATCTTTGAATGGCAGGACTTATGTGTATTATAGGTGCACGAGGCAGCTGTATATATGAAAAAATAAATAGGTACAAACTTTTTGTCAATAAACCTAGAAGGAAGTTTACTCCATATTCTATGATTCTCAATCTTAGAATGTTCTTGCATGTTCATTCTATTGTGGATTCTATTTGCTTTTTGTAAATAGCTTACCTGTCATTATGTACTCAGATATAATTCATTGAGGCGTGAGCTTATTGTTTGACTTTTGATCTGCTGTGATCCTACGACATTAGTCAATCTCATCTATGTATATTGTTTTTTTATTACACTATGGTCATAGATATGGTGAAATAGACATATCTTTTCAAACATTGTGTGAACTACTTTTATTGTGTACTGAGACTCCCCTACGTTATACTAACATAATGGGACATGCATTTACTCTGTGGTTTCTGGGTGTGCGACGCCAGTATGCCCTTCTTATGTTCTGGTCTGTGTGTGTAGATATGTTATTTCTTCTTTGTATGTACAGTTCTCTTATTGCTTGAAGTGGTGCCATTGTGTTTCCTATGCTGTGCTCTAGGTAAAAATATATCTTAACTCTTTTCTGTGTGAAAAGCCATCTTGTCATTTGAACTGGCACCATGATATTTCATCATTTAGACCTATGGTCGGGGTGTGTAACCTCAAGACCCAATGTTGTTCGTTTTGGAAAAAGTTGAGTTTAACATTCTGGCTACAGGATGTCATCTCTAGCATGTCCAGATCATGTCGTTGGGTGTGTGGTGAGTCTCTAGAAAATAAGAAGTCAGTTTGGTGGTAGTGCATTTGCATCGGATGGTCGTTCTGTAAGTAAGTCCGTTTTTATATAGTGCAGCTACTCACCCTTACGGGTCTCAAGGCGCTGGGGGCCGTAGTGGAAATTAAGTGAGCTATTGCCCAGAGTCACATGGTGCTGAGCTGAGCTGCCGCCGGAGCCGGGGATCGAACCGTGAACCCTCTGCTCCGAAGTCAGCTGCCCTGGCCGCTGCACCACACCTCTCCACCTGTGTTCATTTATCTGTACTTTGACTGGTCTAGGGGTCATTCCCACATAACAAAGCTCACACAGGCATGCAATTAGATATAGGCAGTTTGGTGTAATACAGTTTGTATGTCCACGTAGTTCCCGTGGTTTTGTAAGACCCAAATCCAATTCCTTTGCATGTGTTGTGAGATGACATTTATTGCAATTTCTGCATGGATAATGACCCTTAATCTGTGGTAATCCCCAGTAGCTAGTCGAAATGTTTTCTAAGTCTTTGTCTGATGTGAACAAGTCAGTCTTTTAAGTTCTGTGATCTTTTAAAGGCAAACAGTGGTTTTGGTCAATTTAATTTTCCTGCGTTCAATAAATTCCATTTCTTATTGATGACCTTCTTGATATCATTCAATATTGACATGTACATTGTAACACAGGTTAGTTTTTCCTGAATTGTTTGTGTCATAGTTTCCAACAGGGCCTCACGTTTATTGTTTTCTGCTTTCCTCTTGGCACTGTGTATGCAGAACAGTTGCATTGCATAGGAAAGAAAACAAAGGCTCCCAAACATCTTACTTAATTATCAAAACCCTAAGTTAACATAAACCCTATTCTTTGGCTGTTTTATCTTAAAAAGAGAACACTTCATTTTTCTAATGAAAAAGGAACTACCCCAAATCATCTAAATCTTAAGAAATGTAGCCTCCTTACACAATTAACATCAGTCTAATCCAAATGAAAGAGTAATTCCCTAAATCTGTTAAATAACACTTTTAATCAAGCACTAAAATTATTAATAGAGAGCAGTAGTAATAGAGGCAGCATTGCATTAGCGCGGTTATGAGTATGTTTTGTTACTATGGAGATTTAAACTCCCTATTTCTGCTGAGTAGAAATCGTAATCCGCATACTGGTCTTGACAGAAAATCAGCCAGCCTGTGAGGTGGAAGCTAACAAATATGTTTTTGTAAATACCAGAATGAAAAACAATTAGGTATAAGATGACTGTCATGAAGGGATGCTTTCAGATTCTGGGTCATAGGGTGGAGTTTGTTGAGACTTGTTATTGGATTTTTTATAAAAAAATATATTGAGAAGTAGAATATCTTTGTTGTAGGTAGTAGTAGATCCACCTGTGATGCATTTTTGAGGTAAGGTGTACAGGTTGGGAGAGTTTGATTTTCTTCAAGAAAATTGAGTTTTTACAGATGGTGCAATAATGCAGCCAAGTTTCAAGGTGGCCTGGCGGATGTAGCAGAGTGGCTGACTGCCAATTGCCTACAGCTCAACGCCAGCAAGACTGAGGTCCTGCTGGTGGGGAAAGATCATGAGCTGTGGAGCGGACATTGGTGGCCCTCCTCCCGGGGACCCACCCCCCACTCCAAAAAAGGTGGTGAAAAATCTGGGTGTTTGGGTTGATTCAGCGCTGAGCTTCCAAGCTCAAATTAAGAGGGTGGCGGCGACATGCCTTGGCATCCGGCGCAGTCTCAGACCCATGTTGGGTTTCTTTGACCCTTCCATCCGGCAGACCATTGTGCAAGCATCTGTTCTATCTAGACTGGACTACGCCAGTGTGCTCTATCTTGGGGTCAATAAGACCAAGATCTTAAGACTTCAAAGGGTCCAGAATGTTGCCGCCAGAACTCTTCTTGCCCTGCCCAGTCGCTGCCCCACCTCTAGCACCATTCGGCGGCTACACTGGCTGCCAGTGGAGAGGCGGTTGGAGTTTAAATCTCTCTGCTTTGCTTTTAAGATCCTGAAATCCTCTACCTCTGACATAATATCTGGCCTGCTTTCGACCTACACTCCCTCGCGTCATCTGCGCTCTGCAGGCAAACATTTGGTCTCTATACCACGTGTGAAGAGGACCCGTGCTGGTGGTCGCTCGTTCCGCGTTCTGGCTGCCAAGCTCTGGAATGATCTTCCGTCCCATATCAGGTGCATGGACAACTACCTGACCTTCCGAAAAGCGCTAAAGACCCATCTGTTCCCTCATTAGGTCCCCCTTCTTCTGATCCATATGCCTTCTCTGGCTCTTCTTGGTTTCTCTGAGGAGGGATACTCACTGTTTAGTCTCTATTTTGCTCAGCGCCGGGACGCCCCGTTGCTGGGGCAGCTGCGCGCTTTACAAGTTATCTTAACATAACATAACATGAACACGGAGCATTGAGTCATAATGTTAAGCTTCTACCTGGTGGACTGAGGTACGAGTGTGGCCAAGATGCTTTACGGCTTGATAGGCACCATTAACACCCATGTGAGAAGCGATTCAGTAATGGTGAAGCAAAAACTTTACCTTTTGATAAAATGGTGTATAGTCTACGGCTTGCTCTTAGAAAGTGATGTGGGTTTGCTAGAGGTTAAAGAGATAGCATAAACACAAATGTGAGTCTATAGCAAAGAATTAATACATTACTTACTGGTAATTTTCATTACCCTGATCATAGTCCTCCTCGCTGCAGTCATTATGCAATGAGGCATCCCCGCCTCCTCACAGAACTACGAGTATGTACAATTGGATAAAGAATCTAGGTTTCCTTAGTCCTGTTTTTATATCTATTAATATACTACAAGAACCTCCCTCTACCCTCCCATCCTTCCGTTACTACCAAGCAATATATATAGTGGAGGTGCAAATCTAGGGAGGGAAGTTGGACTGGGACGAGGAGGACTATGATTCAGGATAATGAATATCACCTGTAAGTAATGTATTCATTACCCATTATCCGTCCTCCTCGTCCCACTCATTACGCAATGAGGATATAACAAGCATAATATTTTACACCAACTAGTAAGTGATGCACAAATCAATGTAAATTTATTTAGCCTTGCAACAATTAGCTCACTGCTGTATTAAGGACTACAGAAGCAAAATTCTTCTCCGACACCTGACCTAAATTAAGTCTATAATGGGTAACAAAAGTTTGAACTTTTGACCATGTTGCTGCCCTACAGATTTCAAGCAGGGAAGCCCCCAGCTTCTGCCCAGGAAGCAGAAATTGTTCTGGTAGAACGGCCCTGAACACCTTCCCGGATCACAACTCCTGAGCTGTAAACTTGGATAATTGACCAAGGTTACAGATCAGCGATATTTCACCCATCTGCTAAGAGTAGGAGGTGCAATTTTCTTACTTTTATTAGCAGCTCCATAATAAACAAAAAGACCATTTGAAAACCTAAAAGGCTTGGTGTGCTGAATGCACGTCAATAATGCCATCTGGGCATCTAAAGTAGAAGGAGATTTGTTGAAAGAATTAAAAACTGGTAACACAATCTCCCAAAAAAGGTGAGATTTGGAAGAAATCTTCAGAACAAACTTAAGGTCCGGTTTTAACACTACTCAATCCAAAAAGAATGGTAAAATTAGATAGGAAATTACTAAGGCTCCCAGTTCACCCAGTCTTCTAGTCAATGTTATGGTAAGAAGGAAAGCCACCTTAGTTGATAACTTTGGTAACGTAGCTGACTGTAAAGGTTTGAAAAGAATATGTTTAGCCCCTTCAAGACGATAGATCCCAAGAAGGAATAGGATTAAGGACTGCCAGTTTCCTCAGTCTGAAACTCTTCAGAAGACGAGCCACTAACGGAGTTATAGTAGTTAAATCAGTCATTGAACTCCTGAAAGTCTTTATTGCAGCCTATTGGGCAGATAATGTAGCTGGGCCAGACCTAACAGTAGGTCATCCCTTAAAAATTCTTAAAATCTTTAATGGATCAATAGATCTTGGGTTAGAACCTTTTTCTGAGCACCACTTTGAGAAAGACCTCCAGTGTTTATTACATGATCGCGTTCTGGGGCAAAGCAAAGGGATCGACTGTCTGAACTCTGATTGAACCGGAGTTGCAACAAGTAAAATGAAACTGTTGAGGGGAGATTGTGGCTCAGACATTCCGCCTGATCCTTTCTGGGAACATAAATATAGACTGCTTTCAGGGCAGCAAGGTGGAGCTCTGCCCACAAAAATATTTTTCTGCTAACATGTTGAGCCTCCAGCTTTTCATACCACCCCCTACGGTTGAAATAGTACCTCACCACATGATTGTCTGTGTGTACAATTAGATTTACTCCTTCCAGCTGGATTTGCAATGCTTTGATCCCTTCCCACACTGCAACCAGCTCTCTGCAGTTGTATGAATGAGATTTCTCTGATATGGACCACTGTATATTCATTTTCTGTTCTAGGAAAGCTGCTGCCCAACCCCAAAGACTCACATCCGTTGTGAGACGGGGAAGAGGAAGATGAAATGAAACCCACTTTATAAAATTTTGCTCTTTCAACCACTAATGGGCAGTTCTGCAAATTTGAGCGGTTACTGGAACCAATCACTCGAAATCCTGGGATGTCTGATTCCAATGAATAAGAGATGATTCAGAATGGCTTAAAATGGAATTGAGCCTATATCTATGTCTATGTATGAGATTTACAGATCGTGACTGTTAAGCCGAAGAGGGTCCTGGCGCTACTGAAGAAGGACCATCAGCAAGCCGAGAGAAGGAGAGAACTAGGGACAGGAGAAAAGCCAGGTCTTACGTTTTTTCCGGAACACAGGTGTCGCCTTGATGCACCTGAGAGCCAGCGGAACCTTGTTCCAAAGAGAAGGGCCCAGGAAGGAGAGAGATCTGCCCCCTGCCCTTGCCTTTCTAATACGAGGAACTGTAGCTAGACAAAGATGTTCAGAACAGAGGTTTCTCTGGGGAGTGTAGAGCTCAATTCTGTCTTGTTGATAGCCCGTGCCAGTTTCGTAAAGTGCTTTTTGGGTAAACAGTAGCTTAAAAGTGATCCTCTTCCTGACCGGGAGCCAATGAAGGCTTTGAAGGAGGCCAGTGACGTGGGAATTACGTGTGAGCCCAAAGATGGTATGTGCTGCTGCATTCTGGACTAGCTGCAGCCTATCGATCAGGTATTTGGGCAGTCCTACATACAGACTGTTCCCGTAATCCAGCCTTGAGATTGTCAAGGCTTGCCTCACTCTTTGTCTAGCTGGAAAGGATAGGAGATAGAAAAATGTCCTGAGTACGCGAAGGAGGGCAAAACCAGTGCCCACCACCGAGTTGATTTGGGAGCGAAATAACTGTTGTTCATCAGATTTGAAGCCCAGGTTTTTTACCACCTGACTTTGTAATAAGAGGGGGCATCCTTAGGCTAGAAAGTCTCCCATGGTGTCTCGGCCTCTGAGCCCAAAAAGAGGAGCTTGGTCTTTCCGGCATTGCATTTTAGTTGGTTACTGGATAGCCAACTGAACGTTGCATTCAGACAGTTACAAATTGTCCCCTGGGAAAGCCTCACCCTTACCCCAGTAAAAGAGGAATTGGGTGTCATCTGCATATGACACAATTTTGGCCCCAAGGATTCCACCAAGGAGGCAAAGGGAGTGAGATAGACATTGAATAACGTCGGACTCAGGACTGAACCTTGCAGCACTCCTACCCTTGGCTTACGGGAGGCGGCAAAAAAAAGGGTTACACCATACCTCTTGTCTTTGTTCCTCAAAGAAGGATGCAAGCCACTGCCAAGCCGGCCCTCTAATTCCCACTGAATGTAGCCGAGCTAAGAGGATGAGGTGAGAGATGGTGTTGAACGCTGACGATAGGTCGAGTAACACCAGCAGCGCTCTGTCACCCCTGTCCAAACTGAGGCGGATGGATTCAAGTACTCCCAGAAAAGCTGACTCTGTACTATAGCCAGGCCGGAAGCCAGATTGGCTAGCATGAAGCAAGTTGTTGCATTCTAAGTACGCGGAAATCTGTTGGTTAACATGTTTCTCAAGTACTTTAGATAGAGCTGGAAGGAGAGAGATAGGTCTGTAATTGGTTGGGTCATTAGGGTCAGCCTAAGATTTTTTTTAAAGCGGTAGAATTTGCGCCTGTTTCCAAGCTCTGGGCATCTTAGCTGATGAAAGGGAAGTATTGAATAACTGATGCACTAGCGGGGTAATAACCTCTGCCCTGCGGACTAAAACAAAGGAAAGGCCAGGATCAAAGGGAGAGCCTGATTTGAGGTGACTTAGGGCTAGAAGGGAGTCTTCCACCGAGATGGGAGAAAAAGAGTCCAAGAAGCTATCTTCGCTTCTGGAGATGGACACTGATGGAATCGAATCTCCCACCTTCCCCCTCTCTTTGCCTATTAATTCCTCTGTACTATCGCCCACCAAGCAACTGTTAGCTCTTGGAGGCGGAAGGCTAGTTTGAATAGAAGCTATTTTGTCATGGAAGGTACAGGCAAGTTGTTCACACCATTTTTGGGAAGGGGGTTTGTAGTTAGTCTCCGCCTCCAACGAGGTAAACGACTTAACAATTAAAAAAAATTCCTTGGAGCGCTTGCCAGCAGTTAAGATTTTAGCCTCAAAATATGATTTTTTTGCAGATGTAATCTCTTTATGATACTTCTTAAGAACTTCTTTGTAGTCTGTTTTTGCGTTTAGACAATAAGAGGCTCTACATAGCCTCTCTATGCGTTTGCACTCAAGCTTTAAATTTTTCAGCGCCTGAGAGTACCAAGGACTGGACAATTTAAGGCTGCATTGCTGAGTCATCCTTACTGGAGCAAGAGCTAGAATTGCGGTCTCTATTCAGATATTGTATTGTATTGTATTGTAATTGCATTTGTATAGCGCTTACTACCCCTGACGAGGCGTTGAATCGCTTTTTCGGCGAGTAGCACGCTACTCCGGGACCCATAGAGGATTAGTGTTGAATTAGTATAGTGAAACATGCAAGTAAATTTTAAGTGGTGGATATGTTAGTCAGTTATTTGGATTCGGAAGGATAGCAGAAGGATAGAAGAGGAAAGAAGGTTTGTATTTATTTAGCGCTTCTAACCCCTGATGGGGTGTTGAATCGCTTTTTTTTGGCGAGTAGCACGCTACTCCAGAAACCCATAAAGGATTAGTGGTGAATTAGTATGGTGAAATATGAAAGTAATTTGAGTGGTGGATATTAGTCAGTTATTTGGAGTGAGAAGGATAGCGGAGGGATAGAAGGGAAAGAAAGGTTTGCATTCATATAGCGCCTGTTACCCCTGATGGGGTGTTGAAGCGCTTTTCTGGCGAGTAGCAGGCTACTCCGGAACCCATAAAGGATTTGTGTTGAAAATTAGTATAGTAAAATATGAAGTAATTTGAGTGGTGGATATGTTAGTCAGTTATTTGGATTGAGAAGGGTTAGGGAGGGGTAAAAAAGGAAAAAGGTTTGCATTTATATAGCGCTTGTAACCCTGATGAGGTGTTGAAACGCTTTGTTGGCGAGTAGCACGCTACTCTGGAACCCATAAAGGATTAGTGGTGAATTAGTATAGTGGAATATGGAATTAGAGAAGTGAACATGCTAGTCTGTTATTTTGATTGAAAAGGATAGTGGAGGGATAGAATAGTGAAGGATTTCTTTTTTAGGTCATAGCTGTAGGAGGATGCTTTTGGATGAGTAAAAAGGGTTTTTGGAGGGGAAGAGTCAGAGGGAAGAGTTTAGAAAGGTTTGTTTTGGGGGATCGGTACAGTAAAGGAGGTGTCAGAAGATGCAAGGAGGGGTAGAGTAGTGGTTTCAAATGTGGCGTACAGGGTCCCTGCCAACCAGGTCCCCTGTGCCAGTGCTCATTCCCTAAAAACCAATGCCAACATTGGCACTTCTGCCCTCTGTAAGTCCCTAATAAATGGTACTCTGAGTACCTACGGCCTGTGAGCTGAAGCGGGACCCCTGGGACCATGCCACTGCCTTTGCAGCTTGCTTGCCCCTTTGAAGGAGAAAACGACAAAGTCGACATGGCACCCTGCCTGGGTGCCATGCCAATTAGCACTGCCTGAAGGCATAGATAAGTCACCCCTGTAGCAGGCCTCACAGCCCTACTGCAGGGTGCACTGTACTACAGGTGAGGGCATATCTGCATGAACAGATATGACTACAATATTGGGGTCCATTTCCTAATATTGTAAGCGCCATTGAAGCCATAGAGAGTACATGGGCTGGGAACTCGACCACTCGAGTTCCACAGCACCATGATGGCTTCACTGAACACACGAGTGTTTGGTACCAAACTACTCCTCTCAATAAATCCACACTGATGCCAGTATGGGATTTATTGTACCATTTACCTAGAGGGCACCTCAGAGGTGCCCCCTGAAAACCTGCCAACCTTGGTGTGGTCTTCGATCGGCTGTAGGTAGCCACAGGGGAGGCTCTACGGCGGTGCGATCGGTGCCACTGCACCAGGTGCTGACTTAGGGTTGGGGCGTCATTTTTGAAAGTATATTATCACTTAAAAAGCACCTGCTGCCGCGCTCCTGGCCTCCAGCAATTTTCAAGCATCAATTAAAATGTCAAGATAACTCCAGTGATTTATCGTCTTCCTGGAAAGAGACGGAGGTTTGTCTAGTGGAAGTCTAGTGGAAGTTTTGACTCATCCAAAGGTAGCGCAGAGCGTTAAAATGCCTGCTGCTAAGAACGTGCACCATGAAGATAACAAAGTGCATATAATGTAAATAGGTCAGTGGTTTACTGCTTCTCCAAGAGAGCTCCTTTTGTTACTTGTCGTTTCTAAGTCTAAATCCTAATATAAAACTTTGAGCTATTAACTGTCAAAGAGCTGCATGTAAACTGCAAGGTATATGTAAGAGCTATATGTTTTTTTGCCCAGACTCATTATCCTAATCTTGCCAAAAGGGTTCATTTGTGTAGAAAACAATTATTATTATTATTAAAGAGAACCCCCTAACAATGGTGTTACATTTTAAATTATGAATTTGTGCTTTTCCAGAATAAGGACTCTTAAGCTATATTGTCTACCATTATCAATGACATGTTACTCCTATACTACACCATGTAGTCCTGTCTGATGCAACACTTCCAATACACTGATTTACACACATGATTGTCTATGCGCAATGTGTGTTTGATGTAAAATGCTGACACCTAACACTGGTATGAGTGGCGCTATAAAACTAAATGAACCTGAGAGACAGTGGTTATGGAGACTTCAGAGGCACTGAAGGGTGGTAGCGAGGGAATCCGTGGCAGAGGTGGTCATTGGGGGGGGCGCCAACAAACATTGTCGCACAGGGCGCCACCACTGTTAAAGCCAGAAATAGTTTTTAAAGATTGGTTTATTTAAAAGCAGTCAGGCCACCAATCCAATGATATTAGCGAATCGTAGTGGGTGCAATTTGCAACTTAACTTATTAATATTCATGAGACAGGTCCAACTGCGATTCAGTATTTTGTGAATCTGCCTATTAGTACATGGGTCAGTTTGCAAAATAACGTTTGGTTCGCTAAAAGTCTGTGTGCAAATTGCAACCACTTTTACTGAATCCAATGTACCTAAATGTGGACCTAGATGCCTCATAATGGTAAGCAAATAAACTAAACCCGTTAACTCATCAAGAATCATAAAATCATGGTGGATGACCTGCCACAACCAGCAAGGAAAATCTGATTGAGAACATAAAAAGCTACAATTATAACAAATGGACCTGCAGACCTAATCAAAGTTGTCAGCATAACACAAACGATAAAACTGTGTCTCTCTCACATTTCCTTGTCCATAACACTGCTAAGCGTGGCGTACTATAAATCAATCGCACTTTTGTGGTCATCCCGCATGACATTGAAACACTTTCCCATGTCGGCTGAAAGCAAAAACACACCTTTAATCACACACTCATATGGTGTAGTGTGCTACATAGGTGGATAAGCACTTGGCGTCCCATACAGGGATAGTAAGCACTAGACAAAAAATACTATATTAGAATGCCTGTAAGGTATCAGATCTAGCAAAAAGTAGTCACGATTATACATTGGAATTGGAACTGGACACCCAAAACGTTCCAAAGTCAATTTACATTCCATAGGTTACTCAGGGACGCAAAGGTCACCAAGCCACAATAGTATGCAATAAGCTGATCAGCTGAGTGTATCATACTTTCGTCTAGGGTTTAAACATTTGCACCGTGAATTCAGCGATCTGCAGTCTGCCGACGTCTGCTCCTGTTATGTGGCTCCAAAAACAAAGAATCAGTTTTGGTTTCAAATATTCTAAGAATACTTGTGAAACGTCTGAATTCTGAATGTACTCGGCTGCGACGGCACAGGCCCTACTCCCGGTGTACAAGGAGGGGTATGAGCAGGGACTCTCCCCTAACTATGCAGAAGGGGGAGAAGTGCACGATTTTAAAACCGGCTGCCTGTCGGCCGCTTACCATGATCAATTCGGACATGAAAATATTGTGCAAAGTTCTAGCAACACGTTTGACGCCGCATATGCCCCACTTGATCCATGAGGACCAATGCAGGTTTATACCCGGTTGTAACACTGTCATGAACATAAGGCGGTAACACGTCATGCGCGAGATAAAACACAGGGATGAGGAATTGGCCCTGGTGTCCATAGACAGAGAAACCCTGTGATACCGTCGATTGGGGATACCTACAGGACGGTGGGCTTTGGTCCACAGTTTTGCCGCTGGGTCAAACTCCTATATACTGCGCCATGAGCACCAGATCCGCATGGACCAGAGTCAATCTGAGATGTGGTTGCTGCAACTGGGAACGCCAGGGTTGCCAGCTATCGCCGCTGCTTATTGCGCTTGCTATTGAGCCGCTGGCGGTTTGAGATAGGAGGGACCTTGAGCAGTGGGGCATCCAGATAGGTGGGACGCCACATGTGATATCATTATACGCGGATTACGCCCTATTCTATATTGCCTCACCCCACAGGCGATACCTAAGCTGCTGCAGCTCCTAGAGGACTTCGGCAGTTATTCTGGGTTTCGCCTCAATCAGCATAAATCCCTGCTCTTCCCCCTGGCCCTCTTGGCTGCTCCTTGAAGCTTTTTCCACGTCTTGGGTTGCGCTGGGAGCAGGGGCAATTTCAATATATCTGGGTGTACAGGTGGCGCTCGAGGACTCTATTATTCCTCAATGTGAACAGGGTGGTCGAGGCACTGTTGCGATCGGTAGCCTTCTGAAACATGCCGCTGCTCTCATTGATGGGCAGACTGGCAGTGTCCAAGATGGTGGTACTGCTGCGATGCCTGTACATTCTTCAAAATTCGTTGTGTCCTATCTCCGGGCTGGTTTTTTAGCAGTTGAACTCTGTGCTGGTGTCACTATTTTGGGCCGGGCGTTGCAGTAGGGGCTTTGGACACTCTGGCCCAACGGTATGAGGAGCCCCTCAGGCTGGACTTGTACTACTATTCGGCTCACTTACAACATGCGACCCAGTGGCTGGATGAAGGGGACAACTGGGAGAAGGGACTACTGAAGGGGCGAGTCAAGATGGACAGGCTACCGACAGCATTGATGGAGGGCACGGGAGCCCCAGATGACATGCCCTATGTAGTCAGACAAACGGCGAGTATCTGGCAGCAATTTGTGGAACGAATCCGGACACGTGCACAGTTTCATCGGGAACTTTCCATATGGATTCTTGCCCCGGTGCGGAAAATGATGGCTAACATGTAATTCCAGGTGTGGAGAGGGGTGGGGGGGGGGTGAATTATTAGCAGACCTATACCCAGGTGAAACATTCATTTCCTATGAGCAGGCTTGTGAGGATTTTGGGCTGGGACAACGCCACTATCTACATTACGCTGGAACTCGGACCTGGTCATAGTGACCTCACCCACATTCACCGTCGTCCCCCAGACAGTTTAAAAACGCTGGAGATAATGCTCACTTGTGGTTCTTGGCGCAGACTCATCTCTCTCTATACATCGCAATGAGGGTAGACTCAAGGGGCCACCCACACAAGACACGAACGACATGGGATGCGGACATGACAGAGCCCCTGGGTGAAAAGACATGGAAAGTAATAAGTGTGTTCACACATACGGTATCCTGCAAAGCATGCTTCAAATGGATACATTACAACTAGCTTCACCGCACATACATGACACCGGTGACTTTGCACCGCATTGCCCCAGACCGCCCGGATGCTGGCCCTCGGTGTGGCGATACTGGCGGATTTCCTGCATTTAGCATGCGGGTGCTCTGGGGTGAATAGATTCTGGACTCAGGTGGTGGAGATTGTGCAGAGGGGCACGGGCTTCTGGGTGGAGCTGTCACCACTGCATTGCTTACTGGAACACATCAAGAAACCCAAAAAAGCGGAAGATAGCTTACAAACTCTTGCAACTACTTTTAGTGTTGGCAAAGTGTAGGGTTGCCATAACGTGGATGGGGAAGCGCACCCCTGATGTGGATGTGTTTTACAGGGACGTACGTAAGTCGACTCTAGCGGACGAAGCCCATATCAAAGCCATTTGAAGGGATTAAAAACTGGATGAAGACCTCAGGAAGTGCAGCGAGCTGTGTGACGTGTTCTTTAACTCTGAATCGAATGCAAGTGATCTGTATGAGCCAGACATGAGTGAGGGTATGACTGAGGGGAGTCGGAGTGATATAGCCAAAATGCAAAGGTAGGCTCTTCAATGTATGGTAATTTGTTCTGCCATAAGCTGATTCGTGCTGCTCATATCTTTATACTCTGATGTAAATTCCACCTGCCTGCTCCAATTAAAACTGTACACCTGCTGCGATTTTGGTAAAAATATAAATAAAGGTTATTAAAAATATATATATTTGCGCAAAACTATTTGAAATAAGCCACACGTCATGACGTTTTGTACCAAATCAAACATGACTTACCCAAACATACCTGCAAATTCAGATAAGTCCCCAAAAACAACTGTCACACCCCCAATTCTTCATGCAACACCTAAGCTAGTGGAAGGATGAAAAACAAGTACCACTACTTACAGATAACGGTCTTACTAGCACTTCACAAATTTCAATGCAAGATAATTGCTGCACTGATTTGGCACCATACAAAACACCCCCTACACCAAAATCTTATAATTTATAAAAATAAAAAACACAAATATTTGTATGTACTTCTGTCAGTTGCTCTACCACCTTATTTCTTTGATAATGCTCACCTGATAGGGTATCAAGCTGTTCAAAGAAAATGGCTGTTCAAGTTCTGGAGGCTTAAATTTGCTAAGGTAACCCAACATTGCCAAATCTCGTAGTATATTGCTATGGCATCGCATGTTATTGGAGTCCGGTTAATGTCTACATCAATATTGCCGGAAAGGGTGGGTTTATCCCCTTCAAGTGTGGAACATAGGTCTTCCGGTTGAATTTTATGGAAGGCTCTTACTGTACTGGATAAGTTGCCATTCCTAACCAGAGGGTCCCTGAGCTTTGGCCACTTGAACCTAAGCAAGTAGTGGTCGGACCAGACCAGAGGGTTAGGGGTCTCAACTTCCAAAGGACGGGAAGTGAAAATGTGGTCAAGATTATGACCAGCCAGATGTGTGGGGGCAGAAATAGAATGGGCAAGGCCAGATTCTCCAGAAGCAGAGAACTTTCTCTTGCATCTGCGCATTCCATGTGAAGGTTAAAGTCACCCAACACAATGCACATAATTAAGAGTTAAAGGGGTCAGGACATTGCATAAAGAGGATATAAACCCTCCTGAGGGAGCCGGAGGCCTATAAATAAGTGCCCCAGATACAGATTGTTTGGGTGAAAGGGAGAGAGTAAAGCCCAAAATCTCTGCACCAACTAGATCCATTGGGGGTAGATGAGTCGGAGTGAAACAATCCTTGTAAATAATTGCAAGTCCTCCCCCTCTACCCATATCGCGGTCTTTCCTCATAATCTTAAAGCCTTTGAGGACAGCTGTACAAATATCTGGGCCAGAGGAATCTGAGAGCCGCGTTTCTGTTGAAAATAGAGCATCAAAGTATTCGTCACACAGTAGGTCATGAATATTATCAGCATGTATCTGAAAGAGACACGTTAGTGACAGATTCCTTACCTTAGAATATCCCCAGGCTTCAGCCTGGATCCGGAAAGTTTTTGCTTAGCAGTACCCTTGCGCGTCGGTAGGCGGCGTCGTGCGGCTCCGCGTCCGTCGTCGGGATCACCGGGATGACGTCGCGGGCAGTACTTAGACGCCGCCCCTGCGCGCTGACGTCAGTTCTTCTTTTTCCGCGCCAGTAAGCGCCGATCCGGGAAGAGCAGTGCCCTAGTCATTTTTGGGTGATTTTTCACTGTTTTTTCTCAACGAGTCTCTCGACTCCGAAGGTGTCGGTAGGGATGCCCGGCTTCAAGCCATGCGACGCCTGTGGTCGGATGATGTCGATCACAGACCCGCATCAGGAATGTCTCTACTGCCTCGGCCGCGACCACGACACGAAGTCGTGCCCCGACTGCCGGGCCTTGCATCCGAAGACTTTGCGAGAGCGGTCTCGAAAGCTCCTCGAGGTCCGGCAGTCGGCTCCGCCCCACACCAAACCCCGGTCACGTGAGAGGTCAAGGGGCCGGTCGCGGAGTCCTCATCGGTCATCGGGGTCCAAGTCTTCGCACTCCTCCGGTAAGTCGAAGCATAAGAATTCGAAGAAGCGTCATCGCTCGACGACTTCCCCTCGCCGGTCTCGCGACTCAGCTGAGGGTCCTGTCGGCACCGTCCCCGCAGCTCTGGGAGTGCCTGTGGGGCCGCCGCCGCATTACCCCCCTTATCCGGGTTCGGCGGCGACTCCGGCCGAGATACAGGAGTTCCTGTCGGCCATGGCCCGCCTCTTCGGGCCTCAAGGTCCCCCCGGTGCGCCCGCGGGCCCTGATGGGGTTTCTCCGGCGCCGCCTGTCACACCAGCCTCGGCCCCGGCTCCGGCCCCGACCCCGGCTCCGGTGCTGCCACAACCCCGATCGATGCCGGTTGACCTGACGACACCTCCACCGGCGCCGATCTCTCCGGTGCTGTTCCCGACGCCGTCCGAGGCTCCGGGCGGCGTCGTTCCCCGGTTCTCTCCGGATCCGGAAACGGCGCCGGACCGGCGTCGCTCGATGCCGGCTCCGACGCCGATGAGACCTTGGGTCCCGCATGTCCCTCCTCCTTATTTTGAACCAGAGGAGGACGAAGAGAACTGGGAGGGGTCGGATGACCCTCTCACACAGCAGTGCGAGTTCGATCAGGACTGGGCTGAGGAACTTGGGGATGCCAGTGGTCTGGACACCTCCCCTGACTCTGGCATGCTGTCTCCTCCTTCCGTGGCAACGGAGGAGGGAGCAAACTTTGCAACGGTGTTGCGTAGAGCAGCTGGGGCCTTACACCTCCAATTGCCTACAGTGGCTGTCAGGACTAACCTCCTGACGGAAGTGCTTCAGCCGGCGGCTACCTCCTCGGAGCCACTGCTGCCGTTTAATGACGCGCTTTCCGACGTTCTTTTGGGCACCTGGATAGGAACGTGGCCCGACGCCATCGCCCCGGGCGACCCCCTGTTCCTCTCCCAACACCCAACTCCTGAGAGCTTGGTTGTCCAAGCCTCTGCTTCCCAAACCGCCTTCCCTACCGCTCCTCCGGATAGGGAATCCAAACGCCTGGATCAATTTGGGAAGAAGGTCTTTTCTTCCTCCAGTGCTGGCTTGCGGTCTGTCAACACCGCTTGCCTTTTGGGCCGATATTCCCACTCTCTGTGGGACTCGGTGGCGCAAGTTCTGCCCCAGTGTCCTGAGGAGGTCCAGACACTGCTTTCCTGCGCCATTGCGGACGGAAGAGATGCGGCTAAATACACCATTAGATGTGGCCTTGATACCGCCGACTCGCTAGGCAGATCGCTTGCGACGACAGTGGCGCTGCGCCGTCACGCCTGGCTGAGAACCACTGGTTTCTCGGGTGATGTCCAAAACACCCTTATGGACATGCCCTTTGATGGGGTCGGTCTTTTTGGAAACAAAGCAGACCATGCGCTGGAGCGCTTTAAGGACTCGCGGGCTACAGCCAAGTCCCTGGGCCTTCTGCTGTACGCCCTCCGCTACCGTCTGCTTTTCGCCCAGTCACGTCCGCTGCCCAGCCACCGGCCCGCGCAGCAAGCGTCTTCGCGTGGCCGAGGACGTGGCTCCCGCCGTGGCGGGTCAGGCAACCAGCGTGCGGGTCAGGCCACCAACCCCGCCCCGTCTGCGGCCTCCAAGCCCTCCTAGTCCTTCCTTTCAGGTGCACAGCACGCCAGTAGGGGGCAGGGTCCGCCATCACCTTCACCACTGGCGTACCATCACCTCGGACAGGTGGGTCTTGGACATTGTCCGAAGGGGCTACTCCCTCCCCTTTGAGACCATCCCCCCAGCCATGCCACCTCAATTCCACCGCATGTCAGGGGATCACTTGGTGCTTCTTCAGAAGGAAGTTGCGGCCCTCTTGGCCAAGCGGGCCATCGAGCGCGTTCCGACCCCAGAAGTAGGACGTGTTTGCTACTCCCACTACTTTCTGGTGCCCAAAAAGGACAAGGAGGACATGCGTCCTATCTTGGACCTCTGGAACGTCAATCGCTTCCTCCGGAAGGAGAAGTTCAAGATGCTCACCTTAGCTCAGGTCTTGACTGCCCTCGACCCTGGAGACTGGATGGTAGCGTTGGACTTGCAGGACGCTTATTTCCACATCCCCGTCCTGCCGGCCCACCGGCGTTACCTGCGGTTCATGGTGGGCCTCGAGCATTTTCAATTCACCGTGCTCCCCTTTGGCCTCACAAGTGCCCCTCGGGTGTTCACAAAAGTGATGGCGGTGGTCGCAGCTCATCTGCGCCGGGCAGGGGTCCAGTCTTCCCCTACCTCGACGACTGGCTGCTGAAGGCGGGCTCGTCCCAGGCAGTCGTCTCCCACCTCCAGACTACGGCCGAACTCCTGCACTCGCTGGGGTTCTCCATCAATGTGCCGAAGTCGCACCTGATTCCTTCTCCACAGCTCCTTTTCATCGGAGCAGTTCTGGACACGACGCAGTTTCGGGCCTATCCTCCCGAACGGCGAGTCCGGGATATTCAGGCTATGATTCCGATCTTTCAGCCTCTATCCTGGGTTTCGGTACGGATGACCCTGAGGTGCTGGGCCTCATGGCCTCCTGCATCCTGCTGGTCGATCATGCCAGATGGCATATGCGGGCTCTGCAGTGGGACCTGAAGTTCCAGTGGGCGCAGCACTAGGGCAACCTGTCCGATCACGTCCAGATCTCGGAGGGGACTGCAAAACAGTTGCAGTGGTGGCTCTCGAACCGGCAATGGGTCAGGGGCAAATCCCTCTCCCTTCCCCAGCCAGAGCACACAGTTGTGACGGACGCGTCCCTTCTGGGATGGGGCGGTCACATGGGAGAGGCGGAGATCAGAGGCCTCTGGTCTCCGGCGGAGTCCCGGCTCCATATCAACCTTCTGGTGCTCCGGGCGATCCGTCTTGCATTCAAGGCATTCCTTCCCTCTGTCAAAGGGAAGGTAGTGCAGGTGTTCACAGACAACACCACCACCATGTGGTACTGCAACAAACAGGGCGGGGTGGGGTCGTGGACCCTATGTCAGGAGGCTCTGCGCCTCTGGACATGGCTGGAACATCAGGGCATTTTCCTGATGGTTCAACACCTGGCAGGTTCCCTGAACGCCAGGGCGGACGAACTCAGCCGCAGGTGCATGATGGATCACGAAGGGCGTCTTCACTCGGAGGTGGCGCAAGGTCTCTTTCAGCAGTGGGGAGAGCCTTGGTTAGATCTGTTCGCCACCGAAGAGAACGCGCAATGTCAGCAGTTCTGCGCGTTGGAATTTCCAAGGCGGCACTCGCTCGGCGACGCTTTTCATCGCGAGTGGAGTTGCGGTCTATTGTACGCCTTTCCGCCTATACCACTTCTGCCCAGAGTGTTGAAGAAGATTCGGCGCGACCGGGCCCAAGTCATCCTTGTGGCTCCGGACTGGGCTCGAAGAGTTTGGTATCCCGAGCTACTCAGTATGAGCGTCGATCCCCCGATCCGTCTGCCTCTTCGGGAGGATCTTCTGTCGCAGCAGCAGGGGACAGTCCTCCACCCGAACCTGTCCAGTCTACACCTGCTTGCGTGGAGATTGAGCGGCGGCAGTTGATTCCTTTCGACTTACCTCCCGAAGTTTGTGATGTGATTCTGGCAGCCAGGCGTCCCTCCACTAAGGTGGTATACGCCTGCAGGTGGAACAAGTTTGTGGCATGGTGCACAGCAAAGGCTGTGAATCCCCCCTCTGACCCTCTTTCTGAGGTTCTTCTGTTCCTTCTTTCTCTGGCCCAACAGGGTTCTGCCCTGGGTACCATCAAGGGCTATCTTTGTGCAATCTCGGCCTTCCTCAGGCTCCCTGATCAGCCCTCTCTTTTTAAGTCCCCTGTTGTTAACAGGTTTCTTAAAGGCATTACACACCTCTTTCCTCCTGTTCCGTTTATAATGCCTCAGTGGGACTTAAACTTGGTTCTTACTTTTTTAATGTGCGCTCCTTTTGAGCCTCTGCATAACTGTCCTCTTCGTCTTCTTACTCTGAAGACGGCCTTTCTGGTAGCCATCACCTCCGCTCGGCGGGTGAGTGAGCTCCAGGCTCTTTCATGCAAACCTCCCTTTTTGTCTGTTCATCCAGACAAGGTTGTTCTTCGGACGCGTCCGTCCTTCTTGCCAAAGGTGGTTACTGCCTTCCACATTGGGCAGACCATCACTTTGCCCACCTTCTTTCCGCCTCCGCATCCTTCCAGAGAGGAAGAGAGGCTCCACCGTCTGGACCCAAAACGTGCGCTTGCCTTTTACATCAACCGCACACAACAGTTCCGGGTGGATGACCAGCTCTTTGTTGGCTACGTGGGCGCCAAAAAAGGTCGGGCGGTACACACGAGGACCATCTCCCGCTGGGTCATCTTGTGTATCAAGGCCTGCTATTCTTTGGCTAAGAAGGAGCCTCCTATTGGGCTGCGTGCCCATTCCACCAGGGCTACGGCTGCTACCACGGCTTTAGGCCGCGGTGTTCCGTTGCAGGATATTTGTCAGGCAGCTACGTGGGCCTCGCTGCACACGTTTACCAAACATTACTGCCTTGACAGCCAGGTCCGGAGGGACGGCTTCTTTGGCCGTTCTGTCCTCCGGGACTTCCTTGTCTGAATCTGTTCGCAGACCCACCACCGGGGTTGGTATTGCTGGGGTATCTATTCTAAGGTAAGGAATCTGTCACTAACGTCTCTTTCAGATGCACAAGTTACTAACTTGTGTAACGATATATCTGTAAGAGACAGTAGTTAGTGACAGATTCCTTACCGCACCACCCATCCTCCCCGTTCTGCGAACTGATTTCTAGGGTTAAGGACATCCCTTTCAGGGCCCTAGTATTTTTCAGACACCTATGTCAGCTTCTTGCATGGCTCTGCGTTCCTGGCGCGGAAAGTCGTGTACACAACTGACAGCGCGCAGGGGCGGCGTCTAAGTACTGCCCGCGACGTCATCCCGGCGATCCAGACGCCGCCTACCGACGCGCAAGGGTACTGCTACGCAAAAACTTTCCGGATCCAGCCTCACGCCTGGGGATATTCTAAGGTAAGGAATCTGTCACTAACTACTGTCTCTTACAGATATATCGTTACACAAGTTAGTAACTTGTGCTTTAGAAGAGAGCGGTTGTTAATCAAGCCCGCAACAAGCTGGGGACTGGAACATGATTGCGCCCTTAACGATGGGCCCCCCGCGTTAATCCTGAAATCATACGATCTCCATATGGTCTGAGAGAGACCAGGGGTGTAGGGATTAAGAGAGGTACACGTGGAGCCCAAGAGACAATCAAAGTGGTTGCCACCATAAACTCCTAACTTCATAGCCAAGCCTTTGTGATGGCTTGTTGTTATGCAGGCAGTTGAGATAAACTTGTTTGGAGAGTGGGCACCCTCTTCTGAGGAAGATACACCCTACTGTCTTGAGTTGAGTATTGATCACAGCACCTATGGATGTCACTTCTTGATCAGGGTCAAATTTGACTTCTTGTGTTTCACCAGCAGACCCACGTTCTGAAGAATAGAGCAGACTGTGCTGATGTCTTGTTATGCCTTAGAAGGGGAAGAAGATCACAAAAGCCAGTCATCAAGATAGGGTAAATCGATACCCCTTTCAAATGTAAAGCTGCAACAACCAGAGACAATACCTTTGTGAATACCCTCAGTGAGGTAGCCAGGCTGAATGGGAGTGCTTGAAATTGGTAATTGCCCTGAATAGCAAACTGAAAAAAGGTTTGGCTGTTCTGCTGATTTGGATTATGAAAATAAGCGTCATGAAAATCCAGGATTGCGAAGAAATCTCCTTCTGATAGTAAAAGAATTATAGTCTGAAGAGTTACCATTATGAAAGTCTCTACCACTAGGAACTTGTGCAGTTCTTTGAGATCCAATACTGAACAAAACGTTCCGTCTTGTTTTAGAACCAAAAAAAAGAATCAAATAGAATTGTTGGTGACACTGATCTTGAAGAACCGGAACCACTGCACCCTTGCGAAGGGGACTTTGAACATCCTGAAGCATTGCAGTGTACTTTACTGGATCTCTTGATAACACAGTACCTTCGAACTACGGAGTTGGAAGTTTCTGTTTGAATGGAATTTTCCTCATTTAGACAGTCCTATAGGGCTTGGAAATTTTTCAGAAGCATCTGTGATGCATAGCCGCATATGTATTTGCTCTAATAGAGAAATTAGTTGCTGCATACACTCTCTTGAGCGAACCGTCTATCTTCCTGTCCTCTATATCCATAAGGGTAGCATCTTCAGACGCCAGGTTTTATGTAGATGCTATCAAAGACAAGATAGTGTTCACCGTTTGAACTTGGGGGAAAATGTTCAGGAAGCTTATCAATTAAAAATCTCCTATTGAGAAAGCAGGGGATGTAAGATTTGTCAATGTCTTCACTCTTTATACATTATCCTCTTTATAACGTCATGCAAGGGAAGATTTGTCTGCTGGCACAGGTGTATACTGCTTCTAAAACTCATCTTCCAGTTGAGGGCTCTGCTCAAAACCCAGATTTTCCCTTATATGGTCCATCATCTCTTGGAAATGTCCCCCTTACACATATTTTGCTCTCGGTCCTGCATCGCCATCATCATCACAATCATCTTTTTGCCTCTATGGCTAATAGTTCTTTTTAATGCAGAGTCCACTGCTTGTTCTATAAGAGATTTCAAATCTCCTCTCATAATGTGCAGAACCTCCTCCTCCGGAGAATCAATGTTACGGGTCTTGCTGCGAGCCGTGCCAGATTCCATAATGAATACAGGACGTTTGTTGCACTAGAGCCAGCAGCTCCTTCCTGCTAGTGTTGTCATGGAGACCAAATCTGGAAACTCACAAGAATCCGACCTTCAAAACAATTAGCCAAGCGCCTAACTTGCACCATTCATGTAGACGGCAGTAGATAGGGGCGGGAGCACCAACAAGTGATAAGGCTCTCTCTCTGCTCCAGGCTGTGCACGTGAACGGAGAGCATGCCAACTGGTCTCTGTAAACTTCCAGCTTCCCTTAAGCATGGAATGAGGCAAAGAAGCAAAGTCACATATGCTGATACATACCGCTTTTGTTTGGGTGACTGATTTTTCTTTTACGGAGGCAGTCGGGGTCTGTCACTTGTTTAACAGTTTTTGTGTTAAGGGTGTCATCTGTTTGGGAACGCCAGGTCTTTACTTCATTTCTGAATTCCATGTTTGCAAATATGTTATATCTTTGCTGGTAGTGAGTTCCAGAAATTGTCTGTCTGAACAGGATTTAACACAATGGTGTGTTTTCTGCCAGGTTGGGGCGGACAGCGTAGTGAGTGAAATTTTGAGGGCAGTGTCATACTTGACATGTTAGTCGTTAACCCCATGGGCAGGTCAGGGGTCTTTGAGGAGTTAAATATGGCCATGGGTTGCTTCTGGGGCTTCAAGTGATACAGTTGTGTAGGTATACATTTGGTATTTGTCTCATTGCCGCATTATGAATTCTCAGTAGTCTTTTTATTAGGTAGAATGCAGTCCTAAGTAAAGTACACTGAAGTAGTCCAGAAGCAACAATAGCAATATCAGGGGGCTGAACCCTCTAAGGGAAACCTAGATGAGGTAAGATTTGGCTCAGGGTTTTTATGGTGAAGAAGGCACTTATGGTACAGAGAGGTGAGAATGTCCTCTTCTCATGTATTCAATTCTGCTAATTCAGTAACCCTGCCTGGACATAGCCAAGACTTATGATAATCTAGTATGTTTTATTTCTTGAGCTTGTTGCATTGCTGATTAGATTTCTTCCCATAGATTCATAAGGAATACATTTTTGGTCTCAAGCTGTAGTTATCGGGATTATCTGCATTGGCACCAAATGTGCTGCTCTCTGCTTAGCTATTTGCAGAATGAATTACTCAATTGCATCCTTCAAGAAAGAAGTCAAAGTACTCCTTATGAACAAATTTCTTCCCTGGATCCTAAGATACCCATCTCGATTCCTTCATTTTCCTCATTACTAGGGCATACCAACTAGTTTGTGTTTTCGACTTCTCAGTCCTGACACTACCCTCCCTTTTCTCAACACTACATAATCCTGCAGTTTTCTTGACTATGATATTTTTGTTTTTACTGGTTTGTCTCCTGTGCTCTCTGAACATTGTAAAGCATACCCTTTCTTTCCAGGTATTCCTTTATCCTGTATTTTTCTCGAATATGATATTATTGTTATTATTACTCTGCTCTCTATATACTTGTAAAGTGCTCTGATACCCACAAGGGTCATGTTCGCACTATAAAAAACTATCAAAATAAATACATTTGTTCACAATTTCTATATGTTTGATCCAAAAAAGAGAAAAACATTGGCCGAAATGCATCTGCCTTAACACTGCCCGATGTAAATTTGCCTTCATGTATAGCATATTACTTGAACAAAAAGTGTTGGAAGCTAAATTTTGTAAAGACACACAATTGTAGTCATTTGTAAGTTTGTTTATTCATCATTCAAAGTTTCCATATTGGTATTTCACATATATGGGTCAAATTTTCCCAACTTTTTAATTAGGAAATTAACTGATGTAGCCATTAAATTCATTTTTTTCATTCATTCTCTATCTGTTTTCAGTATTTTTTTATCTTTTCTATTTCCACATGCCAGCGATAATAAAAACCAACAGACATAATGCGGTCTTGTGCCAAATGCACTGTTTTCCTCTGTTTTGAGCTACTGTGACTTCACTCAGTTTGCAATTAATCTTTCACAGTTTACATGAACCGAGTATGTTATTGTCTTAATCTAAGGGGAATAATTTACTAATTTATATGCCCAACGGCTGGCTTACAACTCAGTAAGTGAAAGGTGTCAGTGAAAGGTTTCCATCACACTTAAGGTTAAAATGGCTGTCATCCTTTCTTTTGCATTCTTTCTAACTTCAGGGGCCTGAAATCAGTATAATGATAAAATGACGTAGATACAGTGGATAACAAGGTGGCAGCAAACAATCATGTTCACCAGTGTATGACTCAGTGGCAGGAAAAACCTGTTTTGGGACCACAGTCAGGCAGTCCTATTTATGCAATGGCATTTTGAGTTAAGAAAGGGAAAACATAACATACACTGTAGGTTTATAGCATTACATAGTACAATATTCCACATATCACAGATTAAGCCATTTTGTTATTAACTTCATGTCCTATGTATAACCTAGATGGTCTAAAGCAACATGGATTTATAAAACTATACAAATAAATCACTGTAACATCAGAATAAATCTGCAATTAATTTCACTTTGGGTTTCAACTAACACCATAAATTACTCATTAATTGTAATATCAATTTACCACAAACTGAATCCACGGAGTGAAAAATTGCCTCTGTGGAATATGTTGGTTTCAATAGATTGCTAATTTTTATCCAGTGAGATAATGTTTTTTTAAAACATTTATTGATTTTTCAAATAAACAAAATAACAAATTACATACATGTCATGTTACCCTAATATCAGTGTAGGGATCAGCAAAGCAGGCTCATAGCAGATAATTTTCCTTTTTCATCACCATTCAAACTAATAAAATATTCCCTCCATCTGGACAGAGGGTGTGACATATTACTTTCTCCAAGCAATACAGACATGTCTTGCCAGTCACTTAGATCTTTCTCCCGAATGTAGTTTGTACACATTTGTTTCAAATGCAGCTCTTCCACTAACGTCCGCTCGCTAGAATAATTTTTCATGATCTGAGTACATTACCTGGCTTTTTCAGTTGTGGATATTTAGATGTTTTTTAGTAGTTGGAAATGCATACAAATTTAAATACAATATTTCTTTCTAAGGATAGGGTGTAGGCCTAACAAGCAGTGTTTCAGTGTATGTGTAACTAACCACTGTGTCCCTAAATGCCCCACAACAAATTTCCAGTAAACCTCAACCACTAGGCACAACCACAAAATGTGTAGTAGATTGGCATAAATATGTCAACATCTTGGGCTGTCACCTAATCTTGCAAGCTAAGTTCTGCATAGTAGAGAAGGGGTAAGACATGCCCCTATGCAATATCTTACATTGTATCAATCAAAATTGTTCATTACTTGATGTTATTTAATATATCCTAGGACTTTGAGCCACTCACTATCCATGAGCTGCGATATTTATATAAATATACAAAGGTTAAAGTAACGTTATAGTTAGGTTTGATAAAAAGATGCTTTTGTTTTAAATAAAACCTTGGAAATTCACTGAAAAAAACCCAAAAGTTAAGGTAACTATTTCGTGACAACATTAACATTTTGAACTATTAAAAAAACACAGAAATTCACCAGTTACAGTTAACAGAGCTAAGTATAACTTGTGCTTCCGCCATGCACTGCTTATGACCTCACTTATTGCATCACTCATGACATGTTCTATGACATGTTCTATCACTGATGACATCTCAAATGAGCATCAGTACAGGCAGGGAAATAGGACACAAGTCTGCTTCCAGCCTGTGGGAGCCTGTTTAAATCTTCCGCCGGCTGGGAGCAGACTAAGGGCCTAATTACAAGTACGGAGGTCCACAGGCCACACCGTGCAGGAACGTGCTGCAGGCGCTGTCACAGTGGAGTTTGCAGCCACCATTGTGAAACCATTGCAGCACCGCTCGTCCACCATGGATTACAGTTGTAATCCGGCAGGCGGAAGGTTTACTGGCTTGGCGGTCCTGTCTGTGCGGCTGTGGCAGGCCGAAAGGAGGACCGCCAAACTCTTAATAAGGCGCTTAGTGTTTGTTCCTATTTGGCGAGAGATTTAAAAATGCTCTCGCCAGATGGAAGCAAACACATGTTTCCCTTCCTGCTGTAGTGCAGTAAGGGAAACGACTGTGTCCCGGGGGTGGGCCCCCTGGGACACAGTAAGTGAATCTGTCCTGGGGTATGGGGCTCCCGGGGCCATTAAAGGCTCAGGGAGGGAGGCCTCACGACCCCCCTCCCTTTTAATTAAAGTAACGGCCCTTGGGGATGGGGTTCCAAGGGCCTTTAGAAGGCTCGGGGAGGGGAGCAGCATGGCCACTCCCCTTTATTTTTTAATACGGCCCCATGGATGGTTCCCCCTCCCCATAATTATTACATAGGGCCCTGGGGTCTCCAAAAACGGCTCGGGGAGGGTGGCCACGCACCCTCTTCCCCTTCAGTAACATACCCGGCCTCAGGGGATGGGGTCCCTGGGCCCCACAATGGGCTCTGGGAGGGGGGTCCCTATTCACTCCCATATATATATATATATAATGGTGGCTGCCATTTTTTCTTTTTTGCTGCAATCCTGTGGGATCGCAGCAATAATTACTAATTGTTCCCTACCGTGCCCCCTTATGTAATTTATTTTTTAATTTCAGGACAGGGGACTAAGTCCCTGAGTCCTGTAATGACTGCCAGCAGCATTCTTCTCATGTTGCTGGCAGCCAATCCGAGAGCTCGCTCCCTCAGGAGTGTTCTCCCATGGGAGTGAAGTGGCCCAAGGCGAAAAAAGTTCCCTGGACCAATCAGAACACTCTATTTTTTTTAGTTGGGTTCGAGGAACTGAGCAAGAGTCTCTCAAACCGAACTGTCCAGAAATACAAATATTTTTGTACATTAAGTTCTTAAAACTACTGAACGGGTTTACACCAAATCACAAAAAGTACAATCTATGACCCAAGATATAGCTATCTGATAAATTTGGTCTAATTCTGTTCAGCAGTTTTTGCTGTAGCACTGCTTAAATAAGTCTATGAAAATTAGCTTTTTTTAACCCCCCCCTTTTTTCTCAACCCGTGCTTGACGGATCACCCTGAAACTTTCCAGGTAGGAGTTGATCTGAATTTTTGTTTTGGGAAAGTTTTGTGAAGATTCGTCAAACAACGCAAAAGTTATTAGCGAAATAAAAAACACCTTGCCTATGGAAAAGCAATCCTATATCGGGGTGTGTGTGTATATATATATATATATATATATTCACTGAAAAAACCATAGGTTTTAGGGACAGTTATAGTTAGTTGGACATTGCACTCGTACAAAACCCGTGAAATTCCCCCGTTATAGTTAGTCCAGCTAACTATAACTCACGCCCCGCAATGCACTGCTGATGACGTCACATATTACATCACTCATGACATGGTCAGTGACATCACTGATGACATCACTGATGACATCTCAAATGACATCACTGATGACATCACTGATGACATCATCCAGTGACTGTGTGTTTCTGTAAAGTTTAAATATTTTTAATATATATAGGAAAAGACGTATTGAAGAATGAGTGGGTGTGTAAGTGTCTGTATGGATGATTTAGTAGGTGCGTGACTGACTGTATAAGTGAGTGATTTAACGTATCTTACTGAAATCATGGGTTAGTGACTAAACTGGGTGAATGTCTGTATCCGTCTGTCTGTTGCTTTGTAAGTGGCTGCATGTGTTTGAGAATAGCTACATGAGTGTCTATATGAGTTATTGAATGCTTGTGTGAGTATCTGTATGGGTGCCTGAGTGTTTGTGTGGGAGGGGTGTGTGCGACTCTGTGCATAGATGTGTGAGTGGGTGATTCACTGGGTGGATGGTTTCAAGAGTGCATCTGTGATAGACTGTATGGGTGGGTAAGTGTGTGTAAGAGTGTGTTAGTGAGTGAATGTATGTCCCAGTGGTACATGTGTGAGTAACTACATATGTGAAAGGCAGTATATATGTGTGTTGGAGTATATAAATAGCTATAAGCAAGAGTGACTGATTGTGATAGTGGCTGTATGGATGAGTGTGTGCTTGTATCAGTGATTGTATAAGAGCGTAAGAATGTGCTAGTATTTGTATGAGTAAGTGAGCTGGTGTGTGTATAACTGTATAGGTGAGTAAATGGTAGTGTGTTTAATTATTTGCATGACTGACTAGGTGTGTGAGTACCTCTATGGATGAGTGGCGGTGTTTGAGTGTCTATATAGGAGTATGAGTGCATATGATAGTCCTGTACTGAGTGACCGTAAATATGAGTGACTGTTCGGGTGAGTGAGTGGATGTGTGTGTGTAGACCTAAGAATCAGTGAGTGGGTATGTAGTTATTGGTGTTGGAGTGTCTATGGTTTTGCGAATGGCAGTCTGTACTTTAGAGTGGGTGTATCAAAGGTTATATTAGGGTGTGAGAAGATGCATGAAATTATCACATGGATGATGTCATCAGTGATGTCATCAGTGATGTCACTGACCATGTCATGAGTGATGTAATATGTGACGTCATCAGCAGTGCATTGCGGGGGCGTGAGTTATAGTTAGCTGGACTAACTATAACGGGGGAATTTCACGGGTTTTGTACGAGTGCAATGTCCAACTAACTAAAACTGTCCCTAAAACCTATGGTTTTTTCAGTGAATTTCAAAGGTTTTTTAAATGCTAATTTGTAACTATAACGTCCCTGAAACCTATGGTTTTTTCAGTGAATTTCAAAGGTTTTTTAAATGCTAATTTGTAACTATAACATGTCTGAAACCTACGGTTTTTTCAGTGAATTTCAAAGGTTTTGTAAATGACAATTTTTAAATGTATTAATTGTTATATACATTTTTAAAATACTGATTTACTACATTTTTAGAAACAATTTTTTTTACATATTTTATTATTTAAATTACATTGTAATTACATTATACATTACATTACAAAAAATACTTTCTCAGAATGAATTACTTTAGTTTAAATACTTTGCACATAGGCAATAGACTTTTAAGTACAGTAGTTACAGTTGTTGCAATGTGCAACACATTTTCAAACACAATGCAACATTCAGCTCAATGTGAATTTCTAGTTAAATGCAATTAGTTACTTTATGGATTACTTTTCTAACCACAGGACTGGATCCTAGATTCAGTCCTGGCACATCTCCTGTAAACAGTTGAGTAAAAGCGTTTTGGTTACAGTCGTGATTTTTAAGGAATATTATTGTACTTTAAAAGTTGACACTTAGAAACTTTTTCTCATAGAATCACCAATGTTATCCTATGGAAGGAAATTCACTTAGCAGGTAAAAACTGTTATCGTTACTTTTTCTTACTCAGTGTTGGATCCTGGATCCAGCACTGGTGCATCTCCTGTAAACAGTTGAATGAATGCGTTTAAGTCATACAGGCGATTTTTAAGGAATATTTGTAGTTTGTGAAAATCGACACTGAAAGTTTTCTGCTGAAAACCAGACAATGGATTCCTATGTTAGAAAATATAAGGTACTGGTAAGTACGGTTAAAATTACTTTTCAGGGTCAGTGCTGGGCTAAAAGATGCAGCACTGGGTTCTCTCCTGATAACAGGTGAGTAAATTGGAATTCGTACTTTGGTTGATTTTAGAGGAATATTATAAAGTTCCAAAACTCCACACTTAGAAGAATTTCCAAGTGAAACCAGTCAATGTTAGCCTATGAAGGAAATTCAAGTTACCGGTAAGTACGGTTAAAATTAATTTTGAGGATCAGTACTTGGCTGAAAGATGCAGCACTGAGGTCTCTCCTGATAACAGGTGAGTAAATCGGAATTCGTATTTCGGCTGATTTTAGAGGAATATTTTAAAGTTCCAAAACTCCACAATTAGAAGAATTTCAAAGTGAAACCAGTCAATGTTAGCCTATGAAGGAAATTCAAGTTACCGGTAAGTACGGTTAAAATTACTTTTCAGGACCAGTACTGGGCTGAAAGATGCAGCACTGAGGTCTCTCCTGATAACAGGTGAGTAAATCGGAATTCGTATTTCGGCTGATTTTAGAGGAATATTTTAAAGTTCCAAAACTCCACACTTAGAAGAATTTCCAAGTGAAACCAGTCAATGTTAGCCTATGGAAGGAAATTCAAGTTACTGGTAAGTACGGTTAAAATTACTTTTCAGGACCTGTACTGGGCTGAAAGATGCAGCACTGAGGTCTCTCCTGATAACAGGTGAGTAAATCGGAATTCGTATTTCGGCTGATTTTAGAGGAATATTTTAAAGTTCCAAAACTTCACACTTAGAAGAATTTCAAAGTGAAACCAGTCAATGTTAGCCTATGGAAGGAAATTCAAGTTACTGGTAAGTACGGTTAAAATTACTTTTCAGGACCAGTACTGGGCTGAAAGATGCAGCACTGAGGTCTCTCCTGATAACAGGTGAGTAAATCGGAATTCGTATTTCGGCTGATTTTAGAGGAATATTTTAAAGTTCCAAAACTCCACACTTAGAAGAATTTCCAAGTGAAACCAGTCAATGTTAGCCTATGAAGGAAATTCAAGTTACCGGTAAGTACGGTTAAAATTACTTTTCAGGACCAGTACTGGGCTGAAAGATGCAGCACTGAGGTCTCTCCTGATAACAGGTGAGTAAATCGGAATTCGTATTTCGGCTGATTTTAGAGGAATATTTGCACAATGGTGAAGGGAGGGGCGGGGCCTCAGGTGACATCTGTGCAAACGCGCCCCGTTGCGCGTTTTAAGTTGGGGGATTAAGTCCCCTTGAATCCTGAGGGTCCCTAGGGGCCAACTAGCCCACCAGGAACCTCCAATATGCGCCAGGGGCTGCGTTGCAGAGACGTGTAGAGAGGCCACACCCCTTTTACACCTCTCTGCAATGCAGCTCTGTGGCGCTTTCTGGATGTACCTGTTGGGCTAGTTGGCCCCAGGGACCCTCAGGATTGAAGGGGATTTAATTCCCCATCTTAAAACGCGCCACGGGGCCTGTTTGCACACATGTCACCTGAAGCCCCGCCCCTCCCTTCACCACTGTGCAAACGCGCCCGTGGCGCGTTTTAAGTTGGGGGATTAAGTCCCCTTGAATCCTGAGGGTCCCCGGAGTCCAACTAGCCCACCATATACCTCCAAAAGCGCCACAGAGCTGCGTTGCAGAGAGGTGTAAAAGGGCGTGGCCTCTGTACACCTCTCTGCAAGGCAGCCCCTGGCGCATACTGGAGGTACCTGGTGGGCTAGTTGGCCCCCAGGGACCCCCAGTATTCAAGGGGAATTCGTTCCTCTCTGCAAACGCGCCAGGGGCGCGTTTGCAGAGTGGTGAAGGAAGGGGGCGGGGCCTGCGGGCCCGATCGTTTTTAAATTTTTTATTTATTTTTTCTCCCCTGAAGGGGAGCTGTGTGGCCCCCTTCCTTTTTCTTTTTTGGGCCCTGGGGACCCCATCCCCCAGGGCCTTACCCCTTTTTAAAATTACTTTAAAAAAAAAACGGGAAGGGGGCCGCGTGGCCCCCTTCCCTTGGCCTGTATTGGCCCCGGGGACCCCATCCCCGGGGCATGGCCTCTATATTTTTTTTTTTGAGGGGGCAGCGTGGCCCCCCTCCTCTGGCCATTTTAAGGCCCCGGGGACCCCATCCCCGGGGCCGGCCTTTCCTTTTTAAAAAAATTTTTTTGCTCTTTTTGGGGAGGGGGCCGCGTGGCCCCCTCCCGGGCCACTACTTGCCCCGGGGACCCCATCCCCGGGGCTGGCCCTCTCCGTTGGGGACTGTGGGGGGTCCCCAATCCCCCACAGTCCCGCCGGCTCCCCACGTCCCTTGGGAGCCGGCATTGCTGTTCCACATGGGGAGCAGCTGACATGCTGCTCCCCATGTGGAAAGCAATCGCTTTGGATATTGGAAGAGAGAGCAGGTTTCCCTGCTCTCTCTTCCAATATCCAAAGCAGTTTGCTATGGCAGGACGGGAGCCGCGAGGCTCCCGTCCTGCCATAGCAAACTACAGTGTCCCGGGGTAGGCACCCGGGACACTGCAGGAGCCGGCCCTGGGGGTGGTGGTCCCCAGGGCCATCAAGGGCTCCAGGAGGGGGCCGCGCGGCCCCCTCCCTACATCAGCACAGCCCCGGGAGGTGGTGGTCCCCGGGCTTCGGGGGTCCAAAACGGACCCCCATTTTAATTTGTTAGTGCCCCGGGGAGGTGGCGGTCCCGGGCGTGTGGGGGCTGGAGCCCCCACACAGGTTGTTTAATTTTTTTTAAAAAGCCCCGGGGAGGTGGTGGTCCTCGGGGCTGCGGGAGGGCTCAGAGCCCTCCCGCACCACTTTTAAAAGAAAGCCCCGGGGGTGGCGGTCCCCGGGCTTGGGGGGCCCTTGAGGCCCCCATACATAAAATAAACCCCCCAGCATGCCCCCGGGACTTGGGCCACCCGGGGGCAAATACAATCGAGCGCGGGAGACCGCGCTTCGATTTTTTTCGGCAGGATTCGCGCACCCTGAGCGCATCCTGCCGATTTTTTTTTTTTAATGCTTTTTTTGCCCAGGGGTCCTTGTGGGACCCCTGAGCAGGCCTAGGGGTTAGGGTGTTTCTACCCTGCCCCCTTTGTGCGTTTTGCACACTTGTTTCTTTTTTTTCTCGGCGGGATACGCGCACCCTAAGCGCATCCCGCCGATTTAAAAAAAAAAAATCTTTTCTGCCCAGGGGTCCTGTGGGACCCCCTGAGCAGACCTAGGGGGTCAGGGTGTTTCTACCCTGCTCCCTTTTGCGCTTTGCGCACTTGTTTCTGTCCCTCGGTTCTACCGAGGACAAAATAGCTGCCAACACTTCCTGAATCGGAATGTTGACAGCCAGCTGACAGCCAATTAGCATGCAGCTCGTGATCGGGACGGTGCGCGCAGGGTGCGCTGAGGGTACGCGTATCCGACGCGCCCATAGATATATATGTACTTTTACTTTTGATTTTCTCAGGAACTACTGAACGGATTTACACCATTTAAGCAAAAGGCACCAGTCTGAACCAAGGACTACCTCTTTGCCAAATTTGGTGTAATTCCGTTCAGCAGTTCGGGCTGTAGCTGCGACTAAAGGTTCCTATGGAAAAATGAATGGGGAAAACGCGTTTTGGGACCCCCTTTTTCTCGGCCCCCGCTTCACGTATCACCCCGAGACTTTTAGGGTAGGAGCGGAGCGCCCCAACAAGTTGGAAACTTTCACGAAGATTCGTCAACCGGCGCCAACGTTATTTCAAATAGAATGTCGCGGATTTCCTATGGATAATAGGTTGTAACTATAACTATCTACTGGCGACCGCCAGTAGATAATATATATATATATATATATATATATATTCCAGACGAAACGAAGTGATGAAGAAAGCACTCCACGAGCCCACTGATCAGGTATCAAATTAATTTATTTGTGCAAGACAAAACGTCCGTGGTCTTGGTCATCTGAGATATATATATATATATATATATATATATATATATATATATATATATATATATATATATATATATATATATATATACACACCCTATGGGCTATAAACCACAGTGAATCAGGCACTCTGACAGGAAATCCTTTCTACCTAATCCTTGAAGGCTCTGACATCTTGCCATGAAAACGTAATTACCTTGCCCTAATGCTGAGTCAAGTTTTGGGCTCATCAAATGTGAAAATCTGCACGTGTTCGGCAGCCCACCTCAATCCACCCAACAAAGCAGCCTCCCTCCACATTTTTTAAAACGTTGTAAAACTCCTAATGTTTAGTTCGGTCAAGAACAGAAAATGTTTCATTACCTTTAGATTCACCCAATTCCAGATTTCGAACATCATAGAAACTAGATGTGGGACCACTGGCCCTATGTTTTTCATTCATAGACATAAAAAAGTGGGGTATCACCATGGGAAACCTCCAGCAATATTCGACTGCTTTAGTCAATTAAGTAAGTCCTGCAGCTTTGAGGCCAGGTAGTAGCACTTAAAATCAGGGGGATCAATTCCCCCCTCATTGTGCTTATGAAATTTATTTCTAGGGCAATCACTGGGCCATATTAGATCTGTCAACATTGTATCTGTAAAATTGACTTTGGTAGCACCTGGCTCACTCCAGAAAAACATGGAGCCGTCTTGGGAGCAACATAATTTTTACCAATGTGACTTTGCCCATCACAGATATAGGTAGGGTTTTTCCAAAAGGGTGTTCAATGCCTGCTCTATATTGCCCATTTGGCTATTGTTATTCATGGCAGTGTTGGATATTTCTGGACCCTGAGTTGCCATTGCAGTCCCTGCACTGGCAATTAACTTTCGTCCTGGCGGGCCAGTGCTTCAAGCAGGAACACAGGTGATTTTGCCCAGTTCATCCTTAATCCAGATATGTTACCAGAGTTCTCGAGCAACTCAAGCATATACTGAACAGCTCTGACTAAATTCCTCAAGAACACCAAAATGTTGTCTGCTGATTAGGACACCACTTGCTTATTGTCATCTTTCTTGGTGGCCCAATCGATGAGATCATTCAAGATCATGCAAGAGGTTTCACTACCAGGACAAATAAAAGTAATGACAGGTGGCATCCATGCCTTATCCCACAACACAGATTCCAAATATTACAAATTACATCCACCATTCTAACTCTTGTAGTTGTGTAGGAGTATAGGAGCTTCATCCATTTCCGAATATACGGGCCATAATTGAAGCCCTCCACTACCTGGAACATATAGTCCCAGCACAGTGTATTGAAGACTTTCTCTGTATTGAGGGGCATCACTGCATAGCACCTCATTGTTAGCTAAGAAATATTTGTGCATAAGCCAATGGGCGTAAAGTAGTAATCATGTTCTTATGTGAAATAAATCGCAATTGATCTTGAGGCACCAATACCAGAACCATGTTAGCTAATTTTGTAACTTTGGTCTTACTGGGTAGTTTTACGTCTGAATCAATCATAGACAAGGGTCTGCATGGCTTAAAGTACAAAGTAATTTTTTCAAAAGAAGGATTTGTGCCATTTTATAAAACTCAGATGAGAGTCCATCCATACCAGGGATTATCACCCCTTGCATACACACAAGAGCTTCTTCCAACTTCTTCTTATTCAGAATGGCATCCAGTTGTTCTTTCATGTCATCGGGTACCTTCGGGAGACAGCCCCTACCTACATCCACTTTACCCGATCAGGGTATGAGTCAATATAGTCCCTTGAGATATGTATAGAACAGTCTATGATAGCATCCTGAATTTTCTGGGTTCCTCTTTCATCAGTTATATGTAGGATATCTTTCTTTCGGATTTCCTTTTCCAATAGCCATGCCAACATTTTCATTTATGTTGAAACTTTTATTTTCTACAGTGGCCCTGGTGGCCTTAACGGACTTCAGGACAATTTGTCAGAGGGCAACTCTGTGCCTACAGCACTAGGTGGTGGCGCCCCAGCTCCAGATTCCTGGGGTTCCCTTTGTCATGTGTTGCACAATCTCGTTTGTCTGTCCACTTTGTCCTTGATCATGTTTGCAGGCGAATAGTATCTCAGACGTGGCCTTTCAGTGTGAGGGTATATCATTCAGCTCGCTGAGCGCAGCAATTTGTTACCTGTATGCGCCACAGTGATGCCCCCTTCCCTTCTCTCCTCTAGGGTAGGGCTACAGATTTTGCCTAGCTGAGGCCCACAAAACATTAATAGAGGTACACCCATCTTCATCACTGAGACCCCCCTGCACCCTCCTTCTGTTTTCTTTAAGGGTTCCACAAGGCAAAAAACCACAGCGGAATGAAACAGGGACACTTAGTCTGCTAATCAGGAGCACTCAATTTTGCTGCATGTCCACTCTGTGTTTATCTCTCTTGGGACCTCATCTTCCACCCCTCACCATCTGGAAACCCTCCAACACAGATTGGGCGTGCCATGCGAACCCCACTGCTATAACAGAGCTGCGCAAAAAAGTCTCAGCCACGAGTAGGGTGCTCTGCGGTCAGAGTGCTCCTTGTGCCATCTTGTCAGTTTTTGGCAAAAAAATGAATCCTGGCTTCTCAGCAAATTTCAGCAAAAGTAACACCTTCAGAGTGAGTGACCAGTTACGGGTGTGATGACTATAAGCTGCATTTCACAGGGGATTGTTAATATTCAGTGGATGAGTCCAATGGCACAGGATAAATTGAGGATTTTGATGGGGCTTTGGATATGCAAAATTTCACCTCCTGTTGGCCATATAGCATGCCACCTAGATAGTATGGTTTATAGCGCAATCCTAACACTAAGTCTACCAATGGCTGATCATTATTTTCCTTCTTTCTGGGTAGACAAGAATATATGGTCATAATGTGGTTTTTACTTATGCTGATGACATAATATCTATTGTTCATTTACATATATTTACTTTTTCCATCTCTTTGGGTTTTATACTATTTAATCTCAACAATGAATTATGAGTGAGTGAAATATCCTATGTGGAAATAGTTACTCCTACCAGTCCCTTTATGTGAATTCAACCCAATACGTTTTGGGATTTATGCAGATGTGGTTTTCTTTTGTCTACCCTTTTCAGAAAGCCCTTTGAATGTTTTTTTTTGTTATTATCTTGACTAGATTAAGTCAAAGTCGGGAGACGATGCAGCTGAAAAACAAACTTACTCAACAAGAGGCTGAGCTAGATATGGTCAAAAGGCAACTAGGAACTGAGCGCTTTGAAAGGCAAGTGTATGTTTATTTATAATTATTATTTTTTGCTTATAAAATAGAAATATCCCTAACATCTATGTTGTACTTGGTCAAAATCATTTTTAATCATTAAGTATGGGGCATTCTGTGCCATGTGTATTTACAATTGATTTTCCTATTTACTGTTAAACTTGCAAAGTGTATTGTGTGTGGACTTCTGTCTCTATGCTGTGTTGTGTCTCTGTGAATGCACTATACAAAAGCTAAACCCATTGGCTTTGCCAGTACTTCATTTCTGAAAGAAAACAATGCACACTGTATATATTTGTGTGAGTACATGTAGTTTACAATTGTAACCAACATTTGCAGTTTCCAATGGACTGCCTATAAAAAGAACTAGAGTATTGAACAGCCTATGAAAAAAAGCAGTGAAGTACTTTTCAATGGCAGAGACGTCATATCCCTCCTCCCTCAGGCCTCAATTCACCAGGCACCCTTTTCCAGAGTTCCCGATTCAAAACACTGCTTGCAGCATCCGTTTACCAGCAAGCCTCTAGCCCCGCCCTCTGTCCCAGCCCCCTGGGTATAGGAGCACTGGATATAGCAACAGCAACAAAATGCTCCCATTTGTCAGGTAGAGGGGAAATAATGAATAAACAGGGACAGCGTAGGCATCACTTAATCTCTGCACACCTAAAAATAAAAAAAACTAACCTGACCTTGTGTAATGTAACTGGCGCTTTTGCAAAGTGCTTCAATACATTTTGGTCAGTCAAGTTTGCGCTCTATAAAAATGCCCCCAAAAATTAATCTGACATTGTGTAATGTAACTAGCTGTCATGTAAAGCGCTTCAACACCTTTGGGTCTCTCGAGTTCACATTATATAAACAAGCATCAGAGAAAATGTGACAGGAGTTGACCAAGCTGGTGAAAGGTCCAGAGACCGAGGCTCGCTAAAGCAGCAAGCAGCAAAGCGGGAGGAGTTTGGGAAAATCCTCGCACTTTGAAGTCAGAGAAAATTAAAGAGGTGATTTCAAAAACAGCGTCTGAAGTGCCTGACATTTCATCTCAGTTTTTGAACAAGATGGAGAGATTAAGTGACGAACGCTGAAGCTGAACCACCGAAGACGGGCACACAGTGACACAAGCAGGAATCAAAGAAAAAAATATTCCCCAATTGAACACATAAACACAGAAGTGTAATGTTAACAGTTATTGGGCAGTGCTCTGTGGGAGGAAACCAAACACAATAAGGAGGCACAAAGAGACAGGATTAATCACTAGCAAGCAAGCATTTTTAAACGACAATCGAAGGGATGAATAAAAAGGCAGTGGGCGGGCTGTGAGCCCACAGACTGAATACAGCATGTCTCGAAGAGACAGCGCATGTGCTGCCTAGTCTCAACCTAATGACAGGTTGGGAACCGTTTTTTCCGTAAATGCAGGAGCATACAGAAAAGAGATGTGTTTTTTCCAATTGGCACCTCCAAAATCATTCGCATCTATTTGGCTTTAAAAGCATGGTGTTATATTTTAATACATTCCTTTTCTGCTCCCACGCAAACGTGCAAGTTTGAACTCTTGAACAGAGTTCTCGGAGAATGTATTTAATGAGCCATGGTGAATAAATGTGATATAGTGTGTGTTGTACGCTCTATGTTCTGGTTTTATTGTACCACTCCGGCTCTTCCTTACCAAATGTTCCTCTTTTCAGTTGTTGCGAAGAATATAGGCGTGTTCAAAGGTATGCCTTGGATGTTAAAATGGGTGAGTGGTGGAGTGCCTGTTAGGGAGTTGGATGAGATTGTGGGAGCTACTGTAAATGATTCTCATGACAGAACTAAAGCAATTGTTGATGTTAACAGGGGCTCAAAAAAAGTTTAATTTCAAGTTGGGGATCTGATCCAAATGAAGGAGCCGGATCATGTCAGGAAAGGTGAATGTAAATATGGAGATCCTTTTATGACTTACAAAGTGTATTGAAACTCTGTCTGAATGCAGAGGGTGTAGTTAAGGTGGATCAGGGCAAAGTTTCAGAACTTGGTGGAATAAGGGTTATTGGAGAATGCCAACAAAACAACTACGATCTGTTATCCTTCTGTCAGATTAAGAGTTTGTCATTAGATATTTTTTGGCTTCTTCTGGTGGCTTTACATTTATTTGTTAATGTTATTTTTCTATTCCTTTAATGATTTAGTGTTTTTAACATGTTTCTATTTTATATTGGTACTTATTTCTTTCTTTCCTTTATATGATTGGATTTTTATCGTGCTACATATTTATTCATGTATCAATGCTAGTCTGTGTGGAAGAAAAAGAGGTAATGTTATTTTTTAATGCATTCCTGTTCTGCTCTCACATACGTGATGTGGCGTGGACAGAACGTTGGGTTTGGATTATTAATGTCAGCATGAGGCGGTTAGTATCAAAAGAGAAGACGTTGGTGGCAGCATCTAGGTGACTCGCTGTATCTCTTAAATAAAAAGTGGAGAGGTGTGGTGCAGCGGCCAGGGCAGCTGACTTCGGAGCACAGGGTTCACGGTTCGATCCCCGGCTCCGGCGGCAGCTCAGCTCAGCACCATGTGACTCTGGGCAATAGCTCACTTAATTTCCACTACGGGCCCCAGCGCCTTGAGACCCGTAAGGGTGAGTAGCTGCGCTACATAAAAACGGACTTACATTTTTTTACTAAAACTTACATTTTCACTTAACTATGTCTGGATTTCTCTTCTGGAATACAAAACATGGTAATTTAATACTTGATTAACAGATTACCAGTGTATAACCTTTAACACAACTTTTGAATTATTGATTTTTATTGTTTTTTATTTGCATTACCTCTTTTGGTACCAGATGGTATTTCATAGTGCTTTTGGGGCAAGTGGTGAGGGGGAAATAGCAGAAAGTTGAAACACTGAGCAAAATCATTATAGCCCGATACACCTATAGCTAGCCAGTGCTAGCAGGCGAGGGTCTACAGGTCATTCCATAATTTTCTGAGCTCCACCTCAAAACAAATCAGGAAAAGGAAGAAGCCTTAAAAGTCAAGAAACTTTACCTCAGCCTCTTTTATCTTTGGAGGCAGGAGAGGGAGAAGGTGTTGGGAAGCCCATCATAGGTGTCTGGTCAGGAGGTATTGGGTAAATATCTTGAATAGTTAATCTGTGCCTGGTCGAAGAGAGTATTTAATTATACACGTTGGCTGGTGGCTGTCAATGTAGGGAGATCAGGGTTCGTATAGTGTGGGCAAATCAACTGCAACAAAGAATAAGACCCTTTGAAATCCGCTCATCTTTGCAAGGAGGCCTGTGTCCATTTCATTGCCGTTATCACAGTATGAAAGAACCACAGCAAGGATAAGAGTGATTCATTCTTAAATGTGCGCTAAAGGTTGGATGAACACATTGAATGATAGATATAAATCAGAGCCGAGCCCAACATTTTTGGTACATGACGGTTTTGGGGGATGGCTCAAGGTGTGGGTCCACACTGAGGAAAACATCTCAATATCTCCATAGTCGAGGAACATAGTTTGTTTTATCTCTATTTTAGGCAAAGGTAATTGAGACATCCAGTGTTGCTCAATGGAGCGGCAAACCCTAATGGAGCAGGGGTATGTTTTGGCATCCTGATATTGTCCTGGATATTTTCAGCATGCATGTAATAGATAACATTGTTGCTAATAAGGACCGAAGTAAGGGGCACCCTATAGGCAATGGACGAGAGCTAGCAAAAGAGAAGAACCTTAATGCACTCAAGTTACATTTCAAATATTCAAGAGGAAAAGACCAGATTTTAATTGTTGGTTGCGCTATGAAATTAATGACTTAAACCACTGGAGAGCAGTTCAATTTGTTGAATGCCAGATGAGATAAAAGAATTTCATGGTTCACTATGTCAAATACAACAAACAGGTCAAGGAGGATGAAGTTCCCATTGTGACCCTGATTTATTGTAGAGAGCTATGCTTCCCAAACGTTCAATAATGTGGTTTTGGTACTTCCCCTGTTCTAAAGCCCGACTGAAAGATAAAAAAAATATTGTTAGATTCCCTGTAGCTAGAGAATTTCGAAGTGAACACGGCCTCAAGGATTTTGGCAACTGTAGGCCAGACATAAGCCTGTAGTTAGACAGGAAAGGTTGCTCAATGGTTTGTATATTAAGAAGATGGGTTATGACGGCATGTTTGACATTTTTGGTGACAATCAAAGATATTAGAGAGGTGTTAAGGCACCTAATGAGGATTGCTCTAATTGCAGAAATGTTTTTGAGTTGCAAGGATCTGATGGTTGGGCATTGACTCTCCTTCTGTTGGTCATGTTGGTGGTTTCTTTGGGAATAGGATTAAAAATGTCTGGCGGGTCTGTTGAGGTCGAACGGCATGTGCCTCAGAGTTGATATTTCATCACTGAAGATGAACATTAGATTATCGCAAAGGTCTTGGGATGGGGGCACTTGTGTTATGCTAGTGAAAGCTGTGATTTTATTTTTGGTAGACCCGGAAGGGTTGTTTAGATGAATTACTGGCTTAAGTGACTCCAGTTCAGAGATATGTCCTTCTGCTTTGAAAATGGCAGCTTTGACAACTGGTATTTGTGCATGCCGCAAGATGCTGTTTCAGTATGAAGAATATTTGCTTCCCATCACCTCTCAAGAACTCTACCTTTTCATTTTTATTTAATTTTAAAAAAATTAAGAATTCGAGCGTTATCAAAATATATTTGTTGCACTGTACCTTGGGGTGGTTAGCCCCCATTTTTAGAACACAGGATACCACCCGAAGAGCAGCAGTGGTAGTTACTAACATATGCTCCAGTGTGCAAGAGGGGTCATCTGAGTCAGTTAAGCTTCCTTCCTTTAAACCCTAAATTATTTTACCTGCTAGTTATGTTTTTAAAGTTTGCTAACCAGGAAACAAGAGGCGAATAAGGAGAATTCATCTTGTGTGAAAACAGCAGGTTAAGATTGGGGGCTGCATCGTGTGTGGGGGTATTGCTTTATTGGAAAGAATTCAGGTTGTCCAAGGTTCCACAACTCTTTGTGCCAAAGCATTCTGGGAATCATCAGCCCTGATGTTAAAGTCTCCTAGGGTGAAGGAATAGCTCGAAGTGAATATCACAAATTGTGTCAATTCAATATAAGCTTTATTCGGTATGTACAAACAACCATAAAAGCAATTACAAGTTTAAAATATAGCAGTTATGCATAAAACACTCCATATCAAATACATGTTGATCAATTATCAGAAGACAATGCCTTTTCTTATATTAATTGCTTTTAGAATAAATAACGCAACATTAAAACATTTCCCGGGATCATTAAGGGCAGTGAGTAATTTCATAGCAGCTTTATGCGTTCTCACATTGTATTCTATAAAAAGTGGTTTCAAATAATAACGCCTAAAATACAGATACAAATTACAATAGAGCATAAGGTGCATTGTGCTTTGCTTAGATTGCCCGTTACAAGGGCAGGGGGTAGAATCTAGGGGGCACATTTTCATCACCGGAAAAGCGACTAAATGGTGTACTATTCCTAGTCTCAGTCTAATCAATACAAAACAATGTGTAGGCTTAGTCACCTGAGTCAGATAATCTTGGACTCCCTTCCTAGATTCGATTGTTTGGTAAAATATAAAAGTTGATTGTTTCCCTACCACTCTCATACGAACCTCTGTTTTAGAAGTCAAAAATGCATCTTTAATTTCCTGTTTAGTTAAGTTAATCACTTGCCCCGGATTCATTTCAATGTTTTACTTAAATAATTTACTATATGTGTCACTAATATATTTTAACCAAGGAATACACAATTTTTTATCCAGGAGGAGGTAGTCCTTAATGATTGATTTTGTAAAGTTAGTTTCATCTTTGGCCCAGATAGATCTCCATAACAACAGCGGCCGCATGGCAACCAGATAGGCTAAGTATACTAGTCCTACTTCTTGATGTATTACTTCAGTGGACGCTGTTGGGGGTAAACTTAAGAGACGTTTTAAAATGGAGTTTTCTTCTCGCTGCAGTATCTGGCCACAGTTATGGTCCCACACCCCTGCACCATATAGGCCAGTAGCAACAGATCTAGCCTTATATATTGCTAACATTTCCTTGATCAGGTTATTGCCTAATTTTGATGCAAATCTAAAAAACCCCATATGCACTCTTAATCATCTTAGATCGAACATTGGTTAATTCATGTGTTCAATTCCCACTGCCCGAAAAGGTTACTCCCAGGTGGCAGAAAGTGTTAACAGTTTCTACAGGGGTGCTATCAATATAAAAAGTTTTACATTTCTTTGGTTTAGGACCACATATCTTAGTAAAAGTTTTTGTTTTGTTAATTAGCAGTTTCCTTGCAGCAATAAAATTCCTAAAATTATCAATTAATCGTTGTAGGCCTACCGGGGTCCTAGAAAGCAAAACAGCATCATCTGCATATAGCAGCACCGGTATATAACTACCGGCGAGTTGTGGGGCGTCCGCCTGGACTAATTGCAAATCTTTGTCGACCTCATTTATACATAACAAAAAAAGGAGTGGGGCGACGACGCAGCCCTGGCGAATACCTCGTTTTACATCAAAATTTGGTGTACACTCGCCCCGCTGCCCATATCGCACCTTGCATGATAGCATCTCATAATGCCTTGCAAGGAAACAGATGATCGGTTTAGGCACGCCAAGGTTAAGCAGAGTTGGCCAAAGAATTGTGTGCTCAACAAGATCAAAAGCGCTGCTAAAATCTGCAAAGCAAAGATATAATCTCCCTTCTTTGGCGCACGTATATTTGCCTATTAGTAATTTCAAATTAATGCATTGCTCTATGTTCCCTAACCCTTTCCTAAAACCATATTGCGCTGGGGAGAGTATCTCATTTTCATTTGCCCACTCTTCTAATCTCACTAATAATACTTTACTCATCACCTTTACTGACGAATCTAGGAGAGATATGGGGCGGTAATTTTTTGCTTCTGACTTATTGCCTTTCTTATAAATAGGACTAATAACAGATTGACCCCACAAGGGAGGTATATTCTCTGTTGCGGCTGTATTAAAAACCCTAGTAAGAATGGGCCCCCATAAATCTGTTGCAGCTTTATATACATCTACTGGGACCCCGTCCGGGCCCAGGGCTCCCCCCTCTGCTTCCCTTTAATCCCATCTGAACCTCTTCAGTTGTGATATTTAGTGGTAAAGCGGGCCAATTACTCTGTGCTACACTTAATGCCCTAGATGCTTCATAATCTGATGGATTAAGAATACTTAAGAAATGCAACACCCATGCTTCACATGTAACATGGGATAGCAATTCAGGGAATGAATCACACTTTAAAAATGGCGAATTCACTGTTTCCCAAAATAACTTATTATTAGCTGTATCTGCTGCCATGGATAGCTTATCCCAAGCTAGCTCCTGTAGCTCCTTTTTCCTCGCCTCAAGGACAGATTTATAATTGAACAGTAGATTTTTAATTAGTGCATTGTCTCTTGGTTTGCAGTGTAGGGCCTGCTTCACTTGATTTAGAGCTTGGGTGCAGGTTTAGTCAAACCACCCTCTACATTGCCTATTTTTTTCCCTAAAAGGAGCAGTCAGAATTCCATCAATAATAGTATTAATTTTGATAAAATTAGGTATCAACTTATCGGAGTTAACAACATCGTTAAGGCAATAAAAAATCTCCAAGCCACAATTTATAACAATTTCATGCAAACAAATTTGGGGTTCCACTCCCTCCCATTTAATACAGGCCTGTTAGGTCTAAATGGGGCAATATTAGTTATGGTACTTGGATGGACTATGGCTTTTGTACCCCAGAAGGGGACTGTCATAATACAGTTGTGATCGCTCATTGCTAGCTGGGCAACCCATGGGGAAAACACATATACGTAGCACTAGATGAAATTAACACATGATCGATGATAGATGCAGCATTCCTTCCTATAAAAGTTGGTATTAGGTTAATATCACGAGCACACTGTAACAATTCTAAATCATACTTGGTAATCATTGAGTTCAGGGCTCCTCCATAATCATTGTGTGTGAAATGAATATAATCATCACCCTCTTCGTTCTTAACCCCACATACTTGAGTAGCCAACAAAGGGCATATTTGAATATTAAAATCCCCGACCTAAGTAAGTACAATGTTGTTGTTAATAGAACTTAACAATGTATAAATCCCTTTCTCTAGCTCTAGTACAATACTACTGTGGGTTGAGTCAAACACTTTATTATAATAATTAACCACAACCACATCTCTACCATCTTTACAATGTAACCACGTGATTTGAGAGTGCGCTCCTATTGTGACAACCCTCTTTACAATTACCTGTAACTTGTTTGAGACAAGGATCAGGAGCCCCCCTTTCGCTCTTCCAGCAGGAGATGGTACTGCCTGTAACCAGTGTGAGGAGAATCCTTCTTTATAGATAGGGTCAATGCACTAGGTTTCTTGTAAATAAATCATGTCTAGTTCATTGATAAAATCTAGCCATCCAAATAATCCTGTTTACTTATTAGACCAGCAATATTCCAAGTTGCAATTTTATATCCATTTTCTACTTCAATCCCTCAGTTAACAGTAGAGGACTCACGCTCGCTATCCTTATCCTCGTTTTGGTTAAAAATAGCTAAGGGGGTGTTCTCGATATTTGTGGGGGTGCACTCGATATTTGTGTAGTCAGTTCCCTAATCTTTATCCGGAGAGGCAATGGCGTCTAGGTACACCACACCATGGTCAGCTTTCCCATCTTTAGCGGTAAAGATCTTAGCACTGAGGGGATAGTCAACTTCTTGTCAATCATTATCTTGCAGGGTGCTCAGGGCTTGATATCTTTTCGAGACCGGCAATACATATGGGGGATGGATTTTGAAATCTGGGGTCATACGTAGACGACCAGACCCATCTTCCCTGTATTGGTTCAACCTTAGATGCCTATTGAAGAAACCAAGAGGTTGTAATGACATATTCTGGTCGAACTGAATCGGTGGGATTGCTCTATCTAGGGTGTTTCTTGCCCAGCTTGGATTTCTAAAATTAATAATTATACAGTCTCCTTTGAGATTCTTCCGTAAGGGGCCAATCCAGCTCACTCTTCGCGTTAATAGTATCTGGTCAGCTCCTGCCACCGGTTACCCACAATTCCTATCTAGCCAATGTACCACTCTATTCTTTAGAGTGTGATGGGTTTCCTTCTGGCCTGGCTGCAAGGGGGGGACATTAACTAGGACTGCCACATAAGGGCAGCATTCAGGTGGCAAATTAATAGAAACATCAACTCCTGCCTCGTATGCAACATTATCTCTCATCTGGGTATATTTTACAGGGGGTTGGTCCAGATCAGGTCTGTGCCTTTGAACTTGCTGGTCATGATTTGTCAGGGCCTGCTGTCTTACAGTAATATTTGCTGACTCATTTCCCCCGTATTATGCCCTACAATTATTGGATCGTTGATACCCCCTGCTAGTTCTCTACTTGTCACCTTGTTTATTACCTTGTCTGAGGGAACAGTTACCTGTGGCAACTGCTTAAGTGCCCCCCACCCCCTTATTACATCCTTCTCCTTCTTGAGGTTAGTACTGATGTTCCTAAGTGAGCCACTAATCTTGGCCATCTCACAGGACAATTTATCAAGTTTTTCACAGATCAGATTTAACAAATCCTCTATTTTAGATACTATAGCGGCTACTAGTTGTGCTGTTTGCATATTTAAGGGGGTGTCTGGGTCAGTCATGCTCTTACTGGCTGGGGCTAAGGGCCTCTAAATGGGTCCTTTCTTGCCTTTATTGCCTCCCACCATTACTTGATTCTTCTTGCACCCTCTCTTCCTCTTTGGGGTCGGTGGTCCATCAGATGTACGAGTGCATAGGGAGTCAGTTTGTGTAATGGGCTCTAGCTCTGTTGCACTTTGGGAGACCCCAGAAGCCTCATGGATCTCAATAAGATTTACTTCCTCCAATTGCGCATTCCTTTCTGGTACTAGCCCGCTACCATCACCTATTTGCCCTCCAACCACCACACCTGGTCCCAATGACAGTCGACGTTCTGTCCTATCTATTTCTTCAGTAATCGCACTAACAGCTTGTACCAAATATGAGTCAATAGTTGTGCATGAAATATCGGTTACTGAGTTTTGGACATGTGCCTTGCGTTTAACCATTTCTATCTCTTAAAGATGTATTATATCCAACCTTAGAAAAGGGGCTGCCAAATATAGTATGAAGTATAAAATACTATACAAAAGTGAAAATACAAAAATAGGAAAAAGAATGATTTACGCAATTGGCAAAATCAGAGCGAACTATCGACAATCTAAAACAAATTGCGGTAAAATATGCTAGGTTCTTAGGGCAAATTGAGGTAAAGTCAAATAAAAGGAGGCAAAGGTGTCCAGGAGTTAGGTGTTATACACGGTACCTTCCACGTGCCTGTCCCTTGCTTGATGATACACAAGATATCCGGCCCTTCAAGAGTCCTGTTCCACTTTTTTTTAAAGCGCCGGTAACTTCCGGCGTTGTATCATGTTCGAGAGATCAGCTGGAAAATATTCAGTTATTTTTTAGGAGTATGGTGTATGAAAATGAAGAATATTGAAGGCAGAAGGCATGTTGCTATTTTTATGAGCAGATATTTGAAGGATTTATAGAGTGCGTTCTGAATTCATTGCAGATCATGTGACATTGGTGACTAAGTTCTATTCTTTCTTCATGACCAGTTTCTCGACTCTTGAGGAGGATATTGTAGCCATCAAAAGGCTATGCAAAATGATTGGTGTTGTAGAAACAATGGGCCATGTTTCTGTGAATAGCTTTGTTATTGATTAGTTTTGTAAAGCTATTTTTCTTATAGTTAAAAGAAAATCCGTTTTGTTTCAGGGAGCGTGCAGTCAAAGAACTCCGGCGCCAGAATCTTTCTGTTTCATTCCAGTCAAGCTCATTAAATAAATCCCTGAGCCCTTCTAGCCGCTCACCTGATCGTAGCCACCGTTTACAAGAATGTCGCACAAGGTCTCCTGAGAGATCATCACTGGATAGGTGAGTGAGTACAACAATCCTGTTGGGCAGTTGTTTTTAAGGATGCTGGGGCTTATTTACAAGCGGCTTGCGCCACCGGTACTTCACTTTTTGCCATATTAAAAGTGACGAACCGGCGGCGCAAGGGGCTTGGAAATAAGCCCCCCTGTGTCATGAAATACCCTTAGAGCAGTGGTTTAAATGGGAAAAAATAAGTGCAGGTACTCATTAAAATGCGCTAGAGGTGTAGTGAGGGGGCGGGGCTAGGGGCGGGGCTAAGGGCAAGACATGATGATACTTAACAACTTCTATATTAGTTGCAGCACATACCAAAGCACATGAGAAATGTGTTTATATAAACAAAGCAGGTTAACTCATTACACAAAATGAAAGAGAAATGGAATAATATGTTAACAGTTCCTTTTTTTGCAATAGTTGCACCTTCTTAATGTCATACTGTTAATTGCTGTTAAGCACAATACTATATATTTTTGAGCACGCGAGTAGGAAGAAACTGCAAATACCCCCACATCGAATCAAAGCTCTTATGGCACCAAGCAAATGAAGCAACTCATTATGACCCTCCCCAGAAGATATCTCTTGTCTCTTCCATCGATCTATCCATTCATCCTTTCATCCTACCATTTACCTGCTGATGTCCACCATTTAACATTTACATTCTATCGTCTATTCAGTCTTTCATCAATCATTCAGTTTTTCACCATTCCGTCTATCCACCCTTCATATCCAAACCTATCCATCCATCCATCTCCAAACCTATCCATTCATCCTTTCACTCATTCATCTCTTTATCCACCCTTTCCCTCATCCATCAATCCTTTTGCTCATCCATCAACCCTTTCACTCCTTTATTCCATCCACCCTTTCACTTAATCCCTCCTTTCAGTCATCCATCATCCACCCTTTCATCCATCCTCCCTACCTTTCATTCATCCATCCAATCTTTCACTTATCCAACCATCATCCGCCCTTTTATCCAATCATCCACCCTCTTTCACCCATACATGCTTTTACTCATCCATCCATGCTTTTACTCATCCATCCATCTATTCATCCATCCATCCATACATCCACCCTTGCTCACTCATCTATCCACTCACTCACCCACCCTCCCTTTTACAATATTTATGAATCTTTGTCGCCGAGCAGATATGTACAAACAAAGTGCCACCTATTTTCTTTAAAATACCCACTGAGAGTGTCTGGATTCTCTCTCTCTTTCTCACTTTTTTTCTTACAAAAACAGGCATACACACAAACATAGCAGACACACAAAAGACTAAGGTAGATGAAAGCCATCTTTTCTCTTCACCTACCATGGCTTTTTTAATTGCCACCAGGGCCGGACTGGCCGTGGCCTGATTGTCACTGCCAGGGAACTGACATGATTCCTGTGCTTGCAGGAGATAGTGTGAATGTGATTGACAGCACAGGGCCTGAACGGACACCGCTCTGTCAAGCACAGCCTGATTGTGAGCACCCGACATTATTCAAATGAGCCCTGCTGAATAGCTCAGCTGGGGCTCAGATCAGGGGCTCAGAAGCGGCGCCTTGGCTGCCAGAGACACGTCCCACTCCTGCTCACTAGCACAGGCATCGTGACTTCCATTATGATTTTACATCTGATCATATAAGGCGCCCCTATACCGCTGTTGTTTCCACACCAGTACAGGCATGGATCCAAAGCACTTGCAGGAGCTTCCATGATGTATCTGTTACCAATGGCACTAGTCGGTTTTGGTACAAAGCTATCTTTTTCAGCTTCTAAGACTTCTACAGAACCACACTCCAGTTTCAGCTGTGGTGTTTGATAGGTTGTTGGTGTCTGTCTCCTCTTCGAAGTACAGTCTCAATTTCAGTGGTGCCAGTCTTGACGTCTGTTCCAACTCCGTCCAGCCTGCCTGAATCAATTGCTTCCTGGCGGTGAGGTCACACCAGAGGCGCAACTAGAGTCAAATTTCGGGGTGGGGGGCTAAGAAAAAATTTCGGGGAGTGGGGGGGGCTGATTCTTCAACCAAAAGGCAGAGTGGAGCTAGCTGCAGGGGCTCTAAGAAGGGGTGAAGCACATCAAGCCTCATTAACAAGCAAAAGGTCTTCTAAAGACCTGTGAAGTGCTCGGGTGCGGCTGTGTGTGTGCCCGGGAAGCTGTCTCATCCCGGGCTGCCACACACGACGGGGGGTGGGGGGGCTGAAGCACTTTGAGTCCAATGGGCGTTGCGCGCCTGGGTCACACGTTGCTCTGCCTTGGCGCCATGGCGTCACTGCCCTCCTTGTGAAATCACCAATAGGTGAGCATGCGCCGCAGTGTAGAAATGCGATGCATGCTCACATGATTATGTGTGACAGTGAGTACCGGTACTCTATTTCATAACGGAGAAGTGCCGGTACTCTTGGGTGGGGGGGGGAAAAAGAAGTGCCGGTACTCAGTACTAAAGCACTGCCTTAGAGCCTTATTACAAATGGGTCAGTGTATTCCAATACTTGTGTAAACCCCTGTTTGCGTGCAGGTCAGTGCTTTAAATGGGCCGGCACTATCCGGTACTGAGTACCGGTACTTTTTTATTTTGAGAGGGAGAGTACCTGCACTTCTCAGAGAAATGCTATACTTTTAATTGGATAGTACCGGCACTTCCCAGAAACAAGCAGCTACTCTGTTACAGAGTACCTGCACTTCTATTTTTCCACTTCAAGCACTGGTGCAGGTCGCAAAAACGGGATGGGAGGTATTTAACGCATCCGATCGATAATTATCGGATACGTTAAGTACCTCAACCCTCATTACATTTCGCCATATCAAAGCTGCCAAAATTTAACAGGGGAAAGGTGTATGGTATTTACCATACAATGTGGGTTTTGGTGTGTTAAACACCAAAATCTGCATGTTATTCCTTGGAAACTTGTACTATGCACCATTTATCGCACCCGGTGAATAACGTACCCCGGGGTGTCATTATTTATGAGGTGCGATAAATAGCACCTTAACTCGTGATCAGACTCTGTGTGTTTATTTTCAGCTGAATCCCCCAACCGTCAATTTCTAATGCTGGAGATAAGTGTGTGGTACATTCCTAAGGAAATGCTGCCATTTGGTGAAAGAGGCACTCAAGTCTCTTGTGGATCGGAATCACACCCCTGAAGGAGGATCCAGTCCCTTCAAATCATTACATCTATAGAACACTCAAATGAGAAAATAAATCCCATCTACTCCATTCCCCATCGTATGCTGTCAACATTATACCAGTTATACAATCTCCGTAAGTGCTTCATCCACTTATGCTCGATCACAATGAACCTGAAAATTCTGTTTTGTGCACAAAATCCTGTTTTTGCCCAGCGGGTTATGAAGGAAATTATGGGTGCAAATTGCACACATGCACTGTCTGCACATGCAATAATGCGTAATGGCATGCTCTCTTTGTGCGTTCCTCATTCCTGTATAATTGTGCACTCTCTAATTTACAGTCCCCTTGTGCTATCGCAAATGTGTTGAATTTATACCACAACCTGTGACCGTGATCAGGCCTTTAATATCCACTTGTTCTTCCCATTTACAGCTTCAAACCATCACACGCATAAACCCTACCAAGTCATTTACCCATATGCTCCCACATCACTAACCACAAACCAACCTTTACTTCCACCTGTCACATCAACAACCAAAATCCAATCCTCCCACTAACGCCTTCTCTAATCATCTCTTACAGAGGCTATCTGTTTCCTCCATCCTTTCAGCTCTGCATTCTTTTTGTACCATACCCTCTAATTCTGTCTTGGAATACATATTCTCATTATATCCTTATACCCAGTCCTGGCCACATTCTTATGAAAAACAATACTAACATTCTAAGACATTCCTCCAACTCATCATCTACTCAAATCCCATATTTTCAACCCCCTTCAATCCTCTCCTGCTCTCCCCTGATCCTTCCGTCCTTCAAGCCTTGTTATGTTAGTTATGTTATGTTAGCTAGTATTTATAGAGCGCACGGCTACTCCCAGGAGTGTCCCGGCGCTGGGAAACATAGACCACATAACGTCAAACAAAGCAAACCATTGCTGCGAAGCTCACAACTGAAAGAGCCACGTTTTCAGACTCTTCCTAAAAGTAGAGAGGTCAGGACTCTGTCTAAGGGAGAACGGTAGGCTATTCCACAGCCGAGAAGCCACTGCTTGGAAAGATCTACCCCCTACCCGGGAGTGCTGAATCTTCGGGGCAGAGATCAAAAGCTGGGAAGAAGATCTCAAAGTCCGCTGTGGAATATAAGGTTGGAATCTATCCCTAAGGTAGGGGGCACCAATCTGATGAAAAGCTTTGAAAACCAGGACCAAGGCTTTAAAATGTATTCTTTTCCGCACCGAGAGCCAGTGTAGTGAGAGCAGAAGCTGAGTAGTGTGAGTCCTGGGCCCTGTCAGAAAGATGGCCCTTGCCACCGCATTCTGAATCACCTATAGTCGGCCCAGAAGATAATCCGGAAGGCCGCGATACAGGGAGTTTACATAGTCCAATCTGGAGACCACCAGGGCCTGGACCACTGATTTTCTGTAGGGGGCTGAGAGCAAGGGGAGAAAATTCCGCAGGATTCTCAGCACCCCGAAGCAGACCCCGGCCACCGATTGGACCTGGGCCTTCATGGAAAGGGCCGCATCCAATTTAACCCCTAGATTTTTCACGGTGGTAACGGAGGACGAAGGGGGGGACATGTCCTGAGGCCACCAGTTATGCCAGGCTTCATACGGTCGGGGGCCAAAAAAAATAAACTCTGACTTCTCAGAATTACACTTTAATTGATTACAACTGAGCCACGAGAAGACTTCAGAGAGACAAGAATTTATTAAGTTGCCGTTAAATTCAACACCCTTCTCGCACGTAAACAACAGTTGGGTGTCATCAGCATATGACACTATTTTGGCTCCAAATTTCTCGGCGAGAAGGGTGAGGGGGGCCATATAAACATTAAAGAATGTAGGGCTCAATATTGAGCCCTGGGGGACCCCTACATTCATAGGGGGGATCGCTGCGGCAAAAGGAGGAGACCAGATGGTTTGGGAGCGGTTACCAAGTAAAGACTCACACCAACTCAATACCGTGCCACCAATACCGCTCTCCCTGAGTCTTTGCAGTAATCTATTATGGGGCACGGTATCGAAGGCTGCAGAGAGGTCCAATAATACCAAGACCGCATTACCTCCTCTGTCCATCGTGGCTTTAATTGACTCCACAACTTCTAGCAGAGCAGTTTCAGTGCTAAAGTTAGCTCTGAAGCCTGACTGGCTAGAGTGAAGCAAGTGATTTGTCTCCACATAATTCGTTGTGACTTCATTAACATATTTCTCCAAAACCTTGGAGAAAAAAGGCAGGAGTGATATGGGCCTATAGTTACTGGCCGCCTCGGGGTCTGCTGAAGGTTTCTTTAGCAGCGGAAGAATTTTAGCATGTTTCCATGTTTGTGGCATGGACCCTTCCCGCAAGGCGGTGTTCAAAATAGGCTTCACTATCGGGTTGATCACTTCAGCTATAGAAGATAGAACTTTGGCTGGACATGGGTCCGATGGAGAGCCAGACTTCAGAGTTTTCATGAGCCCTAGAGATTGCTCCAAGGTGATCGCCGGGAACTCCATAAAGGAGGCATCGGTGCGGGGACACACATCTGGGGGAGGTCCCCCGGTGGCCTCCGAGTCCGACGACTGAACTATAAAGGAGTCCTGGATATTTTTAATTTTTTCATAGAAAAACGAGCCATGCGATTGGTCCAGTCGCTTGTGGGGGCAAAAGGTAGGCTGATTATCGTGGGGGAGGAGAAACTTTTTACAATATTAAAAAGTACTTTGCTTTTGTTACCCCCCGAATCAATTTTTGCAGTAAGAAAGAGTTTCTTTCCCTTGCGTACTTTCTTATAATGTTGTTTCAGCGCAAGTTTATAGGTCAGTTTATCAGTGAGACTATAATTTCTCTGCCACTCTCTTTCAAGATGTTTACATGCCCTTTTACTTTCCCTTAGGGCTTCCGAGAACCAAGGAGCGGAAACTCGGGTAGGTTTAACAACCTTCAAGGAGGGAGGGGCAAGTTCCAGGGCCTGGAGTTGAATCCAGCCCTCTAAGGCCTTCTCCTGGGAAAGGAATAACTCCTGTATGGTGTGCAGAATATGTTCCCCCCACCTTGCATGCCTGACTGCATGTATCTGGTATCCTCCTTTTTATTTTAACCCTTGCCTCACATTAATCTAGTGTGTGCACAGAGGCTTAGGTGTGTCCCTTGACATGAGTGAGGTTGTGGACATGTCCTGTGACCTTGATGGGCATACCAAGAGTGCCCTCCTTGTACTGGCAGCGGACTACTGTCCATGTCATGGGTTTAGCACATGGAGTGGTGGTGGCAGCACACACAGGTTTGTGATAGCTGTAACTTTTTAGTTTGAGCCTACCAGACAGTGCTAGTTGTTTGGCTGCAAAGACCTATTGTGAGCTTACCAAGAACTTGCAGGGGTTTACAGGCTACCAACTGCTTGCCATTGGTTTGCTTTATTGTAACCCATTTACTTGCTTGTTACTTTATGGCTGTCTTTGTCCCAGCTTGTCCATCTTGTTTTTGGCTCCCTCATGTTGCTAGGTCTCTCTCGTGTGCTTCTCCCTCACTAACCTCCCTACCTCCATCCCAGGCGCTTTGTCTGGCTTTCTTACTTATGTATTTTTTTGTTGGGCCGACTTGCTCTCATTCATGCACTGCGGTTTTCCCCTCACGGACCACTCCTCCCCTGCCCCCGATGTCCGTCGTCTTTTTTTAATATAAATATTTTTATTTTGGGGTGGGGAGGGGGCAGGCAGTAAGTTGCTGTCGGTCCCACTGCCTAAAAAAAAGAAGGAAAAAAAACGCTTTTGCACTACTTTCATTTTTTTATTTACGGAGGCATTTTGGATCTGTAAATAAAAAGCAAGCATTGATAAAGCCAATAGGTCTTGCCTATGTATTGGATTTGTCAATGATTTTAGTCATGTTGCACTGCAGTCGCATTGCTGTGCAAAATAGCTAAAAACATTGACAAAGCCAGGCTTAGGCGAGGCCTATTGGCTTTGCCAGTGCTTGTTTTTCATATAACTTTCAGCCACACTACTGTACAACATGGCTAAAAGACATTGGCAAGGCCAATAGCTCTCACATAGTTGAGACCTATTAGTTTTGCTACTGCTTGATAATGGCTCTGCTTTAACCGCTTTCACATGCAGATATAATCAGGGCTTGCTCAAAGTGCAAACAAGAATGACATGTTATCATTAGTGCTTCAAAAATAGGAGTTAAAGGGACACCACTGCCACCTGCTGTCCTGGTAAGTCGGTGTAGATCAGCAGGTTAATGCAACTTCTTCAAAAACTTGTCTGCAACCAGAGCCAGGTTGTTTGAATCCTAATCCTTTGGAAACTGATAAAGTAAGTCGTATTGTAAAATTAGAGCAGAGTCTCTCCCTCCAGACTTGCAAGCCTAAAGAGAGGTATGTCTGGGGGCAAAGTCAGAAACACATCAGAGTCATCTTCTTAAAGGTTGGCAGGACCGGAGCAGGGTCAGCCAGTGTGGTGGAAGACAAGTGAGTCACATAAAACTCACTGAACCTAAAACAAATCTTTTACTTCATTTGGGACTTATGGATCAACCAGTAGTGGCGCTTGAGTCCCGGGCTTACCAACCGTTCTTGTTTATGGAGTTGTAGGGTCTCCAGGATTAAGAAAAGGACTGTAGACATTAACCTTGCTAATCTTGAACAGACTGAAAAATCAAAGGAAATAAAATGGACGGGGCAAGCAACAACATGGAAAGGGAGCAGGAGCGAAGGGGCAAGCAACAATGTGGGAGGGACAGGGTAGCAACAATGCGGGGAAGGGCAGAAGGCATGGGCACAAGTAAAAGAAAGAAAAGTAATGCTGTACATCAGTGCTGTACAGCAACTTGACAATGCTGCACATCATCTAAGCCAAAGGGTCACAGAGGTGAGACCTATTGGCTTTGCTTGTTATCTGTTTCACTGGAGTGGAGGCCTACTGGCCAACTTGTGTAAAGTTCTGCTTCTATGCGCTAACCCGGATCTTAGCACTTACATCCCAAGTTCATGTTGTATGTGTTTGTGTGTGTGTCCTGCGTGCTACATGCATTGGGTGCATGAGTTATTCAGAGTAATGGAGGCCTGCAGAATCCATTTTGGATGCCCCAAGCCTGGCACTAAACAAAAGATAGAGGCAAGGTTGTTTTCTCAGACAGTGGTAGCATATTGCTGACAATACTGAAGCTAGAGGGAGGAGACCTAAGCAGTGAAGTGGGGAAAAAGGAGTAAGGCTTCTTTAAAAATTCTATTAAGCTTTTTGTTTAGAGGATCTGCTAATCATTCTTTCTAATGCACTGCCATTTCATAGATGGTTGGGGAGAAGAATGGGACTACAGTCTCTGATGTAAAAGGTGAAAGGAACCCTTTAGGTGAGGTCAGCCTTTCGTCTTTTCCCTCATCACTCTTCTTTGTGGCTGATGACAGCCAGGTGCAGAAAGCTCACACCTCTTTGTGACTGTATTGTGGATGCCCTGGGCTAGAGACTACTATGCAGTGAAGAGCATCACTATACACAAAGGCTGTGTTTGAAGAGCGGCCTGAAAAGGACACTTAAAGGAGAACCAATCCAAACCAGTTCTGAAAGTGCAGACAGTGGATTCACATCTCCGCTCTCCTTTAACTGTATGAATGTGGGACCTAATGGCCCTCTTGTTGTTCCAGTTCCAAATTGTCTAAGAACAGGGAAGGGATTACTCCACTGAGTACTCAGAGGGCTGCTGTGCAACCAGATCTTGTGTCTGCCTGATAGCCAGCCTTCCAAATGTGAGAGGACATCACCTGAGGGACAGTGGAGTAACAAAACTTGAGGGCGTCACCCTGCAAAGTACATGGTTCCCCCCACTGGACCCAGTCAGGAGCTCTGAGGCCAGGGGCTCGTCGCCCCTGCACAGTGCCGAAGGGGGCCCCCTGGAGCTTGCACTCCCCCGGCACCGCAGGGGCTAATGTTACAGCACTGCTGAGGGGAATCACCTGAGTCCATCGCTTGCTTCAAGCAGTGAAGTCAAATACCCGTCCTGGGTTTGCCTAGAAGATCAGGTCAGGTCAAGTACCTGTCCTGGAGTGCCTGGAAGCCAGCCTTCCTGCTGAAGGAAGGAAGAGGCCTTCCATCCATGTAGGAGAAGTGACTGTCCAGGAGGATCCAAGGGCAACATGACCATGGTATGATATGGAAGAGGAGGAATGTGGAGAGCAATCTGTGTACCCTGGTGTCGGAGGGCCCCAGACTTCCCTATGCAATTCCAGGAGGAAATTGTGAAGATTGTGGCATAGCCTGAGATGCTACGCCCAACCTGAGAAGTGTTGTATGCACTGCGTACCTGCACCCAAAATGTGAATCCATGGTACATGGTATAGCCCTAGTCACTGCACCTGCCTGCATCACAGTGTTAACCTGAACATCTGTGCAGCCAAGACCACGGCATGACTGAAGTCATACAACACTCGACCTGTGAGGCCTGTGTGAGGCCTCCACAACTTCTCGAGTCCAGACTTGCTAGGCTGCACTGAAGCTCAGGCGGGGCTGCAACAAGCACCTGCTGCAGTAGTCGTAAAAAGGATCCAGCTTTCTTTACAAAGCCTTCTTGTTCACCAGTCGCATAACCTGACATGACCGGTGAGGAGGCTGAGGAAGACTGGATATATGTATCAAAGTACAAAACAAGATGCTCTAGCACATACACGCCCACCATGGGGATAGGGCCCGTCAGCAGGATTGCCGGCTGCCCGCTGTAAATGTAAACGTTCATATCCATGGTTCCTTTCCGATGAAAAACAGGCCACACCAAGGTGGCAAAATGCTGGATCAAGACTGTAGTGGTCGAAACATGTCATGATTCCAAACATGGATTTCCTGAAAATGACATTTTTTGCAACCTTAGTGTGGCCTGTTTTTCATAGGAAAGGAACGGTGGTTATAAATATATATATATATATATTTATTTATATTTTTTTGCACAATTGGGCTCAATTACAGGCACGATTTCTGCGGGTGCCAGCGAGGGGCTGAACCCTAGAGCCTAAGGCAGTTTTCCACATACAAACGACGCTGCACTCAGTGATTCGTGCGTTCTGTTTTTTTATTTACAACCGCATTACTCCACCAACATGTTTCGACCTCACAGGGTCTTTTTCACGGTAGGTTGGTCTTTTTTTATTATTCTATTTATACTCTCTCCATCCTCTGCCCATTATGATGCATGATGGGAGTTGTAGTTTACAAAAAAAGTTACATTTTAGACAATCATTGCATTTTCAAACAAACATTGCTTTTTAGGTCTCCGCCTGACGTAAGCAGCGCATGCGCTGCTCTCGTCATACGAGGCTTCTTGGAATCGATACGATTCCAGAAGCCGTGTCCCAGCTCCGCCTTCAGTTTTAATTTGTGCGCGTCGTTTTGCGTCACGAATTATGCCAAAGGCAGTGCAATGATTGCACCGAAGGCATGTCAATCGCTGCTTGTTGCCACCCTGTCTCCTTTTATCCACGCCCAGCGGGATTGGATCTCTTACTGGCGGTGGGAGACAGTGTCTCCTAATTAGCCGCTACGCACTTTTTTGTTATCATTCGCCTTTGGTAAAGGCAGCCACAGTTTAGTTTTGCATCGCGCTTTCACTTAAAGTGAAAGCGCGATGCAAATATAAACAAGCGGCTGCCTCTGCCAAAGCCGAGAGCTTGTTTCTCAAGTGTATAATTCTGCGTTTTCTTCATTGTGCTTGCCTCTTGTTTGATTTCTCGAGTGTATAATTCTGCATTTTCTTCATTGTGCTTGTCTCTTGTTTGAGTATGTTGTTGCTCTCCTGCCAGATATCGGTGGAAGATGTCTCGGTATCCCTCGCCTCGTGGTTGGACCACTGAGCCCCAGCCTGGGCCCTGGCCGGGTTGCTGACACTGGGAGACGGGTGTAAATGAACAGTAGAGGGCAGTGTGACACAGGGCACGACAGTGTAACATATTATCGGTGCACTCTCATCATACCGGAATCTCAGCACGGGCCGGTTGTGTTATTGACATCAAGGTTAATTTCAGTAGTTTCGCTTTACTTGCCATTGTCCACAAGAATTCACCTGGTTTATGGGAAATCCGAAGATGCGCCTCTTCGTCAGCCTCCTTACAGAACTTAATTTGTAAAAAGAAGAAAAAAACTCGCCGCCAGTGCTACCGATTATCAGGGCTGGCTAGTCTTGGGGCCACCTCGTGGCTCTTTGTCTCTCTCTCCCATCACCTTGGACTTCCTGGTTCTTTGTCAGTATTGTAGGTTATTTGTCGTTCCTTCTTTCTTCATCTGTCACAGTTTTCTCTGTGTCTTTTCTCTCTATTCTGTCTCTGTCTCGCTTCTCTTGGGTCAGTCTCTGACGAGGGAAAATAATAATGACAGGATGTGGCCTAACGGCTAGAGCGGTCGACGTGGAAGCTGGGAACCGGATCTCGGCAGGGACACTGAACTTCCTGTTTTTCTGGACAAATCACTTAATCTCCCCGCGACCAACAAAAAAGAATGTTTCCTTGTGTGACGCAACTGGTGCTAGAGTAAAGCGCTCTGATACCTTCGGGTCGAGTTCGCGCTATATAAAACTCCCCAAAAAAAGAAAATGCCTCGTAAAAAGTCAACGCCAGTTCCCACCAAAGGCAACCCCTAGCGCAATTTAAGAACTGATGCCAACTTACAACATTGTCAACACTTGCAGCTGGCTCCAGTGATAGGTCGCTATTGCAGCCAGTTGAAGGTGTTTGACAAGGAGCTCGTTTGTCTGCAGATAAAAGGGCCTGGAATAATAAATGTTTGTGATGGATTTTAAAGTCTATTAAAGCAATGAGTTTTATCGTGTTGGACTTGCTAGCGGCAAGAATGACGCTCTGAGGCGCTGGGGGACAGGGAGTTCGAGATTCGCCCAGGTTCACACAGCGGATGACATTTTGTACTGTTGCTAGTACTCAGTTATTCCACAATTAGCGCGCTAACCAACAGAATCCACCTACTGTGGCCTCTGGCAAAAGCCAGCACTTTATTTCACAAATACGTAAAAAACTGGTGTAATATTTCCTGGTGAGTAGTTTTTTAGGTCTTGGCCTGGCGTGAGCAGCGCATGCGCTGCTCTCGCCATGGCGAGTGCCTTTTGGAATCAATACGGATTCCAGGCGTGCACGCGGTGGGACAGATGGGACAGAAGATGTGCACGCGGGGATTGGATGCTTTACTGGTGGCGTGATACTCTGGGGACTTTTTTTTTCGCCGCCAGTAAAGCCAGTCCCCGCGTGCACATCTTCTGTCCCACCGCGTGCACGCCTGGAATCGGTATCGATTCCAAAAGGCCATCATCTGTGTGCCTTGCAAGTGTAGTTCATCAGCTTAGGGTGCATGCGTGATTAATGCCCCTGGTATCGTAACAGGGGGCACTCACAAGCAGATAACTGCACTTTAATCTGCAGATCGCCGTAAGGGGTTTCTTCATCACTGCACCTTTCTTAGGGAATTAGTGATTGGCAGCGTTCAGTCTACAGTTCTAACGCACACTTTTTTAATTTGATATCTTCCACGTTTTCCGCCATTCTCGTCGGATGCGTTGTTTATCGCCGTCAGTTTGGCTCATTGGTGGTTGTGTGTTCTCCCTTTAACTCTGCAGAGTCACGATGCATTGGCGAGAGTGCACCCACCGCATTTTGATTTAATTTGCTCTGTGACATTCCTGGAGTCTGTGCCAGAGAATACAAAGTTTCTCACCAGCTGATTATCAGTCAGTGGCTATGCGTGTCATTCTTGGAATGTGTACCATATCAGCCAGACTGCAAACATTTGGCGTTTGTATAACTTTGTGTGTGCTTCCATGGGTGGCTCTCTGCTCTTCTATTAAAAGATGATTAGTTCAGTTTCCACTAATGGTTGTGTGTTTTAACGGTGGCTAAGGTGCACAAGTTTTCGACTTCTGGGCCAGGATTCCTAGTAAAGAATAATGTCTACTTTAGATTGATTTGTATAAATGTCGCATTCTACATGAATATGTACATTTACCAAGCTAGATAATCCAAAAATTGTGAGAAAAGCCGATGGGTCTGCGAGTTTTTTGTCAAAGTTGACAATAATATCCCAATCTACAACAAATATATCTTTAAACACAGATTAGACCACATGCTAACCATTTCTACTCCTGGTCTAAAGAAAGCACTGCTATACAAACAAGCATTGAAAATGCAATAGGTCTCGCCTTTTATTAAGTTAAAGCCATTTGCTTCGCTATACAATACCATTAGCAAAGCAAATGGCTTTAACTTAATCAAAGGCAAGACCTATTGCATTTTCAATGCTTGTTCTACAGTTGGGATAGTTGTGCAAAAAGTAGCATTTGATGCCCTTAAATAAGGACAGGGACAACATGTCGCTAGCTGCAAATATTCCAATACTAATTAGTATTGTGGGTATACTTGCTTGATACATTAAATGGTATAGTACCTTATTCAACGTTCCAAGGAGCGATTTTCAGTTAAATTGTTAAATCAACTGTACATTTGTCCTTTTTGTATTGTACAAATCATAAGCTATAAGTAGCTTATCATTATTTATTGGTATAGTACCAATGGCTCCAAATACCCCAAAATAACAAATTTAATTTATATGGCTCGTCTGCAAGCTGTAGCACGAATAAGTCCCCTTATTCTTTATAAATGCACAAAAAGTTCCTCATCAACATTAAGGCCAGTCGGTTTCCTCGTTCTGAGTCTTATTATATATTGTGATTCCATTTGTCTCAATTTTCTCCTTCTGTCTCCCCCACGTTCATCCTGTGGGATTGTGTCTAGACCAAAATAGCTCATTGATCTCCAATCCGCATTCTGACATTGAATCATGTGTCTCGCTGTGGCATAATTGACATCTTTATTCTTAACTGCACGTATATGCTCTAGTGCCCTCTTTTTGAGCATGCACTTCGTGCTTCCGATGTATTGCAGGCCACAACGACATTGGATCACATATACTGCATATGTTGTTTTGCATGTCATGCTATGTTTAATAAAGATAGTCTTTCCATCTTTGTTGATTACATGTTTTTTATTTTCTCCAATTTTGCATTTCGTGAACCCTTTTCTGGCTTCCATCAACCAGTTTTTTGTTGTTGTTTGTAAGTGACTTCGAACCAACTTGTCTTTCAGAGATTGAGTTGTCTTATAAGTCACTAATGGGCGGGTACCCAGAAGATGTCCTATATCTGGATCTTTATTGATCAAATGCCAATGTTTCTGTACTGCGTTAATTATTTTCTTGCTTTCTTTGCTGTACGTTAAAATCAATCTTGGTGCTTCTTGATTTTCTTTCTCTGTATGATCGAGTTTCGTTTTGGTGACTAAAGTTTCTGCACAAGTTTTTCGTTCTTACTTTTTAGAGGCAGGTAGTCCATTCCTTTTGTTTGTATCCTCTCTTTTTCATCCTTGATATCGTCTCTCCAAACTGATATTCTGCATCTTTATCTTTGGAACAGTTTCAACGCATTCTTATTAACTCCCCATAAGGAATGCTCTTTAATAGTGACTTTGGATGGAAGCTTTCTCCATGCAGTATACTATTAGTGGCCGCCTTTTTGACTGTGATTGAAGAGTGTTGACTGAATTGTTCCTTCTTCTATATAGATGTGTTTATCCAAGAAGTCTATATTTGATTGGCTAGTAGTACATGAAAATGATAATTCGATATTGTTCTGATTCAGTTTATCAAAATATTCCATGAAGTCTTTATCGCTCCCATTCCATATTATGAAGAGGTCGTCGATATATCTGACCCATAATATGATATTGTCAAGTTCCTTCTGATTTTCCGGTCCCCATGCTATCTCTTTTTACCACCATCCCATTGTAATATTGGCGTAGTTAGGCGAAAAAGAAATGCCCACGCGGTACCGCATTTTTGGTGAAAAAGCTTTTGATTGAACATAAAAACATTGTTCGTCAGGCATATTTCATTCATTCTCAAAAGCATATTTGAATGCTGTAGTTCACTTATGTTTCTTTGTTTCAGAAAGTAGGTGCAGGCCTGCAGCCCTACTTTATGCTCAATTGACGTATAAAGAGAAACATCGATGGTTGCCATCCTGTAATTCTCGTTCCAATTTGTCTCTGATAGAATGTGTAGAAAGTCTCCAGTTACCACCAACTGGCTCCACTTACAGCGCGCTATCACGGTCGGTGCCGGCGTTCGGGACGGAACCATGCCCTGCATTAATCTCTCCTCAACAAGTTCATACACCGCACGCCAGGAGTTGTTTTTGTTGATATATTTATTTTAACACACCATCATATATATTACCTACTGGCAGTCGCCAGTAGGTAGTTATGGTTATGACCTACTTTCCATAGGAAAAGCATATTTGACTTGCCTATATCTTTGGCGCCAATGGACGAATCTTCACAAAATGTTCCCCAAAAACTTTAGACACGGCTACAGCCTGAACTGCTGAACGGAATTACACCACATTTGGTAGAACGGTGGGTGTTGGTCCAGAAAGCCCCCTTTTGTGAAATGGTGAAAATCTGTGCAGTAGTTTTGGGGATATTAAAGATTATTCAAATGTGTACAAATAGGGACGCAGATATTCTGCGACACCAATGCGGACGTTCGCACACCACGCTCTAGGAGATGTATTGTGATTGGCTGGTAGCAACCTATTTAGAGAGTTGCACCCGCCATTTTCTAAAGCGGGACTGTGTCCTGGGGGTTAAATTTGAAGATGTAAAACGATAGAAGGGGTCAGGGTAGGAGTACCCTGACCCCATGGTTGTATTGTATGGGTCTCTGAGGGATCCATTAATAGATTTAGAATGCTGAAATCTTTTGTTGTCACGCGTAGATGGAGTTGCGACCCCAGCACAGTGCTCAGCGCGGTCCCTGTGTAAAGTTGCGTTGGAGCCGTGAACTTTGTAAAAAAATATATATATATATCGGCTGTCATTTTATGAAGCAGGAGACGGTCCTGGGGTAGCGCCTAAACATAAAAAACAATAGAAGAGGTCAGGAAAGGAGCACCCTAAACCCTTGGGTGTATTGTAGGGATCTGTCAGTGATCTGTTTTAAGTTTAAAAATGCCAAAATTCGTGTTTTTATTTTTTAGACGTGGGAGGAGTCGCGACCCCATCGCAACACTCAGCGTGGCCCCCCGTGTAACGTCACAGTGGAGTTGTGAGCCTCGCCAAAGCAAATCTAAAAAATACATTCAATCACTCATTCACCCACTCACAGATCCACTGAGAGACTCACACACACACTCACAAACCCACTCAGATACTCACAAACCCACTCAGATACTCACAGACCCTCTCACACACCCATGCACCCACTCACAGACCCACTGAGACACTCATCAGCCTACTCACAAGCTCACTCAGACACTCATGTTCCCACCCCCTGACAGACCTACTCACACAACCATGCACCCACTCACATACCTACTCAGAGACTCATACACCCACTCACAGACCCTCTCAGAGACTCACTCACCTACTCAGACACTCATGCACCCACTCATTCAACCACTGAGAGGCTCACACAGCCACTCACAGACCCACTCAGACATTCATGCACTCACGCACCCACTCACAGATCCACTCAGGCATTTACACACCCAATCACAGACCCACTCAGACACTCATCAGCCCACTCACAAATTCACTCAGACACTCATGTTCCCATCCACAGACCCACTCAGAGACTCATACACCCACTCACAGATCTACTCAGAGACTCATGCACCCCCTGACAGACTTACTCACACAACCATGCACCCACTCACATACCTACTCAGAGACTCATGCACCCACTCACAGACCTACTCAGGCACCCACTCACAGACCCACTGATACAGTCACACACCTACTCACAGACCTACTCAGAGACCCACTCACCCACACTTGCACCCACTCACAGACTCACTCACCCACTCACAGATCCATTCAGACACCCACGGACCCACTCACAGACCTACTCAGACACTTATGCACCCACTCACCCACTCAGAGGCTCATGCATCCATTCACAGACCCACTCAGACTCACATACCCAGTCACAGACCTACTCAGGCACTCACTCATAGACCCACTGATACAGTCACACACCTACTCACAGACCCACTCAGAGACTCACTCACCCACTCAGACACTTATGCACTCACTCTCAGACCCACTCAGAGACTCATGGTCCCACTCTCAGACCCAGTCAGACACTCATGCACCCACTCACAGACCTAGTCAGACACTCATGTTCGCAGTCGCAGACCCACTCATGCAGTCACTCTGAGACCCACTTCAATACTCTTGCTGCCACTCAGACATTCACTCAGGAACTGATATATGTACTTTCAGACCTACTCAGACTCCTAATCCACTTATTCACACACTTAGACACTGGTAAAATTACTCAGAAAGTCTTTGTAATATGTACAATATGAAAATAATAGTTAAAAATCTTAAATGTGTTGTTGTGCATTGAAATCATTATGTGTGCTTTTGATTTGAGGAGCCACGACGGAGTCGGGACTCCGGAAAATATGTTTTTGAAAACAAAAATTAATATAATTACTTAGTGTTAGGCAATATGGTGGCTCTGAGAAGAGTGTTTGTGTTCATAGTGAGTATGAGAGGTCTACACATAAGACCGGATGCAGAGTTTTAGGTTGCTGAGAAACACCATGTTGCCTTCATCTATAAAGTGAACTTCATCACTTCTATAAATTACATGCATGTCAAAACACAGATTGTTGTTGTGGATAGAGCCCATGTAATGGTCTCTGAGGAATGCAGAAACAGTTTTATTAACATGTTTCCTGGCTTTGTCAATCTGTGGACAGAATTGATTTGACCACTTCCATTTCTGCTTTTGGCACATGTTGGAGTGCACCAAGACAGTGTGAGGGAAAAGTGGCATTAATTGGCCAAAGGCCTACTTCATTGCAATTTCCAAACCAACCCCAGTAAGAGTGCCTAGGCCATTGCCACCACAGTACACTGTTAAGAGGTCTGGATGTTGGCAATCTGCAGGAGTCTCAACCAAAGGTAGCAATTAGTGCCACTTTAATCCTCCCTGCCCAATTCATTTGATGTTCACATTCGGTAAACCCAAGTCCCTGTCAATGCCTCTCTTTCTTGCATAATCTCTGCCCCAGAAGACATGGCTGTGTCCCACAATCCATACTCTAACCATTTTTAAAACAAAGGAGCAGTAGCTCACAGGAGAAGGCTGCAGCTGAATGTGACAGTTGGTAGGATGAAAGGCAGTTACAATTGAGTAGTGGACCTGGCTTAGGAAAAGGACGTATTTGATTAGCTGCTGTACATAATTTAACACCTAAAAATAGGTAGTGATTTAATTACTAAAGTAAGTAGGTCTGTTATTGGCTGTGGAAAAATCTTACACAAGTTACGCTATACAGGATATGCTTAGACATTTTGAAATATTCAACCACACCTGCTACAGTTAAACTTGAAGCTAGTATGCTGCTGGCCGAAACTGCAGTGAACTTATGATCTACTGGCACAGTAGAGTGTTTCAAAGGAGGTTGCTATGGCAACTGTGCTATAGCAGTATAGGGGACGGGTTGCAAATAGATTGTGGTTTGATTGTTGAAAGTATACCAGTTTAGAGCTAGTATATAGTGTGATGTATGTTTCTTTCTAAATTAGTACTGTGATTGTATCTCATACGGAATTGAAAACACATATCAGTATTATTGTAAATGTTGTAATGGACTCCCGTGTGGAGTTGCGACTCCATCGCAGAGTTACATGGGGGGCCGCGATGGGTGCAGCGACGGGGTCGCAACTCCACCCACAGGCACTACCAGATTGGGCTTCTCATAAGGACACTTATAAAGGGTTAAAAAAGTCACCAATGAAAACTAGTATAAGAAGAGGAAGAAATGAAGGGAACATTCTGATTTGCTAACTGTATCAGTGGAAAAAGAGGGAAAAATTGCCATTACTGGTTCTTTCTTACAGAGAGTGGTACTAATTATTTTCTGTGAGAAGAAATTTGAAGTGAACGAGTAGTAATACTTGAGCATCAACAAAACAAATTAACACAGGTATGTTAAAAATAAGGACATTGATTTTATATAAATATATATATATATATATAGCGAGAGAGTGTTATAAGTGATATGTTAATGTACTAAATTTAAAATATTAATGTATGAGATACATGTAAAGGATTTAAAATGTTTGTTTATAGATGAAGTGTAGTGGATATGGAACTAGTCAACTATTTGAATAGTAATTGTTTTATATATATATATATATGTAAAGACTATCATAGATAGGCATTTGGACAATGAAACAGTAAGCAGGAGATACCAACAAATTTACTTACATATGGAAAGACACACCCACATAGGGACGTACTCTTCTCTCATAGAACTCACCCCTAAGGTAGGCTGTAGCTAGGCCTTACCAACAAACTTACTTACATATGGAAAGACACACCCACATTGGAACGTACTCTTCTCTCACATAGAACTCACCCCTACGGTAGGCTGTAGCTAGGCCATGGGGCACTCTCCTATGTAGTTAAAATGTAACACATGTAGTTTGATGTTTCATTGAGCTATATGCGCATTTACAGGACCATATGCTGACTTATACTTTCAAGGATCAAGAATGAGTTGAATCTTATGTAAGCACATAAAAAAGGGGAACGCTACTAATACATATGTCTCAGGCCTGATATACTTGAGCATGCATTTCTACTGGTAGGCTGACTTGCCATTTAAAATCCTTTGCTAAGCGTTAACCTGCTCTTCCACCTCATATAACTCACTCTTAAGGTAGGCTGTAGCTAAGCCATAGGGCACGCTGCTATGTGCTTAAAAGCTTACATATCTATATAGAAGTTCCAGTGAGCTATGTGAAAACTTACAGGCCCATAAGCCAGATGTACGACCGGGGCATTTAGCAACTCACAAATTGCGCTCAATTGCGAGTCGCAATTTGCGAGTCGCTAAATGCCATGTACAACAGTGTCAGAGACACTGTTTGCGATTCCCAATGGGGTCGCAAATTGCATGTCTCATCAATATTCATGAGGCACTCGCAATTTGCGACCCCATTAGGAATGGCTGGCCCTCCCAGGAATGGTGGCCTGCTGAGCTCAGCAGACCTCCATGTCTGGGACTGCTTTTCAATAAAGCAGGTTTTTTTTAAATGCAGCCCGTTTTCCTTAACCCCTTCGCTGCTAGGCTTTTCCCCCCCTGTGCTAAGCCTTTTTTTGGCTATTTGGGGTAGTTCGCGCTTAGGCCCCTGTAACTTTTTGACCACATAATGTATCCACGCCAAATTTGCGTCCTTTTTTTCCAACATCATGGGGATTCTAAAGGTACCCAGGGTTTTTGGATTCCCCTGGAGGGGACCAAGAAATTAGCCAAAATACAGCAAAATTTTGGTTTTTGGGGGGAAAAATGCGAAAAAAGGGCTACAGATGAAAGCGTCTGGTTTTTTCCCTGCAAATGGTATCAAAAAAGGGGTTGTGGTGCTGAAATCACCATCTTCCCAGCTTTCAGGGACAAGCAGACTTTTGTCAGAAAACCAAACATTTTTACACAGTTTTGGCATTTTTCTGGGACATAGCCTATTTTTGCTATTTTGTGTGCTTTCAACCTCCTTCCAGTTAATGGTAGAAATGGGTATGAAAGAAATAATGGATCCTGGAAAGCTATACATTTTTGAAAAGTAGACAAAATTCTGAATTCAACAAGGGGTCATTTGTGTAGATCCTTCAAGGTTTCATTATAAAACCTAAAAGTTAAATATAGGAAAAATTGAAAATTAGTTGAAAAAAACAGCCATTTGTGTCAACGTTTTCACCTGTAACTTCTTCTAATTATGACAGCTGTTTGAAAGCAATATACCGTTACAGCAGCTGGACCTTTCTGGTTGTGGGGATATATAGGACTTGTAGGTTCACCAAGAACCCGACGAACCCAGAGCCAATAACTGAGCAGCGTCTTGCAATGGTTTTTTATTATGTACCGGGTATATAGCAATTATTCTGGGAAAATGTATACATGGAAAAATCGGTATGAAAGACACCTATATATTTCTGAAATGGGAATAAAATATAGAGTTTATAAACATTAGATATTTGCACATTTCCGAAATTGGGAGTACCCATACTAGCATGAGAATTATAGGTCATTTTTCAAAATGACTTCTTTTTTACACATTGTCTTTCATTTGGAAGGCAGAAATGCATTGAAAGTCAATAGGTAATAACAGTTGCTCTACAATTCTGTGTTACCCACAGTCTCCCGATAAAAATGGTACCTCACTTGTGTGGGTAGGCCTAGTGCCCACGACAGGAAACGGCGCAAAACGCAACGTGGACACACCACATTTTCACAGTGAAAAATGACCCTTTTTTTGCAAAGTGCCTAGCTGTAGTTTTTGAACCCTAGCTCTGCCGGCACCTAGGGAAACCTAGCAAACCTATACATTTTTGAAAACTAGACACCCAGGGGAATCCAGGATGGGGTGACTTGACTGGCTCTCACCAGGTTCTGTTACCCAGAATCCCCTGCAAACCTAAAACATTGACAAAAAAACCACATTTTCCTCACATTTCTGTGGTGGAAAGTTCTGGAATCTACGTGGATCCACAAAATTTCACCCACCCCGCGTTCCCCAAAGTCTTCCGAGAACAATGGTACCTCACTTGTGTGGGTAGGCCTAGTGCCCGCGACAGGAAACGGCGTAAAACGCAACGTGGACACACCACATTTTCACAGTGAAAAATGACCCTTTTTTTGCAAAGTGCCTAGCTGTAGTTTTTGAACCCTAGCTCTGCCGGCACCTAGGGAAACCTAGCAAACCTATACATTTTTGAAAACTAGACACCCAGAGGAATCCAGGATGGGGTGACATGACTGGCTCTAACCAGGTTCTGTTACCCAGAATCCCTTCCAAACCTAAAAAATTGATTAAAAAACACATTTTCCTCACATTTCTGTGGTGGAAAGTTCTGGAATCTGCGTGGATCCACAAAATTCCACCCATCCCGCGTTCCCCAAAGTCTTCCGAGAAAAATGGTACCTCACTTGTGTGGGTAGGCCTAGTGCCCGCGACAGGAAATGACGTAAAACGCAACGTGGACACACCACATTTTCACAGTGAAAAATGACCCTTTTTTTGCAAAGTGCCTAGCTGTAGTTTTTGAACCCTAGCTCTGCCGGCACCTAGGGAAGCCTAGCAAACCTATACATTTTTGAAAACTAGACACCCAGGGGAATCCAGGATGGGGTGACTTGACTTGCTCTCACCAGGTTCTGTTACCCAGAATCCCTTGCAAACCTAAGAAATTGACAAAAAAAACACATTTTCCTCACATTTCTGTGGTGGAAAGTTCTGGAATCTGCGTGGATCCACAAAATTCCACCCAACCCGCGTTCCCCAAAGTCTTACGGGAAAAATGGTACCTCACTTGTGTGGGTAGGCCTTGTGCCCGCGACAGGAAACGGCACAAAACGCAACGTGGACACACCACATTTTCACAGTGAAAAATGACCCTTTTTTTGCAAAGTGCCTAGCTGTAGTTTTTGAACCCTAGCTCTGCCGGCACCTAGGGAAACCTAGCAAACCTATACATTTTTGAAAACTTGACACCCAGGGGAATCCAGGATGGGGTGACTTGACTGGCTCTCACCAGGTTCTGTTACCCAGAATCCCTTGCAAACCTAAACAATTGACAACAAAAACACATTTCCCTCACATTTCTGTGGTGGAAAGTTCTGCAATCTGCGAGGATCCACAAAATTCAACGCACCCCGCGTTTCCCAAAGTCTTCCGAGAAAAATGGTACCTCACTTGTGTGGGTGGGTCAAGTACCCGCGACAGGCAAGGCCCCAAAACTTATTGAGGCGACATCAAAATTACCTATCACAAACCAACCTGGTTTTGCAAGGGGGGTCCCATGAGTTTTTGGCCCCGGGCTCGGCGGCCATCTAGGGAAACCTATCAAACCCACACATTTCTGAAAACTAGACACCGGGGGAGTCCAGCGAGGTATGGCTTGCGTGGGTCCCCCAACATTTTCCTACCCAGAATCCCCTGCAAACCTCAAATTTAGCTGAAAAAAAATCACTTTTTTCTCAAATTTCTGTGTGGGAAAGTTCTGGAATCTGCATGGATCCACAAATTTCCTACCACCCAGCGTTCCCACAGGTCTCCCGATAAAAATGGTACCTCACTCACGTGGGTGGGTCAAGTAACCGCGACAGGCAAGGGCCCAAAACCTATTGATGCAACATCAAAATTACCTATCACAAAACAACCTGGTTTTGCAAGGGGGGTCCCATGAGTTTTTTGCCCCGGGCTCGGCGGCCATCTAGGGAAACCTACCAAACCCACACATTGCTGAAAACTAGACACCCAGGGCATTCCAGCGAGGTATGGCTTGCGTGGGTCCCCCAACGTTTTCCTACCCAGAATCCCCTGCAAACCTCAAATTTAGCTGAAAAAAAATCACTTTTTTCTCAAATTTCTGTGTGGGAAAGTTCTGGAATCTGCATGGATCCACAAATTTCCTACCACCCAGCGTTCCCCCAGGTCTCGTGATAAAAATGGTACCTCACTTGTGTTAGTAGGCATAGTGTCTGCAACAGGAAATGGCCCAAATCGTACTGTGGAGACTTCAAAATTACCTATAACAAAACTACCTTGTTTGGGGGGGGTGGCACCTGGGGTTTTGGTCCCAGGCTCGCTGCCATCTAAGGAGACCTACCAAACCCACACATTTCTGAAAACTAGACACCCTGGGGAGTCCAATGAGGTATGGCTTGCGTGGATCCACCAACGTTTCCCTACCCAGAATCCCCTGCAAACCTCAAATTTAGCTGGAAAAAACCACATTTTCCACATATTTTTGTGTGGAATCAACGTGCCGGCACAAATGTCCTACCCCACAGCGTTCTCCTTAGTGTCGCGAGTAAAATGATACCTCACTTGCGTGGGTGACTAATGCAGAATTGGCTAAAAACGTATTTTTAAAAAAATGTAGCGCTTAGAATTCTCGTGATATACCCTTAATCCCTATGTTTTGGGCTCTTCCCAGTCACAGGCTCTTGCCCCACCCACACAAGTGAGGTATCATTTTACTCTGGAGACTGAGGGGAACGCTGTGGGGTAGGACATTTGTGCCGGCACAGTGATTCCACCCAAAAATATGTGGAAAAAGTGTTTTTTCCAGCTAAATTTGAGGTTTGCAGGGGATTCTGGGTAGGAAAACGTTGGGGGATCCATGCAAGCCATACCTCGCTGGACTCCCCCGGGTGTCTAGTTTTCAGAAATTTGTGGGTTTGGTAGTTTCCCAAGATGGCCGCCGGGGCCAAAAACCCAGGTGACCCCCCCCCCCTTGCAAAACTAGGTTGTTTTGTAATAGGTCATTTTGATGTCTCCTCAATACGTTTTGGGCCCTTGCCTGTAACGGGTACAAGACCCACCCACGTGAGTGAGGTATCCTTTTTATTGGGAGACCTGGGGGAACGCTGGGTGGTAGGAAATTTGTGGATCCACGTAGATTCCAGAACTTTCTCACACAGAAATTTGAGAAAAAAGTGTTTTTTTTCAGCTAAATTTGAGGTTTGCAGGGGATTCTGGGTAGGAAAACGTATGGGGACCCACGCAAGCCATACCTTGCTGGACTCCCCCGGGTGTCTAGTTTTCAGAAATGTGTGGGTTTGGTAGGTTTCCCTAGATGGCTGCCGACCCCGGGACTAAGTCAAGTACCCGCTACAGGCAAGGGCCCAAAACGTATTGAGTAGACATCAAAATGACCTATCACAAAACAGCCTGGTTTTGCAAGGGGAGTCAACTGGGTTTTGGCCCCGGGCTCAGCGGCCATCTTGGGAAACCTACCAAACCCACACATTTCTGAAAACTAGACACCGGGGAGTCCAGCGAGGTATGGCTTGCGTGGGTCCCCCAACGTTTTCTACCCAGAATCCCCTGCAAACCTCAACTTTAGCTGAAAAAAATCACTTTTTTCTCAAATTTCTGTGTGGGAAAGTTCTGGAATCTACGTGGATTCACAAATTTCCTACCACCCAGCATTCCCCCAGGTCTCCTGATAAAAATGATACCTCACTCACGTGGGTGGGTCAAGTACCCGCTACAGGCAAGGGCCCAAAACGTATTGAGTAGACATCAAAATTACCTATTACAAAACAACCTAGTTTTGCAAGGGGGGTCACCTGGGTTGTTGGCCCCGGGCTCGGCGGCCATCTTGGGAAACCTACCACACTTACACATTTCTGAAAACTAGACACCCGGGGGAGTCCAGCGAGGTATGGCTTGCGTGGATCCCCCAACGTTTTCCTACCCAGAATGCACAGCAAACCTCAAATTTAGCTGAAAAAAACACATTTTCCACATATTTTTGGGTGGAATCATCGTGCCGGCACAAATGTCCTACACCACAGCGTTCCCCTTAGTCTCCCGAGTAAAATGATACCTCACTTGTGTGGGTGGGGCAAGGGCCTGTGACTGGGAAGAGCCCAAAACATAGGGAATAAGGGTATAGCACCGAGAATTCTAAGCGCTACATTTTTTTAAAATGCGTTTTTAGCCAATTCTGCATTGGACACCCACACAAGTGAGGTATCATTTTACTCGGGACACTAAGGAGAACGCTGTGGGGTAGGACATTTGTGCCGGCACGGTGATTCCGCACAAAAATATGTGGAAAATGTGTTTTTTTCAGCTAAATTTGAGGTGTGCAGGGGATTCTGTGTAGGGAAACGTTGGGGGATCCACGCAAGCCATACCTCATTGGAATCCCCAGGGTGTCTAGTTTTCAGAAATGTGTGGGATTGGTAGGTTTCCCTAGATGGCAGCCGAGCCCGGGGCCAAAAAACCAGGTGCCCCTCCCCCCCAAAACCAGGTAGTTTTGTTATAGGTAATTTTGAAGTCTCCACAGTACGATTTGGGCCATTTCCTGTTGCAGCCACTATGCCTACCCACACAAGTGAGGTACCATTTTTATCGGTAAACCTGGGGGAACGCTGGGTGGTAGGAAATTTGTGTCAGGCCGGTGATCCTACAACTTTCCCACACAGAAATGTGAGAAAAAATTGATTTTTTCAACACAATTTGAGGTTTGCAGGGGATTCTGGGTAGGGAAATGTTGGGGGACCCATGCAAGCCATACCTTGCTGGACTCCCCCGGGTGTCTAGTTTTCAGAAATGTGTTGGTTTGGTAGGTTTCCCTAGATGGCCGCCGATCCCGGGGCCAAAAACTCATGGGACCCCCCTTGCAAAACCAGGTTGTTTTGTTGTTAGGTAATTTTGATGTCGCCTCAATAGGTTTTGGGCCCTTGCCTGTCACGGGTACTTGACCCACCCACGCGAGTGAGGTATCATTTTTATCGGGAGACCTGGTGGAACGCTGGGTGGTAGGAAATTGGTGGATCCACGCAGATTCCAGAACTTTCCCACACAGAAATTTGAGAAAAAAGTGATTTTTGTTTAGCTAAATTTGAGGTTTGCAGGGAATTCTGGGTAGGGAAATGTTGGGGGACCCACGCAAGCCATACCTTGCTGGACTCCCCTGGGTGTCTAGTTTTCAGAAATGTGTGGGTTTCGTAGGTTTCCCTAGATGGCCGCCGAGCCCGGGGCCAAAAACTCATGGGACCCCCCTTGCAAAACCAGGTTGTTTTGTGATAGGTAATTTTGATGTCGCCTCAATAGGTTTTGGGTGCTTGCCTGTCGCGGGTACTTGACCCACCCACACAAGTGAGGTACCATTTTTCTCGGAAGACTTTGGGGAATGCGGGGTGGGTGGAATTTTGTGGATCCACTCAGATTCCAGAACTTTCCACCACAGAAATGTGAGGAAAATGTGTTTGTTTTGACACATATTTAGGTTTGCAAGGGATTCTGGGTAACAGAACCTGGTGAGAGCCAGACAAGTCACCCCATCCTGGATTCCCCTCGGTGTCTAGTTTTCAAAAATGTATAGGTTTGCTAGGTTTCCCTAGGGGCCGGCAGAGTTAGGGTTCAAAATCTACAGCTAGGCACTTTGCAAAAAAAGGGTCAGTTTTCACTGTGAAAATGTGGTGTGTCCACGTTGCGTTTTGGGCCGTTTCCTGTCGCGGGCACTAGGCCTACCCACACAAGTGAGGTACCATTTTTCTCGGGAGACTTTGGGGAATGCGGGGTGTGTGGAATTTTGTGGATCCACGCAGATTCCAGAACTTTCCACCACTGAAATGTGAGGAAAATATGTTTTTTTTGGACAAAGTTTGAGGTTTGCAAGGGGTTCTGGGTAACAGAACCTGGTGAGAGCCAGCCAAGTCACCCCATCCTGGATTCCCCTTGGTGTCTAGTTTTCAAAAATGTACAGGTTTGCTAGGTTTCCCTATGTGCCAGCTGTGCTAGGGCCCAAAATCCACAGGTAGGCACATTGCTAAAAAAAAGTCTGTGCCTAGTGGGCTTTCTGTCGCCCTGGGGGGAATCGGGGGGGGTGCGGGGGGATTTACCCCGATATGCCCCCAAGGGGGGCAGAAAGACTGTGGCTATTTTTGTGGGGGTGGGGGCATTGGTATGCCCATTTTGGGCAGCCCCCACCCATAAAAAAGCCAGCGTAATCGCAGGCGCCTAGTGGGCTTTCTGCCCCCCCGGGGGCAGATCAGGGGCCACTGCCCCATCTGTCCCCCCGGGGGGGCAGAAAGACTGGAATTTCTCTGTGGGGGGGGTATTGTCATGCCCATTTTGGGCAGCCCCCACCCCTACACGAATAAAAAAAAAAATCCCTGGTTTCTAGTGGGCTTTTTGTCCCCCGGGGGGGGCAGATTGGGGGCTACTGCCCCCATATGCCCCCCAGGGGGGAAGAAAGACTGAAATTTTTGTGGGCGGGTGGTGGGGGCATTGGCATGCCTGTTTTGGGCAGCCCCCACCCCTGATTGAAATTGGCAAAAAAAAATCCCTGGCATCTAGTGGGCTTTTTGCCCCCTGTGGGGGGGGGCAGATTGGGGGCTACAGCCCCCATCTGCCCGCCAGGGGAGACAGAAAGGCTGTAATTTTACAGGGGGGGTGGGGGCATTGGCATGCCCCTTTTAGGCAGCCCCCACCCCTAAGTGTAATTGCCCCAAAAAATCCCTGGTTTCTAGTGGGCTTTCTGCCCCCCGGGGGGGGCAGATTGGGGACTACAGCTCCCACCTGCCTCCCAGGGGTGGCAGAAAGACTAATTTTTGAGGGGGGCATTGGCATGCCCGTTTTGGGCAGCCCCCACCCTAATTCAAATTGCCCCCAAAAAATCCCTGGTGTCTAGTGGGCTTTTTGCCCCCGGGGGGGGACAGATTGGGGGCTACTGTCCCCATCTGCCCCCCAGGGGGGACAGAAAGGCTTTAATTGTGGCGGGGTGGGGGCATTTGCATGCCCGTTTTGGGCAGCCCCCACCCTAATTAAATTGCCCCAAAAAAAATCCCTGGCGTCTAGTGGGCTTTCTGGCCCCCCTGAGGGGGCAGATTGGGGGCTACTGCCCCCATCTTCCCCCCAGGGGGGGCAGAAAAGCTGTAATTGTGGCGGGGGTGGGGGCATTGGCGTGCCCGTTTTGGGCAGCCCCCACCCTAAACAAATATGGCAACAAAAAAATCCCTGGCGTCAAGTGGGCTTTTTGTCCCACCCGGGGGGGGGCAGAAAGGCTGTAATTTTGGCAAGGGGGTGGGGGCATTGGCGTGCCCGTTTTGGGCAGCCCCCACCCTAAATAAATATGGCGGCAAAAAAATCCCTGGCGTCTAGTGGGCTCTCTGCCCCCCGGGGGGGGGCAGATTGGGGGCTACTGCTCCCATCTGCCCCCCAGGGGGGGCAGAAAGGCTGTAATTGTGGCAAGGGGTGGGGACATTGGCGTGCCCATTTTGGGCAGCCCCCACCCTAAATAAATATGGCGGCAAAAAAATCCCTGGTGTCAAGTGGGCTTTCTGCCCCCCAGGGGGGCAGAAAGACTGAATATGGTCAATTTTATTGGGGGGAGCAAAAGCCCTTGCCCAAGGGGCCGCTCCCCCCTCCCTGGTGTCTTAGTGGGTGGATCCCTGCTTGGGGATCGCCCTCCTTTGGGCGATCCCCAAGCAGGGATCCACTGAGATTCTCCCCTTTCCAATGATACCTCTCCCGTCTTTCTACGTGCTCAGGGGGCTGAGATAGCCCCCTGAGCACGTAGAGTGAAACTGAAATGAGCCTAAAAGCTCATTTCAGTTTCTGTTTCTGTGAAATGACGTCATTTCACAGAAACAGGGGGAGCTCGGGAGCTGGGAAGCTCTTCCCCAGCTCCCGAGGCTTTGGCAGAGAAAAAGAAATCCCTCTGGTGCCTGCACCAGAGGGATTTCGTGCCCCTGTCCTCATGACGGAATGGTTCCGTCATGAGCACAGGAGCACCGATGCTCATGACGGAACCATTCCGTCATGAGCATTGAAGGGGTTAAAGAAAAACGGGATCCATTGAAAAAAAAAAATAATGAAACGTTATCGTTTCATTTTTTAAGGGCAGGTAGTGGTCCCTGGGACCACTGCCTGCCCCTAAAAAATATTTTCCCCTGCATTTGCAAAGGGGAATGGGTCCGCTGGGGACCCCTTCCCATTTGCAAGTGCATTGCCACCCTCTTGAAGAGAGCGGTAAATTGTGAGTCGCAATTAGGAAGGGACGCCCTTGGAACGCGCCTTCCTAATTGCGAGTCACAAATCCTATTTAGCGAGTCGCAAATAAATTGAGACTCGCTAAATAGGGTTTGTACATGGCCCTATTAGTTTTTGCATGCGCAAACGGGTCGCTAACCCGTTTTCACATGCAAAAATGGGTCGTACATCTGGCCCCATATGCAGACTTACACTTTCAGTGTTCCACATTGAGTTCAATCTCCCGTAAGCAGATATGAAAGAGGAGAGCTACTAATTCATCCCCTTCAGACGGTGTCACAAGCATTTAAACTTGCAGACAGATGCATAGCCACAACTCTTATGTATCTAACACTAGTGAAGGCAGTGAGACACTCACTTAAATAACTCATTCGTGACTGAAACACCGAAGAGACAATCTATGCCAGCCCTTACATATAGATTTACAGAGCCATACAATCACAAATCCTGCCAGCGATTTACTAAGAAACTTTCTTACATAGAGAAACAGACTCCCATATAGGGACTGAAACACTCATTCAGATATCTAGTAAAGAACTGTCACTGCTGAGTGAACCATTCATACAAGTAGCCCTTTAAACATGTCTCAGGTCTGGTACACTTGAGCAAGTTCATGCAGTTCTACTGCAAGGTCGAATTGTCATTTAAAACTCCTTCACAAGCATTAACCTGCTCTTCTACGACGTATAACTCACCCCTAAGATAATCTGTAGCTGGCCCAAATGGCACACTTCTATGTGCTTAAAACCTAACACATGTATTTAGAAGTTCCAGTGAGTTATACACACACTTACAGGCCCATATGTATACTTATACTTTCAGTGTTGCACATTGAGTTGAATCTTATGTAAGCACATATGAAAGGAGAGAGGTACTAATACACCCCTCAGACAGTGTTACAACCATCTAAGTGACTCACATCTGCTCTTACAGACCGATATGTCTAATTATACATGCAGTCTCAAACGTGTACTGCAACTCACATAGCTGTCGCCCAAAGGATATAGCCTCTCACACACCCATTCACACATGCACAGAGGAACTTCTACATTGATTTGAAGACACACACAGCTGTTCTGCAAGTAGGTCTAATGGAGGTAGTTGCACACAGAGTTGCATACCCCAATACCTTGTAACACTCCCTATAACCAATCCATGCAGCTCCTTCCATACACATTTATAGAGGTATAGAGTCAGTAGGAGACCTACTCATATACCAACATACTCCCTTACTGCTACTGTACAGGTCTGTGTTCAGATTTAGTAGTAGAGTCACTTACAATTTAAAACAATTTGTAACTCTTAGTTTTTGTAACGAGTATATATATATATATATATATAACTAACTATTTATGTAGGCTGTAGCTACCCTATAGGTGAGGGTACTGTGTACTTAGAAGTAATACATATAGTTTCACTGTGAGATTAGCTCTTAAGTTTGTTGTCTCTAGAATGGTATGAAATAGTAACATAATCAGATATGTACAAATTTAGATATTTAAAGTAACAAACCTAAAATGTGTACTCTATTTTATTATCAGATATCTACCTGGGTTCAAACAGACGATTTGAGATGACAAAAGGGGAGAGAGGAGAAGAACACAAAAGAAACAAGACTATTTGGAAATGAGAATAAAAAAGTATATGATGGACAGATTGCACTCCAGGAAATAAAATCAGCTGGTAAGAGAATTAAGCAATTTCATAGAACTCTACTTTCAAAAATGAAAAAGATGGAAAAAGAAGGTAACAAAAAGAAAACTTTTCCAACAACTCAGAAACGAAAAGGAATAAGTTATGTTCAAAGTGGAAACCATTAAAAAAAAAGTAATCTAACCGCAAGGCAAAAATAGTGCACAGAGATAAGAGTAAGAATGTTTAGAAGTAGGGTAATACAATTTGGTAAGAAATATAAACCAGTATAATAGAAGATCAGCAGCCTATAAGCAAAAACAACTCATAGAAACTGTAGTAGATAAAGCATTTGCCTTGAAGCAAAAACTGTTTATATTAATATTAAACAGAAAGAAAACAATGGATAAAACAGTGTTGAGCCTGAAGAGAAAAAGCCAGAAAAAAAGACTTGTAAATAAAACTAACTTTTGTGAAATCTTTAGAGTAGAATGGAAGCACACATCTAGGACAGATACCTTTTTAACGAAGTAAGCTACTTCCAAAAGAACACATTAGTGCATGCAGTTGAAACAACTGGTTGATGTTCTGTGGTGAAGGATGGTATTCCAATTGCAAAAGAGGAGTTACAGGCACATGCATCAAAGTAGGATTTTGCGAGTCCTTAATTGCGATAATTAAGGACTCGCAAAAGCCTATGCATGTAGGAATCGCTATTAAATTAGCGATTCCTACATATTCCTTATTTGCGACTGGCAAATTGCGAGTCGCAAATAAGGAATGGCGTCCCATTCATTCCTATGGGCCTACAGGCCCATAGGAATGAATGGGAAAGTACATGCGCAATTTGCGAGTACCAATAGGTACTCGCAAATTGCGCATGCAATTTCAGGGTGCAAGGGTGTCAAAAGGACACCCTGTTGCACCCCTGAAATAGTGATGTGAACCCATATTGCGCACACACATGCCCCAAGGGCATGTGTGTGCATAACATGAAACTTTGAAAAATGCACTTTAGTGCATTTTTCAAAGTTTTTGCAAATTACCGACCAGTTTAATTGCTCAGTAATTTGTGGCCCCAAATAGCGAAATCGCTATTTTAAAGTGGTTCTTGCATTGCATTTAAGGAATCGCAAATTGCGATTCCTTAAATGCAATCGCAATTTAAGAAATCGCAATAAATTGCGAATTCTTAACTTGCGAGTGCCTTGAACCTTGATGCATCGCAAAAGCCCTTTTTGCGGGCGCAAACGGCCGATTTTTGTGAGTCGCACCGTTTGCGCTCGCAAAAAAGGTTGATGCATGTGCCTGTTAGTTCCTAGAAATGTTGAGGAAGTGATGGCTTAAGAGGTACAGGGAAGGCGTGGACAGTCTCCTGTATACAAATGGAACTGTAGTAGTATTTGCAGTGTTCGACAGGAATTAATTGACATATTGAGATCTTTCCTACATATCTTTCCATGCAAAAGTGTGAAACAGACGATAGGGATTTTGCAAGTGTTGGATCCATGCAAAGTAAGAAAAAATAGAAATTTGCAGGGACATTCACTAGCATGCCTATCAAATAAAGTGTGCAAAAGCACCTTTCATCACTTCAGAATGTTTGCTTTTCACCACTCTATAATGCAAAAGTTTGTTAGAATGCTTTACTATGTGAAAACTCCTGCCCTTTGTTTAGGAGAAAGGAATAGAACTCTTTTGCATGGCACAGAAGTAGAAAAGGTTTGTGATGATGTTCAATTTCGTTTCTTTGGTCCTGAAGAGGAGTGTGGGTAAAATGAGAATTTACCATCTGCCGATGTAGCTGAACGTGAGACAGGGGTTACTATTGACAACTTTGTAGAAGAGATTACAAAGTTTAACACCGTTTCATCTGAAAAACCAAACTATGTTTGTATTTTTTGTCAACGCACTCACTACAAAAGTCAAACTACAAATGTTGACTTGTATTTAAAAAGTGTAAAACAGAACAATGATAAGTGGCAATAGTTTGCAGTTTATTTGTAGAGGAGCGGTTTGACTTGTCCACTCATCAAGTTACATGTAAGTACTGTTACAAGTTAGAAGAAAACAAAATGCCAGCGAGAGCAGTACATAACAACTTAGAGGGGTTATCTATTCCTCAAGAGCTAGCAGATTTAAATGTTTATGAGTCTAGTCTAATCCAATGTGTACACCCATTCCAGGCCTTAGTTCGTATGGAGCCTAAGACAGGGAAGCTGCACCTAATTGACCTACAAAAAGGTCTTAAAGGAAGAGTTGTATACTTACCTTTAGATTTTAAACAGAATATTAAAACTGTTGGTGTATACAGAGACAATGATGAACCACTTGTCATTCTAGTAAATGGTGTACCTACAAAGAATAAAACAAATCTGCCAAGAGTTAGTAGACATTAATAAAGTTAAAAATGTGACACTATACCTGGTACAAAATAATGTTTATGTTAATATTGATGTTGTTGAAGATACAACATATGTACAGGATATACAGTATTACCATAAAGTGGACAAATTGAAAAAGTGGATCGATCCAGATCAGAAGAGATTTTTTTTTTTGATAACCAATTTTTTTTGATTTTATGAGAGACCAACAAGAGAAAACAATAAACCAGCAGCTTGTACAGATATCAGTGCAAAGTAGAAATATGGTGTTATTACAACAACATACATGACCCTGATATGCAAGGGAAAGGCAGAGCAACACCCACCCCAGCCCTCGGTTGTTCAATGAAAGCGTCAATCTTCTATCACCCCAACCCATTTGCCCCACATTTTGCGAAACTTCTTCGGGCATCCTCTGGCCTCGTACAGGGGCCGTTCTTGCGCAGCGCACCAATCCACCACCCTGCGCCAACGTGTCATGGAGGGAGCAGTCGAGTTCAGCCAGTTTGCCGCAATGTCCCTCTTGGCCACCATCATGGCCGTATTCAGAAAGAGTTTGTCGGCTCTGGAGCGATCCATCCCCTCGGTGATTCCCAGGAGCACATTCATTGGATTGAGAGGAATTTCCCAGCCCAGGACCTCAGTAAGCTCCCCTATCACTGATTCCCAGTAGCGCGTGACTGCGGAGCAAAGCCATACCATGTGGTAAAAATCAGCTTGTGGGTGGTTGCAGCGGGGACAGGATGCATCGGGTCGGAGCCCAGCACGGTGGAGGCACAGCGGTGTGAGGTAGGCGGCATGGAGGTAGTATACTTGGACTAAGCGGAGCCTTGCCGAGGCTGTGATTGTTTTGGGGGCCATTAGCGCGTCCCTCCAATCGTCATCCTCCAGGGACCCAAGCCATCCCTCCCATCTGTCCCTGAGCCGGAGTAGCGTGTTGGGGGTGTTGTTTGTAAGGGAGCGATAGATACGGGAGATCCCCCCTTCCCCAGGTTGCCAGTCATGATCTGGGCTTCGGGCGGGCTGTATTCGGGTAAGGAGGTGCCCTCCGAGATATGAGAGTGAAGGGCGTGGCGCAGCTGCAGGTAGCGATAAAACTGGGAAGTGTGGAGGGAGTACCGGTTTTGCAAGTCTTGAAAGGTGCGTAAGTGGTCCCCACCCCAGACGTCCCCCAATTGTGAAATCCCAATGAGGTCCCATGCTCTAAAGCCAAATAGATTGGCAACCTCCCGAAGCCAAGCACCCCGCCAAAGTGGGGTATATTGAGTCAGTTTGTCCGACCAGCGGGTGTGGCGTAGGGAAGCCCGCCAGGCCAAAAGCACCCCACGTGTGACCTCGGGCAGGGTTCTGGGAATGATGTTCCCGTACAGCATCCCCTGGATGTTATGCAAACCTAGGGTGTGCAGTTCCAGCCGATATGCCGGATTTGGCCAGCCACCATTGAACCAGTCGTGCAATGTAAGGAGCCGAGTAGCTAAATAATAAAGGTACAGATTTGTCATCCCCAGGCCGCCATCTAAGGGCGGGATCCGGCACTGGGCGAGGGCCAACCAGGGCCTCCGACCCCCCCCCCCCACAGGAACTTGGTGGCCAAGCTGTCCATTTCCCGGAACCACGACCGTGAGAAGGATAGGGGTGTATTCTGAAGCATGTAGAGGAACCTGGGCACAATCATCATTTTAAATAAAGCTATTCTGCCCATAGGGTTCAGCGGCAGCGCCTGCCATTTGAGGAGATCAGCACGGGTCTTTTTCACTAGCGGGGTTACATTGAGCGACCAGGCAAGGTCTGGGAGGAGGGCAACCCAGATCCCAAGGTATTTGAAGGACTACCGTCGAAGAGGTATTGATGACTGCCAATCAAAGCACTCTCGAGAGAGGTGAAGGGGGACCAGGACGGACTTAGCAGAGTTCAGTCGGAGGCCGGAGGTTTGCTCGAAGAGACTCAACGCCCGGAGACACCGGGGTCTTGATTGTGCTGGGTCCGCTAAAAATAGCAGAACGTCATCTGCGTAAAGAGCGATTTTGTCCTCCTCCAGGCCGGGCCATTTCCATCCCATGATTTGCTCGTCGGACCGGATAAGGCAGGCAAAGGGCTCCATCGCCAAAGCGAAGAGGAGGGGCGAGAGGGGGCATCCCTGCCTCGTGCCCCTCCTGATGGGAAAGGGCTGCGACAGAGCTCCATTAACCAGTACTCGGGCCCGCGGCTTACAATATAGCATCTTGACCAGTTTACAGAAGGAGGCTCCAAATCCCATTTCCGTCAACACCGCTTCCAGGTACCGCCAGTCCACTGAATCAAACGCTTTCTCGAAATCAACGAGAAGAAGGGACAAGTATGGGGTCAGTTGTTGGCGGTTCGCTAGAGCAAGGTGGAGACGTCTAAGGCAGAGTCTGGTGCCCCGAGAGGGCATGAAACCGCAATGGTCAGGGTGGACCAGTTTGGCCAGGTACGGTCGTACGCGGTTGGCTAAGACGGAGGCAAATACTTTGAGCTCCGAATTGATGAGAGAGATGGGGCGGTAGTCGGAGCAATGCTTCGAGGGAGGCTGGGACTTGGGGATCACCACGATGGTGGCTATATCAGTTTCGGAGCGGAACGAGCCCTTATCAGTCGCCTCTTGATACATCTCCAGAAGGTGGGAAACCAGCGTGTCACGGTAGGTCGCGTAAAACTCCTGCGGGAGTCCGTCTGGCCCCGGTGTCTTACCAGAAGCCATACGGGATATGGCTTCGTTGACCTCCTCTGGGGTGATCGGGAGGTCCAGCGCCTCTGCCTCAGGTTCGCTAAGTCGCGGAAGAGGGAACCGTTCTAGCTGAAGTAGCTTCGAGAGTGAGAGATTGGGAGGCTGTGCAGAGTAAAGGGTAGCCTAGTAGGCGGCGAAGCATTGGGCCACCGCCACCGGGGATCGTTGGACCGCTCCATCCTGGGCTATCACCTCAGGAATGATGCGGTTGGCCATTGGGTAAGTGGCTAGTCGGTGAAGGAGCTTCCCATTTTTATCTCCCCATACATAAACTCGTGCCACAGAGGACCTCCACAGCAGCTTGGCGGCCTCCAGGGAGGCCTGCTTAATCTCGTCCCTCAGAAATGCTAGTCTCCTATCTTGAGCTTCAGTTCTCTCTTCCGGGGATTGACCTTCGATTAGGACAGCTTGAGCTTCTAGGAGCGTAAGTCGGGAGTCCTGCGCCGTTCGTTTGAGTTTGAGTTGGCCCTTGGCGAAGCCACGAATGGTGGCCTTACCAGCCTCCCACAGGGTGCCAGGGGAGGGGACCGAGCCCTGGTTAGTGATAAAGTAGTGGCGGAGCTCATCGCTCACTTAGTCCCTCAATTCTTTATCCTGGAGAAACCAGGCGTTTAACCGCCAGATCGGGCGCGAAGATTCGGGGAGGTCACCCATCCGCATCGCCACAGGGGAGTGGTCAGATATACCTCTGGGGAGGATGGTGATATCCTGAATTACCAGACAATCCAGGGCCGGCATGAAAATGTAGTCAAGTCGTGCATGTGTGTGATGGGATGCCGATGTGTGGGTATAATGTCGGGCCGTCGGGTGCCAAAGTCTCCAAGCGTCCCCGAGCCCCAGGGCGGCGGCCCAATTCGATAAGAGATTAGAATGGGTGATCCTAGAGGCCGAGGGGGCCTATCAGAAGAGATTTATGAACACTATAGCATCCATCCTCTACATTCAAAAGAACTAATCGGTGATGCTATAGAATTATTTCAAATGAAGCAACCCAAGGAGCTCCCATGAGTATATGAGAGAAAAGTTTAGAAGCTCGCTGTTTTCCACAACTCTTCCCCACTGGAGAAGGTGGACGCTTTGATGACCGCCGTCTACAGATACCAGCATTTGAATGCCGGTCAACAAGCTTACACTCAGAAGATCCAAGGTTTTGACAGTATATTCCCTATATATTTCATCTTCTGTTTGAGAGTGATTTATCTGGACTTTCATATGCTGTTAACCATAGATTATAGACAGGACTTTATCTGCAAAATCTCTCCGCAAGGGAATTCATTGACAAAGTTGATGGAAGAGATGAAAATTTGGAATATAATTTAATTAATTTGATGGCGTGCCACTGTGGCACCAACGAGTATTGGTATAGTCATCATGGTGAACTCAAATGCATGTTGAGAAACCTAGGATCACCTACTTGGTTTCCAACACTCAGTTGTGCTGAGTATGCTTGAAATGACCTGCTTGAATACTTGCGAGGAACAAATTCAAATATAAAGAATATCGAATTGAAGACAGCTGACAAACTTTGTTCCTTGAATCCCGCCAATGTTTGCAGGTATTTTAACCACAGATTTGAAGCTATGATGTCTTTCATCTGCAACAAAAGAAATCCTCCTCTTGGTGAAGTGATTTCTTTTGGCAAAAAGAGCACAAAGCCAGAGGTGCTCCACATATACACATGCTATTATGGATAAAGGATGCAGCAAAATTTGTCTTGTCTTTCAGCGAACAGTATGTCACATGTGCCATCCCAAAAGATGGTGGAGAAAACACCTTTAGACAACAAGTTTTACAGTTTCAAAGTCATAGATGTGGAAAATACTGCAGTCGAAAATACAGATGCAAAGGTAAATTTTATATAAGATGTTATTTAGGATTCCAACATCCTGTCATTTCACAAGGAAGAGTAAACAGCTTTTCATCAGCAGTAAAACATACAATAACTCGGAAATCACCAAAAAACACATACAGCCTAAGGAGAACAGAAGCTTCAAAGTATAGTAATGACTATAATCCAGTCATTTTGAAAATGTCGAATGCTAACACAGATATTCAGTTTGTTGCAGACAATTCAATTGCTGTTACTCGTTACCTCACATCATACATTACAAAATTAGAGAAGTCAGAGATGAAAGAGATGTGGGACGATATTTCTGCGGAAAAGGTTCGGTTGAGCTCAGCCAGTTTATTCTCAAAGTCAAGAGGAATCATTAGGATAAGCCTAGGCCTTGCCAGCACACAGAACAGAGTGTTGAAGTCTTTTACAGAAATCCAGTACTTAGCAGAGTTTGAGCCAGTAAATACTGATATTGTCAAAACAAATATGTTGGATACGTACTATCCAAGAAGGAGTCCATTCCAGGAAAATATGTGCCCCTATGAAGCACTTCAACACTACAGGTATAAAAGAAATATAGCAGAAAACATACAAGAAGAAAAGGATGAAGTAGTTGGATGTGACAGATGTATGGTCAAACATGCCAAAGGAAATCTTATTAACCATAGAAAACTCAGTTGCCAAACTCCAGATAAGAGATAATTTTTCTATTTAGCACTTTTGCAACTCTTCAAGCCTTGGCGTGCTGAAACAGAATTACTTGGAGATTATAAATGCTACAAAGATTCTTTCAACGCTATAAAAGACAGTATTCAAAGTTCAGTCTTTCCTATCTTTTTGAAAATGTTAAATGATGAGATTGAACAAGAAGAAACCATTGCAGCTGAAATAGCTAAAGAAAGTTCACAAAGTAGCCTCAGCTCAGGACCATTAAGTGAAGATCCTCTTGGACAACCAATTATTCAGAATGAAGCAGCAATAGTTATGAATGAGGCGGAAACTGCAATGGAACAAGCGAGACAAGATACTATTGATTTTGAACAGTTAGAAGGACAACTGAACACTGAATAGAAAGAAATCTTTATAGAAGTAAAACTGAAAATACAACATGGATTCCTCCACAAGAAGAAAGAATGTCAATGCTCATCATTTAAACCTATTCTATTATACATCAGTGGTCAAGCTGGAACAGGAAAAAGTTTCTTAATTAAAGTTCTCACCAGTTATCTACGCAGCACTACAGAATTAAATTTAGCCTGTGTAGTAAGAGCACCAACTAAATTAGCAGCACACAACATTAAAGGAATTACTTTACATCGACTACTAATGCTACTTGTTAAACATGATAAACAACTGCAGTACCAGAAGTTATCTGGTGAAGCTTGTCATGAAGTCTCAAGAGTACTGAAGAAAATGAAGCATTTAATCATTGATGAGGAGAGCATTGTCTCATACCTAATGCTTGCCTTTGTACACTTGAGAATGCAACAGATTTTAAAAACAGAGTACAACATGCTGTTTGGAGGAAAGCTTTTAATTGTCTTTGGTGACCTACTGCAACCTACCCCTGTGAAAGGGCAACCTGTTTTCAAGACACTTCTCCATAATAAAACCTGAAATTCTTTGGGAAGCATTGGTAATGTAAATATTTGGTTAAACATTGAATACAAGGAACCTATTGAAGAATATGCATCAAGCATCTGATGTGGAATATGGAGATATTCTAAAGGACATTAAAATAGGAGTTTTGACTAAAGACAGTAAATGAGCTTTTGGAAAGTCGACTAATCAAAAAACAGTTTTCCTCTCAAAATACACCAGCACAAGTAATATATCATTTCATTGCAGAAGACTAATCCATTGTTTGTTTAATGCCTACACTACAAGAGTGTTCCTACTTTAATGAAGAACTACTAAAATTGGAAAAACAGCATGTTTGGAAATTACAGCTACTGATAAAAATGGAACACCAGGGAGTAGCAATACTACTTACTGGAAAACTACAAGCAAAATTGGATTCTTTCGAGAAGTCTGTATCAAAGACTGCAGGTATAGAAAAGTGTTTACATGTGTGTAAAAACTGTAGAGTAATTTTGCTTCATAATTTGAATGTAGAGGAACGATTAGTAAATGGTGCTATGGGTAAAGTCATTGATTTCATTAATTATCCAAACAAGGATCAGATATAATTCTTGCCTATAAAGTTTGATCAGATTGATAGCATAAAGCAGATTGGGAGATGTTTTGTAAGTTTTATGCTTGGAAAGGACTTGTATGTCCGACGACAGCAGTTTCCAGTATCCCTAGCGTATGCTGTAACTATCCACAAATCTCAAGCTTTAAGTGTAGATACAGCTTTTGTGAACATTGTTAATAGTGTGTTTAAAGAAGAGATGGCATATGTTGCATTGTCTTTAGTAAGAACATTATCTGGTTTGTATTTGATGGAATTTGATGACAAAAAAGTTTGTGAAGATGGAAATTGTGTAAGAGAGTACTAAGAAGTCTATATGCTCCTTCTTTAGGTCAATACCCTATTTATGAGAAACGGATGATGTGTCCAAAACGGAAGCATAGAAAACAATCAACTGATGTTGAAGAAAAGAAAAGAAACTAGGACAATGTCAAAGGCACTAAGAAGAAAAAAGTGGAAAGTAAGGGAAATATTGTAGGACACCAGTTGGAAAACACTTCAGGTATCAACTGCTATGCAAATGTGGTTCTCAATGTAGTGTTTCATTTACCACATCTTGTTAATCAACTTGAACAAAAGCATGGAAAAAAACGTGAAAAAAGGTTCTGGCCTGCACTATATCATTTACTCCAATGTTTAGTCAGTGATAGAAGTTTAATACATTCTGCTTCAGGCATTCGAGATCTTTTGGTTACATGTAGTGGTTCAGTAATATTTAGTCTCAAAATTCAACAAGACACACAAGATTTTATAATGGTCATGCTGGCAGTTTTAGAAGAAGAAGCAGAAGTAAATATTGATGACTTATTTGGACTAAGTTACAAATGGGACCATGAGTGTGAAGATTGCTCATTTAAATCTACTACTGAAATAAATGCTGAACAATTCTCATACTTAACACTACCAGATTGCAAAACAGTGTCTTTTGACAGATTGATTAAAACCGCAAATCAAAATATGGCCTGCCCAATTTGTAAATCAGAAGTGATGTCCACATTGCAAATACAAAGAAGTGGAAAATACCTCATATTAATGCTGCAACAATGTAGAGCAGATCGATCCAAGTTGGAAACCAAAATTACAAACGTTAAAGCAGATCAAATATCAATTTCTGGAAGAACTTATACAGCAGTAGCTATCATCTTTCATGACGAACTTTATATAACATCTGGACTCTACTCTGTGTATTTAAAGAGTGACAGCGGATGGACGAATTGCATTGATAGCAACCTCAAATTCAAAGCTAAACTGCCGTTCAAACTACGAAATTCTTACCTCTGTTTCGTCAACCAAAGTTCTAACAACATCATTCGGCCTTTTAGGGGTGATGTTCTTGAAAAATACTCTACAATAGAACTGTTGTTTTATCTTCTGCTCAAGAGTTCATATAAGAAGCATATATAAGACTGTCTAATAAGACTTAAAAACTGAAAGAACAGAATGGAATTCTAGCAACTTTCAAATGAAACCAAAAATGCCTTTGGAAATACGAAATTATTATGTTTTCTTTCTTCAATGAAAGTTCAACGTACTATTTCTTCAAAAAAGAAATGTATTGGATATCATCGGCATGGATGATCTGTGTTTTAGACATCGTTCGGCCTACTTGGGGTGATATTTTAAAAACTATCTTGAAAATTCAAGTATGGTATACATTTATTCGTAGTACTGTATCGGGTATAATAATAATAGAAAATATTTTAAGATGTATTTGTTTTCAGTACTAGACTAAATCTAGATAAAACAACTAATTATCAAATTGTAGTGAGCGCAAGCATAGTAACACATACTTACAATGATGTACTGTGCAATTCTGGATTTTTTTGTGTGCAATTCATACGATTGTTTTTTACCCCCTGTTCGAAGATGATGCTACATACAAACCACCATGTATGGTGAAGTAGTATGAAAGCTGAGAACAGTAAAATAAGGAAATTAATGCGTTTATCACAGTGTAATACAGAGCTATAGTATAAGAAATATGTATTGTTATAATTCTGTATTTTTCAAATTCACATACTAATATATTTTTCTGTCTTTTTCTTTTTAATAGTGGCTACAGTTCAACATTCTAAGATGTTGCAAAATATGTTTTCTGCCATAAAAATATTGGTTAGAGGTATTGATAGAGAGTGTTTTTATACATGAAGGGGTCTTTTGATACCTTCTCATTACTTTTTTTTGCCTATTTTGTAAGTAAACGTTTTAGTGTGAAATTACAGAATTACAATCACTCACACATCTCATTCAAACAGGTCTTCTTACAAACACTCACATACACTGTATGAATGAAGGAGTGGGTATCACAACATCACTTCTATACTGAAATAGTCACTAATACACCCATTTACTCACTCATAAGGTACTCACACACAATCTCACTTACTTATTCAGTGTTGAGAAATAGAGATATATGATATGTATGTAGCTCTACAGAGAGTCACTAATAGACTGATCAATTCACTTATATTATCATCTAAGTATCTACTCAGACATACTAATACATCATATGTATCTAGGCATACCCCAATACACACTAACACAGTCTGAAAATAAACGATGATGCTGCTTAGATACACATTTAGACAGTCATAGAGTCTCTAAGAGTGATAGTCGTTTAGCAACATACTTTCTTAAATATGGAAAGAAACAACGAAATTGGGACTGAGACAGTTATTCAGATATCTACTAAGTCACTAACGCTAACAAGTGACCCATACTTACAACTGTCGCTTTAAACATGTCTCAGGCCTTCTTCTACAGAACCTGGGTGTGCTGTTTCAATAGTAGGACAAATTAACTTTAAAAAGCAGTTGCCAATCCTTATACTCATCTTCTATTACATATAACTCACCCCCAAGTTATGCAGTAGGTAAGCCATAGGCAGTGATCTATCTGCTCAAAAACTAACACATATAATTTCAAATTTGAGTTACTGACAACTGCACAACAGACCCCTGTGGCCAATTATAGATCGACTCTCACAGTCATATTTGATCTCATATACGTATCTCCAAAAGGATACAGCCACTAATACATCCAGTCACACACTCACAATACTTCCTAAACATACACTCAGATATAGAGATACATCAGATGTAGCTTGGTCTACTGGAGACAGTTCTGCACACACAGTTACATAGCCCAATATTCACTTACACAGCCAGTAAGCAATCCATGTAGTCATTTAGATACACATTTACAAAGCTATAGAGACACTAAGAGGTAGTGATTTAGCAAAATAGGGACTACCATACTGATTCCAATATCTACTAAATCACTAGCAAGTCAACTATTTAGACAATTGTCCCTTGAAACGTGTCTCAGGCTGCTTCAGCTGAACCTCGCTGTGCAGTTTCAATAGTATGCCAAATTGATTTTAAAAAGTGGATGCCAAGCCTTAAACTCATCTTCTATTACATATAACTCACCCCCAAGGAAGGTAATAGGTAGGCCATATGCAGCAACCTATCTACTCAAAAAAGCAGCACATATAGTTTCACATTTCAGTCACTGCGAACTGCAGTTAGAGACCCCTATACCCAGTTATGCATCCAGTCTGTTACTCACAATGTCAACTCACATACGCATCTGCAAAACAATAGACCCACTAATACACCAGTCACACACTCACAATACCCTTTAATCATTCACTCAGTTATAGAGATACATCATATGTACCTTGACCTACTGGAGACAGTTCTGCATACACAATTGTGTACCCTAATTTTCACTAACACAGCCAGTAAGCAAACTATGCAGCCATTTATGTACAAATGTACAGCCATACAGACACTAACATAGGTAGTCAAATAGCAACGTAGTTCCTTAAATATCCAAAGTCACATCCAAATAGGAACTGAGACACTGATTCAGATATCTAGTAAAGGACTGACTCTACCAAGTGAACAATTCAGAGAAGCAGCCCTTTAAACATGGTCAGGAGAGGCGTGGCCAAGATGGCGACCGCATAACACGTGCTTTGCGATCGCTCCGGCCCGCCGAGGACCTAAAGCCTACAGCCTAGCACCCCATCTCGATCTGTGGCGAGCGGCGGATCCCGGTGGTGAGGGGGTGATCGTGTGGACGGCCCTGGTGCGCTTTGTTGGTCGCTGCGGTCCCGCTGCACGCCGCGCGGAGCCGCGGGCCTGCTGCACGCGTGGGGTGTCCCGGAGACCATCGGCTGTGGCGCGGGGCGGAGCCGCCCGAATCCTGGAGCGGAGCCTTGCGTGGTGCCCGGCGGCCGCTTGGGGACCCTGCTGCCTGGACTTCTACTCTCGTGGGCCCAAGGTATTTTGCGAGCTGTGTCGCTGACTCCCCGAGCGCCCCTGCGGCGGCCCACCAGATGCGACATCCTGCCCCCGGCGCCTTGCTCTCTGTGAGAGAGTGCCTAGCCCTGAGCGCTATCGATGCGGGGGTGGCGCGGGGGCTGCTCTGAGGGGCCCGGGGAGCGGATTTACTGGGCAGTGTAGCGTGGGCCTGCATCGGGGCGGGAATCGTCGCCCGCGGCCCACGCACAGCACTTGCGGACAGGAAGGTGCGCCCGCCATTTTCTGCGGCTCGGCCGGACCCTGGTGCGGAGCCTTCCGTGGGGGCCGGCGGCCGCTCTGGGACCCTGCTGACAGACTCCTGCTCTCGTGGGCCCAAGGTATTTTGCGAGCTGGGACACTGCCTCCCCCGGGCGCCCCTGCGTGACACCCCGCCTCCGGCGCCTTGCTCTCTGTGGGAGAGTACCTAGCCCTGTGTGCTGCCATTGCCGGGGTGGTTCGGGGGCGGCTCGGACGGGCCTGGGGGCGGAATAGCGCGGGCCTGCATCGGGGCGGGAGTCGGCGCCTGCGGCCCGCGCGCAGCGTCTGTGGACAGGAGGGTGCGCCCGCCATTTTGCCAGTGGGATTGAATTTTGAGTTGGGAGCGTGCCGGTCTGGGCGGTGCGGGCCTTGCCCAGCGGGACCCGGCGTTCGGCTCACTCATCGCTGGCGGGGTGGTGCGGCCCGCGGCTCCGCTTGGTGGTGATCTCCTCCTCCCGTCGAGCCCCCTAAGCTGTGGGCCGCCATGGCGGCGGGACGACCGAGAAAGGACCGCTCGGTCAGAGACATGCTCCAAGCTAAAGTGGTCGACCGGGGTCTGGAGCTGTCTGAGGGGGCGGCGGCGGGGGCGGACGCACAGGCCACAAAGGCTTTTATGACCTCGCTCTTCACAGCACTTAAGGAGGACCTCCAGGAGCTCAAGGCCCAGCTGGCGGTGGACCTCCGTGAGGTTCGCCGCGACGTTTCAGAGATCGGCGACAGAGTGGCGACCCTCGAGGTGCACGAAAATGGCCGCGATGAGGAGGTCGAGGGGCTGCAGCAGGAAATTATCCTGCTCAAAGAACAACACCTCCAATTGTAGGGACAGGCGGAGGACCTTGAGAATCGCTCCCGCCGCAACAATGTCCGCATCCGCGGAGTAAAGCAGGGAGCAGAGGAGGGCGACATTGGTGGCTTTGTACAAGCTCTGTTCCGCCATATCCTAGGCCCGGAACATACCTCCGAGATTCAAGTTGATAGGGTGCACCAAGTGGGCCCCCCCCGCCAAGATGCGGCGCCGCCTCCAGACATCCTGGCATGTGTCCACAATTTTCAACTGAAGGAGCTTATCCTCCGCAAAGCCAGAGACTCACACCCCTTGCAGTTTCGTGGTCTGGCTCCAGCACTCTACCAGGACCTTTCTGCGGTCACCCTGTTCAAGCGGCGAGAGTTCCGGCCCATTACGCAACACCTGAGGGACAAAGGGATTCCCTATGCATGGGGGCATCCTTTCCGCATCATATTTAAACTTGAAGGGAAATTACGCCAGGTACGATCTTTCCAAGAAGCCTCAGATCTCTTGGGCCTCCAGTCACCAACCACGTCTCGACCACTGAAACCTCCTACTACCCGCGGGGACAGGCCGGAATGGTGGCACGTGGTGGGCAGGGCCTCACCAGCATCTCGTGGACCGGACGCAGCTGCTCAAGCAAAGGAGAGGGAGAATGTCCTGGCCTCTCTGACGAACAGTCCAGCTAATACCTCCCCTGCCTGACCCTCTGATGCCACACGATGATGGGTCCTCTTCCTTGTGCGGGCCGGGGATCGGCACCCCCTCTCCCATGGACTTGGTTTGCCAACACGTCCTCGAACTGTGCCCTTTTGACGGACATGAGTCACTCCCGCGCTGTTGCGGGCCATGTTTCTGTTTGACAGTGATTCCACTGCTGTTTATTTTTCAGGGTTTTGTTATCTGTATGGGGGTAGGGTGGGTCGTCTCCTCAGTGAGGGCTTTGGTCACTCGTACACAAGGGACTCATGCAAGTTTGGTTATCCTCCGCTGCCAAGGCTGTGGTGCTGTTTTTCCCCCGGGGCGGGAGTGCTCCCCCCTCCCTAATGCTTCTCTGATTTATATGCCCCCATCTGGAGCTTAAAATCACCAGTCTCAATGTCCGGGGTCTTAACAATCCAATTAAGCGTAGGGCGATCTTATCCCTCTTAGAAAACTCCGGGGGGGACGTATGCCTCCTCCAAGAAACCCACTTACTTCCCTCTGACACCCACCGTATGTGCCATAGCCATTTCCCCCACCAGCACTGGTCCTCGACCAATTCCAAGCGGGGGGGTCGCCATCTTATTTACTAGGCACTTTAAGGGCTCAGTATTGGGGACCGTGGCAGAGATTAAAGGGCGGCTTTTAGCTCTGCGGCTCCAGGTCGGGACCTCCACATGCACGATTGCTTCCATCTACTCCCCTAATGAACACCCCGAGAAGTTCCTGCTTGACGCTTGCTCCGAGGTCTTACAATCTCCAGATGCTACAGTAATAATAGGCGGGGATCTCAACCTGGTGATGAATGGGGAAGTAGACCGCTCTGGTTCTCGCTCAGGGGGCACGGGCGCCCTATCTGCATCAGGAGGAGACTGGTTACGCGAGGCTGGGATTAGGGACGCATGGCGCTGCTTGCATCCTTCGGACAGGGACTTTTCCTACTACTCGGCAGCACACAAAACATACGCGCGGCTTGATCATTTCCTGGTGACTCCGGCTGCGTGGCCCCTCATTACAGATTCCACTATTGAGGCTAGGGCTCTCTCGGATCACGCGCATATCACCCTCTCCCTGCGCTTCCCTGCTCAGTGTCCTGCCTCTGCACCGCGCTGGCGCCTGCGAGACTCACTGCTTAGATCACCTGACGTAGTCGCAGACATTAGGCAATGCATTTTGGACTACATCGCGATTAATGATCGTGATGACACACAGCTTTCCGCAGTCTGGGAGGCGCTTAAACTGGTGGTGCGAGGGGCTCTTATAGCGAAGGCGGCCTTCGAGAATAAAACAAGGCGGACGAAACGCGCTGAGCTGGAGGCGTCCGTAAAGGAACTTGAGGCCATACACAAACGTACAGGTGCCCCCCGAGTGTGGCGGCAATTGGAGAAAGAGAGACTCCAGCTCCGTCGACTCAACCTCGACCGGGCAGAACACGCGGTGGTTCGTTTGAAACACAAATATTTTGTGGGCTCCAACAAAGGAGGCCGCATGCTAGCTCACTGCCTTCGTACCCAAAGGGAAGCCCACTCAGTAGCAACGCTTCGTGACAGTTCTGGTCGTTCTATCTCCGGGGATGCCGAAATAATCTCGACTTTTCGTGCCTTCTATAGCTCTCTATATACTGCTGACCCTACTCTACGCTCTGATCCCTCTTTGTATCTTGGCGGCTCTGCGGTGACGCCATTGCCGGCGGGCGACTCTGAGATTCTGGATTCGCCCATCCGCATAGAAGAAGTGATTTCTGCCATTTCGCGGCTGAAGCTACAGAAGGCCCCAGGACCCGACGGATATAGTGCTCTCTTCTATAAAACTTACTGCATTGAACTCGCTCCTCTGTTAACACGCATATTTAATTCCTTCGCGGATACTGGAGCCCTTACCCCATCCATGCTGCAAGCCTGTATTACGGTTATCCCCAAACCGGGCAAAGACCCGGAACTTTGCAGCTCCTACCGCCCAATCTCCCTCCTGAACATAGATGCCAAACTTTTTTCTAGCATCCTAGCGCACAGACTTAACCCCCACATGCCGGGCCTTGTGGACCCGGACCAATCCGGTTTCATCGTGGGACGACAATGTGGGGATAATACCAAACATCTATGTCACCTGATCGACAAGGTGCATCGGTCAAAAGAAGAAGCCCTCCTGTTGTCAATAGACGCGGAGAAGGCATTCGACCGCGTACACTGGCCATATCTCTTCGCTACGCTTGAGCATTTCGGTCTGGGGCCGAGGTTTCGGAGCTGGATTGGAAGCATCTACAGCGTACCTCTGGCTTCGGTACGGGTCAATGGGGCCCTTTCTGACCACTTTGACGTAGGGCGCGGTACAAGACAGGGCTGTCCCCTCTCGCCTTTACTTTTCGCACTGTATATGGAGCCTCTAGCCCAGCGACTCCGTGACAACCCCCTCGCACGTGGCATTCCCTTTGGCCTAGACCACCACCTTATTAGCCTGTACGCGGATGATCTTATTTTCTCGATGGCACAGCCGCTGACCTCTCTGCCGGCTATTGTGGACGACCTACAGACGTTCAGCCAGTACTCTGGGTTTAAAATCAACATGATGAAATCACAAGTCCTCAATCTCACGGCCGCCCCGCAGACGGTAAGCACACTTCGCAATAGCTTTACCTTCGAGTGGGTGCCAGACAGCATTACCTACCTGGGGCTGGTCCTCCACGGGAGCTTGGCACAGACAGCAGAGCGGAATTACGCGACCCTCCTGAAACGGATTCGAGCAGATCTGACCCGTTGGCGTCGTCTCCCCTTGACTTGGTTCGGGAGACTGTCCGCGGTTAAAATGACCGTGCTCCCTAGGGCCCTGTATTTATTTCAGACATTACCATTAGAACCCCCATCACATATCTTGAGACAGATGCAGTCGGCAATTGAGGGTTTCGTCTGGGGCCCAACCGCACCCCGCCTGTCAAAAACGCAGTTGCAACGCCCTAAGAAACTGGGTGGCCTAGCCTTCCCGAACCTTACGCAATACTTCCACGCCTCACAGTTGCGATTTTTGTTAGAATGGAACCGCCCCATGACAGAGAAATATTGGGTCTTCATGGACCAAACGGTGGCGGGCCACCACATCTGGCGCGATGTCTGGATGCCGAGAAAGGACCGCGCTTGGGGCCTCTATTCTTCCCCGGTTACGCGCCCTACAGTGCTTGCTTGGGATAGAGTCTCCCGTAGAGCAAACCTGACCACATTTCCCTCTCCCATGACGCCGCTCTTTATGAACCCCGCCTTCCAGCCGGGAATGCATAGCGGCGCCGCCTCGAGATGGATAGAAGGATGCTGTAAAAGATTGGGACACCTTTTTGACCACAGGGGACTTATCCCCTTTCAGGAACTTCAATCGGACTACAACTTGCCCACGTCCGATCTATACCTACACTCCCAGATGACTCACTGGATCTCAGACGCGGCGGTGCGCTCCCTTGCACTTCGCCCATGGTCTCCATTCGAGAAATGGCTAGTGTCCAAAAAAGACGACAAGCACCTTATCTCCGAAATCTACTCCTTTCTCTCCTCCACCCCCCCTCGACAACGCACTGCGGGTCAGAGGCGTTGGGAGGTGGAGCTGGAACGCGAGTTGTCGGATAAAGAGTGGGAGGATATCTTTTATCGCACGCACCACACCACGTTCTCCGCGAGCCACACGGAGACTGCCTTTAAGATCGCAACATATTGGTACTATACCCCTGCGAGGCTAGCTAAATGGCAACTTCAATGTGATGGCCTCTGCTGGCGAGGGTGTGGTAATCCAGGGACGCTGATTCATTTGCTTTGGCACTGCCCCAAACTGACTCGCTATTGGGAACAGATCCTAGATGACATCGATGCTGCCTTCGATACCTTCATACCCCGGCTCCCTGCGTACATACTTTTAGGCCTCCCCAATGCACTCACCTTTCCTCTGCGCTCGCTTAGGGGGAGGCAGATGGCGCTTGCGCTGAACGCCGCACTGAGGGTTCTTTTGGTACGATGGAAATCAGACCGGGTCCCGGAGCACACGCAATGGGTGCACCAGCTCTGGAGCCTCCCGGCAATGGAGAAGCTCTCCATGGCAGCGGGGGGGAAGAGTGATGCCTTTGCACAAACTTGGGCCCCTTTTCTAACTATTCTCACCACAGAATTCCGAGAACTGTCCTGCCCACAATACCTCCGCATTCTGAAACTGGTACCGGAAGACGTCTCTGTTCTCCCTTGAGTGTGCGTATCCGGTGCCCCGTGCCGCAGTCTGAGGCGATAAACATCGAAATGCACCCAGGAACATGCACTGTCGAGTTTCCTGTCCATTTATGTACAGCCCACTGAGGAGACTGGGTGGGTGATGCTTTCAGGGTTTTTTTTGTCTTTACAAGTTAGGTTATGTCTTGTTTTTGGTAAAATTATATGTGGCTTATTTCAGAAGTGTCTGCGGCCCATACGGGATCCTCCCATAGCTCCGGAGCTGCTATGGTCCTCGCCTGCCTCCTTGCAGGCTCTTCACATTGATCATCTTTCTCTACACTTCTTCAGACGCGGCCGGCCCTGTTGGGTTGTAGGCGGCTTGCTGTGTTTAATGTCTGGTACTCACACCCGCATCACTACATGTCTTGCCTTTCCTACGCATGTTGCGCCGGCCCATGGGGTTGTAGGCACTTGTTTGTGGATCCATGCACTATTTGCCACTAATAAAACGATTTAATACTAAACATGGTCAGGACCGGTACACTTGAGCCTGTGTATGCATTCTACAGGTAGGCCAACTTGGTATTTAAAACCGGTTGACAAGCCTTAATCTGCTGTTCTTCTACTTAAAAGTCTCCCCTAAGGTAGCCTTTACCTAGGCCAAAGTTTAGACTCCTATGTGCATAAAAGCTAACACATGTAGTTAGACGTTTCAGTGAGCTACATGCATATTTCAGGCGCATATGCAGACTTATACATCCAATGTTTCACACTGATTTGAATCTGATGTGAGAGCATCTAAAAGGTGAGAGCTACTAATACATCCTCTCAGACAGTGTTACACGCATCTAAACCTTCACTCACATGCACAGACACAACTCCTATGTATCTAGCACTAATGGAAGCAGTGACACACTCACTTAGCTAACCCCATAGTAACTAACACCCCTAAGGGGCAATCCATGCTGCTCCTTAGATGTACATTTACAGAGCCAAAAAGTCACAAACACAACCAGCGATGTACTAAGAAACTTTACTACATATAGAAAGAGATCTTCACATAGGAACTGAGACATTTATCCAGCTATCTACTAAAGAACTGTCACTACCAAGTGAACCATCCAGAGAAGTAGCCCTTTAAACATGTCTCAGGCCTGGTACACCTGAGCCTGTGTATGCTGTTCTACTGCTAGGCTGACTTGGTATTTAAAACTGCTTCACAAGCCTTAACCTGCTGTTCTACTACTTAAAGGTCTCCCGTAAGGTAGCCTGTAGCTAGGCCATAGGGTAAACTCCTATGAGCATAAAAGCTAACACACGAGTTCAATCTCATGTAAGCACATATGAAACGGAAGAGCTAGTAATACATCACCTACAAGCACAGACACAACTCTTATGTATCTAGCACTAAGGAAGGCAGTGACACACTCACTTAAATAACCTATTTGTGACTGACCCATCCAAGAGACAATCCATGCTACCCTTTACATATGGATTTAGAGAGCGTAACAGTCACCAACAGAGCCAGCGATGTACTAAGAAACTTTACTACATATACAAAGAGGCCCCCACATATGAACTTAGACACTCATTCACACATCTAGTAAAGGATTGACACTACCAAGTGAACAATCCAGAGAAAAAGCAAACATTTACTCACCCGTGTTCCATTTACGTACACTTTTACTCACTCATAGAGACACTAACACACTCACACACCCATAGAAATTCTCATACAACCATTTACTCACACATACAGCCACTGATACATCCACACATCCACCTATAGAGCAATTCACACATTAACTAACTCTCCCATGCACTTGGTTTTACACCCACTCAGTTATCCAGTTACTGACAGTGATTCACTCACACATAAAGTTGCTCAAGCATACAATCACCGATGAGTACTCCACTCACACACCATGCCAGAGACTCAAATTCCAACTCACACACCCACAACTCACCCAACACTCGCTCACACACACATATACTCTCTCATTGATACACTCACACATACATACAGTCAGTCATGCATGCAGTAACTCATAACATTATTCACAGACTGGATTATTTAGTCAAACATCTGCTTACACACATACTTACCTATGGACTATTCACACACTGTCAGTTACTCATACAGTGTATGACACAACCACTCATTCATATATATACCCATTGTCCCTCCCACTCACTCATCCATACTGGCAGTAACACTTGTAGTTATGCACTCATACACTACATATACACTCACTCACCCATACAGGTACTCACACACACATTAAGCCACACATACTCTACTCATCTACTGTGTTACTCACTCATACACCTGTTCACATACCCACTCATTTATGCATACAGCACGTGAGACCCACTCGCACACAGATAAAGCCAGCCAGACATGCACGCTCTTCTTCAATACAAGCACTAATATACCCACTCACCCACAAATCAACGTATACAGCAACACAATCACTTATACAGTTATTCAACCATCTATTCACTCACTGATAGACCCACTCAACACAAACAGACTCAGGTTTCCAGCCACCTATGCACAGCCTCACTCACACATATTGACAGTCATACAGACAATTACAAACATGCATATAACACTTAATTTGTCTTTCTTTAACCAGAATAGTCGGTTCTGAAAAGAACAATTTTTTTAAGGTTTCTATATTTTGAAGGTTTTTTGTGTTTTTTGACACAATTATGATGAAAAATATTCAAACATGCTGGATTGGTACAGGAAAAAGAATTTGCAGCAGCAACTCCGTAAAAAAAAAAAAAAACATTTGTGACTTTTGGCACATTCATTAATTGCCGGTATCAACTGTTCCCCTACACATACAACACTTTTACATTTTAAACAGTACTGTGCAAGTCCACCAAACTCTGGAACTGTCAGAAATTACTGAACCCTATGATGTTCTTGGTTCAGCAGTATCTCCCCTCTCTGCTCGCTCTCTGGTTTCCCGCTTTCTCTGCTCTTTCATTAGCCGATTGGAGTGCATAGTTTGGAGATGCTTGAGCATTGACGAAGTCCCACACAAGTATTTTTTTCTCTGATTCGCGAGACAGCACCTTGTGACATACAGTGCATGTCACTTTTCTCGCATTGACTTCCTTTTCACCTTCTGGGATGAAAAAAAAAAGTCCAGACAGTGCTCACCTTTCTCTTTTTTACAGGTTTCTCATCTTCAAGATATTCAACCTCTTCTTTAGGTGGTGTTGCAGGTGCCATTTTCTAGTATGTACCAAATAAAGGACGAACACCAAAAAATTCAATAAAATAGTTAGGGAAAATACAAAAGGGTCTTCACCGAACACAGGCAAGAGAAAGAAGAAAGAAATGGGGTGGGACCTTGCAATTAGTAGGATAGAAAGCTATTCAGCCAATAAGATCCTTTGATTTTTTTGTCACATGGGGTTCGTATACCAAGCGCGCATCGGTCTCGTCGCCGTAAAATACATAAGAACAATATTTAAAAGGCATTTCAAGTACAAATATACTACTTTTACATCTGCAGTAGGGAACGTCTTGCTGTAATCAATAATATAAAATTGCATATATATTTTTTTTGTACTATAAAGGTTACACCGGAGTCGTGCACCCGCTGCGTACAGCCACTGAAACGCATCAACGCTCTTGACCACAGGGTTATATAATTTTTATGCTGGTGTATTATTCAATCTTTATATTTATTTCTATTATGTTTATTTTTACTTGATTTGTGATTTTAAATAAAAGAAACCTTGTGATACTGGGAATTGTTTTTGTACATGTGCTTATAATTGTTCTTTGGGTCCTGATTTGTTGATGCTAATGGGAGTCTGAGTGGACTTTAGGTTTATGTATGGTTGTTTGTAACGTAACATGATGTCCTTAATTTCTTATCCAAGAGAAATTCTTTTTATACTGATTGTATTTGGTACCCTGTCTCTTGGAACGTGGGGCCACTCCCTTCTTGTTTTGCGCTCACAATATTTAAACCGACAACTAAAAAAACTCAAATGTATTTTAAAAACAGCGCATACTCAAACCAATGAATAATTATACAGTCCTGTTCCTCTCTTTCATAGTGTTAACGGCAATGTGGTATTTAATCTTATGCATAAGTCTGTTTACGACATTAGAAATTACATCTGTCAAGGGTGAGTTCATGAGCATATATATATACAAATCTCCCTTTTTTTTCAATAAGCATTTATATTTATATCATTAATGTTTATATTTTCCACTTAATGAGAAAGTAAACCTCTATAAACACATATATATAAATATATATACATATATTTATTATTAATATATATATTTTCCTCTACTGCCCTCCTTTTTCTTTACATATAATGTATATATTTTTTTAATGGGGAACTAAATCCCGAAACCCGCCGGCGGTCACCAGTAGGTAGTTATAGTTAGAACCTAGTTTCCAGAGGGGAAGCATTTTTTGGTTTGGTCATAACTTTGCCACTGTTTGACAAATCTTCCCGATAGTTTACAAAAAAAGTGGCATGGTTTGTCTAGTTCTGCATGGAAAGTTTCAAAGTGCTCCATCAAGCGGGGGCCGAGAAAAAGGGGGGGGTCAAAAAATGTGCGTTTCCCATGCAATTTCCCTTGGGGATTTTGAACATGACTACAGCCCGAACTGCTGGATGTAATTACACCAAATTTGGCAGAGAGGTAGCTCTTAGTGCAGAAACAGACCATTTTTGTGATTTGGTTTAAATTTCTTCAGTAGTTGCAGAGTTATTAAAGGAAAAACAAAATTGATATCTAGGGTCGCGGACCCTCTGTGATTCCCCGTGGTGGATCCGCAAAGTCACACATCACCAGCAATGCCATGATTGTCTGACCACAACCTGACCGGGAGGTTGTGGCCACCACTTTAAGTATCAGGGAATGGTTTCGGGCCTTAAAATGTATCTGCAAAAGGTTAAAGGGATCAGGGTAGAGGTATCCTGACCCCATGGGGGTGTGTTAGAGGAGCGTCAGGCTGACCTATGTAGGATGAAAAATTGAGTTACATAGGTTTTTTTTCCACTTCGAAAATCCACGGATCCGCCACGAGGCTCAGCATGGCCCCGTGTATATCCGCGATGGAGCCACAAATCTTGATGCACTTTGAAAAAGAAAAAAAACACCTTCAGACACTCACACAGGTACTCTCACATACATTTACAGACCCTCACAGGCAGTCACACACCCACTCACAGACCTACGCAGGCATTCATACACCCACTCACAGATCCACATAGGCACTCACCCACCCACACACAGACCTATGCAGGCATTGACACATCTACTCACAGACCGATGCACCCACTCACAGACCCACTCACATACCCACGTAGACACTCACACACCCACTCAAATACTTACACAGGCACTCACACATCTACTCACAGACCCATACACACACACACACCCACACATATACCCAATCACAGATCCACTCAGGCACTCACACACCCACTCACAGACCCACACAGGAACTCACACACCCACTCACAGATCTACTCAGGCACACACACACCCACTCACAAACCCACACAGGCATTCACACACCCAGTCACAGATCCACACAGGTACTCACACACCCACTCATAAACCTACACAGGAACTTACACACCAACTCACAGACCTACACACACTTACACACCCACTCACAGGCACATTTAGGCACACACCCACTCATAGACTCACTCAGGCACTCACAGACCCACACAGACACTCACACACCCACTCACAAACCCACTGGGGAACTTACACACCCACTCACAGACCTACACGCACAGTCACAGATCCACTCAGGCATTCACACTCCTAGTGACAGACCTACACAGGCACTCACACACCCACTCACAGACCCACACAGACACTCATACACCCACTCACAGACCCATATTGCTACTCACACACCCACTCATTGACACTCACACTCACTCACACACCCATTCAGGTGCACACCCACTCATAGACTCACTCAGGCACTCACACACCCACAAAGACACTCACAAACCCACACAGGAACTTACACACCCACTCACAGACCTACCTACACACACACTCACAGATCCACTCAGGCGTTCACACTCCTAGTGACAGACCCACACAGACACTCATACACCCACTCACAGACCCATAGTGCTACTCACAGACCCACACCAACACATACACCCACTTGCACACCCATACACACACTCAGACAGGCATTGATACACCCCAGTGACATACCCACTCAGGCACTAACACACTCGCTAACCGACTCACTCATGGCACTCATACACTCACTCACGGGCTCACTCAGATGCTCACACACCCACTGACAGACCAACAGGAACTCCCACTCACTCATACAGCCGCTCACTCACCGATACTGCCAAAGCCCCTAACTCACCCATGTAGCCACTCACACACCCACTCACTCTCTCATTCTGCCACTAATGCACCCAGTCACTCATCCATAAAGTCACCAACACAGCCACTCATTCACCCATACGGGAACTCACACAACCACTCACACACCTACTAAACACCTATTCCAGCTAACATACATGTAGACATATAGCCATAAGTATTCACACATTCACAAACAAACAATAACATAAAGATTTTCTTTCCTTAAACCAGAAAAGGTGGTTCTAACAAGAACCGTTGTTTTTTTTTGTTACATGAGTTTTTTGGGGATTTTGTCGTGTTTTTCAAACATTTAGTTATTTTTTGTTTTTTTATCTGTAAGTTTTTAACAAAAACTAAAAAACATGAAGTTGTGAAACTAAATGCTCTAAACATGTGCTTCACTTGGTCAAACATTTTTTTTTAACATTTATGGCTTCTTTTTGCCTCCATCACTGCCGAAATGGACTGCTCCCCAACAGTGAGAACAGTTTTGCATTTTGTGCAAAAAGTACCAATGTCCCGAAATTCAGGGATTGTAGTAGACATATAATCTGCAGATGTAGTTGCCAGCTGGTCACCAGGCACTAGCTGCGATGCCGTAGATGTTGATACCTTCAACTCCTCATTTTCTTGGTGCGCTCTCATGAAGTGGCGAGGATTAATGACTCTCAGGTGTTTCATCATGCTGCTCGTGCCATGAATATATTTTTTAGCTTGATAGTTTTTTGTCACAAACAGTGCACTGGATCACCTTTGTAACAACCTTTTTCTCTCCAGAAGGAATATTGAAGAACTTCCATACTTTTGACTCTTTCCTTTTGGGTGGTTCCTCTTCCTCAGATGAAACATCTCTGCGTTCCTCCTTTGTGTTTCCTGGTGATGCCATATTCCCCACCCCCTCCAAAAAACGGCACTGCAATTGTAGAAAGAACAATTCCAAACCTTCTGTCTCAGCTTAGTCTATGTGAAAGTGTGATTTCTAGCACCATACCCTTAGCATGAAAAAAAGTAGGAGGGACATCCTGTACAGAAGCATGAACGGTGTAACCAATAAAATCCTTTTGTTGTTGTGTCACATGGGATTCGCTGTGACGTTGCGGCGTCATCGCGAATATGGACATTTTAATAAAACAATGTTCTAAAGTAGAATTACTTTTTGTAATATAAGTTTCTATGGCATTTTATTAAATCGATTACCTCAAACATCATTTTTAAATACTCCATATATGTTTTTAGGTATTATTAAAATCATGCCGACTCAGCGGATGTTCTGTGGTACTGGAAACACCGATCAGGACGATCCACGGCAGATTCGCGAATCCTAAAAATATTGGACAAAATATATGCAAACCACCCAGCCAAGTGCCACGCATCATGGGTTATAGTAATGCATATAGGTTCCTACTCTCTCATTCCTTCATTAGTGTAAACTGTCACTCAATGTTCTTTAATAATGTAAGTACCTGCTAAGTGAGTGTCTCTGTGAACCCTTGTCTTCATTTATTCTCCCATGTCACCAAAATCCAATCTCCATTCATTCAATTTAGATATTATTTTTGATTGGAGTTTTGTATGCTTCAACTGCAAGAAGCATTATAAAAAAACCTTTTACAAGTGTGATTTATGCATCGTAAAATTGGAAAGCAAATACACACAATTCCAGTCCTCATTGCCAACTAGATAATTTTAACATAGATTGATACCACTTACTACTATATAGTATAGTAACTAAATGTAACTTTTCATTTTAAAAAACTTAGAAATTCAGTTAAACAAAACCAAAGGTTACAGGGACCTTACAGTTAGGAAATAGAATTAAAAAAACCATAGAAATTCACTGAAAAAAACCAAAGGTTGCAGGAACTTTATAGTTAGGAAATAGAATTTAAAAAACCTTAGAAATGCACTAAAAAAAAACTTAAAGGTTTACAGGGGCGTAATAGTTAGGTTCACATTTTACATCCACAAAACCATAGAAATTTAGCAGTTATAGTTACCTCAGCTAACTATAACACACCCCTTCAATGCACTGCTTATGACCTCACATAGAACATCACTCATGACATTAATGATGACATCATCCACACAACCACTCACACACCCATACAACCTCTCATACACATCCATAGAACCACTCACATACCCATCCACCGATCCATACAACCACTCACATAGCCACCCACTCATCCATAGTCACTTATACACCCACTCACTCAGTAGTACAGCCACTCACTTACCCACACAGCTACTCCCACACCCACTTATTCACCCATACAGCCACACACACCCACAAAGCATCTTTCAGAGTCACTCACCCATACAACCACTCACATGCCCCCTCACCCACCCATACAGACACTCACTCTCCAATACAGCTACTCATACACCCATTCAAACAGCCACTCACTCACCCATACAGCCACTTACACACCCACTCAACCATACAGCCACTCAGTCACCTATACAGCTACTCACCCACTCACTCACCTTCCCATACAACCATTCACATAGCCAACTACTTACCCATACAGCCAATCACAAAGCTACTCACTCACCCATACAGCCAATCACACACCTACTCACTCACCAATACACCTACTCACTCACCAATACATCCACTCACTCACCCATACAACTACTCACAAATCCATGTTAATCCATACAGCCACTCACACAACCATACAGCCACTCAGACACCCACTCACACACGGATACAGACAGTCGCACAGCCACTCACATAATATATGTTAGAAATAGTATCAGTGATTAGTAGTACACAAAGTATACTAGTTTAACTTATGTAGTAGATTAGTATATATGTTTAGCACTCATATACTTTAAAAAACACTCACAATCACTGGATGGTGTCATCAGTGATGTCATTTGAGATGCCATCAGTGATATCCCTGACCATGTCATGAGTGATGTAATATGTGAGGTCATAAGCAGTGCATTGCATGGGCATAAGTTATAGTTAGCTGAGGTAACTATAACTGCTTAATTTCTATGGGTCTGTGCATGTAAAATGTGAACCTAACTATAACATCCCTGTAAGTGAATTTATAAGGTTTTTTAAATTCTACTTCCTAACTATAACGTCCGTGTAACCTTTGTTTTTTTCAGTGAATATATATAATTTTACAGGGTGGTGGTAGCCACTCTGTAGTTATAGATAGGGTTGCCCAGCGATAGGAATTCCTCAGATATTTGTCCCTGAATAACTTTGTACCCATTTGACGAATGTCCACAAAACTTTGCAGCCCTATTGCACCAGTTAGATTGGTGGAGGATAGAAAGTTTTGCTTCATTTGGTCAAGGAGGTGCAAAGAAAAAAGGAAAGTCTCAAAAAGTACACTTGAACTCCAATGCATTTCACATTGACTTTAGGCCTGGGTGGAGTGCAGAGTTCCGCAAGCGACAGAGTGCCTTACGTCGCGCTGATTTTTAGTGCCTGATGTTTGTCCCACTCTGGTAAATCAACGCAAACAGCACCACGCACAGCGCAAAAGGGCACTGCTTCTTTCTGCCGCTCGAGTAGATATTCTACTCAAGCGGCAGCTTCCTCAATGCGAATGGAAGGTTTCTCAACAGGCGCGGTAGTGACCATCCGCGATCACCCACAATGAGAAATCTCGCTGGGAGGTGGTCTGAAGTAAGATTTTCCTCACCTGCGGCGAGTGCGAGCAATGAAAAAACTCCGCTACGGTCCACCGAGTTTCTTGGAACTCCGCGCGCTGCGCGGAGTGGGAAGAACTCAGAAAACTCTACGAGCAGAGGGGAGTTTCACACCTAGGCCTAATAGACTTGTGTATTTCACATTGCGTGAATACAGTCAGTCAGATTGGGATGAAATTCGGCAGGATTGAAGATTTTGGTGCGCAGGTGAATTTTCTGAGGTTGTCTCTAAAAGGGTAAGTATTTTTAGAGTTATAAGCATTTTAATCTTAGTGATATCTGTTAGCGCAGTAGTTTCGAGGTACTGCCTGGTACATAGTGATGACAAGTCATTATCTGATTGGATAATAACTGTTTTTACAAAAATTTAAGGCAGCCATGTTGTTGTAAGGTGACTTTGCCAGTGTTCTAGCTCACGGCCTTAATTATAGGTAAGTGTTAGGTTTCATATCTTTTCCCTACCTAGTATAACTTAATTTAAGTGGTAATAGATAGAGAAATATAGTTATAGATTCTGTATATTTAAAACAATATTACATAGTACCAAGGTACTGTATAAAAATAGAAAAAAACACCATAATACACAATATTGCACCAATATAGTGTACTACACTGTCTTTACAATTTTTTGCATATTTCATTATGTCAAAAAAGTCTACGCATTACCGTGGTAATACCTGAAATTTACTACATTACTTAAAAGAAATTTATATTTGGTAAAAAAACACGGTACGTTCTAGGTACTACTGCGATACTGTGTAAACTAGTTAAATAGATATATAGAAAATTATACAAAAATTTCCATATCTATTTCCACTTCAAGAAAATGGTAATAGGTTGGGAACAACAATAAAACCTACTACTTACCTATGTTTTTAGGCCCTTAGCCTTAACAATTAAAAAGTCTACTAAAAGGATTATGGCTGCCATTTGAATTTGTAAAGGCAGACATTAGCCAATTATACATTGGCTTGTTATCGCTATGTAACGCAGTATCCCACTAACTTACCGCGGTATACCGTGCACATTGTATCACTAGGGGACAAGTTTGGGATTCTATTGCGTTACCCTTGCGTTATACACAGTGTTGCAAGGGCAGCTCAATACTTATGTAACATTTACATTATTGTTCTGCATTGCTTGGTACATGTGCAGAAACGCAATGCAGCGCAAGTCGCTGCCTTGCATTACTCTGCACACCATAATCTACAGTCCTCCAAAATGTCAACTACATGTGTACCCCACTACACTGTATGGCACTACACTATACACCACTGAACTTTACGCTATTCCACTGTATGCCACTGCATTGTACACCACTCCACAGTATGCAACTCCACTGCACGCAACTCCAATGTACGCTTTTCCACTCTATGCTAGTCCAGTATATGCCACTCCACTCTACGACACTCCACTCCGCGCTATTTCACTGTATGGCACTCCAGTACACACTACTTCACTGTACGGCACTCCATTTTACTCCATTCCATTCTATGCTATTCCCTTGGACGACACTCCACTCTATTCCACTCTTCCCCACTCCACTGTACGCCACTGCAGTATTTGCTCTCCATCGTACGCAATGCCACTAGCTGCACTACACTGGACGCAATCCACTGTACCTAGCTCCACTGTATGCTACTCGACTACATGCTATTCCACTGTACACCACTCCACTGGACGCCACAGCACTCTATGCTATTCTACTGTATGGCATTCCACTGTACGCCACTCTTATGTACGCCAACCCCTCTGCAACACTCCATTCTACTCTATTCCATTGGATGTCACGTCTTTGTTTGACACTCCACTATATGGTATTCTAGCTTACCACACTGCACTGTACACCACTCCACTGTACGCTACTCCACTCTACAACACTCCAGTGTACGCTATTCGACTTTCTGCCAATCCACTCTTCTACACTCCACTGTAAACTATTATACTGTACGGTAATCCACTGTACGCTATTTTACTGTACGCTACTCCACTTTACGCCAGTACAGTGTATTACACTGCACTCTATGACACTGCTTCCCTCTCTAGAACTGCACTGTATAAAACTATATTGCAATTTATGGCACTGTAGATAACTCTACTTCACTCTATCCATGTACACTCCACTGTCTAACTCTATGGTCCAATATATGCCCGTACACTCCGTTGTACAACACTCTATTCCACTAAACAACTCTTTTCAATACTGTACGATACAGCCCTCCACTCTACTACATGGGACACCACTCCAATTTATAAGAGTTTACTCGACTTTACGCCACACAACTTCACTATAATCCTCTCCACACCATTCTACTCTGACATGCTAATAACCTGTATTATACTTTACTACACACTATATTACGTAACTCCACTGAACTCTACTCCACTATATGAGATTTTACCTCACTCTACAGCACTCCAATCCAAAACAGGTCCAATCATCCTCTCTGCTCAGCTCCACTGTACCCCACACTAGTGTACACTATACAATTCCACTCTACAACACTCAACTACACTGTTTCACACTCTACCCAACTACATTCTACCACACTGCACTCAATTCCACTAGACAATACTCCACTCATTGACACTCAACTACACAACACTCACCTTCATTTTACTGTACGACACTCCAATGAGCGATCCCTTAGTCAATTACACTCAATACTACTATTTGAAACACACTTTCATTAAAAACATAAAAAGCATTGAAATTCCATGAAAAAACCAAAGGTTACAGATAAATTATAGTTAGTAAAACATTATTTATTCTTTCCATACATACCATACTTACACTACACAAACATTAGAAATTCTAAAGTTATAGTGGTAACTTTAATTTACAATTTACACACCACCTTCACATTACTATAAGTTGCCCACATACGTACACAGTGTTACTCATAACATATATTTTAACTTAACACCACCTTGGAATTACTATGTCTTGTAGCTTCGTACAGTGTTCTCACCTCACTCATACTACATTAACTATAACTCATGACTCTACAATGCACTGTGTTCTGAATAATCATCTCAATTGAGATGTCATAAGTTTTGTTATGAAAGCTAAGATTTCAGATGGTATAAGTAATGTCATATGCAAGGTTATAACCAGTGCATTGAGAAGGCGTGAGTTATAGTTAATGTAGTATGGCGAATCAGGTGAGAGCACTGTGTACGACACTGCGCAACTTATAGTAATTTCAAGGTGGTGTGTTAAGTGAAAATGTGAGTTATAAGGCTGGTGGCGAGGGGCTAGATGATAGCTCACATGGTGGGGAAAATGAAGGAGAGAGAAAACGACAGCAGGGAGCTAGAGGAGAAATTGTTGGCCTGGGAGGCTGAACATGTAATGCACCCTGATAAGACGCTGATCATGCAGATAAAGAGCTTAAGGGAAGTGTATAGATGGTTAGTACACCAAGACTGCAGGGCAATCTACAAATCTAAACAATACAGATTTTGTGAAGTGGGCAACAAATCAAGAAAGCTGCTTGTCTGGCTGGTTTGCAGAGACGAAGGGCGGCAATGAGTGCATAAAGTGTGTGCAGCGGGAGGACATGTAGTAGAAACGGCAACAAAAATCGCACAGGCTTTCGCAGATTATCTGAGAGACCTCTATACTCTCAGTGGAGCAGGCAGGCAGGGACGTGACCATGAGAGATTCCTCAATGATATTCCAATATCAAAACGGGGGACAGAGGCAAAGAAGCTCCCAGATAGTGAAATACAGGTGGGTGAAATTGTGGAAGCCCTAATGCAGAGTAATAAAGCACCGGGCCCCAATAGTCTACCACCAGATTTTTTTTATGTGTGCTTAGCCAGATAGTGAGCTGATCAGAGCAATGCTCTGTGATTCCAAGAAGGAAGGCGAGCTGCCCCACTGCTTCGACAGGCGACAGAAGTCCTCAATCATAAACAGGAAAAGCATCCTGACCTTTTTGCATTGTACCAACCGATATCTCTCCTCAACGTAGAAACAAAAGTGTTTGCCAAGGTGTTAGCGAATTGCCTGACGCAAGTGATTCACACTGTTATAGCCCCAGACCAATCGGGCTTCATGCCCTATAGGTCCACGAAGCACAACCTAAGGCTACTATTTTTTTGTTTGATCTTTTTATTGAGTTTTCACATTTATAATACATAGAACAATCACAAATAAGATGTGCGGGACCAGTAAAACGTTTACAGTGATCGAATCATTGTCAAGCGTCGTACCACCATATAAACAGAGATGGCCAAACTGCCCATTATCGTGCAGTGCAATGGAGGATATCCGATACAGCAGGAGTAGAACATATCAATCAATATCTATTAACATTGCAGTAAGTTATCGAGGTTACGGGTCTTTTACCATGAACAAACTCGTTCCACATGCACTTATCCCAGTGTCAACTGTCGGCCCTGCCGTATCATCAGGGTTGGCGATTAAACCACTTTATGTATAATAACAAAACATTAAACAATAATCCAACAGAACAAGATGGGAGGGCAGGAACGGCTAAGAGAAAGGCATACAACCCACGCCTATCATAAGAATGCCAGTGTAACAGTGTTAAAAATATGTCCTTATAACAACCTACGGCTACTATTTGGGTGTTTGGCAGCTGAAAGGAGGATACAGGAACCAGCAGTGCTCCTATCTTTGGATGCCCAAAATACGTTTAACAGCCTTAAACATTGAATTAATGGGACCAGTTGTCGATTACATGGTGATCCGATAGTCATTGTTCTATGCCTTTTCATATGCATTTGTTTAAACATAGAATGTGAAATCTCAATTAGTTTGTTATTGGAGATCCAGAAAATTTATAAAATAAAACCACTCTTGTTACTTTTAAATCTGAAGTTTGCTAAACTAGAAATATGATAAATGACTCAGATTAGCATTTACTGCTTTTCTACCTACTGTTGTATGTGTACGAGTATATGCGTAGTTTTGTGTGATTTATTTGCAACCGGCTCACACTTCAAAATTGAAATAATTGTATGAAGTCTTTGTGGCAGAGTAATATTGTCCTAAACAAAGCTTCTCACTAAGGCACTATTGCGCCGCCGGAGCGCCACTTTTTTGACGCTCTGGTGCAATGTGCCACTGGCATACTTATAAGGCCACGTAAAGCCACGTTACGTTGCTTTTCATGGCCTTAATAAATATGTGCCCCTTTCATGCAGAAAATGAGCGAAAGGGGCATCCATGGGTGTTGCAGGGGGCGTTCCCAGCAACATCCATGACTTTTTGACACTGCCCCAGATTTACGAGAAATCGTAAGTCTGAGGCAGAGCCAAAAACTTACGCCTCCCCAGGGGAGGCGGAAGGGAGGCACAACGAGGAGAAATATTTTTATTTCTCCTCGTTTTTCCTCTTTCTATGTGTCTGCATTCTGCAGCACACATAGAAAGAGGAAAATGCCTCTTGTGATTTTTTTTCCTGCACAAAAATAATCATCTCCGCAACGCAGGCACCCTTGCACCATGGTGCAAAGGTGCCTGCGTTGGCGCACAGCAGCCCATTGTGCGCCGACGCAGGGGGAAAGGACAGGAATGTGCAGTATCTAATAGATACGGCGCATTCCTGCCCATTTCTTTTGATGTAGGGTAGGGCAGCGCAGCAGCAAGGCCTGCTGCGCTGCCCTACGACAAAAATCCCATAAATGAGGCCCATAAAGTCAAATAGCACAGAGAGTTGCTGTTCCTGCACATTAAGAGCAAAGTTGCATTCTGCGAGTCCCAAGACCATTTATTGCCATCCTTCTTCCTTAATGAATTCAACACAGAATGCACCTCTTTGCACGCTCATTATTTTTAGATGAAAAGCACTGCAGTCTGCCACCAAGCACAGATGCATGTTTTATCCTATGTGTATATTGTATACCTCCCTGGTTCACTCTCATTCTTTTTACTTATTCCCATCATAGTCTTTAATATGTCCTCTGCTGATTAGGATGCAGCACAACAATAACTGGTATTGAGACTGTAAACCATAAAAGTGATCCTACTTAATGTCTACTTTGCCTTTCTTTACAGGAGCTTTCTATACAGGGACTACTAGCCCTTCCTAGATGACACTTGCAAAGATTCTGCGCATCCTGTGAAGATTTTCAAGTTCAACACGCACCTGAGTTTTTGTTTATTGTGGTTTGTGTAAATCATATGATTGACTGTAAGAGGAATAGAAATTTCATATTATTTATTTTAAATTTGCGTTTTTGACTTTTTAATGTGATGTAAATGTAATACCACATTTCAGTTATTTAATTGTCATCGTGCCATTTGATAAGACACTGGGTAATGACTGGTCCAGGAGTCAAAGTAATGATATGCTTTTTTCAATACTGAAGAACTGACATGTGTAAAGGCAACGGAAGAGCAGTAGAAATAGACATAGCCAAGCAATGATGTGTATTTCTCCAGTGTCAGCTGTGAATACATGCCACTTTGTTATGGTAGGGATTTGTATTCTGAGGGTTAAAGGTTTGCTGTGAATCAAACTGAGTCACACATTCCAAAACAGAGTTGAAGTACTCATACCTTGTATAGTGTGCAAAATGTATATCAGTGAGTTCAAGAAGCATACATTAAAAATGCAATATATATTACGTTAAGAATAGTATTATATGAATTTCTATTTCATTACCTACATTAGATTTTATTTTGTATTGCAGTGTTTTTATTTGAAAATGTACAGTAACAAATTATGTGTTTTTACTAAGAGATAAATTTTCCAGAATTTAAATAAATTCATTTTTTTAATGAAATGTTTTCAGTATGTCTTTTTTTTTGTTTTCTTTATTTTTTTGTGTCGTAATTTTTTATTGGGTATCAAAAAGAAACACAGCAGTGCGACAGGTGCACAACATAGTACAGAAATGGAGGTGTTAGCATGATGGATACATCTATACTGCAATGGGGGTGAGGGAAGGGGGAGAAGTTCAGGGAGGGAAAGGGGTTGGAGGACGGGGTGAGAAGTTCAGAGAGGAAAATGGGGTTGATGGATGGGGGAGGAGAAGGGGGTAGCATAACAATATAAAGGAAGGAATACGTCAGATATATCATCAACATGAACATTGCAAGAACTCGAACATCTTAATATGCAGTACTCTGACTCAATGCAGTTGGCATCATAGATCAGTATGTCTTTTAAAACACTGGAGACTCCTAATGTCAATATATCATTCAGGTTAGGCAGGAGCCACAGTTTTACACTTAGAAAGTGAAACATGGTGAAAGAATCTCGGTTGGAATTCTTTGGAAACCTTTCTGTAACATTTAGGGAAGCTAATCTGTTCTTCAAAATTGTGTATCCACGTGTAATGTTGCAACACTCTGATATATGCTAGGTGTGTAGGAAACATGATTATTAATGATGTTAACCTGTATATCATTGTTAATATTGAGGGCCCCTAAAAACCTGAACCAGAGTGTGGGTCTCTTATTAGTTATTCCCTTTAAAGTATGGAGCAACGTGAGTATAGTGAAGACAGAAGGCCTCACCATGTCAGACTTCCATTTGCGCAGCATTATGCAGGGACAGGTAGCCGTTTTGGTGAAAAGTGGCATCTACTTGTCTTACGGCTGCTTTATCCAGTGGTAAGTATTTCTCCAATCAGTGATAACGTCTGTCCTCCAAATGATACTGTGGTTATTAATACTACTAAATTAGAGTCCCAATAAAGATATTGCTGTCCTTTCTGTGCATACCTGAGTTTCTCCCTCACCCTGCCCCTCCATCTAGGGTGCTGTACCCTCCGCTCGGGAGTGGTACCCCCAGAAAACTGAACTGTCATGGCTCCCTGGGCGGTCGCCCCTCCCAGTTCCCCTGACACTGGGGGCAACTCATTCCCCATAATGCAGTCTATGGGCATCTGGGGACTAACAATGACCCTCCTCTGGGTCACCTCACCACCCCAATCCAAGGATACCAATGCCATAGGGCAGAAGTAGTCTGCCCCTGGGCCTGCATCACTCTACACACCTGACCGGTGTATCTTCTGGAGAAATTAGCCTTTCCACAACCATGGTCTGGCTAGCCCCGGTGTATTTCAGGGCAGTGACTGGGACCCCATTCACTTTCACCTGGTGGAATTGATGACTCACCCTCAGGGTTCACCAACTCACCCTCGGAGTCCACTCCCAGCTAAGGGGGATCATTGCATGGTCTACGACCTGCCTCTGGGGTCTACATACTCCTAAGGCCACATTGGCCACCCCTGTAGAGGTACCACCAGTTGGTGGTGTCTTAAGACAGACAGAGTTCCCCTGATTGTGTCCTAGCTGGGAACAATCAAAGCAGCTGGGCTGGAAATGGGATGTCCTGGGCCACCTGAACCTCCTCCCTGTTTCTCAGAAGGGGCATGGGAACCCTTTCCTTCCACTCACCCTGGAGCCCGTCTGTGTCTTCCTTGACCTCCCCCTCACTCTGCTGAGGCTAGCTTGAACCACTCTTTTTGGGGTCACTGCCACGTACCTTCTTTTGGACCCTGATGCTGATCCAGAAGTCTGCTTCCCGAGCAAGCTCCCTGGGTCAGTGAGCTAACTATCAATCAGGTGTTGGTGGGGATCTGGAAAACAAAGACTGAACATGTGCCCCCTTGCAACCACATTGTACAGCCCCTGATAATCTTTTACTTCACTGCCCTTGACCCAACCATCCAGTGCATGTAAGAAGAATCAACACATTCCACCTAGGTCTGCTGGGATAGTTTCTGACTGTCCCTGAACTTCTGCCTATACTTCTCTGGCATCAAACCAGATTTTCTGATCAGGGCTTCTTTCATAGGAGATACCTCATCCTGTCACCTGCATCCAGGACCTGTAGGGTGTGCCTCCACTCACTAGAGATATGCATCCACGAACGAGCCCCACAATCCCCCTCAGGGATCTTGTGCATCTGCAGGGCAATCTCAAAAGCCTTAAACCATCTATCTATGTCATTTCCCACCACAAAGTCAGGCACCAGACCCTTCGGGAATATGGACCCTCTTGTCTCCAGAGAGCACTGAAGAAACGCTGCCACCACTGGACTCTACTTGATTAGCTCTGATGTCCAGTTCCTTTAGACTTAGTTCATGGGCCATTCTCCTTTCCCTCATACCTAATTTCTGCTCCTCCAAGGCTCTCTCAGCCTTCTCTTTCTCCAGTTTCCTTTACTCTGTTTCCCTCTCCAGTTTAAATTTGGCAAGCTCCAATTGTAATTTGCTCTCCTCCCTTCTGTCTTCCAGCTCCTCTGGGGACAGGCCTCTGAATGACACACTGCTCCCTGGCCGGGGTGAAATCAATAATCCAGGTAGGATGTTGCCTCCTCCTCCACAGATAGCAGTCCAAGACTCTCCTGTGAGTCTTGGACGAATTCTTCCTCCTCATCCAGCTTCTCATTTTCCTCTGGGGTTACATTCAAAGCAGCACAAGCTTCTGCCCAGGCCCTCAGCTACTTTTGCAGCTCCACCTTCCTGGTGGAACTCTTTGCAGGAATCCCAACTCCCTTGCAGACATCCTTGAGATGGGCCATGTTATAACCATTTAGGTTGGCCAGCTCAAAAACCATTTTTGCAGGTGCAGATGTAGATGTAGCTCCTCCAGTCAGAGAAATGATTTTAGGGGAAAAAATGCCAGTCAGGGAGAATTGAAAAGAATTAAATTGGTCTTTGGTATGGTCTGGTAGTGTACACCAAATTACTGTATGGCACTGCACAAACACAAGTCCTATCCTCACCGCTGACCACCAATGTTAGAAATTGGGTTTCTCGTTGGCAGAAGTATGCACCCTGTCCAATCAGGAACCACAGTCCTAGTCAGGGTAAGTCAGATACCTTAACCTGTGCTTACCCTCTGGTAGCTTGGCCCAGAGCAGTCAGGCTTAACTTAAGAGGCAATGTGCAAAGTATTTGTGCAACAGTTCAAACAGTAAAACATTGAAAACACACCAAAAAGATACCACACCTGGTTAGCAAAATAGGGCTTAATTTAATGAACAAAACAAGACCAAAATGACAAACATCCAATAAGTATAACCGGAGTTAGGAATTTTTAAAGATTAAACGGAAATGTAGTGTTTAAAAGCATAAAGTGCCCACTGGGACTATCTGGTTGCTCTAGACCGAATCAAAAAGTTCAGGCAACCGCAATGGAGCGCGGGTTGGATACAGAGCCAACCCTGTCCTTTCACAAAGTACCTTGTTTGCGTCGTCAACAAAGGCCCCATGCATTGAGCAGAGAAGGCGATTCATCATCGCAATCTTTTGGATGTAGGCAACGTGTCAGTTCCAAGCCATGCTAAGTCGTAGATGTGTCGAAGCTGTAGGTGATGTGCCCCGCCAATGGCGAAGCACTATACTCGATCCTCGCAGCAGCTGCGATGCATCGTCGAAGTAGATATGCCGGTTCCAAGCAGTGCAACGACGGCGATGCATGGATTTTGGCAGTTGTGGCACTTTATACCCACTTCTAAGGGCCCAGGACTGGATTGGCACCACTTGGCAGGGCAAGACTTTCAGATGGCAGAGTCCAGGTGCAGAAAGGGGATGGTTGGAAGTTTTTGATGTCCTTGAGACCTCAGAAAGGAGTCAAGCCAGCAAGCCCTTGGAGTCACCTTGGTTCTGGTTTGGAGAGATGCAGGTCCAGTCCTCCTCACTCCCAGACAAGGAGGGCAGCAGGTCAACACAGCAAAGCAGGAGTCCAGCAGAGTGACAGTCCTTTCAGCAGCACAGCGGACCTTCTTCCTGGCAGAATGTTCACAGTTCCAGAAGTGTACTGAGTTGGTGGTGTCAGGGTCCAGAACTTATACCCAGTTGGGCCTTTGAAGTGGGGGAGACTTCAAAGAGAGGCCTTTTAAGTGCACATAGTCCCTGCCTTTCCTGCCCTGTCACCAGACTCACAACAGGGGGGTATGCAGCCCTTTGTGTGGGGGCAGGACACAGCCTATTCAGGTGGGTCAGCTCCTTCCTCCCATCTTGCCCAGGATAGGCAATCACAATGTGGATGGCCCAACAGCCATACCTCAGTTCCCTTTGTGTCTGTCTAGAGGGAATGCACAGAGCCCAGCTGTCACCCACCCCAGAGGCAGAAGACACCAAATGGCTAAAGTAAGAAAATGCCAACTTTCTAAAAGTGGCTTTTTCAGAATTACAATTTAAAATCCCACTTCACCATCAGTTGTGATTTTAAACTGTGATTCCAAAGACCCCAAACTTGGGGCCCCCATCTCCTCCCAATTGAAAATTACACTTCTAAAATGTAACAAGGTAATACCAATGCTATCCATTGGGAGAGATAGGCCTTGCAGAAGTGAATAACAAATGTAAGAGTTTCTCACTACCAGGACATGTAAAACTTATAAGTACATGTCCTACTATTTAAATACACTGCACGCTACCCTTGGGCTGTCCAGGGCCCGCCTTAGGGGTGACATATGTATTAAAAGGAAGTTTTGGGCCTGGCAGGATGGTTAACTTGCCAGGTTGACAGGCAACAGTTTAAAACTACACACAGAGGTTCTGCAATGGCGAGCCTGAGACATATTGTAAGGGCTATTTAAGTGGGTTGCACAATCAGTGCTGCCGGCCCACTAGTACCATTTAATTTACAGGCCCTGGGCACATGTAGTGAACATTACTAGGGACTTATAAGTAAATTAATTATTCCAATTGTGGCTAAGCCAATGTTACCATGTTTTAAGCAGAGATCACATGCACTTTAGCACTGATTATCAGTCCTTAAGTGCCCAGAGTCCTAAAGCCAACAAAAACGAATTCAGCAAAAAGGGGAGGAGGATGTCAAAAGGTTTCAATCTGACCCTGCAGAAAGGGCCATTCCCAACACACACACTGTATAGATAGCACCTAGTTACCATAGGACATGGTTTTCTTGGTTTGCTAATAACGTTGTCCCCCTTTCATTTTGCCGTGGGGAAATTGAACAGAGATAGCTTGAAAACTGCGTTACCGAATTACACCAAGTTTGGCAGAAAGCTAGCTCTTGGTCTAGAACACGTGCCTTTATAATTTGGTGTTAATCCATTCTGTAGCTTTTGAGAAATTATGGTTGAAAAACTGTATATCTAGACAGTTGGGTGCCCGAGAAGCTTGCAAGAATCCTGCAAACAAGCAACTTGAAAAAAAATAGAGCGACCTGATTGGCAGAGAGGGCTTTTTTCCCCCTTTGGCATCTCGCTCCTGCAGGAGCAAAAATCTCTTACGAGCTCCTATGGGAGCTCATGCTTTTATTGGCTGGACACAACATAAAGAGAAATGTTGCGGCCTTCATTTCAGGTGATAGGGACTCCGTAACCTCATCCCCAGGACCATGTAGGGTGTCCCAGAGGGACCCCCTCAGGCCCAATTTTTTGGAGTAACTGGTTTTCCGCTATCCAGCGGGTGCTCATCGGGAGCCAGCGAGCCCCCTGGAATCCAGTGGGAGTCCCATGAGCATGCACAGGGTGCCTTGCTGGCACCCGCAAGATTTAAAAAAAAATAAAAAAAGGGGGCTGAGCATGAGTGGCTTCCTGTGGCCAAACCCATGCCTCCCCCAAAAGCCATGCCCAGCGGGTGAGTTGGCAGACAGAGAGGGCGTTGTACACGGCCAGGCTCTGCAGCCAAATCTAGCCGTGCTTATGCCCTAAACTAACTAATTCGCGCCCCCACAAAGCAGTATCAGTGACACATATCACATCACTTGTGACATGTTTTGTGGCATCATTGATAACATTACAGATGGCAACTGAACTGACATTGATTACAACACTGCATGGTGGGGGCGCGAGTTATAGTTACTTTAGTGCACAAGTTATGGTTAGTTGAGATAAATATAACTAGTGAATTTCAGTGGTATTGTTAGTTTAAAACAGTAGGTTTTAACTGACAATTTCTCCTTTCTATAATGTCCCTTTAACCTCTATTTGTTACAGTATATATATATATATATATATGTTTCACCAAAATTCCCACGACTGCTGCAAGTCGAAAAGCGGGACACGGACACCAGGTAAGTGCAAATTTTCTTCTTTATTAGCTGACGCTCAGCATGGCAGATGACGCGTTTTGATCACATCAATATATATATATATATATATTTCCAAAGGAATCGAAATCCGGGGGAACAGATTGCTCGAGCCCACACGATCAATTAAGCAGGTAAGTTTATTCACTTTGCAGACAAGGACGACGCGTTTCGACCACGTCCGTGGTCTTGGTCACAATATATAGAATCCTTCGCTCTTAATTTTCCTCCACAGCGAGAATTCACGGCACCACAACAAAGGTGAATTTTAAAAGTGTTTATTGGCACACCATAGTGTAAAACAAGGTTAAAAGGCCGGTCTACGTGTTTCGGCTTCCCAGCCTTCTACTGGACCATGGAGTCCCATCGTCTAGAGCGTCTCTTAAAGTGCACAAGTGCTAGATCCCTCTTTACTTTTTACTGCTGTTTAGCAGCTAGACTGTTCATCCCCACATACAAGTGATGGCAAATTTAATCACCCATTTTTACCAAATTATTTGTGAAGTACAATGAATTTTTATCATATGCAAAAATATATTCTTATTCAATTTTTTTGTTGTTTGCATTTTTGCAACGTTTTTTACCATTTTTTTCAACCATTTTTTTCTCTCTTTCACACATCACTGTAAAGTACATTTGATGCCTTCAACTGTCAGAAAGTGCAGGTGCGGACATTACGTGCAAACAAATCAGAATTCAAAACCATTATCAATCATAATCAATGCAAAATGTGCAAGATCAGCATAAGTGTCCCTTGATGTACTTTTAGAATTAAAATCAACGACGATTTATAAAAATTGCTAATTTAGGATATATAGATTTAAAGTGCATGGATATGTTGTTATAAAGTGACTGGTGCATAAGTACATAATGGGTTACAATTTATTTTAAGTAAAGTGCATGTAAAAACAAGGGGAAAGAATATATGGATAAACTATCTGTATGTCCATTAGGTGTAGATGACATTAACCTTCCATCTTTGCATCCCCTAAAAGGACCCAAGGTCTAAGCACTACAACCCACTAATAGTGAGTAGTATAGATCTTATGTATATGGGTAAATACATAGGAGTTTATTTCTAGAAGTAAAGTGACTGTGCAGGAGAATAATTACAGTAAAGTACCAATCTTAACCAATGGTCATATTAACATTTTAGGCATTGTGCTAAAATCACAAAAACTCTAATAAGCGCTTCATTTGATTTCTAGTGGGTCCCAATCACTATATTATTCTAGATGTTCAATTTATTCTAATATACAGTCATTCATTCCTGTGCCATTCCAAAACTGGACCTATTGTTGTTCAATTCATGAACGGGACACTGCAGTATGAAGACTAGATTTCCCCGCACTAATTGCATTGAAAAACATATCTTAACTAATTTTCAGTAGGTTCTTCCTTCAAATAAATCAGAATATTAAAATACAGATACAGGCATATTGCCATATTCCGGTTGTGGTTTGTCCATTTTACATCACTTATGGCAGAAATGTGCAGCTGGGGCTATCTGGAGCTCTACTTAGCAGTGAGAGTTGATGAGTCTGTTGCTATTACTAAATTCTTATAAGTAGATCATATATAATTTCTTATAGATTTATATATGCAGTTCAGCATCCAGATTATGCCCTTGTGGATTTTCAGTACCTATAGCTAGGATCAGTCGTGATTCTGCTCGTCTTAGGTTCAATGTCCTGTCTCCACCTCGTTCTTTTTGCTTCACAATTTTTATGCCAAAGTATTTCAATTGTTGGCTATCATTGAAGTGGAAGTCATGAAAATATTTGGCCATCGGATAAGTGAAATTCTTATTTTTGATAGCCCGCAGATGTTGCAGAATCTTCAATTTCAGTTTATTAATCGTGCTTCCAACATATAATTTCTTACAGGGACATTGTAGTATGTATACCGCAAACTTGGACTCGCATGTAATATGATCCTGAGTATGCTCAATTTTACCATTTTGAAGTTGATGTGTTTTAGTGTTTTGGCCATTGACACAGGCTTTACATTTCAAGCATCTCCAGAAACCAGGAGTATTTAGCCAGGTGGACAAGGTTGGTTGTTTTATTGTTAGATGACTGTGTGTTAAGATGTAACCCAGAGAAGCTGTTTTCCTGTAAGTTATACTTGGATACGAGGAAAGGGTTTTTTGTAAGGTTTCATCTAACAAAAGTATCTTCCAATTCCTTTGTATGATTTCTCTCAGTTCTTTACTTTGGTTGTTAAAATCAATGATCAACCGAGTTGTGGTGATTTTGCTCTGGCCCATATTGACGTGCTGTCAGAAGGTCTTTTCTCATTTTAAATTTCACTTTGGTTCTTGCGGCCTCAATGACTGTCAGTGTATATCCCCTTTCCAGGAAACGACCACTCATTTCATCCAATTGAGCTTCCATGTCAGTGGTCTCAGAGCAGTTCCTCTTGGCCCTAAGCATCTCTCCATAGGGTATACTCCATTTTAAATGTTGTGGATGCCCGCTGTTAGCGTGGAGGATGCAGTTGATTTTTAATAAAGACTTCTACATCCAGGAAGATAACATTAGATTCACTGATGGTAGATGTGAAAGACCGATTGTATTTATTTTTGTTCAAGGATTGGATGAAATGTTCAAGATCAATATGATTTCCCTCCCATATCACAGAAAGATCGTCTATAAATCTGCTCCAGATTTTAATATTGAGACTGGCTTGAGTCTTCAAGATTTCAGTCTCCCATACTGCCATCACGAGATTGGCGTAGGTGGGCGCAAAAGGTTTCCCCATTGCTGTCCCCTGCCTTTGATGGAAGAAGTCACCCTTAAAGAGAAATATGTTGTGGTTGAGACAATATGTTAGCATGTCCAACAGCATCTCCGAGTGTTCTAGGTAACTTACAGATCTCGTGTTCAGGAAGTGTTTAACAGCAGCAATTCCAACTGTGTGGACGATCGATGTATAGAGGGATGTAACATCTATTGTTGCCATGATGAAACCTTCTTTCCATTCAGTTTCATGAATTTTATTAAGGAAATCCATAGTATCTCCCAAATAAGAGGGTAAAGATGTAACATAATTCATTAGAAAGATATCAATGAAGCGTGATGTGTTTTCAAGGAGTGAACCCTTAGAGCTAACAATTTGTCTTCCCGGTGGATTGATGATCGACTTCTGAATTTTCGGTAGAATGTACATTGTTGGGACAATAGGATGGTCAATTTTGAGGTACATATATTCTTCGTAATCAATTAGACCCTGATCTTTCCAGCCCAGCAGCATGAGGTGGTATTCTCTGGTCCAGGTTTCCATTGGAATATCTTTTAATTTCTCATAGTGATCCTCATTAGCCAATTGTCTGTTGGCCTCATTAATATAGTGGTCAAGATTTTGTACCACTATGTTTCCGCCTTTGTCAGAGGCTTTGATTATAATCTGAGGGTCATCTCTTAGTTCTCTTAGGGCTTTATGTTCTCCACGTGTTAGATTCCAACTTTGCTTATTTTTCTTGTTCTTGATTGTGGGGTTGTTAAGGATTATACGGTTCATATCTTCCACCATGATTTCTTGAAATAAATCAATTTTATTGCCAGGTGGGAGTTGTGGGCAAAAGATGGATTGTGCTTTTAACCCATTGTCACCTCCTTTCCCTGTGGAAATGCCCAAATGGGTGCAAAGTTGTCTAACTGAATCCAGGAATCGTAATTCAATGCCTCCGGGTTCCTGGTCCTTTTCCAATTCAATTAGAGTTCTTAAAGTAGGTATGTCCTTTTGACATAAGAGTGATGTTTCCATACTTGTCACCATTGCTGATGATTGAGTTGGTGGTCTGTTTTCAAAATGTTTTTTAAGTTTGAGTTTGTGACAGAACTTATATAGATCAATGCGGAAGTTTGGAATATCGATGTCATGGTTTGGGCAAAAAGCGAGACCTTTATTAAGCAGTGCGATCTGATCCGCACTTAATTTTATCTGAGATGTTGATGACTAGGTCCTTTTTGATCATAGTCTTATTTAATTTTACTTGTTCTTTCCTCTTCCTTTTTTAGATTTTACTACGTTTTCTGCTTCTTCTGATTGTGGTTTGCTTTGTCCTCTCCCCCGTATTGTTCCTCTTCCTCTTCCTCTTTGCCGCGTTATCATTTGAACTAGTCTCATCTCCCCGCAAAAATCCAAATTGGATGTACTTGGTTCATCGTCAGCGGAACTTATGTCGGAATTGTCCACAGCTCCTGCTGTCTCATACCCAGCACATATGTCCATTACTGCTCTGTTCCTATACAAATCATACTTTCTAGCGAATGTATATATCCGCCCGTTGGCATAGTCTAATCGATCTCTATTGAATTTGCTAGCTTTTCTTTTTTCCTCATTCATGTTTGTTGATTTTTTTCTCCATTGTTTCAATCAGATCCTTCTTTTCATCATTTGAGGGTATTTATCTAATTCCTCCTCTGGTTCTCTAATTTTGGCAGTTATTTTCTCCAGTTTCCTTTCTGCATGTATAATCAGAGTTCTCATTAATTTGAGGGAACAATCATTGGTGTCTGATTGCCATTGTTTGATCAGGTCTGTATCCAGGTCATTCAGAGTAGGCATTATTAGGATTCTCAATCCTCTTGGTACTCTCTTAAATTCAATATATTTCTCCAGGGTGACCTTCTCCCACCATTTGTTAACTTCAAAAATACGATTTGGTTGTAATTCCCTGATCACCACTGCAATTGTTCCTCTTGGTTCGAACTCCATGGGTTACATTAGTATTAGTGCTGATTGATGGTGCTGTATCATCGTTTAATAATTCACGGACTCGAAATGTTCTGTTCCTGCTTCTCTCTGCCATGTTAAGAGAGAATGAGGATGTTGATGACAATTCCCTTTTGTTCAGCTTAAGGTGTGCCCTTTTAATTAGCTCTCTACCGGTGCGAATTACACCCTTCTCTGTTGTTCTTGCAACATTGTTGAAGGGTTGCAAGAGTCGAGGAAATGCATGTTGATCCAATTACTGACAATATTGCAGGATATTTGTTATTCGAAGATCGAGAGGATGGGAATTACGAAGTAGCCCAGATGGCTTAATAGAGTCCGCCGCCGCATCCTACCCCGGCTCGGTTCAGTCCGAGCAGTTTTCCTATGTGCATGGTTCAGCAGTGAGCCGTCTCCCGTGCACCGCCCCCGCAGCGTTTGGGCTGCTGCTTACAGAGCCTCCCACGCCTTCGCACTCACCACTGGGATTTTCACCGGCCGCCGCGCACCAAATTCCAGCTTTACCAGACGCGCGGTCAGTTTTCGTGTCAAGCAGAGGCGTCTTCAGGTTTAAATCTCCATGAATCATCAGTTGCAAAGTTTCCCAGCCGCTGCGCCTCACTCCTCGAGTGCTTGTGGTATGCAGCACAGACACTGCATTAATTATGTCGAAAAGAATCCTTCGCTCTTCCTCTTCAGCGAGAATTCACGGCACCACAACAAAGGTGAATTTTAAAAGTGTTTATTGGCACACCATAGTGCAAAACAAGGTTAAAAGGACGGTCTACGCGTTTCGGCTTCCCAGCCTTCTACTGGACCATAGAGTCCCATCGTCTAGAGCGTCTCTTAAAGTGCACAAGTGCTAGATCCCTCTTTACTTTTTACTGCTGTTTAGCAGCTAGACTGTTCATCCCCACATACAAGTGATGGCAAATTTAATCACCCATTTTTACCATATTATTTGTGAAGTACAATGAATTTTTATCATATGCAAAAATATATTCTTATTCAATTTTTTAGTTGTTTGCATTTTTGCAACGTTTTTTACCATTTTTTTCAACCATTTTTTTCTCTCTTCCACACATCATATATATATGTAGTAGATGGATAGTTGAGGATTATATATTTCACATTCTTATTTTTTTTTGTGGGCAAACAAGCCCCCAGATTCCCTTTTTTAATATGCTTTATGTATGCCTTTGCCATGTTTGCGTGAGTATGTATATTTGTATGTTTTGATGTTAATTTTATTTGGGGAGAAAGACACCCAAACCACTCTTAATATATATAATTTTCATATATATATATATAATTTCTTTTTAGGGGTTAACCTGGAGTTGAGTGTCACGGGTGCTGAGGGTGCTCTCTACAGGAGCTGCTTCCCTACTTCTAAACATGTAGATACTATCCAGAGTATCTCATATATATATATATATATATATATATATATATATATATATATATATATATATATATATATATATATATATATATATATATATATATATATATATATATATATATATATATATATATATATATATTGTTCCCAAGTTGCCCTGATGTGAAGACGCACTCGACAGGGAATGATTCTTCAGAATCCTTTATTTAAAAACCAGCACATTGCATTCCAATCTTTTAAAAGGCTTGACCGGTTTCGGATCCCCAAGCTCCTTAATCATAAGCATTTTCTGAAAGTCACAGATGCACCAACACACGCACTCTGGGTATGCCCTGACGTGGGTCCCTTGCTCACTGTGCCACTGGATTCAAGCTAGCCTGGCTGAAGAAGGGTGACATACCCTGTAACCGGTCCCAGGATGCTTGTCTCCGGTCCAGGGAGGACCTGGCCTGGCAGTTCGGTCTGGACTGTTCCCATGGGGCACAGGGTCAAGACTGATTTGCATATGGCTGGGTCCAAACTGGGGTGGCGTAGTGGGCAAAAGAACAATGGATTTAACCCAGATCTTTTGACTGGGGGAGAATGTTTGCATTGTCAGCATTCCGTCCATCATTTGTTTGCTGTACCACGCTTCCAGGCTGAGCATAATTCCCAGCCCCTGCGGCCCCGTTTTGTTCCATGTAATGGTGGTGCAGTCTTCCATGGCCGGACTACCATGTATTAATTGTTCCCAAGTTGCCCTGATGTGAAGACGCACTCGACAGGAAATGTTTCTTCAGAATCCTTTATTTAAAAATAAGCACATTGCATTCCAATCTTTTAAAAGGCTTGACCGGTTTCGGAGCCCCAAGCTCCTTAATCATAAGCATTTTCTGAAAGTCACAGATGCACCAACACATGCACTCTCCCATCTGCATGCTGAAAAGTAATTACCCTCCGGTGGGCCTCTCAGGTGAGTTTATACTTGGCAGTGCATGCTGGGAATAGTAGTCTGTGTAGTGCCGATATTTCTCCCTCCAGTGGGTTCTGTGTTTTTTCCCCAGATAATTCTTTTCCACATTTAAAGCCCTCCAGTGGGCCTCAGGAAACAAGTCCGGTTTTTATTTTACAGATCTCCTGTGCTGCTTCCAGGCTGAGCATAATTCCCAGCCCCTGCGGCCCCGTTTTGTTCCATGTAATGGTGGTGCAGGCTTCCACGGCCGGGCTGCCGTGTATTAATTGTTCCCAAGTTGCCCTGATGTGAAGACGCACAACGCACACCCAACACATGATGAAAAGAGGATTGGATGGTGGGCTTGTTTCACGGTTCTGTGCTTTTGGCTCGTGTGTTCTTTTGGAATATTAAAAGTGGCGACGCCCGCTATACAAGCCCCAACCCGAGAAGGTGGGTGTCCGTTTGGCATCAGATTCAGTAGAAATATTTTGGATAATGGACGCCCGCAGGCCGCGAAAATGATTGTTGAAGGAATTCAACTTCAATGTGAGGCCACTGTACGAAAACGGGAGCCCCGCCAGGATAAGGTTGAATTTCACAATACATGAAGACAGCCAGGGTTTGTAATGAGGTATTCACATCTACACTTACCGATCAGTAATTTTGTGAAAGCACAGCAGAGGTTTTCCTGGGAACAATATCAAATACTGATTAACATACAAATTGCCTGGAACATTACTCGCAATATATTTCTATCCTTTGCCCTACGTGAAATTGACTTCTTTGAGGCATGCTTAAGGATGTATTTCATTGGGAAAATTTGAAAGGCTATAAAGGCTTGAAAATACCACACCAAGGATTAACAACACTTGTGCAGTGCATTATGGTAATTTGAGTCCAGGATTGAACTACATGGCGAAAATGTGCAGTGGAAATTCAGGTTGACATATGACTGATAACATTTTTAAAGAAACAACGTGAAAGTGATGTTAAAGGTATTTTAAGTATAATAATAATAATATACCAAAAATGAGAGAGGAAAAACATCTAACAGGGGATGATCACATCAAGACCAATGAAACGGGGCTCAAATTAAAATCCTCTTTCATACCCCCTCCGGCCGCTGTCCCAGTTGAAATAACCACTTTCGAACAGGCCGTTTACCATGAAGTCGATCAATTGGAAACCACCAGCACCTATAATAACCTGTCTAAAAAGGACAGGGAAGTTATTAAGAAACTGCAAGGCAATCCCTCACTTATCATCAAACCAGCCGACAAAGGCGGAGGAATCGTCCTACAGGATAAAATTGATTATGATAATGAATGCCGCAGACTCCTGATGGACGAAAGGAACTATAGACGCCTCAGAAATGACCCCACCAAGACATTACAAATATCCATCAAAAACCTAGTGGAGCGAGCAGAGACCGAACATCAAATATCCAAACAAGAGGCAGACTACCTATGCACTAAAAACATTAAGGTGCCATACTTTTATACAGTGCCTAAAGTTCATAAAGACACAAGACCCCCACCAGGACGTCCTATTGTGTCTGGCATCAGTTCACTCTTGGAACCCCTTTCCAGATATTGCGACTTCTTTCTAAATCCCCTGGTTCAGAAGACCCCAACATACATCAAGGACACAAAACACCTTTTAAACATCATCAAAGACTTGAGTTGTGACCCTACCAGTCAACTCATGGTGGGACTGGATGTAGAAAGCCTCTACACCAGTCTCCCCCAGGATGCCACTTTACAGGTACTTCACGACATCTTGATGGAAACTCCTTGGGAATACCACACACCCAGAGAGTTCATCCTGGAATGCGCCAAGCTAGCCCTCAAAGAAAATTACTTTGAATATGAGGGGGACTACTACCTACAGACCAATGGGACGTCTATGGGGAGCGTTTTCGCTCCTAGCGTGGCAGGACTTTACGTCCACCACTTTGAACAGACACACATAACCTCCCCACCAACCCATATCTCTCTAAAATCTGCATATGGCGTCGCTACATAGACGACATCTTCATGATCTGGGAAGGCACACCCACTACCTTATCAGCATTTCTCTCATGGCTCAACGAAAGAGACCCATATCTTCGTTTCACAAGCACATGCAGCCCCAACATGCTGGCATTTCTGGACCTTCTCATAACAGCTGAAGGGGGTATACTCAACACGAAAACATACTACAAACCCACAGCGAGGAACTCACTCCTCCGGTTTGAAAGCTTCCACCCCAGGACACTTAGAGAACATCTCCCATTTGGGCAATTTGTCCGCATCCGCAGGAACTGTAGCCAGACCAGAGACTACAAAGAACAATCTATCACCTTTGCATCCAAACTACAGGAACGCGGCTACCCTAAGAAAATCATTAGGAAAACAATGAAACGCGCACACAATCAAAATCGCGAATCACTCCTGGAAGACATCACGGGAAGCATCCAACCAACCCATGACATGCGTAACCACTTATAATGTTGCCTCTAACAAGGTATCCAATATAATTCGGAAAAATTGGCGAATCATCAATTCAGGCACCAGAAGTTGGGAACTCCCTCTCTTTGCCTACAAACGGAATAGTAACCTAAAGGATCGCCTGGTGTCAACACGCCCCAGGACACAACAAAAATCCACCCCTAACACAGTTTTAACAACATGGGGCCTCCCCAGACCCTTGTAATGACTGTAGCGTGTGCCACTTAACACGCACAACCAAGACACTGTCACTGGAGCCTGGAAAAACCTGGACGCAACAACAACACACTAATTGCAATTCTACCAACGTAGTGTACCTTATTGAATGCCCATGTGGCATGCGCTACGTGGGCATGACCACTCGCAAAATACGGACACGAATTGTGGAACACCGAAGCACCATACGGTGCAAGAAAAACATCAGCCGTCTCACTGACCACTACCTCCAACAAGGACATACACCAAACGATATGTCATGGACAGTAATCGAGCAATTCAATCAGATGAAACAGAACAATGAAAAGTTCTTATTGACAAAGGAACAACGATGGATTTATCGCTTGTCCACCCAACTACATGGACTCAATGATTCTATTCCGTGGCACAGCCTGAACTACTAAACTGACAGGCCGCCATACATGGACGGTCACTGACCATGCCACCCAGAACCGTCTGTTCTCTTTTCTCAATTGTTGTTTGTACAAACTTTCCCTCCCCTAACATGGGCCCCCCTTTTTCCATCAGCATTAAATTAATAACGAGTTATTTGCAGTAACTCTGTATAACCACACTGATGGGCCTTCCACTTACACTTGTTGCCTTAACACCGGCATGTCTTTGACTGAACACGAGCTCCGCCTAGTGTTTGCAGTCAACTACCTATAACCTTTGCTGTAACCTTACTATTGGTATCTTATGCGTTTTTGCTTTATTCATTTTCTTTACAGACAGTGTAGCGTTATCCTTTCATATACAGCATAGCGGTACCACATCACCCTGGCAACTGCACGTCAGGATATATCGACCGCCTTTATGGTCAACACAGGCCCCTCCTCCCCCCTCCCCCCCCTGACTATTCGTCATCTTAGCGGGCGGGACGCGCAGACTATGCCTGTTTTCTATTTCTATTTCTTTCCTCTTTTAGGAGACGCTACTCTCCTCTTGCACTGATTGAACACACCGGGTCAGGCCTGAGATGTATATAAGACACCCGCGAACCCGGCCTCACTACCGCCGGAGTTCCGTAACAGCAACAACAGGTTGATAGGAGGGTCCTGGACTGACACGCAGTAAGTCGATCTAGAGGCACTACCACGCCGCGACAGATCGGGTAAGACCTTTCCTTTTCAGTGATCATCACTGGCCAATGCGCCACTTTTTTCCTTTTCTTTCCTAAAGAGCCAGCACCCCTGCAGGATACTCATGGGGCATTCGCAGCAAATCGCTAGCATGTGAACCAAGTTACATTTTCTTTCTTCTCACCATCCTGTACCCGATATTATCGCCACTCACTTTACCGCATATATCGGTCTCTTTCACTGTAAATAGTTCACCCCGCCGTTAGCTCCGTAATTCACACGGACGGCTCGGTCATCAAATTATGACGTGATGATGCAAAATTTGCTAACTTTACTTTCTGTATGTTTGTTTTGTTTTGTATGTTTTATGTGTAGTAATGCTTTGAGAGGGAAGCCCCCCCTCACACGATGATGAAGCATGCCACCAACTAGGTTGGTGGGTGAGGGCTTTATAAAAAGAAATAAGATTTTTTCTTTAAAATAAACATCATCAAACATACACCCTTGTGACTCTTACCACGTCTAGACAGACTAGTTCTTCTTGATTAGATACAAAGGTATTTTAAGAACATAATTTCAAGGCTGGACTTTTTCACTGCTGCAACAAACGGTACTCTGCACAAAGTTTAACCTGTAGGAGCTAATGTCATCATGCTCGAAGTCTTTCTTTACTGTTGATGGAAGTTACATTTTAAAAGCAAAAGTAACTGGTTACCTGATATTTGGCATATGATTAAGACCTGCAGAGGTTGAAACGCATTATGCTGGAATCCTTGCTGTGAATAAACACATGATGAAAAGAGGATAGGATGGTGGGCTTGTTTCACAGTGCTGTGCTTTTGGCTCGTGTGTTCTTTTGGAATATTAAAAGCGGCGACGCCCGCTATACAAGCCCGACCCGAGAGGCTGGGTGTCCGTTTGGCGTCAGATTCAGTGGAAATATATATGTATATATATATATATATATGTCCATTTAACATTCCAAAATATTCTTCTTTGAAAGTTAATAAATCTTACGTTTGAAACTGTGTGGCCAAATTTTTATTTTTATTTTTGTTCTGTAGAATGCAGTGGTTAATTTCAGCCAAGATGTTTTGGGAGAAAATATGTTGTTGTAAAATATGTTTTTGAAAAGTATTTTTTGCGAAAGATATTTTGGAGAACTATGGCCCTCAGTTATGGGAATTTGCCATAGGGCAGCGCAGCAAGTCATCTTGCTGCACTGTCCTACAACGAAATGAAAGGCCAGGAATGCACCGTATTTATCGAATATGGTGAATTCCTGTCCTTTCCTCCTGCACTGGAGCCATTTTGGCAGCCTAGCACCAATGCAGGCATCCTTGCACCAGGGTTCAAGGGTGCCTGTGTTGTCGGCAGGATTGTGTTTGTGCAGGAAGGGGCACCTTCCTGCACAGAAACAATCCTAAGAGGCATTTTCCTCTTAGGATTGTGTTTGTGCAGGAAGGGGCACCTTCCTGCACAGAAACAATCCTAAGAGGCATTTTCCTCTTTCTATATGTGCTGCAGAATGCAGCTTACAGAAAGAGGAAAAAACGAGGAGGAATAAAGATATTTCTCCTTGTTACGCCTCACGTTAGGAGGCGTAAGGATTTGGCGCTTCCCCAGGTTTACATGTTCTTGTAAATCTGGAGCAGCGTCAAAATCCATGGGTGTTGCATGGGAAAACCCACTGCAACACCCATGGAACGCCTCCCGGGCGCAGAGTAAGACAACGCAGTGATTTGTGCTGCCTTGCCTTTCTCCATATCTATGAGGCCATTCAAAGCCACGCATAGTGGCTTTGCGTGGCCTCATAGATTCGTTTCGTGCTGGTTTGTGTTACTTTTCCATAGAAACCAACACTAATACCAATTAGTGCTGGTCTGTACATCCCCAAATAGGTTTAGTGTCGGGTTAGCTGATGCTAAACCTTTGTGAATCTGGGTTTTATGTGATAAAAAGTGACACACCGCGGCACAAGGGGCTGGTAAATATGCCCCTCTGTTTTTACATTCTAGCTCTAAGAGGCTTATTTACAAGCCCCTTGCGCAGCCGCTGTGTCACTTTTTATCACATAAAACCCAGATTCACAAAGGTTTAGCATCTGCTAACCCAACACTAAACCTATTTGGTGATGTACAGACCAGCGCTAATTGGTATTAGTGTTGGTTTCTATGGAAAAGTAACACAAAGCAGCACGAAACGGTACTTTGCATTACTTTGCGTTTAAGGGGTGTTACATGTGTGGTATATGGTCTTTCCCATACAAACACCCATGCTTAACCCTATCTACTAACATTAGTAGACAGGGTTTAGTGCCAAAAATGAAAGCCACTGGAACACAGGTGTTAAAAAAAGAAATGTTTTCATTTCTCCTTTCTTTTCCTACTTTGTATGCGTGCTGCACTGTACAGCACGCATAAAAAGTAGGAAAATGTTTTAAACTTGTCTAGCCATATTATTTTGTGCAGGAAAGATACCCTTCCTGTACAAAACCTATGGTAGACTCAGGCATGCACGCTAGCACCAGGCCCGGTTCTAGCGGGTGGGCCGGGTGGGCCAGGCCCACCCAAACATGAGCCTGGCCCACCCAAACAGGAGCCTTGGCCCTCGCAGTGAGGGCTTGAAGGCAGGCGCGCAAAGCACACGTCGTGTGTGTCAGCCCGGCCGAGACAGCTTCCCGGGCGCGCGCACACACAGACAGTTTTAGAGATTATTGCAGCCGCACCCGAGTACTTCACAGGTCTTTAAAAGACCATTTACATGTTAACGAGGCTTTGTTTATTTTTTCACCCCTTCATCTCCACATGGCAAAGGCGACAATGTTCTGCTGCATGGGTATTTCTTTTTCTATGCAGCGCAGGAGAAAAGAAGTTTGTTTATTCCTATTCACCTTTCCTGACCCCTGCAGCTGCTTATCACATCAGGCTCTGACACAAAGTTTGACTAATGGAGTAGGTAAGAGAATGTGTTACTATTTGTTTTTCTTTCTAAAATATGCACAGGCCCAGCAGGACACATACTTCGTGAGTGCTTCATTTAAACAGTTTTTATCATTATCATGGCCGATGCAGGACAACAATAAGACAATACAAAATGCCCAGATAACGCTGGTGATAAATGATCCTGCTGGAGAGCAATCGTTTCTGTTAGTAGTTTTTAAATGCAGAAGAACTGTATTTTATGTGGAAGCTCAGTGGGTTACTGCCTTTGTCCCAGAGATCCTTGTGCTACTTGCAGTTCAGAAGTTACAATCCTAACATAGGACAGTGACCAATGAACTGTCATCAAAGAGCTGCATACAAACATGAATGGTATAGTTAGAACTTCGCTTTCTTTTTTGTGATATAGTTAGAACTTCCCCAGTCTTTCATTATTCTAATGTTGCTAAAATGAGTATGTTTGGGCAGATATACATTTTTATCAGTAAAGCTGACCCCCATGGAATACTCTTTAAATCCTAAGGTTGTGTTTCCCCAGACCAAACCCTCTTAAAATATACTGCCCACCAGTATGGATGACATGTGATTCATACACCTTGTAATCCTCATTGGCTTATGTGACATTCCCTGTAGACTGATTTACATACTTGTATGATTCATTGTCTCTGTATAATGTGTGCGTGGTGTAAAGTACTGACACACACTACACTGATCTGAGTAGCGCTGTACAACAAATAAAATGCATATGAGAGAGGGGCTACGTAAAGATGAGGGGCACTGTTGGAGGGTGGCAGTGAGGGAATCCGAGGAGGAGGTCAATAGGGGGAGGGGCTATGGAGCGATGAGGGGCACTGTTGGAGGGTGGCAGTGAGGGAATCCGAGGAAGAGGTCATGGGGTGGAGGGGGAGCTAGGGAGAGATGAGGGGCACTGCTGGAGGGTGGCAGTGAGGGAGTCTGAGGAGGAGGTCATGAGGGGGATGGGCTACAAAGAGATGAGGGGCACTAGTGGAGGGTGGCAGTGAGGGAATCCGAGGAGGAGGTCAATAGGGGGGCCATGGAGGGATGAGGGGCACTGTTGGAAGGTGGTAGTAAAGGTTATTTACGGAGAAAGAGGTTATTGGTGCGGCACCAAAAAAGACTTTCGCATCAGCGCTGAAGCCGGCCCTGTCATGGCCTTTCTGTTTTTCTTTATTTAATTAGCAGTCCGGTCATAAGGGCGACTGTGGAACATACTTTAAAGTGCGTGCTAATTATATTTACCGCTATATTCAATGTTTTAAGTTTGAAGGTGATTTTACTAATGTTTTTACCGGGAAAAATTAAAGTGGAGCCCAATGGTGCCTGATATGGGGCTGGGGCCCAAGGTCAGCTGTGAGATAAGGTGCTCTGGAGAGGAGTAGTGGATAATCAAGCCTGTAAGGGAGTGCGTTGCAGAGTCCGGGGTCAGGTGGAGGTAGTAATGAAGAGGGATTCTCCCTGAAGACTCGCACAGAAGGAGCCGGAGTAGTGTCACTTGCCTGATACTCCCACCTCAGAAACCTCCTCTTCCCATCAAAGGAACATTACATGGAAAAAACACTTTTTCAGAGTGATAATATTTAGAAAGAGATTTGGAAAAGAGTGCGTTTTACTGGACCTTGTAAGACTAAGAAGAGATAAAGGAGGGCCCTGAATCAGGCCTGCCTAGACATATATGCGACAAATCGAGCCCGCAGTGGCCCACCCAAATGCACCCTTGGCCCACCCAAATAAAAATTCCTGGAGCCGGGCCTGGCTAGCACTATGGCGCTAAGGTGTGTGCCTGGTGCACTGCAACTGAAATCAGCGCCGGCGCTAGGGAGAGGGGAGGAGCGAGCCATATCTCTGTGAATTTGGTGCTCTCTTGCTCTCTCCCTGTCACGCCTTGTAAATAAGCCCCTATGTCCCTACAATACAAAGCTGACTTCAATAAAAGCCATTGAGGTGGATTTTACATGCAAGGAAAGCCTGAGGCCTGCCTGTGTGTTGACACTGTGAAGTCTTTTGCCCGGTAGCGGCCTTCTCTTTCTTCCCTGGTTATCATAAAATTGTATTGCGTCTTGTAAACGTGGCTGTGCTTATATAAATATCCCCACGATGGCGCTATACCCACAATTATAATGCTGTGTCCGATCATCTCGAAAATCAGATGCTATGGTGCCTTACTGCCAGTCCATCAAGCTTTCCCCCGATTTGACGAATCAACAATTCAGAAAACTAGACTGCTTGCTGTATTGTTATTAGTCTATCCTGAAGCACAATCCCTGGCGGTCTGTATCCTCCGGTTCAGCGACGCTGTTGCCTGAGACAGTCACAGCGTGCATTTCTTGTGGAAATGTTTATTTATTATTCAATAAATAAACGGTGGCGTAGAGTTCCATCAAAAGCTTAAATGTCCCACTTCACGCCCAATTGGTGTTCATTTAGCCTTGGGTTCTCTACAGTTGGGGGAGCACTCGCAATAAGAGAGATGGACAGTACCCCGATAACGTCTAATACCCTAAATCGTACTCCTTCTCCATTATCAAACACAGCAAAGCATGAACTCAGCCTCTTCTTCTTCCTCTTTCATTAGGAGAAACACGTCAGATAGAAGAAAAGGAAGTCATATGTACAGGATCACAGAAAGGCCCTATAAAGTCAGACCTATACAGGACAACATTTTAATCCTATAGTCTGGACGCCATATTTATGAGTTAAGTGACACGGGGGCGCTGCTGCGCTGGCCTGCATCTCAGGGAAAGGGCAGAAATGCGCTGTATTTATCCAATACAGCGCATTCCTGTCCTTTTCCCTTGCGCTGACGCCATTTTGGCAGTCTAGCGCCAACGCAGGCCCCTGGAACCGTGATGCAAGGCTGCCTGTGTTGTACGCAGGATTGTTTTTGTGCAGGAAGTAGCACCTTTCTGCACAAAAACAATCCTGAGAGGCGTTTTCCTCCTTCTATGTGTGCTGCAGAATGCATCACACATAGAAAGAGAAAAAGAGGAGAAATAAAGATGTTTCTCCTCGTTAACCTCCCCTGGGGAGGCGAATCTTTTTGGCACATTCCCAGGTTAACAAGGTCTTGTAAATCTGTGAATGCATCAAAAACCATGGGAGTTATGTGGGAACACCCATGCAACGCCCATGGAACACCTACCCAAGGCAGAGCAATGCATCGATTTGCACTGCATTGCGTTACACCATATTTTTGGAGCTGCGCAAACTGGCTTTGCGTGGCTTAAAAAATATGACTTGCGGTTTGCATCACTCTTGCACCATGTTGCGTGGTGCAAGAGCGCTGCAAACTCGGTCATAAAGATGGACCTTGGACTATAGCGTGCAAGTGTCATCCAGGAAGGCTGTGAAAACAAGGTGTAGATCTCAAGTCGCCTGCAGTGTTAGATAGGAGAGGTCATGGGCTGCGTGAGTAGTTTGTCACCTTCCTGCACATTGACATTGCCTCTTGACACCCAGACCATCATTTAAGGTCAAAGTGAAGAAGATACACCTCTGCCCACTGTTGCCACAGAGAGAAAAGGTCAAGCAGTAAGTAGCTACTATTAGAGAACGTATGGCGTGAGTTGGGTGAAAATGAGCTGGGGAAACATTGCTCTTGTAAAACTGTGTCCAGGAACCTGTTTGCTCACATTTTTAAAAATTATTTCCACAGTTGTCTATCCAACCTGGGGAGCGCCTTTCATTTAAAAAATTGTCTGCAGTCCATTTTTGTTACTATTGCATATATGTTGTGTTGCCTTTTATGAGACATGTATAGCCCCGTTTCTTTCTTCTCTTCTCCCTCATAAACCTCTCTTGTGCTGCTTTGCGGTTGCCTGAACACCCCTCTCTTTTCTTCACCATCCCCATCACTTCTCCTCTCATACTATAACCAGCCTCTCCATGCCCCTGCCTCCGCCTGGTAAGTCTGACAGTAGTGCAATTACAATTCAAATTCAGGTCTCACTCAATCAACATAGAGAATTATACAAATTCTCGCACACTCCCCAACATATTGACTCAGTCGCTCATTCATTGTAATCTTTTACACTTGATGGCAGGGTGGGAAGATGTACCTTGTAGTTTGATATTCAAGTTATGTTATGTCAAATTGATTTCTATAGCACCCTATCACCTGTGAGTGTATCCTGGCACTTTGCAGGTCTGTGTGCCTAGCCGCTGGGAGCTTTACTTGAAGAACCTGGTCTTCAGCTTCTTGCAGAATTCAAGAAGCAATGAGGAGGCTTTGATTTGGTGTAAGAGGTCGTTCCATGCTTTAGGAGCGATGTATGAGAAAGCACAATCTCCGTATCTGTTTTCTCATATGTATGGCACATGAGGAGCTTGAACTGTGCGTGCTCATATATTGGGAGCCAGTGTAGTTCTCTTAGGTGTGATGTGATGTGAGACCGGCGTGCAAGGTTGAGGACAAGTCTGGCTACTGTGTTTGACGTTTTTTAGGTTTAGTGTTGAAGTAATCTAGACACCCCTCAACTTTAACCATACTTAACTCAGTGGTTTCCAAACCTTTTAGAAAAAAGACCCACTTTTTAGAAGAAATTTTGTGACCCACCTACCTTAAATGGAAAGGACAATGGCTGATTATTTAATGTAACTAAAGCACAATGTATTTGCACGTTGTCATTTACAGACAGCACATTTCCCATTGAAATGGGCACTTACTTTGCTCAGACATACAGTTTTACTGCTAAAACTATATAACACATAAATGACAATGTGTGGAAATAGTTTTTTCTGTGAATATTTAGCATTTGTGCATCACCAAGTAAAGTGTCTTGAATTGTTTTGAATTGCAACCAAGCGCTTCATTTTTGTTTTCCTAAATGCTGAATGCATTCAGTTTATTTACAGATCTTTGTATTTTGTTGTTTGCTGCAAAAAAATAACAACAACCGACAGCCTTTCCTTTCACTTTCCCTGTACCCCACAAGATTGTCACATAATTCATAATTCGCTTTAAAAACTCCTCTCACTTTCCAGTCAAAGAAAGAAAAGTAAACACCAATCCCATGGTAAAAGAATAAGCAGAACACATCGATTGACATTTGACCTCTGTCTTTGAAGCATTGGCCAAAAATTTGACAAATAAAAGCACATACTTCAATGGCGCCTTTATTTATTGCTCAGACTTTCCTGACCCACCAAAAACTAGCTTGCAGCCCACAGTTTGGGAAACACTGCAGGTTTCTCGGGCGACCACATTACACCTTATAGTTTCACGCTTGCTTGGCCAGTTATACACAAAAATATATTACACCATTCACTCCTCGATACTTGGCTAATAGAGCATGGCCAATCTTTCACACAATGGCTCTCTGCAAACACCGCATGTTCCTGCAGGCTTATTAACACTATTTGGGTCAGGTTGGCCCCCTCCGGACTTAAGGACATATTTAAAAGCCCCTATCGCCACCATAACTTCACTTTTTTACGTTGTGGTGGCAAAACAGACCTTGCCTTATTTACAAGACAGTGTTAAGCCACTTAACATGGCTTAACTCTGCCTTGTAAGTAAGGCCCCGTTTCACGCTATACTTAGCATGAAAGGGGTGGACAATGGGTGATGCGGTGAGCGTTCCGCCGCAACACCCATTTATTTTGACGCTGCCCCATATTTAAAACGGTGGCGTTAACATTGGGCAGCGCCAAAATTAAGACCAGGGAAAACCTGGTCTTAACAGGGCGCAACGTGGAGAAATGTATTATTTCTCCTCGTTTTTGCTGTTTTTCATATACTGGTCATCACCTAACATGGCAGCCAAGACCTATTGAGAAGTCAAACCCATTAAACTGTCCCAATACACATGAGAAAATGTGATAATTGCCCCAGGGGCAAGATAAAAGATTAAGGAATCCACCGTGATGTGCAAGAATTCCAAATGTTCAAGATAAAATGGGAAATACTGTGGGAGCACAACAGCAAAAGTAGGTTTCCAAGTACCCGTAGTGTCAACAGTCCAAGTTGACTTGCAGTGCTGCACAACATGGAGTGCCATGATGCCATCTTGCCCTTTAGCGGACATTGTGAGAGCACGGGGTTTGACATCATATCTTAAGCCGATGATACTCACTTGATTATATCTTTAGCAGACAACACTGAATCCTCAAGATGTAATCTCGTGGACTGCCTGACTTCAGTAGCCACTTGGATGAAGGACCAGTGTCTGAAACTAAATGGAGATAAAACAGAAGTGATTTTGTTGGTAAGGCAGATATTCTCTGGAAGGACTCTTGGTGACCCACTTCTCTTGGACCGGCCCCCACTCCTAAAAATGTGGTGAATAACTGAGGGATCTTAATAGGCAATTTGTTATCTTTGAAAGAGCAGGTTGCCTCTGTATGTAGCCCGTGCTATGGCATTTTACAACTTTTGTGTACAATTTTCTATTGGATTCCTACTCAGCATCAGCAAAGCCTTGTCCTGGTACTTGTCATCAGCCGCCTGGATTATGGAAATGCCTTATATGTGGACATGACATAATATCTGTTTCCGCCCGCCTCCAAATAATTCAGAACCTAGTTGTCCACCTGGTGTGCCTCACCCCCAGGAAAACTTCAAAAACACCCATCCTAAAATCTGTTCACTGGTTACCAATTTGTAAACTTGCTGTTTTTAAGCTGCTCTGCATACTCACAGAGCGCTTCATGCGACTGGTCCACTTTACTTGGGGGAAAAGAGTATCCTTTCATAAGCCAACGAGACGCCTTAGATCAGCCAATAAGGATGATGGGGCATATTACCAATGATTTGTGATAATTATCGCAAAGCGCGCTTAGCGCTGTTTTTTTTTATCGCTGGATTTCATCGCGGAGATAATGCGTTATTATCAACGCTTATCTCCAAGGCGATAAAAAATCCAGCGATAGCGGCGAAACCCAGCAATAGCGGCGAAATTCAGAAAGAAATTCACTGCGCTATTGGAAAGCTTGCTAATAGGCAGGTGAGGACTTAACCTTACAATCCACCTCCCATTGACAAGATGGTTAAGTCAAGTTTTTATCAGGTGTTAAATTCCAGCGCTAATCGCGGTTAGCGCGACTTTTCTTATCGCTTCGCGGGCATTGATAATAGGGGGAAGTTGTGTTTGCGACTTTTTTCAGTTGCTTTTAGTTGGGTACGCCTACTTTGCATGTCATTAGCGATAATTATCGCTGACATGCAAAGCGGCAACAAAACGGCCGCTATCGCCATTAAGCTGTCGCTAACAGCTGTTAGCGACAGCTTGCTAATAGGGCAATAAAAATATCGCCGCTTTATCTGCAAAAAGTGCCGCTAAAGCGGCGATAACGCCCTTGCTAATATGCCCTGTAGTTTCCACACGGAGAATTAAAAATATAAGAATGGGTGGCCGTTTGTTCACAGACCTTGCTGCTATCCACTGGAATGCTCTCCAACTGAAATTGCATATTACATCTAACATTCCATTATTTCGGAAACTCCTTAAGACCTTCCTCTTTCCAAAGAAATTTCAGATTTTTCTTTCCAGTTTTTTCTATACTTTCCTCCTGCTTATCTTTCGGACAGAGTTGACTTAGCAGTGGAATATTCTCTCAAGGATGATTTAGCACTCAACAAATCCCTTTAACATAACAAAACATAACATATGGAACAACAATGACTCGGGTTCTTTATCACTAGCAACAACGTGATCAGGAGCATTAACAGCATTCCAGCTCTTCTCAGAAGACTTGCCTTGCCAGGGGCTTGAACAAGTGAAGCAGTTATCCAATCGAAGCTCTACTGATGTGCTTTTGACCAAAAGTACTTCTTATCCTTTTTCAGAGGTCCTGTAAGGGAAAAAGATTTGCTAGCTAACCCTTTTATGGATTTCGCATAGATTTCACGTAGCCGCCAAAAAAGGAGCTTCGATTTCCTTGCTTTGTGGTGGCTGGGTGGGTTTTTGTGATAGCTTCATTTCAACTCAGGAGCGGCATAATACCTGGACCTGATGCCACCTGCCCAAAGTACTGAACACTTCTTCGACAAAATGTTATTTTGTCTTTTCTAATATGCACAAAACTCTTCAAGTGCTCATATATTTTGTATTTTTCAACTGCAAAGACATCTTGAATGGTGACTTCACTTTCGATGTCCATAAACAAGACGCTGCTGCAGAGTCAAGGCTTAAGGGCATGTGGCAAAATTTAAACAGCAAGTCAGGGTAATAAATGACTAGTTAGGGTCAAGTTTGATATGATGGTAGGCCAAGCAAATGTCAAATTTGGGGAAAATCGTATGGACGTTCCGCCATCTTTTAGATGTTTTCTTTACCCAGAATTTTGTACAGATTACAAAACTTCCCCTACAAAATTACACAATCCTGGTTTGCGCACGTCAATGCCATACAGAATAAATTTCTCTGGAACGGAGGAGCGATTAGGGTCGCACTTCACACCTGTACACAGTCCACGTACTGTGGGGGTATAGCAGCAGCCGATATCTATGCATATTATGCAGCCTCTAATTTACTGATGATAAATGAATGATGGTATAACTCCCCAACCGATCCTGCTTTTGCGATAGAACACGCGGCGATGGAGGGGGCCCCCCTTCTCCAGCTCCTCTATAGTACTAGAAACCTAGACGCTCTGCCCCCAGCTAGTAGAGTGGTGATACAGCTCTGGCGGACTACAGTCCGACAGATGGGATGGTGCGGGACCCTCACCCAAACAACCCCATTGTGGCACGGTATGTACCTCCGCCCGGTGACGGCGCTGAAGGGATTTCGCGGGTGGGACCTAGTAGGGATATCCACCCTGGGTGATGTGATGCGAGGCACCACATTGAAATCTTTTCAACAACTACAAGTAGAATCCCAGCTACATAGGACACAATTCTACAAATACCTCCAATTCCGCCATGCTTTCACCCCCTTGGTTCATGCCTTGGAGACGCTACCAGAGTTTCACCCTCTGGAGGGCCGCATATTGATGGGGGACCTGGGCTTACATAAAATCAGGCAAATATATCAAACCTTGACGACTCATACACAGACGACGCTTGATAAGACTAGAAGGACGTGGCAAGAAGATATCCCTGACATGACGGACGACGACTGGGCCGAGGCCATTGCTAGCCCCCGGGGCGCTGCTGTGTCCACACGATACCGCCTTTTACAGTTCAAGTACTTACACCGCGCATACTACACACGGCTAGGCTCTGGAATATGGGCGTTATCCAGTCCCCTACATGCTTACGATGTGAGGGGGAGGATGGGACATTTTTGCATACAGTCTGGAGCTGCACTGCGTTGCAGCCCTTTTGGCGCAGGGTATCATCATGTTTAAGCGAGGTGTTATCATGGCAACTCCCACTTGACCCATGACTCTTCCTTTTGCACAGTACCGACGACATTGGGGGAAATAAGTATAAACAACATCTACTCTTCTTAGCCCTCGCCATCGCCAAGCGCGATATTGCCCAGATGTGGAAGGAGATTTCTCCCCCGACTATAAGCAAATGGAAGACCGAGCTTAACAGATGTATGGGTGCGGAGATTGCGGTGTTTCTGGCCCGTGGCTGCCCCCAAAAACATAGAAAAATGTGGACCCGGTGGGCAACGTATCGTGGGATTGATCTTCCACCCTTACCATCCTCTGACAGGAATCACTACCTATGCATATATCCACTGACCAATTCGTTACATATCATGCCATAGCCCGCCACTCTGTGAATGTATCACTTGCACTATTACTGGGATCTAGCACAGTCTGCACTTTGTTTATGTTATGTCACCTGCATGTTTCGCAGGCATTGCAATTGTTTAAAAATGTCGGTATTTCTGACTTATTTTGCTTCTTGCAGGTACTTGTAGGGCTACGGCCCAAATCTCACCGGAATAACCAAATTAAATTTGTTGTTAAAAAAAAGTTGGGGAAAATCTGTCTCAGTCAATTTCAAAACTTTCAAGGGAAGAGCTGGTATACACCCATGTAGCTTCATTGATTGTCCTAAGATCAATTAATAGTCTACTTTTGAGCACATGGTTTGTAACATCTTAGACCGTTGCACACACTCCGAGAAAGTTGGATAACTGGTGTTTAACTAGAATAATATTAGCCTTCTCCTTCATGAGTAAGACCCTTGAATTTTCCTAGGGCTTTGGGAAATACTTTGTTGTGTTTGTTATGCAGATTGCAGCTCACCTCATCTCTACTCAACATGAAGGTACTCTCTCATTCATGGGACTTGCACTTACCTTTGGCATGCTTGATCTTCTAGAATGTTTTGCTTCAATAATGGCCATCACTTGTTGATACGCATGTCGCCTAAATACTAAACTGAATTTGCCTTGGAGTACCCAGTCTAGCAAGTCTATACTTCTCTTGGCAACATAAACTGTGTCAACAATTTTCTCTTGCTGAAATGGTATCGCAGAAAGACAATTGAGTTTCAGTACAACGAGCCCAATTGGCCACAAGTCTACAGCACTTGGAAGCAAAATCACATCATATGGCACAATGATACCATCAATCGTAAGGTTAAGCTATAGGTCACTATATTCTAGGCTATCTTTCTCAAATTCATCAGTGAGTTTATATCTCAGATATAGAACTAAGGAATCTATTATATCTACAACCTGTTTCTCATATCTTCATCTTTGACGCCATTAACTAAACTCTTTCTGCTGCTTTTACATGCACTGGCATATGAACAATCCAGTCGCACAACTTACATTCCACTTTTCAAGCAGGACATTTCATAAAATTGGTTCTATGCTTGCTACAGACACACCTATACAAAGGTTCCTTGTTCTTTTGTGTTTTTAGCAGTAGTTGTCTTGTTCTGGTGACCTCTGATATATTACATTGCTAAAAGGGAAAAGAGTTGGAATCACTTGTAGACCATACCTCTTTGCTGAATTTCATGCCAATTCAATACTTTGCCATGTTGACTGCATAACCCATGTAAGGGATTCTTGGTAGTCAGATGATTTTTCTTCCACTTTCTTGTCATGACACCTGGCTGGTCATGAATTAGTTGGTAGGCAAAGTTATCAAACTTGCATGCTGCAACACGAATGCAAAGGGCTGCAATGTATTGTTTACATATTTATTTATTAATATTTTAAAGCACAACAGATGCCTGGGGCACAACTTCTAGACGCAGTTTACAGCTTTATAAAAAAAATACGAAATCTCGCATATAAACAAGAGAAAACATTCTGAAAAAATACATTACAGACAGGAGTGAATGTCTACTATAGGGGAGGGGGAACATAAAGCTAAACAAGCATTTGCAATGCAATAGGTCTCGCATTTGCGACATTTTGAGGCATTGTATATGACAATGCCTTTTATTTATGTGTTAAACCCGCAATAATAAAAGGCATTGTCATTTACAATACCAATTGGTCAAAGTTTGGAAAATGCGAGACTTATTGCATTACAAAGAGCGCGGTGTCCCTGAAGCGGGTGCCACGCTCACTATTAAAGTTAAAAAAAAAAAAATGAAACAGAACACGGTGTCCCTGAAGAGGACGCCCCGCTCACCATTAAAGTTAAAAAAAAAAATGAAACAGAGCGTGGTGTCCCTGAAGTGGGAGCTGCGCTCACCATTAAAGTATAAAAAAATGAAACAGAGCGCGGTGTCCCTGAAGCGGGCGCCGCGCTCACCATTAAAGTTAAAAAAATGAAACTGAGCGCAGTGTCCCTGAAGCAGGAGCCACGCTCACCATTAAAGTTAAAAAAAAATATGAAACAGAGCGCGGTGTCCCTGAAGCGGGCGCTGCGCCCAGCTCAAAAGTTTTAAAAACAAGAAGCAGCTGCCATTGTCCTGTGAGTGCTGTCGGGGGAGGGGGCAGCCACTTTTAAAGTTAAAGAACCATAGCGCTCTATACGAGAAGCGCCCGCCATTGTCCCGCGAGTGCTGTGTGTGCGCGCTGCAAATACAAGAAGCAGCCGCCATTGTCCCCATTATTAATTAAACAAAATAGTGCTCAACGACTTATAAAGCAGACCGTGTAGCAAAACAACTAAAAGGTCCAGTCGTTATGGGAGGTAACAAATGCAGACAAGGCTGTACCAAGGAGGGACTAACAAGCCTATTCACAAATGAAACGCAACCATTTAGCAAGGACAGTAACAGGAGCCAATTAAAAAGATGGGTGGGAAAATGGGTGGAGCTTGTATGCCATACCTCAATACAGCATGCGCTGCCCAGGCTCGACCTAAAAAGAGTGCAAGAAGGGACATGCTAAAAAGGTGGAGAGAAGGGCGAAGACAGCAGAATTTAGCAATCTTGAATATTTCTTATTCGGTCAAAAGACATTTTTCCATAGAACTTTGGAGAGATCATGTGGTCTGAAGACATGAGATCCATTAAGCAAAAAAGGGTATGAGGGATTAGGGAAGATTTTGAGGGTAGACCTGTGAGAAGTTGGCCTGGTATATGATGTCCACTAATTAAAGTGGGCACCTTGCACCACTCCAAACAACCCTACTGGTGATTTAAGAGGTCAAAGATAACCTTAGAAAGCTATCCAAGTGGTAGCTGTGGAGAGCAGCCTTCAGGCTTAGTCTTGAAGGAATGTTAAGCAGCTTGTTTTACCAGAATGCAACCTTATTGTATTGGTTAAATGAAAGGAGAACCACACAGTAGTTATAAAAATATGTATTTATTAATTATAACACACCTTAAATACCTCACAGTATCTGCTACACGCAGATAAACACAAACCACACAATACTGTAGCACACAATTTTTCTAAGGCCTCAATGCAGAGGACCCATTATTAAGTGAAAATTTCATAGAGGAATTTCTTTTAGATCTGGATCTTCCCTCACTCCAGATTGCAGAAAGAACAAATCTGAGAGACTTCCTCCAAAGTTATGGGGCAACTTAAACTATTAGTACCCTAAAAGATGGGAAAGCCGCTGGTCCTGATTCTATCCCAAACGAGATCTATGTTATCTTAAAGGAAGAGCTTGCCTCATTTCTGCTCCAACTGTTTAACTCTGCTTTCATATCTGGTCAAGACCTCCCCTTATCATGGGATGAAGCCACCATAACTATTCTCTTAAAACCAAACAAGAACCCGAGATCCTGTGAGTCTTACAGGCCTATCTCGCTTCTAAATAGTGATCATAAACTATATACTCAGATTATAACTAAACGCCTGGATAAGGTAATAGGACTACTGATACACCCTGACTAGAAAGGTTTTATGAAAGGGAGGCAGCTTTATGAATTAACGCACGATCTAATCGGGGCAATAGACATGGCACGAACATATGAGATCCCACTGGCAGTAATGACTTTTGACGCTGCAAAAGCATTCGATGGGGTCAGTTGGCCTTTCTTATATAAAATGATTCAGTGTTTTAATTTAGGGGAAACTTTCTTAGCAGCAGTTAAGGCCCTCTATAAAAACCCATCTGTCAAGGTCCTTGTTAACGGAAATCTTACAAGGTCACTAAAAATAGGTAGGTGGACTAGACAGGGCTGTCCTCTTTCCCCTCTCCTTTTCAAAATATATATTGAACCATTAGCATGCAAATTAAGAGCTTGCCGCAACATTCACCCTTTTATTTGTAATGGTTGGGAAAAGAAAATCGGGCTATATGCCGATGATCTTATGATTTTGACAAGTGATTTAGAGCAGTCACTTCCTGCGATTTGGGAGCAGTTGGAGAGTTTTGGGAGGGCGTCCGGATATTCGATTAACCAACAAAAAACTGAGTTAATGAAATGGAATACTCACTATAGGAGCGACCTCACAAAGAGAGAAATCAGATATCTAGGCATCCAAATAGTCCATAATATCGATAAGATAGCATAGGTTAACTTTGATAAAGTAACTACGACTGTCAAATCACAGTTACAAACATGGGGGGCCCTCTGGCAAACAATCAGTGTTAGATTTGGGGGTCTCTAGTTGGCAGAGGTATGTACCCTTGTCCAAATAGGGACCCTTGCGTCTAGTCAGGGAGAGTAGGTACACTCTCGAAATAACCCCTGCTCACCCTCTTGGTAGCTTGGCACGAGCAGACAGGCTTAGTTCAGAGGCAGTGTGTAAAGCATTTGTGAACACATACAGTAATCAAGTGACAACACTACAAATGGACACCACACAGGTTATATATTTATAAAAATAGGTATACTTTATATAGATTTATCACAAGACCATAAACGACAAAAATAATCCACAATACTGTTAAGAATACTTAGTTCTGATCAAAAAGGCTTAATTCAAGGTTCTGTGCGAGTCGGTAGCCTCCTCCGGCTACGGCGATGTCGAGAACAAACAGAGTCTAACAAATCCAGCTGACCGCGTCGAGACGGGCCAACACAGCGTAGACAGACTCGGTCACAGTACCTTTTACTTGAAGCGGCAGGCACGGGCGTGCGAGCCGGATGGCTGTTCGTCGCGGTCGCGATGCAAAAATGGAAGCGTTGCAGGACGCGTTGTCCCTCGATGCGGTGCAGGCAGCGGCTCGTTGACGTCGTCGAGACGGAGTCGGTGAGACCAGGGCCGTGCGTTGCAGGGCGAGACGGTGCTTCGATGCGGTGCTGGCAGGTTGCGGTGCGGCGACGGAGCCGGATTCAGGAGCTGGCGTCGATCAGTCCGGACGGCGGTGCGAGTCGGGCGGTGCGTCGCAAAGCGTGCGAGCGGTGCCCAACTCCGGTGCGGTCACAGGACTCGAACTCAGCAGCAGTGACCGTGTCGGTCGGACCAGTTCGATTCGGCGTAGCGAAGCGTTGCAGGACGCGTTGTCCCTCGATGCGGTGCAGGCAGCGGCTCGTTGACGGAGTCGGTGAGACCAGGGCCGTGCGTTGCAGGGCGAGACGGTGCTTCGATGCGGTGCTTGCAGGACACCGAGTCGGTCGTGAGAGTCGGTCACAGCTCCCTACCTCTGTAGCCACTGAAACAGGTTTCCAGCAGCAATTCACAAAGGGGGTGAAGTCCAATGGTCCTGGGACTTCGGTCAGGGGGCAAGCTCTCTTCCAAGCCCTTGGAGATCCTTCACAAGTTGAGGAAAGTCACAGCAAAGCAAAAGTTCCTTTCTCCTCTCTTTGGCAGTCAGGCAAACCACTGCAGGCCAATCCCCCAAGCAGCACTTCAGGCTTAGGGATAGTTTCTCCTCAGTTTCTTCTTGGTTCCGCTCCTCAGTAAAGGTTTCTTCTTGTTCCCAAAAGTGATCTAATCTTCCTGGGGTCTGGGTGCCCCTCTTATACCCTGATTCTCTTTGTTCTCTGGAGGCAGAGAGGCCTCTGCCTAGTCCAAAACCAGTTCTGGTCAGTCCTGGAGCACTTTGTTTTTCTGACTCCTTCTTTCCTTTCAGAATGTGGGGCAGAGTGCTCAGCCGCCCGGCAGGAGGTGGAGCCAGCATTGTGGAAGGCAGGCACAGCCCTATTCAGACCTGCGCTGACTCACCCTGTCTCCTGTAGCCACCCCCAGCCCCTGTCACTCAATCTCCAGACAAGGAATACACAACCTAGCAGAGGCAGGCTTGGATAGTTAGGCAAGAAAATACCCACTTTCTAAAAGTGGTATTTTCGAACACAGAATGTTAAAACCAACTTCACTAAAAGATGTATTTTATCATCCTGAGTTCAGGCATACTAAATTCGTTTTTCTACCAGGTTCCCTGGGTCAGTTCTGACTATAAGGTGTAATAGTCAGTCTGCCCATTCTGGCCTATGGGGAGCAGGTAGCCTTGCAATAGTGAAAAACGAAAATGGCTGTAATTCACTATTAGGACATGCCACACACACCAGGGCATGTCCTACCTTATACTTACAATGCACCCTGCCCTAGGGCCTACTTTAGGGGTGACCAACATGCAGTAAAGGGAAGGTTTAGGGACTGGTAAGTGGGTGTACTCACCAAGTCGACATGGCAGCCCGAGGCTGCACACAGGCTCTGCGATGGCAGGCCCGAGACATATTTTACAGGCCGCTTCTGTGGGTGGCACAACCAGTGCTGCGAGCCCACCAGCGGCATTGGATTTACAAGCCCTGGGCACACTGAGTGCACTGTACTAGGGACTGACAAGTAAACCAATCATCCAATCATGGAGTCACTAATACATGTATCAATTAACGATAGGGAGCACTTGCACTTTGGCACTGATTAGCAGCGGCAAAGTGCCCATGAGCATCTAGTCCAGCAAAAACATATCGGCAACCGTGGAGGCATTATGAAAAATGGAAGGGAGACCCACGCCAAGGATGCCAGGTCTAACACGTGTCCCCTCCAGCTGAAATGTGGGGAGAACTATCCTACCCCTAGGGAGTTCTCATCGCTAAGGCGGAAAAATCTGGACAGTCCATCAGCATTGGCGTGTTCTGTACCAGGGCGGTGTTCCACCGTAAAGTCCATCCCCTGTAGGGAAATGGACCACCTCAACAGCTTTGGATTCTCACCCCTCATCTGCATCAACCATCTGAGGGGCCTGTGGTCTGTCTGAACCCGGAAGTGAGTCCCAAACAGGTATGGTCTCAGCTTCTTCAGTGCCCAGACCACAGCAAATGCCTCACGCTCAATAGCACTCCATCTCTGTTCCCGGGGAAGTAACCTCCTACTGATGAAGGCTACAGGTTGGTCTAGGCCCTCCTCATTGATCTGTGATAGAACAGCCCCTACACCATGCTCTGAAGCGTCGGTCTGAACAATGAACTCATTGGAGAAGTTGGGTGCCTGGAGCACAGGCGCCGTGCACATGGCAGTCTTCAAGGTGTCAAAAGCTTTTTGACAGGCGTCAGTCCAAATCACTTTCCTGGGCTGCTTCTTGGAAGTCAGCTCGGTCAAGGGGGCAACAATGCTGCCATACCCCTTGACGAATCTCCGGTAATACCCGGTGAGTCCTAGGAAGGCTCTCACCTCTGTCTGGGTCTTGGGGGCTCCCAAGCCAGAATGGTATCAATTTTCGGTTGGAGGGGCGCCACCTGGCCGCTCCCAACCTGGTGTCCCAAGTACACCACAGAACCCTGCCCAATCTGGCACTTACTCGCCTTGATTGTGAGGCCTGCCCTCCGCAGCGCCATCAACACTTCCCAGAGGTGGCGCAGATGCTCTTCCCAACGGGCACTGAACACTGCGATGTCATCCAGGTAGGCGGCACTGAAATCCTCCAGTCCAACCAACACCTGGTTGACCAACCTCTGAAAGGTGGCAGGGGCATTCTTCATCCCAAAGGGCATCACCCGGAACTGGTAGTGCCCATCTGGTGTGGAGAATGCTGACCTCTCTTTTGCCCCATCAGTCAAGGCGATCTGCCAGTATCCAGACGTTAAGTCAAACGTGCTGAGGTACCGCGCAGCCCCTAACCGATCTATGAGCTCATCAGCTCTGGGGATGGGGTGGGCGTCAGTCCTGGTGACGGAATTGAGTCCCCTGTAGTCCACACAGAACCGGAGTTCTGGTGTGGCACCAGGCGCGGCAGCTTTTGGAACCAAGACCACGGGGCTGGCCCAAGGGCTGTTAGAGGACTCAATCACCCCTAGCGCAAACATCTTGGAGACCTCCTCCTTGATGCAGGCTCTGACCCTGTCAGTCACCCGGTAAGCCTTGTGCTTCACAGGAAGACTGTCCCCAGTGTCCACATCATGGACGCACCAATGGGTGACACTGGGAACCAGGGAGAACAGGTCAGGGAACTGTCCCAACAGTTGGCGACAGTCACCCTGCTGCTCAGGTGTCAGGGAGGTAGAGAGGTTTACTCCTCCACTGATCCATCTTGCTCTCGGGCTGACAGGAGGTCAGGAAGAGGCTCGGTCTCCTCCTCCATTCCATCATCTGTAGCTAAGAGCATGCCCACTTGGGACCTCTCCAAGTGGGGCTTCAGGCGGTTCACATGCAGGACCCGCAAGGGGTTCCTGGGAGACTGCAAGTCCACCAAATAGGTAACTGGACTCTTGCGCTCCACCACCGTAAAAGGGCCGGTCCACCTGTCCTGGAGCGCACAGGGCTCCACAGGGGCCATGACCCACACTTTCTGACCAGGCTGAAGCTCTACCAGAGTGGCATTCTGGTCGTACCACCGCTTCATCTCCTCCTGGCTGGCTTCCAGATTTGCCTCAGCAAGCTCTCTGAAACGCCTAGTCTGGTTCCTGAAGGCCAGCATGTAACTGTATACATCCTGGGGAGGTTTCCTGGGAGATTGCTCCCAGCCTTCCTTGACCAAACTCAGAGGTCCTCGCACCGGGTGTCCATAGAGGAGCTCAAAGGGACTGAACCCTAGAGACTTCTGTGGCACCTCCCGGTATGCAAACAACAGGCATGGTAAGAGGACGTCCCATTTACGCCTCATGGGTTCTTCCAGACCCATAATCATGCCCTTGAGGGTCCGGTTGAATCTCTCAACCAGACCATTTCCTTGAGGGTGGTAAGGAGTGGTGAACTTGTAAGTTACACCGCACTCCTGCCACAGGGACTTCATGTACTTGGACACGAAGTTGGTACCTCTGTCAGACACCACCTCTTGAGGGAATCCCACACGTGAGAAAATTCCCATCAGTGCCCGTCCCACCACGGGGGCCGTCACTGTCCTCAGAGGGATGGCTTCAGGGTACCGGGTGGCATGGTCCACCAAGACCAGGATAAACCTGTTGCCCATGGCTGTCTTGGGGTCCAGTGGCCCCACAATGTCAATACCCACCCGTTCAAAGGGGGTGCTGACCACAGGGAATGGCTGGAGAGGAGCCTTGTGCTTCCTCCCACTTTTTCCACTTGCCTGGCAAGTCTGGCATGTCCTGCAGTGAGTGGCGGCACTCCTGCGCATCTGGGGCCAATAGAAATGGGTAACAAGCCTGTCAAAGGTCTTGTCCTGCCCCAGATGTCCCGCTAACGGTACATCATGAGCCAACCCCAGTAGGAAGGCTCTGAAGCGCTGGGGTACCACCAGCACACGGGCTGACCCAGGCTCAGCAACCTTAGGCTCTGAATACAGGAGACCATTCTCCCAGTAAACCCAATGTGATCCAGACTGATCACCTGCTGCCTGGTCTGTGGCCTGTTGCCTCAGACCCACGAGAGAAGGGCATGTGTTCTGCTCCTTGCAGAACTCTTCCCTGGAGGGTCCTCCTTCTTGCTGCCAATGGGTCAGCTCAGGTAGGTCCCCCAGTTCAGCTACCTGTTCCCCTGTAGGTTCCAGGGCATCCCCCTCAGGGTCTGCCTCCTCCTGGACCGTGGGAACCTCGGGGGCCGGTTTCCCGCGCCCCTGCCTCCTCTCTCTCCGGCAGGCACCTGGGCCTCCCTCTCAGGCTCCAGGTCCTCTTGAACACCTTTAGCTGCCATTGACCGGGTGGTCACACATGCCCAATCAGGCAAGCCCAACATTTCTAAATGCGCACTCCGCTCCACCTTAGCCCAAGGTGAGCTCTCCAAATCGTTCCCTAACAAACAGTCAACAGGCATGGCTGGCCTCACAGCTACTTGAAGAGTACCCGAGACCCCCCCACTCAAAGGGAACCTGAGCCACCTTGCAGTGACTCTCTGTGTTGTCAGCGGCAACAACCGGATAGAATGCATCAGGGATAACCTGCTCTTTAGACACCAGGTGACACTTGACAGCTGTCACACTGGCTCCTGTGTCTCTCAGAGCCTCCACCCTATGGCCATTGATGGTCACCCACTGCCTGTATTTCTTAGTGTTCTCAGGCAGCGGGGTCCTAGGGACCATCTCAGAGTCTCCTAATGAGACAAGGGAAAACACTGTGGGATCCCCCCACCTTGGGCACCCAACTCCTCCCCCAGGGCTACACTAGCCAACTGCCGGGGGACTGCACTGGTGGGTGCTGGTTTTCCATGCAAAGGGCAACGAGGATCGTTTGCCTTGTGGCCAGGGGCGCCACACTTGTAACATACCAGTGGTCCCTGGTGAACAGGGGGGCCTGTCAGGGCCACTGGCTTCTTCTCAGGGGGAGGCTGGGAACCTTTCCCTTGGTTCCCTTGGGGTCTACTTTGGGGCCCTTTATGGAACTCCTTCTGTTTACCCTTGTCCCCCCCACTCTTCTGCTGGGGACCCTGCCCACCCTTGGCGGAGTCTCCCACGTGACCCTTGTGGACCCGGGTACTCACCCAGCGGTCCGCCTCCTCAGCAAGCTGCCTAGGGTTAGTCAGCTTACTATCAATCAGGTGCTGGCGTAGCTCAGGAAAACAATTACCGGACAAGTGCTCCCAGGCAATCAAATCAAAGAGCGCCTGAAAATCAGTCGCTTTGCTACCCTTTACCCAACCATCCAAGGCTCTGCAAAAGAAGGTCACATATTCAACCCAGGTACTGCTTTCAATTTTACTACAGTTCCTGAACCTTTGCCTATAAAGCTCAGGGGTCAAACCATATCTAGTCATTAAGGCATCCTTCATGTGGCTGTACGAATTATAGACTTCAGAGGGCAAATCCAACAAGGTATCCCGCCCTTCACTGAGGAACCGTCCCCACAACCCCGCTCCCCAATCCTTCTCAGGGACCCGGTGGGAAGACATGGCTACCTCATAGGCTTTGAACCACTGCCCTATGTCGTCATTTTTAAAAACTCCTTCACCACATCTTTGGGAATATACACCCTAGCTTCAACAGGCACAGGCGGTACACTGCCACCAGAGGGAGTAATCTCTAAGCTCTTGGCCTTCAATTCCAACTCCCTCAAAACTTTCTCATGTTCAAACTGCATTTTCTTTTCCTCTAGGGCTAATTTCCTTGTTTGCATTTCGAATTCTAACTGCTTATTCAGCTTGAGTTTGGTCAGCTCCATTTCGTGCACCCTACTCTCTTTCCTGTCCTCCAACTCCTCTGGAGACAGTCCTCTGGCAGAAACACTGCTACCTACTGGGGAAGGTGGTCTTCTAGCCCCTAGACCCAATAGCCCCTCCAGCTGCCCTTCTGCATTCTCAGCCCCCTCCACAGGGGCACTCCTTGATTCGACCCAGGCCCTCAGCGCCTTTTGGAGGTCCTCCTTCCTGGAGATCCCGGTCATGGACACTTTAAACTTTTTGCAGAATTGCTTGAGCTGCTTAAGGGTGTAGCATTCTAGCCTCTCTTCTTCCCAATCACATTCAACAGAGGCTACTGATGCTGGTTTCTCCATAGTGACTGAACTTGGCATTTGCAAAAATAGGAAATCCCAGAAAAAATGCTATTAAAGTATGTGGTTGCGTTTTGGTCTGCACTCACTAAGTAGTGTTCACCAATCACTGTACATGAGTCACAAATGCAAGTCCAGAATCCTCACCGCTGACCACCAATGTTAGATTTGGGGGTCTCTAGTTGGCAGAGGTATGTACCCTTGTCCAAATAGGGACCCTTGCGTCTAGTCAGGGAGAGTAGGTACACTCTCGAAATAACCCCTGCTCACCCTCTTGGTAGCTTGGCACGAGCAGACAGGCTTAGTTCAGAGGCAGTGTGTAAAGCATTTGTGAACACATACAGTAATCAAGTGACAACACTACAAATGGACACCACACAGGTTATATATTTATAAAAATAGGTATACTTTATATAGATTTATCACAAGACCATAAACGACAAAAATAATCCACAATACTGTTAAGAATACTTAGTTCTGATCAAAAAGGCTTAATTCAAGGTTCTGTGCGAGTCGGTAGCCTCCTCCGGCTACGGCGATGTCGAGAACAAACAGAGTCTAACAAATCCAGCTGACCGCGTCGAGACGGGCCAACACAGCGTAGACAGACTCGGTCACAGTACCTTTACTTGAAGCGGCAGGCACGGGCGTGCGAGCCGGATGGCTGTTCGTCGCGGTCGCGATGCAAAAATGGAAGCGTTGCAGGACGCGTTGTCCCTCGATGCGGTGCAGGCAGCGGCTCGTTGACGTCGCCGAGACGGAGTCGGTGAGACCAGGGCCGTGCGTTGCAGGGCGAGACGGTGCTTCGATGCGGTGCTGGCAGGTTGCGGTGCGGCGACGGAGCCGGATTCAGGAGCTGGCGTCGATCAGTCCGGACGGCGGTGCGAGTCGGGCGGTGCGTCGCAAAGCGTGCGAGCGGTGCCCAACTCCGGTGCGGTCACAGGACTCGAACTCAGCAGCAGTGACCGTGTCGGTCGGACCAGTTCGATTCGGCGTAGCGAAGCGTTGCAGGACGCGTTGTCCCTCGATGCGGTGCAGGCAGCGGCTCGTTGACGGAGTCGGTGAGACCAGGGCCGTGCGTTGCAGGGCGAGACGGTGCTTCGATGCGGTGCTTGCAGGACACCGAGTCGGTCGTGAGAGTCGGTCACAGCTCCCTACCTCTGTAGCCACTGAAACAGGTTTCCAGCAGCAATTCACAAAGGGGGTGAAGTCCAATGGTCCTGGGACTTCGGTCAGGGGGCAAGCTCTCTTCCAAGCCCTTGGAGATCCTTCACAAGTTGAGGAAAGTCACAGCAAAGCAAAAGTTCCTTTCTCCTCTCTTTGGCAGTCAGGCAAACCACTGCAGGCCAATCCCCCAAGCAGCACTTCAGGCTTAGGGATAGTTTCTCCTCAGTTTCTTCTTGGTTCCGCTCCTCAGTAAAGGTTTCTTCTTGTTCCCAAAAGTGATCTAATCTTCCTGGGGTCTGGGTGCCCCTCTTATACCCTGATTCTCTTTGTTCTCTGGAGGCAGAGAGGCCTCTGCCTAGTCCAAAACCAGTTCTGGTCAGTCCTGGAGCACTTTGTTTTTCTGACTCCTTCTTTCCTTTCAGAATGTGGGGCAGAGTGCTCAGCCGCCCGGCAGGAGGTGGAGCCAGCATTGTGGAAGGCAGGCACAGCCCTATTCAGACCTGCGCTGACTCACCCTGTCTCCTGTAGCCACCCCCAGCCCCTGTCACTCAATCTCCAGACAAGGAATACACAACCTAGCAGAGGCAGGCTTGGATAGTTAGGCAAGAAAATACCCACTTTCTAAAAGTGGTATTTTCGAACACAGAATGTTAAAACCAACTTCACTAAAAGATGTATTTTATCATCCTGAGTTCAGGCATACTAAATTCGTTTTTCTACCAGGTTCCCTGGGTCAGTTCTGACTATAAGGTGTAATAGTCAGTCTGCCCATTCTGGCCTATGGGGAGCAGGTAGCCTTGCAATAGTGAAAAACGAAAATGGCTGTAATTCACTATTAGGACATGCCACACACACCAGGGCATGTCCTACCTTATACTTACAATGCACCCTGCCCTAGGGCCTACTTTAGGGGTGACCAACATGCAGTAAAGGGAAGGTTTAGGGACTGGTAAGTGGGTGTACTCACCAAGTCGACATGGCAGCCCGAGGCTGCACACAGGCTCTGCGATGGCAGGCCCGAGACATATTTTACAGGCCGCTTCTGTGGGTGGCACAACCAGTGCTGCGAGCCCACCAGCGGCATTGGATTTACAAGCCCTGGGCACACTGAGTGCACTGTACTAGGGACTGACAAGTAAACCAATCATCCAATCATGGAGTCACTAATACATGTATCAATTAACGATAGGGAGCACTTGCACTTTGGCACTGATTAGCAGCGGCAAAGTGCCCATGAGCATCTAGTCCAGCAAAAACATATCGGCAACCGTGGAGGCATTATGAAAAAATGGAAGGGAGACCCACGCCAAGGATGCCAGGTCTAACAATCAGTTATAGAGTCCGGGAGGTCACTGGTATGGGTGTTTGGTCAGCAGTGGACAGCTGTCTGCTGGGCCTGCATAAATGCCCAAGAAACAGAAAGTTCAGTATAGATTTGCAGACCTGGCTATTCTTGTGGCGAAACGAGCCATCACAATGAGGTGGAAATCCGCTCATCCCCCTACAGCACTGGCCTGGCAGACGGAAATGATCAGATGGGGCACCGCAGAGAGCGTAATTATTAGGCAAGAGGAATTCCGAGGCCAGCGTAAGATTCCTATTTCCATGGAATGGGACCAACTGCTAGAAACATTCAAAGCCCTTGACTCACTTACCCCTCCAGTATCCCCGGTTGGGACTGCGCCACCTACATCTCCCATATCCCCTACAATCAACCTGACCGGACCTGAGTAACACCATGCTACTTCATGTCTTTTATTGCCTTGGGATGTATATATATAAAAATGTGTATGTTTTGTATTTCCTTTTTGTTAAATCAGTGACTGCAATCTTCTACTGTGTTACGCTGCACATAGTGGACCAGAGGACTAAGAGGGAGGGGGGTAATTTCAATTGTAATTTTTTCTTTTGTATTTAGTGTTGCAATGCTTAGATAAATAGAAAATCACGAGTTTCTTCTAATGACTGGGTAACCATGTAGACGAAATGTTCCGACCCTTCCTGATCCATGATGATTGATGTTGTTTTCTTTTTGACATTTGTACCATATGCCAGATGGACGTGATGTATTATCTATGAAAACTCAGTAAAAAATATGTTATAAAAAAAAAACATGGGGGCCCTTCCACTTTCTTTTTGGGTAAATCGAACCTTCTAAAAATGTCAATCCTCCCTCAATTTACCTTTTTGTTTAATACTATCCCGTTAGATTTTTCGAAGATTTGGTTCAAGAAAGTACAAGGGGCTTTTTCTAGTTTTATTTGGGGAAACAAAAAACCAAGAATATCTTTAAAGAAATTTAGAAGAAAGAAAGCGCATGGAGGCATCGCCACCCCCGATTTATACCTGTATTATTGTGCCTTCCATCTAAAGAACTTTCGGCAACTACTGATGGGTAGTTCGGCTTTCTCCCCGCTCTTTAAGGCTCTTACGGCTAGTGTTCCTCACCAAGCAGAGTCTTTTCTTCTAAAATTTGGTCATCCTAAATTGTTTAAGAAGGTGAGACTGAAGGTTCTTGTGGCTGCAGTTAGGCTTTGGTCTCAGGTGAGACGATTCCTAAAAATACCCTACTATAGCGACACAGCACCTATCTTGGACTCTCCAGGTACTCCAGCCTGTTTGGTGGACGCTCTCGCCGTTCCGCTTCGATCCTGTGGCATTCGCATATGGGGGCAGCTCATTGTGGATTCTGAATTAATCTCATGGCAACACTTCTCAGTGATTTGTGAGAACTCGGTCTCAAAATTCAAATATTATCAATTGTCAAGTTGGGTAAAATCTTTAGGGAAGGAGCTTGAAGGGAAAGGGGATTTGGTGTCAAAGTTCTGCATACGTCCTACAGTTCGGAAAGAAGTCGCAGAATGGTACTGGATGCTAACTCAAAGTGGAGAAGATACGCAAGACCCATTCACAGAGATCTGGAAGAGGGACCTGCCGGGTGAAGACCTTGAAAAATTAGGGCAAGTATCTATGTCTCTTTTATGGTCTTATGTGAAATCTGCATCGTTAAAAAAGAATCATCTTTTCACAGTCCATAAGGCATACTGGACGCCACAGAAAATATCAAAAATGGGGAGTCGAGAGATTAAGAAATGCCCGAAATGCGGAGAAGACAACGCAAATGAGGTCCATATGTTCTGGCTGTGTCCCTCAATCCAGTCCTTTTGGCAGAAAGTGGGTAAGATTATATCAGGTATTATGGGTCAAGGGATTATGTTGACTACACCCTCTGTGATTTTTGGGGTGTTTCCAGGGGGGGTAGTCAACCGAACCCTAACTAAAAATCATAAAGCTCTTTTCTTTGCTCTGATCCTTCTTGCCCGGAGGGAATTGTGTGTAAAGTGGATTCTTCCCTGTCCCCCCACAGAAGATGAATGGATCAATTCCATTCAGAGGGTCTCCCGACTTGACCGTGCAAATAAGCAGGCTAAGAAAACTAAATTTTGGGAAATCTGGGATGGTTGGGTTAAGACTTTTGTTTTTTAACGCATCTCACTAAGCATTATTCTTACAAATTCTGCATCTTGCTTATTTATTTATTTATTTACTTATTTATTTATTGTTCTTGGATTAGGGGTTTCTCTTTTTCTCTTTTTATTCTCCCGAATCTAATTTCTGGGGTACTTAGGATATACCTTTGTTGTTTGTGTTTTATGGTCCAATGATTAACAGTATGCTATACAGGCTGCTTTAGTGGTGGGCCACTTCTATCTACAGCACCTGCCTATAAAAGATTAGGTGTAATTTTCCAGCCAAGAGGCTAAAATTCTTAACGTCCTAGGGATAAATGTTATCTCCCCTCCTTTGTGGAGCGACCGGGAACTATAACACCTCGTTTTGGTTTGGTTTATGCCCTATATCTTTGAAACTAAAGCATAATTGGATAAATGAGGACTAAGAAAAAGAAAAAAAAGAAGAAAAAAAAATACTGTAGCACAGAAACAAAAGTAAGTAGCACTAATACACAGTGGCCTCCAGGGAGAGACCAAACCATATACTAAAATAGTGGTACAAGAACCCTGTCTCGAGTCAAGACAGTGTCTAGAGGTTGTAGAATCGCTGGGACCCCAAGGAACCACCCAAGGTGAGTAAGGAGGGACCCCACGGAGGACGGGTGCAGTGTAAGAACACGACAGCGTGCTACGTACAATTCAATGGGAGAGTCGCGGTTGCAGTTTTAGTGTTTAAGGACCCTTCCCGGTGGATTATGAAGAAACCCTTTAGAACATAGAAGGTTGGAGAGCCACCCCACCCGTGGATACCAAAGTACCAGAGTTACCTATCCCAGGGAAGGCGGGTGCATAGGGCTGAAATGGCGTCGGAAACCGTCGTTGATCTCAATGGGAGTCTTCAAAGAAATGCCACTGCTGGAAAGAAGAAAAGTGTCCAGTGGAACCCACAGGTGGATTCTTGATGGAAGGAACCTGTAAGCAGAGGGGACAGAGTCTAGGTCACTCAGGAGTGACCAGGGGCTTGGTAGACGAATGCCCACCGGTCGGGTGCTTCAGGTGTGAAGATGGAGACCTTGACTCTGCAGCCACGGGGACAAGGAGATGTCGAGGATGACCAGGAGCCAGATACGAGCTGTCCCATGAAGAATGTCGAGTGCTGAGGGGTCGGTGTCGGGCGGAAGCACCAACAAGCCTTGGCAGCGGCAACCCACGAAGAAGGTCGAATAAGGTTATGGTCTGGCACAGCAAGGACCAGGAGACTGACCACAGCAACGGGAGTCAGAGCAGGTCTGGAGCAACCAGGGGAGCCCAAGAAAAGAAGTGTTGACCCTCAAATGGACCCACAGGCCAGAGGCACAGGAGTCGCAAGGGGACCACTAGCAGTTTCACAAAGTAACAGCTTGCAGGGCACAGAGTGTGAGGAGGCCAAAGTCCTTTGTACAAAATATGCACTGAGGTTGGGGCTATCAATAGCCAAATGCACTTAGTTGGGGAATGCCAACAAGCATATGCATTTGCAAAAGCACGCTGTGCATAGGGGTTCAGGTTACACGGTCCCCACGAGGGATACTGGCCTCAGACTTGGTGAGAGGGCAGCTCAACCTCAAAGAATGTAGGAACCCACGTCCTGTGTTGCTGATGCCTTTGGAGTCTGCAGGAGCTCAGGATCAGCAGACCAGTCTGTTGTATTACGGTGCCTGCGACTGCAGGGGAGTGACTCCTTCACCCCAAGGGAGATACTTCAGTTGTCCTTGATGCTCCACAGGTCCTTCTCAGAGCCTGTACAGTGCACGGGCACAGACGATGCTTTGGACAGAGAGGGAGGCGAAGTTGGGCCCAGTCGAAGTCCAGCGAAGTCCAGAGTGTCCAGACGGTCGAAGTTCAGTGGTTTCTGGTTCAGAATCTTGTCCACGTCGAATCTAGGGTCCTACAGCCAGGTAAGCCCCTTTGTACCCTCGGGAGAGGGTTGGACAGATTCAGGGGACCCTCCCAGGGGAGGGTCAGGACAGTAGGGGAGGATACTCCCATGTCCTTTGTCCAGTTTCACGCCGGAGCAGGAGCCAACGGCTCCCAGGACTGGTTTGAACTAGACTATGCACAGGGACACCAAGTGTGCCCCAGATGCAGACTTTCAGGCACTTTGGAAGTGCACCCACCCAGCCCCAATACACTAAATCCTGTCTGGGAGGTGGTCACACCTCCCTGCGACAGGTTGCCTATTGTCCTGCCTTCCCCTGCTCAAACTTGGCTCAGCAGCAGGAGGGCAGAAATGTGTCTCTGGTCGGCAGCAACCATTTTGTGCCGTCCGGGTCGAGAAGGCTGGTACCCGGAAGACCGGTGACCCTACGAAGCTTGCTTCAGCAGGGTGGAATCATACCTCCCACACCGGTTACTGGTGTGGAGGTATGATTCCAAGGTGTTTGATACCAAACACAACATGTTTTGTTGCAGCCGTTTTCGAGATAGCTTTTTACGCGAGCATATAATGCACCTCTACCTATATGTCTGGCTGCGTCACCAACAACCCGGGAGAATGGTCTCCAAAGACTACAGCTCTGCTCAAGCAGGGGCACCCTCTCACATAAAACCCAGCACCCTGCCTTCAGATTGTCAAGGCCTTCTAGAGGGGTGACTGATAGTTGTTAAGTGTAGTGACCTATAGATATAGTAAACCTATATCTAAAGTAAGTGGTGCATGTACCATCTTACACAGACTGCAATGGCAGGCCTGTAGTTCCATTTTGTATGGCCTTTCATGGGTGGCATAATACTTGCTTCAGCCCATGTGAGGCCTCTGGGGTACCTGTGCCCTGGGTACATGGGTACCATATAAAAGGGACTGACACGGGTACCCCAGTATCCAATCTGGAGTGTAGCTAAGTACATGCATAATTGTTTTAATGAGAAAGCAGATAGACTGGGGTCCTGATTAGCAGGGTCCCAGTCTGACTAGTCAAAACAGTGTAACATCAAGCAAAAAGTGGGGGTAACCATAAGAAGCAGGTCCTACTTTCCTACACAACCCCCCCCCAAACGTAAGGAGATGAGACTAACCTTACCCAGTTTATTCTTCGTGTTCTAAGTGGAAATATCTGGAGAGTCCATCTGCATTGGCATGGTTACTCCCAGGTCTCTGTTCCACTGTAAAGCCAATCCCCTGTAGGGAAATGGACCACCTCAAAAGTTTGGGGTTTTCACCCTTCATCTGTTTTAGCCATAAGAGGGGCTTATGGTCTGTCTGAACAATGAAGTGAGTGCCAAACAAGTATGGCCTCAGCTTCTTCAGAGCCCAAACCACAGCAAAGGCTTCCCTCTCTGGGGGTCAACCTTCTGCTAATAAAAGCTAATGGTTGATCATGACCCTCTGCATTAAGTTGTGACAACACAGCCCCTACCCCCAACTCAGATGCATCTGTTTGGACAATGAATTATTTGGAATAGTCAGGACTTTGCAGAATGGGAGCAGTGCACATGGCCTGCTTGAGATCATCAAATGCCTCTGACAGCTAACTGTCCACTGAACTTTCTTGGGCATTCTTTTTGAAGTAAGATCATTTAAGGGAGTCACTATAGACCCATATCCTTTCACAAATATTCTGTAGTACCCAGTCAGGCCCAAGAAAGTTCTGACCTGAGTCTGGGTAGTGGGAGAAACACAGTCCATGATGGTCTGTATTTTGCTCTGCAATGGTTGAAACTGGCCTCCGCCCACAAGGTGGTCCTGGTATACAACCTTACTCTGCCCTATCTGGCACTTGGTGGCCTTGATAGTGAGACCTGCTTTCTGCAGAGCCTCCAAAACATTCTTCAGGTGGACCAGGTGATCCTCCCAGGTGGAGCTAAAGACAGCTATATCATCAAGATATGCTGCACTATAGGCTTCCAGGCCTGTAAGGACTTTATTCACTAGCCTTTGGAATGTGGCAGGTGAATTCTTCAAACCAAAGGGCATGACAATAAATTGATAATGCCCACTAGGGGTTGAGAATGCTGTTTTGGGTTTGGCATCCTCAGCTAGTCTGATTTGCCAATATCCAGCAGTGAGGTCAAATGTGCTCAAGAACTTGGCTGAGGCCAAAGTGTCAATGAGTTTATCTGCCCTAGGACTAGGGTGAGCATCAGTCCTAGTGACTGCATTGAGCCCCTGTAGTCCATACAAAATCTCATTTCTCTCTTACCACCCTGGGTATGGGGTTTGGGTACCAGGACCACTGGATTAGCCCAAGGGCTATCTTGAGGGTTCAATCACTCCCAATCCCAGCATCTTCTGGACCTCATTCCTGATGCAATCTCTGACATAGTCAGGCTGCCTGTAAATCTTATTTTTAACAGGTAGACTCTCACCTGTGTCCACTTCATGGGTACACCAGGTGGTCTGACTAGGAGTCAAAGAAAACATATGCCTGTATTGATTGAGGATCTTCCTGCAATCAATCTGCTGTTGCTCAGTGAGGCTACCTGCCAAAGCTACACCATCAACTGAGCCATCATCAGGGTTCTGTGAGAGGAGGTCAGGGAGTGGGTCACTCTCTTCCTCCTGTCCCTCTTCAGTAGCCAAGAGCAAGCCCATGTCTGCCCTGTCCACATAGGGTTTGAGCCTGTTTACATGGAGCACCCTATGGGGGCTCCTGGGAGTTCCAAGGTCCACCAAGTAGGTGACCTCTCCCTTCTGCTCAAGTATAGTATGGGGCCCACTCCACTTGTCTTGGAAGGCTGCTGGGGCCACAGGCTCCAACACCCATACTTTTTGTCCTGGCTGATAAACAGTCAGTACAGCCTTTTGGTCATGCCAAGCTTTTTGCAATTCTTGACTTGCCTCAAGGTTTTGCTGGCCTTCTTCGTGTACTCAGCCATCCTGGAGCGGAGACCAAGTACATAGTCCACAATGTCTTGCTTAGGTGGTTTGAGAGGTAACTCCCATCCCTCCTTCACTAGACACAGTGGACCTCTAACTGGATGCCCAAACAGAAGTTCAAAAGGGCTGTAACCAACCCCATTCTGTGGGACCTCTCTGTAGGCAAAGAGAAGGCAGGGCAACAGGACATCCAATTTTTGCCTAAGCTTTTCTGGGAGGCCCATAATCATGCCCTTGAGGGTTTTGTTGAATCTCTCAACTAACCCATTGCATTGTGGGTGATAGGGTGTGGTGAATTTGTAGTTCACTCCACACTCCTTCCACATAGCAGTAATGTAACTTGACATGAAATTGGTACCTCTGTCAGTTAAGACCTCCTTAGGGAAACCCACTCTGGAAAAAAATCCCAGGAGGGCCCTGGCCAACACAGGAGCATGGTGGTTCTAAGGGGTATTGCTTCTGGATACCTAGTGGCATGGTCCACCACCACTAGTATGTAACTGTGCCCAGATACAGCAGGAGGGTTCATGGGACCAATTATGTCAATCCCAACCCTCTCAAAGGGAACCCCCACCACTGGTAGTGGGATGAGGGGGGCCTTTGTGATACCACCTGACTTACCACTGGCATGACAGGTGGTACAGGAGCAACAAAACTCCTTGGTGTCCTCAGACATGTGAGGCCAGTGAAAGTGAGGGACAAGCCTGTCCCAAGTCTTACTTTGGCCTAGGTGTCCTGCTAAGGGAATGTCATGTGCTAAGGTGAGTAGGAAGCCCCTAAACTTCAGAGGTATGACCAAACTCCTGGTGGCACCCGACTTGGGGTCTCTACCCTCTGAGTAAAGGAGGCCCTCATCCCAATGTAGAAGTAGACCTCACCAAGGCCTACCGGTGCTAGGGGTTCGCCCTTCTTTGCGCTCTAGTCCTCAGACCAATAAATAGAGATTGGCACAGAAGCTGGAATATCAAAACAACAGTTTATTAAACCTCATGAGTGGAACTACATCCATACAAAACCCTCAGGCAGTGTATGAGGTAGCACAAGGAGCACAGAAACTGTGGGTCTTTTATACCCACTCAAGAGCTCAAAAGGAGGCGGTACAAGCACACACAAGAATAGCTATTCACATGTATGGACATACAGAAAATGCTCAGTCAACAAAGTAGGAGGAGAATGAAGTTGCTGACATCAGTTAGAGCAGCCTGACATTTACAGACTAAGACAGGTGCATGAGCAGCTACAGACTTTTCTGAGCATGTGCAGTGTTACAGGAGCTAACTTTAGATAGTTATTCTAGTAAAGCACAAGGGTCGGCAACAGCGAAGACGGAAGGAGCACATGGCGAGCACATGGTCAACTAAAATGGCTGCCAAAAACAAAATGGCTTCAGCTCATGCTAACAGTGATCTCTGCCAAACTTCCACAGACGACCCTTTTAGCATTAGCTGAAGACATCTATAATCTAGAAAGAACAATAAAAACATCTTGCATGTCAATTTTCATCATTTCATTAACTTCTTGATCTAATACACATTGGGCATTCACTTTCTTAACATTACATCTGGCAGGTATACAAGCAGTAATACAGAGGGAGCAAAGCATTGGATCACATTGTATACATAGGCAGCATGTCAGCAGGATTGCAAATAATATACATAATATTGTCAACAGTTTCCAGCCCCAGGTAGTAAATAGTGTCCATAGCCAACCGGCTAAAGTCCATGTTCCGGTATTGGGGTGAATCTCAGCAGCGATTTTATGCAGTTTAGAGATCGCATCAAAAACTGAAGGGGCATGATCAGGAATATAGACGCAGCAACTGCTCCCGATGATGCGACATGCACCACCTCGATCGGCCAGGACTACGTCCAAGACCATACGGTTTTGGAGTGCCACAATCCTCGCAATCTGTAGTTCTTCTGTGATGTTTCCAAGTGCCATAGCTGTTTGATTGGTTACAGCCTCTACAACACGTGTCAAACGTCGGATCTTCCGGCTATTTAAGGCAGCACCAACAAAGAAGAACAGTCCCAAATTAAAATCAACATATTGCTGCAGTGTAGTATCAGTCTGATCCACCTCATCATGATTTGTTGTCCTCTTAAATCTGTTTTTGGAAATGTCATTAAACAGTTTATAGTCCTTGTGATATGATGCAGGTGCCAGAAACACAGGTGGTAACAAAAAGGACACAAAACAAGTACCGGACCAGCCAATGGGTAAGTTGTAATATCCCTTATTTCCACATATAAAGTAGGTATTATGCGATGACGTAAAACTGCTGTTATTTACTCCGGTAATATTTAAAACCAGAGTACAGTCGCTTTTTCCCACGGGAATACTACCAACACTGTTCACACACAAGTCTGCACGAGCTCTAGTAACAGCTATAACAAAAGGTCCATTACTCTTAGCAGTTCGAGTATTTGGGAAAATATAGTGTGTAGAGGAATTTCTCGGCGATACTCCTCCATTTCCCATACAGTTCCTTTGGCCTGTGGATCTCCTTCTTCATCAGGATAGCACACTTTATTCAACTGGTAGTTTAGTCTTCCTACATCATATTTAGTAATATTAGCAACATGGGTAGCCCAGAGCAGCGCAAACCAAGCCCTACAAGAACCATTGTGTGAAAATGGCAGAGGAATGAAAGGTGTTCCTCCCTTTTCTGATGAGCAGGCATCATTCCACACACCCAACAGTCGGTAATGTTCGTAGCATTATGTGTGTGGTGCAACATCTGGATGAACGTGTTGTTCAGATAGGACTGTCTATGCTTCTGCTCATGATAAGGGAGAGTAAAGTAGTGGTGTTCAATAGGTGCTGGAGTAGTAGCAGTAAGTATTCGTCGAACAGGCGCCTCTTCCTCTACAACCCAAGTTATTACTGCCATAATGATCACACTGACAGTAAACCCAACAATGCACATAATTTTCTTATCGCAGATTCTCGCAGCAGGCGATGTCTCTTTCATAGGCATGGTCATCTTGATGCTGAAACAACAAAGCAGATGGAGCTCTAAAGTCCTGGGCAGCCGTTGGTTTCTTCACTGAGGGTTAAGATGGGTGTCACTAAGCAAAAGATCCCCCCCTTCAGCTCAGTCTCTCACTAACCCAGGATGGTTGCTCAACCAGTCTCTTTCAGCAATGCAGTTTCTCTCTGGGGTCGCAGCTGATATCGAGATGTACCAGGGATCGTGTGGTCCGGGAAGACTTCCTCAGGTTCCTCAGGTGACGTGGCTTGGCCTCTCGGTGTCCAGAATCTGTCGATAGTCGGCGAGCGCAGCAGGTTCCACCAGGGCAGACGGCACTTTTCTGCAGTGCGTTGAATGGACCCTATTCTTCCGATTGGTCACTCGGACTGCAGTTCTCGTGGCCAGGAGCACCTGCTCAGGGCCTTTCCACCTGGGCTCTAGGCTGTTCGACCTCTGGAAGACCTTGACCATGACGTGGTCACCGGGCCGAAGATCATGACCATCACCCTGCGACCTGTCAGGAAGAGCTTCTCGAACCTGTTGATGAATAGAAAGCAAGCTGTCAGTCAACTGTGACAGGTAGTCACTCATCAAGACATCATGTATGGGGCGTGGCTTAGGAATTCCCCAAATATTCATAGGCCTTCCAAATACCACCTCATACGGTGTAAGGCCAGATCGTGTATGTGGCACTGATCTAATGGACAGCAATGCCAAGGGTAGTGCATCAGGCCATTTCAGAGATGTGGAAGCCTGGATTTTAGCCAATTTAAGTTTGAGGGTAGAATTGTATCGTTTCACTAGCCCTGCTGATTGTGGGTGGAAGGCAGCATGAAACTTCTGCTTAATTCCCAATCCTTTCAAGACATACTCAACAACTTGCCCAATGAAATGGGGTCCGTTGTCACTCCACAAAAGTTTGCAAACACCAAATCTAGGGAAGAACTCCTTTAAAAGCACCTTCGCTGTAGTAAGAGCTGTATTATCTTTCATAGGGTATGCCTCTATCCACTTACTAAAGGCACATACCACCACTAGAACATACTTTAGATTATTACAGCGTTCAAGCTGGATGTAATCCATTTGCAGAACCTCAAAAGGTGCAGCTGGTGTCGCAAACCCTCCTGTTGGAGTTTGTGTCCCTTTTCCAGGATTGTACTGAAGACAAATCAATCAGGACTGCACTATCTTTTTAGCTATGCCGGCAATTTCCGGATGCTACCAAACTTGCGTAAGCAACTTCGTTATTGAGGATGCTCCAACATGTGCCGGCCCATGTGCCATGTGAATCATAGGATGTAAATAGGCTGTGGGCAGTCTCCATTTAGTCATGTCTTTATTCCTCCAACAGCCCTCATCATCCAATGTTCCCTCCCTAGACCATTGCTCAAATTCTTCTGCAGAGGCAGATCGCTGCATATCAAGCACTTCCTGCCTAGCATCATGCCAACGTTCAGCCTGTGACTTCACCACATGCATAGATGTGGTGCTTCGCTGCATTGCAGTTTCGCGGGCTATGCGATCTGCGAAGGCATTACCCTGTCCTATTTTATCAGTCACTTTCTTGTGTGCGCTACACTTAACAATCGCTATTTTCTTCGGATATGTCAAGGCAGTCAGGAGATTATGCACCAATTCTCCATGCACTATTTACGTCTCATGTGATGTAAGAAAGCCTCTTTCCTTCCAGAGTAACCCAAAATCGTGAGCCACTCCAAAGGCATAGCGGCTATCGGTATAGATGTTGACAGACAAGTCAGTACTAAGTTCACACGCCCTCGTCAATGCTATCAGCTCAGCTGCCTGAGCTGACTTCTGTGGAATGCGAGCTGTCTCAACTACCGTCTGAAGCGTTGTGGTTGCATATGCAGCTGATGTCGTGCCATCTGGTAATCGCAAACAAGACCCATCAACCCATAATTCTCCATCAACATTTGAGAGGGGCGTATCTTGTAGGTCAACACGACCCTTTGTCTGTTCCTCAGGAAGGAATATACAGTCATGAGACTCTTGTGACTGGGATTGAATAGCTGGATACGGCAACAGAGTAGCTGGATTAAGAGTTGAACATCTTTTCAAAGTGATATGAGGGGCCAAAAGTGTCAATTCATATCCTGTCAAACGAGCACTAGTTAAATGCTGCGTTTTAGTTTGGTTCAAAAGGGCGTCAACTGCATGGGGTACTAACACAAGCAATCTATGTGACAAGACTATCCCTTCACTCTGACGTATGGACACAGCTGCCGCTGCAACAGAACGAAAACACCCAGGCAACGCACGAGCGACTGGATCGAGGACAGTTGAAAAATATGTACAAGGACGCTGCTTGTCACCATGTGTCTGTACTAAAACTGAGAGTGCACAACCATCCCTCTCGTGTACATAGAGTGTGAAAGCCTTAGTGTAGTCTGGAGTACCTAATACTGGTGCAGAACATAGAGCTTGACGCAACTGTTGGAAAGCATTCTGACATTCAGTAGTCCATGGAAGGGGCATTGGAGTGTCTTTAGTCAGGAGGGCCAACAAGGGTTTAACAATATATGAGAAGCTAGGGATCCATTGCCTACAAAAAGAAGTAAAACCAATGAATGCACGAACATCTTTCTGAGTACTGGGCACAGACGTGTCTAAGATAACTTGAATGCGATCTGGTCTGAGTGCACGTCCCTCCTTAGACAGGAGGTGACCTAAATAGGTAACCTGCTGTCTACAATATTGCAATTTCTTCCGAGAAACCTTGTGATGGTGTGATGCAAGAAATGAAAGCAATGACAGTGTCCCTTCTTCACACTGTTCAGAGGTATGAGCTGCCAACAAGATGTCATCAACATATTGTATGAGAGCCACCCCTGTTGACACAGGGAAAGAATCAAGCTGTCTTTTCAACGCTTGGCTGTAAATACTAGGACTCTCTGTATACCCCTGTGGAGCTCTACAAAATCTGAAGGATCGATTATTCAAAGTGAAGCCGAACAAATATCGGCTATCAGGATGAATAGGTATTGAAAAGAAAGCGTTCTTCAAATCAATCACAGAGAATGTAGTCGCGGTCGGAGGAACCATGGTAAGGAGTGTCGTGATGTCAGAGACTACCGGGTATTGGGGCACTACGATCTTATTAACCTCTCGCAAATCAATGATAAACCTGTATATTTTAGTATCAGTGTCTTTCTTCAAGATGGGAAGGATAGGACTATTGCATATATTGTAAGGGACTTCTTCCACTACTCCTACTCCAATCAAATCTTGAACAATACGTATTAGTGCCTCTTCACCTTCTCGAGAAATTTTATATTGAGGCAGTCGAGGCAATGAAGCACCCTCCTTCACTTGAATATGAACTGGTGGGATAACCATTTGCCCCACATCGGTATCTGACGTAGCTCACAAAGTACTAGGGAGTGATGCCAAAGCAATATCTTCTCTAATGAGATAAGACTTCTCAACCATGGGATAGTTATCATTCAAAATGACACGCACGCCTTCTGGGGAACAACGTATCGTAGCTCGGAAATGCTTGAGCATATCAAGACCCACAATATTGTCCGGCGTGTTAGGGGAAAGCAAAAATGGACATGCAGCAGAGAATTTATCAACGTGAAATGCAAGTGGTTGTGACAGTGGGCTAAGGGATGGTGTCCCATCGAATCCTATCGATGTGATTGTTAAGCCAGACAGGGTAGCCCTTGGAACCAATTGTTTGGACAGGGCGCTAAGAGTAGCTCCTGTGTCAACCATGAACCTATCAGTGGAACCCAAAACATGTGCGTTAACATAGGGACCCTTCTGATCTACTGGAACTTCAACTGATTCCTTACCCCATCCTAGGCATTCCTATGCATAAGCAGAATCCTTCAAATCAGCAGTTGAATAATCAGACATTTGATATTGGTTTCGTCTATCAAAAGTATTAGAAGAATTCTGAGTATGCTTGACTGCCTCAAACCTAGTGCGATCATCCATACCTCCCTTATGTCCTGAATTCCCGAACGGCTTCTCATTTGTCCTCGACCTCGCTGATACTGCTGAGTACGCAAATGTGGACATTCAACAGCCCAATGTCCAATCTCCTTACAATAAGCGCACTGATCAGAAGATAAAGTAGCTCGGGGAAAAGAGAGTGCGCCAGGGCGATACATTGCACGTCCGCCTCTGCCACCACCTCTATAGGGTGGACCATAAACCTGAGCTAACATAACCTTTGTTTTTAAATCCTTAGCCTTTTTATCCTCGTTGCCCTTAGCTTCCAATTCCTGACGTTCATAATACTGAGCCATAGTCAAAAGAGAGACTGGGGAAGACGTAGTCCATGAACTCTCGCTGGCCTTTAGGCGACTAGCTATTCCTGGCAACATGTTCGCGACAAATTTATCGACAAACAGATGCCTGCCCGTGTCATCTGTCAATGACTGGCCACTAAAGTCGTGGAATGTCTCCTCAAAACGTGTAAAGAAGTCAGAGACCGATTCATCTGCCTTTTGCTTACAGGATGCTAACATAGTCCAGTCTATCTTTTTAGGAGGAATGAGAGTTTTCAATTTAACTATTATAGCCTTTGGAAGGTCTAAAATTTCTTGTTGCGGTTTCTGTGCGGGTTCCCTTTCTGCATCTATCCTCTCTAGTTCCTTCCAAAGATGTCCAAAAGCTGCATGATCATCTACTTTACGAATAGATCTCCACATATCAGGGGGTAGGATAAGCCCAAAAACATATCAATATCAGACAAAGTCATAGTACAAGAACTAATAGCTCCTTCAACTTCTTCATAAAAAGCAGCCGGATTTTTCCGCGGATCAGGCAAAGCAGCTTTAAGAGCCATAACATCCGCTCTACTCCAAGGAGTATAGACCCAATTATAAATAAAATATCCCTTCGCATCAGTTGAATCTTTATCGTCATTCGTGCCCGCACCCCTAGGAGGGACATACAAAGGCGCAGCTTCACACATTCGTTTTCACATGAACTACAATTTCCTTATCTGTCCCTGGATCGTCATCCTGCGGCACAGAGGTCTGAACTGTTTGTTCAGCTGTAGCAGCTGCCTTTTTCTCCTCTCGCAAACGGAATGCATCAGCTCGCAGTTTAACCACGCGTCTAATTAAATCAGCCACCTGGGAAGGGAGAAAAGACCGTCACTCAACTGTTTATGATCATTTTTTATATCAACAGGCTCTAATTCTTTGGAATGTTTCCTGAATCTTTCAATTACTTCTCCAGTAAACGACTCTGTAAAATATAACTGCTCTGCCTCCGGCCATTGCTGAACTTGCGCTATAAGATCTGGAGCAGAAGTGTCACCACGAGCTGCTTTTCGGGCAGTAGATCTAAGAGTGGCCGCACGATCAGCCGTCATAAAAGAGCGAGTCTGTCGTTTAATGTCCGATCCTGACTTTTCCTGAGCTGAGAGAGAGATGTCATAATCAGAATCAATCTTGGGGGCAGAGGGAAAAGTATAAGGAGGCGGAGAGCGATCTAATAGAATTGAATCATCCTGTGGTTTATTAAGTAGAGTATAAAGGGGGCGCCGGACAGGGTATTGGCCATTTACCTGTAAACTACGCTCCCTATCCTCTCTCTCTTTTATTTCCTTCATTTCTTTATTTTTCAGCTCCAGCGCTTTCGCATAGATATTTTTGTGCTGTTCTTTTTCTGCTAAAGCTTGCTCTCTTCTCACTCGTTCACGCACTTCTTTCTCCCACATTCGTACACAGTCAAACATATCTTGTCTACTTTTGAGCTTAAACATACATTGTTCCACATACTGAATTTTTCTAAGATCAAATGACCCATTTATAGGCCATCGCAACTCAGGATCCTTGCTGGTATATTTATTCCATAGTGCACTATACATTATAGAAGAAATACCGTTTTTAATGTACATATCCCTATTTGGTGTCCCCTCAGGGGAGCCGGCTGATTCCGTTCTAGATCCATATTGGTACCTCCAAGAAAGCAACACATTCTACGAAGTGTGCTTGAAACAGGCATGCCAAGAATATTGTAGCATATACAATGTTATTCGCCAAGTGACACTTAACACAATGTGTGCCGTTCAAGTTTTCAAAGTTTAGAGAAAAATCTCCTCATTACCTGCCTATATAAATTGCAAATTATATATATCCAAACAAATCCAAGATTTTGGCCAAACAAACAAGAAGTGTCGCATCAAACGACCTTACCAAGCAAAAGTCTCCAGCCTCCAACTGCCAAGTTCTGAATCGACCAATTGGTCTCTGCACGACGAACCCCAGAAGGGATCTCAGTCGAGGACCGGCACCACCTGGAGGGTCAAATCGGGAAAATCGGAAAAGCACCTCGGCTTGCTAAGACACGGGTCTCCTCATGCAGTGATCATCCGTAGCGAGATTCCAATCCTCCGTCAAGACCACTCCGTCGGGCATCCGAGTCGCCGATGAGCCACACGTGACGGGCGCCAATTTGTAGAAGTAGACCTCACCAAGGCCTACCGGTGCTAGGGGTTCGCCCTTCTTTGCGCTCTAGTCCTCAGACCAATAAATAGAGATTGGCACAGAAGCTGGAATATCAAAACAACAGTTTATTAAACCTCATGAGTGGAACTACATCTATACAAAACCCTCAGGCAGTGTATGAGGTAGCACAAGGAGCACAGAAACTGTGGGTCTTTTATACCCACTCAAGAGCTCAAAAGGAGGCGGTACAAGCACACACAAGAATAGCTATTCACATGTATGGACATACAGAAAATGCTCAGTCAACAAAGTAGGAGGAGAATGAAGTTGCTGACATCAGTTAGAGCAGCCTGACATTTACAGACTAAGACAGGTGCATGAGCAGCTATAGACTTTTCTGAGCATGTGCAGTGTTACAGGAGCTAACTATAGATAGTTATTCTAGTAAAGCACAAGGGTAGGCAACAGCGAAGACGGAAGGAGCACATGGCGAGCACATGGTCAACTAAAATGGCTGCCAAAAACAAAATGGCTTCAGCTCATGCTAACAGTGATCTCTGCCAAACTTCCACACCAATAGATCCTGTGGGATCCACTGACACTCCCAGCATCCTCAGCAGCAGCTTGCTGTCTGAGGGGTTCAAGACAGGGGTAGGTTTGCTGCTCCTGGCTCAGATCTGCCCTGGAAGGGCCCCCTGTCCCCAAGAACTCAACGTGATCAGGTTCCAGTTCATCTGAGACAGTTCCTTCACAGGGACTGAGATCATCTCCCTCAAGAGACTGATCCTCTCTCTGAGCCTGGGGGGAAGACACAGCCTTTCCCCTCCTGCTCCTTCTCTTGGAAGGCACCTAGTCTATTTTTCCGGAATCCCAGGCCTGTTCAGTAGAAGTCAGTTTGGCCTTTGACCTAGTCACAGCAAACACATCTGCAGAGATGCCCAGCATTGCTGCGTGAGTCCTAAGTTCCACCTCAGCCCAGCCTGAGGTCTCCAAATCATTGCCCAACAAGCATTCCTTTGGAAGGTCTGAGCCAACCACAACTTTCTTAGGGCCAGTTACCCCTCCCCAGCTGAAATTAACAACTGCCAAGGGATGATCAGTCCTGACATTGTTAGCATTGGTCACTTGGTACATCTCACCAAGTATAATCTGGTCAGGGCTCACAAGATCTTTTGTCACCTGTGTCCCTTTATGCCATGGCCTCCTTACCATTAATCAAAGGCTGTTGCCTGTATTTTCCCAGGTTATTGGGACTGACAAATAAGGTGGCAATATCAATGCCACCATCACAGACAAGCACAGCCTGAACTGGAGTTCTGACTAAGCCAGAACCCATCTCAGAGCCCAAGGTTAACCCTACTAATCCCTTGTTCCCTGTACCACCACTTGAAACTGTACTAGGAGGAGCAGTTGCCTTAGGGGCAGTGGTGGTTGGAGTTGAATCCTTGGCCTTTGGACAATTGCCATATTTTGTCCAATGGATCTTTTCTTTACATAAGTAACACCAAGGTTTCTTTTTGCCTTTTCCCTTGTTGGACTGTGACTCCCCTCCAGATGCAGGTTTTTGGGGCCCTGATGAAGACTTTTGATCTTTACCCTTGTCCCCATCCTTATCTGAAGTTTTAGCATCTTGCTTCTTTTGGTCACCGCCAGTGTTCTGGTTTTTCTGCTTCACCCTGGTTCTGACCCACTTATCTGCCTTCTTTCCCAATTCTTGGGGAGAAGTCAGATCAGAGTCAACCAGGTATTGATGCAACAACTGATTTTGGCAATTATTAAGGATTTGCTCCCTCATAATCAAATTGTACAATCCTGTAAAATCATTCACTTTGCTGCCAAGCAACCAGCCTTCCAGAGCCTTAATGGCACTGTCCACAAAGTCTACCCAGTCCTGATTCTGTGTCTTCTGGGTGTCTCTGAACTTAATCCTGTACTGTTCAGTGGTTAAGCCAAACCCATCAATGAGAGCACTTTTCAGGACTGAATAATTGTCAGCAACCTCTTTTCTAACAGTGAGGAGCTTATCTCTACCTTTGTCAGCAAAGGAGAGCAACAAGATAGCTGCCCACTGCTCTTGAGGGACCCTTTGTACTTTACAGGCCCTCTCTAAAGCAGTTATCCATTTATGGATGTCATCCCCAACATGGTAGGGAGGGACAATCTTGCTCAGGTTCCTATTATCAAAGAAATGTTCCTTAACTCTAGGGACACTGTTGCAGCCACCATGGGACTTTAGTCCCAACTTTTTTCTAGCTCTCTGGACTTCTAGGGACTCTTTATCCAGGGCCAATTGCTCTTGCCTGAACCTAAGCCTAGCTTTCTCATTGTTCAAGAAATTGGTATTCCCTATCAAAAGAGTGGTCCCTCTTGCTAGATACAGAGGTTCCTACAGACTGTCCTGAGTGACCTGACTCTGGAGAGGGAGATCTAGATCACCTTGGTAAACTCTGCACTCTTCCAGGAGGGTTGAAGAGGGGCCATCTTGGCCTTCTCCACTGACTCCTGGGAGATCTGAGCTATCCAGGTGGGAACCATCTTGTTCCTCCTGGCCAGGGTTAGAGTCTAGATCATAAAAGGTATCACCCCCTGACCTGTCTTCATTCCCTGTCCCACCCACTCTGTCCTGTTCATCTGACCCAGGGGTCTTCCTAAGGTCATCTAACAGTAACATCTCAATGAGACGTTGAGTGTTGGCACTTCTCCCTGTCTTCAGCTTTCTAGAGGCACACAGGGCTTTCAATTCTTGGAATGAAAGCTCACTGTATCTAGAAGGCAGAGAGCCACTGGCATCTCCTTTAGTAGACATACTAAGTGTGGTGAGGTGTTGCACCTACCTAACCTAGTGGGAAACTAAACTCTCTTAGGTTGGAGAAAGGGTGTGCTAAACCCTTGACTTACCCAACCCCTTGACTTACCCAACCCCAAGTTCAGTAGAACTTACTTATCCAAGCTAGTATTATATGTACCTAGTACTTAGTGGTTTTCAGTTAATCAATATAAAGATTTCTCTGGTAAAACAATGCAGGCTTGAATCCCAACCGCTGCACACCAATGTGAGAAGTTGGCCTGGTATATGATGTCCACTAATTAAAGTGGGCACCTTACACCAGTCCAAACAACCCTTATGGTGATTTAAGAGGTCAAAGATAACCTTAGAAAGCTATCCAAGTGGTAGCTGTGGAGAGTAGCCTTCAGGCTTAGTCTTGAAGGAATGTTAAGCAGCGTGTTTTACAAGAATGCAACCTTATTGTATTGGTTAAAGGAAAGGAGAACCACACAGTAGTTATAAAAATATGTATTTATTATTATAACACACCTTAAATACCTCACAGTATCTGCTACCCGCAGATAAACACAAAGCACACAATACTGTAGCACAGATACAAACGTAAGTAGCACTAATACACAGTGGGCTCCAGGGGGAGACCAAACCATATACTAAAATAGTGGTATAAGAACCCTGACTCGAGTCAAGACAGTGTCTAGAGGTTGTAGAATCGCTGGGACCCCAAGGAACCACCCAAGGTGAGTAAGGAGGGACCCCACGGAGGACGGGTGCAGTGTAAGAACACGACAGCGTGCTACGTACAATTCAATGGGAGAGTCGGAGTTGCAGTTTTAGTGTTTAAGGACCCTTCCCGGTGGATTATGAAGAAACCCTTTAGAACATAGAAGGTTGGAGAGCCACCCCACCTGTGGATACCAAAGTACCAGAGTTACCTATCCCAGGGAAGGCGGGTGCATAGGGCTGAAATGGCATCGGAAACCGTTGTCGATCTCAATGGGAGTCTTCAAAGAAATGGCACTGCTGGAAAGAAGAAAAGTGTCCGGTGGAACCCACAGGTGTATTCTTGATGGAAGGAACCTGAATGCAGAGGGTACAGAGTCTCGGTCACTCAGGAGTGACCAGGGGCTCGGTAGACGAATGCCCACCGATGTTGGGTGCTTCAGGTGTGAAGATGGAGACCTTGACTCTGCAGCCACGGGGACCAGGAGACGTTGAGGATGACCAGGAGCCGGATATGAGTTGTCCCATGAAGGATGTCGAGTGCTGAGGGGTCGGTGTCCGGCAGGAGCACCAACAAGCCTTGGCAGCGGCAACCCACGAAGAAGGTCAAGTAAGGTTACGGTCTGGCCCAGCAAGGACCATGAGACTCACCAAAGCAAGAAGAGTCAGGGAAGGTCTGTAGCAACCAGGGAGCTCAAGAAAAGAAGTGTTGACCCTCAAATGGACCCACAGGCCAGAGGCACAGAAGTCGCGAGGGGACCTCTAGCAGTTTCACAAAGTAACAGCTTGCAGGGTACAGAGTGTGAGGAGGCCAAAGTCCTTTATACAAAATGTGCGCAGAGGTTGGGGCTATCAATAACCCAATGCACTTAGTTGGGGAACGCCAACAAGCATATGCAATTGCAAAAGTACATGTTGCACAGGGGTTTAGGTTACGCGGTCCCCACGAGGGATACTGTCCTCAGACTTGGTGAGAAGGCAGCTCAACCTCAAGGAACATAGGAACCCACCTCCTGTGTTGCTGGTACCTTCGGAGTCCGTAAGAGCTCAGGATCAGCAGACCAGTCAGTTGCGTTATGGTGCCTGCGACTGCAGGGGAGTGACTCCTTCACCTCAAGGGAGATACTTCAGTTGTCCTTGATGCTCCACAGTCCTGCACAGAGCCTGTACGGTGCATGGGCACAGACGATGCTTTGGACAGAGAGGGAGACGAAGCCGGGCCCAGTACAAAGTCCAGCGAAGTCCAGAGTGTCAAGACAGCCGAAGTTCAGTGGTTTCTGGTTCAGAATCTTGTCCACGTCGAATGTAGGGTCCTACAGCCAGGTAAGCCCTTTTGTACCCACGGGAGAGGGTTGGACAGATTCAGGGGACCCTCCCAGGGGAGGGTCAGGACAGTGGGGAGGATACTCCCATGTCCTTTGTCCAGTTTCGTGCCAGAGCAGGAGCCAGCGGCTCCCAGGACTGGTTTGAACTAGACTATGCACAGGGACACCAAGTGTGCTCCAGATGCAGACTTTCAGGCACTTTGGAAGTGCACCCACCCAGCCCCAATACACTAAATCCTGTCTGGGAGGTGGTCACACCTCCCTGTGATAGGATGCCTATTGTCCTGCCTTCCTCTGCTCGAGCTTTGCTCAGCAGCAGGAGGGCAGAAATGTGTCTCTGGTCGGCAACAACCATTTTGTGCTGCCCGGGTCGAGAAGGCTGGTACCGGGAAGACCAGTGACCCCACGAAGCTTGTTTCAGATGGGTGGAATCATACCTCCCACACCAGTTACCGGTGTGGAGGTATGATTCCAAGGTGTTTGATACCAAACACGACATGTTTTGTTGCAGCTGTTTTCGAGATAGCATTTTATGCGAACATATAATGCACCTCTACCTATATGTTTGGCTGCGTCACCGACAGCCCGGGAGAATGATCTCCGAAGGCTGCAGAGGGGCTCTGCTCATGCAGGGGCACCCTCTCATGTAAAACCCAGCACCCTGCCTTCAGGATTGTCAAGGCCTTCTAGAGGGGTGACTGATAGGTTTTAAGTGTAGTGACCTATAGATATAGTAAACCTATATCTAAAGTAAGTGGTGAATGCAACATCCAACACAGGCTGCAATGGCAGGCCTGTAGTTCCATTTTGCATGGCCTCTCATGGGTGGCATAAAACTTGCTTCAGCCCATGGGAGGCCTCTGGGGTACCTATGCCCTGGGTACATGGTAACCATATACTAGGGACTGACAAGGGTGCCCCAGTATCCAATCTGGAGTGTACCTAAGTACATGCATAATATTTTAAGGAGAAAGCAGATAGACTAGGGTCCTGATTAAAAGGATCCCAGTCAGACTAGTCAAAACAGTGTAACATCAAGCAAAAAGTGGGGGTAACCATAAGAAGCAGATCCTACTTTCCTACAAGACTTGATTAGATCTGCTTTGGGTTCTTGATAAAGGCAATTCTATAGGATTGTTTGTGTCTCAAAAGCAGCAATTCTTCCACAGAGTTTGTTTAAGGATGTGAAGTTGCTCAGTGTCCTGAGTTCCTTGTGAAGATTGTCTCAAAATGTCTTTCCTGCCACTTTCAGGGGCATATTTACAAGCCCCTATCGCCAACATAACGTCACTTTTAGTGACGTAGTGGCGATAGGGGCTTCACCTTATTTACAAGGCAGCGTTAAGCCACGTTAAAATAAGGCCCCCTTTCACGCTATACTTAGCGTGAAAGGGGTGGGCAATGGGTGTTGCTGTGGGTGTTCCACCGCAACACTTATTGATTTTGACGCTGCCCCATATACACAAGGTTGGCGTAAATAGGAGGCAGCGCCAAAATTAAGACCAGGGAAAACCTGGTCTTAAACAGGCGAAACGAGGAGAAATGCTTTATTTCTCCTCATTTTTGCTGTTTCCATGTGTGCTGCGTTGTGCAGCACACATAGAAACAGCAAATTGCCATTGATTGTTTATGTGCAGGAAGGTGACCCTTCCCACACATAAACAATCTAAAAAAAATGATGTTTTGCAACTTTTATGTGTGCTGTATTAAGCAGCACACATAAAAGTTACAAAACGTCTTTTAAAGATTGTTTATGTGCAGGAAGGGAGACCATTAACAATCTTCCCCTCAACGCACTATGGTGCAAGGGTGCCTGCATTGGCGCTAGTCTGCTAAGTTTAGCGCCAGCGCAGGGGGAAACGCAGGGCTACACCATATTGTTATAAATAGGGTGCAGCCCTGCGTTTCTGAAGTGGCGAAATGCGGCGTTAAGCCAGGAAGGCTAACACTTCACTTCATCGTAAATATGCCCCTCATGTTTTGCCTCTGAAACTTGCTAGTCTCCATTTTGGGATGATCATTTTGTGTTCAGAGATAGAACATATAAAAGTTGATGTTTGATGGAATTTGAAGAGGTCTGATAGGTATCCGATCTGGGTACTTGTGTGCATATAGCTTTTCATATAAGACATAGAATCTTGTGTTGTATTTGGTTTCAGTGGTTAGCCAGGACAGCTGTGACCTTAAAAAAATGAAATCTTTAAACTGAAAATGATCCATATGGCTGTATGTAGGAATCAATGCTTTCTTTTGGAATGTGTTGCTTTGTAAATAGTTTGCGTCTTTGAACCATAATACTAGGCCATTTTCATATTTTATTTTCAAAAATGTGATGGCCTCCAGGATTTAATTCAGTTTACTATCACCTGGCCCTCTTTCTATAGATGGTACGTGTTCAAAGATTGATTACCCCTATACAAGTTAAAATGTCTTCCTTAAGTGCCTAAAGAAAAAGCTATCAAACTCACCTAAATAAGTCCACTTGCTAAGAGGTTCACCTGGAGCGGCTAGAAAGGGCGGTGCAGCACTTACATTACAGTGAATAATGAAGGAAACACGATGAATATCTTATTTGATGAATATGAATTATAAGAAGCAAAATTTCTGAACACTTTGTCATAAAAATAACAATACAGCAGAAATGCCAATTGAAATTCAACAAAAATATAAGTTGTCAGAGTAACAATGAAGGAATGTGCTTATACTGTAGCAGTGAAGCCAGTTGCTAAGCGTTGTGCGTCACTGAGAGAGGAGGGAGAGCCGCAGTCATTGCTGGGAAATAATTGTACAGCACTGAATACCAAAAAGATGGCCCCTCATGTTTCTGACAAGATAATTGAGAGTCTGAGTGCCATCCTTCAGGTGATAAGCTACGCTCTACAAATCTAAATAACATAACAAAATGCAAGAGCTGTTTTACTTAAAGGTCACTAGGCGCAATGTGTAATTTTAAATCCGCAAATAGGCTGCATAAAATATCAGAAATGACTTGCTAGCGTGTTCCTCTCTCCAGACTGCGCACAGAGTGGTCTCACGCGGTGACCGCGGGCCTCCCTCCCGGGTCACTCTCTCCAGACTGCACAGAGAGTGGTCTCACGCGGTGACGGCTGGCCTCCCTCCCCTCTCGTGACCCTCTCTCCAGACTGCACAGAGTGGTCACTCTCACGCAGTGACCGCTGGCCTCCCTCCCGTGTCCCTCTCTCCAGACTGCACAGAGAGTGGTCTCACGCGGTGACAGCTGGCCTCCCTCCCGGGTCCCTCTCTCCAGACTGCGCACAGAGTGGTCTCACGCAGTGACCGCTGCCCCCGCGTGTCCCTCTCTCCAGAGTGGGCTCAATAGTGGCCGATGGCTTCCCCTCAGGTGCACGGCCGGCCCGTCCTCTTCAGCTCCCTGTGCAGCACTGACGGACTGGCAGACTCTCGCCTGGCTCCTCCTCCGCCCGGTACCAGTCTGCTAGAGCTCAATGGCAGCGCTGGCCGCGTGCCCAGTGGGAGGAGCGCGCTGGCCTGTGCCCGGTGAGCAGGTAATGGTGCTGGGAGTGGTTCTGCTGATACACCTTGTTTGGATACCGCTGAACTTTCCGTGCAGGCTGACGCACACCCGATGCCGGGAGCAGCGCACCTGTACCCTGGCCTCTAGGGTATGCAGCCGTGCACCCAGCTGCACCCGTGGACTCTGTGCCCGCGCGTCCCTCTGCCCTCCCTCCATTCGTGGCAGCGCCCCAGCCCCTCCATGACCGCCAGCGCCTTGGGAACTTCTTGAACAGTGTGCCGGCTGCACTGGGTGAGTTACTTCGTACCCTCTGTTCAACACGTGCTCCCATATGAGAGGATACTGCTCTTACAGCGTTGATTATAAGAGTTCGAAGCTAGCAAGAACTAACACAAATTGTGTCAAGACTTCGATGTTAATTATAGTAATACATTGTTGCATTACGTTTTTAACTGGGCTGTCGTTCTCTGAACTGCTACTAACCCCATACTGTACGTTGTCGACAGAGCTCCCTAACTTCACTGTTTCCTGCGTGTAAAACTCACCCAGCCCAGTTTTGCTTTTACATTGTGAGATTTTTAGTCATGTGAATCCTAATATAAAATCAGAGCTACACGTCCCAGAATGCTAGCAAAAAATCTGAACTGGCTATGCAGGGTCCGAACCATTCCCCCCCACACACACAATCATGTCCAATAAACAGCTAGTATTTGGCTTAATTGACCTCCAAACACGCACACAACGCTCGGTGGGGCCACTGCACCTGTTGCACTATTGATAGTGACGCGCCGCCCCTGGTCCAAACAGACACCGATATAATATGTACGTTAAATAAGGCCCCTCGTTTGTACTGTGACTCTCCAACATGCCGCCGCGTGCAGCCTGATGGCAAATGAAACGCTGTGCCCAACTCTACCTCACTTCGAACAATACCGAGCGCACTGCCAAGTCTGCCATGGTACCCGTCCCTGCTGCCTGGCGAGAGTTGATGACGCCTTCTGTTTCCCCAGAATGTGTTCCTTCCATTTCCCCCCACTGGCAGGTCGGTGTTCGTTATTTGCGTCATGTGGTCATTCGTTATTTGCGTCATGTGTACATAACCAGCACTTTGTGCTGCAGTCATGATAATACCATACATGGGATGGATGTAGTCTTTCATTGTTGCACGGCTCCGGCTTGGGTTTCACGGAGGCAGACTTTGTTACCAAACTTTATAGCTGGAAGGGCTGATTGGTTGGTTAATGCACCAGCTGCCGAGAAATCCGCAACGTACACGTCACAAGCAAATATCCTTCCGATGTCGAGCGTATTAGTGCTGTTTGACTGGATACCAGTAACAGCAGTCACAGAAGCATACGTCTGTGGTGGCAAACATTGCGTAATGGGGTATGACTCGGGGTACATAACAGCATTGGATAAGCGTAAGCCATGACGTTATAGTGATTGTTCAGGGTGATTAGGATAAGTAAATGAATGGAACACCACAAGTGAGCTAAAGAACGATGATGGATTGAACCCAGATCTGTGACTGGGGGTGAGGGTCTGAAAAGTTTCAGCGCTCCGTCTATCATCTCCTTGTGTTTGCTTGGAAGACCACTTCGTACATCATCATCAAAATATTAAATTTGGGGAAAATGACGAGCTTTTAGCTTTTAAACTGCTAGCAATTTTCACACAGTCCGTTACATTTCGACCTTTAAATGTCGCATTTTTGAATTTTGGCGTTTGTTACTATTAAATACAAACCTGCAACCTATATTCCTACATCCCTGTGGTAAAAGAGAAAAAGAGGCTGTGAAACTTCCTAAGTCTGCCTTTTTCCTAAATATCTATTTCAGTTTCGAATACATTATTACCTTACCACGTCCCTAAACGTCACTCTAACCCTCACCTACACCTCACCCTAGCTAGAACACTGACACTCAGCTTGATCTATGGCATAAACGTACCCTGTCCCCTTCTTTCACTCTACTTATAGCACTAACCTCTCGCCTTTAAGCTTTACGTCACCCTAGCGCCCTGAAGCTTTCGCTAAGCCAAGACCTACAATTAATCCCTTTACTAACCTAACTAAAACCCATTTACCCCCCCCCCCAAAAAAAAAAAACTACAATTTATACGTAATTTATCTTTTTCAGACATGTTTTTGATTCTTTTCTTATTGTAGGGTTTTTGTTCTCAACCATTTGGTTTCTAACATTTTAGATTTGGAATGTAAGTTTTTTGTGGCTTTTTCATTTAATTGAATACTGTGGGGCCTTGCTCCTAGGAGTAAGAGGGCAGTGGGTGTCAGACAGGAAAGGGGGAGTGACTCATCCTTTCTCCTTCTTTGTTGGGTTCATGATACTGTAGGCAAGCAGTGACTTCACAAAACTCCGCCCTTTTCAGGGTAAGTGTACTAAAATGTCTTTTAGTGGTAGGATCTTGCCTGCTTGAAGCCAGCACTATATCGAAGTATATACATATATATATATATATATATATATATAGAGAGAGAGAGAGAGAGAGAGAGAGAGAGAGAGAGAGAGAGAGAGAGAGAATGTCGGTTGCAGGAGATTAAACTCTTATTGGAAGGTTTTCCCAGAGGTCTGGGGAAAGGACAGGCACTCTTTGGAGTCCGATAAAATATTGGTGGTGGGGATTGAATGTAGAGGGTTCGTGTGCACCAGTGTTTGATGTGGTCGGCTGCCCACTCAAAAAGTGCTGTATAATTTCTGAACAGCTAGTCGGTGCCTTAAACAACACTTCCACAAATTATGTTCTTCTTCACTGACCTGTAGAAGTTTGAAATGTGGGCAATAAATTGTAAAATAAAATATTTTAAAAATCATTCAGAAAAGAAGGTGAAATAACCACACATTTTTGGTTTCAGTTTTTCAAGGAGATGATTTTCAGTGTTCAGTTCATCCTGATCAATAGCTAAAGCAAAAAAAATTGCATGGTGGGAGGGAGGTTATATATCATGCCCAGAATTATTATGGTCTCTAATGTTCTTTTTGATTTTGAGTGTTTTATATGTAGGGCTCCAGACTTAAGTACATTTATTTTTTTGACATTTCTTCTGTATTGATCCATATTTAGATTTTCATCATTTTACCAGTAGGTATCCAAATATGATTTTAATAGCATATTCTATTTTTCATAAAATATATCAATAAATGTGCAACTAGTATTTTTTCCTAATTATTGATATGAGGATTGTACACTCGCTCCAAGATAAATGTTACGTTTTGTGCTACATTAAGTAGCCCTGTACGATATAAATATATGCTTTAAATGCAGTTTTATTAAATCACTGATTTTATTGAATTTCCATCCCACTCAGACTGAAAGGCATCCAAGTAGTGCAAAGTTTAGTACTCATGCAACAGATTAAAAACACTGGGACGTCCAGTTGACATTTGATCAGCTGATTGTTCTGCTGGGAGACGAAGATGAGGAGTCCGTACCCTCTCTTCTCTTTATTTAGTAGGTTGATCCCTTTGCTACTAGGCTGACATCCCTCAGAAGGCTCCAGATCTTCCAAGTGTGGGTTTTTGGTGGTCCAAAGTCTGATATCAGCATGCAATGGAAAATGAACAGTGACTCTCAGAGACAGGTAGCCACACTGGAAAAGGTGTGGACCGGCTTCCTCACCTATATAAAAAGAGCACCCGGTTAGGCATGCCTGCCCTCCTCCTCGACTGATCCTCGATGATAGAATAGGCCCTATAGCCCAACTGCTCCTATAGGTTACGTGGATGTTTTGTTCGTTTCCATTCCATCCCTGTATTCCCCCTCACTTGGTGTCATTCCTTGCAATGGTCCAGGTGAGATTTCTTACATATGGTATTGTTGGACCCACTAATGTCAATTCATATTGATATGCTGAATAGAATGTTTTACTTTCTATATTTTACTGTATGTAGGGTGACTGCCTTCCTCACTGTTTCCTAAAGGACCTTTGTGTGATAAGCTAATGCATTTTTGGTGTTGAGCTTTTGTTTTGAATTAATTACACTGATTCACCTGAAATCAATGATCTGTATATGAAAACTTCAGGTTTGGAGACAGTGTCCATTATGATCTGGAATGAGGTTGTCACTAACTGAATGCTTGGTCATCTCTGACCATTCATGCATCATCTGTTGTGCTGCTGCCAAGCCCTTGTAATACTTTATTTAAAGTTCTGGAAAAAAAGATTACTGGTAGCTGAAGTCCTCCGCAGTAATGCCAGCTAGCTCGCTCAGCCTACCATTACTCGGAGAACCCACCACTGAGGTTGAGGGGTGAAGTTATTCCTGCGCAAAACTGTGGATCCCTCAATTCCATTATATGATCCCAAACAAGAACAGACAGGAATCTTATTTTTTCAAGGAAAAATTGTAGTTTGTCTCTTATTTATAAAACCAACATGGAGTAGTCTTCCTGCTAAGTGGACATGAGAGGTGTTGGTAATCACGGTTGGCGAGTAATTGGAAAGAGTATTGGACTTATGGTTTAGGGGTAAGTCATTGGGTAAATTGATTGGTGGCTTCTGGTCAACAGGATCGTGCATGGAATAAACCATTATGTTACAAGCCGCTCCATGAAACATATATAGGACAGTTGCCTTTATTTGGTAATGGTGCACAAATTGTCAGTTCATTTGATTTTCTAGTTAGAAGCCCTTGCAGCCAAGGACTTGAGCCCCAACACCATAGGGAAGTGCCTTTAGTCAGTGTCTGGTTACCAGAGGGATTAGGGTGAACCACAGTTCCCTGGGATGCTGAAAAAATATAGGACAAATTATAGTTCCGGTTCGAGGCTGTGCAATAGAACTGTCATGGAGGGTCGCGTGGTGCCAGTAGAGCTAGTCAATGTCCACTTCCCCACAAACTCCAGCTCGCGGCCCTCATTCTCAGGTGATCCAGCTGCAGGGGTGCGAGCAGAAGATTAGTGAAGAGTGCTTACATGGCCGAGCCAGCAACACTCAATTTTGCTAATCTTGGAAGTAATAGAGGTTCCTTTACTCTTGGGTGAGAGAGGTTCACATTCTCCTTATTTTGCACAGGAGGTCATAAGATAACACCGCCTGGGAGGCTACTGGGCTGAGCCATGAGGTTTGTCCAACCGGTTCTTGATCAGGTGACAGAAAGAAAGTGAGGGGGAGGCAGGGAGAGAATGGAGGTGCATTATGGGTGGGCAGTGGCAGATGGAAGCCACAATGGCGGGCCACTGGATGCTGATGTTAAGAGAGATGGGTAAGACACCAATCCCCCAGGAGGAAACGGAAGGAAGCACTCTCAGAAGAATCTGTAACAGTGACTACACAAACCGGCTCAAAAAGAGCAGCGATGTGTAGTCCCAGAATGGAATGACCTTGACAGAGGGACCTGGAGATATCCTATTAACGAAGAGGGTGTGGTGCTCTGTCAGAGTGTCTATCTGCTTACAGTTCTACATGAGGAGAGCAGCTAATACCCATGCCGCCCAACAGGAGAGGAGGCAACCACCCCAGATAGGGAGCAGACACTTTCTTCACAATAAACTCCCATAAACCCCTCTAAGTGCCTAGAGGGAGGAACAGAGAACACCAGCAAGTGCTGGAGGTGTTTCAGAGCATGGCTTCCTACAAGTGCTTGTTGTCCGGAATGACCTCCAATATACCTCACAGAACGTGGAGAACAAAGTCCCTTCGATGGAAGCAAGCCTAGAATGGATGTTGAATAAATTAATGAAGTTGGAAGGAGATGAACAGACCACGGTCAAGGCATTTAGGACTGCTGATTCTAAGGTGCAAAGAGTTCTCGGTGTTTCAAGAATGTACAACCCACTCAATAACCAATCTTAACACAAAAGTGGAGAGATTGCAGAATGAAGCCAAAGATTATGATATCTGATCCTACAACCACTATGGTTGCAGGAACTGAAATTTTATGCAGGATGTTACAAAAAATTCAAACTACAGAGATTGTCTGGGACCCTTCAGCACCTGAGATTGAATGGTAGAAAGTGTTTCAGTTGTCTACCCGCTTCCCAAGTGGAATCCTTGATTCTCTATCCTGCCAAACTCCAAGTCTCCTATAAAAATGAGCGAAATATATTTATTCACATTTACAGTGTCCTAAAACGTAATGGATATGGCTCAAACACGCTTCTGCTGAATTCCAAAGACTGAACTCTTGCCTCACCTTGGTGTAATGCTCCTGAGCTTGATACATGTGTTTTGCATGGTGATTCCTTCCAAATCCACTTTTAAAGTACTTTCATGTCATCCTGAGATTTTATCTTTCTGGAGATGGAAGAGATGTTCTATTTTCTCCCCCAGTTTTGATTTTACACATGAGAACTGTATCTTTGTTCAGGCGGCAAGGGGTAACATAATGATAAATATACATGAGAGATTCAACAAAAATGTAATGGCTGCTATGAGTAGGTTCACAGATTTGTGTTGCATGGTGGTCTGTTTGAACTCTCCTTTTTGAGAGAGGAGTACAGACAAGATCTGCTTAAAATACTGTTTCCTACGTCTAGCAAGGAGTTGGTCTTCTCATTCTTCTATGTTGACTTTTACACTTCCAGTTCCTTGTGTTCACTGTTTTCAGAATTCTGAATTCTGGACTTCATTTTTGTTTTTGAAACGCGAGCTGCATTTAAAAAAAAAAAAGTTACTTTATTTAATAAGCAAACGCAGAGATGGGGGTTTGCTGCCCCCAGCAGGCCACCATCCCTGTGTTATTGCCCATTCCCACTGGTTCGCAAATTGTGACCTTCCTCATGAATATTGAAGAGGCAGGTCATTTGCTACCCCATTTGGAATCGCAAAATGTGCCTGAGACACATTAGTACATTTCCTTTTGAGACTCACAAATTGCGAGTCGCAAAAGGAAATTATTGTACATGTGGCCTTTAGGTCCCAGATGTAAAAAGAATAGGAATAGCTATTTCCAAATAGCGATTTTATCCGAATCGCTATTTGGAAATCACTATTCCTTACGTATGGAACCTTTTGTTTCATACTTGTGATTTCTGGTGGGTTGCAAATCGACCTACCTCATGAATATTAATGAGGTAGGTTGCAGTTTGCGACCCATTAGAAATTGCAGCCATCACAGGGGTGGTGGCCTGCTGAGGTAAGCAGACCACCATGTCTGTGATTGCCTTTGAATAAAGATTTTTATTTTTTTTGAAATGCAACCCGTTTTCCTTAAAGGAAAACAGGATGCATTTCAACAATAAAAAATGAAATGTTTTCATTTTTTAAGAGCAGGTGGGACGACTGCCTGCTCTTAAAAAATGCTTTCCCAACTTTTACAAAGGGGAAGGGGTCCCAGTGGGACCCCTATTAATTTGCAAATACATTACCACCAACTTTGAGTTGGTGGTAGAGTGCGAATGTTTTGCAACCACATTTCAGTCACAAAACATCTGTGCATACCATTGAGATTCGATATTTGGAAGGGACGCCCTAAAACACGCCCATTCCAAGTACAGAATCGCAAAACCCAAATTGCGATTCTGTAACAAGTTACTGAATCGCAATTTGGGCTTTGTACATTCCAAAAAGCATTTTTCCGGTCGAAAAGGGCCCATTCTGCAAATATGCTTATTTGCCACCGGAAAAATGCTTCGTACGTATGGTCCTTTATTCCTTATTGAATATTTTCCTTTTTATGTTCTTTTCAGAACACTGTCTTTATTTTTCGACTATCAGTGGATCTTCTGAGTAATCCGAGGACTCTTTAGCGAAATAATCTCTCATCAGCCAGAGTGTCCTTAGAACTTCCAGGAACTTTGATGAAGGATTGTACTCTGTGATTTGATCTGTGCGAGTTTCAATCAACTCAATGGGTGTTGGTTTCCTGCAAAAAATCTTTGTAAACAATAGATGTGTTTTTCAATAGTACATTAGATGAGCCTTGTTAAATAGGCATAAAAGTATACAGTTGGAAATTGTATGTAGGAGCCAAGTTGGGGTTTCATGTTAATTCTGTGAGTGTGTCTTGCAGCACAAACAGGCGAATTAGAGCCAAGCAAAAGAAAATCTGATTCACCATCCTAGGTTCGACTTGAGAATAGTTGCTTTTTAGAGGTGTTGCACCGGCTTACAGGTAAAGAATTGGTATGACACTCAGGGGCATATTCACAAAGAGCTATCGCCAAATTAACGGCACTTTATCGCAGCCAAAGTCGTGATAAATTTACCCCCCATTCACAAGCTGGTGTTAACAGCCCACAGCACCAGTTTACCCGCGATAGCAGCCGCAAAAAACATCGCCACAGAGGACCCCCGCAAATATCGCTAATGAGATGCAGAGTAGGCGTTCACGTGTGAAAAGTCGAGACAACATCACACCTCAACATTCACAACGACCAGCCACATCTGCGATAAGAACACAAAACAGGCGATGAGGTGTGCTAGCCTTAGGTATTTAACACCTGCCTCAAGCAGGTGTAAAGAAGGACGTCTACCTGCAGTAGGCAACGGAGTCCTGCACAAAGCCATACCCAAAGAACAAACGACGCCATGGAGCTACTCTACATGCAGCTCGGAGCCCCAACAGGGCCACAACACCCCCGCCACCACCCCCTGGACCATCACCTCCCCCAGGACCCGGACCCGCTCCCCCCCCCCGGACCACCAGAGGCAGCGTAGAGCAAGACAGCGGACCTACAGTAAACGCACCACTCTCACAGACCTAACGCCCGCGGAAGTCATTGCCCACTACAGGCTCAAAAGGACAACCATCCTCCGCATCCTGACCCACATTGCCCACAGGCTGACGGTACCAACACAGCGGAGAACAAACATCCCTCCGCAGACAAAGCTGCTGGCAGTGCTGCACCTGTTGGCCTCTGGGACCTTCCAACCAACAACTGCCAGAGTCGGAGGGGTCTCACAGCCAGCCCTATCAAAGTTCATCACACCCGTCCTGGATGCCATCCTCAGCTTCATACCCCAGTACCTTCACTTCCCCAACACTGCGCAGGAACAGCTGGAGACTAAGCAAGGCTTCTACGCCATAGCCGGATTCCCGGCCGTATTGGGGGCAATCGACTGCACACATGTCCCACTTGTGCACCCTGCAGATACTGCACACCACTACCGCAACAGGAAGCACACGCATTCCATCAATGTGCAGGCAATAGTGGACCACCGGGGAATGGTCACCAATGTCGTCGCTAACTACCCAGGCAGTGTGCATGATTCCTTCATCTTCCGACAGTCCATCATCAACCAGCGCTTCCTGGATGGCACATATGGAACGGGACTGCTCGTTGGTAAGTACCAACTCAACACACCACACATCCCACAGCCACCAACGCACAAGGCACAACTGTGGGGATGCACACAGGACCTAACCACATCCGACATGTTAAACTACACGACCCCCTACCAGACACAACTACCCCACTCCATGGTCATCCTGGGCTACCCCTGCACCCAATACAGACTCCACATGGCACCACAGCCACACAACTGCTGAACGTGTGGAGATGCGGAATGCGGCCATGACACATGTGAGGCACTGCTCTGCCCCCATGACCCTACCCTGGTCTCCCGCAGGTCAGCGTCCCGTGGTGGTGGGCCGTGTCGGCCGCTGTGCATCCGGGGCGACTAGCTCTGTGCGACTCGAGTCATCCCCCCTTGTAGTTCAGACATTGCATGTCTGTGTGCCTGATGACTGTTGGTGTAGTTGCCAGCACATGCTACTCCCTGAGGGCTGGCTTACACTCACCCCCCCCCAACAGCCAGCACAGGCATCACTGAATTGGTGGGCCTGCCATCACATCCTGCCGAACCAAGTATTGACTCTTTTCTCCCTGCACTGTCCCAGGTGATCAAGGATATGCACTCTGCCCTTGGATGATGACACCCCTCCGAGACCCGAACACACCCGCCCAGAGGCAGTACAATGCGGCCCACATACGCACCAGGGGCATCGTTGAACGCACATTTGGCGTGCTGAAGTCACGTTTCAGGTGCCTGGACGGCACTGGTGTGAAGCTCCTGTACAGCCCGGACGTCGTGTGCAAGATGATCGTTGCATGTTGTGTGTTGCACAACATCTGTGTTCGCACCAGGGCCCCATGGATCCCAGTTCCAGAGGTACCGGACGATGATGGTGGTGATGGGGCAGGTGGCCCACATCCCACTGCAGCTGCGGCAGGAATGGCCCGTAGGGACTCCATCATTGACACTTACTTCTCATGAGCACGTCACATTGTGATCCTCCGTGGCATTCATGGGACAGTAGTGGATGTCCAATTGCACTGCATGTGTGAATAAACATGTTTGCAGGTCACAGGTTGGAATTGTACATTGTCATGTTACATGTCCCTGGGGTTTCAGGTGTGATTTGCCAGGTTGTGCGCATTTTCCGATCCAGTTGTGTCCTGTGTTCAGTTGTGGAGGTGTTGCTGTTTGTACCGGGATGTTGTCACTGTCCGGGTGCACTTCTGCTTGTGTGCGTATGCTGCACGGTGGGTGTGTCGCTCCTGCGGCTCTGATTTGTCTGCTACTGGTCTCTTTCAAGTGGTGTGCCTGTGGGTTCTGTTCTTCCACGGTGCGTGGATGTTGTGGTGTGCATGTTGTCCTCTGCAGTTGGCCAGGGTGCATCCGTGGCACTCCGCTGTTGATGTATTTTGTTCTTTGGCATTTTCCGTATACTGTTCTTGTGCTTTTTCCCGCATAGCGCGTGCGTATTGCTGCCCTCGCGCTGGTTGTCACTGTTTTCTTATCGCGCTTTGGCTCATCGCGTGTTTTTTGGTGTTGTGGTTTGTGTTTTTATCTCCGTCGTGGTGGTTGTATCGCGGACTTTGTAAGCGGTTTCGGCAGGCTATCGCATGGTACCGCCTTGTTGTGAATTCCACGTTGACACGGGGCTATTTTCCCATGATAGGCTGCGTTATTGGAAGCTGCTTTACGCTACTCTTGCGGTAGTTATCACACGTTCTTGTGAATATACCCCTTAGTTGGCAGTTCAAGTGGAAAGGGAGGGATGTGTCACTCCATGAGTATGCAATATGTATATATCCAGGTCTGGATGATATAGAATCTGCTAGCCCTTACAGGGTTAAATCAAAATCCTAATTGTGGAAGCGCGCAACATACCAAGCCCACTTTTCGCTGACCTGTTTCTTTTGGTGCTTAGGCAATTACATCTTCACTGGATTCCTACAAGTCACTTGAAAATCAAATCTCAGAAGGTGTTAAGACTTGGACTTACCAACTTAACTTGGCCAAAATCATTGCTCTCTAATTTAAAACTCAAAACAGGGCAGCTGTTGTGTCCTACTATACATTTTTATCTGGTTGTTTGTGAGTCTTTGTTCAGCGGCCAGCATGCATTCTGCATCACTGGACTCCAGCAGTGCCAAAATAAAGTTGTTCAAGCTGTACGTAAATTGTAAATGTGAGAACACGTTGTAGACAATCTGCACAAGTTTCCACCATTTAGTCGCATACAGTTTAATGTGCTAAGTATAACACACAAAACAGCATTAGTTGAGGACATAAAATGTCTAGGTGTGTTTCCGATAACATAAGGCCACCTAGAAGCTTCTTTCTAGTTCATCACCCAAAAATAAGCCACACAAATTAAACCAGGTTAGACTAGTATGTGAAGGCTTCCTGTGCTTGGTGCTAAACCAAGCAATGGATGGAATGCTTGACTTAATCTCAGCCACTGGTAATCACTCGGGATACATCCCAGTCCATCGTTATTTTGCACACCATGTCACTTCAGTTTGGACCCAGCCATATGAAAATCAGTCTTAACCCTGCTCCAGTGGGAAGAGTCCAGCCCGAACTGGCATGCCAGATCCTTTCTGAACCTGAACACAAGCAAGCCAGGACCGGTTTCGCCCTGATTAGGGCTAATCATCCAGGTATAGCTTGGTCCAGTGGCACAGTGTGCACAGGACCCACATCTGGGCATACCAGTCCCTCTGGGCATACCAGTCCCACATAGGGCAACACACTGTAGTATTAAAAAAAGTGATGGATGGAATGCTTGAATTAATCCCACTTCAAAGCAAAGAGATAAACCCCTCAGAACGCAAGAGCATAGGGTTTAACCAGCCTCAAAAAAACAATTTACTTACACCCAGTCTTCACACTCAACCAAATTTGCTACCACAGGACCTTTATGAAAACACATATACATAATAGAATCAAAATGTTTAATAAAACAACAATCCATAAAAATATTTTGAAGAAACCCAACAGTGTACCTTCATATGCAAAATAAATAGTACAATCAACAATACCTCACATATAAATGACAATAATCAACAATACATCACATAATAAATAAAAACAATACATCAAGTGTAGGTAAAAGCCCAAGGGGAGGCAAAGCATCTAAAAAACTCCAATCAATTATTCAGAAAGAGTTACACTCCCACTAAAAGTGCCATTGGGTATCATTGAATATGTTCCATGACACATTATACTTGTCCAAGCACTGTGGGTTGTGATTGTGAAATCCGTCGAAGCATTTAAGTGGTCTTAATTGGAATGTACCACCTTCTTCAGGACAAATATATCAATTCACTCCTCCCAAAATGAATATTTATAAAAACACGTTAACACAACATTTAAAACATACATCTGTAAATCAAATCTTTAAACAATGTAAAAAACACAACAACTCAAAGCAATATCCATTACTTAAACATTTTCACATATATGTGCAGACTCAATAACCCGTGGCATAAAATTATGGTTGTGGCACAAATACACCATTGCATGCTTGACCAACAAGTGTCATAGTTAGAGTCTAACATCCATTCCTCCGTGTCCCTTCGATACCATCATGTAACCATCTATATCACCACACTCAAAAGGGGTGGTTAAGAATAATTATTACCTTTTTGAAAAAAACTAAACACATGTAATCGTTGATGTAGACAGGAACTCAATGCCTCAGCCTCTTAAAGGAAAATAGGTTTGTACCTAGGATAACCGAAAAGCCAAAGGATCCTTTTAGTATTTTAATCAAAAAGTGTCCTTAATATCATTGTAAGGCAAATCTCATTTACACGGAAGCACAAATCTACAACTGTCTCCAGACATGAAGTGTTCGTAATTGCGAATCACATTCAGAACTGTCGGGACTTGGAAATTGTTACATTACACAAGGTCACAGTCATTTATTTTAGGCATTAATCCCAGCCACTGGTAATCACTTGGGCTGCATCCCAATCCATAGTTATTTTGCACACCATGCCATCTCAGTTTTGACCCAGCTCCAATGGGAACAGTCCAGCTTGAACTGCCAGGCCGGGTCCTCCCTTAACCGAAACATAAGCAACCTAGGACCAGTTTCGCCCTGATTAGGGCTTATCAGCCAGGTATAGGTTGGCTCCAGAGGCATTGTGTTCATTTTCCCTGATCAATTACCAGTGGTTGAGATTAATTCAAGCATTCCATCCATCACTTTTTGTATACTTCAGTGCTAAACAATGGCACAAGCTTCTGTCAAAATTTTGAATGAAGGAAGGATCCCATATGTGCTAGACAATTCTGGAGACCATATTATTTTGTTGTGGTTTCTATTGGGACCCTACTGGGTTCCCTGCCTCAACGTAGTGACACCATCTGTTAAGGTTATGAGGCAGTTAAGTGGTGCTCAGCACCCATTTGTGTTCTGAAGTGACTCTTGAGATACAATGCAAAACCCTAAGTGCAATGCATATGCCCAGTTGTGGGTCCATTGCTGACTGTACCTTAGGAATCAAGCTGCACCCTACTGACAAGGCCAAAATTGGTTGAAAACGTCTGAGTTTACTTGGGCTCCTGTTCAGAAGAGACGTGGCCTGGTAGTTTGGGCTGGACTTTACCTATTGGAGCAGGACCAAGGCTGATTAGCGTATGTCTGGTTCCTGTCCTAGGTGGCGTGGTGGGCAAATAACATGGACTGGACTGCTCAGAGTTTCATGTGACAGCAGTTTTAGGCATGTAGGTGGTTCCACACAAAGATTAAGCTGCTCCGTTTTATCTGATTTCCGCATGTACTTTTGGCACTGTTATTAAACAGCTGCCATTTGATTGTGATTTACACGTCTTTATAAAGTTTTGTGGTGTGTCGTCCTTTACGTATCAATTTACACAGGTGAGCGCCATTACCTGAATGAATCATTTATAGATTTAATGTAGGTAGCTATATAGCTGTCACCTTCAGAGTGTAATGTGGTGCTCTTAAAAAAAAAACTAAAAAATCTTCAGATAAATAATTCCCCATTTGGAAATTTAAATGGAGATTTTCCCCTAATTTTTATATACCTTGGTGGGAGCCTTGTTATTCTTTAAATATTCAAAAAACACCTTATTAGGAAATGATTTCGCAGCACAAGTTGCTGACCTTCCATTCACGAGCCTGGTCTGTATTTATTCTTCCATTGCGTCAGCTATCTCGATACGATTACAGTACCATGGTGATTTAAGGGTAGGCACTCCCTCTGTTCGTTCATGTTGCTGTTTCGCTAACCTTCTGTGATATGCTGATGGTGCCTAGAAGGAATTTCAAACACACTGCCATTGTCTTTTGGTTCTTCTTAAAGTGCATCAGAAAAATATCTAAGTCACCACCATATTTGCTTTATTTGAAATTATTGCATAACCATCCACCTGAATAGTGTCAGTACCCCTCTTATCTTGCGCAATACGTAACAGTTTTAACTAGATCTGCGCTGAGTAAAATAGGTATACACTCTTATATACATATATAAACCAGCATATACACTTGTAAAACTGCAGTAGGTTGACTTTATAAAATAAGCATTGGCAAAGCCAATAGAACAGGGTTTAATGTGCTAACGGGCAGCATTAGCACATTTAGAGCAAGGTACATGGGAAGGAACCAGAAGAGGTGGGCAGAGAGGGATATAGTTGTAAAATAGCTCCTCATGCATGATCAGTGCAGGCACTTGTGAGGCACTGTAAGGATGCACTCAAACAGCATTAGCTGAGGCTTCATTACTCACTTGGGCTGAGACATGACAGAATGACAAAGTCTCCAGCCACTGGTGGGAAGGAGCTGTTGACAGCCACAGGCCTGTTGACAGCCGAGTTGTCAACACCCATATGTAGACAAGAGTGGTTTACACGTTGAGTGAAAGGTCTGGGACTTTAACTCCCTGTATGCTCACTGAAGGCAATCTGTGCTTCTGGCCTATACACAGATGGGCTCTTCTGTGGAAGCAATTGGAGGATTAGAGATGCATCTGTAATACTTGATAAAGTAGTGAGGTTTCCTGCAATGTGCAAAAGGGTTCCTTCTAGCATGCAAATTGAAACTTCACTGAAATTTTAATCAATGTGGGAAAACGCATCTCAGTCGGTATATTGGCACCTGGTTCTCCTTATTCACAATATTTCTTATGAGTGAAGTAGTGCATACATTGGAAAAGTGGTTATGGAGCTCCTTTAAATATATGCAATGCATAATCCTCCACCCTCTTTCGACTGCTTTTTCCCTATCTTACCCCGTGTCTTATTTCTGGAAGATAAGGCCAATGTGAAGGTTTCAATGAGGTAAAAATAAGTAACAGTACTATGATCATGTTTATACAATAATGTTTTGAATGAAAAAGTCACAAATCAAAAATACAAAGAACAGGCTGAAGTTCATGACATAAAATTTCAAAATATCAGCTGGACTAAGTATCACAATTTACTTATGAGCTGCACAGTACATTTGCTTGCCAAATGCCCTGCATATGTGAGCTATTTCTAACACATACAGGGTTTCATTTCTTTTTTCAGACTAACTGAAAATAAAATGTAGCACTGGTGCAAGGCTTTTTCTTCTGGAATCCCACAGACTCAGATGTTACAGGACACAAGTCTTGAGTGGACATGTGTGGGCAGAGTCCACCCCTAATTTTATAGAGGGGACTCCGCAGCCCCTAGCCCCAAACCAAGAGAGTGTCAAGGGCTGGACGAGAGAGACTCTTCTGGGGCTTGTCTTTGGTTTGCCCGATGTATGCACAACTCTTTCCAGTAGCCACGGTCCCTTCGCTCGATAGAATGATATGTGAAGAGTTGGTGACTCCCAAAAAAAAAAAAAATCACAGTTCTTGGAGGAAAAAGCCTGGTGGAATAAAAACCTCGCAGGAGCAGCAAAGTAGAAGCTCCAATAAAAGAAGGGTCCAAGGAATGAGGAGAAATATATTAGATCAGGGAGAGTAATAGAGGGAAAACTGGAAGAGTTTCTAGGACCTGTCAAATAACTCTGACTGCTTTGTAACGCAATGTGTCATAACAGGGTCTCTTTTATATAATCCAAGTAGGAACAGGAAGTTGCACCAATGTTGGAATGGTATAATCTAAAGGAAACGTTGAAAACATCCATCTTAGATTGGGACAGGAAGTGACCTCACCTTACCTCAGGAAGTGATTCCTGTAAAAGGATTCCATAAACTTCCTGCTCACTTTTGCTAGAAAGAGATGCTGTACTTGAAGAGCTTGACCAGGGACTGGGACAACTGGGCCATCCGACCAGAGGTAAGTAGCGCACACCTCTCTGCCTCATTAGGTGGAGCGGGATAGAAAGCTGGCAGAATGGTTTTAGTGCTCACGTGGCACAAAAGTTAGACACATTAGTGTCCCTTTCTGTAGCGATTCATATAGTACCATGGGTAATGACAGTACAGGTGCTGAAGGTGCGACCAAAAACATTGCAAAGGCTGCACAGCATGAAATCACAGTAAAAGTAACAGAGCTCTCTTTATATGGACCACACCTCTCCTACTGTGGATGGCATCATAGGAGAATTGGCTGTAGACCAAAGTTTTTAACACCAAACTTCACTGGGAGCCCCTGTCGTGTTTCTCGGTTTGTTTATCTCCTTCAAGCCCTGTCAATGTGCTGGCCAAAAACACCTATCAGCATGTTCATCATTATAGAGGAGTTTAACGTTTGCCTAATACCTCATTGGTGAACATTTACACTTTCAAAGGCAATCTCTCCCATCCTCTCTCCTCCATGTCCAATGTTTTGTTGCCTCCTATAAGAAGACAGAAGATCTCAACCAGTAACTTATATTTAATGTATTCAATTTTACACTGTGGTCTCGTCAACTTGATGATTGCTTATGTTAATGCAAAACCACGTAGAGACCGAAAGATCAATACCATGTGAGATACCCTAAGCCACTGTTGATATTTAGCTGAGAGCGCTTCGTATTCTGGATAATACCGTTTTTCTTTTCTATACAGATCCCAGCAAGCAAATTGATGGTTGCTAGGATGCCGGACTAGCTGAACTGAACCACTTTAATGGTGAAGTCAATTAAGCCACTTTGAAACTATGCTTATATTTTGTAGGAGTCCACTCTTTCACGAGGAAGGCACCACATTCTTAGCAAGAGCTGATTCCAGACTCTGATTTGGCTTTAAGAGGCAAACATTGAAAACTAAAAACGAACGCATTATGTTTTGACAGGTATTTCAATTTCATACGTTCTGTCACATTACTGCATTAAGAGACATTTGTTTAAATGTATAGTTTCTAAACATACTTGGAGAAAGACTTAACATAGAATGCTTTGATGGCTCTGCTATGCATGAGCCAAGAGAAGGAAACATACATTTATAGCAAGCACTGCATAATTAGGCTATTATATTATCCTATCCTAAGCAAAATTACTCTCTCACTGTATATGAATCAATTTTTTTATTTTATGGAGAGCTAACTCTGGGCTGATATACTTGTCCGGGTTTTTGAAGTTAGTTATGTACACTGAAGTACAGCAATGTAAAGGTATTTGTCCAGGATCTCACATTTTGAGCTTTTGTAGAATCTGTGATTTCAGCACAGGTTTTTCCAATCATGCAGTCTGCAATTTTCACAGACCAAGACAAATGTATATGCAGCGTTGTATTTTGAGGTGTAAATTGATACACCACTGCAGGTCTGATTATGATGTAAAGAGTTGGAGATCTATTGGTGGTCTAGCTTATATTATATGCAGGTATAGCTTGTGTGTCCTGTTATCACTTGCATATATTAGAGACTGTACAAGAAAACAGCATTGACAAAGCCAATAGACCTGGCACTGGCAGCCAGCCTATTGGCTTTACAGGTGCTTGTGTTTTTTAAATGTCTATCTAATCATATATACCGAAAACTTCCCAAAAAAAATGGGTGCCATGCTTAAACATACATGTGCACACACAGGCATCCGTCTTTTAATCTTTTTGAAATTAAGGTTTACAGAAATATTGAAAGATGGCTACCCTTCCATGAGCAATCATATACCCTAGAATCCTGGAATGGTTTAAGGCCATTCGCAAACATGGTGGGAACAAGCCATTCACGTGCTGGTTGCCGCATACTACAGTCAGCGACAACGGCCTTGTAGAGGTGGCTAGGGACCTGCCAGGAACTCAAAAAGTTCTTTAAAAAAAGAATGTCACTTTCACTGAAGAGGGCTACGTTCTGTGTGGTGTTGCAAGGTAACTTATAAATGAAGAAAAGACAGACTCCTCTTTGGCAATGTAAAAACAGCTTTTTACTGTCGCAACAGGGAGATCACACAAGCAAGCAGCCGGTCTCAATTTGCTACTTCACAGACAGCTATTTTTATACAGAGTTGAACAATAGGGGTTACAAAAATTCAAAAAATATTTTACTAGACGATTATACATTGGTACGCGTAAATTACAAAAGGGATGTGGTCACCTGTGACCCTTGATTTTCACCAAATTCACTATGCATCCTTTATTGCAGTTTTTAACAATGAGTAACAAACAAAGTATTTGTCTACTTTTGAATGCATGTGCATTTGGGTTAAATGCATATTGCTTGATGTGGGTGATTTATCATTGGGCACCTAAGACCAGATTCTATGTTTTCTTGACTAATTCGATCTCCTGCTCCTATTGTCTAATCAGCTTTCCAAACTGTTGAAAGCACAGAATAAGTGTCAGTGTGCTAGGCCATAAATTTATTTGAGCTTGCTAAACTCGAGTTTTCCTTTAACTATGACCTTACAGGTCATGCACTCTGTTCTCAAGTAAAATCTTCACCACTTTTCCATCAGCATGAGTTAGTGGCCTGCACTGTTCTTTTACCACGTATAGCTGTGTAACGCTCTCTACTGTTGTCCGCTGTTGCGCTATGTTTTCACATTTCACATTGTCCATGACAGTGGCGATTACATTGTGCTTCCGCAGAATGCTGTCACTCACATGGAATAGAACCAATGGCTGAAATGGGCAGACCCATTGCCACATGCTGTGTGCTCGGTGAGAGGAAACAAAATGTGTATGACTCTATAGCAAACAAATAGATAAATGATGTATATATTTTAGGAAAAACAAAAGACTAACTCCTGACCTAATAATCTGCCGATTAGTAGCAGGATGAGCAGTTGGCGAGCTGCGTTGTACTGCCATTCAATCAACCTTAGTGCATATTCATCTTTACCATTTTTCTAGTAGCAACTGGGAGGACACATTTAGTAATTCTTTTAATAAGATTTTGCACGTGCATGCCTCCTCCCCCGCTGTGATCGTAGAGTTGGCGCTGTGAGAGACGCCAGCAGTCCCCTTTGTTCTGGACTGGAGACTCGTGGCATCACCTTGCTTTAGGCCCAATGCCGAAGCTATTCTTATATGCAAACCTTTTCTATCATTGCATATGTTTGCCGCATGCCCTCAGGCAGCATTCCCCATAATTCTACCAGGGGTGGGTAACATGATCACAAATATATATACTTGATGAGTTCAAAATATGCATTCGAACTTTAAGAGTGCAGATTTTCATAAGCAAACTCTGCCTTGCTAAAAGTTTATTCACTGGCACATCAAGTATGTACTTTGATTAATTCATAATATGCAAATGATTAAATGTTTCCAAATGCATATATTAGTCTTTAAATGTCAACCTCTCTATAGGCATGCATTTTCAAACAAGTAGCTGTACCGTACTGCATGGTTCAGATTTGAATATATAAAACATATACTGCTATTCATATACTCTATACAGCTAAGTTTGTATCTCATCTTTGGCTGTTAAATTGGCACATTCCCTTTAAAGTGGTGTATATGATAGCTCTGTGAGATCACTTCAGTGGTGTCACTCCACATGATGTCATTGCACCTTTTCTTTGCTATTTAACCCCTCCGCTATTTTTTAGGACTTACTAATGTGTTATTTTGAAGGCTTGAAAAAAGATAATTCTTTGACATAAAGTTGGTGTGTTCTGGTGTTGTGAGTCATTCCTATGACCACTTTTGCTTCCTCAAATCTGTCTTCTATTTTTACTTTGTCGTACGTTCAATTTACACATAACAATAAAAGTATCTTTAATTTGTCCCATTTACTTTGCAGTGCCTGGACTACATTCACCATCCTTTACATTAACTTTAACCGTATCCTTATATTTTCCCTTATCTTAATTTAATTTTAATTTAATTACATTAAATGTAATTAATACTCACCCTTACTGTAATCCTTACTCAAATTAAATGTATTTTACAGTCATTAAAATAGTACTTTGAATTATCCTGATAACCCAATCCTAAATAAAATTAGTAATTGATTTTATATTATAAATTAATGCCAATCCCATGCTAATCTTTATCAACTCGAATTAGATGAAAAAAGTGACCTATTGTATTCCTAATTCTAACCCTAATGCCAAAATGAATTACATTTCAATGTTTAGATTAAAAGAAATAAAAGAAATCTCATAAAACTTATATCAAATTATGTTAAGTCATATTTTGACCATGAATTAAACTAAAATAATTATACATCTTATTCTATCCCTTATGCTAATTGAACCCCTGCATACATTTCACTATGAACATTTTTAATTTAGTTACATTCATTTATATTAATACTAAGTTTCCCTAACTGAAATGTTAATGAGTTAATTGTAAGTATAACAATATGTAACATGACTGTATCACTAACCCTAACTCTTAGTTCATTTTAATTACATAAATTTTCAAACAATCACAATGGTATCACGTTTAACCACAGCCCTAAGATAAACAAAAATACTTTTTTGTTAAATATTTGAAAATATGTTGGTGATATTTTATATCCCTAATGCTAAATTATAGTTACTTTTAAAAGTAATTGTCCCTAAGTTTTAGGCAAACCCATTAAATAAGTTAGCAAGTGCAGATGAAGTAAAAGTGTAGCCGAAATAAGGACACAGAAGTAAATCTCAAGTAAAGGTTGGCCAGCTGGCCTGGCGTCTGTCACAAATCGTTCAGAAAAAGTGTTGTGTGTCCTCTTGCCTGTCACTTTGATTATTTAATGGTCATTCCTCCTGAAAGATAAGCTTTTTATTTCAGAGATTTAATGCAGTGATCAGGGAGGAAGATGGTCAGCGGTGATGAATAAAGGGATGGGGAGAGAGGACAAGACACATGGTGATCTTGAAGTGGATCCGTGGTTCAAGAAAGTATATGATGATCGAATCACTTATAGGTGCTGAAGACGATAAGCAACTAAAGAGAGAAAGGATCTATTTTAAGATTTATTCAAGGTCTGCTGATCTAAAATGTTGCAGTTGCTCTCAGGGCAAGAACTCTATAATTTACAGTCCTTTATCGAGTCCTCAATGAAGGATAAGGGTGAACAATAAAATTACTAGATGGTTCACAAGAATGTGAAATGCTCACACTGTTAATGTTTATATAGAATTGAAAACACAGAGCAATGTGGTAAGGGGTTGGTGATTCTCATAAACCTTACAATTTTTACCTATTGTTTGGGGTTTGGGCGCCAGGTGCTTTTTTGGCTTTTCTTTTTAAAAACTGTCTTTATTTTATATTGATTAGCACATTACATGCTCCACCATACGGACAATATATCTGCGATAGTAATCAATATAGCCATCAAACAATGTAAAAATAAAAAATGTAGAAATTGTAAACAGAACACAATCTAAACTAGTTGGCAAACCTTGCCTTTGCACAGCATTCGCTATAGCCTGGGTATTGGTCTACATTTTGGCAAAATATTAGGCTGGAGCTTTAGCATGTAGTGCTCACTGATAGCATTAGTGATTAGTTATGTTATCCCAACTGTGGAGCACCTTTGGCAAGCTGTATGACAACAATAATAGATCCTCTTTATTTGCATGGTGTAGAGGGTGTGGATTATGATCCTGTCCCGCGTTGTGAGTACCTTTGCACTCGTCTTTCTTTTTTTTTTTAACATTTGTATTGTTTTCATCATGATATAATTCAATAAACATTGATGACCTTTGTCTATGTCCATGAGTCTTTTGCCAGATGCAATAAACGCCTGGGGTCTGGGCCTTCCTCCATAATACTGTCCCATTCTTACAGCCGTCAAAGGTACAGGCCAGCGTACAGTGTATCTGAAACAGCTATGTCAGTGTCGGCTGCTATTTAACAGGGGTGGCTGGGTGGGGGGGAGTGTTGGGGGGCTCCTCGACAGCAGGAACCAGGAAGCACCCAGGCTCCTGACTCCCCTAGCTAATCACGACGCTGCCTTACAACTGAGTTGTGATTGGTCTGAGCACCATGGTTCGGTGCTCAGAGAGGGAGAGGGAGCCTGTGCATGTTCTCCACCCAGGCTGTGCATTACAGTCGGTGGAGAACATGCAAAGTGCGCATGACGGTTTGGCCGGCGCAAGGCGACCGGCCAAACTGTCATGCGCACTTTAGAATGTGCTCACCACTCCTCCCCCTGGCCCCTGCTCTGTCAGCCCTACCCCGCCCCACACCAGGAAACGGAATACTAAAATGAGAATAACATTGGTTATTATCATTTTAGTTTTTCTTTAACTGCGGCTCGCAGAGCATTTGATTCATATTTCTTATTGCTCTCTCTGTTCTCATATACAAATCTTTCAGCCATCATGCACCAGTCTATTCCTGAACTCCAAGCCTCCATTAAAGGTAATGCTTGACTTCTCCACAATTTTGCCATGTCTTTGCATGCTACCATAAGTTTGAGGTGATACAAAGTTTTGTCAGCCCTTGGACATGAATCATCGTCCCAAATTCCACAAACTATTAGTTTGGCTTCCCCTGATTCCCAAGTCCCCAGTACTGCATGGAGGCACTCCCTCACTGCGTTCCAGAATTTTTCTAGTTTAGGACATTCCCAGATCATATGGTAAAAGTCTTCAGTTTGTCCACAGCCTCTCCAGCATAGATCAGCTTCTTTCTTTTTTTTGTCTGGTTATTGTATAGTAGTATCTTGAGTTTAATCAGTCCAAAGCGTCTTTTTTTTACCACTTCATGAAGATATTGGAAGGCCTCCTCCCACTCCAAATCCTAAGGCCTTCCCACATCTACCTCCCATCTGCACTTTAATTTGTTCAGGAACCCCGGAACATTGTTGGCCAATGATATGTACATTAGTAATGCTATATTTTGTGGGCAAATATTCAGATAGTACCCAATCCTCTAAAGGTGCTCCATCTCGCATGTGATCATCTGTGGGAGTGTGTAAACACATTGCATGTTTACGTTGTAAGTATGTAAATGCTTCAGTGTGTGCTAGCTTGTTTTCTGACAAACTGGATGAAGGTTTTCAACTCTTGTGCATCCCATACATCCTCCAGGCTAGAATTCCCAATAATGTCCCATCAGCCGTAGCCACACAACCAGCTCAACTCCTTCAAATTATGAATATGCCACAGTGGAGTATAAATAGTTTACTATCCTGTCCTAATTTCTTGGTGGCTGACTTGTACACCCTACCCATCATGTCTGCATGTGTAGGCAATCATCTCATGCGTATCTCATCATATAACATGGGCAGCTATCCGATAGAGCCCAATGCATGCCTGTCTATTGTGATCAATGTATCCTGGAAATGCCCATTATTTTTGTGACTGCCATATGCAATCAACAGTAATATTTGTGTAAATTAAGTAGTGCAATTCCTTCATCTTAAACCTTTTGAGTTAATTTCTTTAACGAAATTCCAGGGAGAACATGATCCCATAACAGAGTGTGCACAGTGCTCTCTACCCTTTAAAGAAAGGAATCTGGTAGTCAGCAGAGCTTGCCTTGAAGGGAGAGGAAAATACCTTCATCTGTTTCCATGCCGCCAAAGGGTGTAACACTGACATATCCCAATTTCTAGTAAATACTCTTTACCAAGGATTTGAAGTATCTGAAATAACCTGTGTATTAAATCCTCAGGGTTTGTGATGTACAGTAAAGTGTCATCCGCGTATAGTGATATACAATCCTCCCACTGGGATTCCCAGTCGAAGTCACTCAGAAGGGCATCTTTTTGCACCCAACATGCTAAGAGAGCCAATGTCAAGGCCAAAACCATAGGGGAGGGAGTAACACTCCCATGTGCCCCTATCTAGGTCAAATGTTTCTCTTAACATCCCATTGACTCCAAATCTAGCCACATGATTCGTACATACAGAGCCCCAGGAAATTGTATTATGGTTTGCAAAATTTTGCAGCCTTCATACAAATAAATACCTAAATTGTAAACGTCTTGGTATTTTTGTGAATGGCACAATATGTGCCTGTCACAAAAATATTGTGGCTTGCATACAGAGTCAGCAAACCAGGACCCGTCTTGCAGCAGTGTAGAGAGGATGTCTATACTGGTGCCAAAGAGGGCAGATTTCAATTTTTCATTCCAGCGTTAGCTTATGGCTCAGTTATTTTCCGAGGGAAGGACGCTAAATTACTGGATCTGTTGCAAATTAAGGCTATAAAATCTGTCTTTATGAATCCTAAATATGTCAATCATGCAGAAGTTCGATTGGAGTTTGGCCTCCAAGGGCAGGCTCTAGTGTGACAGGCCGCCTTTTTAAACTTTTTACATTCTTTATATTTATCTGAACCTGGTTCCTTAGAGAATATGTGCTGGAAGGAAATCAACAATTCCTTGTATTCTGGCGCATGGAGTGTATACTTATCAGAGTGTTACCAAACTTTTGACTTAGAGCTATCCAGGACTCTAGAAATGAATAGAGTTACTTTATATGTTTTTTAACCAAACAACCTTCGTTTAACGTCGATAACGGTGCACTATTAGCCGAAAAGCATGCTTTGAAAGTCATAAACTTCTTTGAGAAATTGGGTATACAGCCTTATATGACCATCTCCTCTCCATCACGCATAGGGGATGCATTTCTGAAGCTAAGACTTGGCAGATACCCAACTAAGGACGGCACTTCAAAATGGCTACAAGAATGGCCAACTAGTAGCTGCAGACTTTGGGGCCAATTCCGATCTCGGCCGGTAGGGCTCCGAATCGGATTCGGCTTTACCGGATCCGATTCGGAGCCCTGTTTCCCGACCGAACCGTACGCGGGTCCGGCCGAGCGAGTACGATGCGAAATCGCCGACCGACTCGTCCGGGCGTCCCGACCGCTCCGACCGACTCGCTCCCGGCTCGAACCGCTCCGACCGACTCGCTCGGACTCGACTCGCACCGCGCAATGGAGACGTTCCCGGCCGGGTAGAGTACGATGCGCGCCGCGAGCGAGTCCGACCGAGCCGCGCACTCCGGCTCGTAAGAGCTGTCGGAGCCGTACTTTGGGGGTCCGTGTCGGACCCCCTGTACGCGTAGCCGCGCGAGTCGCACACAGGGGGGACCCATGGGTCCCCCTACCTGTGCGTGTACGGCGCGAATCGCTTCGCCGCGTACCCGCTGTAGGGGCGCACTTGTCCGACTCGCACCCATTGAGTCAATGGGAGCCCGCGTACGCGTTGTACGACCGGCTCCCATTGACTTCAATGGGAGTCCGACCGACTCGAGTCCGATAACATACGGACGCATCGTACTCGTTCGGTCGGACTGCACGGGTCCGATTCGGTCGGAAATCTCTCCGGGTCCGGCTCGGTCGGAGAAATTTCCGGCCCGAATCGGAATCGACCCCTAAGTGTTTATCCACAAGAAAGTCTACTGCGTTTAGTTTGTGTCTGCCCAAACCTGTTAAATGCTCGCCGAATTCTTTTAAAACCTTTATTTTTAAAGGAAGGAGTAAGAACATGTCGCCAAACACTTATGCTGTGCTTATCGTGCAAGACAATTCACCTTATTTGCCGATTTGTTAAATTCCTGACCGAGGTGGAAAGAATTTTTACAACCTTATCTTAATGCCCAGCACTTTAAGCATTCTCTTTTAAATGTTTTTGTATGCTTTATCAATGCACTAATGATAACCAGAAACAGATAAGTTAAAAGCTAATGAATCAATATTAAGCACTTTAGTAACCATTTGCACATGTCCTACAATGAACAACTCATGAATATTGTCAAATAATGATTGAATGATGGAGTATTACCGTTAAGTATTTTAGCAATGTTTTCCTGTGTAGGCTGTGAATGATTTGTATTTGCTCCATTTCAAGGGGTAATTTACTTTTGAGAGAATCGAGCTGCACAAGCCTAGTGTCAAACAACTATGGACCAGAAGTTAAAGGATGGACAATTACCACTAAGCACTTTAGCATCCTTTTGCACAGATATTTGAGAATGATTTGCACGTGCCTAATCTTGAGTTACCATTTATATATCTATAGATGTTCAAGAGATCATTGTATTAATTTTATTAAATTGAAATGATTTTAATTAATCAGACAATAAACTTTAAACTTTAATTTTAAAGCTGCACTCTCTCTAGGCACCACCTTGACATATCGCTTCCTTGCATGAAGTATGTGGTGCAGGATGGAGCTATTACTGTAGACCCTTCCACCCTCCTCCCATCCTAATTTAAGATTGGCAGGAGGACGGAGGGGGCTAAGGTAAGAACCCCCTCCAGTACTGTGTATTTCATTCGGTAAATGATGTGTGAGGGGCACAAAGAGAGTTGCTTCAGTGGAGGTGGCTTATAAACAGATGCTGTTGGGAGAGGGGTCAGGAAGACGAGCAGCATGTGGGGTGGGAAGCAAAAACATGATGCATTGGGATGGGTAGGAGGACAAGTGGCACGGGGTGGCACTGAGGGGGAGAAGGAAAAGATTTGCTACAGGGGAGGGGACAGTGAAATGAGTGGTGCAGGAGGACGAGTGACATTGGGACGGGACAGTAAGAAAAGAGTTGCTGAGGGGAGAGACAAGATAAGTGTTGCCACTGGGAGGAGACCGGAAAACTGTTGCGGGGCTGATGGGTGAACAGGATGGGGAGTTGCACGCAGGGAAAGGTGGGGGGAAAAAAGTTTCTGCGGGGCAATAGCTGACAAAAAAGGCCCGAACTATAACATGCCAACTGAGCTCCCGGGCTCCAGCAGCCGCTTCTTGCAGCATGTATGCTTTCACCTTTGTGGAGGCGTGCTTTGCTTCCACAGAAGGAGAGAAAGGAAGACCAGAACTCTCTCTTGCCAGCTCTCCTTTTATTGATCCTTCAACAGCACTGGATCAATAAAGGAAGTATTGAACCTGGTCTTTCTATTTAGATTTTACAAGAGCTTTTGTAAAAATTGTAGGATTTTTACAATACTCATAATGTTGCTATTTTTTTGGTACAACGCATAACCCTGAAGGCTTATATATAGCAGTTTCACCCATGACGTGAATTTCGGACCAAAGCCCAGTTTCTTAAGGATCACTATTAGATAAGGCCATTCCAGTGAGTCCAAGGACATGGCTCCATTCAGTGAGTGTACTGCTGCTAGTTTTGAGTTCCTGGTTATGTACCCCAGGCAATAATAGATACAGCGAAGTTTGTCTGCTACTTCTGCCCAGCATAAATCTGTTCTGATCTGGCCTGCCAATTTGTCTATGATGGTGCATAGTTGGTTGGCCAAGACTTTGGCCAAATGTTCACTTCAGCTTGCAGCAATGAAATGGGCCAATAGGGATCACATTTCATCCTAGACTTCCCTTCCTTCTACAGCAACACTACAGTAGCCAACCTTAGGTCATATGGTAATCTGCCCCGGTTTCCTTGAGTTCTCCCCTACATCAAGAGGAGGAGGGGGCACTTCCTTCCCAGAGAGACACTTGAAACATTAAGCTGGGAGGCCAATGAGGCCTGGAACTTTCCCATTCTGTAACTGTTTGATAGCCTCTGCAATTTCCTCTTCTGTGGACTGTGTTTCTAGATCCTCCAATGTTGGTTCAAATAACCTTGGAGCAGGCAGGTCTCTGATGTAACTTGGATGGCTCTACCTACAACTTGGAGGTCTAGAGTTCTGCAAGAAGTATCACAAAGAATGTGCATTATCTACATTGCATGTTTGCGCCACCACTTGTTACCCGTTTTCCCTCCTGCCAAGCCATGCCGGTACCTTGTCCTTTATTTTTGACTGCATACAGTCTTTTTTGAGGTGCCATGTTTTGTTTCTTGCTTTATTTGTGGCCAATGCATGATATTCGTGTTTTTTCTGTCTAATTTGCTGTTTAATCCCAGCATCCCCACTTTGTAGCAAGATGATTTCTAGAGTTATCAGTTTCTCTTTTATCCCCTTCAAAGTAGTACCTTTCTCCCGTTTGTTCCCTGTCACGCTAGCGGTCACATGGCCACGCACCACTGTTCGAGAAGCTTCCAAAAGGGTTGAATTATACTGCACTGATCCCGTATTCTCTTTTTTGTTTCTCTTAACTCCTCCATTTTCATCTCATCACATCTGCAGGTTCAATCCTGGTGGGTGACATTTAACCCCCCCGCATCCAACATCATTATCAGCTGAAAGTTTTTCGTTCTTCCTCTGGATAAAAATGTGTAGGATAATACGAGTAGGTATTACCTTGGGTATTTCCCCCTGCAGCTTTCTATAAGTCTCATGATGTTCACAAAGCTATGTAGCCACGTGGGACGACGAATCTCCCAAACTCTTTATCTCGACCTGCCTAGTTCTGCCCAACAGTACCAAATTCCTTTCCCCACCAATTGTCACGTCACTTTGAGACTAGTGCCATATCCTGGAATCTAGCTTTTCCAGAGAGCATTTCTGCAAACCCAGGAGGCAAATATAAAGAGAAGAGAGCCATCCGCTCCCCCACCCTAGTTCCCATTCACTGCAGCGATACATCCCTGAGGGTCCCCTCAGGTGTTTCACACTAAGTACTTTGTTGCCTTCGTAAACAATAAGTCTACTCCTCTGGCCCCAGTTGTAAATCCTACATGTGCAAGTAGTTGATATCATCCCTATATAGAGTACGGCCAATTGCACCACGCAAGTGTATCTCCTAAAGGAATACCAGGGCTGGGCTGTGCCCCCTCATAACTTTATCATCCATACCAGTCACATTCCATGATATGCTCAGAAACTTGTTGCTGTTCAGCCGTATGCTACCACTTCCATCACCCTGTCTCAAGATGTGGTCCAGTCTGCGGTTCACAATTCTTCATGCAATGTGGAATCTCAGAGACCAGGCACCTCATAACGCCCTGTGCTATAGACTGAAAGCCCTCCTCTACTGCCCCGCTCCCTGGATACTTGCTTCACGGGTCTAAAACTACCCTCATGCCCCAACCCGCAGTGCACCTGTGTCCCAACATTATTAAACAATTTAACCAACAGTGATTTCTACAAGTGGCTGAAATGGGTTTAAGACCAGCAGCTGTAAACTCCCTGGCACTGTATAAGATCTCTTACACGGCTGCCCCTCCCTCTAATTGGTGAAAGAGATGCACAACAAATTTCCATGCGTCCATATCTCATTTTGCCCTCAGATCCAAATTGTGCTCTTCATTCCGTATTTAATGGAGTTAAAGGAGGATTCATTTATTTAACTGACATCATGCACTTCATCTGTTTCTGCAGTCACCAGCACTGTTCATCCTTGCGAGGACACCACTTGTAGTTGCCTTTCGGCATCTGACAGTTATTCTGTTCTGTTGAATCCATAACCCGTGTAGTGGTTCCGATAGTTGCCCTAGATCTGGCTGCAGTGTTGTGATGTATTTTTTCAATGGTCGGTTTTTCTTTACACCAACAGTTTGCCATCCTTCCAACCACTCCTAGACCCTTTCTGAAGTTGTGGAGTACCAACATTATTCCTCAGCTAGAATTTTCAGTTTAGCCAGAAACATCATATATTTCAGGTTTCTCTTCCTTTTTACTGCATGTAGAACTGCACTACCTGAGTGAAATCAGGACAAAGCAAGATATACTTTGAGTTTGTAGACGTAATGCCATTGGCTCCACCTTCCAATAATGGGCATCATTTTGGCCTTTGGATGGTTATGACCATGTAATTGTCATTGGTGATTACTTTCAGTAAGGAAAAAGGTGGAACTGTTCACATACCCATTCCACATCTGTGCATTCTTCCTCGACCTTCAGAAATATCAGGATGCACATGGAGCTCTTTCATCAGAATCCTCTGGTGGATAAGGCCCTGTGATTACAAGTCCTCCCTGGTACAGATACCACTCTGCACGATCATTAGAGATCCCCTGTTGGGAATAGCATATACAGAGAATTGAAACGCATCCTGTTATCCGAGGGCGTGCTATATCATGGTGTCCTTTAAATCAACGAATAAATAATGAGCGGGGGCAAAGAGGAGCCATTGATTTTCGCTGGAAAAATATGCAATGGACCAGAGGTGCTTTCTGCAAAAGCGTCTTTAAATGTAGTAATTGGATCAATTCAGACTTCATCCTTGTCCTTAGCAGTTCTAAGGACTTGTACAGTGAGTTTATTGAGCACGGCAAGCAGCCAAGAATACTATTGGCTAAAAGCCATATTAGGGTACAGGGACTCAAGGCAAGAACTTTGTAAACTGAATGGGCATTTGTGAACAAGATGCCTTTGGGGAAAGAGTCCTCTGTCCAGGGAACAAATGCTTCCCCAGAGGCGTGCTACAGCACACACCACGGAGCCAGTTCACAAATGCTTTTATGAGTACTAGAAGTAGTGCTACAGGAGTAATCTTTTACATAAATACCTTTGATACGACCTTGAAACATCTAACTCCACATCACTAAATGTGCAAATAGGACACAGTCCTTTATATATGCACTAATCATTTATGACCATTCAAATAGAATTATGATTTTATTCCTATTTTAGATCGCTTGGGGCAATTTACAAATTAATATAAAAGTGCCTAAATGTGTAATACTTTACATACTCCAGAATGCATTTGGGAAGAGGCCCCATTATTTCTATGTTTTATTTGCATCAACAATCTATTGCAGTTTTACTTCTGGGTTTACACACTGTCAATGTAGGTCGGGTACATTCTAAAAATAAAATTTGAGGGTGTAACATAGTTTTTGATTTTTTCGGCTGGCAGGACGTTCAAAGATCTCTTCAAATTCCATTTGACCGTTGACATATTATACAAGTAGTCAAGTGTCCGGCACCAAGGTACTTTTTTCAATTCCGTAGTAGACAGTATTTTATTCATTTGAACCCTGAATGGATATGTATGAGATGCAATTGTATTTGATTGACCTCGGTTCATTTGATGCAGCCTCATTATATTTAAGCATTTCGGCACCACAAGGTGACAGACCGCGCACGAATGAAGGGCCCGATTCACAGAACTAACTTACGACAAAATCCTAAACTTACTACCATTTTGGTATTCACAGAAGGCACTTACTCATTTTGGTATTCACAGAAGGCACTTACTTACTCATTTTGAGTAACTTACTCATTTTGTGTAACTTACTCATTTTGGTATTCACAGAAGGCACTTATTCATCAATGAGTAAGTGCCTTCTGTGAATACCAAATGAGTAAGTTACTCAAAATGAGTAAGTAAGTGCCTTCTGTGAATACCAAAATGAGTAAGTGCCTTCTGTGAATACCAAAATGGTAGTAAGTTTAGGATTTTGTCTTAAGTTAGTTCTGTGAATCGGGCCCGTAGTATTTTCTTTTTTCACAAACAAATGCTTCTAGGCAGTGACGGGCGGTTTGCCATTTAATATATCAGTCATGTGTTTTTTCCTGACACTCTTATCAGCGTGTGTGCACCCGCAATTAAGCACTGGATCAGGTCCAATCAGTTTATTTTTCTACAACTCGAATCTTCACCTTGGTGACTGGAACAAACAGAGCTGGTTAATTATAAATTACATTTCTTCCAGATAAGTCGCTTAGGAATGCAGTAACCTGCAACTGTTTGATGAACTGCAAAGAAGAAAGACGTTAACAAAAAACAAAAAGCATAGGTCAAGCTAATGAGGTGGTATTGTAATTATAGTTGTATTCTAACTTAAGCTGCAAGGTGCTCCCAAACGTATCATCAGGGCTGTGAAATATTATGTTTGGCTGCTCACGAAGCAAACACGTAGGCAGACTGTATTATGATCAGTTAGGTCACCAGACGTGTCCCGAAGGCATTTCAAAACGTAAATATATGTCATGAGGCATAATCATTTTTCAAACGTATGAATTGCAAAATCCAGTTCAGTCAGGGCGCCGGATAAATGACGAACACTTCTTCAAACCTGCGTGTATTATATCTTCCTGTCTGCATAGGACCTTTTTATCCATTTGGTGAACAATAATTAATATGTTAAATACTTTAAATTGAATGAAATAATATGCTAATAATCGTAAGGTGTCTAAAACCGATCACTGATTTTTCTTGCTGCAGTAGGTTCGTTGGCCACTGATGGAAGGGTGTGGTCCCAGAACACGTGCAGTGAGGCATTGATGAGGTCATTCCTACGTCAACTGAAAAGGTCGCGCGAGATGATTACTGTTGGAATCCTTCCAGAAGATGCTTAAATCCTGTGTAGAAACGAAGCAGAAGCAGTACGTAGGTTCACAAGCTTTATTCTATAACAGCCCCACACCAGTGTGCGGTTAACAGGTTGGGTTCAGAATACTGTTGGGACGGTTGACAGTGAGGGTGGATGACAGATTGGAATGTGGAATGTTGGGGAGCCAATGGGAAAGGGGGAATGGCATAGGAGGCTCTCGCGCAGGAGAGTCAGAGGACAATTACTGTCACGCGCCAAGGTTGGCGCATGGCATTAACTGTGAATACCACACATCTTCCTCTCTTACATTCAACAACACAAGTCAATCGCAAAGGTAATCATCCAGTCGTTTGGATTTGTTAATGGTTCTACCAAACCTTCCCCTGAGACTGTCAGCCGCAGCATCCGTATCAGAATGCGGATCGCTCTCATCACTGTGGTTAGAGGTGAGAGTGTGTGAGTTGCTTTCCTCACTCTGGTCTGGTGCGCGACAATCAGTAGGTTCAGCGGTGGGCGGTGGACGACTGGCCTGAGATTCAACTTTCTTGAATGCATTTTATTGCCAAGATACGTGGAACTGTGACCCCTTTCAGACATTTTAACTGCCTACGTGACTGTGTATATCAGAAGTGGGCTTGACAGAAAGGAAGGATACGACCCATAAACCGCCTATCTATTTCAACCAAGATTTGAAGGTATTTGAGGCGGGCTGGATTTAAAGGAAAGGAGAGGATCCAGAAGTCTCTTGTACCTTTGCTGTAAGCTTGAAGGTACTGGATACATTTTAATACTGCAAAGTCAGATTGTACCTGTTTTTAACGTGGAACCCTGAGGCGAGTAGTGCCCTGGGAGCTGTGCTGACTAGGACACTTGAGATACCTGTGGGAGAAAGAGAAATATTCCCTTCTGGTTTAAATTGAGGCCGATTTAGTTTAGTTTTGTGGAAACTACTAAGAATTTGATTTAAACACTGGGAGCTATTGTTTTTTCCTGAAGAAGGTGATGGTCTAAATATAGTGCCCACCGAAACGCGTCGATGCACTGATAAGGGAAGCCTACTATAAATCCATGTGGACAACTGTTATTGAGGACAAAAAAAGACAAAGAATCTTCTCATGATTTAACAATTGATCTGTGCAAGATTTAGTGGTTCTTCCTGTGACTAGGAAACATTTTCCTGCCTGTTCTCCCAATTTTTATTGCTGTCATATTTTGATGTAATTTATATCTTTGTGAAATGTTTTTTTAATTTAGTGGATTGTACTTTTTACTTGAATGGTTTTATAATTGTTGCCTTATGATGAAGTTAGATAGGTATTGTGATTTTGAACTTGTGGTTTTTTCAAACTCTCTTACATTGTATCAAATAAATTTGTATTATCCATTTGATTCCATTTGATCACTTGATTTCTTGGATCCTATGTTCATTGTTTACATGTTGGTGATTTAAGGTTCCTATTGTGAGTGTGGATTTATGTATGTAGATTTACCCAAAGGGGCTTTCTCTGTGACTTTGGTCTATTTTGGTACCCTTCTCCTTTGGTGTTTGGGTCCCTCTCTCTTTCCTTAAGATTAGAAGCTTTTGAGCCAAGAGGCTGGTGAATCCCACCATGGCGAACCTTCATCGAGGCATACGCGTGATATGTCCTGAGGAACATTGCTAGGGTAGAAGGGACGGCTTGCTGGAGATGGGCATGGTTGTGGCTAGTCCTATGGGAACAGTTGGGGATCATGCAGAACAACACCCAGCTGTCAGGGAGCAGGACAGGAGATGCTGTTTAATGCTTAGTGTGGCTTGAGTGAGGATGGGCAGTGTCTCTACGAGTGGTTCTGGTAACATCCTGGTTTGTAAATGAAATCATAACCGTGAGACTGTAATTTAGACCCTAATGCACAGGTTACCCGTTATGTATTTTAACATGTTTATTTTGAGAACGTGAGCTTGAAAAGACTGTTCTCTTGAAAGCAAGATAACAGTGGCCATAGATTGGAATTTGACTTTTACCTATCATAAACACATTTTTGATAAAACAATGCACTATAGTGAGGGCCAATGCAATCATATTATTCTGAGGCTGCAGCATTTACCACATAATTATGGATTCAGCACACTTGTCACATAATTTGTAGATTTCACAAACATATTGTTTTTTTTTTACCTCAAATGGATGAAAATAATGGTGCCAGAGAATGTGTTGCAACATTTGTATTTTTGCCTAATATTTTTTTAAAAAAACCTTGCCGGGCAATTTGCTGTATAATACTAGTTAGTCCTAACAGTAGTAAAGCTCTGCAGGATGGTTTGGATGCTTCCATTATTTTCCATATTTCATGGTTCCCTTTGTAATATGGGTTTTTATATCACTGCATCTTGTGCAGTAAAAGCACCCCAACATGTAATATATAAAAACATAATTTAACACTGACCTGTGGTGAATGAGTCTTGCAATGTAATGGCACTCCCGATGGAGTAGCTGCGATATAGTGACCCCTGATGTTGCGACTACCAGGATAGTATAGATGAAGGAGTCTTGTCAGGGACGTAGCTACTACTGGTGCAACCGGTTCAGTGGCACCTGCCCTGGGGCGCAAGGGTTCCCAATCTGCCCTGCACCAGCTGCGGTTGTATTAGAGGCTGCAGGTATATTAGAGGCAACCCTTTTCTGAATTTTTCAAAAACTGAGCCTGCCTAGGACCTGCCTTTGTGTTTACGTTTTTGGGGAGGGTGTGTTTGGGGGGGAAATGGAGGTAGTACAGGCTAAAGCAGAAAAGTAGGAGAGGAACAGGAGGAAACAAAATGAGAAGGTGAAAGATAAAAAGCAAGGAGAAGAGGAACACGCAACCGAATAGGCGAAGGCATTAAGGATCAGCGAGAGAGAGAATCTATCTAAGGACAACAAAAGGGGCAGCGGGGCCAGAAATAAGGATTTGGGAGAGAAGGGAGAAGGCGATAAGGAAGAGTAAGAGACAGAAGACAGTGAAGAGAGACCAGAAGGGCATATGGAGGACAGCATGAAAGACAGGATGGTGATTTGATAGAGATGGAGTTAGGGAGGAAAGAAAGAAAGGTTGAAAGGGGCACTTTGAGACCCATAAGTGGGTTGCACTTTAATACAGCAGATGCAGGGACACAGAGGTCCTGGGGTGGCATTATCTCACTGTGACCCAGTTAAATCTTTATTTTAATACTGAGCCTGGGGCCCATTTTCCTTGCTTGGATTAGGGCTCATGAGACTCAGGCTACGTCACTGGAGTCACTTTGCACCTTTTGATGTCTGCGCAGCATGTATAGTGTATAGTGAAGAGCAGAAGTAGAGTCTGCTTGTTTCATCAGAGCAGGGCAACCGAAGAGCAATTGTAGCTTGAACCCAATGAGGGAATCCTAGGGAAAGGAGGATTCATCTGAGGAGTCTTACACTGTGGAAGGATTCATAACTGGAGGAGGATGTCATAACTGGATTCACCTGTAGCGTCAATATCCGGCCTCTTGGATAACTCCGAAGATTTTTATGGATTTTGATGGTGCCGGTGAATGGCTCATTTTCACGAACGAACCAGTGAGGGATCAGTTAGAATGGGATCCAGCACCATTATGACTTCGGTCTTGCAGGCATTTAGGTTTTAGGTGGTTCCTGGTCAATGACGTTGTGAAACCCCCCATACCCATGTACTTAAACCACCTAGCAGCGATAGCACGAGTTGCTGGTGGATCTGATGTATCTGGCAAGCTGGATTATGTGTTATGTTATAAATCTATACAGCGCACGAATACCAAACGGTGTCTTGGCGCTAACGATCGAGAAGCGAGCTAGAGCACTATTCATCGAACAACCAGGTCTTAATGGCTTTCCTGAAAGATATCAAGGAGGGAAGGTTTCTGATGGTAATGGGGAGGGTGTTCCAGAGCTTCGTAGCCCTCACTATAAAACTTCTACCGCCCCAGTTTGATTTAAAAAATCTCTGAGAAAGTATCAGTTTTGCCCCTTCTGACCGAAGGCATCTGTTTGGAGAGTACCAGTACAGTGACCGCCTCAGGAACTGAGGACCTTATATGTAATGCACAAGGTCTTGAACTTAATACAACTTTTGACTGGTAGCCAATGCAGACTCTGAAGGTGCTTTCCCACTGATTGAAATTTGGGAATCCTTAGGAGGAGCCTTGCAGCTGCATTTTGGATTATCTGAAGCTTATGTAGCTGCTTCACGGGTAAACCGAGATATAGCCCATTGCAATAATCCAGTTTGGAAAGGACTAAAGATGTAACTACAGTTTTCCTGCTTTCTGTTGGAATCCGAAGTAAGATTTTCTTAATCGCTTTGAGTATAAAGAAGTTAGATGACGAAACTGCCTTAACTTGAGCTTCGAAGTCCAGTGTCTCATCTATCACCACACCCAGGTTTTTGGCTTTAGGGACCGGGATCGGTACTGTTCCCAGTTCATCCGGCCACCAAATCTGAGACCAGGAGGGGGAGTAATTACCGAACAGTATTACCTCAGTAAAAATGTTGATTAGTTATTTATGGACCTCTTCTGTCTGCATACAGAAGCTCATAAATACCGCTGTAAGGAAGAACAATGAGAGGGATGGAGCCGCCATTGAGGCAAGTACATTGAAGGAGAAAGAAGTGAGAAGAGAGGCAAATAGAAACAGTGAGCAGGAGAGAGAAAGGTTATAAAAAGTAATAACGGGGGAATAGAAAGAAAGATGGCTGGATAGGAAAAAGAAATAAGGGGATAGAAGGAAGAGTGAAAAGAAAGGAAACATGAACGATGAAAGGAAGGAAAGGTGAAAGAAGGCTAAATGACAGAAAGGCAGGAAAGGTGACAGGATGGATGGAATGGAGAAAAAATGATAGATGGAAGGATGAAAACGAATGTGAGGGTGAAAGGATAAATGGTTAGATGGATAGAAGTGTTAAAGCATGTATGGGTGAAAGGATCTATGGATGGAAGTTAAAAGATTACAAGGAATGGTGAAAGAATGGATAAAAATTGGGAGGGTGGATGGATATAGGAATGTATCGATGGGTGCATGGTTGGTTGGAAGTGGGTTGCTGTGTGGATGGAAAGAAGGAAGTATTAGATGGATGAACTGATGAACTGCAAATGGGTTCAAGATTGCAAGTAAGTGTGAACGGATGTATGGGTGAAATGAGCTATAGATAGAAGGTGTTAGAAGAGTGGATGCAAAGAATGGTGAAAGGAATGATAAAACTGTAAAAGGGGTGGAAGGATGGGTATAGGAATGTTTTGCTGGATAGATGCATGCATGGTTGGCTGGAAGTGGGGTTGATGTATGGACGAAAATTGTGGTTGGATAGAAGGCAGTATTGGAAGATGGATGGAGGAGTTAATGGACAGGTCAATAGATGTACTGGTGGATGGACAGAAAGGGGAAAGGATGGATGGGTGACTGGAAGGATTATTTGATGGATAAAAGAATGGATAGTTGAATGGAAGGCGTGTGACTATTCAGGCAGCCGCAGTTTGCTTTTCAAGTAACCTGTCTGCACCTACCGGTTTTTTTTTTCTTCAGGAGTGTCGATCTAATGCATATGCCTACTGGGGCATCACTCCAATATTAAGAATCTCCATGTTTAACGACTCAACAGATAGAAGTAACCATCAGGAACATCTGACTCAACTGAGTACTTTAAGCCCCAGATGACATTGCCACCAGGGAAGAGGGCATAAATACAACAATGAGTAAGGTGATAATTCCAATCCGTGGAAAGGTGCTACATGTGACAGTGCAGTGAGAGTGAAAATAAGAGAAATATGTGCATAAAATATACAATGCGCATAATCAAAAAAAAGTCTTAACCAACAGGACATACATTTCTACATACAACCCTAAAGAAAACTAAATTGGATGGGTTTCTCAAAGTATCATCATCAGCACAAATGTGGTTAAGACAGAACAGTTGACATTTCGACCCCTAGACATTATGTGACAGGGTATTTCTCTGGACAGAATTGCAGCAACCGAGGAATTATCAAAATATAATAAAGATGGTATAAAAAGGGGAGGAATCTAGGTGATAAATACCATCATACTGCTCACTTGACCCAAAAGGAACAAGAGACAATGCAATTCCTGAAACTGAAACTAGACGATCAATGTCCTAAGTAAACAACCTATAAATAGACAAACTAAAATTACAATCACTGAAAACACCAAAGCACAAATCACATTGGAGTTGGTGGGCATAGCAAAGTGAGGTGCCCAACCCTAGTATATAGTGGCGAACCCATGGTGTAATGCCATGTAAAAGACCAAAAATGGGAAGGACCCAGTCATTATGCAAAAAATATATGAAAATTATAGATTTCCATGATGAAAAAACAGAGCCCGTATACCGGGATGTGTAGTCTGTTACATAAAACCAAGTGTCAAAAATGTAAAATGACCATGTAGATAGTAGACAGAGGATGCATATCACTAATGTTTGTATACCTAACACAGAGCCCATGGACCCACATGCGCAGACTAATACCTGAAAGTCCTGTACCAAAAGGATAGAACGCCTGTGTTGATGGTAGACAAAAAAAAACTATCACTAATGTTTTATTTACCACAAGCAGCGGCCGCCGCCATTAACAAAGGGTGGTGGGGCAAGTGTGGGATCGCGTGGGGGGAGGGGTGCAAGGGCGCATGTTAATAATAATAAATGAAAAAACGTGCCTGTCGCGTCGCTCCTGCTGGCCTCTTCCTGGGTCCCAGCAACCCCTGGGACAGACTCCTAGCCAATCCCTGTGCCCTGCTCAGGTCTTGGAGTCTGTGGGGTTTCTCCAGCCTGGCTGCTGAATGCAGCCGGGCTGGAGAAGCCCAAGTGTGCATGTGTGTTTTGGTCGGCCTCAGACGGCTGGCCAAACACACATGAGCACTTAGGGAGTGCACAAGCACTCTTCCTCCACCTTCCCATGCCCCGCCCCTCCCTGTAAAAGCTGGCTCAGAGCCGGCAAACGAAAAATAAAACGATGCTAGAGCATCCTTTTATTTTTCGTTTGCTGGCTCTGCACCAGGCAGTGGGGCGATGCTCCTCAGATAGAATCCTCCATAAGTATCATAAAAAGCATAAAGAAGGTGTCCTCAATACCACCATCCAGCTTCCTAAAAAACAGAACATGGGGCCATGGTAAGGCAGCAAACAAGGCAAAAACAGGTGAATGAAAAGATTTTCGGAATCAGAACATACCGGTGTGCGGTAGTCACAAATCCAAAATCAGCATGGCCAGCCTACGCGTTTGGGACGTTACTAAAGTAGGGGGGAAAAAAACATGCATTTTCAATGCAATAGGTCTCACATTTGGTAGACTTAGCGCTATTGGCATTGTAAACATAAATGCGGATGCCGTGCTGAAACATAAAGTGTGGCGCCGGTGTACATAAAAGTTATGCACACGGCGGCCCGTGAAGCAGGCGCCATGGTGATAAAATATCACTAGCAGGAAAAAGAAGTAGCCCTAAAGGAACTTATAAACAAACACCAACGGTGTAATTAAACTGTAGTTGGCAGGTGCTCCTCAGCATATACAATTACCCTAAAACATCTTAAGATGGTTAGCCGAATGCAAAACCTTACTTTTCTCTTCAATGGGCTCCTTGGTCCTGTATATTTGGCTCTGCTGGGCCTACAGTGTATTGATATGATGGAGACTAACCTTTCTTTCTATTAAGGGCTGCGGTACCCTTACGGTCAGTTAGGCGCTACAATAAGATCTAGAGTGCATGCATTTGTTAACCCAACAGGGGGAAACTTTTCCTCCAAGCCTATGGTGAATGCTAAGCCTTGAGAATTGGACTGTCCACTCAACACAGGGAGTAGTCAAGAGCTCCCAGCATGGGTGGTCTTCTATATGCACTGCAGAGGGACCACTCATTTCATGAGAATGAAGATTGACACATAATAAAATCGTAATATCCTTCTAAAACAAGAATGAAACAGTAGAACTGTGAATTTTTGTGCAGTGGTTGAGATGTGCATTGTTACTTGCTGGGTTTATAAATAAAAGAATGGTGTGTGGAGGGGGCAGTAATGCGGAATCAACACGGTGTATGAGGCTCAAAAGCAAGAGCCTCTGATTACCTGTGGCTCTGTTCTGATTCCACATGGACTGGTCAATGCTGCAAGGCCGCCACCTCCTGCAGGGTAGAAGGCTTTTCTGCTACCCGGTGCACGTCGTTTGCAGGCTCTGCAGGAAGGCACGGGGTAACCCGTCCGTGCCCCCCCGGCGGCTCCAGGAGCGCCGGCCGGCAGGGATCTGTGCTCAGAGCAGCAGCCATGGAGCCCTGGGCCAGGGGACTCGCCTCCTTCAGACCTCTCAACCCTGGAGATGCCACCTGCTTCGGGAGTGATCAACCATGGAGGGTTCTGGCCATTAATCAGTAAGGCTAGGCCAAAATATAAACTAGCAACAACCAGCGTGCCAATACTGATGCTAAATCCTACAAATTACTTACTTCAACCACACGTGACACTCAATGTGATTAGAAAAGAGTTGATTTATTGCATCCTTTTTAGAAAAAGTTTTGATAAAGAAAAGCATAACATAGTTTTTTAGTAAATGCTCCTGTGACAGATGAATCTATTTCATATGTTCATGGGCCACAACGTTTTAAACAGCAAACATGATAACCAATTCATCAATAGTCTGCGCGTGTAATTCAGACACCATTTGAATGAGGATCAAAAACCAATTTGTGAGTTGAGGTTCCACTCACAGTTAAAAGAGTAATAACAAACACAAAATTATGATCAAAATAAAAAACATAAACAAACAGTACCCGTGATGTTAGACAATTTTTGACAATTATTTGGGAATTGTTTTTTTTTTCTTTTTGACAACACACAGGAAGATGAAGACCAAACAGTGTAATATTCAGTGTGACCCAACGGAGTCAGTCAGTTGCTGATGGTTTTATATTAAACCTTTGATTTACAAAAACTGGGTAAACTGATAAAAATTTGCATTTACACTTGTTTGGTGAGTAACGAGGTCTACGCGTTTCGAACCCCTATATTCATTATGGGGGGTTCTCTTCAGGACCTGGAACCAAAACAAAGCTCAATAGAGATTACCCAATCTCTAATCGAGAAATGGATATCATAGTTATTCCATTTTGGAGATGAAATTAATCGCAATATGAGGGTTTAACTCTGTCCAGGAACAGGAACCCGGTTAGAAGGTCCCGCCTTTGAGGCACTTGATTTAGTTCATGTGATGAAAGCAAATTCAATGAATTAACGCTTCAGGGCGAGCTCCGGGCAGTGGTGACCGTCCTAGTACATCCGGTCCGATTCCACATGGACTGGTCAATGCTGCAAGGCCGCCACCTCTTGCAGGGTATTGTATTGTATTGTAATTGCATTTGTATAGTGCTTACTACCCCTGACGAGGCGTCGAAGCGCTTTTTTCGGCGAGTAGCACGCTACTCCGGGACCCACAGGGTAGAAGGCTTGTCTGCTACCCGGTGCACGTCGTTTGCAGGCTCTGCAGGAAGGCACGGGGTAACCCGTCCGTGCCCCCCAGCGGCTCCAGGGGCGCCGGCCGGCAGGGATCTGTGCTCAGAGCAGCAGCCATGGAGCCCTGGGCCAAGGGACTTGCCTCCTTCAGACCTCTCAACCCTGGAGATGCCACCTGCTTCTGGAGAGCAGGCGAGGGATAGGAGGCACTGCTACACAAAGCTTCAAGAAAGATGCACAACGTTCCAACCAGGGTAACTTTTTTTCAACATGAAAACTCTGTTTATCCTTTGAATTAGCCTACAAGATTGTTGCGTTACTGGTTAGAACCACACCTATACTGATTGCTTAGACTCACCAGCCCCAGTCGCTGTGATTGGCTTAAAGTCCTGCATTCACAAGTTTGATTTTCAATGGCGAAGTGAGAATATACCTGCAAATTATAAGCATTTGCAATGCAATAGGTCTCAGTGTTGTAAACATGAAAGCGGGCATAAAATTATGTGTGCGGCGGCCCATGAAGCGGGAGCCAGCATGGGTGCGGTGATCGACAGGACACAAGCTTACTTAATTAGTTTCCTCATTTTCTTCCAGCGCGAGGAAAAGCCTCGCTCCACGGAGAGGCTCTGCGCAAGCATTATTTATGCCCCTACTAAAAGTCCGATCTCCATGGCAGGTGGAAGGAACGTCGGGGAATGCAGAGGGTTCTGCGCCCCGCACAACAGAGGAGAGAGTCTGTATGTTTGGCTCAAGCCTTAAAAGGGCCAACTCTAAAGGGAAAACCAGACCAGACAAGACCCGAATGTGTGACACCGAAAGCTGTCATTGCAGCATGTCATGGGCGTGGCCTAAGTGAGCGGAGGATGATGAGACGGCCATGTTGGAATAAGTTGAATGCCAAAATAAAACGCTGTAGTCCGTCAATAAAATATTTTTGTTCCACTATGATGAAGTCGGTAGTTAGGGACAGTTAGCAAAGCTGTGTCTAAAGGGTCAAAAAAGATAATGAATGTAAAGGAAGTCAGGAGGACCTACCAGGACAGCGAGTGGGAGCGCCACCTTTGCAGCAGCTCCGATCGGAGCGCTACAGATGGTCCTTTCCGGCTACGGCTGAAGGAAATTAAAGGAGCATGACTTAAACGCCTGAGGATTGTTAAAAGGGCAGTCTTTCCATGAATAGCAAATGTGATAAGAGAGTGACCAAACAACAGGCAACAGCAAACACGGGCAGGAAAGGAACATAAAAATAGTCCCACAAACCACAGACAAAGAACCAAGGCGTAAAGATACAGTAGTTAGGAAGTGCTGTGTGGGAGGAAATGAAAGACAAAAAGGAGGGACAAGAGGTACGACAGACCACTAGCAACAAATGATTTTTAAAGGACACTAAAACAAACAAATGAGAAGCAGTGGGTGGACTTTAACACCAAAAGAAGATACAACAGGTCTCAAACTCGACCTAAAAGGACTGAAAACGTGTGCCAGGCTCCATATGATTTAATAGGTGCCATGTTGGAATGGTCTTGATGGAAATACATATGGGTTGGGCAAGAAAAACAAATAGCGCAATAACAAAGAGAGGCTGTTGGATGGTGGGGGAAGATTGTGTCTTAACCCAAATCAATAAATAGCGGCTTAGCCCAGATAAAAGCTGTACTGTAAAAAGCCATAAACCACACCATCTCTAAGAGTGGAATTAATCAAAGCCAACTTCTTAGTAAAACAGGCCTACGTTTGGGAATCAAAAATGAATTGTCAGTGCAAACCTCTCTGACAATAAATTGTGTACACTAACAGTGATCAAAGGAAGAAGAAAAACTCAGAAGGAAGAGAAAGCCAGAGCAAAAGTAGAGACAGATTGCAAGATAAGTCTCATAATCCAACTTAAAATCGATAACAATTTCATATCAAAAAAGCAATTGTCCATATATATTGACCAAACACCAGTTTGGAAAGTTGACTACATTCATCATTAGTGCTCGTACCTCTGTGTCTATGTCTAGATGTTTTAGCTATATGCATTAATGTGGCAGCACCGGACCTCCACAGCATCGGTGAGAAATATTCCCCACGGTGCGCCAGGACCCAAGGGTCGGCCAGAGGAGTGTTTTCCAATTCCTATCCAGGAAGGGGGAGAGTGGGGCCCCTCCCCAAGCTCCTTCTCACCCCCAGGGCCCCCCATCTCCCGGGGGCCTTCAGAAGGATATGGGGAAGGACTTTGCCCCTGCCCAACAAAGAGAAGTGGGGCCTGGGACTCCATCTCCGGGCCCCGAGGAAGCAGGAGACGAGGGGATCACACCACATTTTGGAGAACTTCACTGGCTCCCCATACATAAACGGTGCCAATTCAAACTCCTCACGCATGTATACAAGACACTGCACAACCTAGGACTACCATACCTTAAAAACCACCTTCACTTTCACTGACCCACCACCACCTGTGCTCAGCCTCACTCATTTGCATCCCCCCGTATCTGCAAAAGCAGAACGGGAGGTCTAGTATTTTCCTACATCATAGCCAAAACCTGGAATGGCCTCCCTCTACACATCAGGGTCTCCTCCTCGCTTTTTGAGTTCTGCAAGAAGCTGAAGACCTGGCTCTTCAACTAATTCTCAGCGGCTGACTCACTACACCCTTACTCCCACACCCAAATGCATGCTCCAGTGCCTGGATACCCTACCGGGTAGTAAGCAGCGCTATACAAATATACATAACATAACAGCTCCAGGCCCCTTAGAAATATGAGACGGTGGAGTGCGGTTGCGCACTCTTCCCCCAATGGTGGCTGACTTGCCACCGCTCCCCACACCCATGACTGGGAGGAGGGGGGCAGCCACCACATACAGAGCATTCTGCCCACACGGAGCGGGCAGAGGAAAAGCAGGCTGCCCAGTTCCATGCTGGCAGGGGAGGAGCTAGCCAGGCGGGGAGCCGGCAGGGGCAACTGGCGATGGGCTTCCCGAGCTACCCCCACTGTTTTTTTGGTTTTTTTTCTAATCTTTTTTTGACATTTGTAACTACATTTAACAATTTATAATGCATGCTGCACATTATGAACATACCTGGGAATGTACCATATCACTGTATAATGCAGCTAAAATTATAACAGAGCGATTTGTGGAGTCATCGGTTAACAGCTAGTAGCTAGGATGTGTGAACAAGTTTTCCTGAGCATAGGTGAAGTATATAATCATCTAAGCAAAAAAAAGATAAAACTGTTAGTAACTACATTTGCTATAATAAGCCGGCACCCACCATATGTGTTAGGAGGAGCGATGGGACAACTGAGCATCTGTAAGTGTATTTGCAGGCTGCAGGTTGGCCTAGGGTATACCTAGTGGGTTGCATCTAACACTCAGAGCCACTTCTCAGCAGGGAGACGACGAGTGATGAGAGCTGGGGGCGGGGGGGTGACTATCATTATTCAGGCCAGCACACAATTCCACCAGAAGAGCATCCCCTGTCAGAGATGTGGTATTTACATAATCCCTTTGTGTCCTCTCTGTGTAAGATCGCAATTTCAGCCTGCGCCTATGCCTCCATTGAGAGCACCCAGGCAGAAAGTGTAGGGGAGCTGGCCGATTTCCATCTGTGGGTGATCAGGCGTTGGGCCAGGATAAGGGCCAGGTCTATAAATAGTGCCAATGCTTTGTTTTCTTTGGTTCGGAGTATCAGACCCAGTAGGCACTTTTCCCAGGTATGCAATGTGGAATGGCCCATGCACCGCGCTAAGTGAGCTATAATTCCTAGCCAGTATTGGGAAAGTGACGGGCACGTCCAGAACATGTGCAGGAAATCTGCATCCGTAGTAAGTCATCGGGGTCAGACAGTGTCTGTTCAATGAAAGTATCGATTGGTTTTGTGGGAGTAAGGTAGGCTCTGATTATTATGTAAAATTGTATTAATTTGAAGCAAGCATTGTGGACACCTGGGCAGGGTATCGCAATACTTCCTGCCACTCTTTATCTGTTCATGGGTGAGCCAAATCGGTATCCCAGTGCTGTTTGGTGATAAGTGTAATTGCAGCATGGGTGCGTAAAGTGCTGGCCAGCCATCGCGTCAGGTGCCGCCCCCTCTTCATTACATGTAGGTACTAGATTGTGAGTTGTATGGTTTGTTCTTGTCGAAAGTCTCCCCAGTGTATCCCCAGTGACCGGATGAGAGAATTGTATAGCAAAAATTAACCCGGAGGGAGGTCAGCCTCCTCAACAAGCTCGCAGTGACGGCCTTCACAAACAAAGGGTGGTGGGACGGGTGGAGGTAGCGCGGGAGGGGGAGCGCAGGGGAGTGTCAGGCAAAGGGGGCTCACACGGGGGGTGTTAGTAATAATATATATATTTTTTAAACGTACCTGAGGCCGCCAGCCGCCTCCTGCGTCGCGTCGCAGCTCCTGCCCTCTTCCTGGTCCCAGCAGCCCCTGGAACAGACTCTCATCCAAACTCCGTGCAGCAGAGCAGTGCAGGGATTGGCCTGAGAGAGCTGGAAAGACTCTCTGCGCAGACCAGGGAGTCTGTGGGGTTTCTCCAGCCGGCTGTTCAATCCAGCCGGGCTGGAGAAACCTAAGTGCGCATGTGTGTTTGGATAGCCTGAGATGGCTGGCCAAACACATATGCACACTTATGAAGTGCATATAGCACTCCTCCTCCCCCCTCCCATGCCTCGGACCTGCCCCTCCCTACAGCGCTGGCTCAGAGTCGGCAAATGAAAAATAAAACTATGCTAGAATATTGCTTTATTTTTCATTTGCTGGCTCTGATCCTGGCAGTGGGCGAGGCTCCTCCGCTATTGCGGAGGAGCTGCTGCTGAGATCTTTGTCCAGGTCTCCCACACTACAGAGTCCCATCTCGTGCTAGGGGCCCATCTCCCTAAAGGAAGTCATCACTTCCTCGTGCTAGGGGCCCATCTCCCTAAAGGAAGTCATCACTTCCCCAGTGGCGTGCAGATCAGTGGTAGGGCCGAGACATAAGTTGTTACCCAGTTGGGTGAGGAAGAGACTCCTATGGAAGCATCAACATGTGACCTGGATCAAGAGAGATCGAGGCAGCAGTGCTCTAGAGAGGGGATGAAATGTGTGTAGTTTGCACACTAAATCCCACAGATGTGAGGCAGTCGTGAAGTCCTCCAGTTGGCAACCCGCAAACCAGCGTACCACCCATTGTAATCATAAGGCCAGGTAATAGTGTTCGAAATTTGTACTCCTAATCCACCCTGTTCAGCCGGGAAATATAGTTTGGCGAGGGCTACACTGCATCATATGCCATATAAAATCACCTGTTATATGCTCCAAAGTGCGTAAAAAGGGCTTAGTGACATATAGGGGCAAATTGGCGAAATAATACAGCAGGAATAGCAGCATGACCATCTTTCCATGAGCCACTGATAGTGGCAGAGCCTGCCAGAATGACATTTGCTCCCGCAGGGCGGTCAGCACTCAGACAAGATTACCGTCCATAAGATTTTTTTGAGTGTAATATATTCCAATTCCCAGGTATCGGAATATGATAGGCTGCCAGTCCAATTGGGCACAATTGATCTGGAGCGTAGGGTCCGGCGTAGTAGTAATAAACGAGAATAGGCATGATTTGACCCAATTAACTCCAAGGCCCAATACCTCGGTAAACCTGTTAAGTACTTGTGCTGTGGTGGCCAGGACTGCATGAATGGCTTTAAGGTATAGGAGCATGTCGCCCACATAAAGTGAAAAGGAGTGAAGGCCGTCACTAAGTGGTATACCCCATTGCTGCCTTGTTCTTGGAGAATGTGGGCCAGCGGTTCCATAGCTAGTCAATTGAACAGCGGGGACAGCGGCCAATCCTGGCGAGTGCCTCTCTAGATCATTATCAGTTCGGATATGAGATGACCTGTTTTAACCATGACTGTGGGCTTAGTGTAAAGGAGTTTAATCAGTGGGACAAAGGGGGTCCCCAGGCCATATCTGGAAAGTACATTGAACAAGTAGGGCCACTCTAGAAAGTCAAAGGCCTTTTCTAGGTCAAGCATCAAACACCCCGACCATGGGCATGGAAGCGAAGCATACTCCAACACCTGAAAAAAGCAACACAAGTTCAGGGAGGTATTCCTTGCCGGCACAAAGCAATTCTGGTCTGGAAAGACCAGCTGCGGGACCAGGGGGGCTAGCTACTTATCCAGGATCTTTGCATTTATTTTATAGTCGGTGTTTAGGAGCGCTATATGTCTAGATTCCAAGTCCACTGCATCTCTACTGGGCTTGGGCAACAATATAAGCAGTGCACCATGCAGCTTGGGTGGGAGACAAGCTGCTGCCATGGCTTCATCATATACTGTTTTCAACTTAAGCGCCAGTAATGTGGCATAAACCTTGTAAAATTCTGGTAGTTGCCTGTCAGGTGCTGAGGTCTTGACTGTGGCAAGGGGATGTATGGCTTTCTTGATCTCAAAGATGGTGATGTCTCCGTTTAGTTCCTCCCTCTGCTCTTGCGATACCAGGGGAAGATCCACGTTGGCCAAGAAGGACCAGATCTCCACTGTCGTTGCTGTGGTCACTGATGCATATAGGGAAGTGTAATGGTGTGTGAATGCAGCATGTATGTCCCTTTGTGCGTGCAACAGGTCCCCAATGTCTGCACAGATGGACAGTATGGGTCACCGTGGCTGCTCCTGCTAGATTTGCCATGCCAGCAGTGCTCCTGGTTTATCAGCCTCAGCATGTGTTTTTGCGGTGTGGGTCACATCATTTTGGCAGCTCAGCCTCTCCAGTAGAGCTGCATGCTTACGCCTTGTTCGACCCAGACGCTCCCAGCCGTTGTGGAAGACTGGGCTTGTTTCTCAATTTGGAGCAGCATCTGCTCCACCCGGAAGGTCTCACCGCCAATCTGACGGCCCATGCTCAGGGTGTTGTCCAGGCAGTGACCTCTGATTGCTACCTTGAAGGCGTCCCATTCATTCAGCCGTGTGGTGGCAGTGCCAGTGTTGATATTGAAATATTCTGATATGCTACCATTAAGGGAAGCCCTGAAAAGAAGATCCTCCAGTACTGACACTTGAATCCACCACGTTGGGATTAGGGGAAGGCCATGGCCCCAGCTTAGTCATACATGCAGTGGATTATGGTTGGGGTGTGTCCTGCCAAGATAGTCAATGTGCGTAGCATGTGTGATTATATCTGATGTGCTGACAAACCGATCTATTAGGACATGCAGGTCGTGGTCATTGTGAGTAGAATGAGTAAACTCTTGTGGTAGCATTGCGCAGGTCAATAGAGCATATGAGCATGCACAGCGTAAGCGTGTCTGAGGGTGTATAGTTGTAGCGTGCACTGGAGGTATCACCCTCTGGAAAGGGTGTTGGTGAACAATCTGGGAAGTAGCACCTCTCGCATGAGCGGTGTCCCTCTAGGCACAGCCTTAGGTCCGCCCAAAGCGGATTAAACGAATCATGATCCCAAAGGTTGTGAACAAAACAGGAATGATATAAACGAGTTTTTTCCAACTTTTCTCAAATTTTATTCAATATTTGAATTGTATTCATTCAAGAAACACATGACAGATATGTGAATCAGCATCACGTCTCCGAAATTAGGGAATTCATCTCCCGATGCATTTCGGGCTATTAGAGCCCTTCGTCAGGGGAAAAGATATTTGCCCGGCGTGTGCGCTGCGTGCTCCACGAATAACCTGTTCCAGGTTTGTGGAACAGGGAGTCTCTGGAGTAGCCTTTGATTATTGAGCCCTGCGCTTCTGTCAGCCCCAACCAGTGGGCCGCAAATCCTTGGATGTGTTCTGCCTTGAGGTAGTTCCCGCAGTCCCACAACTGTCCACCCAGTTCCATGCTTCCTTTGGGTCTGTGAAGAAATGCAACTTGACATCTGCCTGGAACCGGAGACGGGGCAGAAACTGGAGTGAATATTGGATATTAAGGTCCCTGAATCTGCGTTTGACCACAAGGAAAGTGTGCTGTTGGTGCTGGACTGCCAGTGTATAATTTGGGAAGATCGTCATTTTCACATTGTCTACCACCAAATTGTCTAGCTTGCGGGCCTTGTGCAGGATGATGTCCCTGTCTTTGTAGTGCATGAGCTGTGCCACTAGTGGCCTGGGTGGAGTGCGAGCCAGGGGGGTGCCTCAGCACCAGCACCCACTGTACTAGTTCGACCGAAAAGAAGGTCAAGAGGACTGAATTAGGGATAAAGCTGCGGATCCATGTCATAAGGTATGGTTCTATGTCCTGCCCCTCTGCATAGTCAGGTAGGCCCATCAGGCAAATGTTGTTTCTATGAGAACAGCCTTCGGCATCCTCCACCCACTCCTCCAAAGTCCATACTCTTTTGCAGTTGAGATTGTGTGGCTTGGTTTCATGACTGAATTGTCACCAGTGATTGCTCCGTAAGGTAGACCCCGTCGGTGAGCCTACCATGGTTGTCTCTCAGCAGTGTGAGATCCATGGCTTCTGCATCTATTTTATTTTCCAGGGATACTCGAGACCGCTCTATAGCTTCTAAAACCATGCTTATTCTCCACCAAGGTAGGTCCAACAGGGTGGTCTGCGGGGTTCAAGGCCTACTGAATACTTGGCGGTGGTTCCAAGGGGTGCAACTGTGTAGGCTGAGTTCCTGGTCTGAGGAGACCCATGACTGGCATAGGATCACCCACTCCATCCAGGGTTTTAAATGGCCAACCTCTTGTGTGGGCCCCCTTGCGAGTGGCAGGCAGTGTTATGGCGCCTCGCAGCATGAGCAGCCCAGTGGTCTAGCCGTTGGAGGGGCAGGTTGCCAGGCAGTTTCGACTGGCCCAGCACAGCACTTCGACGCAACACTCCAGAAGAATTCAGCCAACAGGGTTCTTGCCCCCTAAAGGATGAGCGGCCCCCTCTGCTGTATAATTCCCAGCCATCCACAGTGGGGGGCAGCTGGTCTGAGTTCCGGTGCTCGCAGAGGGCTGAGGCGCACCCCACACACCCCTCCTCTGGGGAACAGTAAGGCAAGAGTCACCCAGCATCCACCGGGGAAAACACATATGCCTTTACCATTCATGCCTTTACAACGAAAATTCGTTGTAAAGGCATGCGTGGTAAAAGCATATGCGTTGTAATGGCATGCGTTGGGATAGCATGCGATGTAATGCCACTTGCGTTGTAAGGGCATGCTATCTAATAGCATGCGTTGTAATGGATTCGTTGTAATGGATGTTTCCCTTTCTACACTATCGGATAGTAGCCCAAACACTTTATCCATGAATGAAGGAGGGAATGAAGCTGAACCTCGGTTGAGTAGCCAACCTTCCTTATCCACCACTCTGCAGCAGCAGCCCTCCTCTAAGGGTCTATTGCCCAACACTGTTACACTGAGAAACAAGGGAGGTGGGCAAAAGGAATGGCTTAATCATAACGTGGTACCTAAACCCCCTTGTGAGATGCAGCTTGGAAACAGAGTCCTGTCTATAGGTAGATGGCAATTAAGTAGGTTCTACATATAGTGGCAGACCAACACCTTTTTTTCTTTTCGATCGCCCGTATTGAGGCACAGCCTTGTACAGACGCACAATCGGTGATTCATGAGACTAAGAAAACTGTGTTCATGATCTAAATTGGCGACCCGCGTTCTTGAGGACAATGGTTCGCTTATCAACAAAGCAATACACTCAAAAAGTGAATTTAGACAGTGTTATAATCTCACCCCAATGTATTGTCTCCTCATGCAAGCCCCATGACTGTATCAAACTAGTATTATCTAATGCAGAACTTGTAGCAGGGTTAGTAGGTCTGGATATGCACTCAGCTCTGGCCAATGGTTCAGGAATCCAGTTCAATTAAGCTGTCCCTTCACATCAGCTATCTCTACTTTTGTACGTTTGACAGAAGTTGTAGGTAGGCTGCATGAGCACAAAGTAGATAAACCTAAGACTACGTCAACATTAAATTGATTGACTGGGGGTCATCGAAGTGATAATAACAATAAAACATCAGTTGTAACAGTGTGTAGGAAAAGCCATTTCCTCTGATGTATCTGTCCCCAATATTAACTCTTCTAACCAAAAGGGTCCTAATCTTGATACAAATTCCACAACAGCACATACTTCTGTGATTACCATGGAGGACGCTTAGTTGCGAGTACTTTCCTGGAACTTGGTTGGTCTGAATTGTAAGATCATTGATCCAGCATGGAGGTATTTTATAGATTCTTCTCATGTATGTATATTTCAGAAGCCTTAGTCTACTGTGCCAATTCACAGGACAGGCTATTTATTATATAATATGGAGGCCTGTTCCTTCAGTCCTGGTCAGCCATCTGGCGGTCTACTTATTTGGGTGAAGATTTTTCTCAGTTGCAAAATTTGTAAGTTAGATATTTTATCAACAGATATTTTCACTGTAAGCATAGTATCAACTAGTGGGCTGACTATGTGTATAATGTTTATAATCGTTTTATCACTAGGAATCTAGAGTCCAAAACTTTATCTGTACTCGAGGATCATATAAAATGTAACTAAGAAAAACATCCAATTGCGGTTGCTGGGTATTTCAATGTCACGCATGAACCCCTAGACTGTGGGTCTGCCTTGACAGAACTGGAGGATGTAAAACTCCAGGTATACAGGCCCTAGACGCTAACCCCATCACAAACTGGTCAGTTTCAGAATTACAGCTGCCTCTTTAACAATCTTCCCATGGCCTGCATCCCTGCAGTGGGAGACCGTCAGACATCAAGAGGGCTTACACTTTCATGCAAGGCAAATATGTTAGTAGGACTGCTTATATTATCGTAAATATTAAATTATGGCCCTAACTCCATGATATGGTAATTATCCAGTGAGATGATAGCCATATTAATGCCCTAGATCTGTCTTCGAAAGATATGCCTTGTAAGACATGGCCATATTAAAAAAACATCTCAAATATTGAGCCAATAGTCAGGATTAACTAAAGGTCCATCGAATGGCCTACCATTGTTAATAAAGTGGGAGTATTGACTGATAATTAATGCATTTTTATCTGTACTGGGTCCCTTTGCTCACTTAGACTTTGCCCTCATACCAACTGTTGATATACATCAAAAATTATTTTTATCCCGACTGATTCTTTTTGCAAAGATTGTAGGCCAGGTTTAATGCCAATACACCCTGGCAGGGGCGGCTCCTCCATTAAGGCAGAGGAGCGTAGCCCCACTAACCAAAGTGCTCCCAAACATGGAAAAATAAAATGGTACTAAACTTCATTTATTGCCATTTTATTTTTCCAAACCCCGTCCTGAGCCGAGTGTCAGGACGGAGGGTGGGGCTTTCTGGTTTCTGCTGCTGCCAGTCAGTCAGCAGCAGAAAGCAGTGATAGGCAGAGCACTTAGCTTTAAACTACGCATGTCTTTTTGGCCGGCCGTCTTGCAACGGCCAGCCAGACATGCGTAGTTTAAACCTCTCTAACCTCTCTTAGAGACCGCATAGGGCTCCAGTGCCCTCAGGAGCGGCAAGAGAGCCCGCTTCCTCCAATCCTGGCACTGCTTTCATGCTGCATGAAAGTAGCGCCAGGATTGGTTACTGCAGCTTCCTGCTCTGCCGCGTTGGAGCCTGCTTGCCTGCCTGGACCCAAGCGAGGATGACATCGTGCCAGGATCGAAAGAAGGTAAGTGTATTTTTTTTTATTATTTGTTAACTTATTTTGTTTCCCTCCCGCCTCTCTGCCCCCCTTACATGCCAGCCATCACTGCACCCTGGCTAAACTGTAAAACTTCTAAAGGCAATTTATTGATTGCAGTTAAATCCCATCTTGGACTAGCAATCATGGTGGCTAGCAGGTATTATAAACATACCCTGACCTTGGACAGACAGAAGTGGGTTGATTCCAACTTTCAGGATCAATTGGTGGCTGCCAGGAACAATAATAATTGATATTGGCATATCGTTGCCCATGATAGCCTGCATAGCCATGATCGAGTAGAGAATCATTTAAAACCGCAGGCTTGGGTTACTCACTTTTCTGCCCTTTATAGTGCACCTCCAATAGTTGTCACTCTTGATTTGCCTTTATCTGAAGGCACTATCACAGTTGGAACTGTGCACGTAGATAAGATTGAATTATCTGTCTCTGACACATCTAAAGCCAGAGAAAGCCTAAGGCAAAGGAAAGCTCCAGGTCCCTTAAAGATCCATGGGGATCTTTACCGCTCAGAGCTTACGGTGTGAGCGCCCTATTAAAATTTACTTTGCAATGCTCTTTTGGCTGGATCAGAGATCCCCCCTCTTGAAGAGGAGCTGAGATCATACTGATCAATGAAAATGGCAGGAAAGATGATCCCGCAAATTATAGACACATTAGCTTGCTAGACATTGTCCAAAAAGTGTTTTGCAAGCAAATACTGACGAGGTTGCAAGACTGGGTGTTAGAAAATCATTTCATCTACCCTATAAGTTGGATTTAGGAATAAAATAAGTACAATAGATTACGTTTTACATTTTTGCAAACAACATTGGAATTATGTCATCTTATAAAAAAAGAATTTGTATGTAGCGTTTGTTGACCTGAGGGCCCCTTTTGATTTGGTCCCCAAGAATAAACTATAGTCCATCCAACAAGCCATAGGGTCCCGAGCAACGTGCAGGAAATATTTATAAGAATCCACACTGACAATTACGCCCAAGTCTTCTGTGATGGGAATAGTGAGATTACAGTCATAGCTAAGGTGTTTAATTCCATGACAAGTAACAACATGCAGCCTTCATGGAACTGTTTGTTGATGTGTGAAATCCAACATTGCAATTAGGGCCCAGTGCATTAGGGTCAGCCGGCTAAATGGCAGAAGCATGTAAGATAATGGTCAGTAGGTTGTGGCCCTTTCTCCATATAGGCTCCCAAATTGTTGAACATTTCCAGCAAAATAAGGGCAAGTGAAACCATCTAGAGTTCAGATGAATTATTAAGAGCTTGATATTCCCAACCTGGCCATAATGGACACCCTGTGGCACCAAATCTTCACATAGACTGGATATGCAACAAGAAGTCTGGCTGCTCTGTCCACTCGTCAGGAGCTCAGCCCAACTTGACATAGTCCTATGAAAGAATGCCACCAATTCATCTAATTCTAGTGCTTTCAAAACTACCTAATACAGCGCTATTTCACATACAAATAATAATGTTTCTTGAGAACCACCATAGCTATGTCAGGCAGAATCATATTATCTGTAGTAAAAAAGGGGTTCTACAAATTTTGGAACATGACTGTAGTAGTCAGATATACTGTGAATCCACGAAGATGCAGTAAGAGGATGTCAAAAGAACCATCGTAAATATTCGACATTGTTTATGAGAGATTGTGCCCATAAAATGGAAAAGCTGTTTACATTTAGGTAGGTTGGCCTGACTTGCTCATGAGCGTCATTTCCCACTGCGCTCAAAACATTTCCACCAGGAAAAGGCTAACACAAACAGGAGATATTCAGTAATCTACTCTGGAAGACACCCAGCCAGACTTCAAAATAAATTAATTGAATAATCCAGTACAAAGCTAGCAGGTATGGTCATAAGACCTGATCAAAAAGGGAAGGGAGTTCAGGTAATTCCAATGGGAGACTGATCCAAGGAGGTGGTCTCATTACTCAAAGCATTTTACATTTTCATAACTTCAATGCAACCTTGAGTCAAAATGAAGGCAATAATAAGGAAGTTTGCCCGAGAATCCTTTCTGGGTATCTCTAGGTTTCTAGGAGGACCCTTAGAGCTAGCAGTCTGTACCCTCAGTGCAGCCTACAAGCAAAAGTATTCTTTTTTTAGGCAACCGTGCAATCACCAGCCAAGTAGCAAACAATAACCCTGCCTGTTTTGTGTAACTGAATGGGTTGGCTATGGAAAATGGTGACCTTGAAAGAGGTTATGCACTCACTGAGAAAACAGTTCAAGAAATATCTAACCTTATGGCAAACCTTTTCCACCGATGCAAAGAGGCAGAGAACCTAAGACAATAAAACCTTAAACTGGCATGAATGGGTCAGGTACTTAGGGTGAAGAGATATATTTGTTTATACACAGAAAAAAGTCAAATACAATCTCCCTTGGCCTGGAAGTGTACGGCTGGAGAAGGAGAAGACATATGTCCAAAGGTTGGAAATTCATAGATTTTTCATTTTGAGGTGCATTTATATATGCAGAGTGAACTATTGTCTGTAAGAAGCAGATTACTGTACAGGAAGCAAGGCATTACATTTCACCAGGTGGTGGTTACAAGAGCGAGGATGGACATTTACAAAAAGATGGAAGAACAGGTTGCATCATAGTAACTGTTAACAATACTTTATTAGGCATTAAAAAATACGTAATGGACATAATATACATTAATTACATTGTAGGTTCCATGAGGGGAAATCATTTAAAGACGGATCCAGAGGGAAGGGTAAAGTCTTGAGGTTTTTTTTAATGTTAGTAGTGATGGTGCAAATCGTAGTTGAGGGGTGGAGTACATAAAGGGAGCAAAGTCCTCAAAGGCTCACGTAAAGGCAGATACATTTAAGCAAATACATTTCAGTGTAAATTGGAATTCTAAAAGGAAGATGTGCGAGAATGGGAACATTAGAGGAAAATTACTTGTCATAATCAAAAAGTCTATGAAAGGGTAATTTCAAGGTAATAGCAAAATGTAATCTTTTCTGTTTAATACATTGTTTTGAAAATCTTTCTATTGCACATTTCACCAAAAGGCATATAACAGAGAAAACAAACACAAAGCTTTTTCCAAAACAGACTGGCTAAGGTTTAGAGAATTCTCGGACCCAGCAACAGCTGCTAGACACCTTTGGGTTATGTTCTGCACAGACTGCATCTTTTACCACTCTGTGAAATTATTTTGCAAACCATTGTAATGTAGTTCTTTAGGTTGTTGAATATAAGTCCAGGAATACAGCTGTAGTGTCCTCATTGACTTGAAATCATCAGATAATCCTATCAGTTTGCTGGATACAATTTCAGATATGTGGATGGTGCCCTAGTGACCAGCTGGTTACTCCACTCACACAAGAACTCCATGCCCACATCACACAAACTCAAGACCTTCTGCAACCAAATGAATTTACAAGGTGAAGCCCTTCCTTTTAAAAACCAGCTTGAGGACAACCATAAAGGTTGTTGGAATTGTCCTGTCTTGATAGCGGCATCTCCTTCTTTGCTTGTGTCCCAGAGCCGTACCTTACACTACTGAAAAACATCCTTCATGCATCAGCCCATCTCATTACAGCCGTTTACATATTTGACAGAATTACCCAAAAGTCAGAGATCCGCATCAGCTTCCCCCTACAAACGCCATCACATCCAACATGGCCTGCCTTATCGACAAGGCTATCAAGGCAAACACCCCACCACACCTTGCTGTAATGATCAAGCCTTCTCCTGCTGTGCACTCAGCTTGGGGGGGGGGGGGGGGCACTGTAATCCAAATGTGACCGGAAAATTCCTTCCCTAGTTCCAGACTGAGATTAAATCTCCTATTTAAGCTACATCTCAACTCTTCATCATAGGCCCTTTTTCCAGTTTCCTTTGAAACACAACATCTCTTTTGGAGTTTGTGCTTTATAAATCTAATACCTACATGAATACATACCGCATTTTATGGTTGCCAGACTTGCCATCTAAGCAACCCTCTAGTTTCCTGTCCCCACACAACATGACACGCAGCAGGACCATTGGTCTTGGAATCTGAGAGGCCTGCTGCATATTAAGGTCATTAGCCCCCTCTGCGACTCCAATTTAGGGTTGCTGGGCTTAGCTATCTGGCACTCCTTTTCTTTTTTACCTTTTATATGAGACGGAATTACACTTCTGTTACCTCAGTGAAAGTTCATTAAGCATTTCTGCATAGGTGTATTCTTACTACGCAGCTGTGTTCAAGGAATATGCAAACTGAAACCAATCTCCTATGGCCCGTTACATGATAGCAATGCATGGTGAAATTCCTTTCTGCAAACTCGAAATGAAACCCAATTAACACAATCATCTGTGCATGCAGGGTCGGCTTTAGGGCAGTGCAACCGGTGCAGTCGCACTGGGCGCTGACCTGTGGAGGGGGCGCTGGCCTCAAGGGGGACACTGTGTTTAGCAATAACTTATGATTGGAGCGATGAGGGGCACTTTTGCCCGGTGGTAGTGAGAGAATCCGAGGAGGCGGTCATGGGGTGTGGGGGTGCCGTAAAATGATTGCCGCGCCGGGCGCCACCAACGCTACACCCGGTCCTGTGTGCATGCACGACAGTAGCTTACATGGTATAATAATTCGACAACAGAATATTCTTTATTCAACTGACAACTCTCCCACGCACACGCACAACCTCTCCTTACACACAAAATTGACTTGGTAACAAATATTTTCTGGTTTTTGTCTATGCTTGTTCATTTTTTGAGGTAGTCATTTATGGTTAAGAGAATTAAAGCATAACTTTCACTGATGTTTACTGAGTTAACTGACTCTCACGGTCTCATTGAAGAAAGGAACATCAAGTCATCAGTACTGTCTCCTTTTTATGTTTCTCCTGCACAGTGCTTCCGCTAGAGCACCCCCATTACTTACCATTACTTTCCATTGGTTAGTTCCAGCGTCACTCTTGTTTCCTTGCTTCTTATTTGTCAGAGCCTCCTCACCTCAGCTTCCTCCTGGGGCTTTGGTGTGTCCCTGCCGTGCAGCATGGACAAAGAAAAGCTTCTTGGCTTATGCAGGTATTCTTTTTATGCTTTTTAACATGCACTCCTCTAGAGTGCATGTCTCTGCAGTCCGTCTCCCTCCCCTCGCCCTCCTCCCGCTGTTACTGCTCCCTCCCTCCCGCCCTCATGCTTCTTTCCCTCTGTCCTCCTCCCACTCTCTGTGGCTTGTTTCACACCAACCCGCCCTCCTCCCTCATGTTGCTTGCCCCCACCAACCTCACACTGTTTTTACACATATTGCACAGCTGCGTGGGTTGCTGTGCAACATGGCTTAAAGGAAATGAAAATTGCTATGACATGGTCAAAGTTGGCCAGGTCATACGCCCTTTTTGTTTTATTAACTTTAAGCCATGCTGCAAAGCAGTTTGCTGCTGTAAATATGTAAAAGAACGTTGACAAAGCCAATAGATCTTGCATAGGCACAACCTATTGGCTTTGCCAGTGCTTGTTATCTCCAGTGGGTGCTCGCTCACTCGCCCTAATTGACAACTGCAGTGTTTGTTTGCTGAGCCATTTTTTGGTCTTGCCTACACAGCGCATGCCCTGTGCTGAAAAACGTATTGTTTACAATTCAGTGGGTTATCACCCCACCCACAGTATATCATTAGTTGTTTTCGTTGACACTGTCATTTTCAGTCTTTCATTTGCTTAGCTTCCATAGGCTTCCCTTCCTTTCTTGTAGTAGCTCCTCCCTGGAGCATGGACCAAGTACATGTGTTTTTCCTTGTCTTTGTTATTCCTCCTCTTTTTGCAACACATTATTTATTTTTTATTCTATAAACATTTTGATATTATTCCTGGATGTGAAATGTGCTTTCCAACTTTTAACACAGGCATACGGCTTCTTATTTATATTGCTTTCGCCCTATCTGCCGTTTCTATTGACGCTTCAGTTACTTTCACCAACAATTGTACTAGTCTACGCCACTTTACTCTGTGCTACTCCACTCTTCGCCTGTGCCCTGTATGCCACTGCACTTCACGCCTCTCTACTCCACTCTAATCTGCGCCATGCCACTCTACTCTGCGCCACTCTACTCTGCGCCACTCTACTCTGCGCCACTCTACTCTGCGCCACTCTACTCTGCGCCACTCTACTCTGCGCCACTCTACTCTGCGCCACTCTACTCTGCGCCACTCTACTCTGCGCCACCCTACTCTGCGCCACCCTACTCTACGCCACCCTACTCTACGCTACTCCACTCCATGCTGCTCTACTCTGCGACACTCTATTCTACGCCACTCAACACCAGTCTACTCTACACCACTCTATGCCATTCCACTCTGCTCTACACGACTCCACTCTACATAACTCTACTCTACGCCACTCTACTCCACGCCCCCAACTCTATGCCACTCTACTTTACGCCACTCTACTCTACACCACTCCATTCCACTCTGTGCCCTTCCATTCCACTCTGTGCTCCTCTATTCCACTCTACGCCACTCTATCCTACTCTATGCCACTCTACACCTCTCTACTGTACGCCAAGCCTCCCCATTCTACTCTATGCCACTCCACACAACTCCACTCCACACAATGTCACTCTGAGGCACGCTATGCCACTCTACTCTTTGCCACTCTACACTGCTCCACTCTATGCTACTCTACTCCACCCCACTCTACTCTATGCTACTCCACTCTAGGCCACTCCACTCCACACAATGCCACTTTACAGCACCCTCCTCTACGCCACTTCACTCTACACCACTCCTCTCTATGCCACTCTGCTCCACACCACTCTACTCCACTCCACCCCATTCTATGCCACTCTAATCAACAACACTCAGCGACACCCTATTCCACTCCAACACCCTACTCTACACCGCTCTATGCCTCTACACTATACTCCACACCACCCCACTCTGTGCTACTCTACTCTAAGCACTCTACACCACTCCACTCTGCGTCACTCCATCCTGTGTCACTCCACTCTGTGTCATTCCACTCTACGCCACTACACTCTATGCTATTCCACAGCACCCCACTCCGCTTTATGCAACTCCACTCCACACATTGCCACTCTATGGCACTCTATTCCACTCCATGCTACGCCACTCTATGCCACCCCACTCTATGCCACTCTATTCTATGCCACTGTACTCTACACCACTATAATGTATGCCTCTCTACTGTGCGCCACTCAACTATATGCCACTCCACTGTGCGCCATTTCACCTCACACTATTCCATTCCACTCCAAGCCACTCTAATTTATGCCACTCCATTCTATGCTACTCCACTCTCCGCCATCCAACTCCCCTCTCTTCTCCGCCACTCTCCTCTACGCCACATTGCTAACTTTTAGTTATGTTCAACAGCAGCCACGCTGCTGTACAACATGGCTAAAAGACAATGGCAAAGCCAATAGCTGTTAGATAGGTGAGACCTATTGGCTTTGCCAATGCTAATTCTCTAAATACAACTTTGTCTCCTTACATGTGGATAGCGGCTATCCTTTCAGGGTAGGAGGCCTAGAACATTTCCACTGAGCTTTCTTTCATTGTTCTTATTTCTGGTGCTGCTGAATTCTTTAGAAACGAGCTCACAGGTGTTGCAGAAGTAGGTCATGTGCACTGAGATCCCTGGGTGTGTTTTTCCCAATGCGGCACCACTCCCTAGAGCGGCGAGTTCACAATGCCGCTTCAGTGATGGTTTACTGAACAAAGCTGAAAAGGACAAAGAAGCTGTGCAGTAAAAGGATTTATGTTTCAGCCCAAACAATCAAGGCTGTGCGTAGGAATGGTGCAGGAGAGGTGGTTTCATAGTAACTGGGGTTGATGGAAATCTGTCTACAGTTGCGCACAGATCACAAGAGGGATTGTAAATAAAACGAGTTTTGTACAGTCTCTCCATTGTAACTCAATCTACTTTATTTGGTGTAAATGACTGAAGGTTGGGAATCTGCCCACGGAGCTGTGCTTGAATATAAGATGGCGCGCAGCAAGCCTGGGAAATAACTCTCGACCTTACCAGTGCTGCCTAATATTCTTTTTTTTTTTTTTTACTTTCTGTTTATTGAAACATATCTCATCAAACCGATGCAGGGTACTGTGTTAAATCAAGAGAAGAAAAGAAAGTCATAATTTATTTATTTATAGTGTTTTATATAGCGCGAACAAGACCCTTTCGGGTATCAGATAACTGTACGATAGCATATAGATAGGTAGTTATGATACGAGCGATAAATAACAGGTCTATATATGGTATTGGTCATGGGATTAATAGTTACAGTGGCAAATCATGGAAAATAACAAAGAATATGAAGACAGTAATACAGTCTCTCGGAGGTAATAGCGTGAACAAAGCCCTTTCGGGTATCTGGACGTTGTACAACAGTATACATATAGGTGGTCATTAGACGAAAGATAGGCGAAGATCCCAGTTGGTATTGGTCATAGAAATAATTGATAGAATGTCAAACATGAAAAATAACAAAGGAAAAGTAAACAGGAGCAAATAGACTCTTGGCGGTGTTGCAGCGGAAAGGAAGAGAAAGGTACCGCATCAATAGGGAAGGAATCTGTTCGATAGTACAAGTTTTACTTCTTTTTTGAAGAAGGATATTGAAGGGTTGGACCTGGTCTCAGGAGAAAGTGTTCCAGATTTTTGGGGGAAATTCTGGTGAAGACTCGCTTGTAGGTTTTCTTTTTGCTGAAATTGTGAAGCTTCAGTAGTGGGGAGCTTGTGTTTCGATCTATTACTGCCAGATAGGGCCAGTTTCTGGGCCAGGTAGGATGGAGTGTTGTGGTGAAGAGCTTTATGAGTCATGCAAGCAATTTTGAGATGGATCCTAGCCTCATAAGTAAGCCAGTTCAGTAATTGGAGGACTGGGGTGATATGATAATTTTTTTCTAGCCTGTGATAAGCCGAGCAGCTGCGTTCATAGTAGCCTTCAGAGGTGCTAATTTTATTTTTGGTAGGCCCAGTATATTATGCTTTCTCCGCAACTTATCTCTAACTTGTAAAGTGCTCCAGCAAAATTGAGCGAGAGTTTGTGAAAAATGCATCCTTGCTGAAGCTATGCTCCACCCCACGAGTTACAGGTGTAGTAGACACAGACAGCCATGCTGATTCTGTAAAATATTGCACTTAAAAGAAGTGGCGGTGTTATATGGGGCCCCGCCAATTAGGGGACATTCTCATCCTACATCTTCTGTACATTTGTGAGAAGAAATTACTAAGTGCTTGGTGCTAACAGTGAAACAGTTACACTTTAGTGGTAGAAATCAAAGGACACGTTTTGACAATAGCCCCTGTCACTTTGCGTTACGACTTTAGTATAGACCGCAGTAAGGATGGAGTGACCACATATTTTTCATAAAGTTGTTTGGAAAGTTTTGATTTACATCACATTTTTTTCCTAAAGTTGTTTGGAAAGTTTTGATTTACATCACATTTTTTTCCTAAAGTTGTTTGGAAAGTTTTGATTTACATCACATTTTTTTCCTAAAGTTGTTTGGAAAGTTTTGATTTACATCACATTTTTTTCCTAAAGTTGTTTGGAAAGTTTTGATTTACATCCTTGTCTCGTGTTAAATGAACCTCCATAAAGAAGTATAGCTATTTGTACTACCCTTAATATGATCGCCTAGTGGTTGCATTCGATAAACTGTGTCTGGATTTCTCGGTGTTTTAAAATTAATAATAAAGGTTTTGTTAAAATGCAGCTTTTGTTTTTCCGTCACTACTAGTTCTCAAGTTTGGCAAGGTAGTGGTCGTTTTCATTACGTTTGGTTTTGGCTAAAACTACCAGTTTGGTTGCTAAACATTAATCAAATGCCACAGTGCTGTTGCGCTTTGTATAGAAAGGCAGTTCTTCATCCCAGGCCTGATCAGCCTCAAACTGGAAAGAAAAGAGGGGTGTTGCTTGGTTACGGTCCATCAGTGTGAAACAATGCTCCTCGTGGCTCACTCTGGGACTGAGCTGCCAGGGGGTTTAACATCTCATTGTGTGGCCATGTTTGTGTTCTGGGTTGGATTTTACTGCATTCCACAATTGCCTTAGATGTAAAAGCTATTCTGCCACATTTTTTCAATTGTGACTTTTTCCTCAGGTATTTATTGCATATGTGACCTAGCAATTTGGGACTACATTTTTGGTGCAGTTCGCGCGACTAAACACTTAATTGTACTGATTTATTTTTGTTTTATAGAATAGGAATACAAAAAATGAATTGCATAGCATTTAAAAAATACAAAATGTATGTTGTCTATTATGTTTCAATAATGCTATTTGAGGGTTCTGGGGACGTTTACGAACCATGGCTCCTTTGTCCACTTGGCTACTTATGTCTCCAGAAATCATCTATGCCAATACAGAACCATGGTCATGCACTTTGTTGAATTAGTCTATGTTAAAGGTAAATGTCATGAATGTTTATGTAAATGCAGTATTTTCCTGCAAGTGTTGTCCTTGTCATAGCAAGTTTGTGCTAAAAGTGCTTTTTGAGGGCATCTTCGTGCAAACGGTTTATTATATGGTGTGGTTGTGCAATCTCACCGTGTAGTAAACTCACAGACCCCTATTGGGTCCAGTCAGAGTAATTTAAAAAACTTTAGCTCAACCCTCGGTAGCTGTGGCTCTGAGCATTCAGGCTTAATCAAATGAACAAGTCTAAAGCATTAAGACCTTCCAAAACAATTGAGTAAGAAGAAAATGCAACACAATAAAAATTCGACACCAATTTATACACATAGGTTGTATTTTCATCTTTAAATGGACACATCAACAAGAAAAATCCACCAGAGGGATCTCGAGATATTAATTTTGAAAGAAACAATAAATCATAGATTTCCACTTGGCGCAATAAATGATTTTAATCTACGTTGACTCGCAATTTGTGGTTAGCCAAAAAGGTCGAGTAAAACAGTTCCCTCACAGTCAAAGCAGCCTCCAGTCTAGTTCCAGGTTCTATGGGCGAACAGCCATAGACTTTAATGGAGTGTCTCTGATGCAAGGGATACAGGATGCTGAAGATGCTCAAGGATGCTAAGGATGGGAAGCCAGTGACTGGGATCTTCCTGGGGCCACCCCTCTGTCCATGAACTCGACTGGGCAACCTTGGCCCGAGGAGTCGATGTCTCTCGAAGTTCAGGTGATGTTCAGCCAAACACCAGTTGCTACTGGTCTCCGGTTACAGAGAAATCAGTGGTTCCCTTTAACTGGCAGTAATTTCCTTTCTGGGTGACCAAACTGCACTTTGACGACTCTCACGGGTCCAGCAGACTCAGGTGCAACTTTTGAGGGTCGGGTCTCTGTCTCCCGGGCTATGCTTTGGCAGTCACTGGCGATCAGGCATTCTTGGCTCACCTTTGCAGGCTTCTTCAGCTTTTGTGGCTCTGGAGCTGTAATGGGAGGCCAGCCAACTGACCCTTGGAGTCACTTCGTCTGTCTGTGGCTCAGGGATGACTTTTCCTCGAGCAAGGCAACACAGGCACTGTCCTCTCTTTACTAGCCCAAGGAGCAGCAGGTGCAGTCCAGTCTTTGGTGTAGCCTCTCTTTTCTGAGTTCAGGGAACAGCAAGGCAGGCATTCTCAGGTAATCTCTCCAGTATAGACTGGAAAGCTTTGGGCAACAAACTGGTAACTTTCTAAAGCTGTCATTTATGTAAAGATTACATTAAATTTGGCTTGAGCATCAAATCAGATTTCGTGCAATGATTCTATTGACACCTCAAAGTATCATATTTAGTAGTCCCGTTCAGATGTCAGCACTGCTGAGTTGTCAGTATGTAACCCTGTATTCGCCAATGGGGGTACTAGCCTTTCCCCAGCAAAAATGACAACTGGGTTTTTACTGCCAGGACAAGTAAAGTTAGAAGACCCACGTCCAACTTTATAATGTAATGCACCTTTGCCTTTAGGACACAGTAGCCTCAGTTGGCCTGCCTTAGGGTTGACTCAAATATTAAAAAGAGAGGGTTGGGCTTTGCCATTACTTTAAATGGCAAAGTCTGGTTAGCAGTTGGGAAAACTGCTCTGCCAGCCAGCAATGGCAGGCTGGGAGTCATGCTTTCCTTTGTCGCACTTGTGGTTGCACAATAAGTGTTGCAGTCCACAAGAGACACCATAACTTACAGGCCCTAGAGATCCCTGGTGCCAGATACTAGGAGACTTATAAGTAAGTTAACTTATGCCAATTGTGGATGAATCAATCAGACATACATGTTTTAATGGTCAAAGCACTGGCAGTAATGCTTCCTTGGCAGGGCTCAGTCCACCTTCAGAGTTGAAAAACCAGCAGCATCAGTACAAAACCTTGGGGGTGATTATGCAGAAAGAAGCATTTCCTTACACAAGAAAAAAAAGCCACAATGTTACATTAACATGCAGAAATTGCACACAGTTAAGCATGTGCTGTTATAACTCCCTGTAGGGAAAATGCTAATGTAACATCCACAGTTAATATATAGCCTTGGAGTTATTAGCCTAACAGTTTTTACATATGTGTGTCTTATTCTACAGAAGTGTCTTCGTAAGCGATATGTTTGTGTCAAATAGCCAAGACATGCTCCTATAGCTGCTTCAAGTGGGTTAATATCTCCAAAGAGCGCAGGAATACACCCCCCAAAATATCAAGTTCTATGGCTATGCCATCCTCTTTAAATACATAATCCTTCATTTTAGCCGTAATGTAATTGATAATCTAATTAGTCCTGTTACTGGCGCTAGAGCCTTTCACTGTGTTCCCTTACCGACAGGGCATCTGTTGGAGATCTGTAAAATTGCATTTTTTCACATATATATAATAACTGTGAGACCATCTTTTGCTGTCACTGTACTACAACCCAGTCTAATTCTAGTGTATTCCAATCTCACCACTGCGTAATATGTTGTGAAAAAATGTGTAGGCTGTAGGTTGAACTTCAGCCTTTTGTCACCAAGTCCTGACAAAAGTGGTAGCTCGTCAGTTTTGTTATCTTTGAAATTATTGGTGAGGTCGTCCGTGATGTCATGGACAATGCTATTTGTGCTATCACGGGTGATGTAATTAGCAGTGCATGAATAGAGGGGAATGTGGTTGCATGTATGTCCTTAACTCAGATATGTTCGTGTTCTTTGGGTTTTGCATCGTAGCCCTAACGTCACTTCAACTGATTTTCTTTTTTTTCTAAGAAATGTTTGTTTGTTTTTTTACAACATATATTTGTTTGCAGCATTAGCAGCCAACCATAATAACCCAGTAATGCTGCCCATTAAGTACTTGAACTCACTGTACCTTCTGGTACAGTTTGAGGCTGTGTCCAGCAGGCATTGTGCAAAGGACTTGGTCTTAGGCCATGCCCTGTGCCCAGTCCCCATGACAGCAATATCACCTGGGCATGGCCTTCAAGTAGCATTGTTTCTTTTCCAGAATTCTCCATTTGAATTTAAACAAGAAATGTTAATTTGAAACCCGCAAGATCCCCTTTTTGATAAATCTGCATTCAAATTTCCAAAATCAAATTTAGATGAGCATATTTTCTCTTAAAAAGTTTGCTGCAGATTCAACACAGTGTCCATACACTCTTGTACAGGCATTATTGGTTTGTATCATTACTAACAGGTATTGGGAGCAGGGGCGTAGCTTGGGGGGAGTGTTTGGGGTGTTGCACCCCCCTAAAAATGTATTCTGTAGTAAGTAGTTGGGTACAAGAGTTTTCAGTCGGGTATGGAGAAGTGTTTGTCAGATATCACCTGGGATTTTTACATGCCAACACTGACAAAAAACATACTTGCTGACTCTAGTTTGAGAAATGTTGTGTTTTAAGTGTCCTCCTCTCTTTTTTCGCTGCCCCTTAAGCCCCCCTCATGTTCTACTTCTCATATAATGTGTTTTAACAAGATATCCCAGCGTGACTGTTGGAAAATATGAAGCTCACACCCCCCACAATCTTATTGACCAAGCTACACCCCTGATTTCTTTTTTTTTTAAACATACTTTATTGAGTTTACAAAGTGCCATGTCATGTGTGGGCGTGGATTTATCCAGTACATAGACAATTCAGGGGAGAATAGGTTAGGGACAAAATATCTATTCGTACAGGAAACATTCAGAATCCAGGCTACTGCCTGTGCAAGACATTAGTATTTTGCATCCTCAAGCTGTTATGGCTTTACAGCAGTAGGCTGTCAGTTAATGTCTAACTGCTACATTAAAGTCATAAAACCACCCATAACAACCCCCCCCCTCCTTTCTGGCTCACCCCAATGAAGTTATTGCGGGTCAGAGGCATGACTCGTCCTCGATCTGTCCCTTAGCTACACCCCTGATTGGGAGCAGAGCATGTCCCTCATCCCTGCCATACATGCAGTGCCTACTGGTAGTAGTGCAGAGTTATAGTTAGCGTTAGATGCAAGGTCAGCAGTATGGGGGAGACGCCAAAAGATTAGCACCATCTCTTAAGAAGTGTGGCAGGGAGTGAAACAAGTTAGCCGGCAAGGCAAAAATTGGACATGGAAGTCTTTTGCCTAATTTAACTTGTTTTGGGAACATGGACATTTCTACCCCTCTGCAGATCACTTAGGCATCCTTGAGGGTGATCACCCAATACCTGAAGCTGTCTTTTGTCGACAACATGGTCACTAGTTGGTTTTGCCATCTCATGTGCCACAAGCTTGTTATATAAACATATAGGTTCAAGTGCTCTCGATGCCACAGTACCTTTTTGCTAATGTGCTTTTTAATTTTCTCAACTCGGTGCAAAGTGTTGGGAAATGGCCGCCACAACAGCAATTTTTCTGTAATGGCCAGCCAATCAGAGCAAAGTGGATTGATAAATTTGCAGCCAGATCTGAGCATCCACAGTAGAAGATGGGAGAAAAGCACTGTAGTCCAATGGTGTTCCTTTCTGCCTTTGTTATTGGATGTGCAAATCCTCCATGGATTCACAAATCAGCAGAGAATCTACAAATTATCGGTCCAGGTTTCTCTAAAATTTTGCCTCTTTATGCATAGACAAAAACTTTTTTTTAAACTATTTTCTTGAAAGCTACCGAACAGATTTAAACCAAACCAAGCAAAGGCATTTCCATTATTAAAGCTATATTTAAATGCCAAGTTTGGTTTAATTCTGTTCAGCCATATGTTCTGTACTTTGAGGATCTTGTGTTGGTGGGAGCAAATATAGGATTTTGATACTATTTATGAAGCCTCCTCACCGACAGAGACACATGACCACGCACTGTAGAATGGATTAATGAAGAAAGCTGGCTCTCTATATAATGCACTAAAAAGAAGTATACTGTGTAGAGAGTCCAGTGGGTCCCCAATGGGCTTACAGAGGCTAAAGTAAATATTACTAACACTCTCTTTTGTGGTAGTGTGGGGGAGCAGTTAGGCTTATCAGAGGGTAGTGCTAAGCATTTGTTGTACTCACAGAGGAAATAAATGAGACACACATTCAAAAAATAAATCCGAGACAAAATTAGAAAAATAACACTTCCTTTTATATATGTTTCAAGTACTGTGCTCGTTAAAAATTCTCACAGGTAAGTAAAACCTTCAAATCTGTGCGCCTTTACGTACAATGCAGTCCTATGGCAGGAAAAGTCAGAGATGTATAAATGTAGGTACAGTCGGGTTCAGGGGTTCACCTTCAGGGTTCGGAGTTGTAGTGAGCCAAGGTCCAAAGTACTACCAACAGTTCTTCAGGAACTCTCCCGGTGTTACCAGGAGCAGGATGTGTGTGAGGTTGTAGCTGGGCCCGCTATAGTGGGCCACCTGGAAATAGGCTGCACAGGGGACTTGGGGCAGAGAGCTCCAAACGGGGGCTTAGGTCGAAAGGGGTCTTGGAGCAAGGGTATACAGCCTGTTCTTCAGTACCGGGCCAGGCAGCTCTGGTGCAGAGTGGTTAGGGCGGCTGGGCTAGTGCGCAAAGATGCTCCTTACGGGTCGAGGCAAACAGCTGGCAGGGGCAAAATGAGGACAGCTGGGCCACTCACAAAGTGGGTGTCAGTGATGATGTCACCCCTCGATGGCTGCTCCATCGTGGTGCAGTGGCAATCCGGACTAGACTCTCACTGTTGGTGTTTGGTGCAGGGGATCCAGTACCCCGGGGGTTGGACCTGCATGGCTACGGTTGGTACTGGTGTCTTTTACACTTGGTGGGGAGACAGATCTGACCTTCCAGTGCACAAGTACCTTCTCCTGGTCATCTGCGGCATCGGTCGAGCAAGGCGGTGGACCGGAGTCTGCTTGTCAGGCCCTGCGGACTGCAGGGGAGTAGCTCCTCTACTCTAAGGGAGACTGTAGGCGATTTTCAAAGTGCTGGCAGTCTACCCACGGCTTTGATAGTTCACCTACTTGCAGGACAAGTCACTCTGTTGCGATTGTTGAGAGAGTTGCGAGCAGGCATCGTTTCGCACCAAAAGTTCTCAGCTCTTCTTCTGTTTTCGCCAGGCACTGACTCTTCTTCATCCTTCTTCTCTTGATCCGTCGAATCTGAGTTCTTGGGTTCAGTGGTGCCACCTAAAACTCAATTTAGGGGCGTTAAGGGGAGTGACAGGTAGTAGCCAATTGGAAAGTGGGGAGAAGAACAATGAGAATCAGGCCATAGAATGGTGGAGTGTTTTGATAAGCAAGGTTGAAGACTGTGTCAACTAAAACGAGTACAGCGTTTTCTCTTGTGATGCGGAATGGGCACATCGACCATTTTTTCATGGAGGAATTTATTGTCTGCAAGAACTGTGTACATTTCCTGCCTGTTGGAGTAATGTGTTAACTAGCTGCATGTTACGTTGTATGTTTTAGTCTGCTTTGAATAGATGGTTGTTTTGAAACAAGATGTAGCAGGGATGTTCAGGGTTAAATTTGAATTTTGGTCAGTCGTGATCGGAGCTATATTAAATTTGTGTGTAGCACAGAAATTATTATTTTTCTTTTTCAGGGAGGCTGGGTTTTGGTAATATTTGATGCACTGAATTATTACAGAGGGCTGGTAAATTGAGGGGAGGGATACTGTTTTAGAGTGACTACTATAATGTGTTTTTTCAAACTTTCATGTTACACTTACCCCTGAAGAAGAGAGTAATTCTCGAAATGCATTGAGTTTATTATTAACAAGGATGAAAGATGTACTGTTATACCAAAAGTACAACGTCAAGGAATTATCTGTTGTGGATCATCGCTGTTGGAAACAGTATACTGTCAATACAATCTTTGAAATGTGAATGTCTTTGAGCTTAGCTTGTTTGAACTGATAAAATGGGACAAGAACGTTAAATGAATAGTTAAAAGAAATGTTGAAAAGCAATGATGACTTGGATTGGATATTGTATTACAAGGGCCTACGGGCCCCTTCAGAGGCTGTGCACCCCGGACTGTTGAACCAAGAGGGTCACAGTTATGCTTGAAAGTGCTACGTTATCTGCCACTGCAGTTAGGGAGTCGCGGCAATCATTCAGCAAAATGGCAGGACCTTTACAAGGATCCAAACTGAGGCAAGAAGGAATGGAGCCATCCAGGGAGTCCGCCATATGGTGTTCTACCTCATAAACTTAGTGCCTGGCAGAGAGGCCCGGCTGGATTTAAAGGATCTACTGAACGCACAGTAAAAAGGAAGACCAAAATGGTCAGGCAATGGTGCTAGAATCTGATGGTATGATTGACAATGCTGGGATTTAGAATAAACAATATCAAGAGGGTGTCCTTTCACGTGGCTGGGAAGACAGAAATGATTCTTTAAGTTAAAAACAGCCAGTAGATCATAACAATGTGCTTCCAGAGATGACGAAGGGAGAGTAAATGAATATTTACCCCCCCACCCCCCACTTAGTGCCTTGAGACCCTCAGGGGTAAGTGGTTGCGCTTTATAAGAACACTGATTGACTGATTGAGTAAATGAATATTCAGATCTCCAAGTAAAATAAACTGTGAATCTGCAATACTTCCCTGGCGTAAGATGGATGCGATGGATTCATATGCCTCGCGCCTGCTGACGGAGGTCTATAGGCCAAAATAACAGTCGAGAGGGTGCTGCCTGAGATTTTGATAGGTAGGGTCTCTAATGCAGAGTCCCAGATTTGCAGCATTTAAAATAGTCTTTGACCACAAATGCCATAATACCTCTCTGCTTATTAGTTTGATGGGCCTCAAACGGGGTATAATTTGGTGGAGTGATATAATTTAGGGCCTCGAAAGAATGATCTGTAAACCGGGTCTAGGAGTTGGCCATTAAGTCTGGTTTTTGGTCAGTGATAAAATCTCTAATAGACTGAGCGTTTTTAACGGCAGAATGGCCATTAATTGAAAAAAGCTTGTAATATAGCTGAGGTCGAGGTCATGGGTGGAGAAGAGGAGTAAAAACTGCTGGATAATCCAAAAAAAGTAATTACTGGTTAATGCAACCAGCGTATCTCTCTCTATTCAATGAGTGGCGTCGATTGAGTGGAGTGACTGCTCAGCTGCTTGCACCAATGGCTGTCAACATGACGGGCTACTGGCCATGATCCAGGCACGGACCTGCCTTGGCGCATCCTCTGTATGGGCGTACTGTGGGCTGCGTTAAGTACCGGCCTGTCCCCAAACAGCCGCAAATTGCCCTGAAAATTTGAGTTGCCACGAAAATGGCTGCTGCAATGGTCAGCTGGAACAAAGGAAAAATGGTGTTGTGACAGTTCGGAAAACTGGATCAATTCACTTTAATTTCAGAAGAGGATTATCACCAAAGCAGTGTGATCTTCCAAGCAATTAGAGGCAAATTCTCCCTCCCCCAACCCCGCGATACTGATAAAAATGTAGTCCAATTTGATACAGGTTAAGAACAGGGTAAACACAAATCATATAGCGGCCAAACGGACTCAAATAAAATGTGTGCAAGATAAAAGTGCATTTCTTTTTGTTTTGAATCTTTCGCAGCTTTATTGATTTTGTTCTTATCTTTTTAATATTAAATCTCTTGCTAAAGGCTTGGATGGAACTGCTCTGAAAATTCATTATTAATTTCACAGGTAGTTTCTGACGTGGTATGTAGTGCACCATTTTTATTATAATCAGCTTCAAATTGCACCGTGGCTGCATTTTGCAATGTATGTAGCCTAGCAAAAGATGACAATTCCTAGAAATATGTTAAAAATTATTAGAACATTGTAATGTTGAGTGCTCCATTGAAGACAATGGGTAGCTTTTGGCTTATAATGGCTGGTATAAGCCCAGAGCATTCCAATGTTTGTCTTTTTGTTTCTCCCTTTTTAATTTAGAACATTCTACCCTCAGTGGGTGGAATGTTTCCAAGAGCCTTATAGCCCTTCTATCTTGGGCTATACCTTTTGTTAAATGCCCTCTTCGACTCGGGTTCAGGGCCTTTAACAACTGGTATAGCCCTCGACAGTGGGCTATTAGGCTATATTATGATTGCTCTTTAATTCTGAGTTGGCCCGTAGGGTTGCCATTTGGATTGTATTTTACCAAAGTCTAGGAGCAATCAAAAAAGGTCAATATTTTTTCCCTTTCAAGCATAAAACTAAAATAGCAAATCCTAGAAGAATATACTTCAAACGTGTTTTAAAGCTTTCTAAACTGTTTCTAAATGACCACGAACCCAAGCAAAGGCAGAGTCACAATGTTAAAAAGGAATTGTTAGAAATGGGGTTTCTGGTTGGCTAAAGTAGGCACCTAAGCCAGGCAGAACCCACCACTCTAGTCAGGATAAGGGAGTTACACAACAAAGATAACCCCTGCTCACCCCCTGGGTAGCTTGGCAGAGCAGTCAGGCTTATCCTAGAGGCAATGTGTAAAGCGTTTGCGCAACACACACACACACACCAATTTCACACTAGGCACACCACAAAGGAGACTCCACACTAAGGTATGAAAAAAAACATAGCTTTTGTATTATTCAGAAAATGCAGTAGCAACCATGAGACACAGATCTTATATATCGTGTTCCAAAAATGCATTAGGTTCCATTAATCACATAGGTAAAAAGAACATGTCCTTTGTATTGTACTTCAAAAAGGGCCTCAGCTGCCACTGATCACATATGGGGAAAAACAGTATAGCTTATTCCCGCAACCCACTCCTGGCTATATGAAATGACGTTGTGGCACCTGTGGGGGCTGCTCTACCCCTCTGTGCCACTCCATCTCACGACTGCCCGTGCCTCGGGCAGCACCCGGCAGCGGGAGGAAGCTCTGAGCGGGCCAGAGGGAAAAGGAAGCACAGGCCCGAGGCTCCTTCGATCCCCGGGGCTGGGAGCAGAGGAATCCTTGTGAGGCAGTGAGTGAGTGACGCAGAGCAGGGAAGCGGGGCAGCTCCTTCCTGAACGGAGGTCGCCCTCGCTACCCGCCGGCTCGAGTTGGCGACCTGCTGGGCGGGACTACGTCGATCGCCCCTTCCCTATGCTGGGAGATTCCCGTTGCTAGGCAACGCCTCGCAGCCGGCTGTGCTGTGGCGCTGCTGTTTCCACGGCAAATGAGCTTTGGCCCCGGACTTGGGCCGGAGGCGGTGATCGGGGCAAATCCTTATGAATGGCCTGTTCCTCTGAGGGAGCGCGTCAAGGCTCCCGGGGGTAACACGGAGGAAGCAAGGCCTGTGGGCGTTGAGATGCAGGAAGGCCCTCAGAGTCCTCCATGAGGTTAACGCCTTCAAGCTCCACAAAGGTAGAGGTGCACAGAGCGCTGTGCAAGTGCACACACAGTGCAGTTTGATGAAAAAAAGGTACCTGGAAACTTTGATGTCCCTGAGTTTCCTACAACAGGAGGCCAGCACGCAAAGGCCCTTAGACTCCCAAGCAGGGGGGACACAGCACATAGCAAATTCCTTGTCCTTTCCTTGGCAGAATCAGCTACTGCAGGCGAACCCCAGACAGCACACAGCAATGGGGCAGTACTCCTCCTCCAGTTTCTCCAGCCCTTCTCCTTTGCAAAGGTTCCTCTTGATTCACGAAGTAGTCTACTTTACTGGGGTTTTAAGTGTGATACTTATACCCAAAAATGCCTTTGTTCTCTTTGTGGCAAGGTCTCTGGACCCAGTCCAAACCAGTTCTGCATTCACTGGTGCAGCATGACCACAGGGGGTGGAGACAGCATTGTGCAAGGGAGACAGGCTCCATTCAGGTGCAAGGTAAATCTCCTCCCACCACTCTATATGCAGCCAGGATGTATTCAGCTCAGGGCTGAGTCATCCAGGAAGAGCCAGGCACACCTCAACCCCCCCAGAGGCTGTCCACAGAGAATGCACATCCTCTGTCCCTGTCACACTGAAACCAGACAGTCAATCCACAAACAGGCAGAGGCACACAGGAGATGGTAGAACAAGAAAATAGCCACTTCCTAAAAGTGGTATTTTCAGACACACAATTTAAAATCCATCTTTACTAAAAGATGGGTTATTAAATTCTGAGTTCAGAGATACTAAACTCCATTTGTCTATCTTATCCCTGTGGGAAGATATGCTTGTAAAATTTTACAAAGCATTCCCCATTCTGTCCTATGGGCAAGATAGCCTTTCAATAGTGAAAAAACGAAATTGGCAGTATTTCACGATCAGGACATGTTACACACATCAGTACATGTCCTACCTTTCACATACATTGCACCCTGCCCGGACGGGGTACCTTGGGCCTACCATAGGGGGGTCCTATATCTAAGAAAAGGGAAGGTTAGGGCCTGGCAAGTGGGTGCACTTGCCAAGTCGACATGGCAGTTAGCAAACTGCGCACAGGCACTGCAGTGGCAGGCCTGAGACATCTTTTCAGGGCTACTCATGTGGGTAGCACAATCAGTGCTGCAGGCCCACTAGTAGCATTTGGTTTACCAGCCCTGGTACACTTCGTGCACTTTACTAGGGACCTACTAGTAAATCAAATATGCCAATCAGGGAGAACCAATCACAATAACAATTTACACAGGGAGCACTTGCACTTTGACACTGATCGGCAGTGGCAAAGTGCCCAAAGCATCTAAGCCAGCCAAAATGAAATCCAGCACAGCATCAAAAACACAGGAGGTAGAGGCAAAAAGTCAGGGGAAACCATGCCAAGGATGCCAGGTCTGACAGGAATCCAGAGAATTTAACACATATTCTCATTTATGAAACTTCTCCTGGATCTTCAGGAATTTCAAACATGGACAGCTGGCTAGCATTTTTCCCTGAGAAAGGTGGCAATCCTAGTTCCCCATTGCTTACCTCATGTATATTGCACCTAGTAATTATCGATAGAGCCGAATGTGGTATTTACCAGGTTCAGTATTACCCCCTTCCTTCTCCTTTTTGAGTTCTGTACCTGGGAATGGGGGATAGCACATGTAAATAGCCCTTATTCCTTGTTCCAAGCTGCGAAACTCTGAATATTGTGTATTGTTTAGAATTTGCACATCAGTGGTAATCCTGATTTGGGCTCAAACTCCTGTTTGCACCCGATAAGGGATACACTGCTCTTTTAATGAGAACCTTAGTAATTGAGAAGCTATATCAGTGTTTTCTAAGTTTAACGTACAAAATAGCAGGGAACGCACAGTATTCAAATTGTGAATAACTTTCGATGTTCTTTCCATAACTGTCCTCTTGACAAAAAAAATCTAAAATTGATGTTTAAAAAGTGGACTCAATAAAGTAGGAGTCAAAGTTCAGAGGACGGACATCTCCTTGGGTCAGAGGGATCAGGTGTTGTATTTATGTTAACTAGAGTTTAATGTGTGTCAGAACTCGAGGTTGCAGTCTGGACTTTGAGCCAAACTCCTCGCCCTCAGTTTCTGGGCTGGCTGTTTCTACTATTTCGTCCGCAGCCTTCACATATTTCATAGAACGAATTGGGTTGTCTTCTTCGCTTGGGATCTACCTGGAGTCTCCACTGGGCCCAGACTGTTTGGAGGTGCACAGGACACCCACAAGTATTTCTTTGAGATTCTTCATCATGATGGTAAGACGATTCCTGTTCGAGTTCCACTTCTTTTCAATTTGTGCCTCTGTTGTGTTTGTACCCCACTGATTCCTAATGACCACTTGAGGACGGAAAAGAGGTGGTCGCGGATTCTGTTTAATTGTGTAATCTCAATGACCTCTTGAGCAGTTGATGTGCAGTTAGGTATGGTAGCTGGAAATATGTTTTTGTTCAGATGGGTTATCTTAAAGGGTTTTTAACTTCTCTACTGTTAAAGATCTGAACTCATCATCCTAAGCAATGCAATTCTTCAATGCACAAATAAAGTGGTGCACACAGGCGGTTTTAGTCTAAGTTCTGCATTGATGCTACTCGTCTCCAGCACATTTTAAGAGCTACAGATAAATCACTGACCACATTTGCAGAGTTCCTTTTGCAGTCTCTCTGGAGCATCACTTCAGTTACTTCAAATCAAGAAAAGGAATTGCTTTTCACCCTATCAAATAATGTCTGAAGTGGCTGTGACAGTGTTTGGAGTCCTAAATCCCAACAAATCCTGTGTCCCATAAACAAACTAGGCCTCACCAGATGATCAATAAGTGTCCCTATTCTTCGCCAATTAGCAGTTATTTAACTATCACAAAGTGCAATATAATTAAATTGAAATGGTTTTACGACTCATCCAAGTTGCCACTGTTTTAGAGAGGAGAGGGCACAGTTGCAAAAAATGCTGATACTTGGATTTGGGATTTGCATAAGGAAAGGGTAAAATATTTGTAATTGCTTTCACTGTGTCATAGCATAGTTGAAAACGCAAATCTGTGTAACAGTTCCAAAAACAACAGAAAACCTCATAGTTAGACTCTACTGAAAGGTCCACACTTTCTCAATATTTTCCATGACCACCTTAAGTGAAAACTCTGCTGTAGCCACTTGTTGACCCCTGACCCTAGAGTGGAACGCAGATGTAGGAGCAGGACATATATACCTATTCCCATAGATAGGACTGCAAGTGGTTCAAACCACAAGGTCTCCCTTCCTGGGGGTGTAAGAACTCAGTGTGCAGCACCACAAGTATGGTGTCCCCGACAGCCAAACCATAGCTCACCACCATCTTGTTTTAACAGCTCAGAAACTGCATCTCTTTTCCCATTAAATGAGCATAGACGCTGATACTGTGAGACAAGTGTCTGTTTTGGGGTGCTTGAGTGGGGAACACATCATCCAGGCACAAACATAATTAAGTCCTTTTCGAAGATATTACGTCTGCCCAGACCTCCTAGAACTGGCCTTTGGTCATCCAGTTCATTTCATCCATCTATTGTACTCACGTATCTTCATCAGTCCTAATGGTTTCTGTATATATATGTGGAGTAGAATAATGGAGACAGGGTGATATCTGACAACCCTGATTTTTCTTCCTGCGATGCCACCCAGTCTACTGTACTTCCTGGACTTGGCTGCTTCCCGTATCAGGATGTCATCCCTGCGTAGGTGCATGATGAGTCTCTTTTCCGTTGGACCTCCAAGTCTCCTAAATCAGGATTTTCAAAAGTCTACATGTGTCTTGTCGCCTTGATAGGGTTGTGCACACAGCCCATTCCTGGATAGGAGAGGTGCTTCTATTGGCCAAATCCTATCAATAGAGTTAGTGGTTCTACAGTGATAATCTAGAATGCTTCCGGCTTGTTTAGGACACTGGTTCTGATTTCTGGGCCACTCTGTCCTTCATAGTACAGAGGAAAAAACAGCCCCAAGAACAAAACTCGCTAGTGGCTCATGATGGGCCTATGTCCTACGACTCTTGGGCTACCTATCAGGAAGACGCCCTTCCTTGGATCACAAGGAGCTTTCCCGCCACGGAGATGCTAAACACAAGCCTCAATGATAAGCTTCCTTATCTGCAGGCTCTTTAACACTGATTCTCTCTCCCAGATGAATGTTCTTGTCCAGGCAGACTTCAGATCCCTCCATACACTTGGGCAATCATTCTCTTGCAACACAAAAAGATGATGAACGTTTTTTGCTCATCTTGCCACCTCGGTTTGGACCTAACCATATGCAAATCAGTCCTGACCCTGCTCCCCATGGGAACAGTCCTACCAGAACTGCCAGGCCAGGTCTTCCCTGGACTGGAAAGAAGCAACCCAAGATCAGTTTTGGGGTATCATCCCTCATCAGCCAGGCTAGCTTGAATCCAATGGCATAGCGAGCACGGGACCCACGGCTGGGCATACCCTTCCCACTTAGGGCGACTATAGCAACTCAAAATGATGATGGACGGAATGGTGAATATTGTCAAACATTCCCTCACAGTCACAGATCTGGGTTAAATCCATTGCTCACCATGCCATCCCAGTTTGGAACCAGCCGTATGTAAATCAGTCTTGATCCTAAAACACAATAAAAGGGGAGCAGGGTCAAGACTGATTTGCGTATGTCTGGGTCCAAACTGGAATGGCATGGTGAGCAAAAAAAATGACGGATTTAGGCCCAGATCTCTGTACCGGGTATGAATGTTTTACAATGTTCAGCATTCCGTCCATCAACGTTTTGTGTTGCTATAGTCGCCCTAAGTGGGAAGGGTATGCCTAACAGGGGTCCTGTGCTCACTATGCCATTTGATTCAAGCTAGCTTGGCTGATGAGGGAGTGATACCCCGAAGCCAGTCCCAGGATGCTTGTTTCCGGTCTATGAAGGACCTGGCCTGGCAGTTTGGGCTGGACTGTTCCCCAGGGGAGCAGGGTCAAGACTGATCTGCACATAGCTGGGTCCATACTGGAATGGCATGGTGAGCAAAAAAAAACAATGTATTTAGGCCCACATCTCTGCACTGAGGGTGAATGTTTGACAATGTTCAGCATTCTGTCCATCATCTTTTTGAGTTTCTTTAGCCGCCCTAAGTGGGAAGGGTATGTCCAGACGTGTGTCACTTGCTTGCTATGCCACTGGATTCAAGCTAGCCTGGCTGATGAGGGGTGATACCCCGAAACCGGTCCCAGGATGCTTGTTTCTGGTCCGAGGATGACCTAGCCTGGCAGTTCCGGTTGAACTGTTAGCCTGGGCACCAGGGTCAAGACTGATTTGCATAAGGCTGGGTCCAAAGTAGAATGGCATGGTGAGCAAAAAAACAAGCAATTTAGACCCATATCTCTGAACTGGGGGTGAATATTTGACAATGTTCAGCATTCCATCCATCATCTTTTTGTGTTACAATCTTTCTCTTGCCCTGTGCATGCTGGAAACCATGTGTTCAGTCAATCCATCGAAATACACTAGGCCAAGTGTAGCATGTTTACACAAAGTGGCAACGTGATCATACACATACGTCTATGTCCCTTTAAGTAATGGATTTCACTTGAATGACCTAGTCACATCATTAAACAGAGCACTCTTCAGCTAGTGGCACCTGCATGTTTTCTGCTCTTTTCTGAAGTAGAGAAGTGAAGGAATGAACTTGGTGTGTGGTGGGATTTTCACCATTCTGGATGTTTACTTTCTGCCGGTTTGCCTTTTTCATTCTGCCCTTTTTTATTTCAAGCCTGATGATGTGGCTTCATTTGTTGCATTTCTCTTTTAAGATGGTGAGTTTATTTGCAGGTGGTGGCAGAAATGTAGAACCCAGAGAAGCTGAGTGATAAGAATAATTGATATGATTATTTAAGATACAACTATTAAGTCCAAGTACGGTTAATGGAGTCACAGTGTCTTGTCAACAAAGTTCAGTGACAAGGTGAAAAAGTTAGAAAATTGGGGAAATTATCCACTTTATTGTATATATACAGATGATCATCTACACACCCGACACTCTTGCAACCCCTTAGAAGGGACCTTCACACAAAATTCACTGCAGAAGTTGTGTGTATACGGATTATCAACAGAAATAGATTGATATTCTGCATTCTCCCAACTTCTATCTGAGCTTTAAATTTGGGGGATATCACAGATAAAGGATTACAGGGGGAAGGTGCTGTGGTGTAGCTTCATGTGTAGCCTGTCTTTTCTTCTGCACAAACTTTGATGTGTACTGTTTACTCAGTGGCGGCTCCTCGGCTAAGGCGGAGGAGCGTCGCCCCACTGCCAGGAGCAGCAAATAAAGGAAAAAATAAAATGATAATAACGGAATGTTATTATAATTTTTATTTTTTCCTTCTGCTGCGGCAGTGCATGAGGGGGTGGGGAGGAGCTGTAGGGGAGGAGTGGTAGACACTCCTGTGCGCAATGACTGTTTGGCCGGCCCTCTCGGGCCGCCCCAAACAGTCATGCGCACTCTCCTGTTCTCCATGCAGGCTGCATTACAGCCTGCATGGAGAACATGCCCACCCCTACAGCCCCTTGCTGAGAGCCATGTGACGGCGCTCAGACCAATCACAACGCTCCATTTGAGCGTTGTGATTGGCTTAGTGGTGGGAGCCTGGCTGCCTGCTTCCTGTTCTGACCTGGAGTCGGACACAGGCGAGCAGGAGAGAAGACGCGGGACACGGCGGTGACAGCAAGGTAAGCTTTATTTTGTAATTATTTTTTTAAATCAGCCCGTGAACCCCCTCTCCCCCGCGTCCGCCCCCACCTGCGAGCCGTGCCGGCTGTCCCTGTGTTTACTGTCAAACTTGTCTTTACTCAAAGTAACCCAAGAATCAATTGCTGATTGTGGGGACTCGAAGCAAGCACCAAGGCGAAGCGGTTTGAATGCGTTCATTCTATGGTTTCTCATTCAATGTCCCATCTTTTTTAGATGTACAGGTAGCCATGCAGCCTTTACAGACCATTGAGATCTTTTAGGACAAATGATTGTCAATGGTAAAGAGATGTTAAATAATCTAGTGGTAGATTGTGACCACGTGAAAACTACCTTTCCCATTAACTGATGATAAACAGTGGCGTAGCTTGAGGGTTTGCCGCCCAGTGATGGCCGGTGCAGATAAGAGCGAGGAGGGGGGAGTCGACAGACAAGGAGGGAAAATCAAATTTAAAAAAAGAAAACCATTTACCTTGCGCTCGCTGAAATTGCTCACTTCACGTGAAGTACCGCCGCCCCCCAAAAAGAACAACCCAGGCAGGACCGCCCCCTAGCTACGCTACTGTAAAGACACAGCTATACTGGGAATTAAAGAATGTTCTCAAATCTTCACACTGCTCTGCCAGTTCACCACCCTCATTGGCAAAGATATAACTGTGCTGCATCCCCTTTGTCACAAATACATAGCTCGGCCAGTCCGTTGATCCATCTGTATCATCAGGTTGGCATGGTCTGCACACAAGGGACTAGAAACAAACAAGAGGGAGGGATTTGCCTGCCAAAAGTCTGAAAACATGAATAGAAATCAGTGATGCAGGCTGGTTGACTATTTAATATTACACAACTTCTAGCAACATAAAAAGGGTAGTATTACTGTAACGCTGGCATATGAGGAACAGAACAGTTCCATATTAGTAGAAGCAAATGAGTGAATTTTTAAAAAAATGGTTCTTTAATAGAGTTAAAATGGTTCTCTAATAAACTAGTTGGCACCATTTTTGTAGAACACAAAAAATAAGAAACTAGTAGATTGTGGCACTGGCGCTACAAGACAAAAGCGGCCGTGTTACATATTGGTCAGTTCATGCTGGTATCAAATCATTGAGCAACATATAGGCGCGGGTTCAGGGTTCAGTTACAAAAACATACATGTTCACACCTTATAGGTGTACTTCACAATCTTAAAGACATATCAAGTATACCAGGGTGCAGCTGTTAAGGTGTTGTCGAACTTGGTGGGGGGCGGGGGGTGGACAGAAGGGCTTTCATACAATCTCCAATTATTGAGATCATATACTTTTCATCCATCCCTGTTCTGCGCATGCGCATAGCCTCCGCATTGGACAAATATCCTCTGATTGGAGGGGATCCCTTCCCACTCATGTGATGCACCTATGCCGCTTCACCAACTGCAGTGTCAAGACACTGAGTTTGGGTCTTTGTTTTGTTACACTTGGGTTTGGGGAGAAGACTCAATAGGCAAGTTACCAGGGCCTTTGATAAATTAAAACCGAAATCTCTTGGTTTTTAGGTGGAACCGATTTGAATTTAGAAAAGTTGTTTGAAAGTGCTTCTGCAGGCAGAACAAATGTGCAGTGCTTCAGAAAGTTGCCTATTTCAAATTTTTAGGAAAACCTGTGTTTTTGGTATTGGAACAAACTCTCATGTCAGCATTTTATTTTGATTTCATAGTTTCTCATGTATATTGAGTTCCAAAAGTGTAAGATAATCTTTTGTTTTTTTTAAAGTGTAATAATTAACGTTCTTTAATCCTGCCCTCTCCTCTGTACAACGTGTGGGAGTAGGAAGAAGTAGCAGGCTTCTCAGCATGCCTTATTTCCTCTGTCCATTCTGGGTTTTCTGAATATTTTACATGCCTTAAACCGTGTGGGAAAGGTGATGGGGACCATTTCTATATTAAGTAACAATTAACTTGAAACTTCAAGAGCCAAATAACTGCATTTTTGAGGGAGATTCCATTCTGCCAGGATGGTTAACTAGCCCTTGGAATATAGCAGGTTTGGTAGGTTGTAAATCTGAATATCATAATCAGAAATATCTCTTTATTAGTATTGTGTCCTAAATATTGTTTGCAAAATTAGTGTCCATTTGGGTGCAGATTTTCTAATATTAACTTCAGTGGGGCAATATATTTGTAATGGATATTAAGATATGCTGTTTATGCAGTAACAGCCTGCAACATTAACATCTGGTGAGGCGCGATGCCCAAAAGACTCATCATAAGTATGTTTCTGGCCACAGGGTCCGGTCGCCGTCTCTTTCTTCTTCTGGTGCTCTCGGACTCGAGGAGGGACTTCCTCCCTCGTGCCACGCAAATCCAACCAATCAGCTCCAGGATTGGTTGGAGCAGGCTAACCCAGCGCTCATTTTGAGGCTGGGGGCCTGCGGCTGCAATCCCTCAGCTGGTTTTTCAGCCCTGAGATTGCAGGCTTCGAAGTGCGCATGACAGATTGGCCAGCAGTCGCGGTCCGTGCAGGTAACAGAGGTGGGGCCGCTTTGGGAGGGATTTTGAGGGACGATGCAGAGGGAAAATTAAATAAATAATTAATTTTCCCTCTGCATCGTCCCTCGAAATCCCCCTCAACGCGGTCCCACCGCCCCACCTCTGTTACCTGCACGGACCGCGGCTGTTGGCCAGCCGTAGACAGCCGGCCAATCTGTCATGCGCACTGGCAGGGGGTTGACGTAATGGTGCAATTGCACTAATCAGCCCCCCCCCGCCCTTGCGCGCTGTAGCAGCACGAGCCTGCCACACATGATAAAATGGTATTTTTTTTACCATTTTATGAATGTGTGTGCCTGCTGCGCTGGCAGCAGGTGCGGCGACGCTCCTCTGCCATAATGGAGGAGCTGCTGCTGTGTTTATGCCCGACTACGAGATTCTGGTACCAAACTTCTGTGTACTCCACTAGTTAGTTAAAGTTAGATTGCTGGAACCACAGATACGCCAATTTCTATTGACTTGCTCCTCTGTGATCTGCTCTTAACATTGGCTTCCATGCGTCGATCAAGCGAGTGAGACCCTTTTACAGCTCCAGGGAATGTTAATCATAGCATCTTTTGGAAACTTCTGACCCTTCCTGATAGTGGTTGGTGGAATATTTTTAAATGTGTTCATTTTCATGTGGGCTTACAGGTTGTGTGAATAGCTGAGCTCAACACTGATAGTGACCTTCTGTCACATAGCTACCATAGGCCCGGGAAGAAACACTGCCATTTTTACATACACACATTTCTTAAGTTGCCTTTCTTTTTGCACAATGACTTTTGACACATATTTGCTAGCGCAACAGTGTAGGATTAGTTTCTCTGAAATCACACTGCTTACAATTCAACGTCGTAAATACACTATCATGACACCTTGAACATTTAGTACAAGGCCTGTACACACATTGTGCAAATGTTGTTGTTTGTTATTCGTCCATGAGGCGACACAGCTATCACAAGAGAGTAAACAATGTCAGCCTGGTTGAAGCTTCGACACGAAAGCATGGATACTGTTATTATAAATATGCACGCATTTTAGTGTTCAAATCAGAGGAGCACTTTGCTGTCATTTCGAGGTCGCTATTGTCGGAGTGTCAGCCCAGCTGATTCCTGTTGACCCTCTGCGAGGAGGGATGTCCAACTTGTGACCAAGACGGGGATCTGCATACACTCCGCTTCAGGTAATGGGTAGTTAGATCATCCAGTAAGGGATTCTTGGCATAACACCCACCCTAGGTACCTAGACTAGAGAGCCCATATGAGGAGTACACTATACACAGCACTTATTTGCCAGCTTATATACACTGTTATTGCACAATGGCGGACTTGTTGATCCTTTTCACTGTTCTTATACTGCTAATCACTTTCATCTGCTTCTGTCTATTAATCATTGCAGCACATGTATTTTATACAAGAATCACAATGGTTCAATAAATATTGAAACGTCCCTTTGTGTATTTCTTGTGTACCTTTCTGAGTATGCACGAGTGACTGAGCAAAGAGGTTCTAGATCCGTTACGACGATTCCTTCGGGAGTCAGGGTTGTCATGTTCTGTGGTTTCCCAAACCATTTGTTACCTTACTAGGTTAAGGGGTACTTATGGTGGTACTGTGAGCTAGCAGGACTAAAGGGCAACATATCATGAGGAGGTGCTTAGAATTAGTCTGGCACCATCCCAACATTTATGTTGTCCAACAAACAGTTCCTACTGAGAAAGTGGAAACCATACGACAATTCACCATAACTGTTTTGCATTCAGAAGTGAGGTGTGGGAGCATTTTCTTGATTTATCTGTAGAGTAAGTGGCAAACTTTATTCTGAACAGCTCTATGCAGGTGGCCTTGAAGCTTGTCCTTCTCTTCACTGGCAGATTGTATAGAGAGCACAGACCCCAGAGATGTATGACCAAAATCTGGGTGCACATTTTGTAACCCTTGATGGCACCCTGGGCTCAATTACGTGATGTGCCATTGACAACACCAAAAGTAATTTGTGGAAAGCTCAAGAAGGGGAAGACACTTCCAATTAGGCAAGATGGGAAAATCTTCTTCAGCCACTCTTGATATTGGAGGCTCCAAGAAGAGCTCCTCATTCATCATAAACCCCAGGTTCCTAAGCATTGGTAAAGAGCCTGGATATGGACTGAGAATTTTAACTTTTTCAGTCAGTTTAGGCTTCACTTGAGGTAGGTAGAAAGGAGCACACCTAGTCCATGGGGAGAGAAATTCAATGCACGTCTGGTGCCGAGCTGCGGCCCTCAGAGGATTGGGTTGGGTGACCCCAAGCCTCCTTGAGAAGTGGCTTTTTTTCTGCTCGTGCCCCCACCAGAGGGGCCTGAAAACTCCATGGCCCTGCCTTTACTTACGAACTTCACAGTACTAGGTATTGGGCAGCATAATGTCCCTGATGAAAATATCACCCCACAATGGGAAAAGACTAACCAAATACAAGTTAGAAGAGTCCCTTAAAACGGTCATTAATATACTGCAGTCGATCAGAATGAGTTTTGAAAGTAGACTTAGGGGTCTCGACGATCGCCATTTGAAAACATAGCACATACTGCCAAAGAAATAATCGCAACTAAAGTGTTGAGCTTCTTCAAGGCTGCTACCTGGGGTACCAAAACTTTATCCCACTTAGAGCAGCTCACAAGCACAAAAGGAATGACGTTAACCAAGGCTGACTTGCTGGACCACTTACGGTATTTTAAGAATGAATTTAGCGAGGAGATCAAGGTATACCTGGCAAGGGGCCTGGCAAACCTAACATCTAACCTAAAGGAGAAGGTTACTGCACTTCAAAACAACATCAATTAGGCCAACAAAAGAGTCTTACATGTGAATTCCAAATTCCAGGAGCTTGAATTGAAAATGAAAACTGAATTTAATAACAAACAACCTTCCCTCCACGCTCTGGCAGACTCAGTCACCCTTAAGTGTCAGGACCTGTGGAATTGCAAAAGAAGACATAAGAGTACCTCTCTGGCAGGAAAGGGCTGAGGAGACAAATGTGGAATCCTTTTAAGGCCCCTTTTCTCAGAGTTTCTGGGAGAAGATCAGACATAGATCCATCTGGACAAAGTTCATATAGTTGGCCAAAAAAGAATAGGAAAGGCAAGGAGTCCAAGAAATGTGCTGAAAAAATCCCACAACTTTCAGGCAAAACTAAAGGTCTTGAGAGCTGTGCTGAACAAAGATCAAAAAATCTACAAGATTATGGGTGTTCCTTATTTCAGAATATTGGCCCCATGACCTTGGCATACCACTACCAATTCAGTGGTATCACAGAAAAACTCAAAGCGGGAAAAGGTGTGTTATTGCTGGCTTTATTCTTTTGACATCGCTTTGAGTAGAAAACAAATGCACCAAACCTCCAGCACATCTACGGCGCACAGGTCGTAGGCATTCAAACAGACTATGAACATGAGCAAATGGCTCGCTTAAGATTAGCTGATAATGAACCAGTAGACAGAAACACAATAAATGGCTCACCCCTCTGCCATAAAAACAACATAACCTGGGGAAACAATCGTAATGTGGACCTTTGTCATCCCAATTTCCCTGATCAACATGTGAGATGGTCCGTATAGATGTGAACTTCTGGAAACGCCGATAAGGGAGATGCTTATGACTCTGAATTTAACAATTAATTTAATTCCCATGTCCTGCTAAAATGCAGCATATAGAGATTCAAAGGCCTGAGTGTAGCTCAAGCGAGAATATTCTAGTTGTGGTCGCCAATATGCTGTGTTTATTAGCCAAGACCCTTAGGGTCTTCAAAAAAGTCCAGAGTAGTTTGTACTCAACCTGTGCACCTACATATGGATACTTTAATTTAGATATGAAAATGAATAATTGTGTTAACTTTCAATAATTATGTTCAAGTTAAGGGGGGTTGAAGCTGGGAGCAATTTTTTTACATAGCTGACTCAGATTCCCACACACTTTCAATTGGCAATGGGCAGTTAGGCACCCAGGAATACATGATACTTACAACCAGAGGAATTCTGACACTCACATTCCACAGCACTCAGTAGACCATGATTAATGTTGTTTCTTTAAACACAAAAGGATTGAACTTCCCTAAAAAAAAGAATGTACTTTGTGCTTTATTTGGGAACAAAGGTTCGAAATAGTTGCAATCCAGGAAACTCATCTTTAGCGACTAAAAAGGGATAGGTTTTGACATAAACAGTATCTCCTTGCCTATTTATTACTCATCAGCCATATTAATCACAGCAATGTAACGCTCTTCATCAATAGATCAGTATCCTTAGCACCTGTGTCCCATAATAAAGACAAAGATGGTAGGCTTATAATGATAAAAGATTCTTGGAAAGCAAAAGCTTCACTTTAGCTAATGTATGTGCCCCAAACACTAGTGAGGCCTATTGCTTGATCACCTTATACATATTACTGGAATTTGCGGAAGGGGATATAATATTGCTGGACAACCTTAATTCAGTATGAAATCCGAGAAAGGTTGGAGATGCACAGCGATGTTCACCACAGGTGCCTGCTCTAAAATATTAAAACACACACTATGAGAACTGGGCCTAAGAGATGCATGTGTAGAACAGCATTAAGACCTACTAGAAAATGTGTTCTTCGCTCACATGCATAGAACTTACTCTTGACTATATTACACAATTGTGAATAGCGCACTGTTTGCCCTCATTAGGACCTCTGAGATTCTCCGGATAGTGACTGGGCAGGCAGGAAATGCGACAGTGGTAGATGGATATTACATCCCACCCTAATGTGAGATGCAGTGCTTAGAGAGGAACTACGCACCCAAATTACAGAATACTTTGAAAACAACAATATAGGGGAGACCTCCAATGGGACTATGAGATGCCTTTAAGGCTGACATACAAGGTGTATGCATTGAACTTATGGTTGATGTGAAAAGACTTAGATATAGTGAAAAAGACTAATTGGAGGAACAATTGTGCAAAACAGAGATAGATTATAGAGGTAAGCCCACTCATCGATTTTTTTTAACAGTTACTGCTATTAGAGGTAAACTTAATGCAATCACTACAAATAAGGACAAAATGTCCCTACTTCACCTTAAGCACATAAACTAAACTCTTGGGAGCAGGGTTGGCTCATACTCCATAAAATAGAGACAGGGTACATATAAAGTCAGCGAGCTGATGGTACGAAAGTGTTGAGGGACGAAGATAAAAACAGACTATTTGATTTCTATTCTCTCTATACACCAACCCACTGTCTGAAGTAGACCAAGAGAATTAGCTGAAGATGTGTCCTAAACCACAGCTAACGCCAGACTAACTGGAGAACCTGCAAGCCCTTATCTCTATATACGAGGCACTGGCATCCATTGAATCTCCACAAATCTCCAGACTCAGATGTGTTTATGGGGGAGGGTTATATAAAGCTTTCTCAGTTGTGTTAGTGCCTCATCTCGAAAAATTGTTCAAAACCTTCTCACAAGACTTATGAATTATGCCATCTATGGTGAAGGCTAGCCTATCATTGACATTAAAACAAGGAAAGGACCCTAAATTATGTTTCTCATATTGACCAGTTGCAGGCCTACATATTGACTTGAAGGGGTCTCCAACCAGTAGCTCGTGAGCTACTGCAGCTCTCCAGCTCCCTCGGAGTATCTCACCTGTGTGCAGCCCAGCTTATTAAATTAGAAAGCTTTTGCTTGGTTGAATTAATATACATATAAACAAATTGAGATTATACGACGCTAATAATATTAGTAGCTCTCAATGTGTTTCATTGAACAAAAGTAGCTCTCAGTACAGAAAAGGTTGGAGACCCCTTAACATGTTAGGCATTATGCAGGAGTCCGGAACTCATTCACTCTGACCAAGCTGGATTCATTAAACAGAGGCAGATCCATGATAACATTCTACACATGCTCCACCTGGTAGAAAAGGCGAAAAGGAAAGCGAGCCCATTGGTGCTTGTAACCCTTGATGCCAAGAAGGCCTTCAATTGGGTGGTTTGGTGCTTTTTTTTGTCAGAATGGTGGCAAGAATGGGCTTTTGCCTGAATTTTAAACCAATTGTCATGGTAGGATAGGAAACGCCTAAATTGAGAGTCTCCATCAATGGGTAACTTATTGGGGTATTAATATTTGTAACTTAGTAGTGTCAGTGGTTCTTCATCAACAGTAGCTCAGGGTAATACCCATTGCTGCATCTGTGGCTGTGCCCTGGGTCTACCCTCTATGACCTAAACTAGTTTAACTGCTAAGTTATGATGACCCCTGTAATGTCAAAAAGCAACTCTAACATTTTTGCAGAAATATTTTACAACACTATCTAGAAACTGTACCTTGAGTAAGATATAGATGGTAGGATGGTTAACATTTACGAAAAGGTACTCTCGGTAATGGATTGCGTACGCCAAATTGTATGAGTATCATAAGCAAGACAGACACACATTCTTTTTAATACTGCTGTGTATTTAGATGTGCGTTAACCATAATTACAGCAATGTGAATTTAACTGGGTGACCCGCAAACTTCTCTATCATCTATGGGTGCAAGAGTCAGCGTTTCAGTTTTTTCTTGAACTCCTGCAGAGAAGGGATTACCCGGCTACCTAACGGTAAAAAGTATCAGCGAAAAGGGGATAGACACCCAACTGATCAGAACTTGGAGGAATCGCATGGCAGAGGGATTGGCACTAACAGATTGAAGTTAGCTGACCATAGATTCTGGGTTGGGGTATATCGGGACTTGATGTTGGGGAGGTAGCTGGGGTCCTGTCTTTGTCAGCTTTAAATACAAGCATCAGTAGCATGCAAATGGCTCTTTTCTAAGCCGAGAGCAAGCATTCTTAGTGATAATATGTAGATGTAGGAATGTGCCTGGCGAGAATTTATCAGGTTCTTGTGCAAAGTTTACAACATTGTCTAGTGGGACAAATGAATACTGGAGTAGATCTATCTATTGCAGTAGTCCAGTTTGCTAAGTTTCAGTCAACTGATGTTCATTTTGGCAGTATTTAATGGGATATGTTGGCAGACTTTGCATATATTCAACATTTGGTAAGATGCTGTTCTAGCTGTATTGGTTTCAAAGATTCCATCTTTATAGGTGGGCTGGAAAGAAAGAGTAGGTGAGCTACAGGGTGTGAAAGATCTGAACACAGTCAGCGGGAGAGGTATAGACCAGAGGGAACAATAGCTCCTCAGTTCTACACAGACAAACTCAAAGCGGGAAAAGGTGCGTTATTGCTGGCTTTATTCTTTTGACATCGCTTTAAGTAGAAAACAAATACACCAAACCTCCAGCACATTTACGGCGCACAGGTCTTAGGCATTCAAACAGACTATGAACAGGAGCAAATGGCTCGCTTAAGATTAGCTGATAATGAACCAGTAGACAGAAACACAATAAATGGCTCACCCCTCTGCCATAAAAACAACATAACCTGGGGAAACAATCGTAATGTGGACCTTTGTCATCCCAATTTCCCTGATCAACATGTGAGATGGTCCGTATAGATGTGAACTTCTGGAAACACCGATAAGGGAGATGCTTATGACTCTGAATTTAACAATTAATTTAAATCCCATGTCCTGCTAAAATGCAGCATATAGAGATTCAAAGGCCTGAGTGTGGCTCAAGGGAGAATATTCTAGTTGTCATCGCCAATATGCTGTGTTTATTAGCCAAGATCCTTAGGGTCTTCAAAAAAGTCCAGAGTAGTTTGTACTCAACCTGTGCACCTACATATGGATACTTTCATTTAGATATGAAAATGAATAACTGTGTTAACTTTCAATAATTATGTTCAAGTTAAGGGGGGGTTGAAGCTGGGGGCAATATTTTACATAGCTGACTCAGATTCAAGCATTCTTAGTGATAATATGTAGAGGTAAGAATGTGCCTGGCAAGATTTTATCAGGTTCTTGTGCAAAGTTTACAACATTGTCTAGTGGGACAAATGAATACTGGAATAGATCTATCTACCGCAGTAGTCCAGTTTGCTAAGTTCCAATCAACTGATGTGCATTTTGGCAGTATTTAATGGGATATGTTGGCAGACTTTGCATATATTCAACATTTGGTAAGATGCTGTTCTAGCTGTATTGGTTTCAAAGATTCCATCTTTATAGGTGGGCTGGAAAGAAAGAGAAAGAGGAGGTGAGCTACAGAGTGTGAAAGATCTGAACACAGTCAGCGGGAGAGGTAGAGACCAGAGGGAGAAATAGCACCTCAGTTCTAGAGGAATTCAATATGAGGGAGTGTAAGGGCAGTCAGTGGCAGTTGGCAGAAAGACAGTTTGACACCCATGGCTGAAAAAAGGGTGGAGAAGTTGGATTTGATAAAAATCTTTAACTGCTGTACGCTTAGAGATGGTACTCCAATTCAAACTAGGCTACGATGTTCTCGAGGGAGGTGGTGTGAAGTGAGAAGAGGAGCGGGCCAAGGACAGAGCCTTGTGGAGCATCCACACAAAGTGAGGTGGATAGAGAGGTTTTATATTTACAAGCGACAAAGAAAGAGCGGTTGAAAAAGTGAAAGGTGAGGGCAGCTGGGATATAGGTAGAAAATATAAGGAGTAACCAGATCTACGTATGCTTTGTAATTTGCAAATTAGTCACAAAATGTTTTGTGACTGCATAAACAGCCTTGTGCAGTGTAGCAAGGGGTTACATTGAGACAGAGATAAAAATTGAATAACAAACTAATAGTTCTTGAAAAATGTGATTACCAAATTATGATTCACCAATATATATACTAAGTATTCTCAAATAATGAATTGTTGCAAAAATACGACCTTACACATGCAAAATAGCACGAGGTTAAAACAAGTGGTCAGATGTTAATCATGTGCCAAAAATTTTAAATGGACATAAAATACACCCAGGCATCCCAGTACAATACCACTCTGCCATGTTGTGTTATGTGATGAATGTGGGTGCATTGTAGGCCTGGGCGAGATTTTAATTATGCCAGCGTAATTGGTGTAATTTTGGTGATTTCGCATGACAAGATTATTGCAAAATTACTGAGATTATGCTATTATGTCACATCACATAATTTCAGGGTGACATTTTAACAGATGTACCGTTCAAGTAATTTTGAATGCTAATGGTATTTTAGGTAGATTTTTTACCTGAGTGCACAGTTCGGGTAATTTTTGAGCATGAAACTACAAATCTAAACACGAATGTAGTGTTTTGAGCTTGAGCGGCAGTTACTTTAAATTGGGCGGTCAACAAACATTTCAGGTAGATTTTTTTTTACCTGAGTGGATTGTTCGGGTAACCTTTGAGTGCAAACCTACAAATCTGAATGGGAGCGGCAGTGCTATGAACATGAGCAACCAGAAATCAACTCGAAATGACATTTTCTAGTTGAATTTGTACTCCAACGGGTACAAATTTGGGGTAATTTTTAGAGTACAAGATGCATTTTGCTTAATTACGAGTAATTTTGCGTAATTATGCTACAGCAAATTCTGCGAGTTTCACACACCCCTAGTGCATAGCATAGCCAAACAATGAGCTGAGAGGGGTATAAATCAATTACCATATCACTAAGCAACGTATCGTCAGTCTGTGTTACATATCCAAGGCCACTTATATGTAACTAGACATTACTGTTGTGTAACACAATTAGGTAAACGCTTTACCGTAAATCATGAAGCACTGTACAAATGCTGCAATAGAATGCAAAACAACCATGTAAGAAATCAATATTTATAAAAATGAGGGCCAATGACTTTTCTGGACTCATCCATCCTAATTACAAATGTTGATTGAACCTATCACTATTCTAAGGATGTGATTGCAGACAGGGACTGATATTTTCAATCAACCACTCCCATATGTAACAGCATTGGAAGAATACATACACGCAGTGTTTTTCATGATATAACTAATATCATTGAACTTCAAAATTACGTTATGCTAATGAAACATTATGTCTGCATATGTGGTTGGGGATGCAACACAGTGAGAATAGCTCTGAAATAAATAGCACTTGCACATTGAGTAAAAGAAACTTAAATAAAAAAAATAACTATATATATCATCTGAGGACCTATCTCTGTGTCCTTGTGTATCAAGGACACATTCAGTGAGAGTTGCTGTCACATTTGCAGGTCGCCTCACAGCTTGACTAAGTGAGCGAGCCTCACTGTTGGATCTCCTCCTTGTAGGAACTTCAGGCTTCCTTTGAGCCAGTGACTGCTGCCCCTGCTACAATTCCAGCAGTTTGATTAAGTTTCCCAGTTTGCCCATTGCAGATGTTAAGACAAAGTATAAACTGTGTTGAAGTGCACGTATTCTCATACCCAAAATGTTTGTAGCATACAACTGTCTCATTGGCATGTCCAATGGTGAATCGGCAAGTGTGTGATTGAATGTTTGTCACCTCAGTAGCCTTCTGGGTCCTTTGCTGGGCTGTCTGAGGTGGCTGTGGATCTGGCACATTCGTGTCCCCACTTTCTTGTCTGTAGGTGTTATTTCAAGGCAGTGCTTAATTTGAGCCGGTGGTTTCCAGTGCTCGGCACCGGCACTTAATTGTCAGCACCTGCTCTAGTGACAGTCCATCATGTGGTGGCGCTGTCTGAGATGTGCACAACAACCGTGTTTATTAAGTTAAAAGGCATTGAAATGAATAATACCACCCTCTCGTGTCATTATTATAGCTTTGTGTGGCCTGAAATAGTGAGAATTGTCACAGTTGTAGGAGTGCGATGGTTAGGTGTTATGTTGGTACTATCATTGGCAGCGCTGGCAGGGGCAATGCGTGGTGCAGGCTGCAGTGGCCTTCTGAGAAGGACCCTGGCACCTAATTTTTTACAAATTAAGCACTGTTTCAAGGCTATTCAGAGGTCTCTTCCTCACATGCGGTGGCTGAGAGGTCTGCATCATCTGTTTAAAAAGAAATGGCTTTACATTGTCATGGTGATATAATGAAGCAAATGATAGTGAATACTATCGAATCCAACTTACTTTATTTTTGATGACCCCGTGAGTAAGTAAGGCCAAATCTGTAACATGGATGGCATATTTAATTGTACATACAGGGCATCACTGTTTGGTCATGAGGTTGTGATTTCCTAGTGCTACGCACAATAAGATTGTTCAGTCCACCAACAATGTTTGTATCGCCCGACCTGTACTATTATGGAAATGATGGGATGGACACCAATCAACGCAACATTAGGGCCAGAAAATAATTGATGAGGTACTACTGCTTGTTCAAGAATGAGTTTATAACTCTGTTGAATTAAACAGTGTTGTGCAACATGTCTTTATATTACAGTTGTAAAAGTCCACATATACATCTTTTTTTTTGCTGTCCAAAAGTATCAGTTACATGTGTACTGGTACAAGGGCCTGTAATATATACTTTATTGGATCTATTTAAGGCAGCAATCCTATGTGTGTATTTTGACATTCATAAAGTCTGTATCTTCTGTATGACAGTGAACTTACCTTTTGATGGACCTGCGTTCGCATCATCTTCTGTACTGTTGGTGGCAGCTGGCTTACATCCTGTATCTGGATTCAAGCTAGCCTGGCTGATGAGGGGTGATACCCCGAAACCGGTCCCAGGATGTTTGTTTCTGGCCAAGGGAGGACGTGGCTTGGCAGTTCGGGCTGGACTGTCCCCGAAAGGAGCAAGTTCAAAGTTGATTTGCATATGGCTGGGTCTAAACTGGGTTCCGCATTCCATCCATCATTTGTGTGTCTTTTACATCCTGCATCTGGCACCAGAATGCAGTCTTCCATCACTATTGTTGGTTTGGGAATCATTCCATCACGTCTTTCTTGTCCACCCACAGTTACCTGAGACAGTTTTGGAAATAGCCTGTCCCTGTTCCTGGTACAAATATCATCCACCTTTTCCACAACTCTTCAAAACTGAGTTGGTTGTTTCCCAGAGCATTTACAAGGTTTTGGATAGTACTCAATTTTTTTATTGCAGAATTTGCCAAAGACCTGATCTTTTTGTGCTGATACTTCTTATATTAGAACATCCAGCTCCTTGTCAGGAAACTTCTTTCTGTGTCTCCTCTGCTCCTCCTGTGTGGGTGATGTGCCATATTTAGGCGTATCTCACACGCCCGGCCTCCCAGAATCACTTTAGAAGTGCTGTCAATCAGGGCTTTCTTTTGACATGGGAATGGTCTCACTTTGCTGATGTCATAAGTGTCCCCCAATGTAGGGGTTCCTTTTTGCACCATTTACCACATTTCAATTTGCAAATCTCTATTTTCTGAAGGCAGATACTAACGGATCACAATTCCATACCCTTTTGCATACGTACATACAATTTAGTAATTCCCAATTTGTGAGTCACAAAATTGAATGTTCGTACATCTGGTCCGTAATGCTAAGGAAAAATAGATAGGGAATATTGAAACAGCTGAACAGCCAGGGAAAGAGGCAGTGAGAGGGAAGTCTGCATCTTATGGTAGATCTAATGGGAGAGGGGCAGGTTATAGAGCTGTTACTGCTCTATGTGGAAATTCCTACTATACCTAAAGAGAAAACATAAGGAGAGCAATAATTCCAACCTTTATTTTATCTGATTCCAATTTTTATAGGATACCCTGGGCCTCATCACGAGTAGTCCGGTATTTGGTGTGGTGATACCTCTGAGATGGAGTCTCCATTTCCATGCGGTCTACCGGCACCATAAAACAGGCATTACAAATTTCTGACTCAGGAATAGGGGATACCGGTCATTTTCCACATGTAATTTCCAATTCTAAGCCAAATACAGGGCCCTTTACCAACTACCTCTCTGATTCAAACTTGTCATCTCACCCTGGTTTGTTTCAAGCCCCCTCCCTCTTTCTACAGCCTCATCTAAAAACTCTCAGACGAATCGACCCTCCTTTATTTATTTTAGTTTCTGTACACATCAGCCTACAAGGTGACCTTTCCTCTGTAGATCTCAAGGTCATGACCAGTTCAACCAGCCACCCTGCCTGTCCAGAGACGGGGATATCAACTCTCTGTGATCTTCTCATCTAACTTCAACTGCCTCCTCCTCCAAAAGAATCTTATTCTGTTGATGTGTCCAACACTAACATTGTGTTACATTGTGCCCACCTCATTGCCACCTGCTTCTTTTAGAAATCACGCTGTCACTCCCTGAAGTGTTGCTTTGCAATTCCCCCGGCGGACACCGTAGACTGTTCATGGTAGAGGGGAACACTCCTGACTCATTTCCTAGCAGGGACTCTTCTGCCCGATATTATAGTCAGCTGTTCTCCCCTACCCCTCCTTCAGATGCAATGTGCACCCTGTGCTTAATTTGAGCCCTGGTTTCCGGTGCTCGGCACCGGCACTTAATTGTCAACACCAGCACTTATCACAGCTGCACATGGTGGCGCTGTTTCTGCAGTGAAAAGTTGAGCAGAACAGCAATTGTTTATTAATTCAATAGACATTAAAACAACTAACACCAGCCGCCCAAGCCATTCTTATACCTTTTGGGGCCTTAGACAGTCTGAAATGTGATAGGTGTAGCAGTGTGATGGTTAGTAGTTGTGTAGGTACTGTCATTGGCAGCGCTGGCAGTGGGTGGTGCAAGCTGTGGTGGCCTCCTGACGAGGGCCATGGCATTTTTTTTTTACAAATTAAGCTCTGATCATTTCCTGTGTCTTTGAGCCTCCTCTTTCCTTTGCCTTCAGCAGACCCTTCTTCTAGCTCCTATTATTGCTGTTTCTGAACTCCCTTACTTTTCTGAATCATGCTCCCGTGCCGTTTCCCCCATCTTGCCCTTCTCCTACAAATTCCCATGGAGCCCGCTTACGTCACTCATGTCCCTCCTGCCAGGTGGCTAGTAGCCGGCACCCACTCAGAAGTCGCTCAGGTCACTGGGCACTTCCACACTTCAGTGCTTCTGGGCAGTGGTGCATGTAAATGGTGAGCAAATCATTAAATTCTTCAACCTTAATATGGGACAGTGTTGCTGCAATCACTACCTCCTTCCATTGAGGCGGGGGGGGGATTGCGGGGGGTGCTGCAGCACCCTCACAATTTGTTTTTGCAGGAGGTCAGAAGGAGAATGAGCCATAAAGAGATCTTTAAATGTTTGCATTTATCTTTTCACATTTGCTGTGAGTTTAAAGGCAGAGGTCCGATGTAAAACAATGTCTTCTGACAAATTGCTGCTTATTTCACACAGAGATCAGAGTTTATTTTTAATTTTGCTGCTTACAAAATAAGGGGATTTTGGACTGTAACAAATCACATTCTTGCTGGAGTACAGTGTGAAAGGAAAGGCTGTAGGATAGCAAATGCTTTCTAAGACACCTCAAAATACTAATAAATGTACTTTACAACTATTTGAAAATATATTAGCATCAAAAAAAGTACAAATGCCATTGTTTTTTTGTAGTTCTTTTTTTTTTATTTGAGCAGATCCAGATATTACAATCGAGAATCAGAATTCATGTGAATATACAATAGGGAAAATATATAGATAAATAACAAACATTATAAGTAATACTTTCAATAAAAATGAGGCAGCTTTAGACATAAAAAAGAACCCCGAGATGCATTCTTAAGATTCCCTAGCAATATGCGTGCAAGTTAATTTCGAAAAATATTCATTGCATTTCTAGTAAAAAGTTTTTTTGTAATTCTGAAGTGAAATGTAAACAAAGATCAAAAAGAAAGAAATTTTACTTGTGTGATGCGCAAAGGAGAATATGCTCAGATATCCGATTTCCACATGTTACAGTTTCCGTGCCATATAGTGACGTAACATTGACAGCAGCACCCCCAGTCTGAAAATTCTTCCAGCGCCACTGCATTAAGGTGCCAGAGATAAGACAGGAGGAGGCCAAGTCACAAACATGTGCCCACACCACTTTGAAGTGCACACACTTGTGTGACAATCAGAGAATTATCATAGAAAACGTGGCCTGTCACTCTGTGCTTTGTGCTCCCACCCAAGGGGGCACAAGGGGGGAAGAAGCGGTGTTTCATCCCTCATGGCCCCATTTCAAACCAAAGTGAAATATAACAAAATGCAATACTGTGAGAAGCTGGCCTGGTATATGATGTCCACTAAGGTAAGTGGGCACCTTGCACCAGTCCAGACAACCCTTATGGTGTTTTAAGAGGTCTTAGACAACCTTGGAAGCTCTCTAAGTGGTAGCTGTGGAGAGCAGCCTTCAGGCTTAGTCCTGAAGGAGTGTAAAGCAGCTTGTTTTAGCAGAATGCAATCTTATAGAATAAACCAAATGAAAAAGAACCACACAAAGTATTTATAAAAATATGTATTTATTATATAGCACTATCTAGTACGTTACAGTATCTCCTACACGGAGATAGACACAAAGCACACAATACTTCAGCAAAGAAATCACAGTAAATAGCACTAATACACAGTGGGCCCCAGGGGGGGACCAAACCATATACTAAGAAAGTGCTATAAGAACCATGACTCGAGTCAGGACAATATCGAGAGGATGTAGGATCGCAGGGACCCCAAGGAACCACCCAAAGTGAGTAGATAGGGACTCCATGGAGAGCACGTGCAGTGTGGGAACACGACTGAGGGCTCCGTACAACTCTACGTGTAGGTCGCGGTTGGAGTTTTAAAGATTAAGGACCCTTCCCAGTGGACCCTGAAGAAACCCAGTGGAAGACAGAAGGTTGGAGAGCCACCCCACCCGTGGATACCGTGGTACCCAAGCTACCTATCCCAAGGAAGCCGGGTGCATAGGTATGAAGTGGCATCGGAAACCGCTGTCGAACCCAATGGAGGACTTCAGGAAAGTGCCGCTGCTGGAAGAGGAGAAAGTGTCCGTAGGAATCCAAACGTGGATTCTTGAAGAAGGGTACCTGAAAGCAGAGGGGACAGAGTCTATGTCACTCAGGAGTGACCAGTAGACTTGGTAGACGAATGCCCCCCGATGTCGGGTGCTTCAGGGATGATGTCAATGATCTTGACTCTGCAGCTGTGGGGACCAGGCGACGCTGACGATGACCAGGAGCCGAATACGAGCTGGCCAACGAAGGATGTCGAGTGCTGAGGGGTCGGTGTTCGGCGGGAGCACCAACAAGCCTTGGCAAATGAAATCCAAGCAGGAAGTCAAGAAAGTACAACAGTGGGACCAGCAAGGTCCAGGGGACTCACCACAAGCATGGGAGTCAGGGCAGGCCCCGAGCAATCAGGAGAGTCCAAAGAAAACAAAGGTTACCCTCAAGTTGACTCACAGGCCGAAGGCACTGGAGTCGGGAGAGGATCTCAAGCAGCTCACCAAAAGATGCAGGCCACGATGCACATGATGCAGTGTGACCAAAGATTCTGGTCACTGGAGGTGCTTGAGTTTGGGGCTACTTGGAGCCCGAAGATCTTCTTGCAAAGATGACAACAAGCCTTTGCAACTGCAAAGGGGACGCGGTACCCAGAGGTTTGGTTATTGCAACCCCCACGAGGACTACTGGCCTCAAACTTGGTGAGAGGGTAGAGCAGGCTTCTGGAGCTATGGAAAACTACCAACTGGATTGTAGAGCCCATGGAGTCAGGAGGAGCTCAGGATCTGCAGACCGGTTCACTTAGCTGCGGTGCCTGCGAATGCAGGGGAGTGACTCCTTCACTCCAAGGGAGATTACTTTGGTTGTCCTTGATGCTTCACAGGTCTGGGAAGGTTCCAGTATGATGCACAGGCACAGACGATGCAGCAGACTGGAAGGGAGACGAAGTCAAGCCCAAACGAAGTCCAGCGAAGTACAGAGTGCCCACCCGGTAGAAGTGCAATGGTGTCTGGTATGAATCTTATCTCACGACGAATCTAGGGACCTACACCCAGGTAAGCCCTTAAGTACCCTAGGGAAAGGGTTGGGAAGATTCAGGGGACCCTCCCAGGGGAGGGAGGTTACTCCCATGTCCTTTGTCCAGTTTCGCACCAGGGCGGGAGCCAACGGCTCCCAGGACTGGTTTGAACTGGACTATGCACAGAGACACCAAATGTGCCCCTCATGCAGACTTTCTGGCGCTGGCAAGCGCACTCACCCAGCCCTAATACACTAAATCCTGTCTGGGAGGTGGCCACACCTCCCTGTGACAGGATGCCTATTGTTCCACCTTCCTCTGCTCGAGCTTGGTTCAGGCAGCAGGAGGGCAGAAATGTGTCTCTGGTCGGCAGCAACCATTTTGTGCTGTCCAGGTCAAGAAGGCTAGTACCAGGAACACTGAGAGCCTAACAGAGGGCTCTTCCAGTGCTTGGAATCATACCCCCACACCGTTTACGAGATGGTCATCGAGTAATTAAGCGGTGCCCATCTTTATAGTATATGGTTGCTTCACTGACAACCCGGGAGAATAGACTCCGTAGGCTGCAGGGGTGTCCTGCTCATGCAGGGGCACTCTCTCACTTAGAACCAATACCCTGCCCTCAGGATTGTAAAGGCCTGCCATAGGGGTGGCTTATAGGTTTTAAGTGCAGTGACCCTTAGATATAGCAAACCTATATCTTTAGTAAGTGGGGCATGCACCAACTTACACAGGCTGCAATGGCAGGCCTGTAGTTCCATTTTGCATGGTCTCTCATGGGTGGCATAATGCATGCTTCAGCCCATGGACCTCTGGGGTACCTATGCCCTGGGTACATGGGTACCATATACTAGGGACTGACAAGGGTACCCCAGTATCCAATCTGGGACGTATCTAAGTACTGAACTTATCAATTTAGGGAGAAAGAAGATAGACTGGGGTCCTGTGTAGCAGGATACCAGTCAGACTAGTCAAAAACAGCATCACATCAAGCAAAAAGTGGGGGTAACCATAAGAAGCAGATCCTATTTTCCTACAAATACATTTTGAAACAGCCCACAAAGTGGATGGAGGGTCATAAACAAAAATAATATTAGAATTCTTGTGACAAAGAGAGTGTGTGTTTTTGCATATTGCACTTGCTACCGTTATTCGTCATTTTGTAGCACTGTGAAAAATGTTACAATTGCCACCTCATTGACATTATTAATCACTGAAAGATGAAGCATGATTGCAGTAGGGCCTGGGTTTGAACCTGTGACCTGCAGATTGTGCACATATCTCAGCAGTGACCCTTCCACTTACTTCTCTAAGGCTAGTATTTCTATTTTATTTTATAAGAGTCATTGCTAAGTGTGTGCCTCTACTCGGGGGTCTACGGAGTACTGTATGAAGCTAAAAGAGATATTACTTGAACAGAAAGATTTTAGGCCATCCAGAATGTTGGGAGGGACACGTTTCCAAAGTTTAGGTAGCAACAAGCATTGGCAAAGCTAACGGATTTGACTTTCCTGTGGTGCATACACAGATCTGGCAACACTACAGGCACTGCATACTGGAACATACACACTCAGTAAAGTACACATGAAAATTCATACATTTACATACACACACACACACAAACACACTTGCACACATATAATGTAGACATGAACACATATAGACAACACACAGTATCCACCAGTCTAATTATAAAAATGCAAGGCACCTGGAGAATCAGATCACAAAGAGGGTAATCTCCGTGTAATTACACAGTTGAATGAAGTTTAGGTCAATGTGTAAAGCATTGGCAGTAAAAACAAGCTTTGGGCAGCACCACAGGATTGAGGAATAAAAGCATGGTGCAGGCACAGAAGGCTCATAGAGAGGCAGGTTATACAGGCCACAAACAGTCTCTGCTTATTTGTGCATACATTGGCACATTAAAACCAAACCTAATGGCTTTTCCAATGCTTGTTTATGGGGCTTGTTGCTGAAGATGTGGAAACCTCATGAGGATCTCTCCACTCGGGCCTGAGAGACAGAGCTCCTGCTAAAGTACAGAGACCTTTGACAGACTAAGGCAGTGAGGAATATATGTGTCGTTTGGTCGCCTTTCCTACTTTCCATCACTGAAGTGGGCTGTTGCATATATAGTACGGAAAAGGTCCAAGCATTCATAACCCAAGGACATCCCTATCCTCTTACATAAAACCATGTACAAAGATGGCCTCCTCCAAGAGTTTCTGTCCGTTTTCCGGTGAATCCTCCCGGTACTCACATGCTCATTGGCCACCAGCAAAGCACACTTGGAGCCCTTCTGCTAAATCCCACAACAGTTTTACCCACGGACACAATTTAAAATTGAATTGCAGAATTTTACAGAGAAACAACAATGGCCGAATAGCTTGAGATCTAGTCCACAACGTTTTAATAAAGAGCCCTTTGTTTGATAACAGAGTCCACATTTCTGTCTTGCTGCTAAAACAAGAGCAATGTAATCATATAATTTCTACTGTGCTTCAGATATAAGGCAGGATTAATGTTAAAGTGGTGGTCAAAGTGTGTAAAATGAGTAAGTCATAGAAAAGAGGACAGAAAGGCAGCTTACCATACTGAAACCAACACAACCAACATAACAATAAAATCAATGCTTACTATGCGCTTGGTTTCTATGGAAGCATACCGTAATTCTTGACAAGTCCTATTTTTCAATAAAGTTAATGTTTTTGTATATTTAATGGAGCGATTGTGTTACGCAAAAAATTCATAACACCTGCCATATATTTTAGTGCATTTACATACTTCTTCAGATCATACTTCAAGTAAGTGTTAGTTCATCATGTAGAATTCTGTTGTTTTTAATGAGAGAATCTCTGTTTTCAAGGTGGCTTCTACATTCAAGCAAATAGTTCCTACTAGCTAATTCTGCTCCTGAGAACAATGCACCTCATGCATTGCACTGGAATTGCTTCCTAGAAAGCAGACGAATACACCTAATAGCATGGAGGTGAGAAGGAAATCTTTGATAAGCTGCTCAAGGTCCTCTTACAACACATGTGCCTTGAGTCCTCTTGAGGGTCTTCTTTGGCTTAAGTGGTCTCCCCAGCTTGCTCGGGGCCTGCTCTGACTCTCCTGCATTTGGTGAGTCCCTTGGAACATGCTGGTCCCAACGTTGCACCTTTTATGTTTACCATGTCTGTTGCTGCTGCCAAGGCTTGTTGGTGCTCCCGCCGGACACCGACCCCCTGGTTCTTGACTCCCGACGTGGGACAGCTCGTGAACATCTCCTGGTCTTCCACAGCATCGCTTGGTCCTCACAGCTGCAGCGACAAGATCACCGTCATCACTTCTGCATCTTCCGTCATCGGTCTTCCGTGCCTCCTGGTCACCACCGAGTGGCATAGACTCTGTCCCCTCTGCTTGCAGGTTCCTCTCTTGAAGAACCCATCCTTGGATTCCACCAGACTCTTTCACCTTCTTCGCCAGCTGCATCTTTCCTGAAGTCCTCCATTGTGGTCTACAGCAGTTTCCTACATCACTTTGGACCTATGCACCCGGCTTCCCCAGTGTAGGTATCCTCGTTCCTGGGGTATCAACGTGTGGGGTGACTCTCCAACCTTCTATCTTCCACTGGATTTCTTCAGGGTTCACATGGAAGGGTCTATCTTCTTCGAAACTGCAACCACGACTTTCCCGTTGACTTCTACTTAGTACGTGGCTGTGTTTCCAATCTACACACAGCCTACGTGGGGTGCCTGGGTACTTACCTTAGGTGGATCCTTGTGTCCACAACAACTCTTCTGAGTCTTCTGGTCCAAGTCCTGACTGCGGTCGCAGTTCACATTCCACTTTTTTAGTATATGGTTTGGTCTCCCCCTAAAGACCACTATGTATTTGTGCTTGCCTGTTTACATTTGAAATATTGGGTGTATTGTGTTGATATCTCTGGGTAGGTGATAGGAGATATACAAATGTGTTAATGAGTGTGTATAATAAATATACTTATTTTCATAACTACACTGTGTGGTTCTTTTTAGTTTAACCTACACTATATGATTAGTTCTAAAACACGCTGCTTAACACTCCTTCTGGACTAAGCCTGAAGGCTGCTCTCCACAGCTACACTTAGAGAACTTTTTATGGTTGTCTAAGACCACTAAAATCACCATAAGGGTTGTCTGGATTAGTGCAAGGTGCTTCACTTAAATAAGTGTGCACCATATACTAAGCAAGCCTCCTACAAGCCCTAACTGACACTTATTTATCATCATCAGATTTTGACCCAGAGAAAGAGAGAGAGAACAACACAAAACATTGAAAAAGGAGGAAGGGAAAGGCGGAAAAAGAGTAACAAAGAAAGAAAGCAATGATGAAAAAGAACCTAAAAGAGTGAGAAAAGGGACAAGGAGAGTCTGGTGGTGGATGAAAAAGGCAAGGTGGAATCAAGATTATGCAGTCTTGGTATTTGGCACACCCATCATTCGATAGCGCTGGCTGCGAGCTTCTGAAGAGAACGTTGGGCACCAGCACTTATTTATTTTGATTTTTTTACAAAGTAAGCACTGCCTCTACCTATACCCTAGTAGCTCTAGTCTTACCAATACAGCGGTACCTCTACCCCTGGCTATACCCTTGTACCTCGACTTACACACTAGTACCCGTTTCCCTACCTATATCCTAGTAACTCTAACCCTGCCTAAACCCTTTTACCTCTCCCCAGTAAATACACTAGTATCCCGTCCTCTCTTGATACCCTAGTACCTCTGCCTTTACCATAGTGCCTCTAACCTGCTGTACGCTTGTGTATCTCTCCCCTCTCCTCTCTCCATTACTCCTGCCCAGTGCTTAATCTGAGACAGTGGGTGCCACCGGCACTCATTTTTGGGGACCGGCACTTATTTTTCTGCATCAGACATTTACTGAGAGCTAAAGAGGAAAAAACAAAAAGCAGAAAGACGGAAGAAGAGAAAGATGGAAACACCGGTCCTAAATGGAGAAAGCATGACCCTGCGAGAGTGAAATAAAGGGGCAGGGGTAGTGGATTAGATAGGCTTGAGGTGGATGCAAGACTATGTAGCCTTGGAACTCGGTGCGCTGACATTAAATTGGATGGGCCGTGGGCTTCTGAGTAGAGCTTCTGGCCCCGGCACGCATTCATTCACAAATTAAGCACTGCGCCTGCTTCTTTTTCAACTTACCTCTTCCTGTGCCATTTTTGTGTCCCCTTTTTCTGATATATGATGTTTAATTTCCTCGAATTTTTTTAGGGGAAGGGCTTCCCTGATTTTAGATAGCTTTCAAATGAGGTTTCCCCAGCCTGGAGTCATCAATCATGTTCTGCGTTTTGTTTTTTCTCAAGAATGAGATGAAAACATTGTAAGCATCTATGGGGTGACGATGCCAACCCTTCCTGTAACACGGACTCTGGCATAAAGTTAGTAATACCGGTTATAGATTGAGACCTTGATGGCTTGATACAGTCATACATAGGCATGCAGAGCAAAGTCTAGGCAGGTGTGGCAGAAGCACATGTAAGTACTTGATGAAATGACAAATTTACGTTTGTGCACCAAATCTGTATTTATTCAAAATGAAAAGCTGGCAGTTCACAACAAATCTGTTTTATGGATGAAATGTTTTGTTTTGGGGATTACCCCCTCCTCACCGAACCTTTGGCTTTCAGGCAAATGTATGTGAAAATTATGTCGTAAACGCACATTTTGGTCTGATTTTGTTCGGAGACTATTCACTAGCTGACACTGTATGGAATCAATAGTTGCTACAAGATGCAGGGGAAACACTCGGGTAGTTGGGTCTTTTAGCTTTACTTTTGTGTGTATACCCCAATACCGATGTGTACACTTGCGATAATACACACATGCCCATTATATGAAATATTTTTTTATTTACCAAGCCTGTTTCTCTAAACATACTAATAAATTTACAAATGCACGCTTTGATTTTGTGTTAAAATAGAGTCCGAGTTTATCATGTCACAACTCTGCTTGCATTATTAAAGTGAATCAATTAATTTACCTAAATGTCATCGAGTATCTCCACAGTCACATTACAAATATATGACGTGGAGAAGACCAGCAACCAAAGTAGTGAAAAAAGCTTTCTGTTCGCGTCACTGCTGTCAATGAAATCAGGACGAGTCGAACGTGTTTCTCAGCTGCGCATTGTTAAATGAACTATTGCCCAGGGAGCGTTTATTTGCTCGGGGGACCAGGCGCGAGATCGCTTTGGCAGCGAGCTGAACTTTGGCAGGCACTTCCTGGATTGCTGCGCGTAGGGGCGAGTGTTGGCTGCTGGGGCAGAGGAGGAACCGGAGCTGCTGAGACAGGAGAGGAGCGCCGAAGTAGCGGGCGGAGACACAACTCGCCCTGGGTGCGGTGTGAGTTTACCCGTCGCTGGGCGAGAGGATGAGGAAGGGAAAGCACTGCTCCCGGGGAACATGGCCACTTTCTACCAGTGCCTACGAGGCGACTCCAGGTTAGATCAACAGCGCGGCAGGGTGGAGCGGGAGGTGGGAGTGCAGCTGGAGTTTGCGACCGCACAGGTGTCTCGTGGCCTTACGCAACGCCGCCTGCTCTACGTCAAGCTCAAGTTTGCATTTTATCTTTTCAAATACTAAGCGAATGTGATTTTTTACAGTACTGAACTGCGTATTCGGTTACTTTTCTCATTCTGTGTGGGGCACCGCTACAGCCTTACATTTTTTTCTACTTTTGAGGTCGTAGCATTTGTAATGATGGAGGATTCCAGTAAATCGTAAAAAAATACGTCTTCGTGTTCTCTGTAGAATTACCTTTAAAATGGATTGCGAGATACGTATTTTCGTGCAGTCGGTGCTCTACAGCCCAAGGCGTGAGTTGTATCTAGCAAATATAGAATAGCTTTACTTAAACTTCCCAGGCAAGCTAAGAAGTTCGGCAGTCGTGTGCTGTAGACTTGGTGTTTTCAGACATGTTGCTCTTTTTATACCTTACCTGTCAGTAACTTGATTGTGAGGTTTTTGCTGATGTGCGAAATTACTATATTAAAAAGTGAACGTAATTACTATATTAAAAAGTGAACGTGTGTGGCAGTTCTCAGTGGCGTTGGACTCTCAGGTCATAAGGTTATTGGCATTTGTATGGCGCACATCATGCCTCTGGTACAGTGTCCCAGCTTTTGCACGCAGATTGCTCTGAGATTTCATTAGCACACTAGAGTCCGATTCTTGTAGTGCTGTCAGTGGTGTGAACAGGTATCTTCCTTTGTTAGGTGAATGTGTTTACCTCAATGAATTTTGGGTAAATGTTCTTTCCTCGTTGTGTTTCCATCTGAGCTAGCAATAAGTTGTTTCCATGTAGTGTTGCCTGTCACAGTGTGTGCTATTCCTAAGCACTGTAAGTCAAGTCAAAAAACTTTATTTCGGCTATACAGCCATAAAAGCAGAGTTAATTAAGACATTCATAATATACAAAAAGTTATGATAAGGAATTTATACAATCAGGAAGAAATGCAGTGCCTCCTTGCAACATATATGTAGCAATGTACTACAAGTTTATACAATGTATTCTGACCCCAGCAGCCACTCGTCGCTCGATATTTGAGAACCTACAGTGTTACTCAAGTCCAGAGGAACTATCATCACATTTTTAAAAACAATAAAAAACGTTTAAAAAACAGTACAATAAATACATTTTGTGTTAAAAAATATTAAATAAAACTATTATAATAGCTGGCAAGTTATCAAATAGGAAGATATACAGTTTTAAGTTGGCAGCATCAATGGATAAGCACACTTAAATACTTCCTGAGCTCTTTTTTTTTATGATGCCTCTACGTATACACCACATCGCAAACAAAAATTTAGAAGTGGCAAAAACGAATAGTGGGTGTGTCTCGTATTTAAGTAGCCTGTAGGCCTCTGTGTGGTCTCTAATTCCCACATTTCTACACAACTGGAGAACCCACTTAGATCTTGACCTTCTATAAGCAGGACAGAAGAGAAGAACATGGAGTTCTGTCTCTTCAGTTAACATACACCCTGGACAATCCAGTCTGGTGGCGCCCTTCCATTGGTTTGTAAATGCTCGGAGCGGGAGCACACCATATCTGAATTGAAAATATAATTTCTTTGCAAGGAATGGCTGAATGTTATCCAGGGCTGGCTCAAGCTTGTATTGCTGTTTGACGTCCAGAAACCTGTAGGTCAAACTGCAAGAATTAATGCTCTGGGTTAATTGTACAAATTTAAGTTCTTTGAGGGCAATAGATAGAGACTTTTTAGAAGTACTAAGGCAGGACTCTTCAGGAGTTAGCCATATATCTGCCCTCCCCAGAGCATGGCATGTGCTTCTAATATAGGATAGCCATGGAATGTTCCCTGCTCCCAAGATGGACATAACATCCTTCAGTTCCTCCCTATAATTTAGTAGCTCGGGGGTACTCCATAATCAACGCCAAAATAAAATCGGTCGGGAGGCAATCAAATCAGTAATCGGGCCAATACCAAGATCCATCCTTAGCGGAGTTAGAGGAGTGCTTTTGGGAAGGGCCAAGAGCTGTCTAAGGAAGGAATTCTCTGTAATAGATAGCATATTAGCTGGGCAATGGCCCCAAGGTTCTGCTCCATATATTGACGCGGCCCTTGCCTGGACTTTGTAGATTTCAGCAGGCGATCCTACCACTTTATGGGTACAATTTTTATATACTTTTAGGATGCCCCCGATAGACTGTCAATTTTAGGTTAGCTTTTTTTACTTGAGTCCCCCAATCCATCTTATCATTAAGTGTAAGACCCAGATAATCAAAAATAGACACCCTTTCTAGGGGCCTGCCTTCCATTAAGGGTTGTGGGCAATTGCTAGTGTTAGCGTGGAACACAATATATTTTGTTTTTTGGAGATCTATCTCCAAATCCCTATTCCTACAGAATTTGCAAAACTCCTCCAAAACCCGCTGCATCCCCATAGGACTCTTAGACAATAGTAGCGTGTCATCCGCGAACATTAATGCAGGTAATTTGCGGTTTGCTAACCTCGGGGAATCTATATCTTTAACCGCCAGTAGAGTTTCGATTAGGCCATTCAAAAAAAGGGAGAATAGGGTCGGGCCAACACACAACCCTGTCTCACCCCTTTCTCTACAGGGAAGGGAGCTGTCAGTTCCCCTTTCTTGCCATATCTTCCTCTCGCATACGTATCCTGATGCAGACACATCAGCTGAAGGCATAGATAGGCTGGTACTCCCATATCATATAGGAGACCCCATAGCTGATCACACTGGACCATATCGAATGCGGATTTAAGATCCACGAAGGTTAGATAAAGGCTACCACCCTCCAAGATTACTGTTTTCCAGTGGATCAGTTGCAATCTGAAAAGCTGGTCGATAGTTGAGATTTTAGTCCTAAAGCCAGCTTGCATAGGTGTTAGTGCGTTATTATCATCTATCCATGATTGCAATCGAGATAGGAGAACACGGGCAAATATCTTTTGAGTCACATCAATTAAACTTATAGGACGATAATTTTCCGGATTAAGCGGGGAGCATTTTTTATAAATAGGGATAATTTCCGCACTTGCCCAGGTCGAGGGCAACGCCATCCCTTGCAGGATAGCGTTGAATAGTGTCCGTAGGTAGGGTGCCCACACTAATTGTTCATTTCTAAATAGGTCCGCAGGGATTCTATCCAACCCCGGTGCCTTAGCTGGAAGCAATTTCCCTAATGCTGCAGTTACCTCTTTTATTGAGCAAGGGGGTGCAATGTTATCTAGGGGGATTTTATCCATTATTGATTCCCTCTCAACTACATCTCCGTCCAGAGCCCTTGAATATAAATTTTTAAAATGGGATCTCCAGACTTCCTCCCCCAAGTTTGGTTCAATTGCGGAGTTGCCTTCAGATTTTCCAGTTTTCACTAGATTCCAAAAGCCTCTCATATCTCTATTATCTAAGGCTTTTTTTATTGCCTCCCATTTGTCTATCTCCCAATTTGTTTTAGCCTCAGCTAAGATTTTTTTATATTGTGCCCTGGATTCTTTGATACGTAGGTTGTCCTTATCTTTGACCTCCAGTAGTAGTGCGCGCTTGGCCACCCTGCACGCTCTATTATACCAGAGATGTTTAGTTTTGGGGTCAGTACCATTATAAACTTGATCATTATAAAAAACTCTGCCAATTTTAAAAACAAATCCTGGTTGTTCTTACTTAATTCCAACAAGGATTCGGGACCTTCACTATTTAGTGCTACTCTAAATGCAACTTCTAAAAAAGGGATAATTTGTTTATAGAGTATGGCCACTTTTTCAGCTGACTGTACAAAAGTTCCCCAGCGTACTCTTCTACCTCCTTCGGATGCTATTAAATTTGGGGCAGGCTGACTAGGTGGATTCGGATAGCAGGTGGAGTGCGGGAGTATTATTTCTAGCACCAATGGGTTGTGGTCGCTTTCACATCGGAACTTGACCGTAAAATCAATAATTCGGTTCCAAAACTCGACATCTACTAGAATATAATCAATGATAGATGTCTGCCCGATCTTATTGTAGGTAAAGTTGCCCGGGCTATCGGAGGGCAACCGACCATTACATGCCCTAAGTGAATGGCTAAGAATAAGAGAGTTCATCTGCAGGACTAGGGAGGTCCATCCCCTTACCTGATAGGTGTTGCATTCAGGAATTAACCGGGCCGAATCTTCCTCACTAGTAATGCTGGTGGAGATGCCATTTAATGGCTCAAAATGACAATTAAAGTCCCCACCAATAATTACATGAATGTACTCAGACAAAGTGTACAAAAAAGTAGCCAAACAATCTAAAGTCTGTGAGGTTTGCCCATACCTCACTGGGCGAGAATAAACATTAATAATGGCAATTTTCAGGGTATTATGAAAAGAAAGGAGGATACACAAAATATCAGGGGAAAAGGTATCTATTGTTTTAATCTTGCAACCCAGATGTGTACCCACCCAAATGCAAAGGCCTCCCGAGGGTCTCCCTCTAGGCCCCTGAACTGCTCGAGTACAATATGCCACATAGCCCACTATGTAAATGCGACGTTGACCAGGTCTCCTGAAAGAGACACAGCTCATGGCTGTCTATAAAGTCTCCCCAATCTGGGTGGTCCATTTTTGATCTGAGACCGGCTATATTCCATGATAAGATCTTAGTGTTCTGTAAAGGACGCCCATCCTGATAAATTACCTGTTGGAGAATTTTAGCCTGATCATTGGACCCTAGCTCATTCTGCATAATACAGTCTGGGTCGCCTAACGTCCTGGCGGGTGCACTAAAAGTACCAACCGATGCGCTAGCTTCATGAATATTCTCGGCAGGTTGATCACCATTCTCTAGTCCTTCCGGAAGTTGAAGCTCCGGTGGATGGTTAATAATAGGGTTCAAGTTTTTGCCAATGGGAGATAGTCAATCGACCAGGTCTAGGGAGCTAAATCTATTACTAACAGGAATGTTAAATGTCATATTATTTTCCAATCCCTGTCCTAGTTTTAGCAAATTACCTCTCTGGGCTCTCAATTCCCATTTTTTTGTACACGCTCCCTACTCTGTCTATCAGGGGGCATGGAGGGTAAAAGTAGCCCAGGGGAAGTGACTGGATACCTCCTGTCTCCCTGCGTGGCCCCCAGTCAAGGATGTGTTGGACTGCCCTTCTATCTCTAAAATTAATTAGAACACAGTCCCCTGGAATGTCTTTTTGTCTCTGCCCCATCCAACTAACCCTACGAGTAAGTAGGATTTCACTATGTGTTGTATGGGGCAGCGGCCTATATTTGTTTAGCCAATAAATGGTTTTATTTTTCAATTCCAAATATGATTCCCCTTGGCCATTTTCCAGCTCAGTTACTCCAGCTAAAATGACAACATAAGGTGTTGATGCTGGGGGCAGATCTATACGGGGGAGAGTGATGTTTGTTTCCCTTTGCTTAGAATAAGATGGATTTCTGGTAACTGCTTCACAAATTCTTTGAGCCTGATGTTCAGTTGGAAAGTCATGAGTGTTTGTCACAGCCCTACAATCTTGGGAATTATCAGTGGGGTGGGCGCCCTATGATGCAAGTTAACTATAGGTTGAATATGTTGGGCTAAGTGGATTGTCTCTATGGGCAAATTCGTTTGCTCATCAGATTTTTCCCCTACAGAAGAGGGTTGTTGAGGGCAAGCCGACCGAGTGGTCTGGACTCCATGGGTTGCAGTTGCCCTAATTGGTGATTTAATGGATTGGATAGAATGCAATACAGCATCAATTTTAGTTCCCCACGAGTCCATAAGTGTGTTTAACTTGTCGATACGTCTCATTGCATCCTCAAGTTCAGATTTTATGAGGTGTTTGAGGTATGCTTTTAGCTCGACTGACAGGTGCGATACCCATACTGGGGGCTCAGAGGTTTTATTACCACTTTCATCAGGAATATAACCCCCTAGCGGTTGATTTAACTCCACCCCTGGATTACGTTTCGCAGATTTACCTCCCTTACGATCAATTGGCTTCCGAGGGGCTCCTTTCCTTTTTACCCCCCCACCTGTCCCGGTCCTACTGGTAGTTTTTAAGACTGGGGTGTTTTGGACAGGTGAAAGTTCTATAATAGTGGGGACAACTGGTGGTGGGGGGTGAGTGAGAGGCTTCTAACTCCATAGTCTGTGAAATGCTTGGAAGTATTGGTGTTAAAGAAAGACGTCTTTCAGTGCGTTCTATTTCACTGGAGACAACTCCTATTGCTTGTTGCAACATTCTATCAATAGCAGTTGGTTGGGCAACAGAGTGAATAATAGGGGTTCGAATAGGGGCTTTCTGCCTAGTGGGTGGCCTTGTGCGCGGGGGGGTACTTTTCCCCATAGTAGTTTACTATCTGGGCCTCCTCAGTCCTAGGACAAAACCAACTAATATAAATCAGTGCACTGGAGGAAGCATTCACCCCTCAGACCTTAAAGTAGCATGCAATCTAGAGGTTTACTCTATAGAACCCCCCAAGTCTCGGCCCTATTCAGCAAAGCTCAATAGGAGCTAATGTACAAACAGTGGGACTCACAGAAAAATGATAAGAGGTGGTAATAAGGGGGATGGCCCAGCCCAGCCTCAGTCGGTCTCGGACGGGCTCAGACGGGCCCGCCCTTCGTCCGGGCTACGTCCCGCGCCGCGGTGGGAGAGGCTGCGCTGTAAGCGTGTTCGTGACGCCTCCCCCTCCTCACTCGCGGCAGCTGGGCAAAGTGGTGGTGCACTCTGGGGTATGTAGTCCCCCCCCCCCCCGGAGTGTGCACGAGTGGCACGACTCTGCTCCTGGGACCTGGTTCCCACCAGGAGTATCAAGGGCTGTAGCAGTACGTGGCTGCAAGTCAGCAGACAAGCAGAAGACAGCAGCAGAAAGGCGAAGAGACTCCCGCGCCGCGGTGGGAAGGCTGCGCTGTAAGCGCGTTGGTGACGCCTCCCCCTCCTCACTCGCGGTAGCTGGGCAAAGCGGTGGTGCACTCTGGGGTCTGAAGTCCCGTCCCCCCCCGTAGTGTGCACGAGTGGCACGACTCTGCTCCTGGGACCTGGTTCCCACCAGGAGAATCAAGGGCTGTAGCAGTACGTGGCTGCAAGTCAGCAGACAAGCAGAAGACAGCAGCAGAAAGGCGAAGAGACTGTAAGTCACAAGTGCTGCTAGGCCCTGCTTTAGTACTGGTGGCACCCTGTGCGACAATGTTTGTTGGCGCCCCCCCATGACCACCTCGCCACGGATTCCCTCACTTCCACCATTTAACAATGCCCCCAAGTCTCCATAACCACTGTCTCCTAAATTCATTTAGTTGTATTGCACCACTCATACCAGTTTAAGGTGTCAGAACACTTTACATCACACATACGTTGCACGGAGACAATCATGCGTGTGTAAATCAGTGTATAGGAAATGTTACATAAGACAGAGGCCACATGTCATCCATACTGGTAGTATAGTATATTTTAAGAGTCCTTGGTCTGGAAAAGCACAAATTCTGAATTTAAAATGTAACACCATTGTTAGGGGTTTTCTTTAATAATAAGAACTGATTTCTACCCAAATGAACCATTTTTGCAAAATTAGGATAAGTGAAGACTGAGCAAAAAATATGTAGCTGTAATATATTCCTTGAAGTTTGCATGCAGCCCTTTGAGGACAGTTAATAGCTCACTGCTCTATATTAGGATTTTAACTTTTAAACTGCAATAACAAAAGGATCTCTCTGACAAAAGCGATAACCCATTGACTTATTTATAGTGTATGCACTTTGTGATCTGAATGGGACCCGTTCTTTGCAGCAGGCATATTAACCTTCTGCACTGTGATGAGCCAAAACTTCCTCTACCACTCAAAGCTCTGGTCTCTCCCCAGGAAGAACATTAATCACCGGAGCTATCCTGACATTTTTATTGATGCTTGAAAAATGCTGGGACAAGGAACGTGGCATCCGGGTGCTTTTAAAACTATAAACCTGGCGCCCCCACCCCAAGTCAGCGCCCGATGCGGTGGCACCGATCGCACCGGCCGAAAGCCGGACCTGAGTGCTGCTGTTGTCAAAATATAATGGTGCCCGGTGTAACTCATTCAGATGAATGAAAGGACGCCTTGGCCTCTCGGAGATGCAAACTTGTGACCTGCACCTCACACTCTATTCCAGCAGCAAGCATTAAACTCTGAGCTGTCTCTGGGAGACATTCTTCAGAGAGCCTTTGTTGAGCCAAAAGTTTGGGCTCTAGGCAGCTGGCTGGAGGTGGCGGTGGTCTTGGTCATAGACAAGTCTTCTTCCTAGTCAAATAAAGGACCCAACCTCCTCTGGTTTGCAATTCAGGGACAACTTAAGTGCCATTCCATGCGCTCTTTAATCCGGCACTGTGCCACACCAGATCCTGTGAAGCAACATATACATGTTATTAGCCATTAGCCTGTGAATTATCGGAGTGCAAGGTCAGTTGTACCCTGAACTGTATTCGTCTGTGAAAGTGCTGTTCCTTTGTCTAACCCATCTTCTCTTTTTCGTTTACAGCAAACTTTTGAAGCTAAGAATTGACCAAACTTTAGCAGCTGGATCCCTTACAATTTTTGTTCGTAGAGCAGGGCCTGCAATGAAAAGAATGAGAGAGTAGCCATGCATCTTTAGACTGATCTGCCTTGTAGATAGACACTGGTTTCATCATTAGGTCATTTGACTCACTCCTCATTGGTTGAACTGTGCCAAGAATCAATGTCCGAATGCCCCCTCATGCATTGTTTGTTCAGACACAAGGGTGATTTTATGTGCACCTTATTGCGTAGCTCTCTCTGCTTTGGTGCTCAAATTTCCCAGATCAGCTATAATTACTCGTACAGTAAATGTATGTATGTGTGTGTGTGTGTGTATATATATATATATATATATATATATATATATATATATATATATATATATATATATATATATATATATATATATATATATATATATATATATCTGCCCCCTTTAGGATGTGATTCTGGCTTGCCTCAAAATACTTGTCAGGAAAACAGTTGATCTCCTGAGTGAATATCGTTCCATCTCAAGTTTCCCTTTTTTGGGTAACATTTTGGAGAAAGTGGGCACACTGTATTTACAGACCCAAATTATCTATTGTGAGGTTAAGGCCTGGCTTGGGCCAGAGACTTCTGTATGCTCAGAGAGCCCTCTTCTGATCATGGACAGTGATGTGTTTCAGAGTTTTGTCACTTTACATCTGTATGTGCCCTTTGATCCCATTAACCATTGGATGGTCTTGTAGCGCTGAAGTGCCTCGCAGATAAAAGAGAAGCTGCTCTTAGGAGGCATTGCTCCTTCCTGCATTACGTGTTATGTTATATGTGTGGGTGTTGCCTAATGGCTTTATCTTATCCGTAGTGTCTCAGAAGCTTGTGTGATCCTCGTTACTATGAGTTGTATATGGAAGGCCAGTGACAGAGTTGATTTGGAGGTATAACTGCAAGGGAAGCTATGTGTTGATAGCCCTGATTACCTTTTCCATACTACTTAGAGGTACTTTTACTACAATACTAAGGTCTCCATGTGGACGCAGCAAATCTGGTTGATGTTAATGCTGAACAAGAATGAAATAATTGTGGATCTGGAAAGGAAACTGTTGCCTCAACAGGACATGGCGTAGGTCTGTGTTATCAGCAGAATCCATGCTATATACTTTGCAATAATTCGTTTAACAGCCCTGATGAAGTCAATTTGGTTTATGTACCAATGACGAAACACGTGTTAGCTACAGGATTGACAGGAATGAATACTGAATTCCATAAGTGACAAACTTTTTGTGGAGATGGAAGAATAAGAAGACAAAGGAATACAACTAAAGAACTAGAACTGTTTTTTGTACTGACTTTCGAATGTTGTGTTGCTCAGGGGTCTTAGACTTTTGTCCATGTTGGGGGCTTTGTCCTCACCACATTTTAGGGTGTAAGTGGCCACCCTTTACCTTTGGAGAACCATAGGATTATCCTAGAGATACATGGGGGTACTGAAAGGTTTGCGTATTTGATACCCATGCCACTGGCACCCCCTCAACTTATTGGTTTGTGATACTGCATCCTCATTCTGTGCAACTAACCTGGATCCATTGGTGTAAGTTTTCAGAAAATGGTGTGCTCTGAACAGGAATAACTATGGTTTGGTTGGCAAGCTTCAACATGTGCAGGGTGTGGCAGCTTGAATTTGATAATGTGTTCACTACTTCAAGCACCTAACTCTGATCCACTGGGAGCTCTCAAATCCACTTTAATATCCCTACTGGAATACAAAGATGGATCCTGGTCAGGGCCACATTGTTTGCAGAAGAAACTGGTCAAGCAATGATGAGGATGTACTAGCCGGAGACCCTTGCTCAGATGTCTCACTGAATGTGAAGTTACTTTTCCTGGAGTGCTTCCTTGTTCTTATTTCATCACTCAGTTTTAATGTGTTTATTTAATGTATTTTGTACTCATAATGTGCACACTGTTTTAACGCTGTCTTGCTTCTGCTAATATTTTGCATGCTAGCACCTGACTGTTGAAATTGGATCTTGGCCCTGTGGCTGAAAGGTGCAATCAGGCCAGACTGTTTCTCCACCTGCTTTTTCTTGCCTGGGGCAGTCCTCCTGTGATGTGGGTTGTGATGGGCATGGCAAATAGCAAGTGTCTTGCTGACCGAAATATGAAATTACTTTGGTGGTGAAGAACATAAATAGCTTTAGATTGGATGAAATCAGTATACATTTTAAATATATTATGTGGCTGATAAAACAATTTAAAATACTGTACTTGGACAGAATGCTAAAACTATTTATACCAGCTAGAAGTCAGTTTTTTTTTTTCTTATTTAACCCTGCTCAAGCCCTGACTGTTTATTCAAAGCAGCAAAGATGCCTATGGACTTAGGGGTGGTCTTGGCAATTGCGGTTCGTTTGACCAAGACTGGCTATGACTTTGCTTACTTTTGTGGGACGGTTTAGAGCCAGGCCCAGATTTTCAACATGGAGAGCTGCTAAAAGTAATTTCAGCACAGCACTTGATGGTGGAGCTGTTAGGAACAAACTTTTTATTGAAATAGAATAAGCACAAGTTCCTATAACCTCTATTTGATGGATATTTATTTTCATAGTTGCACTTAAAAAACGCTTCTTTTAAAATGAAACAAAGACTGGGTCAGCTTGTGTTTAGCTCTCCTGAACAAAGCTGAATCTTTGGCTTAGCTGTAGTTCCAATTGCCTCCAAATTGTTTGTATTGCTGGTCCACTGGTATGTGGATCCATGAATGTGTGTATTTGTGAACCGAGAGCAACTGCAGAAGGACAAAGTGGGCTGCAGAGATCTCTCGTGCTCACTAGTACTCTCATTCAACAATGGTCAAGTATTCTTGCTAGGAAGCTGTGTGCACCTCAAGCGTTCGTGTAAACTTCATAACCCCCGCACTTGGCCCTCTCCAATTGGTACACATTCTACATATACATTCATGAATAAACCATGCAAATACACCAGCTGTGTGTTTGCATTTTTCTGTGGGAATACTTGGCTGCAGTTTTATTACATGACAGATCCTACGTTACATCATTGACCTTGTGGTTCACAGTGGTCGGTCATAATTCAAGATGACAAGGCCATAAAACATTATTGCAGTGTCATAACTCATTCTGAGTGTCTAAAATCATTCTGACAGGATCATAAATCATAATTACGAGAGGTGTCATAAATCACGGTTGACAGTGTACACCATCTCTGCCATACATAAATCATTTCAACAGGATTATAAAACCTCCCTGCGTGACAGGTCATAAATTGTCAACGATTTGACATGTCCTACATCATCTCTGCCATATATCAATCAAGTCTGTGTCATTTGTTCATCATAATTCTGACACCTTTTGTTGTTGAGGTCATCCTCTTTGCCGCTGTTTGGGGTCATAAAGTTTTGTTGGTCTTTTGTTGGTTCTTTCTCTGATCGTGTGGGGGTAGCCTCTTACTGCTGTTAGACTCAGCTCGCTACCTTGCCTGTCCATTTTGTGCCCTGTCAACCAGCGGGTCTGGGCTGCGAGTGCTGTGCTCTGCTTACTCCCCCATCGGCCTACTTACCCTGCCGTAAAGCATCCCAAGGTAAGTGGCCTTCCTCTGGCACACCGCCCTCTGTTGTGCCTTCTTTACCAACCAACATACTCCTTCTACCGCCACGCCGCCTGTGGGGCTCATGTCCCCAGTAAGCTATGTGCACTGCAGGCATTAGTGTAAACTTCAATGTAAGCTACGTGAGAGCTTAGTTCAATGCTCATTGAATGTAGCTTACTTGGACATACTTTCAAGGCCAGGTTAGCCACTCTGCCGTTCCTCCTGTAGGCTGCAGGTTTAGGGGGGCTGCTATGACCCAAACATGTTCCCTGGGACCCATTTGAGTCAAGCCTGCTGCAGAATGGGAACTGGTTTGAACATTTTTGCTAACACTGATTTTCATTCGCACCCATGGTCTGAATACTTTAAAGAACTGGTACCTCCCTGTTCACAAAATTGAACTGAGTCTTGACAACCCAAAAATACTCCTCAGTTCATTGAGGCTCTATCCGATAAAGCCTGTTTTGGCAATGCTTTTTGTTCCACAAAAACGCACCATAAGAAATAGGGTTCCTAAACATGCTATTAAGACTGATTACTATCTGTGTTGCAGTGTGGCAGGCAGTGCTCCAGCCGACAGGCCTAAGCAGGGCTATTTTTGATAATCCGTTGCAGGACCCAGCATAAGTGTTGCGGTAGCTGCTAGTCAGGAGTGCGCATTTAAGGCACACCATTGACGAGTGCCCAAGCCAGGCACTGTAAAATTTGAATCGGGTTCAACGTTTGTGTTTGGAATTGCTCTAAAAGACAATGGATATAATTTAATTCCAGTTTATATAGACCAAAAATGTAAGACTGGGTCAGAATGTGCTACTTGTCACTTTAATTCGAAACCCTGTGGGACATGCAGGCCTCCTTGAAAAAAACGGAACTGTCCCTTCTTTTGGATGCTAATATCTCTCGGTGGAGGTCTAGCATTCTTTTGTGCTAAGGGGATCCATCGATTTGAGCTCATGCTTTCTTCTGAGGAGAAAGCCAGCGGTCTGTATGTCCTCTGGTGACGCAGAGGTGTTACCCTGCATTCATGAAACAAGGCCATCCATTATCCTGCCCTGGGAGGCAACCTAACTGTGAATCTCAGCTCTCTGCACTCATGGCCTGTCCGCTGCAGCACAGGCTGCCCTGGCCTCGGGACATTGCGGTGGGTTCGCTGCCAGTGGTGTCACAGGGCATAGCTGTGACATGCGCGTGTGAGCACCACACAGGCACAGAAAAACCCAATCCATAGTAAGAGCTAAAAAGTATAACAAAGTGCCTATTAGAAACATTGTGAAGGATGTGGGGGTCTCTTCTGATTTACTACCATGACATTACGGTAACGGCCAGTATGATAGTCCTGCTGTCGCTCCTATGCAGTCTTCAAGTTACAGGTTCACATCCTGGCAGGGCAGAGCTGACACAGCTCCACATCCTTCCAAAGACGATTAACTGGGGATAATTTAGTTGGGTATTAATAACATTTATTGGTGTCTACAGTGTTTCGAATCTGTCGCGGGGGTGTGCCCATGGGTAGGTGAGCCGGACTGCTCTGAGCGGGAGCAGCGACACTACGTTGAGTGTCCATATACTCCGCTGCAGTCTGATGAAGCAGCACTTGAATCCTTAAGAGGTTGGCTGCTTTTCTCCGGGGCAACGTCCTACCGAGAGAAGAAGTGGTATGTAGAACCACACCACACACTGTAGATAGTTTTCATTTAGTCACTAGGTCCTGAGGAATCGCCATCTGATCTATTAGAGACATTTGATAGGCAAGAAACATGTTGACCACTAAGGGGTAGAGCGTAATTTTTGTCAGATAAAAACAAAATAATCGCCCTCCTTCTTTTTACTTTTTAATCAGGTTGTGACCTCTCCAGAATAAAAATAATTATAGAGGATTCCCTTACCTGTTTTAACCCACACACCACATCTACATCTTACCAGGCCCCTCACACCCACGGCACCTATACGGCAAGGAACAAAAGATCTCAGATAAAGAGCCCCTTTATGGGTGCCAGTCGAGCATTGCAGCGCCGGCTCGACGAGGAGCAGACCCATATGATGAAGCATGACACCTAGCTTGCTGGGTGTGTGAGGGTCCTAGTTCCGAAAGGAGGTATTCCCCACCTCCCCACCACTCTGAGTACTAACCAGGTGGCCAACTTGCCACCCAGGAACACCGTACCTCTTTTGTCTTCCAGTTCTACCCAGGGCAAGTACGGTGGACCTTTATCAAGCCCTCATTGTCCCCCTTGTTGTTTACTGAATGACAGACCCTCCCAGGTATGGTGGCCTGCTGGGCTCAGCAGACCACCATGTCTGGGACTGCTTTTAAATATAGCAGTTTTTAAAAACAAATGCAGCCCGTTTTCCTTAAAGGAAAACGGGATGCATTTAAAAAAAAAAAATGAAACGTTTTCATTTCATTTTTTAAGGGCAGGTAGTGGTCCCTGGGACCACTGCCTGCCCTTAAAAAATATTTTTAGAGACAGTCACAAAGTGGAAGGGGTCCCCTGGGGACCCCTTCCAAATTGCGACTGCATTACCACCCTCTTGAAGGTGGTAATTTGCGAGTGTTTTGCAACCGCAATTGTGGTCACAAAACATTCATACATTGATTTGCGGACGCAATTAGGAAGGGAACGCCCCTTCCTAATTGCGACTCGCAATTCCTAAATAGCGAGTCGCAAATAAATTGCGACTCGCTATTTATGAATTGTACATGGCCCTGGGCCATTTTGCATGCGCAAACGGGTCGCAAACCAGTTTGCGCATGCAATTTAGGGTCATACATCTGGCCCATTGTCTTTTAAGGAACCCGAACAGTCTGCACTGCTATCCCTTCCCACTGCCCCTTAAGCCCCCTCATGCTCTGCTTCTCAAATGTATTTTACCTTGATATGCCACTGTGATTGTTGAGAAATTTGAAGCTCACCCGCCCCCAATCTTACTGACCAAGCTACGCCCCTGGCTGACCGAGGGAGAACGGAGAACTGACCAGAGGAAGTCATGTACTGTCCGTTAGTCCTCTGAATATGGTGGCTGCTGGCAAGGCTAGTCCTGCTATTGCCGTTACCACCTTATTAACTGTCAGGTTCGAAATCAGGCCCTGTATGCCCATTACAAAACCTTCTCCGGTATGCACTGTGAAACAACTAGGCTATATGTTACATGGAGTCCACCCTGAAGAGGTAGAGGCTAGGGTGACCACCTGGCACGGACTCACATTCTGAGTGGTGACTATAACATTTCAAGGCTAAAGGATCCAAATTCAGAGCAAAAATTGAGATAAGGTGGTAAATTGTACAGACGTGTCAGAAGAAGTCATGCAATATAATAAAAGTAGGTAAATAGGTGGCCAAGACTAGTACAAGTCAAAATAGGTTTATGTTTTTGGTTTTAGCTGGAAGTATTTAAGGATTAAAAAACTAGCAGACATACTCACTAGGCAGAATTTGTTATCAGACATCGGGAACATCTCCGTGCACCTTAACTAAACGGGTGTATGTCGTCGTCCAGAGGGAAGCAAAGCCACCCTTACCAAGCACTCCTACATTTCCGATGTGGGCTACAGACAACTGCTTTCAAGGATGTGGAAGTTAGCATGGCACCCCTGTGGTTTCTATCAGGTGTAGATACCCATGAACCACACTTCACTTACAACTAAAGTTCAGTTAGTAGTATGAAGGGTTTTCAAATTTTATTCTATTCATTAAGGCGATCAAAACCCGATCATGTGTAAGTCGGCGCGTTTAGGAATGGAAACACAGACATAAATGGTTGTAAAATTGTGCTTTCACTCTGCTTTATAAATACTATTTAATATTGTTCTCAAACTGCTTGGAAGCCACTAAGAGGTTTAGTTGATGGAGTGATTTGAAGCTTGACAACGTGTCAGATTTCTGGGTTTCTCAGAAACTAGGTGCTTTATTTCAACACAAGATAAATAACTAACTATACCCTGGTTATATATTATTCATGGGTTCAATAAATAGCACCTACTACGAGTTTCAGGGAAATGACAATCACATTTTGGGGCTTACCACACTGGTAAATACCGTACGCTTTTCACCTGTTAAATTCCAGCAGGTTTGATCTGCTAAAATTTAGTGATATTTACCGTATGAGGTAAATACCACCTAACTCTAATTCTGACTCCTGCACAAAATTATGTTTACGTGGGGGTCAGAAAACACCTACCTACTTGTAATCAGGCCTTATTCTTTTTGTGAGGTAATGTAAAGGTGTTAGCAGCTGAAGGTGGCCTGCTTTCTTCAAATGGGAACTTGTAAAAGATGTTTGCACTGGGTACAGATTGATTGTGTTTTACTAAAAGTATATATTTTCAAAGCAGTGTTTTAAACTCCGAATGTTTTGCACTTTTTGAAGCAGCCCATGCTATACTGTGTGTAATAATTAAAAAAAAAGATTTACATAGTCAGTGTGATTTATGTTGTAGGTTGGGACTTTGTGGCACTATAAATACATGTCACAATTCCTCACTGTGGCAACCATGATTAAATGATGTGACTCTTCGGTAACAAACGTAAACATCTGCTGTGTTTTCATTAACCATCTCACCTTTCATAACCTAAAGGAGTGTCTTTCCAACCAATTAGTTTAACTTGCATTTGTTTTTCTTTCAAGGTGTCTTTATTATTTTTTATATGCACTTACCTGAATTTTAAAAGATAACAAAATAGTTTCTGAATATTTTGTTCTTTTTAGTTCTATCTCGGACCCCTCCTCACTTCCCCTGCCCCGTTGTACTCCGGGTCGCTGTTTCTAATGCACTTGAGCCGATGGGTACGAGAGGGAGCTCTGGGTGATGGATGTTTGGGACCGCGGGCATTATCATCAGGTGCGCGGGGGAGAGTACTGCTTAAACTATGGACAAATGCTGTCCATTAAAGTATTGTTTACAGACAACAGACTTTCAGTGGTGGCTGGTGACATTTGAAAGTGGTGGGGCGTAAACTTTCTGTCGTAGTACACCGTGGCGAGCGAGCGCAGCGAGCAAGCCCGAACATCTTAAGGGGGGTTCGAGGGGGTTCTCCCCCCGAGGAAATTTTGAAAAAATAGTGGGTAAATGGTGCATTTTCAAGCAAATTTGAGAAGCAAGAAGGTTAATAGAGCAATTGTGACCCTTCTCCGGTCGGACGTCCTGACTCCTTCCTCCGGTTCAGTAATCTCCTCATACCCCCCCTCCCGACCCAACACACCTGTGTTGGGATCTTACTCCCACCCACCCCGTGGTAAGCAACACTTGCCAGTTTACAGTTACTACCTGCGAGATACACACCTCCTGTAAAACAGTTCTGGTAAATCCCCTCCGAATTCAGAGCCTGCTGTTTGAGCACTTAAGTCATAGGGCACATATATCAAGGAGCACACTCAACTTTCAAACATTATTTGGCTCAATCTGGCATGCAGCACTCTCTCAAAAATCTTTTGACAGTGAGTTAGAGGGAAAGTGTGCACGGGAAGGGTCATGATTAAGAGTGCCAGATTGCAAGAAAAGGTCAGAAAATCGCATACTAAGTGGAAGGGAGGCGCTTCAGTAGTAAAATATTTTTTTGAATGGAGCACCTAATGTCCTTGCACCGATCCGGTCTATATTCTGTAGGCAAAGCGATAACACCCACACAGCACATGGGGTGAAAATAACCAACAAAAGGCAGACTTCTCCTTACAAAAGGGCACCACTCCCCAGGTAAATGGTTGTGGGTGGCAAGGCAGAGCACAAAGAGACAGACCATGGACAGTTGTTGTCACCGAACATGTGGCGAGGCGTTCAAGCAAATGAGTGTGGCATTCAATGCCCAGCAGATCACCAAAAAACAGGGACTGGAGAGGAAAAGAGTCTGATTCGATGGGTGACAGGTCGCACAACATTTAGCCCCATCTGGCGATTAATCTGAAGTGGGACGATGGGGGGAGAGTGGTCACCTTGCCCCTGCTGCAGAAACCCGGCCTGCAGCATTCTTCCCTTCAATGTGCATTGATATGTACACAACACACTCAAAGAAAAGATGCCTTAGCATCAGAGTGTCAAATTGCCCAAGAAATGTCAGCTAAGACCATGTATTTTGAAATGCTGGTGAGAGAGGTCAGACTCATAAAAGACACTTCTTTTCAAAAATCCGTTCATTTTTTATCAAATCAGTGTTTATTGTACGAAAACCACAAACCCCACATTACCTATGCACAAAATGTGTACTCTTCCTGGCGGGAGGGATGCTCTGACTGACTTCCACCTGAGCCTCTTCGCACACTGTGTGCTGCTGGCCTACTACTAAGATTTAATTTACAGGTCCTGGGTATATGTAATACCATATTCTAGGGAAGTATCAGTAAATTAAAAGTGCTCATCAGGTGTAAGCCAATTGTATCATGTTCTAGGGAGAGAGCACAAGCACTTTATCACTGGTTAGCAGTGGCAACGTGCACAGAGCCCTAATGCCAACAAAAATGAAATTCAGAAAACAGGAGGGGTGAAGGCAAAACGTTTTGGGGTGACCCTGTAGAGAGGACCAAGTCTAGCACTGACCTTGACCCTTCTGTCGGATTTCAGGCTCACCAATATGCTGTAAATAAACAGAAGCCCCAAAGGGGAATTGACCAGGGTAAAACACCGACATACGCTACCAAAAGCTGAAAAAAGTACCAGAGAGCTCGTCCTTCAAGCTTAAACTTTATGGGTATCTTGTGTGCCTCATAAAAAATAGTTTTAAGTTTTGTTCTCCCTCCGATATTAAAAGTTACTGCTGATCTGCTTGTACAGGCTCAAGGGTACTGAAACCTAAGACAACTCTTTTTAGTTTATGATTTTGGTCCAGCCACATGTTCTGTGCTACCAACAAGATGTGTATTTAAAGGGGTCTTCTGGAGCACGTTCAGATGCTAGAGTCACTGCTCGTGTATTTTGCTTCTTGGCATGCTTTGTGACAAAATGTGTTGCTCTAAGTTTTGAAATAAAACTCCAGCATAAGGAAACAGATTTTAAGGTTGGAAAATATGATCTCAGTGTAAGCGATGAAGGTCAGAGGGCAGGTCTGGAATATTTTCACATAAAAGTATTTCTGACTTGGCCCCTCTTCTAAGCACTGGACCGGATCTTGCACCACGTGTACACATTTAATGTAAATAGAGTATTTTAGATGTAGGCTATGTCAGCTGTACTGAATTAACACAATAAAGTATTCGGTATCGATCACAAATATGTTTCACCCTGAGAATGACATAGATTCTGTTCCGATGATACCCAGATCCGACTTTGAAGCTGGCGCTGGTGGCTCAGTGTGCTAAGGATCTCCGCTTGACCCCATGGCCAAAGGTCCTGACAAGTCCACTCAGCCTTTCTTCCATCCGTGGTACCAAAGGGACGTCCATGGAGTGAGCATGCCTCTCCAAGCATGGCTGGGGTCTAAATGTGCTTTTTACAATTATAAGTTGTTGTGAGGCGACGTGCAACGTAATATAAAACTCGTAAATATGTATATAACCACAAATGTGAATTTCATGTTCGTCTTTTTCTTATGCAATGAAACATTATTCAGTGTATTGTTACTTTATAAATCAGTTAACCACCTAATAACAAATATAAGGCATGCCCTCCAGCCAGTACATCTCTAGGTGTGTTGTTTACGCACACTGGCTGTGTGCCGAGCATGTCACCTCTGAGGGTAATTGTTAAGGTGGAGTGGAAGCGCTGTTATTACGGGTATAGAAATACACCTTAATTACACAGCATCACATGTTATGGGTCTAGTGTGGGAGATAGCGTCTCTGGCTATTTACCTTTGACTCATGCGAGGGAGCCATCCCTTGTTTACCACACGGAGTCCTTTACAGTCTAGTGGTAATGCCGCTACTTAAAAGCTACCGCCAGATGGGATATCTGATGCATTATGCCCGAGCTGTCCTGCTGGCCTCCAACTATTAAAGTCACCGCTGCATAATGTGGTATGGCATTGTCTAGAGGGGTGTGGAATGTAGTAGCACTTGTGCTGAGCTGTGGTTTGATGTGCAATGGTGTGATGTGGTGTTTGGGGTATGGTGCAATGCAGTGCTGTAAAGTGGGAAGTAGTGTGATGTAGTTCATTGTGGTGTGGGCGGTATGCTGCTGTGTAGTGTAGTAAATTGGCGTGGGATAGTGTGCTGGGCACTCTTTTGGAGTGCATAGTTAAACAGACGTCGTTGATGTGTCTAAGAATTAAGTGCTGCACAGAGTGTGAAAGTAGGCGGAGAAGTCTGTGGTGTGGCATTTATGTGCAGTTTACAGACACTGTGAGGCCACTGCTATTCCCAAAAACGTCCTTCAATTTAAAATTAGGGTTTTATTTTGGTCCGGGCAGTATTTCCACAGTAAGTAATTTTTACCTAAACTCGTCAGTTTGATAAAGCAAAGTTATTTCAGGAGCAGACAAAATTGCGCCTTGGTTACACTTCATTTAATTAATGCCAGGTGTGCGTCAAGATAGAACAATTAGAGAAGCTAAAGTTGCTCCTGCCTCATAAACCATACCTCAGTACAGGTTCTAGGAATCTGGAGGAAACACCTAGTGTAACCTAGATCAACCCCGTCAGAGGTTGGCATGGAGTGCTTGAGGGCATGTGCTGGTACATCAGGCAGGTTTCCTGTATTTTTGCCTCCTCTCTGTTTTGCTGACAGACACTTTTCCCATCCAGTCTCCAGAACACCCAAAAGCACTTTGACGTTACATTAAAATGAAGCAAAAAAGAAAAACAGCAGGCTTGATAACATTATCCATTACTTGGTTTGAGTGTCGTGGCCATCTTGAAAATACATACACTCAAGTGAAGTAGAAAGGATGTTTAATGTCAAAGGAGGACAGTGCAGTCGCGGCTCGCGCGCGGGGGGGGGGGGTGCCGGGGGCCCGGGGGAGTTATGAAATAAAAAAAGAAAGGTCCGACGTCCGCGCCGCCTCGGGTCCGACTCCGTTTGCGCCTATAGCCCCTCTCAGCCAATCCTGCCGCTGCTGGCAGCGCCAGGATTGGCTTAGGGCACGGTTACCTCTCGCCCGCCTGCCCATTAGGAGACCGAGGTTTGAGCCTTTGCTCAACCCTCGCTCTCCTAATGGGCATGCGCAAGCCAGTGCAAACACAAGTGCGCATGACTGGGCACAGCGCGAAAATTCTCTGCCCTTCCCCACTCATGCGCACTTGTGCTGCAGTGCTGCCTGCTGCCCCTGGTCCCTCTGACAATCATGTCAGTCAGCATGACGCAGGACCGCCCACCCCCTTCAGACTCTGAAGGGGGTGGGCGGTCCGACGTCATGCTGACTGACATGATTGTCAGTTCTCCCTCGGCGTCTTTGAACTTAAGTAAACTGATTCAGTTTACTTAGGTTCAAAGACGCCGAGGGAGCTGCAAGCGGGGGGGCTACGCCCCAATGGACGCTCCGCCCCTGCAGACTTTAGTCGCAAATAACGGACAGTTCGTGTGAATTACGGACAGGTGGTCACCCTAGTTGAGGCCCTTCCTCCCTAGGGCACTATTTAGCACGACAGAAGCGGCAGAGCCCAGCCCCCCGTATGCACCGGATAAGCATCCAGGGTATGTATCATTCAGGGCTCACCCATGAGTGGCAGACTTCCAAATCCCAGTGTGCGCTGGTAAACAATCAGGGCAGTTATCATATGGGGCCCAGCTAAAAGCAGCAGAGACCTATATTCTCTGGAGGCTCTGTTAATCAACTATGGTATAGGAGTAGAGAGGAGCCTTGCTGGGGCACCACACTATGTGGGCCTGTGGGTTTACCGAGAGATGGTGATCACCTCAGAAGAACAAGTTAATCTGCATCAGTCTGAGATCTTTTGGGACAAATATGATTAGCTTTGGCAAGAATATAGGGTGTGGCTTGAAGTGTGTAACTGGAAGGGCTAGAGTGAAAAGAGCAGGCCAGAGTTTCAGGCCCTAAACCCTACCTGGCTGTAACAGGCCCAAACAGGGCTTACGTCAATTTAAGATGTCCTTAACTTAGGGCCTAGAGACCCTGGGTAGAGAAAGAGGATGAGTAGAGGGGAAGAGCTTGTAGGTGAAGAGAAGAGCCCAGACTACACTAGCATTACTCACACAAGCACCTTTAATAATTTAATACTTTAGCCCTTTTTTTTTTAACACACTTACCCCATGGGTATTACACACCCCGGTTGGACATTTAGAAAAGTGTGCTGGAATCGGCGTGGAAACACAAATTTCCACATGTTATTCCCGATAATGGGTACTTGTTGTAATCAACAGTAATTATCCGCCGCCCGTAACTACTGTGTCCTTTGACTTCTGTTTTTCAGCATGCATGTTTCTTCATTTACCTGAGGTAAATATCGCTCGTCATCGATTTTTTTCTTTTCCTTGCAGTCATTTAGATTTCATCTTTTTCCCCTTGTACCCAAGCACGTAATTGTTTTTGCACGATTAACGATTGGGTGATTCAACATCCGCGATATAAGAATCCATAATTCTTCTGTCACTTCTTTACCTAACAGGTTAAATAGAGCCTGTCGTTATGAGTATTGCACGGCTGGAAACACTGCTTGTTAAAGCAGTTGTCATGTCTTTAAATATAGACTCCGTGGACTCTTGCTTTCCAGGGACCTGCATCCTTGCACAGACCAGCTGCGCCCTTATTTCAGAATGGCGGATGAGGAAGGGAAAGCGTAATGGGATTTGCTAATCATATCTAGGGAGGAGCGCGGATACCGGATCACTACACCAGAAGCTATAGAGACAGCCGACGGCTGAGGATGACGAGCATTGACAAAGGCAATAGCCTCTCGCGGATGCAAGATCTGTTAGCTTTGCCAATTTTTTTTTAGCCATGTACAGCAGTGCGGCTGTTCTTTAGCATGTTTTTTTTTAATTCAACCATGCTGCACAGCTGCCACGCTGCTGTACTAACGTAGCTTAAAAACATCCACAAAGCCAATAGATCTTGCATCGGAGAGACCTATTGGCTTTGCCCATGTTTTTTTCAAGATGTTATGCATTGAATGCCTTTATCCTGCATTACAGCATTTGCGCGTTTAATATAAATAAAATCTATTTAAAAAAAGTTCATCATCATAAACAAAATAACTGTGTAAAAAATTACACAGTTGTATTAAATGAGAATATGGACAGACAGGGGACAGGCAGAAGGCCAAGACAGGCGTGACTGATGATCCACTTGGCAGAGCCATGGTATGCTGCCCACTCCTCCTCGGAGCGATGCAGGGCTGCCAGAAAAAGCTTAACTTTGCTGGGATTTTAGTGACAAAATAGAAATTAATGCCACCGCAGACATCTCAGAAGAGTCCACCCTCCTTGACTGACTCAGCTAGCAGTGTGCTGCAGCGGGCTCAGCCAAAGTTGCCATACTTGGGGCCAGCCCTCTCTACAGCTGCAGAAAGCCAGTTCATTATAGATCGGTGTGGGATTTGACAGACTTGATGTAAGAAGACCTGCAGGTTAACCTGAGCTGCGGGAACCTTGGAGCGGTACTTAGGGAGCAGGTGCTGGAAGGCAAGATATATCGGGTATAGTGTAGAGGTGAGCATTTTTTTATTTTGCAGTAAGTGGATGCACTTCTCCATTTTTGAAGGATCCACGTCTGCGTGCCATAGCTTAAAAACGCAGAAGAGGGCTAGGGGGCGAGGCAAGCAACACAATGCGGGGAAGGAGGGGGTAGGGCAAGCATCACAAAGCCGGTGGGGGCTGGAGGGACAGGGCAACAATGAGGGGGGGGGGTGTCAGACAAGCACTGACTAAGGGGCAAGCAAAAACAATGGAGCAAGCAATGATGTCAGGGCAAGCAACAAAAAGAAACAAAAATTACCTCGGAAAGTGCGTGAGCAGTGGAAGGACACACACTGTGGTAAAGGAAGCAGTACTTAGGCCAAGCTCTAGGGGAGGGACTAACATGAAGAGGAAGTGAAGCTAGCACATGCTGACCATAGAGGAGACAGCAAATGAGAGTGATGATGAAGCCAACTAATTATAAGCAGTGTGGGGCTTTAAGCCCCCTACAAGCTAACAAAATGTCTCGCAAATGACAACACGTCCTGTCTCAGGTGAGACCTAAAAAAAGGTAATGGGTACACTCCTTTGACAGTGAAGTAGCAAGTGTAGAAATATATTTTCTTAGCACGTACAAACGGTCAAAAACCAAACCCGACCAGTTCAATGTGCCATGGTCTCTTTAAGCCTACTCGTGACTGCTTTTGATGCCACAAAGTTTGGGGAAAAAAACCCAATTATTTCATGTTTGATGTTATCCCTATGCACCAGGGAGCCAACACATGGACATCAATTCACCAAAATACATGGGTAATGGAAGTGATGTCACGCACTCTTTGTTCACTGATGACATCCCAGTCCCATGCTTAGCGACTGATTTCCTCCCATTTACTGCTGAGGCGCTAGAATAAGGGTAATCTGTCAATATTACAGAAAGTAAACAGGACGTTGTGAGCCTGGTTTACATTTTGTTCTTTCCATGCCGTCTTGATACCTGCAACCTAAGCTGGTAAGGGCAGTACCAGGACAATAATGGCTAGTCCAGGGTAGCAGCCGCTACCCATTGTGACCCTTAATTGACATCCCTGGGCCAAGTGCTTGAGATCTGTAAAGAACTGCATTGTCGTTTTATTGGTGACACAATACAAGCAAGTAGGTAAAAACGATCTTTTGTGCTTTTGCCTGGGAAGGATTACAATTTGGTTGCTATTTTATCCCGACAGTCTCCTGTCTCTAGATGCCGGGGTACTTTAGGAAGAGGTAGTTGCAGATAACAGGCCCACTCACACGAGATGATTTTAAAGATCTGTCTGTCGCAAGTGACGCTAGTTGTTAGACCTGCTTGAAATGGGAACACCAATGCATTGACTGCTGGGTGGGTGGAAGACTTCGAGTTTAGAGACTGCTAGATGTATTTTTTTAAACAGTCAAACGTGCTGTTTATGCATGTTTTCTGCTGGCGTGCTTTATAGAGCTTCAAAGCAAAAAGCGCTGCACATTTGCAGTTCTTTATGTGATAGAAGGGTTAAAGGTTTGAAGTTCCTTGGTACTTAACTGGTAAGACATTTAAAAATCTCCCCCTACTGGGCTCTCCCACAAATAAAGGGATGCTACCAATGGGAGGGAGAGTTTAAAACGCCCTCAGGCCAGGTTGCACGCAAATGATTTTTGTAAACAAAAGCAGCTGAAGTAGCACAAAATGGCTCATCTAAGTCCATTGGCACTGGGTAAAGGGAGAGGAGTCGCCTGTCTAAAAATAGTGGGGGAGGTGGGATCTGTACACCCACGTCCACCCCTGATTTGGCCCTGTCCATCTACCAAGACCACAACCCAGCCTTTGCAAAGATGGGGATACTATACATCAGACTTACAGTCCTGACCTTCTTTCCACATAATAGTCCTGTAGTAGCAGGCCCCTTACACTCTCCATTATATAGGACCTTGAGGTACACTGTAATGTGGGACATTTTAGTAACTTTCACAATTCCCTCTCAGTGTTGAATTTCAAGTGGGGTTGATTTTCTGAATACTATTAAAGTAATGAATACTTCAACAATACATTTACTATATATTCTTTTTTTCATCTTTTTTTTAAGGCAGAAATGCTTTTTTTTTTGCCTTCTAGTGGAAACCTAATTAGTGCTCCATTTTCTTATCTGTCACTACAGAATTTTACTCTTATGGCCTTCATTTTTTATAGGACCTATAAAAAGAAAACTTGTATATATTGTTTAACCACTTCTCCGGATTTCTGCACATGTGGTTTTACTATGAGATGCAGTACATTTTATGGAGGGTGATAAGTGACAACCACAAGATTTGCTCGTCGGACTCTGTCCTAGTTAAGAAACAAGTCACGTATATGGGAGATTTATACACCATGAGTGCCTACGGATTAAGCGTCCGATTGCGAGGAAGTGAATGCAAGGTCCTTCATATGCTGAACACTTACAAGATCGCTTTAGGTGGGTGCTGGTGGGGTCCACGAAGAACAAGGTTGCAGGGTGGCACGTCATTTACTCGTACCTGGCAGTCATCTCTCTCTCTCTCTCTCTCTCTCTCTTTTTTTCTCTCTCTCTCTCTCTCTCTCTCTCTCTTTCTCTCCCCCCCCCAGAGAGATGTTTATGACCTTCAGTGTGAGCTAGCACTGATTAGTGTTGGATAGTGTCTACCTTTCAGGTGTGCAGTTCTTTAAACTGACCCAACATTTATGTCCAGTACGTAATGTCTGTGTAACTTCTCCCATCTGGTCAGTTTAGGGGGGATGAGTGCCAAGGAAACATTGTACTTTTACTTTACATACTGGTGTGTGTGTGAACCGTCCAGATGCATACAGTAGCGTTTTAGTAAAATTTATATTTTGTTGTTTGTGGAAATAATACAAATTATATCTATTTTTAAAAAGAAAACAACTATGTGTTGCTCTTACTAAACATTTGCAGAAAAATATCCTATAATTGCACTTGAAACCTAGAATGTAAAAATAGACAATGCCACGATTTGACCCATTTCTTGTATGTAATCCTCCGTCAGCAAGTGCATTTTGCTGCTACATCCACCATCTGAGCACGCAATACATGCAAGCATTCCTTAGGGACTGTGCTGTAAGGAGGCGATGCTGCAGGGTAACCAGGTGAGGGGTTCCAGCTCTCTCACCAAAGTGAGAATAAGCAGCCCGACGTCTGATCATCCAGGGTGGAATCCTGTAATGGCAGTAATTGGCTATGTGTGTGGCAAATCAAGTGATAATTCGTTACTTACTTGTAACTTAATTCCTAAACCCGCGCAAACCCTAAAAATGGAAAAAACAAGAAATGAGACAATTTGCTATCCTTGTAGGAACGTAGTATTTTATTTTTAATACTTTGTATAATTATAATTTACGCAGCACTTTCAAATTATTATAACTCGCGCACCTCCATACTCCGTGTATTCAACTTGGTAGCCACACTACATTAACTGTAACTTCCAACTCTGCCATGCACTATGTTCTCACAAAAGATTTGATTTCCGGTGTCATAATTTTTCGTGTAAATGTTATTATTTTAGATAGTTTAAGTGAGATAATATAAAACGGTATAAGCAGTACATGGAGAAGGCACAAGTTATCACTAATGTTGTGTGGTTAACGAGTTGAATACACTGTGTAGGGAGGTGCGTGAGCTGTAATAATGTATAAATTATAAATTAAACGTATACGTTTAGAAATTCAAATTTTTGTGTAGTTAAGTTTAGTTTGTAGAAAAAGAAGAAATAAATGTATATTAATTTAAAGGTGGTGTGTAAATTATAAACTTATGGTATAAATATAACTTAAGAATTTGTAATGTTTATGTATTTTAAGTTTGGTTTGTATAGAGAGAATAAATAAAGTTTAACAAAGGTTTAAGCTTTGTTTTTTTTATTGAATTTCAATGGTTTTTTTAAATAAAAATTTGTTTCAAATTGTGCAGTTTATCAAGCGGAGTGTTAAGTGGAGTGTGGTAGAGTAGAGTGGAGGCGAGTGTGGTACAGAGTACTGCCGTAGAGAATAGTGTCATACAGTGGAATGTGGGACAGTGCAGTGGCTTACAGTAGAATAGCATTGAGTGGAGTGGTCTACATTGGAGTGGCGTAGAGTGGAGTGTTGTACAGTGGAATGGGGTAGAGTGGAGTGGTGTAGAGTGGAGTGGCATAGTGTACTGTGGACTAAATTGTTATATAGTGTAGTTGCATGTTATATAGTACAGTGGCGTGGAGTGGTGTGTATTGTGGCACAGTGTAGTAGAGTGTGGTACAAGGGGGTGATGTAGACTGGAGTGTTGTACAGTGCCATAGAGTGGGGTAAAGTATTGTGCAGTGGAGTAAAGTGTTCTAGAGCGGAACGGGGTGTGGTACAGTGGAGTGGACTGGTGTGTAGTAGAGTGTCGGAAAGTGTTGTAGAGTAGAGTGCAGTACAGTATGGTGGAGTAGGGTGGGCTATACAGTCGTAGAGTTGAAAGGCACAGAGTAGCATGCAATTGAGTGGAGTAGTGTCTCATAGAATAGCGTATGCTAACTGAGGTGGTGCGGCATAAAGGGACTTGCGTAGAGTGTCGTAGAGTGGAGCTGAGTGTCCTAAACTTCTATAGAGTAAAGTAGAATGCTGTACACTGGCTTTGAGACTAGCACATTGTTGTACAGTGTAGTGCTATACAGTGGAGTATAGTGTGGAACAGTGGAGGGGCATAGAGTGTTGTTGAGTGGAATATAGTGTTATTGAGCGGAGCATAGTGTAGTGGTATGCAATTGAGTTGGGTAGAGTAGAGTGCCGTATAATGGAGTAGCATAGTGTGGAGTGGCATATAGTGCAGTAGTGTAAGTGGAATGGTATACAGTGGCATAGCACAGAGTGGAGTGGGGTACAGTTGAGTTACATGCAGTGGGATAGTGTAGAGTACAGTGTCGTAGAGTGTAGTGGCATACAGTAGAGTGTCAACTGAAGTAGCGTAGAGTGGCGTAGAGTGGCGTGGAGTGGTGTACAGTGGAGTGGCATGGAGTGGGGTAGAATGGAGTGGAGTATAGTGGGGTGGGGTACAGTGGGATAGCGTAGAGTGGAGTGGTGTAGAGAGGAGTGGTGTGGAGTGGCTTACAGTGGAATAGCGTGCAATATAGTAGCATACACTCAAATAGCATACAGTGAAGTAGCCTAGAGTGGAGTGTCGCTCAGTGGGGTGGAGTACACTGGAGTGCTATAAAGTGGAGTGGAGTAGATTTGGAATAGCATCAGCCGCGGCCGCTGCAGGTAAGAGCGGTGGGGCCGGCTGGGGGGGATTTTGAGAGACGACCACAAGTGAAAATTAATTATTTATTTAATTTTCCCTTGTTGTCATCTCTTGAAATCCCCCCTCAGCCGGCCCGACCGCTTTTACCTGCAGCGGCCGCGGCTGAATAGCATACAGTGGAGTGTCGTACAGTGAAGTCTGATATGGTGGATTAGTGTACAATGGAATAGCGTATAGTGGAGTGGCATAGAGTGGAGTGGGATAAAGTCGAATGGCGTAGAGTGCATTTGCATACAGTGGAATAGTGTATAGTGGAGTGGCTTAGAGTGGCGAAGAGTGGAATACCATACAGTGGCGTGCAGTAGAGTGGTGTACAGTGCAATAGTGTACAGTGGAGTGGCATAGAGTGGAATAGCAGAGTGCTGCGGGGTAGAGTGGACTTGTGTACAGTGGAATATCAGAAAGTACAGTGTCGTAGACTTTAGTGGCGTTGACTGCAGTGGCGTGGAGTGGCGTACAGTGGAATAGCATACAGTGGAGTGGGGTAGAGTGGAGTGGCATACAGTGGAGTAGTGTAATTTTGGAGTGGAGTAGTATACATTGAAATAGCATACAGTGGAGTGACGTACATTGAAGTGGCATGCACTGGAGTGCAGTGGAGTGGCATTTAGTGGAATAGCATACAGTGGAGTGGATTACAGTGGAATGTGGTAGAGAGGAGTGGCATAGAGTCGAATAGCTTAGAGGTGGGTGGCGTGGAGTGTAGTTGCGTACAGGGTAATACCGTAGCGTGGAATAGCGTATAGTGAAGTGTTGTAGAGTGTATTGGGGTAGAGTAGAGTTGCGTACAGTACAGTGCCGAAGAGTGGAGTGGCATAGAGTGCAGTATGCTAGAGTGTAATAGCGTACAATGAAGTAGCATAGAGTGGAGCGGCGTAGAGTGGAGCGGCATACGGTGGAGTGAGGTACAGTGTAATCGAATTACAGTACAATAACGTACGTTGAGTGGCTTAGAGTAGATTAGCATGGAGTGGAGTGGCATACAGTGGAGTGGTGTAAAGTAGAGTGGCATAGAGGGGAATAGCGTATAGTGGAGTAGAGTGGAATAGTGTAGAGTGGAGTGGTAGGAGTTGAGTTGGATACAGTGTAATGGCATACAGTGGAATAGCGTATATTGAAGTGAGGTAGAGTGGAGTGTCATACAGTAGAGTTGCGTACAGTGGAATAGTGTAGAGTAGATTGGTGTACAGTGTAGTGGTGTAGACTGAAGTGTTGTACAGTGAGCAGCATACAGTGTGGTGGTGTACAGTGGAACAGAATAAAGTGAAGTGGCTTACAATGGAGTGGCATAGAGTGGAGTGGCATACAGTGAAGTGTTGTAGAGTGGACTGGAGTGGAGTGAGGTACAGTGGAATAGCATAGAGTGGAGTGACATACAGTGCAATAGTGCACACTGGAGTGGCGTAGAATGTAATAGCGTAGAGTGGAGTGGCGTAGAATGTAATAGCGTAGAGAGTGGAGTTATGTACAGTAGTCTACAGTGGAGGGCAGTGAGTACATTGGAATAGCGTACAGTCCAGTGTTGTACACTACGGTGGAGTACAGTGGAGTAGCATATAGTGGAATAGTGTAAAGTGTGTAGTGTTGTAGAATGGAGTAGCGTACAGTGGAGGTGCGTACACTGGAGTGGCATAGAGTAATTTCGTACAGTGTAGTGGTGTGGAGTGCTTTAGAGTGGGGTAAACTGGAGTGGTGTACAGTGGATTAGCATAGAGTGGAGTGGAGTATAGTGGAGTGACGTAGAGTGTAGAGGCGTAGAGTGTAAGAGCGTAGAGTAAAATGGTATAGAGTGGAGTGTGGTAATTGAAATAGCCATAGCATGAAAGTGTGTGAACTGATGTAGATGTAATGTGACAGGAAAATACCTTGTTAGTTGTTAATGGTAGTTTTTGATAGTATGTGTGAATAATGCAAGAAGTGTTAAAGTTATACATTTTAAAATACTTATTAATATATGTTGCCGCTGTATACAGCAGTAAGTTCGGGGTATACCACGGTACATGCACATGATAAGGCAGTATGTGATTTGCTAATGTGTGTTTAGCAAACATAAAATGGAGGCAGCTAGTTTTCAGCTCAGTTTGGCTGCCTTCTGTGTATCGCTGTGTTCTGTTCCCTACTTATTACCTATTAACACTTTATTAAAGTGTTAATAGGTAGAGAAATTAATTTATAATTTTCTATAGATTTTTACACCACATTAGGGAGAACTGCCCATTTAAAACAAATTATTTTAAGTAGCGTATTTTTTATAGGTAATACCGCGTTACTGCGTAGACTTTTTTGTGAAAATTTAAATATGTTAAAAATAGAAAATACTCTGTTCTACCCTATATTTGTGAAATATAGGATAGAACAGAGTATTTTTAAATGTTTAAGTGCCTGTATAACTGCCTTTTCTTCCCCTGAGAACCAGCCGCACCATTCTACAGGTAACTTTGGGGAATAAAGGTGCGCAATCTTCTATGTATCTGCGGTCATGCGTAATTGGTACCTGGTGATCCCTACTGGGTCAATAATGTGGAATCGCCGCTGTGGTTTGGAGAGTAGGTATCATGGGAGAGTAAGTGGGCTTACCTCTTCTCTTTCTAAATACAAATGTGGCAGTTCACTTGGGCCATGTATCCAATAATAAGCATGGATTTGCTGTGCTGCGCAGTAATATGTTTCTAGGTCTGGGGCATTAAGCCCACCTGATGAGTAGGGCTTTATTAACTTTGCCCATTGTACGCGAGGTTGTTTGCCCCCTCCTCCCCCAAAGACAGCTTAATTAGTAGGGTGTGAAATTGTGTCCTCTGTAATAGGATCGGTATGTTAACGAAGAAGAATAAAAAGCACGGTAGGACTGTCATTTTCATGAGTGCAATACGTCCCAGTAAAGATAGTGGGAGCTGAATCCATTTCTCGATAGCTTCCGTGAGCCGCTGCACTGCCCGACCATAGTTTTCCTGGATAACCACTTCCGGATCGGTGTGTACCTGGACCCCCAAATAGCATACAGGTTCAGTGGTCCTCGTTAAAGGGTATTCCATCTGAATGGGAGTGGTAGTGGCGGTGAGGGGGAATATGAGTAATTTTTTCAAGTTAGAGTAGGCCCGAGTGGCTGCCAAATCTCTCAACCTCCTGCAGCATCGGTGTTAAGTTATGTTCTGGGTTTCTCATATATAATAGTGTGTCGTCTGCATATGCGATTATTATTAAATTGTAGTGTGGAAATCTTATGCCACGGTGTGCATGGTATTCACGCATTGCACATGCTAAGGGCTCCTTCACCAATGCATATGGTAGTGGGGAGAGCGAGCATCCCTGTCTAGTACCTCTTGTGATCGCGATTGGGGTTGATAGTAAGCCATTCACGTGTACACGCGCCACTGGTTCCGCATATAATACTTCGACCAATTTTAAAAACACCTCTCCAACTCCCACACGCCTCAGTACCGCCAACAGAAAATTCCACTCAACCAAATCAAATGCCTTTTCGGCATCTAAAAAGACAGCCGCAGCATGGACGTTATGGTCTATTCGGGAAATTGCGCAAAACAGGGTACGCAAATTACTCGTGAGAGAATGGCCAGGTACGATCCCAGACTGCTCCGGGCCCACCAAACCCGGGAGCAGAGGGGCCAACCTGTTCGCCAAGATTTTAGCAAAGAGTTTCGCATCTGTATTAAGCAATGACAATGGTCTATATGAGGAGCATTGCTCGGGTGGTTTGCCAGGTTTTAAGAGCTTAATCAATACAGCTTCTCGCATTGTCTGGGGCATAATGCCGTCTCTGGTCATTTCTTCAAATTAGCCGATCCTGATATGCCTTGTAAACGGCCACCGTAAGGCCGTCTGAGCCAGGTGCTTTATTATTGTGCATTTCTTTTAACGCAGCAGTGATTTTGGTAGGGCGAAGGGAGCCCATCAACCATTCTCTGTGGGCGTTAGCCACTTCATTGCAATGTGTGCTAAATAGTCCTCAGTAGATTCATCTGTATTGGAGCATCGCGAGGTGTATATAATTCTGCGTAATAATTGTGGAATCTTTCGACAATCTGTGGGGCACCACACACCTGCGCACCACTGTCATCCTGTAGTGTTAATACATCGTTACCCTCCCTCTCAGGCCGAGTCAGGGTGGCTAGTGTGGCCCTGGGTCTCTCACCTTCCCCGTATATTCTGGCAATCTAATTTTTCCCTAAGTGTGTTATCTCAGATTGTGCCGATTTGTTGTATTCATCTATCTTTCCTCTAATCTGTGCTAACTTCTCAGGCTCGGGCACTCTCTGTGTAGTGCGCTCCAGTATAGCCAGTTCTTTTTCCAATTTCAGCATTCGATTCCTTATGGACCGGAGCACCCCCGCATGTTTTGAGATTATTACGCCTCGAATGTAAGCCTTAAATGCTTCCCAGATGGTGGCTATGCGGGATACACTACCAAGATTGATGTTGAAATATTCATCTATCGCTTGCGCTAGTTCCTCGCGGAACACTGTGTCTAATAGTGAATATTGCGGGAATCGCCAAATGAAGGCCCTGGGTTGCATGTCTCCGGGCACCAGCGTGAGTCTTACTGGTGAATGATCCGAGTATGTGCGCGGCAAATGTGTGCAATCGCGTATAAAGGGCAATAGGTTCCTTGAAGCAAGCCAGTACTCTATATGGGTGTGTATGTCGTATGCTGAGGAATAATGAGTTAATTCCGTGCCCTGCGGTGATCTATAGTGCCAGACATCTACCAACCAGTTGGCTTCCTCTGTCGCAGCTATAATTTTTGCTGCAGCTGATGGTTTTCTGGGGGTGCCCCTGGATTTATCTAGTTCTGGAGATTGAACGCAGTTAAAGTCCCCACCCCAAAGCTGTGGTATATTCACATATGTTGCAAGTTTACTGTATAGGGAGGGTTAAAATTGGGGGTCGTCATAGTTGGCTTACTAGTAGCACATCCAAGTTATCTCTATGACAGCGCGCCATCACATAGAAATCTACCCCCAGGATCGACGCATGGATTTGTATGCCTGCTCCACGACGCACCCACACCAGGACCCCTCGTGCGTGTATCGTAAATCCTGCTGCAACACATATGCCTTTCATTCTACGCTGCGATAGCAGCCCTGGGTGAGGTGCAAGGGTTGTCTCTTGCAATATAGCAATGTCTATATTATGTCTCTGTAAGTACAAAACAATTTTACAAATTTTTCACTGGTCATTTAACCCCCTGAAATTCTAGATCAGAGATCTTAAGGAGGCGCCGCTTGAATCTGGCGGGGCCAAGTGATCACTGTCTATGCTCATTATGCATCTTCGGGGCTGCAGTGTCTACCGTATAACTCATGTTCCTCCTATGTACTTCCACTTGGCTACATGAAGCAATTGGTTGCTTATGTGTAATTCCCCCTTCCACCGCCATGTCCCCCAACCTGTTGCATGGCACATTATTCCCTCCCCTTAAATAGTCTCCCCCCCCCCCCCTATGAACCAAGATCTGTGTGTAATAAACTCGGGTGGTGATTACCCATGAGCTGCACTCCAGCTCTTGTGCCTATGTAACCGTCTGTTAACTTATGCAACACATCCAACGTATTTAACCAATATCATGCATACTTAATTATGAGCGCTGATCCCAACAGCAGTCAGCTAGTGTAAGCATTCCTCTTACTTTTGCGCCATATGAGGGGAACATGTCCATTACGCATTGCCAGCTCTCCCTACCCTCTCCTTCCCTTCACCCTGCCCTCCAATGACAAGCAGGAAAATTCTGGACATGGCGGATCTCCCTATTCCTACGAGCTGTCTTTGCTTCATAGTGGCTACATTAATGACATTGTCAGTAACACTATAATGTTAGCACATATTTGTAAAGTCGAATTCTGAGCAGTGTAGTACACTTTAGTCTTGCAGGTCAAATTCACTGTGAGAGGCGTTGTCCTCTGGGGTACGGTCCCGCCCCGGTTTATGAGGCTTAGCATTGGAGTGTTTCTTAAGCATCTGGTGCAAGCTATTTGGATCTCTGTAGATTTTTGATTTGCCCTCCATTGTGACTCTGAGACGCGCTGGATAAAGCATGGCATAGTTTATGCTGAGCTCCCTCAGCTTCCGCTTCAGTGGCGCAAATTGTTTCCATGCCTCCTGTACCTGAAGTGTAAAACAGGGTAAAGGAAAAGTTCAGAGCCCTTGTATCGGAGTGATCGGAGTTCCCTGGCTCATCGTAGAGCTGCATACCTGTCTCTGTAATTCATGAGTCAGGCTATTATAGGGCAGGGAGCACCAGGTGCGGCCAGGGGGCCAGCGAACGATGTGCGCGTTCCACTATGAATACTGATGAGAAGATGTCATGGCCTAGCAAAGTTGTGAGCAGCTGCTCCACAAAGTGCTCCATATTCCCAGTCGCTGTGGATTCAGGCAGCCCTACTATGCGCAGGTTGTTACGCCTTGATCGCGCTTCGAGGTCTTCTGCTTTGTTTTGTAGTGTTGCAATTAGTTTCTCTATTTGTTTCTGCGTCCCTGAGGTCCCAACCTGCAAATCTTCGGCCTCTGACACCCTTCTTTCCACCATGTCTAGTCTTTCTGCCTGTTTGTCCATGCGTTCTGACATGCAGTCCATGCGATATGTGAGGGAGACTATCTTGCCATCTATTGTGGTAAGGCTTTGCTGCATAGATGTTAGTATTGTTTGGAAATCCCCCCCCAGCTCAGTGATGGGGGCCCCCTGCTCTGCTAATGCTGTCTCTGCATCTTTATCTCTTACTCTGGTGGATTTGTGTTGCTAGAACTGCAACTTTGATTGGTTCTTGTCTGGTTTCCCCATTGTGTTGCCGGTTGCGCGCCCTGTATGTAGCTCCTCTGACTGCAATGTGTTTTTGAGGGATCTTGCAGTATGCTCTGGCTTAATTTTGCTGTCCAGCTGTCTTCGTGCTCCCCCAGCTGCAATGCTACCCTAGTAAACAGCAGTAAATTACAATTCCACCCGGACAGCACGATGTTGATAGCCCCATCGGTGCCGCAAATTACTGTGCGCAGATAACTCACCGCCGTCTGGCCCAGTTCTCCACAGACAAGGGCATCTGTTTATGTAGCTGTTCAGCAGTTGCAGCGCGTGGTTGCACTGCCTTCCCCTATCTCTGGTCCAGTCTTGTTTCTCCTAGTCAGGCGGGGCCCCAAGCAAGGCCACTGCAGGAGGCGGTCGGCCAGCCAACCCTGCAATAGGCCGAGCAGGGCAGGCGATCCAGCCACACGTGCAGGCCAGCCCGCACCCCCCCAGGCCCCGGAAGCAAGGTAGGCCGCATCTCCGCATCGTTGGGGCCACTCGCCATCGCCCCCGCGAACCCACCAGTCCAACGGGTGCAGGCCCCAAGCTGGTGACAGGCAGGCCCAGATCCAGCGGTCTCGGCCCTCAGGGTCCGCGCTGCTGAGAGCAAGGTAGGCCGTGCCTCCGGCGATGCAGGGTGCCACTGCCAACAAGCCCGGGAGAGGTCAGCTGCAACAGCAAAGACGGCGTTCGGTGGTTAATGTTCGGCCCTGTATAGTTCTCCTGCGATAGCACCCTTTATGCCGTGGATTCCGCAGAATCCTGCCGGATTAGTATGACGGTCTCGGGAGCTTGCTTAGGCTGCGGCCATCTTGAGACCAGGCAAGCTCCGCCCTCCAACTTAAAAAATACTTACATGTACTACACAAAAGTACCATCTGTGCAGCATAATGTGTAATTTAGCCAAATGTCATGTATATCCATTCAGCTGTTTTTGCGCTATGCGAGATACAAAAGTCTGTGGAAAATGCATTGGTGGAAAAACACATTTTGGGACCCCTCTTTTATCTTTGCACCCCCTTCACCAATCACTGCAAAACTTTCCATCACCTGTCAATGTAGAAAAAGCAATAGGTCTGGAAACTTCAGTGGAGATTCATCAACCAGGGGCAACGTTATTAACGACCAAAATTCAGAGGAATTCCTATACCTGGGAATTCTAACTATAGGGTGGCTACTGCCACTCTGGGGGGGGGGGGGGTGTGTGTGTGTGTGTGTGTACGTGTGTGTGTACGTGTGTGTACACCGCCCCCCCATGCGTAGTGAAGAGCCCAAATCGACTAAAGTCGCTCTCTGAATATTGTTTTGGGTTAAAGTAAGCTCTGGCAGACATTTACAACTGGTTCTTTTTTCCAAAGCTAAAAATGCAGTGTAGTTATTGTGCCAGGCAAATCTCTGTCCTCCACACCATTATGATACACTTGACCACTGTATGTACAAACTTGTATGTACAGCTTTCACTACTTTACTTTGGACATTAAAAAAGTATTGTAGCATCAATAAATACAATTAGAAAATAAGGTTCTTAATTTTCTACTGCTCACACATTACCAACAAGTTGAAGAAGATCAGGGTGTCCTTCTTTCCATCATCTAAGGGTAGTTTTTGGGGTTTTGCTATTATGCTCCATGGTTTTATCATTCTTTTTGTGTCTGTAACCATGATGCATTTACCCCACCCAAGGGAGCATTATGGCACTTTGTACCGTGTTGTGTTTACTTTTGTAATTGTTTACTTTTCTGTTGTGCTCGAGCTAGCTGGGCCCCTCTCGCCTCGCTGCTCGGATACTGTAGTTGTACTGCTTCTAACCGCGTTCCATGGTCCATCCCAGTTCTGATGACAGATCGCTCTTCCTAACAACTACATTAGCGGTTTGTACCAGGACCTGGTTGGATGTGGGCTCTTTGGCTTCGGCCTAAAGAAGAAATAAACTTACCTTATGTCTCCTTCTACTGCTTCCATGACTTTTGCCACACGCTGTATGGTATAAATGGATATAAATAAAACATTGAGGAAGGCAAAGCGTTAGGCAAATACATGATAGAAAAATAACTGCTAACACTTATTACAGAAAACCGTAAACTTGCGCTCTGCCCTCAAACGTTCTACCTTCTATCATGTAATTGACAGATTACGTCAGAACGGCTGACGTTTAGTGGACTCGTACGTAAATAGACTTGAGGCTATACAGAGTATGATCAACCATTAAGTATTTTTTCTGTTGGATTTGAAACCTGGCGTAAAGCCAGTGCAGATCACAGAGAGTGGGCGTGTCTGATGTAAGCCCTGCTCCTCGGCGTTCAAATGGCCATATGCTGCACTATTTAGCATCTCTTACTCGGCATAGAAAGTGCACATGGGCGTGAGGGTCAGTGATCTCAGATTGGGAGCTGTTGGACTTGGCCCTTTTTGCAGGGTCATCCCAGAACTTTTTGCCTTCCTCCTGGTATTTTTTCTGACCTGGTGTTGGTGGTTTTAGGACTCTGGGCACTTTATGCATGTTTGTGCATGTGCTCTCTATGGTAAACTTGGTAAGATTGGTCTACACCTGTTTGGCGTTTTTAATTTACCTAGCAGTCCCTTGTAAAGTGGTATCTCATATACCCGGGGCCAGTAAATTAAATGCTACTGGTGGGCTTGCCACGCTGCTTGCGCCACCCACCAAAGTAGCCTTTCAAACCTGTCTCAGGCCTCTGCCATTGCAGGGCCTGCGCGCGCAGTTTACTGCCGCTATGAAGTGGCACATAAAGTGGTTGCCATGTCTGTGACTCTCCTTTTACTACATATCGGTCACCCCTAAGGTAGGTCCTAGCTAGCCCTATGGGCAGGGTGCAATGTAGGTAAAAGGTAGGACTTGTACCTTAACTGTGTGGCATGTCCCGGTAGTGACAAACAGCCATTTTGGTTTCTCACTACTGTGAGGTTGCCCTCTCATGGGAATGCATTGGGGATTCCCTGATATGTGTTTCAGTGGTAATTCCTGAGAGGAGTAGCGAGATCAAGTTTGGTATGTTTGGAATAGTGGCAACAAATGCTGCGTAATGGTGTTCGCAGATTTATTATCACTATTTTAGAAATGCCACTTTTAGAAGTGGGCATTTCTGTGTGCTATGTGTCTTTGTGCCTGCCTGTTGTGTATTGCATGTCTGGCTCTGGAGTGACATAGACTGGGGAGGTGCAGTGGCTCCAGAGGGGCTGGGTGAGTCAGTGCTAGGCTGAATAGGCCAACTGCATTTGGAGTAGTGGGAGGAGTAGCACCTGGACCTGAATAGGACTGTGCCTGCCTTACACAATGCTGGCTCCGCCCCCCTGTGGTGTATCTGGGGCCAGGACCTACACTGACAAAGGAGGGTGTTGTGCACATGTAAAGAAATGTGTAAGTGCCCCCCAGAACTGGTTTGGACCGGGCACAGAGCCCTGTGCCAAGGGGAGAACAAAGACATGAGTGGTATAAGTACTGGGGCTGTGACCCCATTTCGGGCTGTGGGGAGCTTGCTTGGAGCAGAAGACACTGCATGGGACCAGGAGGAACCGCCATGGAACTGGACTGCAGGAAGTGCTGACCACTCTGCCTAAAGAATCCTTGTGCTGGCCTACCTGGGGACACTTTGCTGGTGTACCCCTGTGAACTCCCATGACTCTGTGGCTTGCCAGCGCGTGGTGAGCGCTGTTATTCACCTCTTGGCCCTTTTAAATGAAGCATGTGGTGAGCGCTGAGGAGAAAGTCGTGTGAGCACTGCTGAGTGCTCCTCTTGGTGAGCGCTGCCTTGCAGGAATTTGCGTGGTGGGCATTGGTGCCCCAGAGGAGCCGGACAGTCTGCCTGCCTTCATGGGTGACTGAGTCCCTGTTTCCGGACGGCGCCAGTAGTGCAGCGTTGCCTACCCTCTTCCCCCCCCCCCCCCATGAGTTGGTGATGAGCTTGGAAATCGCAGGCGGAACCGGGCCTGAACCGTTGCCACAGCAACAGAGCAGCCGACCGTGACGTCAGCGCCACCTGATTGCACTGACGCGTTGCCGGGCTGCCGGAAGCCAGGCAGCGGCGAAGGGCCGCAGCGGATTGAGCCTGGGTGCAGGCGTGGCGAAGGGAAGCAGGGGCCTCCCAGCCGCACCAGGCCGACAGCAGCCAGACGTGAGGAGCCTCGCGCCCTTCACATCAGAGCCCCGAGGAGGGCTCCCAATGTAGTGGTGGTCCCCCAGCCCATTCCGCCTACAGAGCAGCGTGGGGGCATTGGGACACCAAGTGAGTTGTGGCGGTTGCACCGCATGGTAGCGGGCGGCCCCAACTACCTATTTCTAGAGGCCGGGGGCAGCACCACGAGTAAGCAGGCAGCCCCAACTCTGGATTTGTAGGCGAGGGACCCAGAAAGGTCTCTCCGCTGACTGTGACATCAGGGCCCCCCCCCCTGTCGTGTGGCAGAAGAGAAGGCCACATTCCCAGTGGTAGGTGGGCAGGTTGCCCAGATGCCTACGAATGGGGAACCAAATTACCGCCTAGTCACTAATAGGGGCCGAGGAGATACGTGCCCTATGTAATGATAAGGGTGTTTGTAGTATATTGGCATATGGTAATGTGATGGTGATTCCTGTCTCTTGGGTGCTTCACACAACTGCTATAGTTTGTGCCCTGATGTGATTAGGCTTTGATATCACGTTGCCAGTAAGGATTACAAATGTGTGCACTCTACAAGTATTTACTCTGATGCACTGTAGATGGGGTGTGCTACAGGGCACGGCTGATAATGTTGGTTACTCCTAACATGTGGTGCTAAGTGTATTCTTACCAGTAATTTCTGGTCAGCCTAATGTAATGTTATGACAGTGGCCTGATTGGCCTAATGATTTATGCAATCCCCTGTAAAGTGATACTTAAGTGCCAGATGGCACAGTATACATATGTGATTACGTTCTAATGTGTTTTATGAGTATACAAAGACTATTTTAATATAACCTTGTATGGAGTGTCTTTTGTGGTGTGCCTAGTGTGTCGCTGCTGTGAGAGTGTGCTGCGCAAACGCTTTACACATTGCCTCTGGGATAAACCTTACTGCTCGTGCCAAGCTACCAAGGGGGTGAGCAGGGGTTATCTTCAGTGTGTAACTACCTTGCCCTGACTAGAGTGGTGGTTTCTACCTGGCTTAGATGCATGCCCTAGCCAACCAGAAATCCCATTTCTAACAGGAGCAAAAAGTGTAAACTCTTTACTGTAGCTGCAAGTGGCTTTCATATGTTGAGGACACTGCTGAAAAGGAGTCTCTAAAGGAACAAAAAATAATTATTCAGATACTAGGATTCTGACAGAGGTGGAAAATATCTAGATGCAAATTGTTTTCCTTAACATGAAAAATTAACTGATACTTCTGCTTAATTGTGTTCAAACTAAAAGCTTCGGGCGTGGCCAAATAACATGGCCAACAGGACATGAGCTTCCGGCCCGTTCTCTCAAAATTCTGAAGAATCCTGCTGCCCTGTGAGTTGCACGGCGGCTGAAAAGACCATTTGGGGTGCAGTCATAGACTGGGTGCAGATGGTGCCGATCAGGGCTCACTGAGAAGACTATTGGGCCTGCCAACGGCTCCGTGGCCTGGAGCAGCCGTGAGGAGCAGCATAATGGCCAAACTAGGCTCCAGCGCCCCATGATCCGGCAGACAGCTGCCGGCTTGCAGGCGGTGGCCAGGGGCCTGCCACGAGGCTCTGATGCGGCTCAGGAGGAGGCAGCTCATTGCAGAGAGGGGGCCGCAAAGGTGTGTTACCCCGCAGCACACATCGCCTGCGACATTGCTGCTGGAGCACTGAGGCACTGCGGGGACCGGGTAAGTCATTTCCTCCCCCGCTGCAGATGATAGCAGCACCCCAGGGGACATCAATGGAGCGATGTACCCACACAGCCACGTATCCAGAGTGCCAAACATTGGGCGGGTTCTCCCTGGCTAGTGGGGTGCAATCAGGAGAGCCAAGACCAGTGCCAGAGTTGTGGGGGTCACTATGTGGAAAAGAGCACAATCCGCTGAATCCCCGGTGGATTGCCCAAGACAGTGAGGATGGCCTGAGGGGGTGTCCCTAGGCTCTCTGTGGGCGCTTGGATGGCCGGAGACTTTCAGGGGCCTGGCTGAGCGCTGAAAGGGCCAGCAGGAGGTGACCTGCAGGTACTGGTGCTGGGTGGCAGGAGCAGCGGTGCCCAGGAGGTTGATGGAGATGTGACTGGTGGGTGCCATTGAAGATCAGAGACTGCAGGGAGGCTCATCTTCGCCACTGGGAAGGAACATACCTGGCTGCGGAACTACTTGTGGCTGGCCAGGAAGTCGGACAAAGGTGCGCTAGTGGCCCCGGCCTGTCCACAAATGAACTGGAGCAAAATAGTGCACTGAACATCGGCTGCCCTGCAGAGAGGGCATGGGAAAGGAGAGGGAGATGAGTTTGCACCCTGCTAATAACATTATGCAGTATACAATGCCATGAGAACTGTCCGAGGCGATGAGCAGTCAGGGTGGGGTGGAATCTGCAAGAGGGTCCCTGGAGAGGAAAGTGGAGCCCTCATAGGTGGAGCTGCTGGCAGACATTCATGGTTCTTGGACTGCGCTTGAACTAAAAATTGAAACTTTTTCCATAGATGTCAATTTGCTATGCGTGGATCTGCGGAGGTTGGTGAACAAGGTCACTGCGGCCGATAGTAGTATTGAGTCATTGCAGGGGGAGGTCACCACACTCAAGCTCCAGATGGCTAAGCTGACCACAATCTCCAGTGAGCTGGAATTCCGGGTGGAGGATGCGGAGGGTCGCTCCCAACCCAGTAACATCTGAGTGCTGGGGTTTCCAAAGAGGGTGGAAGGGATCGCAATGGAGTTCTTCGAGAGCTTCAGCCGCTAGGCTTGTCCGTTTTTTTTTTTTTTTTTTTTTGTGGAACGAGTGCACAGGGCTCTGGTGCCCCCTCCAGGAGCCCCTCCTAGGGCCATGATCGCCGGGATCCTGAACTATCGGGATAGGGACTGCATACTGTATGCCTCCTGGGAACAGACTGTGCCCCTGTTTGAGAACTGCAGAATAGCCATCTACCAGGAATATACCAGGAGAGGTCAGGAGCAACTTCTTGAGTGTTAATCAAAAACTGTGAGCCTTGCAGCTGAAATGCATGCTCCTGCACCTCTCTAAATTAAAGGTTGTCTCGCAGGGGAAGGTCATTTCTTTGAATACCCGGAGGAGGGCTGGGAGTGGCTGGAGATGTGGGAAAAGACAGCGGTGCTTCGCCCTAGTGGAGGGGCACAGGGGGATCCTGGGGCAGGGCCTCGCCACGGTCCCAGGCGTGGCTGCTCTGGGTGGGGCCCCTTGGGTGCTGGCCCATCGGCCTCCCAGCAAGTGACGATTCAAGAAGACGGCACCATGCGGGGAGAGGAGGCCCCGGTGATGTCAGCAGGAGAGAGGTTGCCATCCCCTATTCCCGGTTCAGAGGCCGGGCTGCTGGGTCCTGTGATAACTGTAACCTGGACATGCTGTGCTTTGAGTAAATGTGGAATTGAACCTAAAAGTGCTACACGTGGCTCTCCATAATGGGGAAGCTTCTGGGGGACAGGCTGATCGAATAGCTGAGTATTGCTGTCAACTACGGGGAGACGAATGACTACTCAGAGAGGGGATCGGGATGTGTGGTTTGAGAAGCTTTGGGCCCGGCCTGCTGGGGCTACGGCTGCAGGAGAAATGTGCTGGAGCACCTCTTGGGTCGAGACGATATTGAGCTATTGATAGTGAGGCAGGGACCGGGCGGTCTTACGGGGTCCCTGATGACATAAGCAGTGTTGAGTGGCAGGACGGGGAGTCGGGAGTGGTGGGCCTGTCCCTGTCGGACGGGTAGGGAAGCTGTGCAGGTCCTGGCACATGCATTGGGTGGACATCTGTAGATTTTGTGTTGTACTATATTTGTGCAGGGGAGGGGGGGGAGGCCTTCAATCAATGTTATTTGTTTATGTTCATGCGGCGGGTGAGATTAATCACAGTGTGTGAAGGGTGGCAGGGAACCGAGTGCCTTTGCATCCTGATGATGTGGGGTGATTTCCGGCTGCTGACGAGGAATGTCAGAGGTCTAGGCTTCTACACGAAAAGGTACAGAATGCTCTCCTTCCTAAAGGGACATACGGTCTGTGTAGCCTGTCTGCAGGAGACATACCTGGATGATGCTGGGGCCGAGCGTTTGGCTCGGAAATGGCAGGGGTCATGTCTTTCATGCCTCTTGCTCTACGTACACCAGGGGGGTGCTGATATGGGTGGCCCCGTGTACAACGTTTTCCCTTACTTATGCTGAGGCAGACATGGAGGGTAGGTATGTGTTGCTACAGGGTGCGCTAGATGGGAGGGCTGTGACCGTACTTAACACGTACGCTCCAAATGTGAATGACCCACACTTTTTCCCTGCATTGCAGGATCTGGTTGTGCAGGATGTGGATGCAGCCCTATTGGGGTTGGGGGACTTTTATTGCGTGCTTGATGGGGGCCTTGACGGTAACGCCCAGAGAGGGCACCAAACCCCAGATGACGAACACTCTTAGGGAGGTAATGGATAATGTTGGGCTTGTAGATGAATGGTGTATGCTTCATCCCTTGCAGCGAGCATACATGTGCTAATCCCTGGCTCATAACATGCTCAGTAGACTGTCTAGGATACTGGTGGGAGGAGTCTCTGTTGCGAAGTGCATGACTGTGACACACCTGGCAAGATTTCTCTCAGATCACTCCCCGGTCTGCAGCACACTGAGGTAGGGGGGGGATCTGCACAGCAAGGAGCGGCATGGAGGTTTCCGGCAGAGGTATTAACAGATGCTGTAGGGAGGGAAAATCTGTCCCGTAACCTTGACCGATTACATTAAACTTAATGGGGGCACCACTGAGCGTAGGGTCACGGAATGGGAGGCAATGAAGGCGTCGTTACAGGGGATTTGCCTGGGACTCACTGGCGAGGTACGGCACCAGTTGCAGACAGAACTTAAGGCATATGAGACAGGACTGGCTGCGCTGCAGGCGAGGGATCTGACAGACCCCAGAGCATGTAGGGAGGAGACAGACTTGCGAAGATGCATAGCGGAAATGTGGGACAGACTGGACAAGTATACCCTGAGACAATACAGACTAAGACTGCACAGAGAGGAGGACAAGTCGGGCAGACTGTTGGCCTGGATCTTGCGTAGTAAGAACATGCCACCCCCAAACGACACACTTGGTGGCCCCTGATGGTGCGAGTGTGACATCCAGGGTGGACATTGTGTCTACCTTTTAGGGACACCTGGAGAAAGTGTATTGGGTGGCCCCTCTGGTAACACAGGACCGATTTAGCACATTCTTGGAGGGCCTGGAGCTCCCTAGTATCAGGGAGGCTGTGGCTGAGGACTTAGACCCTGCCCTTGAGCTTGAGGAACTGCGCGCAGCGTTGCATATGCTTTCACGCTCCAAAGCTCCCAGAGGGGATCGATTCCCAGCAGAGTTTTTCCAGGAGTTTTCGGTTGCTGTAGCACCGGGCCTGCCTGCTTGAGGTCTTCCTGGAAGCAATAGAGAGGGGGTTATTACTGCGCACCATGACATTTGCTTGCTGCTTAAGCCCAACAGGGATAAGACCAACCCAGCTGTGTATAGACGCTCACTATGATTAATTCAGTTGAAAAAGTTCTATGCAAATTGCTGGCAAATTACTTGAACCCCATCATGACCGGCCTGGTCCACGAGGAATAATGCGTTATTTTCCCAGGAATTAGGCGTTTGACGCATGTGCTGCATGAGGTCGATGGCTGTAGGGATGAAATGGATTTGGTTCTTTTGACCTAGAGAAGGCCTTTGATACTGTTGATTGGGGGTACTTGCTCGAGGTCCTGCAGGTCATGGGGTTAAGCTCCCAGTTCCAGGGATGGATCCAGCGGCTTTACACCAAGCCCACTGCTAGAGCGCAGGTGGGACAGTGCTGTTCAGAGAGCTGGGTTCTGGGCAGGGGGACACGATAGGGCTGCTCCTTGTCCCCACTCCTCTTTGCTGTTGTGATGCAGCCCTTGGCGGTGTGGGCTCGGTGGAAGCTGCGTGACTGGGGCATAGAGTTTGGGGATGTTCATTATATTTTATTGCTATACATGGATGACGCTCTGTTTTATCTTAGATCCCCCCGGTACTCCCTCAAAATTCGGTTGCGTCTATTGGACGACTTTGGGGCCCTGTCAGGGCTGCAGATGAACTTACATAAGTGAGCACCATATACTAAGCCAGCCTACTACAGCCCCTTTTCACCAGGAGTTGCTGGTATGGATAATAGCGCCGATCGGGCAGATGGCTGAAAATATGTCCTTTCAAGCATGGAGAGATTAGGGCTGTGAGCTACTGAGGGACCTATACCCTAATGAGCACTTAATTTCATTTGAGGACGCGCAGGTGAAGTTCGCACTGGGGCCGGACCACTTCTTGCACTATGTCCATCTGGCAGAGATAGCCAGGCAGACCTGGACCACCTTTCCAGCAGCACTAGAGGCTTTGGGCACTCTGGGGACCCTGCTGTCCAGCGGGGCAGGACGGCATCTGATATCCTTGATATTCAAAGCATTGGTGGTGGACGCTGCCGGTGGCCCGTTGCGGGTCCTAGCGACCTGGGACGTTGATATGGGGGCCCCAGTGGGGGACGTTGACTGGGCCCTCGTCTGTGCCTTCACAAAGACTGTTTCGAGTAATGCTCTGTTTAAGCTGGTTCATTACAACTTGTTATATCATACCTACCTGACGACCCTGACGCTACAACGGATATCACAGACCCAGTCTGACGAGTGCCCTCGCTGTGGGTCCCAGAAGGCTGACTTCCTTCATTTGGCCTAGGAATATCACAGAGTGCAGGACTTCTGAGTCCGGGTGGTGCACAAACGCACATGTACCACTTCGCTGCAGGCCACCCTCACGCCACATTTTTGCTTACTGGGTAATATAAATAGGCATAGAGGCCGCATGATGTCACACAGATTCTTGCAGCTAGCACTGGTCCTTGCCAGGTGCAGGGTGGCTGTTACATTCATGAGTGAGCGCACCCCGGAGTTAGTACACTGGCACAGAGATGTAGAGGAATGGATGCTAGCGGAGGAGATTCACATGAAGCTCAGCAGGAGGGATGATAAGGTGGGGGATGATATACTCACGTGGAGGAACCTGGGAGACAGGTTTACGGCCCCGGACACTGTTTTGTTCAGTGATGATAGTGCTGACTCAAATGGTTTAACCTTTGCTGTGCAGGGTCTCTAGACTGGGTGCGGCGATGTGTCCAATCTGCCCTGCCATATGGCTAGTGTCTACAAATTTGACAGGGAATGGTGAGCTTGCATCTCTGTATGGTATGCTTGCTCTACACTGTGGTTACTGTTTTCAACGCTGGAAAGTTGGTTCACATGAAACTGATAAATATAAAGGTTTTTTTAAAGAAATTGAAAGCATTTTTATTCTCCAAAGTGTATTATAAATGTGTTTAGTTGTTCATTAAAAATATCTTGCAGCAGACAGCCCAGTTGGGCCACTCCAACTTTTGGGAAATTACCCATTTTTCAGGTGTCCTAGATACCCCATTTGCTGTCAGACAATACTCGCTTCTGGCATACTTCTACTATGGATCAATTATAGCTCTATAAGAAATCAGTGCTGTCTAGCTCTGTCATGCCTCTAGCATGCATTCAGGTACATAATGCATCCTCTCAGCCTTGTCAAGGTTGAGCTTCGGCCAATTCTGATCCATCCTTCTGGCAGGCTCCCAGAAGCCCCCAGTTGTCGGGTATTGCCCCCAAGCACAAAGCATACATGAGTAATGGAACGGAATATCATGAGTATACGTAGGACACACTATCTCATGGGTAGATGGTACCTCATTGATGGCCTGTCGCCATTAAATGTTTGAGGTGATATTGAAGCTTGCCCAACATTGTGGATTGGCACAGCCCAGTACTGGTAGCTTATTGTGCTGGGGTCAAGATCTAATGCATTGCATTTTCAAGGATGAAATAGTTTGGCAGAGTGACACTTGTATTTTCTATTTCGGCAGATCCTTTGTAAAATCACTTGGCAATAACACATTTCTGTATCATACCCAGGTTTCCTTTAACCACTTAGCAGCCAAGTTTAATATGATCACTACAACTGTCGCAGACTAGCCTCACTTTACTGTCTTATGTTTTTTTCTGGGTCGATGTGGCTTTAAAGATTATTCATTTCTATCTGTATAATAAAACCACAGTGCAATTGATTCCAGTTGAAAACTAATGGTCTCCTTTTGAATGAAGAAGCATCCTTTTAATATACAAATTCAGCTAAGAAGGAACATGTGCCCAATAAACTTTATGAAAACATGTCTTCCTGATGGTATTGTAGTGTGTTGCAGCAAGTAAGGGATGGAAAACTAGTTAAAATATAAGTGATGTCAATGCCAAATGATGAGCAGCCAAAGGAGGCAAATTATGCGCTTCAGACCCTATGTTTAAACATAAATCAAGGCCGAAGCTGTCCTCGACAAGTAGTACATTCTGGTTAATATGTTATGTTAGAAATGTTTATAGAGCGCTCCCTTGCCCCCAATGGAGTCTTGCTGCTAGCTGCGGAAAGGAGACCAAATAGCTCAAACAGAGCATAACAAAAAGCCATGTTTTGAGGGCCTTCCTAAAGGCCAAAAGGTTGGGTTGGACTTTGATATGCAAAGGGAGATCGTTCCAGGCCTTTGAGGCTCCTAACACGAAGCTTCTCCCTCCCCAGTTGATAAGTTTGAATCTAGGAACTGACACCAGTTTGGCTGATGCAGATCGCAGGGAATGGGTTGTTAAGTACCAAGCAAAGCGCTTTTTAAAAAAGTCAGGGCCAGTTCCATGCAGTGCTTTGAATACTGTGCACAAGGCTTTAAATGTAATCCTCTGCCTCACCGGAAGCCAGTGAAGCTTGGCAACAAAATTGAGAAACCGATTGGTGTTTGGGGATTTTGAGCGAAAGTGCTTCTTCACTGTTTGATTCATTTGTGTACTTTGTTGCCAGGAAGGGTGAGTGAGTGAATGTGAGACTGAATCGGTGTTTGGCTGTATGAGCAAGTGAGTGCATAGGTAATAGATGTGAGTGAATGGATGATGAATGGGTGAGTGCATGGATGAATAATTGAATAGGTGTGTGCATGCCTGCTGGGGGGCCTGGATTCGTTTGTGGCTGTGTGCACAGATGGATGCAGATCGGTTACATCAGTCTTACAGAGGCTTCAGGCAGCAGTAGTGATGTTATTTTTCGGTTTTTCGCGCTTTATTGTACGTTTATTTTAATGTTTTTAAAATAAAATATTTGAATAATTAATGAATATGTTTATTGTATTAGAAGTATTAAAACAACTGTACAATGAATAGTTAAAAGTGATAAAAGCAGCAGAACAATACATTGACCCTCCTTCACGTACGACACTGATTTAAATTCCAGAGTTAACATTCACCAGACGTTCTTACCACTAGCCTGGCATAAAAAGCAGTAAGTCAAATCTAAAAATGTTGTTATCCTTTCTACTGCTTGACAGTTTTGTGTTAAAAAGCAGAACATTACGGCTTCCTTTTCTGTTCATCTCTTGCTGGCAATAAACAAAGGCTTCAGATACTTTTTTCCACAACTCAAGGAGTGCCGGGCAAATACATGCAATGTGCTTAATAGTTTTATTCTTGTAATTACAGAGTCGGCAAGCTTTTGTGGCCAGGCAATGCAAGTTCCATGCATCCTCGAATTGGGCTAACAGAATATAAATTAAGGGCAATCATAAAAACTTGAGAATACAGGACGGTGCCAAAGTTGATGAAAGGTATGCCTGAGTTGTGTGTGAGTAGGAAGCTATGGTATAGTCAGAAAACGTATATGCTTTTAGCATGCCCAAATCCTATTCGTATTTGTATTATTTCGTATCAAGCTTTTCCGATGTAGCCGTGATGTTGCTACCAAAACCTGTAGGGGTGGTAAATTATTTCTTGTGATAATATTATTGACAGAGGCTAGACTCCATGTCAAACTGATAATCTTGGCACATCGCAATTTGTTGCAAAAAGCCGCTTTAAGGACTACTCTGTCGATGCTAGACAGTCACGGTGTAGTTTAGCCTAGTCATGTGTTGCTGGTTAATCCGACATGGTAGTGAGAGTTCCAGTCTAAGTCTTGTTTCTGGTGTTCAACACCGTAAAGATCACAGAGATTTTATCTCATTATTGTAGATTTTATTTAGAGTGAGAACCATTGGGTCGTAGAAGACAACAGGGTAATAACGTTGATATCAATTTCAAATCCATCATATTTAGTGCTTGTGTATTTGCTCTCCCGCCATAGTTACTATCAAAGCTTTTCACTAATTCGGTGATAATGGATGCTTTCTTTCACCTATTTTCAACATGTGCAGACCATGATAAGTTATCAGTGATGGTAACCCCCAGGTAGTCATGTGATGCCTCAATGCAAATCTCGTTTATAAGCCACCTCACACCTTTTCTGGTCTTCCCAAAATTATTTTTTTAGCAAGGTTTGCCCTTAGATCATTAGTATAATTAAATTCTTCGAATTTCATTAGATTATTTTAGAGGGCACTAGGGTTAAGTGATAGAAGTATAATATCGACAGCATAGGCTAGGGTATGAGTTGCTTTCCTAATTTTGGTGCAAGTCCACTAGTGTTCTCCAAGTAGAATGATAAATCTGATGTATATAAAGAGAAAAGAAGAGGTGCAAGATTACAACCTTTTTTAAGGCCATTATTCATGGACATCTTGGGGGAAATCATGTTAGTTAACCTAATTTGAAGTCCGGTGTTTTCGTGCAGCAAAACCAAAAAGTGTAATAATGTTTGATTGATACCCCAGTAGAAAAAATGTTTCCATAATTTTGATCTGTTAAGCTGATTAAAGGCTGATGAATAATCAATGAAACATGTAAATAGATTGAGGCCCCTTTGGAATGTTTTATCAATAATACGTTTTAAACTGGCAATGTTGTCTATCGTTGATTGGGTCTGCCTGAATCTGGATTGGTGTAATGGTAAAAGATTGGATTCAATCGCCCACACATACAACGCGTTCAATAGATATTTGCCAAATAGCTTCCCTTCAGAGTAAAGCAGTTATGTCGGTAATTCTATGTGATCGCATTATCCTCTTTTTTGTGAATTAACTGTACAATGGCTCCTAGCCAGGATGCAGGAGTTTTGCTGGATCAAAGAACTGTGAAGAGTGTATGCAGAAGAGATGCCACAGATCTGGGTCAGATATGATTACCTCAATTGGAATTCTGTTAGGGCTGACGGTTTTTGATGGGTGATATTAGTTAATGAGCTATTTTATTTCAGGTTTAGATATCTATAAGGTGTTATTTATATATTCTGGCATGGTAGGTGATACATTTCTCCTCCCCATAAAGGCCCATGATGTAAGTCCGCCATGCCTCGAATTGTATAAAGTGATCAGTGGCAGGTCTATAATTTCCAGTACTGTGTCCACTGATTTGCTAGAACTGCTTCAAGCTGATTGTCGTGACTGCAGTGTGCAACTCCAGCCAGGCAGTTTCACATGCCTTCTGTTGTATTTGTTTCAGTTCAGCCCAATAATTATTTTTCCCATTTTTAATCTGCAAATTGAGACCTTCTGAGTGCAGAGTTTTCAATAAGTTCTTTAAGATTCTTTGATGTTTTATTTTCGCTATCTTGAGCAATCTCTCCTTATTGCCGAGTCTTGGATGAGTTTGTTTGAGGTTTTTTGTAGCGAGGAAAGTGAACGTTTGACTCAGTACTTGTTCCCATTCGATAAACATATCCACATCTTCTTCTATGCATTCCTGGAACCGCAAGATGAAGTTGGGATCACCCAGTGTAAGAAATTTATGCTGGTTATTGCTGTGCCACTATATAGATCTCTGACTCACAGTGAGAAGAAGATTAGAATCATCAGTCTCCTCAGCATTATAGCAAGCATAGTTAAATTGCAAGAATATTCACTGCAGATGATGGTCACTTTCTTCCCTAGGAATGATTTGGAAGCTCTTGAACCAGAAAAAGGAAGAACCGTGCAATAAGGTGAAGTCGAGTATACTCGCGGTTTGTGCAGTTACAAATGTGTGTCAAGATGGTTGATCAGTGGCGATCCTTAAAGAAACTTAGCAAATATCTACTTTTGAGTTGCTTGTTGGCTGTGTTTGCTTCACAAAGGACTAACGGAATATTGAACTCTGTATCTGGCGAGTCATCTAGGGCTGGGATGCTTACGTCAGTAAAGAGGAGATTACTGTTGAAATCTGCAATGATTACTATTATGGCTGCTGAAAAGTGATCCAGGGTTTCCTCGACATCATCTAAGGTTAAACATAATTTTGATTTGATTTGTTCTGCACCAGTGTTAGAGGAAAATATATATTAACTTGTAGCCCTTGATTATGTGATTTCTCAGAGCAGGAGATGTGCCTCTGCGATGTACGTCAGCCAGGCCATGCAGTGGATCTCTGTATCCATTAGAAGCTGGGCTTTGCTGTTTCCTGTTGCTGCATGCCTGACTCAGAGCGATTGACACAGAGGGTTCTCTGCCCCAGAATACAATGAGTCCCCCTCCCAGCCTGGCTACTACTGGGTCCCGTCCCTTTCTCTGGTTTTGGGTGGATCTCTACGATTTAATTCAGTCAGGCAGAGTGATGATAGAAAATGTGAAAGACACTTTAACGTCAATGACTGATGGAGGGGGGATGAGTCCCAAAGTAAGCAGTGGCTGAAGGGGCAACCCAAACCCTCTCTCTGATCAGGGTGATGATTAACGGTTTTGGCTAGCTCCAGGCTTAAAAAATATGATAAGTTTCAAGCAATGTTGTTCTCTGCGCCCTCTTGTAAGCTGTTTGCTTCTAACGTTCTAGGGCAACTAATGTCAGTGTCATCACTGATTCTCCTCATGGTCAAAATACCTCTTCCATGAATGCCAAGGACTTAGGATCAGAATGCTCCTCCTTTTGAATTTTTATGAAGTGATTGTTGCGGGACTTCGCCTGTTCTTGGCTTGGACTCGATCTTTTTAACATGTGCAGTGTCCCAACTGTGTTAATCTACTTCAAACCGCGTTCATGATTGGTGGTTTAGGTTTACGCCCATAAGACTTTAGATAATGTGAAGAGATGATGTACTATATACATATGTGCTAAACCGCTGCCCCTCTTTGCTCTCTTAGTGCCTTTGCACTTTAAAGAGAATTGACAATGTCCACTATTCTGTCACGGTACAGTGGCATGTACAGGAGCATTGTGATGTTTAATTGTATCTGTAGTTCTATCTGCTGACCACCAACTCTGAATTAGTGCATCTCATAGAATATTGTGCTAATTACTGAGTCTGTCCACTGTGGCAGTGCTGTAGGTGGACGTGTACATTGCGATTCAGGACTGTGGAAAGCATGCTGGTACCTCTAACTCGAACCCTGATGCCACCACCTGTAGCATGTGATAATATTGTTTTCAAAAACTTCCTTTGCAAAAATGACTTTTCAAAAACATCTTGTAGATTAATTCATCTCTTTTTGCCCTAACATCTTAGGCAAATGTTAACATTGCAGTCTAAGTCACAAAATCGAAATGTAACCTAAATATATTCTTTTGTAGTTGGACAACATAAATCTATTTAAAAATAAATAAAACGTAGATATATATATATATATATATATATATATATATATATATATATATATATATATAGAGAGAGAGACGTATGGAAACAAATTAAAACATTATTAAAGGAGGTAAAAATAAATGTTTTGGTCAGACAGGCTACATAGAGTAACTGTTATTGTAAAAGATGTTTTGGGGAGTAATTGGCTAAATATGTTTTAGAAAACGGTTTTATAACATGGAATCCATCCGCACCACCTGCACCCTGTCACACAGGTAGTGTCCCTCGGGGCACACTGTTGATATTGTGTGCCCAAGTCCCTTCCACCAGCAGTATTTCTGCCTTCTGATGGGAATCTTCAATACCACTCACTGTTCGCCTTCATGCTCTGTAAACTGGTCCTGCTCTTCAGTAAAGTGGTTTTAGGGCTGGGTGGTGATGTCCCGCTGTGATTGCCTGCTGTTTATCACAGACCACGTGCGTCCTCTTAGTTCGGCAAGCGCCCAGTAGAATATTTTTATTTGCCCAATTAATTAAAATCATTGCAATTCGTACAAAAGCGAGTTAAAAGCACTTTCCAGGTTCTATTAAAAAGAGGAATTCATGGTAGCAAAGGGGTTCATGGTTGGCAAGGCAAAGATTCTTGGCGGTCGACTACTGGTAACACGGAATTAATCTCAGACATGTATTTTACAAAACGGGCGGCCATCTGAGCTGAGTCGCCCTTCATACACTCCTCTAGAGCTTCTTGGCATGACCGGACATTCAGGATCCGCCAAATTGGGTGCAGCCAAAAAGTTTGCAGAGGGAGTAAGGTTCTGCAGATGCACAAGACGTGGATTACGTTTTCTTCCCCGTTGTTACAAAAACGGCACTGTGTGGGCACATCTTCCTTGTACTTCCGGCCATACTTGTACGCCATCACCGGGATTAGGCCAAAACGTAATCTCATTAGGTGATGTTTCACACGTGGTTTCATAGTTGATGACAAGTAGTATGGCAGGGTTTTAGGGGCGTAGAGTTTTGACGCCAAACTGCCATGGGAGAGATTTTTCACGGCTAGCGCATCATGTTCCAGTGACAAGATCTTTGCTTGTTTGGTCAGGACTTTTGCAACCGACCCTATGGGCAGCGAGCTTGCCCATATATCTTGAGCCTCTAGTGCGTCCAGGCAGAATGTTAAAAATTGGCTCCAGGAAGTACTAGGATTGTTTAACAGAGACCATATGCAACTCTTTAGTGTAAAGTCACAAGCCGTTTTGGTTTTTAAACAATAGGCGATAAATCTTGCTTTCATAATCCAGTGTTGAGATGACCAAGAGCACTCCATACGAATTTGGGCGTGAGAGGTCGAGTTAGGTAGATGGAACACTCTGCGAAAGCACGCTGACTGCGCTCTGTCTAGCCAGGTGAACATTTTGTCTTTAAAGGTTGTGGCGCCGAAGGCTATTGTCGGTAAAAGCTTGCCGCCTATCACTCTGATTAGTGGCGAAAAATCTGGAGAATGAAGGGCTTTCTTGGTTCTTACGAAAGCCCCCTCCAAGCTGCGGGCCACACCCTGCATTGCGGCGATATGCTGCGCCGGTCTCCCTCTGTGATCCATCCAGACACCCAGATACTTATATGCAGTCACTATCTCTATTGACTTCCCTTCAATGTACCAAGAGCGCTTTCTTGCTCGTGAGCGCGAGACTATCATCACCTTAGTTTTGGTGCTGTTAATCTCCAAAGCGTTTGTTTTACAGTACAGAGCCAGAGAATCGAAGAGTCTTTGAAGGCTCACCTGGGTTTGATCGAGAAGGATCGTGTCATCAGCGTATTGCATCGATTGAATTTTAGTAGATTCGATTCGAGGTGGAAATGCTCGGGAGAGGGCCAGCCACTCGGGCAGGACTGCTAGATACAAATTGAAGAGTAGAGGAGCCAATATGCATCCCTGCTTTAAGCCTCTATTGGTCGTGATTTTATTGGTGTTTGACCATCTCGAGGAAACTCTTATTTTTACCCAGGTGTCAGTGTATAGGGCAATGAGAGCGTTCAGTAGGGGCTGCGGGATTCCCATTTTGTTACTTTTTCCCAAAGTTTGGGGCGAACAACGCTATCAAAGGCTTTTCAGAAATCAATGAATCCCAAATATAGCGATTTTCCTTTGGTAGCGAGCGTACTCTCAATCATGTGAACTAAGCAGATCAAATTATCTTCGATGTGGCAGCCCTTTTGGAAGCCGGTGTGAGTGAAGGGTATTAATTTGCGGTCTTCCACCCAGGTAGTCAGTTCTTGTAGTAGAACACTTGCATATGCCTTCCCTTCCACATCAAGGAGGGCAATCATCCGGTAAGTGTCGGGATTGGACCGCGGGCCTTTTTTGTGGATGGGGACGAGAAGAGAGCCTCGCCAGGAGTCCGGAATGGGCCCACCCATTCTGCTTGCCTCAAATAAGGTGGCCAACAGTATGGCCCACTTATGAGTGGATGCTTTGTATATCTGTGTTGGTATGCCATTTGGGCCTGGTGCCCCGCCGGGGCGCATTTTCTTTATTATAAGTGCAACTTGGTTTGGAGTTATCTTAATAGTGGATGCCAATCCGAGATGAGAGTTAGTGTGGTTAGGACTGAAGAGGCTGGGCCAGTTGGTTCTGGCTGGCTCTGCATAGAGTGCTTCAATGTAGGCCTCCCATTCAGCAGGAGAGATGTTTGTTATAGTGGGGAGTTGGGCAGATCTAACACTCTTTTTTACCCAGCTCCAGAATCTCCTTTGATTTTATGATTTCGTGGGCGGTTGCCCAATGGTGTTCTTCTTTCATCCTCTGAGAGGTGAACCTTGCCTACCTGTATTCCTTGTGAGTGATCGATATCTTATCTCGCAAGGATTTGTAATCTGTCGTTGTAGGCGCGCCTGCGCAATAAGTTATTTAATTTGTGCTTAATGTTCATTGTAAATTGCTTATGCTCAGAGAGGTAGGGTGTAATTGGAGTGGGGTTGTTTGGCCTTTTAATTATCTTTGTGGCTAAGTTTTTTTCTGAGGTCCACCACTGCCATTTCCCACGACAATGCGGTCAATTGGTCCCTGGACTCCTGTTTCAATTTGACCAAAAAGTCATCCACCTTCTCTTCAATTATTTCCTGGTTATCCACAGTCCACCGTAGTTTTCTTACAAGCTCCAAGTTGGCTTCTTTCCCAATCAGATGGATTTGTGGGCGGTAACACTGCCGGGATGAAACTTTGCACGTTAAGACGGCGTGGTCACTTTCCGGTGAAGGAGTTACCACAAATCCCTGCACAAGGTGAAAGTGGGCAACCGAGATCCATATATAGTCCAGAGTGGCCATTCTAGAGGAGGATACATGGTATACGCAGCAGGCAAATCCAAATCGAGTCTTCCATTTAAGATGCGGAGACCTAGTTGGTTTAAGTACGCTGCCATCTTTGTCCCGTGACCTTCCTTCCGTTGGTACTGAGACCTTATCTCCAGGATGGCCCACATTTGATTATCCAATGAGGATTGAAGGGAAAGATCCGGGCCTGTGTCCATTAGGTTGGCGTTAAAATCTCCCATTATTAGCCACATATCGTTTGGGTAATAGGAGGAAAGGTCTCTCATGGCAGGGAGCATTTTACTCGATGTTGCCTCTCGCTTGATTTTAGAGGGATGTAGATAGATACAGCCAAGGATTGTTGTTTCAATTTTGTTCTTTTCCAAACACTGTGTCTGGATTTTAATAAAGATATAGTCTCCTTGCCCTTTGCAAAGTAGGGAAACTTTTGCGACCAGGTTGTTCTTCACAGCAATCAACACTCCTCCCGATGCGTGGCCAACTACTTGAGATGCTGTTGCGTGGGATTCATAGACGGTGAAGTCCTCCCAGGCAGTTTTTTCCAGGGACCAAGTTTCTTGCAAGGCAATGATGTCATGATTCTTCAGGAAAAAGGTAGTTGACCTTTCAGTTTTTTCTTTTGTTAGCCCGCGGATGTTCCAGGAACAGATTCCAAGATGATGAGCGACATCCTGGTTGGTTTTCTGTTCGATCGAGGTGTTCTGTGCTTTACCCTAAGGCCTGGGAGAGCCAGGACCAATCTTGGAGGTTCTGCCGTTTGAAAGCACATTGACGAGGGCCTCCTGCTTTAGATGCAGTTATTTGCAGCGGATTCTCTTTCCAGGACGTTGTTTGGATTCCTGAAAATGAGCCACACAAAACTGAGATAGGTTGCTGGGTAATTGTGTTGTTGTTAGATACATTTTTGTTGTTGTGGGCCGTTGACTGGTTGACTGCTCTGTCCTTTAAGAAAGCCGGATACTTGGCCTTGGTCACAAGACTGACCTGAATGCCCCAGTCACTCAGTCGATTTTTGTTATTCATTAGTACAGCGGCCATGTCTTTGTTATGAAAGGTTACTACCGTGGCCTTGTTTGTCTGGCCGTGTTCTGGGGTGATAAAAGCCACGCTTTCGATATCTGTTGTTTTTATATTTTCTAGTCCCGGAAGGTGCAGACATAACTTTAGAATATTTCCTCTGTTGAGGGTGTCCCATTTCCCTTGGGATACATACTCTGGATACAGCAATAATTTGGAGCCTTCTTGGAGCAGCTGAGTTGATTCTGCGATGTTTAATGTAGTTTTATTCTGCTGTTGCGTGGGATTTACCACTAAGCTCTCACTGGGCATCTTTTCCTTGGGTGGTTGATTTAAGCCTTCTGGTCTGTTTACTTTAGATCTGTGTGGGCTAGCATCAAAGGAGCGTTCTTCCCCTCTTGCAGTTTCTTGAGAGGGCTGCAGCCTATATTTGACTATTTCGAGGGGGATCACTGCCTTCTCATTTTGCTTATTTCCCAACTCATCCCTCAAATTAACTTGTGTTGCTATCTCCTGTGTGAGTTTTTTTGTTTTGATACCTTCCTCCTCGGTTTCAAGTGGTTGTGCTAAGTCATGACAACTTATGACTTTGTGCGGGGAGCCCCAGCCCATGGGCTTTTCTGCACCTTGTTTGAGCGAGGAACGATTGCTTGATGGCTTTATTAATTTGTCCAGGGTCTTAAAAGATTTTCCACTGCATTTTTTGATTTCTTTTTTTTCCTTCGGCTTCTCAGGAGTATCCTCTTGGTCTAGCACAGTGCAACGGTCGATATCGACCTTGATTTGGCCCACACCTTGTGTTTCAATGGTATGTTCTGGAGAGCGAATGATTAAAGTTCCTTTTCCATGAGTGTTATTGCTGGGGGCCGCGGCTGAGTTGGCTATCGATTCAATGTCCTCTGTTCTGAGCCAACGTAGTAGTGCGCTATCCTTTTTCCTGGCTTTGTTTAATTTCTTTAATTTCTTCTTATTTTTCCTGGACAAGTGTTGTCCTTCTGTGGAGGGTGGGTTAGCCATATTTGGTGGCTTAGTAGAATTAAACTGGTTGCCTGTGTCTATTGCGGGGTTAGATTGGATAGTATTATCTAGACCTGTTTGTATTTTGTTTGAAGTAAGTACACGGTCTTGATTTCCGACGGCTTTCAAGCTTTTGGCTTGGTGCTCTTGTGTAATAGTGATCTGCTGCTCATGAGCATCAGAAGGATCACAATCTTGCGTCTGATAACTTGTCCTGGCGTCAGTCGTGTTGCCTCCTAGGTGCTCAACGCTATAAGAACGTTTTTTTCTTAAGGTGGGCCAATGTGGGGGCTGGGTTTGAAATGGTGGGAGAGGAGCGGTTTTCTGCGCCAGTCTGTGTGCCTCATTCTTCAGGTCCTCAATTAGAGAGGACATTACTTCCGGGAGCGTTTCTAGTTTTTTTTAGTATCGGGTTGCAACTGCATCCACTGTCACTTTGACTTTGATTTTGATTTAGCCCTACGTTGTTTTGAGCTCTGCGTATCAAAGAATTTAGTTGATCAAGCTTAGTATCGATTCTAGTTATTAAATCCGCTACCAAGTGTAAGATATTTATCTGGGCATCAAGTTTGTCTGCGTGCATGTGAGCAGCACTAGCCATTGAGTTCAAGGCTTGGTTAGTGACTGAGAGCAGTACCTCAACCTTGTGCGTGGCTGGAGTGTCGAAAGGCTCCCTAGGCCAGGATTCTATTTTTGAGGGATCGTTGCCCTGGGTTTGAGGATATGGTGGAGGTGATTTTGAGTCTAAATAGCTACTAGTTGACGAGAGTCGTTTCTTTTAAAGACTTTTGTTTAGGTCTTGTTGTAAATTGAGAGCTTTATTGATGGTACTGCTGTTGTTGGTAACCATCAAAGAGCCATTAGTTGCACTGCCCCTAGTCTCAAGCTGGTGTAGGTCCTTAGAGCAGGTGTAACTAGATTGCACGTGGGGGGCAAGAAATGGCGTGGAGACAAGCGAGGGAAAGTCAAACCTAAGCTTTTGAATACGAGGCTCCAATACTCCGTTTGATTGATTTACTTCTATTTCAGAGGGCGACGGGCTTCGTAAGTGCAAGAGCTGACATACTGGGCTCGCTGAACTAGTGGACGAGATCCATATTGTTGATTCTAACAGTTTATGGCAAGCGCGCAGTAATCACACGAGGGATAGTAAACAAGGGTCCATGTGACTTAGTTTACGCCTGCATTACCAACTCGTCCACTTCCTCGTTCCGGTCATTGCACAGTGACTTGTACGAGGAAGATGGACTCAGAATAATGGAAGTACTGACAGCATTAAAACTGTACCCTCTCTCATGAGGCGGTCTTTGTTATTTGTTTACCTGGAAACCTGTGGATTCACCTCACCCTGAATACGTGACCCTGGAGTTATTTATAAAAGAATGCTAACCTACGTCACAGAATACGCAGTTTATTACACCCTGTATGCCATATTCCCACCAAAAACACCTTCCCGCTTTATAACCAATCGAAACATTCTGTATTTTTCGGTTTCACGGTTTAAATGTGGATGTTTCTGCAAGATTTGCTTTCTCGGAGACTCAGGGACTTGACTAAGTTGCGGAGTCTCTGGTCAAACTCGTTGAGTTCGCAGACATGATTTTGTGTTTTTGTTCAGGCATGCGAACTTATTATCAGTGTGCTTTTTTGTACAGCCAGTGGAAGAATGTTTGTTTTGCGGGAGGTATTCCTTTCTTTTGAAGTCATAAAAGGAGTTTGGCCTTTGCCTCTCTCTGCTCTCAGTTGCAGTGAAAACAAATGAGGGAATGCAGGCCTGCCGGCCCACCGGGTTTATTGGCTGTCTCGTGGGGCGCGGAATGTGCTGGAATCCACGGTGCGCTCTCAAATGATTTGTACAAACTGTCTGAGGCTGGAGAACCAGAAAAAGGAACTACAAATCTCGAGGGCACGAGGAGACACAGACATGGCAGTAAATAAAGTTAGTACAATTTCAGCCGTAAGAGCGACTAAATGCAGAGCCAGGGGACAGGACTAACAAAATACTGTAAATAAACACAATCTCAAACTCTTCCATTTCAGTTTTTTGCTTAAAAGCATCTAAGCTGCCTTTTACATCAAATTACACTGGACTTCTCTGCATTCGTTTGTATAACTGAAAGGAGTAAAGGGCGCTGCCTTTCATTTAAATTACACCATAGCGTGTATTTAATACTTTTATGCTCTGGGGTCGCTGGTCAGGTCTGTATGATGTGTTCTCACCAGGCCTCCTTTACTGAGTGTCGGGAAACTAAAGCAACATTAGTTAATGTGTTTTGTACAGACTCCGGGATGGGAGTGCTGGAAAGTTGCATAACCTGATAGGCTGAACTCCAAGGTAATGTGGCAGAAATGTAAGTGGGAAAGGGGCCAACGTTTTAGTTTGCTTTAGCTGACTAAGCAATCAAGGGAGTGTTTTTTAGATTTACTTTATTTTAGTGTGATACTTGGCAAGGTTTTTGCATATGGAACAAGGAAGCTTTGCATTTGGTGCAGCATGAGCAGTAGCCAAGTGCCACATACAAGGGATTGGGGGTTCGCTGTTGCACATGCTAATTAGTCATCTGCTTAATGTGCCAGCAAATGTAAACAGAATCTTGGTATGCCTGTTAGCGAATTAAAACCAGACCTAGGAAGGCCCTCTACTTATAAACTGGCCTAGCAAGGCTTTACCTGTGCCAGTCCAGTACTAAAATAGCAGTCATTAATTTAATGCTGAACTTGGATAGGTGGTCTTCTATGGCCTCTTTTAGCAGCAGGTTGTAGTGCATGATGGAATACAGCACAAGCAGTCCTCTGCACATGTTAAACAATGGGCAAAGATACTATGAGTTGTTAAAGATGCACTGGGGAGCTCTGCTCATTGCAGCACACTGTGTACTTTGATTCATAAATCATGAAAGCAGAGAAAGAATACCATGCCTGCTTACTTTACTGATTTCCTTTCCCAGTAGAGCATCCATAACACTATTTTCAGAGCCATTTGAACCCTGTGTATCGTACAAAATGTACCCTGAAAAGGCAATTCCACCAATTAATAAGAAATTGCTAATTATACGTATTTGTGGTTGATGCTTGCCTTTCCCTTCACTGTTGAGGTAGACATGAAGGCAAATGCAAATCAGGAGAGAATGCAGAAATAATTTGAGACACACATACGCATTCAATTTATGTATATTTGTATCCATTTTATGCAGCAGTTAAAAGTTCTGAAGCAAAACTTGGAAAATTCTTAGTGTCAAACCCTACTTGGGGGCAGATGGGTCACTGGGACATAACTGTGGTTGGTGGGGTCTTTTGCCACTGGTGTCCTGGGGTCCGACCAGCTATGGCTCTGCAAACTCTGCCACATACACCTTTTCCATGCTTGACTGTCAAGGTGCAAGAGCGCACAGTCAAATGCTTCTCATGGAAGAATTGTGCGTGGCAATAACTTGGAACTCAACAATCAACCAACAGATACATAAGATACTGTCCAGCAAAGTGCTTTTCTTTTAAAAAGAGAAGTACTTTAATAACCCAACTAAACATAATGCTACACAAGTAATGGGGCTCACTTAAAAGGCTCTTAAAATCACTATGGGCTATAACTAATGCATACAGTGCCTAGAGTTATGACTAGAGGTAGTAATCTCTACCATCCTACAGAGTTAGCACATTATGGCAGTTTTTTCAGAATATTTACTTAGGGGAATCTCAGTCCAGAATTGGCTTAGCGCAAGTCCACTACTATGGCCGTAAGAGCAATGGCTCAGTGAGAGGGTCCCATTGGTCAACTCAGTGTTGTATCTTGCTAAAAGTTCAGGTGCCACACTGACTGGGTTTAATTCCACAGTTGAAGAGCAAGGTGCAATCTCTCCGTCTTTCAGACTTTCGCGTTACTTCCCTGGGTGCAGCAATTCCCAGAGTTGTGGTTGTTCCATGCTCTTTGCGTTCACACAGTAGACTCAATCAATCAATCAGGGATTTATAGAGCACACTACTCACCTGTGAGGGTCTCAAGGCGCTGAGGGAGGAGGGGGGGGGGGGTAACGGCTAGCTCCGTGGCCGTCCAAAGAGCTAGGTCTTGGGGTCCTTTCTGAATGGGTGCAGTGGCGGGCTTCATCTGATGCGGAGGGGGGAGTTAGTTCCAGGTCTTGGCTGCTATGTAGGAGAAGGATCTGACACCCGTTCTGGTCCTGTGGATGCGGGGGACCGTGGCTAGGGATATGTCGGCAGAGCGGAGGTTTCTCTTGGGGGCGTGGAAGGAGATTCTTTTGTTGAGGTATTGGGGTCCGGTGTTATGGAGGGCTTTGTAGGCGTGCGTGAGTAGTTTGAAGGTTATTCTTTTTTCGACGGGGAGCCAGTGGAGGTTGCGGAGGTGGTGGGTGATGTGGTCGTGTCGTGGGATGCTGAGGATTAGTCTGGCTGCGGCGTTCTGGACGGTCTGGAGTTTGCGAAGAAGTGTTTTGTTGACTCCGGGACAACCTCCATGACCCTGCGAAAGCAGGGTCATGGAGGTAGTCCTACTTCTTGGATCACATTGGAATTGTGGCATGGCAGGCTGGGATCAGCAGTCATTTTTCCTTGACAGTTGCAGCCTCCAGGCCATTAGAGAAGTCCTCAACTGCAGGAGAGATGGCGTCTTAACACACAGCTTGTTGGTGGTGGCAAGCAGTCACCTCAGGTCAAGGGTGCAGATGCCAGACAGTTATGATGAAAGTTAATGTTGCTTCATGTAGTTCACCAAATGAACCATGCAGGAAGACTGGTGGTGAGATCTTCTCTCCATTCAGGTCGGCACTGGGTGTACTCTGACACACAATAGGCTTCTTGTTATTCCTCCACCAGGAACGCGGCTAGGCTTCTCCTCCAAGACCGTCTCTTATGCAGGGCTAAGCACATCCTTCCCTCTAAGAACTAGGCAGAACCACAGGTTCTCCATCAAGTTGCTCAGAATTCAGGAGATGTCCCCTTTCCTCTGGGAGGCTGGCTGTCAGGCAGACATCAGTCCTGGATATACAGCAGCTCTTCAGGTACTCTTCAGTGCACTGCCTTCTTGGGTCAAGAAAGTGGAACTGGAAGAAAGTGGGGTGGCTTGGATCCCTTTTTATGCTAATTTCCCAGACTGGAGATGTGGTTCCCCCGTCTTAAGGTCCTGAAACTAGTTTGAGGTGGTTCCCTTTCAGATATCATTTTTTTTTGCTGTAGTGCAGACACAGTCTTTGTGCAAGGTTATGGCTCTCACAACAGAGAGTGATGGTGTTGGCTCCAAGCAGAGGTATTCTAAATAAGGACACATTGAAGTGTGAGATCTCTGCACCTGGCTATCAATAGCCTTCTTGAAGTGGTAATCATGGACAGACAAAAGGGCAGGAACTGTCTAGAAACTTCCTCATCTTCAACACCACATTCTGCTCACTACCTCCCACCCCCTACCATCCACTAAATGCTAGTGGTCAGGAAATCTAATCCGCAATCCTTTGTTGAAAGATCCCCATGGAATTTCTAAGAGTATACCCGTTTCCATACTTCCACATTTCAGTGTCTCATTCTGCACCCTCCAGTCACAAGAATACAAACAATACTTTCACTGTCCGGGGTAGCTGCATCCAACCTCTGTCTTGTGCCATGTTAAACTAGGGGCCATCCAAAATGGACCCCACTGGTCACAGCAATCATATTCACACTACAGAGTCTTGTTACAATACATGTTCCATACATCCACTGGACCCATGACTTCAAAACACATATGAAATGCGAGCGCAAAGGTCGAGTTGTCGCCTCACAGCAGACCTTTATATAAGTTTGCCGGTAGCTTGCAGTCCCCTGAATTGGACAAACAAGGTTTCGTCCAGAACTATTAATCTTCAAAATTCATTACACTGCTAGCCCCCCTGTTTGTCAACAGCTCAAGACATGGACAGCAGTGCCATATCTATACATGGGGTACGCTTGATACACCCTCTTGGTCACAGCATAGGTTCTGGACCTTGGCTTTACCATGGACAATGCTGCCTTGGACAAAAAAAAAAATCAGGAAACCAGTTTCACATGCAATCGGGCCCTCAGGGCAGGGGTGCATACCTGTATACCATGAAGGGGATGTTCCCATCCCAACACTCAGCATAAATATTGTTTGCCTTTGGGAGTATTTACTTCTTTTCTGTCAGTAAACTTTAAATAAAGCCTCTTAGTGTTCATCTTTTTTAAATTGTCTCTTTTTACTCCTGCCCCTTTTAAGTACTATGCATTCTATTGCATACTACTTTGGAACTCTGTATTCTACATACTAACGTGTGGCTGATTTTGAAGAATGAATATTGACAGGCAGTACTTTTTACCACTTTTTTGTTGCAACTTCCTCTCTTTGATGGAGTTAACATTGAAAAATGTTTGAGTAATTTCTTAGTTAATGAACATTATTGAAACAGGACAATGTGCAAATAACTGTTGAAACATCACCCAAATGTGGACCTTTGTTTGCATTTAGAGTATGTTCTGAACTGCTGCATGAACAGCATTGTCCTAATCTGACCATTTGAGGATTTTTTTTCTGCTGTATTGTGAAGCATCAATCTCTTTACAAGTACTTCTTTGGATATGTTTTCTTTCTACTACTCACTGCAGGTTTGTATATGCTGTCATTGTGCACCAGGCGTACACATTCCAAATCGGCTGCTGTTGCACCTTCCAGTGAGTACTGTGGGACTGGCTGCTTTTAGAGGCTGCGGTTCTATCCAACATTGTTCCCCCCCAAGCATAATACTAAGAAATTAAGTACAAAATAGTTCTCTTGGTGAATCTTTCGAGGCCTAGTCATAAAAATACTGCACAATATCAGGTGCTGTTAAAAGGCAAAACTATATACATCATTGACTGTCTCACCTTCAGAGGGCTCTGCCACCCTATGTTCCAAAATGTGACTGACATTTCAAACCATGCTATAGATAAAGGTGGTTGATGCAGAGCCCTTTTCTGTACAAATGACACATTTATGTTTGTGGCTGTGAAAGCTCTGGGATCCAGCATGGACATGATTTAGGGGTCGCCTATGGTACAGCTACAACCTCTGGCCTGCATCCTGAAACCCCTGGCCTCAGAGGCGGTAAGGACTGTGTCAGAAACAGAAGTTAAACAAGGCTGTTATGAGTCATGCTTGCTCTCTGTGACTCCCATCTACCTCGTGCGCATGAAAACTCTGTGCAGCAGCCGGATCTAGGCAAGGTAACACATTTGGAAAGCGATAGAAATGTGATTCGAGACAAAGACTGATGAGAAGAAGACAGATAAGGGGGTAAGAGAGGAGAGAGGTGAAAAAGAGATGAGTGAGAAAGGGGAAGCTGAGTGAGATTTTCTAAGAGATCAGTGAGAAAGGCAGTTGAGATACAGGGAACAGGTGTTAGAGAGATAAAACAAATTGACATTTTAGAAAGAGAGCTGAGGAGATTGTAACAGCGGGTCATAGGTCATATGACATCACTTCCTGTTATGTCTTTGGGGGTCAAAAACATGTGATGTCACGCTACTTACCCTGGTATTTTGGTGAATTGCCACCCATGGAAAACAGCAAAAGTTGTCCAGAGACAGACAAAAATAGATGTACGTCCACAAATATCCAATATTGAGAATCATTTGCTGTAATAGTGTGTGCCTGTATCACTCCTTTGCCTGAGTTATAGTACGGTATTAATTTAAAAGTGGTTCAAAAGTGCCCATCTCATTCATTCCTCATTAAATCTATTAATTTATAAAAAAGTTCTTGGTTGTAGGTAAATTAAAACTGGATAAAGAACATGTTTCAGATAAATTCAGAGTAAATCAATGTGTATTGTAGTGAGTTTTGTTGCAGCTACCCCTGGTGATTTGCCAGCATGTAGCGCCTACCTAACAGACATCAGTGCCAACTCTGTCCTGTGGTAGGGAAGACGCCTGACTGTTCGGTGTAAAGTAAAAGAGATTGTTAAAGAGCCCTTAAACCTAAACTAGGACTTCCCCTTCAACTGCTCACATTTGGAAGATTCAAAATTGTGCAAATATTTCCTTGTTCTCCTAGTAAGTGGCAGACTATTTATAAAGTTGTACAGGTCGCAACTGTATTCTTGGTAGCTGGGGAAATCAGTCCTTCGCTCAGGGCTGGATTTTAAAATATTGCTAATACCTGGGCTACCAGCAGAGCTAGTCTCTTCAAAAGACCTGCAGATCAAGGATCCAATAGGATCAGTTATTGGCACTCACTATGGACCCAATGCCAAATCTCCGATGCTATTACAGGCTAAAAATCAGAAAACTGTGAAGATGCTGAAAGGTCAGCTAGAGTTGAGCATTTTTCAGGAGCTGGCATCTCCTCAGTACTTTGCCTTAATAGTTCTTACTTTCTTGCATAGTAATTGTTAAAATATTTGCAAAATTCTTGCATGTCCCCACTTTAGTGTCAAAACAGACCAGTTGGGCTAGTTTGTTGAGTATGTCAAACACTTCTAATTAGCTTTAGTCGGGTTGCTGTACGTATTTTGCTTCATTTTTGGTTGCTTGTATGTTGTTCAGTGCCTGTATGTGAGGTATGTTTCCATATAATTATCTGTTTGCACAGATTACTTCTATTTGTGTTGACGCGTGCATGCATAAATCTCTGTAATTTTTTTACTGTGCAGATTTCAAAAATTTTATTATGGGATTTTATTTAGAAAAAAGATCAGTACAGCAGTATATTTATGATTAGAGTACCACAATAGCCCTCCGTTAAACGTATGGTGATATTTCTATACTTTTTTTTTTTGTATCAGCACATAAGACGTATCTTTAAACAGAATTTTGTGCACAGATTAAACAGTCTTCCCGTCCACAATATATGTATCAGAACAGACAATGTTATTGGGAATCAGCTGTATGATTTTCTAGAATATCAAATCAATTTCGCAGTGGACTTAATATAACCCCAAGCCGTGACACTATTGGCTGTAAGGTGGCATAAGTCTCTGCACAGGCATTGCAGAAATCCAAATCCCAAAGCCAGTCCTGTTTTCGAGGCAGTGAGTCTCAACCCCAAGCAATGACGACTTGATGACAACGTGGCTCGTGTCCAATACTAGAGCAAGCTGTGCAAGTCTTCTGGCTTCTATCGGGAAATCCGCAACATATCTTAGCAGTGCAGTCAGTGGGATAGTGATATATCCTAATCAAGAATGGAAGATAAGACGCTTTGTACATGTTGCCAGTAAGACTGAACCCCAGGGCACAACCATGGCAAACAAATGAAGTCAGCAGGCCAGTGTGAGCAGATGATGCAGGCTGAGCTAGTGCATGTTCGTTTGTGGGCATTTGCCTTATTGGTGTTTCTGTGTGCATGCATACTAAAGCTATTGACTTTGTCAGTGATTATCATATAAGGTGCTGCAAAACGCCAACATAAGAAGCGCATGTCATTACGCTGAATGATGTTGTCAACATCATAAACACCAAAAGCGTATTTTTTAAAGGGAATTAAATATTAAAGTTAGCTTGCAGTGGAATTAAGACTGTCAGATTTCTTATGTACCAAACACTGTGTTCCTACTTCTTCGTTTTTAATATATCTGTTTATTGGTTTCATAATGCCAAAAGGACTTAAAAACAATACCGCAATTTACGGACAGAGCGTGTAGGTTTAAAACACATTGTTTGAAAGCATCAAAATACCCCCAATCCCATATAGAATGATGTAGCATAATTAAATCAACTCAAGTGTCTTCGTGTGACAAAGTAGCGAGCCACTGCCCACAAATCTTGTGATGCTTGCTCGCGCAACTCATGTATTTATATATTTCCCTTTCAGCTCTACAGCAGAAGACAATACCCCGGGACCAGACAGGAGCAAGGGGAGGCTCAGGAGATCTCCAGCATTTAGCAATGTCCCTTTTGGCTACTAGGTAGCTAATGCTGGCTAGGAATCGTGAGTGAGGGTTGCTGGGATTTCTAACTTTTACCTTTCTGTGGATCCCACCCCTATCCCTTGTCCATAAAGGCTACCTACTACCTCATTGGTGAGCTGGCCCGACCCGCAACAAGAGAATGCAGTGGCAGGGTAGGATGGCCGATGATGAAGCATGATACCCAGAGAGTGTGTGAGGTGATACCTTTCAAATTTTTGAATTGACTTCCAAGAGTTTTTATTAGGGTCCTACATTGACTACATAAAGGAATTACTAAGGTCTATAGGGTCTCCTGAAATTGGGGAATCTCTCAGCATTGACCGTTCTGTGTTTCATTTCCGTGCTGTATTTTTGTAGGAGTCGTGAGTGCCTGGTAGGGGCCCAGCCCTCCACGATCCCAAGAAGGGCCACCTTGGGGTCGAGTGCTATGGGGGTCTGGAGGAGGCCTGCGATAGTGGTGTGTATAGAGTTCCAGTATGTGACTAACATGGCAAGCCCAGATAATTTGGAAAAAGGATCCATCCATGTCCCTCCGTGCAGGCAGTTCACAGAAGCAGATCGTTCCATCCTCCATAGTCTTTCCGGCCTATAGTAGATGTGTGAAAGTGGTTACATTGTATAATTTGAAGGCTGGAGAGGATGGCAATGAGTCGTAGAGCCACCTTTGCTTCACGCCTGTCGTCATCGTCAAGCTTACCAAGGTTTTTGACCCAGTGAGCACAAAGTTGTTGGAGGGATTTAGGGGCATTGAGTAGGTGGGACCGGTATAGACAGGAGATGCCTTTCAGTCCTAGCGGGCCCCTCGTAAGTTTGGGTTCGAGGGGATTATAGTCTTGGACCACTCTAATCGCCTACTCGTGGGCTTCGAGAGCATGGCCTATCTGCAGGTAGTAAAAAAATTGGGACTTGTGCATCCCCTGTTCTGCCCTGAGGTGGTCAAAGGACACTATGATCATCCTCCCATAAGTTGCCCAGTGATGAAATTCCAATAAGGTCCCACCCACGGAAGCCCTTTAGCTGAGACACCTGCCTCAGCCATTTACCTGCCTAGAGGAGGGGTCTGCGCTGTTTGTCTCCTCCACCATTTAATGTGAGAAAGGGCTGCACGCCATGATGACAGCGGGATCCTGGGGATCTGTGGGAGAGAGGTTGGCAAGCAATCACTGCAGCGCAGGCCATGAATAACACAGTGTTATTGCAGAGAAAGTTCCAAACGCCAGACAGTCATGCCACTCTCTGAAGAGCCAGGCCCTCAGACCATCTGGGCTGCCCAGTAGTATAATTGGAGGCCCGATATGCCCAAATCAACCCCATATACTGATGCAGTGCACTTTGAGTATGAGACTCTGGGAGCCTTGCCTGCCCAGATGAATCCTGTGGACAAAGACCGGAGTTCTGCAAACAAAGGAAGGGGAAAGGCTAAACGGGTGGTTTTGCAGCACTTTGTTTTCATCAAACAAATAGTGCATTCTTGGAGTTGAAGCTGTGTTTGCATCATTTGGACTAACACAAATGATATTGATTTGTGGAAAAAAAAACAGGATTATGTACATGGTGGTTAATTTACATGTCATGACCTGGCAACTCCAAGCATGACGTGTTATTAATATAGGAATGCAGTTACTTAGTTTCAATGCTACATAACTGTGATTTATAATAAAGAGGCCAAGGATGAAAGGGTCAGGCAGACTTCACTGTATTGTTACAAACCTATAATAATTGCACGAGAGCAAAGCATAGTTCCTCATGGAGGGTTAAGTACTCTTTCACCCAGTAGAAATATTTTCTCAAAGGACAGGCCAATCTGTGAATGGTGAATTACAGGGATGTTTACTCTGAGGGGTTCTGAGTGACTTCAAATGGACAACAAGAGCAAAGCTCGAGTTGTTTATGATGTTAGTCAGAACCCCAAGGTGTAAAACATCCTTGTAATTCACTTTTTCCCCATGTATAAATGTATGTTTTGTATGTCCGGCACAAATCAACTGCCCCACTCGTCAACTGGTACACAGGGGCACAGGAGTAACGGAGAACATTATATAACATGCCCTCTCATCCCTGACACAAATTTGAAACATAAATACTATCTGCCATGCTTAACCAGCTCCACCACTTTCCCAGCTTTCCCAGCTGACATAGCAACAGTGGGTAACGAGTTTTGTAATCAACTGTTTCTATGTCATAGCAGTGAGTCATCAGGTTCAGAAACATATCAACACTCGAGGCTCTCTATGAGAGCCATACATAACATATCTGTTAGAAATGGGGTCTCTAGTTGGCACTGGTTTGTACCCGGTCCAAGTAGGGAACCTCACTCTAGTCAGGGTAAGGGAGTCACACAGCTAAGATAACCCCTGCTTACCCCCTTGGTAGCTTGGCACGAGCAGTCAGGCTTATCTAAGAGCCAATATGTAAAGTATTTGTACACACACACACGACACACACACGATACACACACGACACACACACACACACACCAAAAGGAGCCCACACCAGTTTAGAAACATAGCCAATATTCATCTGAATCAAACAAGACCAAAACGACAAAAAGTCCAACATACACAAGTCAAAATATAACTTTTAAAAGATTAGGCAAGTTTTAGTCCATAGAAATCAATGGATGTGTTTCTTTACCACAAAGTACCTTAGATGCGTCAAACATCAAACACGAGGCAGGCTCAGGGAAGGTGAGGCACCGGAAAAGCCAAGCGATGCGTGGGTTCCTTACTACGCAGGGGAGGTGATGCATGGGTTCCTTACTGGCAGGGGAGGTGATGCATCGGTTCCTTACTGCTAGGCAGGGGAGGTGATGCCGCAGTTTCTTACTGGTAGGGACAGGTGATGTGTTGATTTCCTTACTGGCAGGGGAGGTGATGCGTCTGTTTCCGGACACGCAGCCTCGGTTCATTACTTTAGTGTGGTGCCGATGAAGAATCGGCGCCCAGGAACGATGCAATGAAAATCCAGATGCGCTGCGCTGATGCAACAGCAGCGAAAGAGGCACTGCGTCGATTCCACAGCTGCGAAGCAGGCGCTGCATTGGAGTCAGAGTGGGTGCCACGGACGTCTGTGACACGGGGGTCAAAACTCACGCTGCGATGGCAAGCTGGGGCCTGCCATGAAAGCCTTGGTCGATGCGGCAGGCAGTGGCGATGCGTCGATCTTCTACAGCGAAGCATCGATAAAACAAGCGCTAGGAGTCAATGCGTGGATTTTCACCTTAGGATCATCAGATTTCACTTCCAATGGCCCGGGAACTAGATTTTTCACCACTTGTCAAGGCAGGACTCTCAGCAGAAGAGCCCAGGCACTGGCAGGTGAAGTCTTTGATGGCCCTGAGACTTCTTAACAGGAGGCAAGCTCAACTTCAAGCCTTTGGAGAACCTTGGAAGCAGGATACAGAAAGCAAAGTCCAGTCCTTTCACTCCCAGGACAGAAGCAGCAAGCAGCAGGCTAGCACAACAAAGCAACAGGCAGAGTGGCAGTCCATCCTACAGCATCCATCTCTTCTTCCTGGCAGAATGTTCTCAGTCCAGAAGTGTTATACCCCTTTCTGCCTTTGAAGTAGGCAAACTTCAAAGGAAAGTTTTTGTAGTGCACAAGACCCTGCGCCTCTCCCTGACCTGGCTCCAGACACACTATAGGGGAGTGGAGACAGCTTTGTGTGAGGACAGGTAAAGCCCTATTCAGGTGTCAGGGACCACTCCTCCCACCACTCTAGCTCAGGAAGGCCCATCAGCCTAGTGATGGCCCATCAAGATATGCAAGGCACACCTCTGCTCCCTTTGTGTGACTGTCTAGAGTGAATGCACAAGAGCCCAACTGTCAGCCAACCCAGACGTGTATTCTACAGACAGGCAGACGCACAGAATGGTTAAGCAGGAAAATGCCCACTTTCTAAAAGTCACGGACAGAAAGCGCACTGCTTAATGAACTCAAATTGAGTGTATTAGCTCGAAATTATTCGACTGTATTGAAATCAATAAATACAAGATTAACAAAGTTATCTATGCAAACACAAATTTACGAAACTCTTAATTACTAATACTATAAAAATGTGATGATACAACTGTATGTCTTCAACTTGTTTTATTCACAACTGAAGCCTTCAATAATGTTCTTATTCAGTCTTGAAAACTGTAATGCATTCAAACGTGGATAATCATCGATCCCAATGCATTTCGGGTGAGCAATCACCCTTCGTCAGGGGAAATCTACAAATCAATATGTATTCATGAAACATTGTTATACTGGAAAAATAGAAAATGTATTCTAACATAAGTGAGCCTAGACATTCAGGACGAGTTAAAGTGATTACGACACATGATATCAGTGACTGTTAATATAAAGAACAACTGTGTGCTCTGAACGATCACAACGGGCTTAGATACCAAAAGAAGATAATGATAGCAATAGAGACATGAAAGCCAATAACCCGAAAGAAAACCCAAAATCCACATGCCCGATAGAACAACTAAGAATGATATACAAGACACCCGTGAATCTGCTGTGATCCTTGTGCTAAACTATGTACAAGCAATACCTCCACTCTTGTGCATGATGTGCATCTAATCGGGTCCACTGCCCAAATCTATGAACATCTCACGACCACCAAGTAATTCAAAACCCTGTCCAAGACATAATAAAATACAATAAGGATAAAGCTAGATTGACTCCCAAATGGTAAAAACGTGAAATCAACAAACAAGAGATCAACCGCTTACCGGCGTAAAGTTTCTGAAATAAACGGGAGTACACACGTGACCAAACACGAGTGCTAATGACTGTTTTTCTTTATCGTTAATCGTTAAACGAGTGCTAAACAGTCATTAGCACTCGTGTTTGGTCACGTGTGTACTCCCGTTTATTTCAGAAACTTTACGCCGGTAAGCGGTTGATCTCTTGTTTGTTGATTTCACGTTTTTACCATTTGGGAGTCAATCTAGCTTTATCCTTATTGTATTTTATTATGTCTTGGACAGGGTTTTGAATTACTTGGTGGTCGTGAGATGTTCATAGATTTGGGCAGTGGACCCGATTAGATGCACATCATGCACAAGAGTGGAGGTATTGCTTGTACATAGTTTAGCACAAGGATCACAGCAGATTCACGGGTGTCTTGTATATCATTCTTAGTTGTTCTATCGGGCATGTGGATTTTGGGTTTTCTTTCGGGTTATTGGCTTTCATGTCTCTATTGCTATCATTATCTTCTTTTGGTATCTAAGCCCGTTGTGATCGTTCAGAGCACACAGTTGTTCTTTATATTAACAGTCACTGATATCATGTGTCGTAATCACTTTAACCGTCCCGAATGTCTAGGCTCTTTTATGTTAGAATACATTTTCTATTTTTCCAGTATAACAATGTTTCATGAATACATATTGATTTGTAGATTTCCCCTGACGAAGGGTGATTGCTCACCCGAAATGCATTGGGATCGATGATTATCCACGTTTGAATGCATTACAGTTTTCAAGACTGAATAAGAACATTATTGAAGGCTTCAGTTGTGAATAAAACAAGTTGAAGACATACAGTTGTATCATCACATTTTTATAGTATTAGTAATTAAGAGTTTCAGAATTTGTGTTTGCATAGATAACTTTGTTAATCTTGTATTTATTGATTTCAATACAGTCGAATAATTTCGAGCTAATACACTCATTTTGAGTTAATTAAGCAGTGCGCTTTCTGTCCGTGACTAGCGTCCGGGAATAATTTTTCAATATTGAACAGGTGGTAGGGTGGAACCGCCTCAGAAACGCACGCTAATCTTTCAACAAGTTCATGAATCTTTGGTAGACTAGGTTCACTATAGAAATTTGAGTGCATCACTGCTGTTGGTTTATACACTTTCTAAAAGTGGCATTTTCAAACACGCAATTTAGAAACCATCTGCACAAAAAGATGTATTTTTTAAATTGTGAGTCCAGAGACCCCAAACTCCAAATCTCTATCTGCTCCCACTGGGAAATTACACTTACAAGATATTTCAAGGTAATCCCCATGTTACCCTATGGGAGAGATAGGCCTTGCAATAGTGAAACGAAATTAGCAGTATTTCACTATTAGGACATGTAAAACACACAAGTACATGTCCTACCTTTTAAATACACTGCACCCTGCCCATGGGGCTCCCCTGGGCCTACCGTAGGAGTGAATTACGTTTAGTAAAAGGGAATGTTTGGGCCTGGCAAGTAGGTGCACTTGCCAGGTCGAAATGTCAGTTTAAAACTGCACTCACAGACACTGCAGTGGCAGGCCTGAGATATGTTTGCAGGGCTACTCATGTGGGTGGCACAATCAATCCTGCAGGCCCATTAGTAGCATTTGATTTACAGGCCCTGGGCACACATGACTGGGCACACCTGGTGCACTTTCCTAGTGACGTATTAGTAAATCAAATATGCCAATCATGGAGAAACCAATTACCATCATGTTTTAAACAGAAAGCACTTGCACTTCAGCACTGACACACACACACACACATATACACACACAATCCTCACCATGCTAATAGAGATCTTAGGTCAAACAACTTAGGTCTTCTCTCTGTCCCCAGAATTAGGAGACCGCTCGTTCGCCTACCTCGCCCCTAAACTCTGGAACTCCTTACCAACCACCTTAGGCTAAACGACAATCTACTAAGTTTCAGAAAGCAACTTAAAACCTATCTGTACGCCTAAACACTCATTACTGTAGCCAGGACTGTTAGCGCAGGGAAGCCGTTTCGGGTAGCCATGTGCTCAATAAAAGCACGTGAATAGAAGATGTGCCAAGTACACTGAAACTGCCATTAAGTGGCTTCACATTCCTCTGTCCATAGAGGACCCCACATACCTCACAACAACACATTCCATTCCCATTCTCTCACTGTTGCATTGGGTAGCAGGTGGGCCTTTCTAGTCTAGGTGATGCTCTGACAAAACTGTTTTGCACAGCATCTCCTGGATATCCAAGTCTTTGAGCCGTCTATCAGCCACGTGAAAGTCTTAACCAGCCCTTCACGTAGCTGGATTGGCTGTTTGACACAACCTTGAGGTGCTTTGAGCTGGAGACGCAGGATCTGCAACATCTCTTTTGTAACTATGTGTCTCATCAATCAAATTCGCCATTTAACATCTGAGCCAGAGCTGCAACTCTTCATCTGCATCTTCAAGCTGGCTCTCGATAAGCTCCACACCTTTTCAATGGGTGATACAGCATGATTCGACCTATTAAACACTTCGAACGGTACCTTCCATTGAACTGTATTCAAACTGAATTCCACTTAGATTAGTTTGGACAGTGTCACAGGCAGCACTTTATACAATATTTAACAGAGCCATTCCTTGCACAAGATTGGGTGGCTTTCATGTCGGTCTCAGTTGCCTTGCTCTTATTTCTGGCTTTCCACCCTCTGTGTTTGACCCGCCCACCTTTTGATTTCATCGTTGATACATTTGTCATTCGTCCTGCTTCAAAGGCAGCACTGCACCTAAGAAAACAGAACCATGTTTAAACAACACCAGATTGTTACATTTGATTGCCACCTAGTAGTCACTAAAAAAACTGCAGCAGAAATGTAAAAGATCGACCTTGACAGACATTGAAGACTACTATAAACAGGCATTGGCAGTGTCAATCGGTTGTGCTTGTATGTGGAGATAAGCGAGATCAGTTGTCATTCTGATGATGGTTTACTGGGTTTTTATTTCACTTTTTTTTTTAGCTTTTTACCCTAACTTGGTCTAGGCCTTTCAAGTTATTTATATCTTAACTATGTTAGTTTATTCACCAGTTGTGCTCATACCACACTTGTTTTTTTCTTAGGAAAGCCTTGCTGCTTAGGTCAAGATACCAAGGTCAAGCCAAGGCTAATATATGTAAACCAAGTTACCTCTGTGCAGGAGATTGAACTCTCTCAAGATCCAACCAGTCAAAGTCCACATCAAGACCGTGATTTCTCTCACCCATAGCCTAAAAATCAGATTCCTTAATGGTAGAGTTCATATGTGATCCACTTGGCAAATAAAAGCTGTGGCTAAACCAAAACGATATTCTCCAGGATTCTTGAAAGACAAGGAAGGTGTGATTTGGGTCTGAAATTACACCTCAGAATTCAAGTCAATAATAATGTGTCCACAGGATCGAGGGGTGAGCACTGCTACAAGTCCCGTAGCAAGGAAAGTTAAATGCTATCTACAGGAATACGAGAAGGGTGAAGCAAGCCCAAGAGACTAAAATTGAATTCTTGACTACTGGCAAAAGGAAGAGCTGTGTCTCTGCAAGGGAGTACTGGGGAAACTGCTTTATAAAAATGCGATGTTGTACAAGGAAAAATAGGATTTTGGCAATACCCTCCTGCATATGTTTCACTGTCTGTTCAAAGAACTTATTCAGAGATGTTTTTTACTGAGGAGACGACCCCTACTAATTTGTGGTTGGGGCAAGAAGGGAGTGGATCAATTGAAATATTTCCCAAGAGGCTGCAAAGTGACATGTTAGCACCTTATACGACCAGTACATAAATAAATATGTTGCTTAACGCTGACGGGATTGTCTTTGCCAATAAATACTTTGAGTAGGCATCTTTGGCTGGCGACATGCGCATCACATAGGAGGGAGCTCATGATAGAACTTATTACTGCTAGTGTGTAGCAATGCTGTTATAACTAGTCTAGGTCAGCCTTATCACTAGGTGGTCCAATCTTGAACAACAAAGTGCCTGAGTTCCTGAAAAAAAAGCATTATTTTTGGGTCTGAAAAATAATTGAGAGGGAGACAGATTCGTAAACTGACAGGAAAAGAATAATAAAGTGTTTCAGGAAATGGTCTATCCGGGCAGACGGAACTGTATGCCCTCTGTAGAGCGAAGTCTCTGAAAATATTCAAATGATATCACTTGCATATAAAACAAGCATTGGAAATGCAATAGGTCTCGCATTTTTTTAAGTTAGAGCTATTGGTATTGTAAATGGCAATGCCTTTTACTTATGTTTATGGAGTGGATGTATGTGGTGTGAGGTGGAATTATGTGAGTTGGATAGAAATGTGTGGCGTGGAATAGTGTGGTGTGGAGTGTATTTGTGTAGAGGAATTATGTGGCATGGTGTGCAGCGGAATTATGTGGATAGTAATTATGTGGTATTGAGTGTACTGGAATTATGTAGAGTGGGATTGTGTGGCATGGAGTGTAAATATGTGGATTGGTATTTTGTGTTGTGGAGGGAAGTTTAATTATGTGGTATGCTGTTGAGTTATGTGGCATGATATAGAGTTTTGTGGTGTGGATTGGATACATGTGGTGTGTTGTGTAATCATGTGGTTGAGTTGAATTATGTGGTTTGTTGTTGAATTAGGTAATGTGGAATGGAAATGTGTGGAGCTGAATTTAAGGAGGGGGACGTAAGGGAACGGGGTGCTGGGTAGTTGGTAGCCGTTTCCTCACTGGCCACTGTTTGTAGGTGGGTGTGTGTGCTTAATTGCCTGCACTGGAAAAAAAATTAACTATAAGGGATTGGTTAGCCATTTTTTCACACCCAGACACTATTAAAAAGTATTTGCAATGCAACAGGTCTTGCATTTACGTGAGTTTGAGCTATTGGCATTGTAAAGAAAATGCCTTTTATTTATGTTTTGGTTTTTGAAACATAAAAAAGTATTGTCATTTACAATGCCAATAGATTAAACTTGCGTAAATGCGAGACCTATTGCATTGCAGATGCTTGTTTAGTTTTGTGTTCAATGTAATACGCTAAACTTGCACGGCAAACATGAAAGCCGGGGAAGACCGGATGTGGGTGTTATCGACCAGGATCTTGCACAAGAACCTCCCTTCCTTACACACTGGAGCAAATATGCAGCGACGAACAATCACCTGCGAGGTTTGGCGAGGAGATTCACTTTCAACAACGGATGGCTGACCAAAATCTGAAAAGCCTGCTATGCGAGACCATGACATGGCAGACAATGCTGCAGAATGCAATGCAAAAGGCACCCAGGCCCAGACATAAGTACTGCAGAATGCAATGCACAAGGGACCCAGAGTCCAGACATACAGTAAGCTATGATGCTGCATAGGGTAGCACAAACGGTGACACAATAAATTCAGGGACAACACCCTTCCTTTCATCGCATAGAATGTTGAACTACACCACAGAACGAACCGATCGCAGTCACTGTACGTTTAGTCATAGATTGTATTGGGCTGCAGTGGGCAAGGGGCCTAGTGGAGCACAGGCTAAAGCTTTATATGTGTTTTCAGCTCACACAGGACTTCGCAGGGCAGAGACACAGGCAGGATCTATTCACCTGTACGCAGCACATAAAGGACACGGGGCGACCACCCAGGAGGGCATACGCACCTGTGTACTTCAGTGCGGCTCATAAGGGGCACGGGGGGGCTCAGAGCTCATACAAGGCACTGCAGAATAGAACACGGACCCAGGCAGGATCACTGTACGTATGTGCACACACACGTGCAGTTCATACACGACACTTGAGAGCTCTGATTCAGGCTGGGTCTATGCACCTGTGTGCAGCGCACGTAGGACCATGCACGGCTATGGTCCAGATCTGACATAGTCACTGCAGGGCAAGCAGGCACGCAATGTCAATGCACTGTTGTGCAGTGCAAACAAGACTCCACAGTGCTCCGACAAAAGGCAGACTATATGCAGCTCCTAAAGGACCTGTGCGTGAGTGTCGAGCTCTGGCTCAGACTTGGTATGTGCACCGTTCTATAGCTAATACAGGACACTGCAGTGCTCTGATCCTGGCACGAGCTCCACAGCTTCGTGCAGCTCATACTAGCGCACTGCAGTGCTCTGACCCAGGCACGAGCTCCCCAGCTCCATGCAGCTCATACAGCGCACTGCAGTGCTCTGACCCAGGCACGAGCTCCACAGCTCCGTGCAGCTCATACAGCACACTGCAGTGTTCTGAACCAGGCACGAGCTCCACAGCTCTGTGCCTCTGACCCAGGCATGTGCTCCACAGCTTCGTGCACCTCACACAGTGCACTGCAGTGATCTGACCCAGGCACGAGCTCCGTGCAGCTCATACAGCGCACTGCAGTGCTCTGACCCAGGCAAGTGCTCCACAGCTCTGTGCAGCTCAAACAGCGCACTGCAGTGCTCTGACCCAGGCACGCGCTCCACAGCTCCGTGCAGCTTATACAGCGCACTGCAGTGCTCCGACCCTAGGCACCAGCTCCGTACAGCTCACTGCAGGGTCTGAGCCAGGCAGGGTGTTTGTGCAGCCACAAGGATTTGATGGACGGAGCACTGAAACTATTTGGACACACACCTTCAGTCACAGGTCTGGGTTTAATGTTTGTGCAGCTCATACAGGACCCTGAAGGACAAACTCCGGGAGGATTATCTCCGCCTGTGTGCAGTTCACAGGGGACACAAGAGAACTCTGACCTGGTCACGACCTATGTCCCCTTGTAAAGCTCATAGGTCATATTTAAAGACTCGGGCAGATTCTACTCTCCTAAGTGGGGTTGAAAAAGGACGCTCAGGGCGCAGATCCGAGGTAGGATAAATACTCCATATGTGCAGCTCATACAGCACTCACTGTATAGCTCAGACCCAAGCAGGGCATAAGCACTTCTGTGCAACTCCTATAGGACACAGCCAGGCAGCTCATACGCGATTCTGGATCTGGGCACCTATATGCAGCTCATACCCAACCCCCCAGGGCTCTGACTCGGCCCGGTCAAGCTCATTCAGGATCTATGCCGCTCACAAAGGACACTGCAGGCTCGATCTATGCACATGTATGCAGCTTATACTCGACCCCACAGGCCTCCGACTAATGCACTGTCCAGCTCATACAGGATCTATGCATGTGTGCAGCTCACATAAGACACTGCAGGCTCGATCTATGCACCTGTGTGCAGCTCATACTCGACCCCACGGGGCTCTCCCTCGGGCACTGTCCAGCTCATACAGGACACCACAGGTTCGATCTATGCATGTGTGCAGCTCGTGGACACTGCAGGGTTCTCACCCAGGCACGATTTGGTAGGCTGTGTTTAGATGAAACACAGGTGCCTACTACTGACCCTTGCAAGATGTCTGCACCTGTGAGTAACTCCCACAAGCACAGACCCGGTATGGATCCCTGCAACTGTGTCCAGCCCACATTGGACCCAACAGAACTCTGACCTCGTCATGACATTACGCACCCGTGTGAAGCTCATACAGGATATTTATGTTCGCAGACACAGGAAGAATCTATGCATGTGCGTGCTGTTTATGAAGCACAATGCAGGCCACAGAGCCAGGTAGGGTCAATATCCCCATGTGCAGCTCGAGCAGGACATTGTAGGGCACAGGCTAGATCAATGCTCTATGTGCAGCTCGCGCAAGACACTGCATGACAGGCCAAAGCAGGTTCTGAAACCCCCGTGCCGCTCACGCAGAACGTTGCAGGGCACAGACCTAGGAATGATCAGTATGCACGTGTGAGGCGCATGTACGACGACCACGAGGTTCCGTTTCACCCATGAGTTAAGCATTTGTGAGAACGAGAGAAAAGGGGAGCAGCACGGGGTACTTAAGAAGCAGCAAAAGTGTCCAGAGGTGCAGTACAAGAGCGCAGGTGCTATCTAGGAGCGAGAGAGGGTCAGCCACGGCACAGGGCAAGACGAGCAGTGCAGGAGGCGGGCTTGGGTGGGAGTGAAGCAGGAACAGCGTCGGAGCGACAGGGGAGCACGAAGGTAAACGAGGAGAAGAGCACAGGAACCAGTGGTGCGCGCGCACCACAGAGGAGCTGGGGGAGGGAGCGCGGCAGCGGCAGCGAGGGCGAACGCGCGCTGCTGCGCGTTCTGGCCACCGTCGGGAATGGGAGGAGCAAAGGCGGGACATGCGCCCGCCTTTGCCCAATCGCGTGCCATTTTTTCTAAAAACGCACGCTACAGCCAATGAGGGCTTCTGAAAACAAAACCACACGCACGAGCGTGTAGGTCGTTTTCAGAAGCCCTTTCTAGAGGTCTGCGCTGCGCGAGCAGTGCTACGCACTGCAACGCTAGGCGCGAGACCTAAAAAGGAGACTGAATAGAGAGCGGCTATGTGCCAGAAAAGATTTGGTGAAAGAATTTCATGGTTTTGTGCTCATCAGTTGCAAACATCTATATCATAAAATCGGCAAGCACTAAGCAAAACACTGATAATTGTTTCACATCCAAGATCCAAATCTAAAAGCATTGGTGAATAAATCACAAAAAAACATTGCAGTGCCAAGAGGACAGATGCACTGAAGGTGTTTTATGTATAAATAGTAACTCAACATGTCAATAGTAAATATGTAGCCAACCTGAACTTTGTAAGAGCAGCTGTTGGTGCCCAGGCATTGCTGCACAGCTGTTTGTTTGGGTTCTGTCACTGGTAAAATTAATGAGAACCTGCAGGGAAATTTTGAACTGTCCCTTGCTCACTGTGCCACTGGATTCGAGCTAGCCTGGCTGATGAGGGGTAATACCCCGAAACCCGTGCCAGGATGCTTATTTCCGGTTCAGGTAGGACCTGGCTTGGCAGTTCGGACTGGAGTGTTCCAATGAGCGGGGTCAAGACTGATTTGCATATGGCTGGGTCCAAACTGGGGTGGCATGGTGAGCAAAAGAACGATGAGTTTAACCCAGATCTCTTGCCTGGGGGTAAGTGTTTGAAAAGTTTCGGCACTCCATCCACCACCTTGTTGTGTTTAAAGTTAAGACAAATCCACTCTTGAGCAGTTGATTGATACTCACAGACATTGCAGAACAAGACAACCAGATAACCTAGGTAGCATACTGTTTGTTTGTTCAAAATAATATATGGCTGAAAGGACATAAAGAGGTCCTACATCCATTTTCTGGTTTGCTTTCTTGGCTCTAATTGGCTCTCACTACCTTTCCACAAATGACGTATCGATTAATGCATTTTTAATCTGAGTGGCATTAAAAAAGTCACTTCATGAAGTAATATCATCCCCTGCGTCCAGTGTGCTAGTCTGTCAAGCTGCTACTGTGCATTTAGTTGGAGTTTACTAATCTGGTAAGCAGTGTACACAGCAATAAAAAGACTAACTCTTGTAGTCACACAGCTAGTGCTTCAAGTTGTGTCCCTTTCAGGACAGAATTTAGACATGTGAGCAGAGGAAAGGTGGGGAGGTTGTGAATCCTATCCAGTTAAAATACAGTGGTACGTGTAGTAGAAGTTCTGCAAACCTCACATCAAGTCAAGAACCTCCTTGTCAATCTACAACTATGTATTGTTGTCCAGGTGTATATTGCAGGAGCCAAGAAAAAAGTAAGTTACCTACCATCAGGAATCCAATGAGGCAGTCTCTCATAACCTACATGACGAGTCACTGCCCATTTCAGGGAGGTAAAGGCATGTGGCATGCACAAGATGGCATTGAGAGCTGCACTGAGATGTTGTGGAGCATGAGTCTAACACATTTTTGGGCGGCCTTTTACTGGCTAAGACTATTATATTCTGGTACCTTTTTGGACCTTCAGCATTGTTTTATTGCCTCTGATTTTTGTGTTGGCAAAGCACGTGGACCACAGGATTGAGAACATTCATTCTGTGGTCAGCAACAAATTCTTAAACACAGTGACTTCGATTCTCCTTCAGTATGTCAATTCTATAGATTAAACAACTACTAAAAATAGCTCTTCTCTGAAAGCTTTCTTCGAGTAAAACATACAGAAATAGCGAGAAAATAAAAATGTAAATTTTGATACTCTGTCAAACGGGTATGCCCAGAAGTGGGTCCCGTGCTCACTATGCCACCGGAGTCAGGCTATCCTGGCTGATGAGGGGTGATACCATGAAACCGGTCCTTGGGTGCCTGTTTCCGGTCCGGGCAGGACCTGGCCTGGCAGTTCTGGCTGGACTATTCCCATGGGGAGCAGGGTCAAGACTGATTTGCATATGGCTGGGTCCAAACTGAAATGGCGTGGATAGCAAAAAGACAATGGATTTAATCCAGATCTTTGACTGGGGGTGAATGTTTGATTTGTTCAGCATTCCGTTCATCATCTGTTCTTTTTGCATTTGCCGCCCTTCAGAAGAACAAATTATCTTCGGTAACATTCATTCTGGTGGATGCTCTATTGAGTCTCTGATTCCTCACTGCCCTCTAACCTCCATTGTATGCAATAGTTTCTTTTTCCATCTAAAAGGGTCCCAAACTAGAGATTTGCACACTGATACCTCTGGTTATTTGTGGGCTCTGCGTCCAAGGGCGCGGATACAGACGTTGGTATGCATGGGTGGCGCTTATAGTCGGCTTTATCGTCACTTCTTGGGCACAGAAGCAATGCTGTTTTAAAGCTTCTGGATCCAGTCTGGCACCTGTGGTTATTCTAACAGTCAGGAATCTGCAGTTAGATTGAATATCCGCCTCTTCTTTATGGCAAAAAAGTTCTGTCTGATGATATTTTGGTCACCGTATTCTGGTACCCTACCACATGGGGATTGCAATCAGTACCCTTACCAGTATGAAACAAAGCAGTAAATCTTTGCTCCTGCAGTAGGTCTTCTGTTTGTAGATAGATAAACATAACTCTTTAATAGATAGAGAAAAGTGGCAGAACAGAGGATCTTTAGAGAACCTAGGCTGCCACTTTCAAACTGCCAGTTATTTGATAGGTCTTAGGCATTCAGTGTTTATTGCACAAGCTCTCGTGGACCGTCCTTAACGTATATCAGTAGAAATTGCCATGGGGTCTACCAGGGGTGTATGTGCCTAGGATCACATACATGTGAAGTTCTTCTTGCATAACAGTTAGACCAATATTCAGTGTGTCTTTGCAGTCCGCTGTTATTTGCATACTGAGGACCTACTTTCTCTTGTAATGTTTCTTCTTCTATCCTGGTGTTTCTCCCTTCCCCACTCGACTGTAGTTACCTTATGTGGTTCATTCCCCTCCTTTTTGACAGATAACAGTTGCCTTGTTTCAGTCTGGGAGATCTGTATAGTTGGTTGTACATCTGGAAAATCTGAAGGACCCTTAATGCTGAGTTCCAGATCTTTCTTCTGTATATTAAAAATCAAGCCTTCTACTGAAGGCCATTGGAAAACATTAACTCTTAGAGTCAGCAGCTAAATGTTAAACTGCATGAACTCCATCTTGAAAGTCATCATTTTCTCAAATGTGGGCACATATTTGAGATCCAGGATAGGGCACAAGTCTCTTGGAAATTTCCAAACCAAAAAAAGGATTGACTGGAACACCAACCTTTCCTCTTCTGTCATAACCTGAATGGTGACATAATTCCGTAAAAGATGATAACTACCCTAGATTAGGACTTCCAACATCCATCAAAGCCTGTGCAAAGGGGCTTAGATGATTTTGAAATGTGAAAAAATCAAATATTGTGGTCACTTTGGACCATATTCAATGCCCATCAGTCTGACGTGAACCCAGCACAGACCCCAAACAATCATGATATTCACCACCAACCTGATAACCGCCTACTTCTTCCAGCAGCAAAATAGGTGGTAGTACAATACGAATTTGCTACTATTTGGGTGTAGCACTCACTGTCCCATTATGACCTCAATCTGCATCTTACCTGGGGTCTAGAAAACTGAACTGTGTTGGCTCATGAGAAAACAAATCCTGCTGAAGAGAATAAAGGTCTGAGATAGAAAGACATAGGCAGCTTCTTGTCCTCCACTGCTGGTTTCACCATGGACCCAAACTTTAATTTAAACATTTGTGTCCCTGTAATCGAAGATAAAGAAAAGAAGCTTTCTAGTGACTGCTGTCTTAAGTTTCCAAAGCCAAAAATTATGACTACTAACCCCTCTTTGGAACCGGTCACCTACGATTTAGCCACTGATTGTCAAAGCTGATGTCCATTAAGAAATGCACTTATTTCCATTACCATCCAGAGATCAGCAAAGATTGATCTGTCCTCATCCACCAAACAGAGAAGCATAGTCTTACAAGAGCACCTGTACTAAGAGGATCAATTCACAGCTCAAACAAACAATTTAAGGTATGTATAAGACCATGTAAGAAAAGATTTCCTAGTTTGGGTACAGAAAGGGAAACATCTCCAAGCCCACCCCATGCAGCCAATCAACCAGAGCGAATCCAAATTCAGAGTAGGTGGGTGCTCCTTCTCCAATCTTAAAAAGGGTATATCAGTATCTTATCCAGCTATTTACAGTCTAAGCAACTGAGAAGCAAAAATGAGAGTGGAACATCATTTTGATGCCTCCTGTGGTGGTCGAAACATGTCCTTTTTTGCCTCTGTTTATGGGGTGCTGTGATTTCAGCTGAAGAAGGGAGACATTCCAGAATTATGACTCTTCCTATGCTTTTTGTAGAGAGCCAAAAGATCAGAAATTGATGTGTACACTCTCAAGACGGAAATAGCCCCATTTAAATACCTACCACTTAATGCTGAGCTTCCAGCTTCCAATAGGAGCCAAGGCCTTAACAGGAGGGACTTAAGCTCTGTGTTTGCTTGCACTTCCACACTGGAGTATGCTAAATGACCATGCTCCTGTAGGGCATGCGGTTCTATGTCCCATGTGTCTTTGAGACTCTCTGCCGACCTATGCATATTGGTGCTGGCAGCACTGTAATGTGCCCATTACCAAATCTGGTTCCGGTATCTCCTCACCCAAAAAAATAGAAACTGAAGCAACCCAAGCAAGCACTGCGGGTAAGAAGAGGGCTAAAAGATTCAATATTTACAGAAAATAGACCAGGAAGGTTGCTCACAGGAGACAGACAAATAAGGAGTTATGGAGAGGGAAGGTCTCTATATGCATCCCTTAAACAGTAACAGTAAAATTTAAAAGGAATAAGCGATATAAGGGCTGTGACAAAGAAAGGGGATCGGGTATTAATGGCTAGTTTCCTAGACTCATCATTCTAATTACATTAGAAAACTATATATAGTGCCTTTATTGTACCATGAACTGTCACTTTATGACATTATGTGCCTCCATAAACTCAGTCCATTTTGGATGCAATTATGTAAAGATGTAACCAAGGCCCAAGTTCAGTAGAGATTAGCTGTATGTTTTTTGCTTTGCTTAGCAAAAAGTGATGAATGTTATCACCCCTTAATAAATTGTTATATACGCAGGATGTTTTTCAAAATGCCTGTTGTGTCTGTGCCTTAACCCTGTGTTAGTCATATATGGAGTAATGTACGATTTGAGAGCTTGAGAGTTTTAAACCTGTAATAGTCATTAAAGGAGTAATTCATGACTTGAGAGCACGAAAGCCTTAAACTTGTTATGGTGATCTGTGAAGTAATTTATGACTTGAGTTGATAAATTTGAATGGGGTGGTCACTAGTCTAAGGTTAATCAATTTTGTTGCTGTTGTACAGTGCTAAAATTTGTAGCTCACTATGATTTTCCTTGAGCAGAAGTCGCTCTCAGTATTGGAAAGGTTGGAGACCCCTGCATTAATGGATAGCAGGAGCGGAATGTTATTGAGAATACATACACAATTGGAAAATTGTTGAAAAATGAAATAAATAAAAAAACTTCCAATGATCTCATGATACTGAAGCCCCTCTGTGCAACACAAAGACATGTCATCACATCAGCCAAAGCAAAGTACTATGCCAACACCATCGATGAAGCAACCAATAGAAGCAGGATGCTTTTCAAGACAACCAAATAGTGCATCAACCCTTTGCCAAACCCACTTATTCCTCACTTTACAGAATAGTGCAATGCCATCAACCTCTTATTTAGTGAAAAATACTGAAGATCCAACAGCCCATAGCAAACCTGCTTCATCTCTTAGACCCGCCTCTTCCTGTAGGATCCTGCAATGGTCATCATCCAAAGCCCTATTTCCTGCAGATGTTGCCAACATACTCCACTCCCTCAAAGCCACTACTTAAGAAGATGTCTTACCCTTGCCCTTTATGAAAGCTGTCTTTGGGGATACTCTATCACCCCTATTCACCATTGTCAATGCCTCCCTCACTCAAGGCACCTTGCCAGAAGTTCTCAAGGCAGGCCAGATCCTCTCACTCCTAAGGAAACCTACACTTGACTCTGATGGCCTTGACAAGTACTGGCCCATCACTCACTTACCATTCATTTGCAAGATCATTGATACAGCAGTCTTTGTTCAACTCCAAGATCACATTAATGCTCACTATCTTCACACCCACCAGACTAACTTCAGAACATGTGGCAACAAGGAGACTGTTACCTTATACAGCAAAGACGATGCACTCCTCACCACAGATGAAGATGACTTTTGCCTCTGTATATTGCTGGACTCTCAGTTGCCTTCGACACAGTTCACCATCCCACCTTCAAACGCACCTTGGAGTCTCAAATGGGATATACCAGCAATATATTCAATGTTGCTCCTCATACCTTTCCAACTGACTCCAGTTTGTTCACAGAGACGCCTCCAAAGATCCCTTTCACTTGTGGACTTCCCGGGGTTTCATACTGTCCCCTTTCAACTTCAGGCTCCATTTGAAGCCACTGTGCTCTACACTCAGATAAAAGCATCAACATTCACCTACATGCTGATGATTCACAATTTTACATGAAAATCTCCTCTGCCTCAGATGTCCAACGACTCATATACTACCTGGTCATTATCCAGACCTGGATGTCCAGCACTTGATTGAAACTCGACCTGAGAAAGAATCCCTGTTACTTGCCAAGAACAGAAAACAAGAAATAGTACAAACCTGGCTCAATGACGTGAACATTGACAACTTCAAACCCCAACTTTCACTGGATGCCAAGTAACTTGGTTTTACCTTGGTCACCAGCCTCAGCCTCAAGGAACACATTGCCAAAAAAAACAAAGATGGTCTGGTACCAGCTCTCTCTTTTGAACAAAGTAAAAACTCTTCCAGAAAGTGTCTTACAGAACTGCTACTCTTGTACTCTCGCATCTGGATAGGGTTAATTCCCTGCTCCATGGTCTTTCATACTCCGCACTGGAACCCTTTAAGGGCATCCCACACGCTGCAGCATGTCTCATCCAGGGACATGTTCAGGTCACCCTTATCCTGATAGAACTCCATTGGCTTCCTTTGCCAGCACGCATCATGTTCAAAACTAGCTGCATCATTTACAAAGCCATCATGACCAGCACTCTTGAGCATCTTGCAAAGAAGCTCACCATCTCTGGTAGTGCCTCCATCTAGGACACTACCAGACTGCAGACTATAAAGTGTAAGAAAAACAAAAAACAAGACAGCAGACATTTCCTATCTATGCATTCAGGATCTGGAATAAGATCCCTGTATCCATCGGGACTGCCCCAATGCTGCTCAAATTTAGGAAAGAGTTGAAGGCTCACCTCTTTAGAGAACACTACATCAGAATGCCTTAACTGTCTACAAAACAGCTACCTCTCCTATCACTCGTTGACTTTATGCTTGTCTTAGGCCTTGTGCAGAGTTCTGCTGCCTTTTGGCTAGGTTTGTATTATAAAAATACTGTATATGTTGATCATGGGCCTTATTTAGAAGTAGGTGGTGATAGAAAATTCTCTGGGCGAAGTGCTGAATGTGGAATAGAATCCACAGGTTCAATTATCTATGTAGTATTATATCTAGGAAGGAGGGCGAGCCTCTGAACTCCGCACTTATCCAAAACTTAAGATTTTCGATTACCACCAAACTCCAACTCAGTCCAATACGATTTGCGGACTTTTACAGAGTCACTCTCGACACCAGTGTTTGCCCCTGCGGTGAATGGTGTGTGTTTTTTGGGGTTATTTTTACAGGCCCCTGCTGCCTTCCCCAATGTGCCGACAGGTATTTCTTCACATGAAAATGCAGCACTGTTTAATTAAGCGCTGCAGTGCAGGTGGCAAAATGTCCGTCAGCATTAAAATTGCGGGCTGAAATACACATACCGTCCAATACGTGTGGATTTGGACTTATGAACTCTTAGTCCCACCCTGGATACAAGAAGCATTTGCTTGATCTTCTGTGACCAATTATTGTATTGTAAAGTTAAAATTAAGCCATTTAAAAATATTTATATGATTCTTCTGCGTTTAACTGGGAAGTTTGATTTATTTTCCCAGCAGAAATGTATGTTTCAGTCTTAGAGCAGTAGTACAGAATTAGGAAACAAACGTTAGGATTCGTGGTATTCTCACCTACACTAGCGCCCACGATTGCACTTACAAAGAATTAAGTGATTACATGCACATACTCCACTCAAACCTCACACATGGAGTGCCACAGATAACATACACCCCTAAACCCACTGCACGTAGGTTACACAGGGATGTAGGTTTAGAAACTCAGATACTTGTGACATGTAAATAGCACTGAATAATTGATTTGTTGAATCAGTGTAAAATCAATAAAGCGTTAATTAGTTTCTATATGCCACCTTATCCGCATTTGTATAGGGCATTCTACCATTAATGTGACACTAAAGTGCTTTCTTTACCTAGATGTCCTTCTTAATAGTGTGTTAAAATGCAATAGTTTCACAGTTGAATGCCTTTCTATACAAATATGGGGATATTTTGACTCCTCATCAGTTTTGGCTCAGTTTATGTGTGCATTTATGGTGAGGATCATAACTTACATACACCAAACTAGACCTGCAAGTAAGGAAAACGAGCCACCTTACTGCTGGTTGGGTAGTAAAACCAGCAATATTGAAGTTTCAGTGCACCCTGCTGCCACTGAACCTGCTGCACCATTAATAGCTATCCACTTGAGGATTGGTGCTGCATTGAGGCCATTTTAAGCGAATGTCTTACAGTGCCACCACTGATGGCCACAACAAAGCCCCAGATTGAAACAAAAGGCCACAAAAAATAAATTGTGAAGGGAACGGGAATGCCAAAATGGCAAAATATAATTTTGCCTGGGGCTCTGAAATTGATTTTCATTGGAACTGAACTGGCAACACAGCTTGTACACACTGCCAATTGGAGACGATTTCCCACATGGTTCCTGACATACGGGGTAATACAGAAGGCGGCCCTTCTGCCCTATGTACATATAACAGTACTGTGTCACTCAGCTGTCAGTGAATTACAGTCATTATGACGGGGACAATTATAGGACACTGTTAGCCTCCTTTCCCAGCCTCATGCTTATTTTGTGAGCTGCAGTTTCCCTGTGCCCCAGATTGCAGTGAACCAAAGACCAGGAGGTGGTAAGGAGGCAGACTAGTGCTGTCTCTTTCCTAAAAATTTAAAAAGCGATTTTTTTCCCTACCCGTGATTGCATTATGTTTTTAACTGTTTTTGCTTGTGGTTGTCACAGTTTAAAAATTGTAGTTTTAACCTGCCTGTGATTGCATAATTTCTCGCCTGTTTTGTGTTTAAACTTGTGGTTTTTACTTGCCCGTGACTGTTTTCATTTAACCTGTTGAATTGTGGGATTTGCAGTTCAAAATCTGTATTTTTTTCCCTCTCATCCCCTGAGACTATCTATTTTTCCCTCCTAATTTCTCCCTTGCTCTGTGCTCGGACCTGTATGTTAAGCAATTCACCCCAGCTCCCATTTTGTGTTAGCAAGTGAGCGAAACCAGACCACCCCTTTCTTCCCCTAGCAACAGGGATATTCTACATCACAGAGTGAACAGAGGGTGCTCTGAGACAGCACTAATCTGCTGTGAGCTGTTTCAGCTGTGTTTTATAGGGATTGTGCACTTGTTGTTTGGCTAGGAGAGTGAGTAAAGTTTTATACAAACAGTATTGTTAGAGGACAAAGTTTGTTAGGCCCTTACCTGCAGAAGTCCAAAGTGTGGATTGAGCCGGTCTGTCTCCTAGGAGATTCTGAATAGAGGAGCAGCTTCCAACTCCCTGGCCAGCAAACCTTGCCTGAGGTCGCTGGGACCTTATATAGTCTGCTATTGGATGGTACATGTGTGCACTGATTGGTGGTTGTATCTGGTGTTTCTATTGGATTAGGGTTTGGTTTCTCATTGGCTGGGTATTTGAGGCTTCTGATTGGATTCCTGGGTCAGTGATTCATTTTTTTTTTTTTTAAATTTATGTTTTATTTATTGAGAGAATAAACCATCCGGCATCAGCAAATCAGTACAGATACATCAATATCTCAGCACAGTACGATCTTGGATAGTAATAATACAATGTGATCAGAGCATTCCCCACATTGAACAGCAATTGAAGCGGAAAGGATTAGACCTGAAGTAAACCATATTTCCAGAATTATAAAGAATGTACCGACAGCAGATATCTGCACCTAAACTCCGTACAGCGCGTAAAGTGGAATAAGTCCCAATAAACAAACCTTGAGAACCTAATCTAGAAACAAACCCTCCCCCCCGGGTCACAGACATAGAAATTTTATCGACTGTCATAGGTCACTTCATCCGACTACTCTGAGTATTAGGGGACTACTCTACGTGCAGCATGGGAGTGTCCAACTACTGTATTACGACTGCAGCAGCAGCTTGGTCTAACGGAGTTCCCTCAGACCCCTGCGTCCCAGCAGCCTCCCCCAGGGGAACCTCGGATATCAAGATGTACCAGGCTCTAGCATAGTCTTCCAACTTTCATTTCGCCTGACCCTCTTCATTCGGACTAATTCCGCAGTTGCCGATTCCCGTACATCCTTGGCCCAAGTTTCCACCCTGGGGGGCTGGGAGCTCATCCAGTGAATCGCTATCCTCCTTTTGGCTAGCACTAGTCCCAACTGGAGAAATCTACGAGTAAGTTTCTTCCCCTTGGGGCAGGGGAGAAGACCCAACAGTATCTCCTTAATGGACTGAGGCAGCGTCCATCCCGTGACCTGTCGCAAACGTTCCAGTATGGAGTTCCAAAAAACTTGCAGCCTCGGGCAGTCCCATAGCATATGCAAGAAGGGGGCATCATCATAACCACAACGGGGGCAACCAGAAGAACGATCAGGATATATTTTATGAAGCACTCGCGGGGTTAGATAGGTCTGATGAATGGCATTAAATTGAATGAGCTTAAATCTAGTATTGGAACTGATTTGTTTAACCCCTTCGTGTACTCTCTTCCATTCGGGACCCGTGAGGGGCACCTCCAACACCGCATCCCATCTGGCCTGGATCCGAAGCGGGCGTGCAGTAAGATCCGCCCTTAATGCCCGATAGATATGAGAGACCAGTCTGCGCCCCCAGGAAGAGTCACCAGGGCCTGAAGGGTGGCGGCTACAGGCGGCTCCTCCGGGAACATCGGCCAAATCCCTCGTGCCACCGCAGAAAGTTTCGCATATTGAAGATATTGACCTCTGCCCAGGTCAAATGCAGACTCCGCCTCATCCCTGGTTAGGAAGTGCTGATTCAAATAAAGATCGCCCATCTTATTACAGCCTCCCTCCACCCATCTGGAGACGGCCATGACTTGGCCAATTTGTCCAAACGGGGCAACTGCCCACAACGGGGCCTCTGGAGCATAGGGCGGGTCAGTGATTCAGTTAATGTAGGGTTGGGACTAGGGCTAGGGTTAGGCTTTCTATTGGAAGTCGGGATCAGGGTTTCCTGTGTGATTGGTTGCTGGGACTAGGGTTGGGACTAGGGCTAGGGTTAGGCTTTCTATTGGAAATCGGGATTAGGGTTTCCTGTGTGATTGGTTGCTGGGACTAAGGTTGGGATTAGGGCTAGGGTTAGGCTTTTTACTGGAAGTAGGGATTAGGGTTTCCTGTGTGATTGGTTGTTGGGACTAGGTTGGGACTAGGACTAGGCCTTCTATTGGACGTAGGGATTAGTTTTTTGTGCCTGATTGAGTGCTTGGAATAGGGCTATGATTAGTTGTAAGTTCTTGGTCTCCTATTGGTTCTAGAGTTTAGGGCTAGTGTTGTGATTGGTTAGGGTTAGGTCTAGGGTTTCCATTGGCTGAAGGGGTCACCTGATTACTAGGGCTATAAAAGGCCAGAGTTTGGGGTGTCTCAGCCCGGGCGTCGAGGCTAAGGGTGGAGAGGACAAGGGTGAATGCCTGTTTGAGCCTGTTTGAGACTGCTCAGGACTAGTGCCAGAAATGCTGCCCATTTTCCCATTCAGTAATACCCACCCTACACCATCCACAGAGTAACACACTTACAACAAATGTACTCCACACATTTACTGCAAAACAACCCTATGCACAAATCAATGTACCAGCACACACTACAAAACCACACAAACCACGCCAATATACCCTTCTATCCCAGCTACGACACATTTCCACCATCACCTGCAAACAGTACACAACTCTATCCTATACCACTAACAAATCCACTCATCACTAACACAACCAAAATCCATACCATACTTAACTATCCTCAGGAGAGGATGTAGCCTTACGGCTAGAGCGGTCGACCTCGAAGCTGGGGAACCGGGTTCGAGTCTCGCCAACGACGCTCAACATCCTGTGATTCTGGGCAAATCACTTAATCTCCCCGTGCCTAACAAAAAAACGAATGTGTCCTTCTGTAACGAAACTGGTGCTCATGTAAAGCGCTCCCCTACCCGATGTCTCGGATCTAGTTTGCGCTATATAAAACTCTAAAAAAATAAATAAAAAAAACTACAACCCATCCAGACACACACTCCCTATTCTAATTACTCCTAACGAACCCCCTTTTATCATTAACAAACCCATACTCAACCTTCCATTATTTGTCCAACCAACACCCTCCTCTTTCTACCACAATAACACAACAACCCAACACTTATAGTCCACAGCACCACACATTTTAACTCTTGCAGCAAACAAGTCTAATACAAACAGTCTTAACTCTACTTCATCCCCTCCTACACACAACATACACTCTACTCACAAACACATCACCACCCCCTATACCTTACAACTTCCACTCGCAAACAATACTATACAAGCAAATCCATCTCATAAAACAAATGCATCAACACCTCTTTTCTCTACTCCTCAAAAACAAAACATATCACGCACACCAGCACGACAAAATCTCTCAAGCGCAACACCTCATAATACTTAGTCACAAAATACAATCATACACCCATCTTTCAAACTACACAAAAAAACAAACTACAATGCCAAGCTTTCTCTCTTTCACCACACCTAACACACATACAGCAACACAGCAACTCTCTTCTAACCGCCTCTCATCCATTGGACAATTTAGAACCTTACTACATGACCCACCTGCTGCACCACCACCCCTAACTCATACACCTTCCGCCCTAAACACATGCAAACAATATAAGCAACATGCCACACATCACAACTTTGCTACTCCATGTCTACTGCACAACAAGTTTACACCACAAAAGCAGCACAGCACACCAACTCACTCTCAAACACCGTCTCCACCACCTACGCACACAGACCCATCAAAATGCCTTCTTATCCTGCTGGACGAGGAACACGTTACAGAACAGCTACACGATTGCTATCCTAATACAGCTAATACCAGCACTAAAAACACACCTGCTACAAACCCACACAATACTGATCACTCTTCTACAAAACAAAGTCTCACTGTCACCAAAGCACATTCTCTAAACTGTCTACTAATAAATGCTCGATCGCTCTCTAAAAACTAACATCACATCTACGACTTTCTTACTGATTCAAAACCAGACATACTATTCATAACTGAATCATGGTTGGGAGATGATAAGGCTCCAGTCCTGCATGAAGCCGTTCCTCTAGGCTATCAAACGATCACCCAAAATCGTATAGGCAAAAAAGGAGGTGGTCTAGCTGTTGTGTTCAGGCAAACATTATATCACTAAAGTTGATGACATCTCCATAAAGAATTGTGAGGCTCTTCTCACCAGATGCAATCCTACACCGTCTTCCTCCTGTAACTTCCTGCTCCTTTACAGACCTCCACCTAGCAAGGCGACATTCCCAGACACTTCTAGACACAGTTTCAAACCTTATAACAATACACTCCAACCTATGTATTCTGGGTGACCTCAACATTTGGTTTGATAAACCCAATATTCCCCATCCGAAAACAATAATCACTGGCCTAGATGCACTGAACCTGCATCAGATCGTCCACAAACATCGCTGGACACATCCTAGATGTCATTTTTGCTAATACCGAACTAGTTACCTTTCAAACTATAACTCCAGTCACATGGTCAGACCACCATTTGCTTGTTTTCCAACATAAAACAACACTAAGCGACTCACCTAAAACCACCTTACATGCATCCACCTATCGACCGTGGAACAAACTCAATTTGGAACACTTAGAAACACAACTAACATCCAGTACAGATCTGGAAACAATAACTTCTGTTCAAAAACTATACGAGTGGCTACAGGTAGCTTTTGATATCCTGATACCACAATAAACCACACCACAGAATAAAAGAAAACAAGCACCTTGGAGAAATACAGAGATAAAAGACATAAAACAACAAATTAGAAAGCTGCAACGTGCCTGGCTCAAAACAAACACCAAACAAGACAAACTTTGCCTACAGAAAATTAACAGATTATACAAGTCAGCTATCAAAAAAGCAAAGAAAAGGTACTATTCAGACAATTCAAAATGCTAAATGTGCAAATAAAGAATTCTATAAAATACTCAATGAATTTTGTAAACCAAATTACCTAGAAGGAACTCATCCCGTTACTCAAGATTTCACAGACAAACTGGCAAATCATTACATGGACAAAGCAGACACGTTGGACTTATACTTAAAATAGAGACAAAGCACCAGCACTAACCCTTTTACAAAACAACAATCCAAAAAGACTCTAACCCAGCCTCTCCGTTCCTTCCAACACATTTCACACAATGAATTTATGGACCTGGTCAAAGCAAGCAGGCGGCTGCCGGCAGCCCTTCTGACCCGTGTCCACCGCAAACTTTCAAGACAATTCTTCTAACAACCTCTGCTGCCACTACAGCAAGAAGAATCATCAACGATTCCTTAACTACCGGAATATTTCCTGAAGAACTCAAACAGTAATACATACGCCCCTTACTGAAAAAAAAACTAACTTAGACCCGTTGAACCCTGACAACTACAGACCCATTACAAATGGACTTTTCCTGGGCAAACTGATAGAAAGAGCAGCATTTGCCCAGATGTCACAATTCATTGAAGAGAATGCCATACTTTCAGACTTCCAAACAGGATTCCATCCAGAAAGAGGCACAGAATCTGCCCTCCTTGCCATCTGGGATGACCTGAAGAACACAGTTGGCCGCAACGGGGTTGCTGCGCTACTTCTCTTGGACCTCTCGCTGCCTTTGACACAGTTTACCATGACACTCTGATACAAAGACTCTATGAAGTCAGCATAGAGGGGACTGCTCTAGACTGGATCGCGTCCTACCTTCGAAACAGAACTAATGTCATCCATACCCCACCTTTCTCGTCCAAATTATACTCCACAAAAGAAGGGGTTCCTCCAGGCTCTATCATTTCGCCCATGCTTTTCAACATCTCCATGAAGTCATTACCAGTACTGATCAATCAGTTTTACCTCCGGTGCTATAACTATGCAGATGACAGACAAATACTCCTTCAACTGGAATGCCCCAAAGACATTGGAAACTTGCCAATTTTCAGTTGTCTCAGAGCCGTGGATCAATGGATGACTTGGAGCCATCTCAAATTGAATGCTTCCAAAACGGGAATACTCACGTGTGGCGATTGGAAACATTATGACCCACTTGCCGCCTGGCCTGATGAACTGGGATCATCGTCTAAAGTATCGAAGGAAGTAAGAATCCTCGGAATGACCATGGACCCCAAGATATCGATAAATGCCCAAGTGGACAAACTAGCAAGATCAAGCTTTGTTACTATAAAAACTCTGCGACGAATCTTCCCCCATTTTGGGATTTCCACACAAGGTCCAAGCTACCATCTCCCTTGTTCTGCCAAACTCGATTACGCCAATAGCCTCTACCACGAATCACCTTTAACGACCATGAAAAGACTACAACAGATTTAGAACTCGGCTGCCAGACTACTCTTACTATCTAACCGTAGGACCACATGTCCCCTGCCTTGAAAGCCCTGCATTGGTTACTGGTTGCCAGAAGATCCACGTTCAAACTGCTTTGTATCACCCACAAAGCGATACATGGAATGGGACCACTCTTCATCAGGAATAAAATCACCGAACACAATCAACAAAGGAACCTTCGCTCTAGAGTGGCACCTCGTCTCAAAATCCCAAGATACAAGAAAAAAAACATGGGTGGCACATCCTTCTCTGTTCAAGCAGCCAAACTATGTAACTCTTTACCCCCCCCCAACATAAGATCCACGGACAACCACTTTATCTTCAGAAAACTACTCAAGAATTGGCTCTTCCCCACATAAGCATCATACGCAAACAGAAATATACAGCATATCCCTCTGTATATAAGCAATTATTTGTACTATAGATATGTACCTATATATGTGTATTTCTTTGTATAAACATGTAGAATAATTATGTTTAAAAAAAAATTTTTTTAATGTACAACAACACTTGAAAACCAGAGTTTATCTAATGCAATTTTAATCTACATATACATCCTTTATGCATCTATATACCTTCCATGTACTTGGATCTATATATTTATTACTTTTCTCCCAAAAAAGTATATTCAATACACTCCCTATTTCTCACCCTATACCTCTATCAATATCTTTAATCTACATATACTTACTTCCTTTATGCATCTATATACTTTCCATGTACTTATGGCTCTATATATGTATTACTTTCTTCTAATTCAGCATATCCAATGCACTACCCTATTTCTCACCCTACACCTCTCCCTCAATATATCTTCTACCTCAACTCTCTGACTCATCTCAAACCTCTTTCTACTACTCTTTCCAATGCACTACCCTATTTCTCACCCTATACCTCTATCAATATATCCTCTACATCCACTCTCTCATTCATCCTAAACCCCATACCACTACTATGATCCCCAAAATAACCCTTTCTAGACTCTCCCCTACTCTACCCCTCCTTGCATCATCTGACACCTCTTTTACTATACAGTTCCCCCAAACAAAGCCTTTCTAAACTCTTCCCTCTGACTCTTCCCCTCCACATCCCTTTTTACTCATCCCAAGCCTCCTACTGCTATGACCTCCAAAACAAACAAACCCCCACCCCCAAAAAAAGTCTAAATCCTTCACTCTTCTACCCCTCCACTATCATTTTCAATCAAAATAACAGACTAACATGTCCACTTCTCAAATTTCATATTTCACTATACTAATTCACCACTAATCCTTTATGGGTTCCAGAGTAGTGTGCTACTCGCCGAAAAAAGCGCTTCAGCACCTCATCAGGGGTAGCAAGCACTGTATAAATGCAAACCTTTTTTCCCTTTTCTATGCCTCCGCTACCCTTCTCTATCCAAATAACTGAATAACATATCCACAACTTAAATTGCTTTCATATTTCACTATACTAATTCAACACTAATCCTTTATGGGTTCCGGAGTAGCGTGCTACTCGCCATAAAAGCGCTTGAACACCCCATCAGGGGGTAACAAGCACTATATAAATGCATCCTTTTTCCTTCTTCTATCCCTCCACTACCCTTCTCAATCCAAATAACTGACTAACCTATCCACCACTCAAATTACTTTCATATTTCACTATACTAATTCAACACTAATCCTTTATGGGTTCCGGAGTAGCGTGCCACTCGCTGAAAAAGTGCTTTGACGCCTCGTCAGGGGTAGTAAGCGCTATATAAATGCAATTACAATACAATGTATCCAAGAGACGACAGACTACTGCTAGAGATGGTCCCTCAGACGTGCAAACTGCCTAAAGTTGCAGCAAAATGTTTCAAGAGACTAGTGCCTGGTCTGTAGCCATACTAGTTATAGCAGAAGGTCTACATTGCTTGTGTTTAAGAAAGCTTGTTATTTTCATAGTAATACTAAAATGATCCAGAAGCAAAGGCACTGAAGGTTAGTTGTTCCAGTAATTAAGTAATGTGGCACCTATGCCATAGATAAGTATGCCCGTGGCGACTGGTTCTTCAACATTCAGTTGATGACAGTTGCGGCCGGCATGGTGGGTTGAGGGGGTTGTGCAGGGGTCGGGGTCATAATAGAAAAAAAAACCTTACCTTTAGGCGGGGTCCCACGTCTTTTCTGCTCCTGATCTCCTGCCTCTGACAGGAACATGAAGCAGGCAGCCAGGCTCCCTCCTCTAAGCCAATCACAACGCTGCAATGCAGTGTTGTGATTGGTCTGAGCGCCGTGACACGGCTCTCAGCCAGGGGCTGGAGGGATGGGGATGTTCTTCATGCAGGCTGCAATGCAGCCTGCATGGAGAAGGGGAAAGTGCGCATGACTGGTTTGGGCGGCTCAAGAGGGCCGACCAAACCGTCATTGCGCACTGAGGAGTGGGCAAACCACTCCTCCCCTGCCCTGCTCCGTAAGCAGAGCAGCCCCGCCCGCCCGCAAAAGAAACATAAATATAGACATAAATAACTAATAGTTATTACCATTTTATGTTTTTGCTTCTCGCACTTCGAGAAAGCAGTGGGGCGACGCTTCTACGCCATAGCGGAGGAGCCTCCACTGGTGGATGAATGCACTAAAACTAATGTTATTAATTTTGTTAGGCATCCGTGTTTCACTTTCAGTTGTTTCTGTCTGGAACCTTGGTTCTGGTTGGCTGCACACCATCTGAAAGCAGCTGGGTCGTTGTCTGTGCTGGGCATGGGTTGATTTGAGTGCTCATTACGGCATACCTAAGACAGAGCATGTACTGTCTTTTGTGAGACGTATCGATATCTTACAATGGGCCTGGAGCCCGTCATTAGTTTACCTTTGGTTGACTTCATTGTCACTCTTGTTTGCTTGCTTCTTATTCGTTAGCTGTATGGACTTTCCTTCCTCTTCTTGTGTTTGTCCCTCCCCTAGAGCATGGATGCATTACCTGCCACTGCTTGCTTTTTTAGGCAATACTTTTTTCTTTTTGTTTAAGCACTCCACAAGAGTGCAGGTGTTTTCCTAATGTCTCCTTTGTGTTCTTCTCCCCCAGCCCCCTGTAATGCTCTCGTCCTTGTGTGCTTCTTCTTCCCCAAAACCACCCGCACCACGTTGCCCTCTAGCCTTTTTGGTTTTCTGCTCCCCCATTTTGCTCTCTCTCCTATTCCTGCCATCCCTGCGCCCTCCATGTTGCTCACCCTTACCTGCACACCCCCCGCGTTGCTTCCCCCCAGCCTTCCTGTTGCTCTCCCACCCCACCCTCCGTGAGCCTGTTCTTCCTTCCCCATCCGCAAAAAGTACTGACTGCTGATCTTCAGCTATAAAGTGGAGAGGAGTGGTTGGAGACAGCAAACACAAAGTCATAGTGAGCAAATGTACTGTACAAACAACATAAGTCCGCTCTGACTCGTGCAAGCTCCATCTGTGTTTTATAGTAATAAAAAATATGCTTAATATTTGAACAACCAGAGCCCAAACAATAAGGACTGACTTTCAATGCACTCGGCAAAACTGCAGCAGGAAACTAAATCAACCCCTCCCCCACAGGACCCTCCCACTGCAACCCCACTCCGCCAGAAGGCAAATGCTCTCTCGATCTTCTGTTACATCCTTAATACATAGCAGCAGGTATGGGCTCTCAGGACAGGGCTGGGCCCATGAATGGCAGGAAAAAACATGAGCGGAATAATCGTGGGCGTCTAAAAGGCCTATCTGGGATCCATTACGTTCATGGACGTCATCAGTGGTCACAGCGGCGTCCCCTGGCTTGCCTCTTGCAACCCGACTGCCTTTACAACCTCTGGCCTTAGAGATGGCAAAGGCAGTACCAAGAGCTGAATGTGGTGTTTGATGAGCACTATTTACTTTCTGCAACAGCTGCTGGGTGCAATTCCTTTTATTTTCGGTAAAATATGCAAATTCTTTGCACACTTTTATAATTCAATAAAAAATTAAACAAGTAAAAACATACCTTTTAAAACAACTTGTTGCCATGTTGAATTCTGATATGTTTGAACAAAATCTTCCATCTTCTCATGAGTGATAATGGGTTTCAAGTGATCATAAATCAAAATGTACTAACAATGTGGAACAATTTAATCAATAGAATAGTTTATAGTCAATATATAGGGCTGATTGAAAAAATTGTAGCAAAACTTCAACCTTATGTTTAAACCTACGTCCGAGTCTAGTTTTGCTACGTTCTGGAATTCTGCGTTTGGTGCAGGTGTCCATGTGGATTCTGTGGGAAATCACATGATTTACAAATTTGGAATCTTCTGCGGAGGTCTCCGTGGTAGATTGCTCCAGACAGGGGGAATGTATTCCCCTTCGCAAATGAGCTTCTTTGTTTTCTTTTTACTTCTTTCAACCCTGTAAAGGAATACACACCAACACTTGACTGGAGTAAAATTATGACCCTTTTAAGGAATGCCCATTAACTTACTAGTTTGTAGGCATGCACCAACTTCCAAGGCAAATCACTGCTTGAAAACCCCAGGGCCGCCCTCTGTCAATCAGGGTTCTTCTAGAGCGTGGCTAATCACCCGTTAAGGTCTCAAGGCGCGCGGGGTGATTCTGCAGTTCAGTCTAAGAGCCAGGTCTTGAGGTCCTTCCTGAATTGAGGCAGTGAAGGTGATTGCCTTAGATGTAGAGAGTTCCCAGTCTTCCATTGAGGTAGGAGAAGGATCTTCCTCCGGCAGAGGTCTTGCGGATCCATGGAATAGTGGCCAGGGCCAGTTGGGTGGAGCGGAGATGTCTGGTGGGTGTGTAAAAGGAGAGGCGTGGTTGAGGTATGCAGGTCCGGTGTTGTGGAGGGCTTTGTAGGCAATTGTGAGGAGCTTGAAGGTGATTCTTTTGTTGATTGGAAGCCAGTGAATGTCTATCAGGTGACCGGCGATGTGGCTGTGGTGGGGGATGTCCAGGATAAGTCTGGCGGAGGCGTTCTGGATGCTTTGCAATTTCTTCTGGAGTGTTTGGGTGGCGCCGGCATAGAGTGCGTTGCCGTAGTCGAGCTTGCTGCTGACGAGCGCCTGGGTGACCGTTCTCCTGGACTCGCTGGGGATCCACTTGAAAATCTTCAGAAGCAGGCGGAGCGTGGGGAGGATGAGATGGCATTGATTTGGCATTTCATTGAGGTGGAGGAGGATTCCGAGGTTGCGTGCGTGGTCCGTGGGTGTGGGGGGGGTTGCTCCGAGCGCTGCAGGCCACCAGGAGTCATCCCAAGCGGAGGTAGTGGTGCCCAGGATGAGGACTTCGGTTTTGTCGGAGTTGAATTTGAGGCAGCTGTCCTTCATCCAGGCAGCAACTGCCTTCAACCCATTGTGAAAGTTGTTCTTAGTGTCCGTGGTTTCTGACGATGGCTGCACCTGGGGCTATGTAGATGTTGAAGAGGGTGGGGCTTGAGTGGCATTTATGGCTGCAGTGAGCTCTCCGCTCGTGGCAGAAATCTCCATGCCTGTCAAGGGGCTTGTGTCTGCCAGGAATCCCTTTGTGTTTAACTGGCGGGCATAAGTGAGGTAAATTCACCCACAAACGTACATTTAGATATGAATTTACCTTTGTGAATCGGCCATAGTCAATATCAATTACAGGAGAACATAACAACTAATGTTGTTTTTTTAATCTCTCCCTATGATTCATCAATACATTTCTCATAAATGGATGTGCTACTGGAACCATTAAATCATGACATTTTGCGGTGTAAGTAATTTAGGTTCCCAGCTTTGTTCTGTATATTGTGCCACTGCATCCTCTTCAAACAAAAACATAATTTTTCATGTAAGACAAAAAGAAATTGGCAATGCTCTCTTGGCATATCATCTCAGCACGCTAAATTGTAGGTTGTATCTAAAATATACATGTATATGTCCTGTGTTGTCATTTTAATCATGCAGTTATTATGGCACTTTAGGCATAATAATTATGGTAGTATCATCAGGGTTAAGGTCATGTGACATCACTTCCTGTGATATCATTGAGGTCAAAGAGTGTGTGAAGTCACTTCCGCGACCTATGAGATTTTGGTGAATCGACGGTTATGGTTGGGTGTAAAGGGAGATGCACAGCTGCCGACTGGCCGCATGTCATGTGGTGGACACCTCCATCCAGTGTTAGCTTTTTAGCCAACAGCACTTTGAATGCTGGAACATGTAAACCCATTACTCGAACAGGAAAATCGATACTACAGGTCTGAGGTAGCAAATCCCAGCATGCAAAGTTGCTGCTGGCTAAAAAGTCAAAACTGGCTGATGGTGCCACATGTGACACCGGTCAATTGGCAGGTCTGGGCAAACAGAAGCAAGCATTGGCAAAGCCAATAGGTCTCTGCTTTGAGACCTGCTGGCTCAAAAGCATTGGTAAAGCCGGAAGTCCCAAAGTTGATACCTATTGACTTTGCCAGTGCTTGTTGCCTTTTTGCGTTGCTGTCATTAAAGTCTTTGACAGCGTCACGATTAAAACGGGTTAATGAAACCTAAACCATTAAACCTGCCAAGGTGGTGCACACAGCAAGCATTCTTCCGCTGGCCCCATGCCCCTACGTTTGATCTCAGGAGACATAGTTGCTTCTGAGAAACGAGTTTTGAAATGATACAAAGGAAAGCTATCGCGTGACAGATTATTCTTCTGTTACACCTTCTATTGTGTGTGACCTTCGTAGCCATGCACGGTTGCTCCTTATTCCCCAGTGGAGTTGTGTGGCTTGATATATTTAGATTTGTTTCGTGGAAAACCGAGGGAGCAAGCTGCTTCTTTCTGTGAGCCCTTCTAGATCAACTATGTGGCAGTTGATATGCCCATAATTCTGGCTGATACCTTGCATTGTATGCTTCAAAGCATAAAACTGTGTTTAATACGCTGTAAACTTAAAACTTCCCAAAATACATGTGATCAAATAGATTCTCCAAATCGAGAATTTCTTAACATATTTTAAGATTCCACCTTAAACAAGTAACTCTAACTTAACTGTTGTTACACATGAGATAAAATCCAATATGTCTTCTTATCTTTTCGGGGGCATTTTTGGCTAAGCATTGTTAACATTGATTACTCAAAAATATACAGATTTATAAATAGAGGTCGAAGTGAAGTCATTCAGTTGTTTTGGGTATTGGGACAGTGTTATCTGTTTGGTATCTGGCATTCAGAGCTATAAGGAATGTAACCAGGTTAGATGAGAAGAGGGTGTCAAAAGTTTGCATGTGTTGCGAGGAAGAGTAGCGGGGATGATGTTGAGTGTGTCATAGTGGAGGTGTCTTGCCTGATTTTGTCATATTTCCTTGTAAAGAACCAATTTTATGATAGTGGGTCTCTAAGTAGTTTAGGCTTGAAGGGCAGCTGGTGTGGGGTTCACTCAGTGAATTATTGTTTTGAAGAGAGGTGATTTGGGTGCAGAGGTGGCATTTCTTCGACCACATCAGAGGTTTTCTGAATCTACAGGGCTTCTTCTTGTTTAGATCTGCAATGTTTATTGCCCTACTGTCAGTTGAGTCACTCTCTGTCCGTGAGTTCTTGGTTGTACTAGGTTATAGAGAGTTTTACTCTCTTTAAATGGAGTTTGAGTGGTGTATGGGTGACAGCTGCCATCTAGGTCCGTGTTGAAAGTGGCAAAGGAAAGTCTAGGTTGGAACTGTGCTTGAAAGTGATAACATAGGGTGCATTTGCAGGAAACCTCTTGAATGATCTTGTTAGGATGTTAGTTGGCTTAATTTGTACATTGTGTGTGGGTTAGATGTGGTGGAAGTCAAAGGAGAAGATAGTGTTATCAGACCAGCCATTTGACTGGAAGTGTGGCATTTGAGGTCTGTAATGTTGCAGCAGATAAAATCCAGGAAGTATCCTTTTGTGTGAGTTGGGAGTTTAATGTCCTAGGTTGTATCCGCAGTCCTCAGCATAGAGTCGAAGGATGTTTTCATGGGCCTAGTTGCAGAATCCCCATGGATTTCTATTGTAAGTGATGAGGCAATGGTGAGCAGTCTTCTATGGACTTAACCATTCCTGGTCAATCCATATATGGTAATGAGGAAGTTTGGGTTAGGTCCTGGTAGTCGGTGAAGGAGATGAAATGTGAGGATCTTAGTTGCTGCAAGATGCAAGTGGCAGGAGAGCAGTTGAAAGGATGTTTGTGATATTGCAGAGGAGCCCACAATGACCAATGAGTCTCTGCAATATCTTCTCCTACCTTGTTCGGTATGTCATGGTGTTGATTGCTTTTGTCTTTTGGGACCAGAGCGTCAAGGATGTTTGTGGTTGCGGTGAAAAACAGGATTCTTTTATTTAAAATGGCATTTATGATAAGTGTGATGATGATGTCCTAAATGTTTGCTGGGGGCAGGACTGTAGAGTGGTAATGAGCATGAGGTGTCATTTGTATTCTGCTTGTTTTCTGGGTGGGGTTGTGATAGAAATGTTGATGCAATTGGAAGAGAAACTGTGTATGTATGTGTATCACAAGTGTGGTTGTTGGGATGCGTATTTACTCGGGCCGCCCAAAACAGTCATGCGCACTCCCCTGTTCTCCATGCAGGCTGCATTACTGGCTGAGCGCCGTGTCATGGCGCTCAGACCGATCACAATGCTCCATTGGAGCGTTGTGATTGACTTAGGGGTGGGAGGCTGGCTGCCTGCTTCCTATTCCGAGCTAGAGTCGGACACAGGCGAGCAGGAGAGAAGACGCTGGACCCAACGGCGGCAAGGTAAGGTTTATTTTGTTATTTTTTTTAAAAGCAGCCCGCGAGCCCCCTGTGCCCGCCCTCCTCCCATCCGCGAGCTGTGCCAGCCGCCCCTGGTGGCTATTCCCTTCTACCGCTGGGCTTCCACCACTCCTTTCTTCTTCGGGTGTCCAGGAGGACTGTGAGATGAGACCCATAATTCTTGCCAGTTGTACCAGATTGTACTTCATGAAGACTGTCCCTCCTATTGGTTAAGATATTGAGTCCATGATTTTGCATTCATTTTATGAAACAGCAAAGAATGGCAATATTGGGATATTATATAAACTTGGCAGCAGGTCCCTTTCTGATCTGGTTACGTTCCACCTTGCATTCTGTGACTGGACGATCTGCGCCCGAGCTCAAAGTTCACATCTTAATGTAAGTAATCACATTAACAGCTTCCTTGTTAAAGCATAATAAACCACAGGACTTTGTAAAGGTCCTCTTTTTGTACTGCTTGTATGCTTTTCTGATCAGTGGTGAGTGTAAAGTTCGAAGTGCACATCTTTTGCTCTTTCTATGGGATGGCCTCTTTCTCTTGAGTAGAGCTCATCAAATTTTATTTGGTTCACATTGAAGTCTCGCCGCCTGTAACCTAACGCCTAGTTTGGTTTCATTCATCTTTTTTGTTTTGTTCTTTGAACACAGAACACAGTGCTAATGTAACCTAATATGAAAAGCTATACCTGGCCTTCTGATACTCTTTCTGTAATACAATGAGCAAAGATGTCTATGAATTCCTAATTGTAGGCAGGGCATGTTCACGAGATGTAAACTTTACATCTGGTCAGGGTGCAAGCAAAAGGCCAGGTAAATGCTATCTTCAGGCTGTAGAACCCTGCTCCCTCTTCCAATGTGTGCAGCCTTTAACAATGCTATATAGCCACTTGAAGATGGTGCTGTAAGTTCAGACACCCTCTTAACATTCCATTCGCAAAGACCTGTTTTCATACATACTTTATCCTGGGACGGTTTCACATTCTAATGAATGCCTTTCATCTAATCATTATCCCGTGCCAGTGGAGACTACCAAATTAACCGCCGTAGTCTGAGATTGGTGTAATGAGCCAGCAGTTGTGGAGGGCATGGGCCATTGCGGCTCCCAGCCATTTTTGTGCAGGTGTGGCTTCAGACCACAATTTGAAAAGATCCCTATGAACTGACTTCCCAACACGTATGGTCAGTAAAGAATATTCTGGTGGTATGGCAAGATGCTGCATGAGAGGTTATGTAAGCGGGGTTAAATACAAGTATGATACAGCTGCATTGTTTAAAGTAGATGCTCTCAATCATTGCTGAATGATGGTTGAATGGAATGTTGGGAATATATTTCTCTGAGACAGTTGGCAGCTCTAACTTAGAAGAGGTCTGGACTGCTGAGAGGAGGAGAACAGCTCTTCTCATAGATTTCTTCACCCACGCGTAACCGATTAAGAAAAGTCCTAAAGGCCAATGCACCCTTTTAGTTTCCTCCAGAGTCCTTTCACTATTACTCCTGGAGAGGATCCTCTATGCTAGACTGGAACTGAGAAGGGTGCCACCACTCGTGGCTCTGACGATAATTGTCAGGTTGACCCTGGAATAGCAGTTGTTCAGAAAAACCCCAAGATTCTCCTTGAGCCTCTAGAAGGGAATCATAAGGGGCTATAAAATGAGCGACTGCATATAAAGAGTGCATTAAACAATTTTCAGATTCTAACTGGGGCCAGTAATTTAAACATTCCTGTAGAGGCTGATTGACTTCCCCTTAGCGGAGACACCAGAGGAAAGTTTTAGTCCCTCGTTGGGAGAGAGAAAAGTAATTGGTGATTAATAACCCGCTGTCTGAAGACAATATTGCAGAGTTATATAAGAAAAACAAAAATGGGATGGTGCACTCAAAGAGCAAAGTCCAAAGCGTCCAGTTTTTAAATATCTTCCTTATTTGTCTTCCTTTAATTTATAGTCATAAAAACAGCCTTTAGGCAATGCGTTTCGTAATTAAATGACCTTCAGCTCTGTAAATATATATACAAAAAACAATATATAGTACTTGGACATTACAAACAAACCACACAATTTTTTTAAAACATCCTCTATCACAAAAAATAAGTCTGAGAACCATGAGACAACATAGAAGGGAAAAATACACAAAATGCCTAGCATTTCAAAGAAAATATCCTCTTATAACCATTGGCATACGCACACCCGTTGATACATTTTATATTTGTAATGTATAAATTAAGGTTTTATGTCAAAGACCAAGAGAGCAATTTGGTCGAATTGTGGCATTGCTTTCCATATTAATTTCAAAATCAAAGTGCGCGATTCATAAAAAAGTTATACAAAAACATGCCTATCATTAACCCAATGCACGGCAATAGAACTATTAAACACATATTTTTTTATTCAATATGTCACATATCACTTTGCAGGTGTAAAATTTTAGAAATCCTGTGATTCATTCCAGTTTGTTATAGTTTTAATTTCCTTGTTCTATAGTTAATCATAAGGACACCATCACCCATGTGTATCGGGTCTGTTGTACCCTATGTTGACACCTTAGAGGTTGAAAAACACTTTTAAGTACCAGCCCCACATGAAAGCTAGATAATCACAGATCACTTCATCCAAATTGTTCCAGTGATAGAGTATGATGACTCAAAACGGAACTGAAAAACGATATGGATCACCTGTTGCATGAGTCAAAACTCATTGTACTGTTTTGCACTTCACCCATACTGTGAGACAGCTTGGAAGACCCAATATGTGGTGCTGTTTGGCGTGTAGGTGTTAACCGTCACTAATGACAGCCACCTCAGTAATGTGTAACAACTTTGAGAGTCCAGCTTGTATCTAGTTAAAACATGCCGAGTGTCTTGTTCCCCACAACAGAGCGTGCCGCACCTAGCCCAGTATCTAAATGGACAGTGTTACTTTGTAGCTACCTCAATACTATGTAAGAACTTGGGAGGTCCGACTTGTATTTAATAAAAACATACCGAATGCCATATTCCCCACAATAGAACATGCCGCGCCTAGCCCCGTATCTGAATGAGACCTTGTTACTTCATAGCTACCTCAATACTGCCTAGTAATTTGGGAGGTCCGACTTGTATTCAATAAAAAACATGCCGAATGCCATCTTCCCCACCACTCGTGACTATGAAGATAATTGTCAGGTTGACCCTGGAATAGCAGTACTTCAGATAAACCCCAGGATTCACCTTGAGTCTCCAGAAGGGAATCATCACACTGCACTCCTCACATAAATCTATACATAACTACCTTGTGGAAAACTGTCCTTTTTTCTTTCCCCATCCTTACATCGCCCTTCCTCAACTCCATCAGAACTTTTATGTACTCTATCATTCGTATTCTTCTTTGATTTATTGTTGCTATGTACTTTCACTCACACTTTATGTAACTCAGGTTCTGGCTGCTTCTTGCTTACATACTCCACTGTATTTCATCTACTCCTTTTTTGCCATTAGCACTTACTTTTATTTGCTCTCTATGTACCTCAAGTTTCTGCAGTTGTGCTTACTCTGTAAAGTGCTAGTTTCATGATCTTGAGTGCTATGTTGCCATGCACGTTCACCACCTCGGGGAAATACTGTACGTCTACTCTTCCTACCCTTGCAACTCATTACCATATCTACCTCAGAACTTTACGTCCTACCATCCCTCTATCGGATTCTTCTTTTCTATAATGTTGGTATATATTTTTATTTACGCTTTATGTAACTCCGGCAATTGCTGCTATTTTGCCTACATATTCCATTGTATACTGTTTGCCCTTTCTACCGTTGCTATATATTTTGATCTATTCTCAATGTACCTCATGTTGTTGTTGTGCTTACTCTGTAAAGTGCTCTGATACCTTCGGGTCTAGTTCACGCTATACAAAACTCACAAATAAATAAATAATGGGCTATAAAATGAGGAACAGTATAGCCGGGAGTTCTAAGAGTGCATTACACAATTTTCAGATTAAACTGTGGCTGCCACATCTCTTAACCAGGCCTGTAATTTAAATGATGTTCATTGTTTGGGAGCTGTTATTGTCAACCCTCCTGTAGAGGCTGATTGACTTTCCCTTAGCAGAGACACCAGAGGAAAGATTTAGTTCCTCATTGGAGAGAAAAAAGTGATTAGTGATTAATTAACCCGCTGTCTGAAGACAATATTGCAGAGTTGTACTGTTTAACCAAGTATGTGCAACCTACTAGCTTAGAAAGTAAAATTCTCTGGATACCTGTATCTATGCAGGAAATTTGTGTTGAATGGTTACTCTTGTGAATGGAGGCACTTACTTAACTCAGCAAATAAACGTTTGTAGTTCTTTACAATTGAATCAAGTCCTTCACCTGTTAAGATATTCTTCCATTGTAGAGGTGTTAAGGGAGGGGAAATAGCTGTGTTCTTGATTTCTGCATAGTCACAGGAGAATCAAAGGCATCACTTCATCATCGTCCCAGTACATAAAGAATGAAAATAGGTTCTTGGTCCAAAGAAGTATATGCAAATGGTTCTTCTAGGGCACAGAGCTAACCAAAAGGCAGCCCCATGTGCAGAAGTTGGTGTTGTACAGATTTCTCTGACAAGCAGAGGAAATAATTAATTATCCCCAGGTTTATCAGTAATGTAACTGATTGGTGTATACTACACCATATGTTTCACATTAAATTTGACGCCTCTTGAGCAGAAGTTGCATCTCCATCAGCTTTAAATCGCTTGAGTTACTTGAGTTTATCATCCTTAGTTGCCTCAGGTTTGCTAGTGCAGCGGCTAAATTATCAGTAGCTTTCCCATTTTTTAAAGGTGATTCACAAATAATGCATGTGCAATATCCCATCGTGAGGCTATAGTTTCGTCTTAGCCTGTTGCTCTAGCACCCCAGTTCAATAGATGTGATTTTTCCTTCTAGAAATAGTCCAGCTATCTTTAATCTAAGTGCTAACGTCCACCTATTGCCATTTACCTCTCAGTCACCCTAGTTACAAATAGGAATTCAATTTATGGCTACATTTTTGTAGCACCCCTTCTAGCTTGATTGCCTATGGTGCTGACTAGAAAGTCTCCTCCGACCCATTTCGGACTCTCTGTTTTACACTCTGGGAGATTCCTGCTGTCCCTTACTAGCTGTCTAGGAAACCCTTTATCTCCCTCCTGTTTCCTGATTGCAATTTGCCTTGTGAGTATGCACAGTGTAAGCACCTGAACTTTGTTTGTTTGGAGAACTTGTGTTGCTTCCTGGCACACCAAGGCTACATGAGGCATTTGATGGGGGGGGGGGGGGGGCAGGTTCTGTTCAAGTGTGTTGCCATGCCCTGTAGGATTTTAACAGTGTGAGTCCTCCTCTGCGTATGCAGGAATGTAAAGCTGAGCCCCCCTCCCCCCAACAATAATGCGTATTGTGTCCTCCTATCCCACTGTCCGCGGATATGCTTGACTACAGGCTTCCTATGTGAATTAGAGAGAAGGACATCTGAGCAAAGTCACTCCGCCATTGAAGTGGGCGGCCTCATGTGTGTCCCTGAGAGTCCAGGCTTGTCCTATGTTGTACTGTGGACCTTCATGCCATCTGCCTCAGGTGTCTGAATTGTTGCTTCTTTGCTGCTGAACCACCAGCAATTTTGCAGCTCAGTAGCTTCTGTTTTTAAAAAAAATATTTTTATTAACTACTGCAGAGAATATACATGTGTACACAGTCGATAGTAAACATTTTAGTTACATTTTCAGTGACAAGGTAGCATTGATCCTGCATCTGTCCCGGATCAAAACATACAGTGAGTAAATCCACGCCACATTAGAGTGAAACATTATGAGCTGTATTAATGTACAAACTGTATACTCGTTCCCTGAATAAAGACCTAGGGATAATCGACTAGTCGCAGTATTCCGTTAAACTCCCACCCAAGAAATCCCACCCCCCGCAACACCCAAACTAAACAAATAACCCATTTGCTGCCACTGAGACAATACACTGAGCCGATGTTCATGAATCTGGTGTTTGTCAGGTCTGTTACCATCGGGGAAGGGGGCACGGGGGAGGGGGAAAGAGGGGGGGAAGGGCCACCAAGAAGGGGGAAAGCAGCGAAGGATAAAAGGGGGCAGCATAGATGAGAAGGGAAAGGCATGGGAGGCACTAGGGAAAAGTGAGCATAGGTATTGTGCCATTAGCAATCAGACACTCTCACCACCTCCGAGCACTGCAATCTGTGAGTCCTCCAACTCATCTCCCCTGGAAGCCCTAAACAATTCCACTAAGTGCGCCCAATCCAGAGAAATTGGTCGTTTTCGCAGCCCCCTATACTCCTCTCGCTGCAAAGTCTCCCTTTCTGCAACCGCCCACCTGACCACTTCCTAATGCCAAGTGCCTACACGGGGCGCTGAATTAGACTTCCAGCGCTGTGTGATCATACGTTTGGCTAGCATCAAAGCTAAACCTGCAAATCGGCGTAGCAATTTCGCCTTCCTAGGGAGGGGGAAGAGCCCCAGGAGACATTCCTCAATTGTGTCCCATGGTGTGTGTTCTGTCAGTACTACCAGACTCTGGGCCACCTCTGTCCAAAACCCCCGCAGCACTGGACAATACCATAACATATGAGTAAAAGTAGCTTCGGGCGCCTTACACCGTGGACATACCGAGGACGCAGTTGGAAACATCTTTCGTATCGTTGCCGGGGCAAGGTACGCTTTATGCAATATGAATAATTGGATCGTTTTTAGGCGACAATTACGTGAGACTCGCCGTGGGTGCTCTAACATTTGGGCCCATTCTCTGTCATCTAGTTCCCGCCCTAAGATCGTGTCCCACTTCTGCCTAAGATGCAATAATGGAATGTGTAAATGGTCCCTCAAGCCTCGATATAGCCAGCGCACCAAGTGGCGTCCGTGCCCCATAATGTGTAGTGATTTCAGCAACTGAAAAGTTGGAGGTTCCCTCTGTTTTATGAGCCAAAAACTCTGAATATAGCGCACAATAGCAGCATGAGTGAGAAACAAGGTTCCAGGCACCGAATAAGTATGTACAAACTCCTCGTGGGGCATCATGTGGCCCTCTAAGAAGAGATCCCCAACGGACCCCACCCCTTCTCGCGTCCAACCTCTTATTCGGTTCATCGAGATGATCCCACGCCTGGTGGGCAGCCCACAGAGCGGGATGTTCGGAGCATATGGAAATGGCACTTTTGCCAATTTATGAGCTAGTTTCCAATAATGTAATGCAACATGCAGCAGATAAGGAGGATCGCGCAGTTTCTGTGCGCCCGGGCATAATTGTGATTGAAGGATTCCCTGTTTTAAAGAGTCCGGGGATTGTCCAATTTCAAAGAGATTCTTACCCGCTAACCAATACGCCATCCACTGTAATTGTCCCACTATACAGTACGTCTTAAAATCAGGCGCCCCCATACCCCCCGCAGCACTAGGAAGCTGCAACTTTGCCAACGCCAATCTGTGTCTGCCCGTCCCCCATATCAAGGATGTCAACAGTGTGTCAATTGTTTTAAAAATCCAGGCCGGGAGGACAACCGGTAGGTTCACAAAGTAATAGAGGAGGCGGGGCAACATCACCATTTTCGACACCGCCAAGCGGCCCGCCACCGTTAACGGCAACGTATTCCAGAATGCGATCTGGGAGCGTAATGAATTAATGGTGCGCACCACATTACCATCTATAGTATCGGCGGTGGATCTATAGATGTTAATCCCTAATTATTTAAAAGTGACGGGTTCGACTCTGAATTGCATCTGACCAAATTGTAAGACGGGAGAAGTATAAGTATTATAGAAAGAGAAGGCGACTGATTTAGAGGCGTTAAGACACAAACCAGAAATGTCCCCGAAATTAGAAAAGGCAGCGGGTATCGTGTGTTTATTGGCATCTAAGTCTCGGAAATATAACAACATATCATCAGCGTAGAGTGATATCGAGTGTATCACTCCACGCAAAGGGATGCCATAAGGGACCATGACCTGACGCAAATATTGCGCAAGAGGTCTGAGGGCCAACAGAAAGAGCAGAGGGGATAGGGGGCATCCCTGGCGCGTACCCCGGGAGATAGTGTAAGAGGAAGAGATGGTCGTTCCCGTCTTTGCCCGCGCTGTGGGATTAGTATACAACAGTTGAATCCATTTACAATATGATTGGGGGAAGCCGAATTTAGACAGCACCGCTAGCATATAGGGCCAGCTCAAGGTATCAAAGGCTTGTCGCACGTCTAAAGACAAGCAACCAGCAAGAGGCGAAGTTTCTGACGCCGTGTGCATTAGGGCATGAAGTCGGCGGATATTCAAAGAGGTGCTGCGTTGGGTTATAAATCCGCATTGATCCGTATGGATCAATTGGGGAAGAAGTGGAAGTAGCCGCAATGCTAATACCTTGCTGAGTATCTTGTATTCTGTATTAAGAATCGAAAGAGGTCTATAAGATAGAAGATCAGTCGGTTCCTTATCAGGTTTCAGTAGAGACGTGACTATCGCCTCCCTAGCGGTGGGGGGCAGAACACCGTCTTCCAACGAGGAAGAATATAGTTGCAACAACCTAGGGAGCAGCTTATCAGCAAAGGTAGTATAAAACTCCACAGGGAGACCGTCGGAGCCAGGCGTTTTGTGTCGGGCCAATGCCTTCAACGCCACCCGAATCTCTGCAATAGTAATCGGAGCTGCCAGGTCCTTAGCAATCTCAGCCGAAACTGTAGAAAGTTGGACCATGGACAGGAAGGAGCGTGTAGGAGTCGAGACATCCAAGAGGGTTGTGGTATATAAACGAGCATAATATTCCTGAAACGCAGCATTGATCTCACCCTGAGAGGTAACCAACGTGGTATGAATCGTATTTATTGCTAAAATGGGAGTAGGACTCGCCGTAGGGCGTATCAGTCTGGCCAATAATGTGCCTGCCCTATCCGCCTCGGAATGGGTGCGCAGTGTGTATGCATTAAAATCTATTATGCGTAAACGTTCCAGCAAGTCTGCGTATTGAATCCTGGCGGACTGTAGTGGCTCTCCACCGTCAGCGCTTCTCTGAGCCGCTACCACCAAGGCCTGCAAGTCCCTCTCCAAGTCTGTTAGGTCCCTAATCGTTTCCCTCCGAGATCCTGTCAAAGTCCCCATGGCCACCCCGCGCACTGTCACCTTAAAGGCCTCCCACTCAATAGATCTGGACGAGGCAGTACCCTCTTTCTCCACAAAATACTTATCAATAGCCGTAGCCAATGCGGCCCGATACACCTGGTCTTCCAATTGTATAAGCTGCATTCTCCAAGTTGGAATAGGAGCAGGGGAGCGGCTCCATTTCATCAATAACTCTATGGAATTATGGTCAGATATAGTCTTGCCCAGGTACTCACAGTGCAAGATGGAAGAGGATAATTCGGGGGAGCAAAGAAAGTAATCCAAACGTGTATGTAGCTTGTGGGGGTAAGAGTAAAAGGAATATTCTCTCATATTCCCATGTAAAGCCCTCCATACATCCACTAAATTCCAGCCTTGTGCCCAACGTGTTAAGGCCTCGGCCTGCGCCCTCGCCGTAGTGTTAAATAAGGGAGGATGGGAACGATCCAAACATAGGTCAAACACCGTGTTTAGGTCACCGCCTAAAAGCCATGGGAAATGGGACCAATCGGCAAGTGCTCGGGAGACTCGTGTTAGAAATGCTTCTTGATCAGTATTTGGAGCGTACAGGGACCCCAGCACTACTTGTCTACCATCTAACGCTCCCAGTAGTAGGACAAACCGGCCCTGATCATCAATTTTGCTCTCAGTAAGAGAAAAAGGGATCCCCGCCCGGATCCAGATTGCAGCTCCCCTAGAAAAGGCCGAGTATGCGGTTGCGTAAAATTGACCCCGCCATCTCCTGTGTAGTTTCATAGTTTCGGAGGGAACCAAGTGTGTCTCCTGAAAGCATATTATCTGTGCTTTACAACGATGTAATTGTGCAGCAATTCTATGCCGTTTAGCAATAGACCCCATACCCCGGACGTTCCATGAGTCAAAAGTATAAGAAGTAACAGCAGACATCATCAAAAGGTAGCCAAAAACCCCCCCGGGTCCCAACCCCGCACCCACCTACCCACAACCCCCAGACCATGCAGCATAGATACATATAACTCAACAATATCCCAATACTGGGTCCAACGCCCAAACTTCGTTCGACCAAACCGTAGAAACAAAAGTAACATGCTTCACATTCAACAAATGCTAACGCCTATGGGGGAAGGCCGCTAACACTATCAGCATCCACTTTAAAACCGTGATTAATACATGTAAACGCCCAGAACGCGGGCCGGGCCAGGGGACCTACTATTCAGTCCCTACCTGTCGCACTACATGCACATGCCATAACATACTCCTGGTTAGGTAAATAAGCATAGTTAGAACTACAGCATTACGCACTAGACCGAGTCAACAGCAGACTAAGGGTGACATACAAGGCTATGTGCCACATAACTGTGAACCAGCTGAGGCCAAAGGATCATTACTAAGTTGAGTGGTCACAGAAGGAAACAGTGCAACACTGCCATCGGAGTCAGTGTCCGTATTAGCTCCTTCAGACGGACTGGTACTGATAGACGGGCGGGTGGTACGGAAGGTCGAGGCTGTATGGAGCGCCCTTTCCCTGCCCTCTTTCATTTGTTGACGGACCAGGGGACTGGAGGCCGAACTCTGAGTGAGAAGCCCCCTCTTTCGCCTTCGAGGGGGGCGCTGTGTCTTTGGCAGCGAGGAGTCCATGCGCCTCATAGGATGAACATCGGGGAACGTCTTGTCCAGCCAGTCCCAAGCACTGTCCGGAGTATTAAAAAACAAGGAGCGTTGATTATAGAGGATTTTTAGTTTTGCCGGAAACAATAAGGCAAACGACAGTCCCGCTGCCCGGGCACGCGCCTTCACCTCCATAAAGGAAAACCTTCTGCACTGGACCGCCAGGGTGTAATCGAGGAATATGGAAATCTTCGCATTGTCAATCTGCAGCGGCCCATTGTCTCGCGCCGCCTGCAATAAGTGATCCCGATCCCTAAAATTCTAAATCCTGGCCAAGATAGGACGTGGGTTGGCGCCTGGTAATGGACGACGTGTAGGGACACGGTGTGCCCGCTCAACCGTGAAGTGCGCGGACAATCCGATCGGGGCCACGCTAGACTTTAGCCAGCGTTCTATGTACTCCGTGGGTGTAGATCCCTCCGTTCCCTCTGGCAGTCCTACTATTCGGAGGTTATTCCGGCGTGCCCGGCCTTCCGCGTCATCAGCCCGGGCCTGGAGGGAGTCTAGCTGTTGGCGCATTTGATTGAGTTGCTCCTCATGGGCTTGCACCTGAGGTACCATGCTTTCCACCTTCTGGGCAGACGTTTTAACTTTCTCAGCAAGCTTCTTATGATCGTCCTTCAATAGATTGAGATCTACTGAGATCATGCCCAGTTGCGCTTCCATCACAGAGCGAGAATCTCGGATTTCCTGCAAGATCATGTCCAGTTTATCCACTGAAGCCTTGGTAGCAGCACGTCCGTCTGTATGATGAGACTGGGTGGAAGAATGGCCCGAAGGCGGAGAGAGAGAACCAGCTCTTCCCGACCTTGTAGACGCTCTAGGCTTTCCTTTGACATGGCTGGCGGCGTTGCGTAATAGGACTATATACCCTCGGCCACCGCGTTCAAATGGTAGAAACCCTGTTGCAGCCAGAGTCAGGGGGGCAGCCGGAGAGGAGCCTAGCCAGGCACCTAGCACCCACCCCTGACTGGCAGTACGACCGTAAGGCAATGGTGGGAATGCCACACCACTCAGTCGCAATTATCACAGGGGGGGCGGGGGACCCAGGTAGGATAAGGCCGCCGACAGCGAGTGCAGCAGTGGGCCCCTCCGATGCACTGGACAGAGACCGGAACAGAGGGTATCAGGAGATCCACATGCGGCCCCTGCGGTGCTAAGCCCCAGCAGTCCACAGCTCAACCTAGCGCCCCTCCAGCCTCCACATCAAGGCGGACCACCAGTCGCAGCAGAACATCCGTCCCGGTCCGGCGCCAGCCCAGGTACAGCATGGATCACCCCAGGTCCAGCCAAGGAGCCGCCACCGATTTGTGACGCGAAGGGGCCCCTTAATCGGGAAGGAGCCGCACTGCTCCAGCTATCAGGCCGGGGGGGCAGTAGGGACACTTCAGCCCGTCCCAGTACCCTGAGCTCAGCAAGTCCACAGCACCGCTCGGAGATCCCAAGGGCCACCAGCTCTCCGGGTCGCAGAGGGGAAGAGGGCACTGCACGCACACCCCGTGCCCATCAGTGGCACTCACCTCGTTATCAGGGAGGAATCAGGGAGTCCCAGGCAGCAATCCTCCACAAGCGCTTCCCTCCGGCCCCCAACCCAGCAGGGCAGTGCCGGGACAGCCGGGGACTCGCCACCGATGCGTGGCGCGAGATGGTCCCAGTTTCTGCAGGGGCCTCCCCCGGGGGGCCCCGCTACGACAGGCAGCACAGCACCCACACACCGGTGCGCCCCACGCACCTCTTGCAGTAGCAGCAGCCCGGAGCACCCCAGCACGCCCAGTCCGTGCTCCGGTAGAGCCAGGCAGTAGCGACCCCGAGAAGTGGGCGTGCAGGCCCCGGAGCCGGGAGCCAGAGTCCCACTCACGGCCGGGAGCCGGCGCCCACCGCCCAGCCAGCAATCAGGGCAGTCCGAGGCTTCAGACTCGGAGCAGGCCCTTGGAGAGGCCGGAACTCGCCGCCACCCGAAAGTCCCCTCCGCCGGGGTCCCAGAGCTCCGGAAAGCAGCGTCGAGGCAGCCCGACTGTGCTCTCAGTGCACTGACGCTGGAAATACCGTCTGGCAAGGTAGGGATAATATAACGGATGAAATGCCCCGGCCCGGAGCTCGTCGATTAAGCGACCACCATCTTGGGCTGCAGACCACGCCCCCCTCCAGTAGCTTCTGTTAAGCAGGCAGGGAACTGCTCATTTCCCAGTTTGTTCTCAGAAATTCATTAGAAGATTTCGATCTCAATGGGCACCAGTGGGGACACAACAGGTTTTCCTCTCACAAGCTGTTGGGTTTTGTGGAAAATTGTACTACATATAAACAGTTACCTCATCTCCCTGAGGAGCTCACTCTCTATGTAACTTGCCGGATCAATTAAAGGTCATCATTTCTCTGCAGCTAAATCCAGCTTAGAAGACTCTGCTGAAAACAAAGCTATGTAAAAATATTTTTTAACAAGCTTCTTTAGATCTAGAGTTCGACCTGTTCTAAATATAAACTTTTTCTTCATTTCCCTGAGAAGCTCCGGCTCCACATGTCTTGCTGGATCCATTACAAGTCATAATTTCTCAGTAGGTAAATCCAGCTTAGGAGACTCAGCTGACAACAAAGAGACGAAAAAATGTTTTCCAACAAACTTCTTTAGATCTAGCGTTCAACCCCTGATAATTGAGAGATACCAAAGATATAATTCCTACGACGTTTAAGATCAAACAATTGAAGTTCTTTTTCAAGTTGATGAATTGTTTTACAAAATCATTCTGATATGCAGCAAGTTTTTTGCTTTGCTTCAATGGCATAAATGCGAGATTTGTGATCATCGAGAGATGTGTATTCCTGTGATGGTTTTTCAGTTTTAACCATTGTGCTGTGAACCAAAGAAGTTTGTAACCCCTATATCTTGATGAAATTTCATTATTTCCAATTTTTTCTGATTTATGACACTTAATCCCAAGGATCTTCACTATCGCCATCGCTCTTTATTACATACTTGTGTCTGTTAACTGGTTTTCAGTTCTGTGCTGCTGACACCGAGATCCTAATCAGTTATGAAAAGACAAACATCACCTCATACCTTACCTTGGTGGAGTAAGGGAGGAGGGATAACCTCTGCGTCATTGACTTGAAAACAGAATACTTCTCAGCAAATTTAGTGCTAGTTGTTAGAACTGAGGCTTCTGGTTGGCTAAGGTATACACCCAAGCCAGGCAGAACCCACCACTCTAGTCAGGGTAAGCTAGATACACAATAAAGATAACCTGTGCTCACCCTCTGGTAGCTTGGCACAGAGCAGTCAGGCTTATCTCAAGAGGCAATGTGTAAAGTATTTGTGCTACACAGTGATTACAGTAACACAGTGAAAACACCACCAAAAAGACTCCACACCAGTTTAGATATTCATATAAGACCAAAACGATAAAAATCGAATCAAGATTACTGAAGTTATAATGTATTAAGAATAAGCATAGAAAATCAGAGTGCTAGTAATGCATTCGCTTTCTTTAGGGGAATACGGTAATGTTTACGGGGAGTGCTGGAACAAGCACTTGGGAGTATGGACTTCATTGCAGTCTGACTCGACCCAGGTGAATCACAGGAGATCCCGGCGAATCACCGACCTCTGTACTGTGCAGGCGCCGACTTCCCCTAAACAGGATCTAACCATGGGTCCCTCTGGACCAGTGCGTAGACAATCAACGGTACAATCCAACAGTGATACGCCTTCAGTTAGAGCCCATGAGTAACTGAGAGTTGCCGCATGCCGTTCCCCATGGGACTGTTCCCATGAGGAGCAGGATGAAGACTGATTTGCATGTGGCAGGGTCCAAACTGGGGTGGCATGGTGAGGAAAAGAACGATGAATTTAACCCAGATCCTTTGTCTCGGGTGAATGTTTGATTTGTTCATCTTTCCGTCCACCATTTGTTTGTGCAGCATTTTTTGCCCTAAGTGGGACGGGTATGCCCAGACGTGGGTCCCTTACTCACTGTGCCACTGGATTCAAGCTAGCTTGGCTGATGAGGGTTGATATCCCGAAACGGGTCCCAGGATGCTTGTTTCCTGTCCAGGGAAGACCTGGCTTAGGTGTCCGGGCTGGGCTGTTCCCATGAGGAGCAGGGTCAAGACTGATTTGCATATGGCTGGGTCCAAACTGGGGTGGCATGGTGAGCAAAAGAATGATGGATCTAACCAATATCTCTTGACTGGGTGTGAATGTTTGATTTGTTCAGCATTCTGTCCATCATTTGTTTGTGCAGCAGGTCCCCTAGTTGCATTTAGTTTACAGGCTCTGGGCACATATAGGGCACTTTACTAAGGACTTATAAGTAAATTAAATATGCCAATTGTGGATAAGCCAATGTTACCATGTTTAGAGTACAGAACATTTGCACTTTAACACTGGTTAGCAGTGGTTAAGTGCCCAGAATCCTAAAGCCAACAAAAGCAAGGTCAGAAAATAGGGAGGAGGAAGACAAACAGTTTGGGGGTGACCCTGCAGAAAGGGCCAGGTCCAATTCAAGTCATTTTCAACTCCTTTGGCCAACGTTGTAGGGCAATGTTCCACTCCAGTTTCCAAAGCTAGAAAACTCGGAGTCCTCTTTAACCTGCTCCTTTTCTTCATTCCTCAAGTTAAGGCAGTGGCAAGGAACACACTCCACCACTTGAGTATGCTTAGAAAAGTCACACAGATGCTGAGCATCTTTCCAAAGTGAATCTTGTCCACTCCCTGATTTTATCACACATGGAATACTGCCCCGGAGTGTACATTGGCCTCCAGAAGATCAAACAACAACTTCTATTAGTACAAAATGAGGCAGCTAGACTTTTATTGTCTATAAAAAATAGTGAGATCACCTGTCCTCAAAAGGGTTAACCTTCAAGATTGTGCTTTACTCATCAAGTGTTATAGTCCTGAGACCTGAAATAGATATATAAATGGCTCAATATTTATAAATGACCACACCTTCTGAGAGTGACACAAGACAATTGGATCACCCAAACACCGTTCGCATAGGACAGCTGTAAAACCTTAAGCTCCTGTGTCCCAAAGTCAGGAATGGTATTCCCCCTACCTCAAGGCAACAACAGGATCATTTCAAGTTCAGAAGAGTCCTGAAAACTGCCCTTTTCTGTCAGGCGTATTTGACCATCACCTCCAGAATGCCTAGTCACTCAAGCTGTCATTGAGAAGTTTGGTATCAAACTTCTCAGCATAATAAACCCACACTGATGCCAGTGCTGGATTTAGTACAAAAAGCACTCAGAGGGCATCTCCGAGATGCCCCCATAAAAACGACCAACTCCCTTGTGTCTAGCTGGCTGTTCTGCTCCAGCCTCCAGCACACAGACATGTTTCTGACCCCCTGAGGTGGGAGCCCTTGTGCTCTGGTGGGTCAAGGACAAAGGCTGCTTGGGGTGGAGGTGCTTCACACCTACCCCCATTCAGGAAGAGCATTCAGGGTGGTGAGCCTGAAAGGCTTCCTGTCCTTTGATATGCTATCCAGGGCCTCTCCAGCTAGTGGAGATACCCGCCCCCCTGACCAAGCCCCACTTTTGGCGGCAAGGTCGCTGGGAAAATTAGTTGTCAGGAGAGGTGTGTCCTCTCTCTGCCAGGACCACCCCTAAGGTGCCCTGGACCGAGGTGACCCCCTCATTAGAAAATCCTCCATCTTGAATGAAAGAATTTTAGCCAATCAGGTTAGGGTATGCCCCCTCCCCAAAGGGAGGGGACATACAAAGGGTATAGTCACCCTAAAGGCAAGTAGTCCATTGGCTACCATCTGCCAGTACCTCTAACGCCCCTAAATTCATTCTTTAGGGGCACCCCTGAACCTTGATCCTGAGATTCCTGCAACCTACGAAGAAGAAGGACGAAGAAGACGCCATGCAGCAAAGCCTGAAGAGGCCTACTGACTTGGCCCCAGCCCTACTGGCCTGTCTCCAGCTTTAAAGCCCCTGCAAAGAAGATGACGCCTGTCCTGTGGCCAGCGACTTCCAGAACCCCGAGGAAGACTGCCTACCCTTCAACAAAGACCAGATCTCCCATGGACAGCAGCCCTGTCCAGAAGAATCCAACTACAAGGAATCTGGATCCAGCTGGAACCGCGGCTCCTGCCCCATTCTGCACCCAACACCCATGGCCCGAGTCCGAGTGGCTCACCTGTCCAGTGAAGTCTCCCAAACGATCCTGACCTCGACACTATCAGTGGCTGACCTCTCCTGGACTCCACGAAGACACCTGCAGCCTCATCACAAAGGTTCCCCCTGACAGCGATGGGCTCCGGTAAAGAAACTCCGACACCTAAAGGCACTCCTGCATCCTCAGCCCCCGACTTTGGGGAGCCTGCCGACAGTGCCCAGGTGTCATATCAATGTCTGTACTGCTGAACAATCCCTGGCTCCCATCTACAAAATCTCAGCAGTCTTGTTACCAGCAAAGTTAGTAGCTGAATTGGGTAACCACTGGATGAATGGATGAATTGCTGGCACTTCCACTGATGGTAATACTGCGCTTTGTGTCTTCTTAGAAGCACCACCTTAATCTACATATATGACATCATCCATTTTTTGGTTGAAGAGGTGACATATGTTCCAGGTGCCCTAGAGACTTACACATGTTGCTGCAGCAACACACCCACTGTTCACACCTATAAGTTCAACTGAGAGGAAAACTTTATCTCTGCCTTAGTCTTGCCCAATGTGGCCAAAAACAGTGCACGTCTGTCATATCAAGTGGGCATGTTGCCTATGTTAGGCACAATGTCTTTAAGCCAATTATGCTCCTTCAAGCATTGCCCAAAGCTGAAGGCGACAAAATCCACAGTCTGTGCTTTTAGTAATACTTCGCCCTTTTACTGCTCAGAATGTTCTGCAACAGTTTTATTGCTGTAGTTCTCACTGTGACGCTGCTGAGCTGTAGTACCACTGAGACCTTGAACCAGTGCCTTTAGTTCCTTTCCGTGATAGCTGTGAACTGCAGTATACTCTGCTTCTTTAACTGTGTTTTGTAAGAGGTTTCCCACCGGCACATTCAGCTACTTTAGCTGCGTATAAAATGAGACTAGGAGGCCTGTTGCTCTCTGCCACCATAAAATCGCTTTTTAAATGGCAAATTTCTGACAAATCTGAGGATGGAGGGAATGTGTGGATCTACGCGATCTTAACAAAAACATCCTTATCGACCAATTTCCTTTGCCAAAAATCAGTGAGATGCTGTCCTACACTAATGGAGCTAAGTGGTTTTCCACAATTGATCTAAGTTCAGCATACCACCAAGTAGCCTTACACCCCAACTTTAGAAGCCTCACTACTTTTGTTACGCCATTGGGATGTTTTAGATTTAGAAGAGTACCCTTTGGATTGGCCTCTGCTGCGGCCATGTTCCAGAGATTGATGCGTACGCTCTTCAAGAACGAAAAAGATCTCCTCATTTTTCAGGACGACATTATGGTGATGGGCACCAACAGGAAGGATCATGATGACAGATTAAACAGGGTATTAAGTATCCTAGACCATCATGGTCTTACTGCTGATGAACGCAAATGCAAATTTGCTACTAGTGAGGTCACATACCTGGGGCACGAGATTACGGGGAGTGGCATAAAACCAAAAAAAGAACTACTCTCTGCCATTATAGAAGCCCCCTCTCCTAAAAACAGGGAGGAAGTAAGAGCCTTCCTAGGCCTCTCTGAATTCTATGCAAAATTTGTTAAAAACTTCTCCTCCAAAACATTCGCCTTGAGAGAACTTGTAAAATTTAGAAACAAATTCGAATGGAACAGTACTTGTGAGGAGGCTTTCAATAGAATTAAAGATGACATTTGCAAGGCTCCACCTCTTCAGGGATTTAATCCTTCTTTTCACAGCGTGGTCACCACGGATGCTAGTGGTAGAGGTCTAGGAGCAGTACTCCACCAAATTACTGAAGCGGGTAATGAAGTAACAGTGGCGTTGTTTCACGCTCGATCACACCGACTGAAGAAAGGTACACTGTGATCGAGCGCGAAGCCCTAGCATGCGCATGGGGTTTAGAGCACTTTAGGCAGTACATATGGGGGTACTTGGTCACCCTTAGAAGTGACCATAAACCACTTGTTAAGGTACTCTCTACCAAAGGCCTACAAAGTGCCTCTCCCCGTCTCGCACGCATTTCCGTCAGGATGATGGATTTTAATTACAACGTGGAGTACGTTCCTGGTATAAAGAATCGTGTGGCAGACTGCTTAAGTCGGTTGCCTTTGCCAGACACTGGGAGTCAGACCTCGGATATTGAAACGTTCTGTGTTGCTAACATCCTTGAGGAGGTGCCCTGCATATCACATTCCGAATGGTCATCAGCCCTGGAGGGAGATACTACACTTCTTGAAGTAAAACAGTATATAAAGGATGGCTGGCCTGCAAAAAGTCTATTCCCAAACAATTGCACACCTTCTGGGAACTCAGAGACGAATTGTCTAGCGAAGGAGACTTGATACTTAGGAATGGTAAAGTCATACCTCCCACCACTTTACGTGCAAAACTCCTAGATATTTGTCATGAAGGACACCTTGGCATAGGGAAGACAAAAAGCAGGGTGAGAAACTCAGTATTGGTGGCCGGTTTTGATCTTGAAATCGAGAGAAAAAGTCAGAAACTGCTCAGCCTGTGAGAATTCTGACAAATCTCAACACATGCTTAGGTCACCCCTCCAACCAATTGCCAGTCCCTGCATGCCTTGGGTTAGATTAGGCATTGATATTTGTGGTCCCATTTGGGAACATGGCGAACAGTTGTTCCTCATTGTGCTTGTGGACCATTTTTCAAAATGGCCGGAAGTGGAAGTGGTACAGAATGCCGATGGGAGAACCATTGTTAGTTTCTTGCGGAGGTTATTTCTTAGAGAAGGTCTACCTAAATGTATTGTGTCAGACAATGGTCCACAATTTATTTCTAACATTTTCAAAACATTTGCAAGGGAGAATGGTATCACTCATAAAACTACTTCGTTGTACCACCCAGCAGGTAATGGGGCAGTCGAAAGGTTTAATCGTGTCATAAAAGGCATAGTGCAGCTAGCCAACCAAAACGACCTTTCATGGAGGAAAGAACTCATCCACAATTTATGGGCTTTCCGTGTAACTCCCTGTGAGGCTACAGGTACCAGTCCCTTTGTACTGCTTAGTGGCAGAACCCCTGTTACCAAAGACAATGTGGGTTGGCTCACACCCAAGAGAGTTTGTTGGTCTTCTGGTAAGGTGAAAGAGAAGTTGTTACACTCGCAAATGACCAGCAAAAAATATTATGACTCAAAGCATGCATGCAAAAAAGTGAACTTACAGGTGGGTGACAAAGTCGGGGTAAGGAGAACTGAGTTCGTAAGAAAGGGGCAAAGTCACTTCTCACAACCCATGGAGGTTAAGAAAGTTTTCTGTAACTCTGCCCTCTTAAGTGATGGTAAAACCCGGCATTTTTCTTCATTGTCTTTGTGTAGGGGTGGCGGGATCGCTTCCCCCTCTCATGGTATTTCTGACAACCAAGGTCCTCCTTCTTCCCCAGACTATGATTGGATTCTGGATGGTGGTGCCGGTAGGGATTCTTACCCACAGAGGACGGATATTGCGTCTCCTGACGGTGTGAGCGTTCCTGATGGTATTCCCACTCAGGAGAACAGTTGTAGTACTTTCAGTGGGGAATTATCGGAAGACGCCCAACAAAATCCTGATGTGAGCAGTGCAACTCTTGAACATAATAGTCTTGATATTGACGATGTTTTCCCTTCTAGTAGCACTGTTAGAAAGGAACCTATGGTGAACAGATACGGTAGGGTTGTCAAACCACCAGCTAAGTTACACGACTTTGTGTGTGACTAACGCCATTGGTTCCGCCTTCCTCCTCGTTCTGTTCCACACTAGTTCCTCCCTTTCCCCCTTTCTTTTTCATCATTGAGAAGGAGATGTGTTATGTTGTACATCCTCATGTTTTATTATCCTGCTCCGCTTTGCCTGTTGTCTTGTTATGGCCTCGCGCTGCTTCTCCTGCCGCGTGCCCATGCCCAAGTGTTCTATGACGTCCTACTGTTCCAGGGCTGAATCTTGGGCATGGGTGACGGTTGGAGTGGCAGTTGCTGTGACTTGTAATCCCTGTGAAGACGTGCTCTCTGGTGTCAGCGGCATTTATTTAATAAAGACTTTGAACTTACCTTCCGCCTCCTTCCGAGTCTTTATAATTTATTACTAAACTCCCTGGGTACCCCATCAGCTATGCTTTCAAAGGAGTCCAGAGAGGTACACACGTTTGTTTAGGCAAGGGCTTCCCAAACGGGAGCACCACCCTAGGCTGATTTTGAATAGCATCATTTCTGGTTTGATGGGTGCCTCCTCTTCTTGAAACCTTTTGTCAAAGAGGGCTACTTACACCCATGCCTGAACTATTTCACTGCATTCTCGAACCATGTACAAATATCGTGTCTGCAGTCCAGGTGTACCAGAATGTTGTACAATATGTCAGGATGTAAGAGTAAGATGTAATCTCTAAGAGTAGTACAGCCAACAAACCCAATCCTCCACCTTGTTCAGCCCAGGCACCCATTAATAATACGTAGGTTAGAAACCCAGGGAAAACCAAAGGAAGGATTCTGAAAGTAAGGGGGAGGTGTCACAGGGAGGAAGGGCAAGGCGTCTGAATGGCATGGAACTGATGGGAACAGCCATCAAAGCTAAGGGTGCCGAATGCTGGGTGATGAACTGCATGATAGTGAAGAAGCCAAAGCAATTGGGAGATGTTGCAGCACTACCCCCATGTTTGCACTGAGGAAATGTAGTCCGTGTCTCCCAGAAGTGACCTTCAAGCTAATCTCCAAGATCCAGTTCTCCATTTACGCCAATCCTGAATCCCGGCATCTTCTAAACTTGAAAGAGGTTTTGAAGCCTGCATGTCTGAGTATCAGCCCTTCATTAGCAAGACCTTTCCCATTAATCCTGACACAGTGAGGTTCTTGTGAACATTCCAGGCATAACCAGCATGAGTGCTGATGTCCTTATATATGAGATGGACATCAATAAGCACAACAACTGTCTGAGAGCATTCCCGCAGATGCTTACATGCTATTAGTTCTACATCAAATAAAGGATGCCTATCCTGAGCCTACACACTTGCATTTTGTGGGCATATGTTTGGTACTAGTGGCATATTAGTTGACATATGGAAAGTTAGACATAAAATTCGACCAGCTTTGTTGAAAGTTTAAGCTGTGCAGTTTCCTGGAGATACTCTATTGTGGTTGATTCTTAAAGGACTTGGCACTACTACCCATTCCATAAAGAAACTGTTAAAAGTTAGTTGTCCCTGTAACTGGATGAATTTTATGTCTGCAAGAAAAATAAGGAGCCAAGTAATTGGTAAATATGTGAGATTTTAAAAAAATGCATAAAATATCATATGCACCAATTTTCATTTCAACAGGGGCAGAGATGCCACAGTCAATAAAGGAATGCATGTACTATTTCGACCTCAACAAAACACCCAAATGGCAACTGAGGCCAAGAGCTGCCCTGATCTAAAATACAACACAAAAGGGATGGATCCATAGGTTTTTTTACATGCTGTGCTACATGTGATACTTCTGCAAGGGAACAGCCATACGTAAATCAAACTTAGTCCTGCTCCAACAGGAGCACTCCGGCGCAGACCACTGAGCCAGGTCCCATCTGACAGGGAAACATGCAAACCCAGACTAGTTTTGGCATTTTCCGGCCTCATTAGTGAGATGAAGCTTTACTCCTAAGGGAATTATGATTAAGCAAAACCATCTTACTTAGAGAGTCGCATTGAAACTCAGAGCTGATGGGTGGAATGTTTGTAAAAGTCCCTGCCATTGGCAACAACTCTGAACGTATTCTAATCCATTATTAGAACGTTGGAATGTTGAGCGCTCCACTGAAGACAATGGAGTGCTCCAGGCTTCTAATGGCTGGTAGAAGCCCGGGGCATCAACATTCCAATGTTTGTTCACAGCAACAGCTGTGAACAAAGGCCTCACAGAGCCGAAGGGGTTTCAACCCCCTCGGGCTCCGTGAGGCCTTTGTTTTACAAATTAGAACATTCTGCCCTCTAGGGGTGGAATGTTCTAATACCCTTAGAGCCCTCCATAGCGGGATCTACTGGCCATTCAAGGCCTACTCCCTTGTTAAAGGCCCTCGCCTTCGGCTTGGGCCTTTAACGCTGAAGCTGGGCTTTAATGGCCGGTAGAGCCAGTTACAGTGGGCTCTAGGGCTTTATTCTTTGTGCAATATTCTACTCCAGACAAGGATCAGCCTTGCCTAACAGTACAACCCGAACTGCAGGCCAGGTCCCCTTCTAACTGGAACACAAGTATCCTATTTCCAGTTTCAGCCTTGTTAGACTTCACACCAAGCAGGATACTCACATTTGGTCATACCAGTGAAATGCATGTAAAAGTCTCAATCACTGGCAATCGCTGGGGCTATATTTCAGTCAGTTGTTTTCTGCCCACTGTGCCACTTCAGATGAGGACCAGCCATAAGCATATCACACTTGATTCTCCCTTAGTATTAACAGTCCAGCCCGAAATAATTGACTGTGTCCCCTTTGAATGAGAACACAAGCAACCCCAGACTGGTTTCGGCCCTGTTCCAAACTACATTAGAAGATCCAATTCATCCAATTCCCATTGGAAGCAGGACTCGCATCGCAACCAAACAAAGGTACACCCAGTTTGAGAAGCAGGTAATTGTGACTGTGTGATGTTCCTGATGCTTCCACCTCTACTTGTACAGATGTCATTTCTTATTGGGAATGAACTGCAGAGTGTTTGTCTCCATTTTTGGATGCACTTGTTCCCACCTTCAAGCAGGGATAGAGAAGGGGAAGCTGGAGCTGAAGGGACAGAATGTTGACATTATTTACAGGACTTTCAGACAACCCTGTAAGTTGCTTCTTGCATCACCCAGAGTTGGCCACTGCCACAGAAGTGTACAAGGCTGACAGTATGGAGGATCATGCCCAGTTCTTGGTCAACCCTGCTATTCACTCTCCGGTCTTTTAATTAAGAAGATAAGGTTGTTCATAGCCAATGAGGAATCTCTTCATCTGGAGATTTCAGTGTTTTATTACCTGATCATCGTAGAATGTCATGTCTCAAAACAGAAACTGCATGGCATACACTGTAGCATACATGATGTCACAGATAGACCCCCAACCATTATTGTCTGTCAATAATGAGCATTTGGATCTAAAAACCTGTATAAAGATGGTTCCTCATACGAGGATAATAGTTTCATCAGGTAACGATAATGCTTAATGTAAGTCTACTGTAATGCCTCCCTAGTGTATTTGATATATGTGTAAATAGAATCAGTAAAAATCAGCAGCATTTAAAAAAAAGTTTGTCAGAAGCTTATTGCTAGTTCAGTGTGGAGCATGTGTGAAATTGCACCTTCACTGTTCACAATCAGACATATTCCTACCTGAACTATCAGTCAGCATTTAACTAAAAGCAGTTATGAATTGCTTATGATTTTCTAAAAAATCACATTTATCTTCAAACTTAGGAAAACAGTGCTCTAAGAGCTCAATGACAGTGGGGTCTCCCCCATTAGGGCTGAGGAGCGTCGCCCCACTGCTGTGAGCCCAGCAGAGTCAATCATGAAAAATAAAATAGTAATAAAACAATTTTATTATAATTTTATTTTTCAGGCTGCGAGCCGAGTCTTAGCAGGCCAGGGCTTCCTGGACAGCAGCTGCAGCGAGGAGGAGTGGTGGGCACCAAAGTGCGCATGTCGGTTTGGCCAGCTGGTAGGTCGCTCCCCCGCCACACAGCTCCGCCTGTGGGGTCCTGCCCGCTGCTGCTGCTGGTAAGCTCGCCCTCTGCTTGTGGCCTCGGTGCCCGTTTTCCGTCTGTTTCCCTCGCTGCCCCCACTGTATTGTGTCCATTCTCTTCTGTTCCCCTCGCTGCCCCCACTGTATTGTGTCCATTTTTTCTCCGTTCCCTCGCTGCCCCCATTGCTTTGTGCCCGTTTTCTCTCTGTTTCCCTCGCTGCCCCATTGCTTTGTGTCCATTTTTTCCTTCTGTTCCCTCGCTGCCCCCATTGCTTTGTGCCCGTTTTCTCTCTGTTTCCCTCGCTGCCCCATTGCTTTGTGCCCGTTTTCTCTCTGTTTCCCTCGCTTCCCCCATTGCTTTGTGTCCATTTTTTCCTTCTGTTCCCTCGCTGCCCCCATTGCTTTGTGCCCGTTTTCTCTCTGTTTCCCTCGCTGCCCCATTGCTTTGTGTCCATTTTTTCCTTCTGTTCCCTCGCTGCCCCCATTGCTTTGTGCCTGTTTTCTCTCTGTTTCCCTCGCTGCCCCCATTTCCCTGTGTCCTTCTTGCCTTCTGTACCCCTCGCTGCTCCCGCCGCTGCGTCCCCTGCGGCCCCGCCCCCTGACTGCCCATTCGCTGCCCCTGCCTCCCAGCTGCTCCTCCCTCCCACCCTCCCCATATATGGTCGCGCTGCGCGGCTAGCGCCGCTGGCGCGCCGAAGGCGCGCCTAAGGCAAGCCCGTCTGCGCCCGTCCGTGCCTGGACCGCGCCCAGCGCCAGAACCCCTGGGCCGTGCGCCCCGCACCAGCCTCGAGGACCGACGCCGATACGATGCCACCACACTCCACGCTCTCAACCCCGGACGGACGCACAACTGCTTCAAGGCCGCCCCGAAACGCACCCATGGTCCCTTCACCTGCCGGAACTGCAGCTACACCAGCCTCAGAGCCACCGAGGCGCCCGCCAAGAAGGACCGCAACCACCTCCGATGCGATCCTACTGAACACCCGCTCCGCACGCAAACACGCCGTCGAGCTCTGGGACCTGCTCGACACATCATCACCAGACGTCGCCTTCCTGACAGAGACCTGGATGAACGACTCCTCCGCCCCCGACATCGCCATAGCCATCCCAGACGGCTATAAGATCACCCCCAGAGACCGCGTCAACGCAGTAGGAGGAGGAATCTCCATCGTCCACAAGAACACCATCAGGGTCTCGACCAGCACCGACAACACTCTCAGCACCGCCGAACACATGCACTTCCAGATCCACACGGACCCCAACACCACCCTTAGAGGCACCCTTGTCTACAGACCCCCTGGACCCCGACCCCAGTTCAGCGACTCCATCGCCGACTTCATCAGCACGCACGCCCTGACCTCTACCGACTACATCCTCCTCGGAGACCTGAATTTTCACCTGGAGAACAACAACGACAGCAACTCCACCACCCTGATCGACAACCTCGCCAACCTCGGTCTGAGCCAGCTCGTCACAACACCGACCCATTCCGCCGGCCACACGCTCGACCCCATCTTCTCCTCAAGCTCCCACGTCTCCTTCAGCCACACCACGGAACTCCTCTGGACCGACCACCGCTGCATCCATTTCACCTTCCAGAAACCCACCACACACCACCGCACCCAACAGATCCCACGCCGCTGCTGGAGCAAAGTCACCGAAGACCAACTACGGGCAACCCTCGCTCTCAGCCCTCCCTCCGACCCATCCAACACCGACGACGCTGCCTGCAACCTCAGAAGATGGATGGACGACTGTGCCAACACCCTCGCCCCGCTGAAAAACTCACCTACGCTGACACCACCAAAAGAGCCAGCTGGTTCACCTCGGAACTCCTAGCTTCCAAGCGTACCTGCCGGAAACTAGAGAAGAAATGGCACAGTGATAAGACACCGGACAGCCACGCAGCCCACAAAGACGCCATCCGTAACCACCACCACCTCATCAAGTCCGCCAAGAGAATCTCCTTCAAAGACCGCCTCGACAACAACGCACACAACAGCAAGGAGCTTTTCAACATCGTGAAGGAACTCTCCAACCCCAGCTCCAACACCAACGACATCCCACCGTCGCAACCCCTGTGCGATTCCCTCGCCACCTTCTTCCACCGCAAGATCGCCGACATCCACGACAGCTTCAACACCCAGACAGCCCCAACTAAGATCGATGCACCAGACCCGCCGCACACCATCGACCACGACCCCTGCCAGCCTGGGCCAGCGTGAACATCGAGGACACCATCAAGACCATGAGCACAATACACTCCGGCTCCCCGTCAGACCCTTTCCCGCACCACATCTTCAACAAAGCCAGCAGCTCCATCGCACCCCACCTGTGCAACATCATCAATCTCTCCTTCGAGACCGCGACCTTCCCAGAGAGCTGGAAACACGCAGAGATCAACGCCCTACTCAAAAACCCAAGGCGGACCCGAGAGACCTCAAGAACTTCCGGCCCATCTCCCTGCTTCCGCTTCCCAGCCAAGGTCATCGAGAAGATCGTCAACAAACAGCTAACCCGATACCTCGAAGAAAACAGCATCCTGGACCCATCCCAATCGGGGTTCCGCAGCAACCACAGCACTGAGACTGCCCTCATCGCCGCCACCGACGACATCAGGATCCTGCTGGACAACGGTGAGACCGCAGCCCTCATCCTGCTGGACCTCTCCGCCGCCTTCGACACTGTCTGCCACCGCACTCTACGCGCACGCCTCCACGAAGCAGGGATCCGAGACAAGGCCCTGGAATGGGCCACCTCCTTCCTCGCCGGCAGAACCCAGAGAGTCCGCCTCCCACCATTCAGATCCGAAGCCTCCGAGATCATCTGCGGCGTACCCCAGGGATCGTCCCTCAGCCCAACTCTGTTCAACATCTACATGGCCCCGCTCGCACGCATCGCCAGACAGCACGACCTCAACATAATCTCCTACGCCGACGACACTCAACTGATCCTCTCCTCACCAAGGACCCTCGCCGCCAAATCCAACCTCCATGAAGGGATGAAGGCCGTCGCCGATTGGATGAAGATCAGCCGACTAAAACTGAACACGGAGAAGACAGAGGTCCTCATCCTCGGCTCCAACCCTCAGCCTGGGACGACTCCTGGTGGCCAACGACGCTGGGAGCAGCCCCGACACCCACCGACCACGCACGCAACCTGGGAGTCATCCTCGACTCAACGCTCTCCATGGCCAAGCAAGTCAACGCAGTCTCATCCTCCTGCTTCAACACTCTCCGCATGCTTCGCAAGATCTACAGGTGGATCCCGACAGACACGAGAAGAACAGTCACCCAGGCCCTCGTCAGCAGCAGACTTGACTATGGGAACGCCCTCTACGCGGGAGCCCCGGCCAAGCTCATCAAGCGACTGCAACGCATACAAAACGCCTCCGCACGCCTGATCCTCGATGTACCACGCCACAGCCACATCACCCCCACCTGAGGAACCTGCACTGGCTCCCCGTCGACAGGAGAATCTCCTTCAAACTCCTCATCCACGCACACAAGGCACTCCACAAGACTGGCCCAGCCTACCTCAACAGACGACTCCTCTTCTACGTCCCCAACCGCCAACTCCGCTCCGCCGACCTCTCCCTCGCCACCGTCCCTCGCAGTCGAAGAACCACCACCGGCGGCAGATCCTTCTCCCACCTTGCCGCCAAGACCTGGAACACCCTTCCACTAAGCCTACGACAGACCCAAGACCTGCTGACCTTCAGGAGGCTACTCCAGACCTGGTTGTTCGACCAGTAGCAGCACCCCCCCCCTTTTTTTTTTTCCCCAAGCGCCTTGAGACCCTCGCGGGTAAGTAGTGCGCTTTACAAATTCTGCGATTGATTGAGCTGTCTTACGACAGCCAGCCCAATATGCGCACTTAGATCTCTCTCCAACTCGAGCTGTGTTGCACAGGCTCAGGTTCCCAGGACCTGAGTGAGGACCAAATCAGCCCGCTCCAACCAATCCTGGTGCTTCTCTCATGCTGGGTAAAAGTATTACTAGCATGAGAGCAGCGTCTGGATTGGTTTGGGGAGCTCACTAGAGTCTGGCAGCCTGTGCACCAGCCCATGGACTGCCAGGACAGGAGCAGGGCACTGATGCGGCGGCCAGCAGGTAAGTACCCTTTTATATTTTTTTGTTATTCACCTACGCACTGCCTCACCACTTTAATTTGACAGCTGCCGCCACTGCTCAATGATCTGTGCATGTATAGACCGGAAACTGCCCAGACGTCCCTTCCATGTTCCACCTTCTTCCATCGACGGTTTTACATGGGCAGGCACTTACAGACGCCAAGCAGTTACAGTACTTGTATTGGAGAGAGCACATGCCTGCACTTTTCAGCGGAGCTGGAATACTTCCATGCCTGCACTTTTCAGCGGAGCTGGAATACTTCCATGCCTGCACTTTTCATCAGAGCTGGAATGCTTCCATGCCTTCACTTTTCATCAGAGCTGAAATACTTCCATGCCTGCACTTTTCAGCAGAGCTGAAATACTTCCATGCCTGCTCTTTTCAGCAGAGCTGAAATACGTCCATGCCTTCACTTTTCAGCAGACCTGGAATGCTTCCATGCCTTCACTTTTCAGCAGACCTGGAATGCTTCCATGCCTTCACTTTTCAGCAGAGCTGAAATACTTCCATGCCTGCACTTTTCAGCAGAGCTGGAATGCTACCATGCTTTCACTTTTCAGCAGAGCTGGAATACTTCCATGCCTGCACTTTTCAGCAGAGCTGGAATACTTCCATGCCTTCACTTTTCAGCAGAGCTGGAATGCTTCCATGCCTGCACTTTTCAGCAGAGCTGGAATGCTTCCATGCCTTCACTTTTCAGCAGAGCTGGAATGCTTCCATGCCTTCACTTTTCAGCAGAGCTGGAACGCTTCCATGCCTTCACTTTTCAGCAGAGCTGGAATGCTTCCTTGCCTTCACTTTTCAGCAGAGCTGGAACGCTACCATGCCTTCACTTTTCAGCAGAGCTGGAATGCTTCCATGCCTGCACTTTTCAGCAGAGCTGGAATGCTTCCATGCCTGCACTTTTCAGCAGAGCTGGAATGCTTCCATGCCTGCACTTTTCAGCAGAGCTGGAATGCTTCCATGCCTGCACTTTTCAGCAGAGCTGGAATGCTTCCATGCCTGCACTTTTCAGCAGAGCTGGAATACGTCCATGCCTTCACTTTTCAGCAGAGCTGAAATACTTCCATGCCTGCACTTTTCAGCAGAGCTGGAATGCTACCATGCTTTCACTTTTCAGCAGAGCTGGAATACTTCCATGCCTGCACTTTTCAGCAGGGCTGGAATGCTACCTTGCCTTCACTTTTCAGCAGAGACGGAATGCTTCCATGCCTGCAATTTTCAGCAGAGCTGGAATACTTCCATGCCTGCACTTTTCAGCAGACCTGGAATGCTTCCATGCCTTCACTTTTCAGCAGACCTGGAATGCTTCCATGCCTTCACTTTTCAGCAGAGCTGAAATACTTCCATGCCTGCACTTTTCAGCAGAGCTGGAATGCTACCATGCTTTCACTTTTCAGCAGAGCTGGAATACTTCCATGCCTCACTTTTCAGCAGAGCTGGAATACTTCCATGCCTGCACTTTTCAGCAGAGCTGGAATACTTCCATGCCTTCACTTTTCAGCAGAGCTGGAATGCTTCCATGCCTTCACTTTTCAACAGAGCTGGAATGCTTCCATGCCTTCACTTTTCAGCAGATCTGGAACGCTTCCATGCCTTCACTTTTCAGCAGAGCTGGAATGCTTCCTTGCCTTCACTTTTCAGCAGAGCTGGAACGCTACCATGCCTTCACTTTTCAGCAGAGCTGGAACGCTTCCATGCCTGCACTTTTCAGCAGAGCTGGAATGCTTCCATGCCTGCACTTTTCAGCAGAGCTGGAATGCTTCCATGCCTGCACTTTTCAGCAGAGCTGGAATGCTTCCATGCCTGCACTTTTCAGCAGAGCTGGAATGCTTCCATGCCTGCACTTTTCAGCAGAGCTGGAATGCTTCCATGCCTGCACTTTTCAGCAGAGCTGGAATGCTTTCATGCCTGCACTTTTCAGCAGAGCTGGAATGCTTCCATGCCTGCACTTTTCAGCAGAGCTGGAATACTTCCATGCCTTCACTTTTCAGCAGAGCTGGACTACTTCCATGCCTTCACTTTTCAGCAGAGCTGGAATACTTCCATGCCTTCACTTTTCAGCAGAGCTGGAATGCTACCATGCTTTCACTTTTCAGCAGAGCTGGAATACTTCCATGCCTGCACTTTTCAGCAGGGCTGGAATGCTACCTTGCCTTCACTTTTCAGCAGAGACGGAATGCTTCCATGCCTGCAATTTTCAGCAGAGCTGGAATACTTCCATGCCTGCACTTTTCAGCAGAGCTGGAATGCTTCCATGCCTGCACTTTTCAGCAGAGCTGGAATGCTTCCATGCCTTCACTTTTCAGCAGAGCTGGAATGCTTCCATGCCTTCACTTTTCAGCAGAGCTGGAATGCTTCCATGCCTTCACTTTTCAGCAGAGCTGGAATGCTTCCATGCCTTCACTTTGCAGCAGAACTGGAATGCTTCCATGCCTTCACTTTGCAGCAGAGCTGGAATGCTTCCATGCCTGCACTTTTCAGCAGAGCTGGAATGCTACCATGCCTTCACTTTTCAGCAGAGCTGGAATGCTTCCATGCCTTCACTTTTCAGCAGAGCTGGAATGCTTCCATGCCTGCACTTTTCAGCAGAGCTGGAATACGTCCATGCCTTCACTTTCCATGCCTGCACTTTTCAGCAGAGCTTGAATGCTTCCATGCCTGCACTTTTCAGCAGAGCTGGAATGCTTCCATGCCTTCACTTTTCAGCAGAGCTGGAATACTTCCATGCCTGCACTTTTCAGCAGAGCTAGAATACTTCCATGCCTGCACTTTTCAGCAGAGCTGGAATACTTCCATATCTTCACATTTCAGCAGAGCTGGAATACTTCAATGCCTGCACTTTTCAGCAGAGCTGGAATACTTCCATGCTTTCACTTTAGCCGGAATGTTGCACTTTTCAGCAGAGCTGGAATACTTCCATGCCTGCACTTTTCAGCAGAGCTGGAATACTTCCATGCCTTCACTTTTCAGCAGAGCTGGAATACTTCCATGCCTTCACTTTTCAGCAGAGCTGGAATGCTTCCATGCCTTCACTTTTCAGCAGAGCTGGAATGCTTCCATGCCTTCACTTTTCAGCAGAGCTGGAATACTTCCATGTCTTCACTTTTCTGCAGAGCTGAAATACTTCCATGCCTGCTCTTTTCAGCAGAGCTGGAATGCTTCCATGTCTTCACTTTTCTGCAGAGCTGAAACATTTCTACAGGCAGAGACAGAGTACCACTTCCATGTGAGCAGCATGCGCCCTGGCATAATGAGTTCCTGGTCTTCTAGCTCTTATAGAGTTGCTGTCTTAGTCATCTTTTTCAGTTGCAAGGGAAATTGCTGAGTTATGTATTTTTGTGTACTATTGTTGAGGTAAAATTCTTTGAAATGGCTTGGGGTTTCCTGACTACCAGTGGTGGCTCAGTCATGTCTGAGGAAGGCAAAAGGTTAAGCACTACCGACCCAGTGTTTTCCTTACAGAAATTGCACCTGCTCCAAGCAGACAAAAACTTTTGGAAGAAAACAGTGTGGGAATGAGGTCCCCTGGATTCTCTACATTGAATTAACATTGCAATAGGACAGGCAAGCCATTCTTCCTTGGTTCTGCTAGGGACAACGATCGAGATCAGTGTTTTAAATGCACCAGTTGTTCGCCACAAAAATAAACTCCACTTTGTAATCTGCAACCACAAATCACTTCCCCTCAGGCTCAGGAATCGCATGCGTTAAGAGGAAGAAGTTTTCTCCGTACAAGAAAAACCACAGTCAAATAGGCGCGATCCTACCTTGATCTCCTGGACAAGCGGGATGTTTTCATAACCTAGCAACTGCAAATGAGGAGGGGCCTCTCTGTACATACAAATAGGCCATGCGTGTCTGAGGTGAGGAGCGGCGCTGCCTCAAAGGTGTGTCTGCAAATGCTCACCTGCACAGAGAAAGGAAAACTATGGAACATATTTCAGCATCTAAGCTGCTCTTGTGATGCAAATAAGCTGTCAAAGCTATTTTTCGTTCAGGTGGCTGCGGTTTTTATATTGATCTAATAAAAGAACATTATCCGAATAGGCTGTTAAGATAAGCTTAAATTATGAAGTTGATGTTTTATTTTAGCATTAACTAGTTTTGGATATTTTTGTTTTCTTTTGGGGGAAAGGTAAAACTAGGAGTAAAACTAAATGATGACATAGTTTCAATTTGTTTTATATTACAAATATATTTTCTCTTTGGTTATATTTTTGGTTATTTATCTTTATTATATCATTATAAAATTGGCATAGTATTTCCGGTGAGACTTGGGGACACTGTCCATCCAGCTTACTGAATCTTTCGGCTGTGTTCCACACTGTCGACAATAACAAAGGTGCAAGTATAAAACATGGCTTTGAAATAGCAACACAGATATAAAAAAAAAAACCTTTAGCATAACAAAAATAAAATGGGTAGCAATATATTACAATTAAATAGCTAATTTGATAACAGTTTTAAAGCTTTTATTTAAATCCGTGCATTAATCTGCAGGGGAGATCCCCGAGGAGCTACCTTTTTTTCTTTTTTTAAACTTTAACTGGAAAGTTCACACCTTCGAACCCCCACTCACATAATAGTGCCTGCCAGCTTCCCTTTCTAAATATAATAACCTTCACCTGCCCTGCCAAACTGCATTACTTTTCCACCTGTATGTTTTTGGATGTTTTTTGAGCTTTTGTATTTTTTTTTTAACAGGCATCTGTTATTTCAGCCTGTGTCTAACCTGCAGAGGTAATGGCTCCACCTCAGAATCGAGAAGATGACCTGTGATCAGTGTGCACATGCGAGCACAAAGCCTGAAACAAGACTCTCTTTAGGGTACTTTTTTATAAATCTCAAAGGCTATATAAAATACCAATACTATATTGTGTTAAATTATTTTAAGATATATCTATGTTTCATAATTACAGAGCTTTCTTTCACCGAGGATACCATCCTCTGCTCTCTTCAGAGTTTTTTCACTATTCTCTTGACTGAATCCCCGCCTTCCTGTCTAAAGGTATCAGAAACCCCTCTGTCATTCCCTCGCATCCCTTCAGCTGCCATACCAGAATCCTGTTTTGTCCCACAGGGCTCTGCCTGATTCAATTTAGTCTTATTACTCATTGGCTGATAAAAGGCACCTGAAATCGGCAATTTGTCTACACCAGGACCAGAGGTAGGATACTGTGGTTTCTACCTCACTAAAGCTTTCGTTTTGATCATTACATCCTATGAGGATGGTTGAAACCTGCAGCCTTACAGCCTCCACACAGACTTATCACATATTTAGTACAATCATTATTTAAGGAGCCCAAGTATACACGCATGTATCTAATTAGTGTCAATCAAACCCATTTACTGTTATTACTGTGCCTTGCTTCATTGTCTGTAACAAATGAAAATGACAAAGTTTGATTTTAAAAAAAACTAAGTGGGGACAGGACTTGTGAGAAAGTAGTAATGGACAGGAGGGTGATTATGCACATAATCCCAGAAACATAAACAAAAGTATTCCTACTTCAGCAATTGAGTCTTCCAATGACCTCAACAGTGCTCTACATCTTGTTAGATCTGCTTCATTTTGAACCCCTTTTGAGTGTATTTTGTGCTACTGTGCGCACTGAATCTTTGTGAATTTGTCAAAGTTTAGTTTCATTTTGTTTGCTTTACACTATATGGCTCTAATATTTGTTTTAGTGAAGTATTAGCAGTTTTGGCAATCAAAATTGGGTCATCCATGTAAACAAGTGCTGCTACAATTAAATTGCTGATTCTGGAAATGTCGTCTGATGCTCATTCATAGATTTCATTTATGTAGCGATTGTGAAGAGAGTTTGAAAAATACTTGTCCACGATGTGGAGGAAATACATGACCTGGTCGGTTGTAAACCGTCCCTAGGTTTTATTAAGGACGTGTGTGGTTTTTAAACTGTTCTTGCATTATAGACAGAATTTTGTTATTGGCATTATTTTTATCCATACCAGTCTCACTGATTTGTCTGTATGACTTTGTGTCCTATTTATGAAAACACGAAAAAAGGGTAATTAAATAAAGTTTAAAAATAAAAACAAATGACAGCCTCCACAGTAGAGTGGAATACAGACTGGACGATCGATGACCACTAGGAACACATAGTTCGTGTGATTATCATTCTACTAGTACTATTTGGAGAGGCTGCCATAAGGAGATGTGTAGCAATTTGCTGAAACTCAAAATAAAATACATCATCAGAACATTTGGATTGTCTGCATAAATATATGTTGAAGACATGCAAGTTATGCCTGGACTGGGCTAAAACTTCCTTCTTTCATCTGTATCCCCTCAAGATCTTGCCTTCTGGCTATTAACAACTGAACGAAGAAATTAATTTCACTAATGCTGATATCCTTGATTTTAACAGCAAGACCCTCCTTGAGTACAATGCCATGTGGTGCTTGAGTACCTCCAAACTGTCCCTCGTGCCTCAATGGTATGTTATATGGACTTCCTGCTCTACCACAACATCTTTCTGGTCCCCAAGGAAAGGTTGTACAGAATTGTATCTACCAGGGTTTTTCACTTTATAGAATCAGCAGGTATCCATCCATCTATTCATCCCGCCACAAGGTTACTAATTACAACTTGGACAAGTGAAGTAGGATCTACTTCGTCCTCCAGGCTTTCCAGACCACCTCCCTCCAACACATCCAAAACATGGCATGCCTCCTACCTTCAAGACCCACTGTGGCACCATATTTATAACAGAACGCTCTTGAATCTTGTGCATTTTCCATTGACCATACTATGGCAGGGGCCTCCTTTCCTCTACGAACTCTACCACAGCACCATTCCCTGGAGCCTAAAATCTAGATCAAAGCATTCCTACAGGTTGACCTACACAAAGTGAGCAAAAGAGAATCATCCCCTTCCATGGAAGCCAATTTAAGGACATGCCTGGGGCAGCAGAAGTGACATCACATGGCACTTAATTACCAGTGACTGCACAGAGTTGACCTTTAGCCCCACCTTAGCCCTGCAACCGTTTCCTGCTTGCTGCTCAGGTGTAAAGGAGGTAGAAGTGGAAACTGCAGAGCGTAAACTGGGAGCTTGAATCCCTGTAGAAACTCTGTTCCTCCCATGGCCATCATGAACCCTGAGACCAGGGAAGTATGGGCAGTGCCAGGGTTTGGACATTGTGGTCCACGCTTCCTTTAGTGTGGCAGGACTGCTATCTTCCTCTCTCCCTCAATTGGTTTGAGAACCACTACCAGAGCTCATCCAGAACCAGGTTTTTCGCTCGAGGGATTCCCACCCTTCTACTGAAGAGTTTTGTTCTAGATTCCCTGGGCGCTTTCATTAACGCCCCCAGCCAGGGTCGGCGCTAGGCATGGGCAGTGTGGGCAGCTGCCCAGGGCCTTGCACTCAGCCCACCAGCATGGGGCCCCGCACCGGTGGCGTATCCTCTTGTTTCCCTGGCGCTCCATTTGAAAGAAAGGTGTCTCCTTGCAATTATGGTCCATGGGAGGGGCCCCCCTCCCTGGGCTTCTCAGGGATGGTTTGGGAGGCCTAGGGGAGGGGGACACTTCATCTTGTCCCTATTGAAAGGAGACCTTTAAGAGACACTGCGGGACGCCCATTGTCAGCACTTTAGCGCCCCCATGGTTTTCACTTTCAGCCCACAAACAATTCTCACACCTTCAGCTCGATAGGAGCTGTAAAAGAGGTGCTTGTAGAGGACTGGGAGGAGGAGCTGCGGCAGAGGAGGGGTCTCCACGAAGCAGCTTCCAGAGCTGTGTCACTTATGAGAATTAGAGGGGTCTCGCATACTCCCTTTTGGCCCAGGGCCCCCCAAATCCTAGAACCGGCCCTGCCCCCAGCCCTCCTGCCCCCAGTTTCCAGAGGAAACCTCGAAATTAATTAACATTAAATAGCATATAAAATGTGCTGCTAGGTGATAGTGCTGTCAATAATGCACGAAACTCGTGTAGCGTGTCAAAGTTAAAAATGTAAGCTAAATTCTGATCTTACGTTTTTTAACGATTTTAAGCATCTAGCATAGGCCTTAGAGAAACACTGTGGTTCGGCCAGTAGACAAGTTAAACCTAACACTGTTTTGGCAAAAAAAAAAAAAAGTTTAAATATGTGATACATTATAAGCTACAGCTGTTCTTTTTGACCGCGTTCAGTACCTGAGCGTGGCGATGCTTATCTTCACGCAGGTTATGCCCAGGGAGTGCGTGTGTAAGACGTGCAGTAATATAATGTTTCATGGCCTCGCGCTGTTGGTCAGGCATCGCATATCTCCGTGTCCATCACCCTTTGTTTATGTCTGGGTGTGGGGCCTGTCCCTGTAGAGAGCCAGGTGGAAGCGGCCGCTGTTGCGTGGCCGACTAGTATCTAACCTTTGTTTCACATGGCTAAAAGGCACCTTTCTTCTTTTTTGTACCTCAGCGAGCTTCACATCCGGGCCACAGGGATAATGGATTCTAAACCGAGGGAAGCGGACTCGCTGGCAGACGACGCCTCAGGTAAGGGAGCTGTGTTTGCTTGCTTGAAAAGCCGGTGTTGAGAATGCCCTATACACTTAGACTACAAGGCTTCGAAGCCTGTTTGTACAGAAAAGGTATAGCAAAGATACTAAACTGTCTGTAAAACATGTAACTTATGCAGTGCACACTGTGCTCATAATGTATTGGACTCTTAGCCCCCCTGTGTGTACGCTGTCATGCACACAAGCGGGTGTATTTCTTTTTTAAGGAGAATAAGTGGAGGAATGGATACAGTGACATAGTCCACTGCACCTAGAGTTGCAAGTGCTCACTTAACTTGCATGTGGGGAATAAAATGGCCTGAGCAAAATGTAAACAAAAATGATGCACATCTGTAAACATCGTGTTTTCTAATACCTACTGTGGAATGTGAATGCCTCAGGGATAAGAAGTCAAATATTTCACACCAACGGAGAGAAAGAGTATATTTAAAGAATAAAACTTAAGGTAATGCTGACTCAGTGGCAGGTATAAAATAAAATAAATAAAAGATGCAATTCAAACGAGGGCTAGTCACAAAGTGCATTGTACATTTGTAATTTCTTTCCACAGTGCTTCAGATTCCTTATTATTTGTGTGGGGTACCAGATCGCCGATGCTGCACCCATAATTACTGATGTTACTGCGTGTTTTAATTTTCGGGTACAGCATTGTACAGTGTTATGGAGAATAATTGCGCGAAGCAGTCTGGGTAAACAAATTCTGCTTGATTTTTCCTCATTTCTGGCACATTTTCCCCATCACATTTCATCACGATCAGTGACTAAATCATAATGCAGGCATAAGAGTGGTTGGTTGTATGTGCATGTTGGTAGTCATCCTTCTGAATGTGGGCCTGCTTAGCAGTAAAGATGGGATGTCAATGGTTGATTCTTGTATGCTCCTAATATGGAAGTTTCAGTGTAGGGAAGGGGAGCAGGCATGACTGCAGGGTGCCTCCAGATGTAGAGGGCCTAGAATGTGTGAGTTGGTGTGTACCAGCACTATCAAACAATAATGCAATTAAGACACAAAGAACTTGAAAATCCACACCAAATTTGAGTAAGATGAGTAAAAGGTGCCCAAGGTTGCCTTGGATAATATTGATAAAACACATGTGGCAATAATTCTAAAGGTAATCAATGAGCCAAGTAAGAAAACCCCTAAAACATCACAGGCTTAGAATGGAAGTCATCAAGGAAAAAGGGGCCTATTATTCCAGATCAAACCAAGTTAGTGGGTTAAGCCAGCAGATCATGCAAGTCAAGCATTAGTCAGATCTTCATGAAGGGGGCTAGAAGCTTCAGCAACCCATATTCACAGGCGGTTGGAGCGCTTGCTCCAAGATTTCGAGGCATTTGGTATGACGGCTTCAGGTTACATGCACTGAACTATCATGCAATTTTGTCAAGGCAGAGATGAAGTCAAGTGCACCTTGAACCATCCATCGATCTGTAGTTCCAACTAGATGATGTTGAGCTGGTGTTGTTGAGATAGCAGGTATGTCTGTAGTAGGAAAACCCAGGCAGAGTTAAGATATTTCCTTAAGCTACTTGCTGTTCAGTGGTATTTCTGATCACCTAATAGCACAATGTGAATGTTGGTGCAAAGTAAGAAGAATCAAAAGAAAGAAATCAGTTTATTAAAATATAATTTGAGTGCAGAATTCAGCACTGGTTCTGTGCAATGTGCAGGTTCTAGAGACAAAATAACCGGTTATATCCCAACACACTACCTTCCTAGTAAGCCTTTAATTTTTTATGCTTGGTGTAACCAAGCTTAGGCGTCTCGCACCAATCCTCTAGATCACTGGCAAACTAGCTAAGCCCTGTTTTGGAAGGTGTGGCCTAAGGTTTCACACACTTAAAGCTCTATTCATCAATGCTAGCAGTTGGTTTCCGAGGTTCGATCTCCATCCGCTTCATGACCTCAGTTTGAGCCGATGACTCTTCCCCCCCCCCCGCAACCCCCCCCCTAGGGCTAGTTGTGTTTCTTCCCTTAATGCTTCCTCTCAGGCCTTTACTGTGGCCTGTTGAAACTGTTACTGCTCTCCATGTCTGTCTGGCCAGGTGCACCTGCAGCTCTTTCAGTCCTCTTACTCTCCACTTACACCATCTTTATGGCTATTTCACTGGCTGTGGAGATTCATGCAGATATTCTGTTACTGGCGTGGATGGGTGCCTAGGCCAGTTCTTCTTCATATGTTTTCACCTCATCCTTTTCAGAGCCCTCTTCATGGGCTATCTGCTGTTGCCTTCTTCCCAGGCTGCAAAGTATTTCTCTAGCTCCTGCTTCCTTATTTTCTTTATATATGAGGGTCCCCTTGTCTTGCACAGTTCTCTTTCCATTACGATTGTCATGCCACACACTGGACAGGAAAGTCATCCCCAATTTTGAAAAAAACACACAAGAACAAAAATGAAATTATGACACTTGCACTCAATAAAATGCTGTGTAGCAGCTGTTAGACACAGAGTAGTCCAAATATGACAGAAGAAACTCCAAGGTGAGAGACTGCCTGGCAGGGAATGGCCAGCACTCGAATTAACATAGGTGAACATATTATGTAAATGGTTCCTTTTCTCACCTTGGTAGCTAGGGTCACAACAGCAGGACACTCCTCATAGAAAACATGCAATTTGCTATGTAACAGTACAATCACGCAACAATATAGTAGAGAAATTAAGAACTTGAAGGTCCACACCAAGTTTTTGTAAACATAAAACATAGAGTAAGACACAAGGATAAATGAGATTGGTCAAGTTGTTCAAATATTGTGATGAAAAATGGGAATGTGTCCCGAAAAACACAGGGAAAATCTACCTAAACTGAAAAATTAGAGCAAGTCAATACATTCTTATAAAGCCCCATGTTCCAAGATGAACTTGGTTACATGGGTTAGACCTGGTGACCTGCTGAGATTTCTAGTTCATAGAACCTGGGGAGAGGATGTAGCCTTACGGCTAGAGCGGTCGACGTCGAAGCTGGGGAACCGGGTTCGAGTCTCGGCAACCACGCTCAACATCCTGTGATTCTAGGCAAATCACTTAATCTCCCCGTGCCCAACAAAAAACAAGCATTGGCATAGCCAATAGGTCTCGCTTTTGGTACCATATAAGTATTTAGTTATGCAGCACAATATCATTGGTGCAAGAACATGAACTGTTGCATGGCTAAACACTTATAAGGTCTTAAAGGCGAGACCTATTGACTATGCCAATGCCCGCCCCAACTTACCTACAGCCATTGAATGAGTATAAACCACATTTCGGTGGGGCCAGGAGAAGTTGACCACCTCAAATTGAGTTCTATGAGTTGTGTACAGGTAAAGGAAGGTTTGTGTTGAAAGGAGTTGACGTGCTGGTCAGTGCGCCAGAGACATGTTTTGCTGACCTCTTATGATTTGCCCTCTCCCAGGTGTGTAAGCACCAGAAACCCAAGCAGGACATTTGCACTATGCTGCTTTTTGCACAGCGACAAGCATGTGCAAGGCTGAGCTAGAAGGGGAAGATGTTTGACAGACTATGTACTTATCGAGACTTTAAAATGAATGCATTTAAGCACAGCCAAACTTAGTTAATTGTATTGGCCTGTTGACCCTTTAATTGTTTGCTAGAAGAGGGGTAGTAGAGGGGTTGAGGGGTAGTACAGGGGTAGAGTGGTAGAAGAGTGGTAGTATAGGGGTAGTAGAGGGGTTGAGGGGTAGTAGAGGGGTAAAGGGGTAGTAGAGGGGTAGAGGGCTAGAAGTGGGGTAGTAGATGGGTAGAAGAGGGGTAATAGAGGGGTAGTACAGGGGTAGAGGGGTAGTAGAGGGGTAGAGGGGCAGAAGAGGGGTAGAGGGGTAGAAGAGGAGTAGAGGGGTAGAAGAGGGGTAGAAGGCTAGTAGAGGGGTAGAGGTGTTGAGGGGTAGTAGAGGGGTTGAGGGGTAGTAGAGGGGTAGAGGGTCAGAAGAGGGGTAGTGTAGGGGTAGTAGAGGGTTTGAGGAGTAGAAGAGGGGTACAAGAGTGGTAGTAGAGGTGTAGAAGAGGGGTAGTAGAGGGCTAGAAGGGTATTTGAGGTGTAGCAGGGTAGAAGAGGGGTAGTAGAGGGCTAGAGGGGTCATGCTTTTGGGACCTTATAAGTATTTGGTTATGCATCACAAAATTCTTTGTGCAACAACAGCAACGGTTGCATGACTAAACACTTATACGGTTCCAAAGGTGAGACCTATTGGCTATGCCAATCCTTGTTATGATATACAGCTGCTGTGACAAAATAATTGATCGAATGTTTGCTGACAATTGAAGGTAGAAACAATACACCCCATTCTAGGGGTTCCTTCAGCACTGCCATGGGGCAAGGTGGCCTTCATCACCGGCAATGAGATATTTTTCTTAGACAGATAACATAACAAAGGAACTACTGAGCCCAATTCAGTGTCTGTTATGAGAATGTGCACCATAACATGCTGGATGAAAAGACTAGATCAGTAAGGTAGTGGATGTGATTTAAAGGCCCGACTTCTAAGAGAATGTGGACTGTGGAAGCTGCATTAGATTTAAATGAGATGCTAGCGTCCGGAGGTGCGCAGAAAGAGTGTTTTAAATGTAATAAACTATATGTAATTAAAGTTCCAATGTTTTGTAAGCAGATGCTTTTGGTCGGAGGTGCGCAGAAGTAGTGTTTGTGATATACTGCGCACTTTGTGATTAAATTGTAAAAAATCAATTTTTTAGAGGGACGGCAGCTGCTTTTGCGAATGTTTTTGCTGGAGGCATGTGAGCGGAGCGCTTGAACATGACTCCCTGTGTTTTATTGAAAAGAAGTAGCAGTGTCAGGAGAGTGTTCACGGCAAAGCAGCATTTGAAGCAAGCGCCTTAAAGCGGCTTAGTGCAGCTTAAGAAGTGACCACAGCACTATGGTATAAAGAACCTGTTCCAGACTATCACACATGGCCCAACTAGTGTGTGTTTTACAAAGACCAGTGTGCGTGTTTGTAAGGCGGCTGATTCCTATTTGAAGTTAAATACTATAAAATGCTGAAATCAGCCCATAAAATTGTGTTTCAAATTTGACCACGTTAATGTTTAAAAAGTACAGCCTTGTGATGCATAAATAAGTTTGTAGTTAAGCATAAACGAAATCGCATGAGAGTGGGAACCTTAATTAAGGAGGATGTGTCTGTGTGGCTTGTGCTCTACTGGCGCCTGCAGTCTGTTTACTGCTAACACGTGCAAATGCCAAGCCATTAATCAAGCTGGATGGCTCTGTCTGGCTTCTGCCCCAGTGGCGCCTCTTGTCTGTTCCCTCCTTAGCCCTAGTAAATGTAGCATTTGAAGATAACAGCTTGTAGCTACACTGAAGCGCATTAGCAGGCTGGTGGGACACTGCACTGTAGGGTGTGCTCGGCTGGTTGAAGCAGATGCTGTTGGTTGGAGGTGCACAGAAATAGTGTTTTTAATATACTGCGCAATTACCAAAGAGCACAAAAAATAAAAATAAACAAACAAACAGAGCGCGTCCCCCGTTGAAAATCTGCCGTGAAGGGAACATGGGAGCGTGAGGTGTGGTTCAAAGAACCAGCATCCCGGCGCAGCATTGTAACTTCTGGTACGCAACCTGCGAATGTTGAATGACGTTGTGTTACTGGGGACCTACATTAATTACCGAAATATTGAGGAATGTCTGGTACCTTATGTGTGTATTCCCGATTTTTTTTTTTTTCCTTCTCAGCATATTGTACTTCAATCTGTGTAGTGACACGACCCTGACCAGGCACTGAAGCGCATTAGCAGGCTGGTGGGACTCTGCACTGAACGGTGTGCTCGGCTGGTTAAAGCAGATGCTGTCGGTAGGAGGTGCACAGAAATAGTGTTTTTAATATACTGCACAATTACCAAAGAGCACAAAAAATAAACAAACAAACAGAGCAAATTAAATTTAAAAAAAATAAAATAAACAGAGCGCGGTGTCCGTGAAGGGGGCGCCGCGCTCAGCAAGCACATACAACAAAACAAGGGAGAGCGAGACACGCTCTGTGGTGAGGGAGGGGGAGGAGCTGGTGAGGGAGGGGGAGGAAAGCCGGCGATGCGAGGAATCCCATTACAGAAACCCAGATGGCAGCTGTGCACGTGCACGCCACCGTGAACGCAAGCTGGAGGGCAGCAAAAGCCAGTGGCTTGTTAGCACTTCCAAAACCCACTTACTAAATTTCTCGCACAGAGCCGCGCAAGCGCTGGCTCAGGCGAGACCTAAAAAATGAATGTGTCCTCATGTAACGAAACTGGTGCTATGTAAAGCGCTCTGATACCCGATATCTTCGGGTCTAGTTCGCGCTATATAAAACTCTTAAAAATATATATATATATATCAGGCCCAGTGGGATGAGTCGGCAAAATAGCTGATCCATATATGAGTGGGTTGAAGCTGCGATGATGCAAACTTGCACACTAATTGAAGTACGTCTTGAAGCTGTTCAGCTCAAATGCATCAGGCTGAAGTGAGTTGAAGTGGTTGCAAGTTTAACAATGTTGTGATGCTCATGGATGCGAGGTCCTTATTAGATGCAGGTTGATCCATCACTCAGTGTATAGTTGCCACTTGAAGATGTTGAACTTGTGGCTGCAAGATATTGAAGTGGCCAATGTGACAAGAAAATTTAGATCAGGCGCTGGAAATTCCTTAAGCCAAGGTTCAATGCTGGTTTCGCAGCAAGTGTTTTTTTTAAGTTATTCAGATGTTGGTGTAGGATCAAATTAAATAATAGAGTAGAGGCCGTTTTACCAAAAACCACTTATGTCACTGTTCATCAGGGCTGGACCCTCTGAACCCAGTTCTTTTTATTCAGGGTTTTTATGGTCGTCTCTTCCCTCCAATTTTAACACTGCATCAGGTTTGGAGTCTGCCATATTTCTTTGAATTGAAGCTGGTTCTGAAGTGCCAGGGTGCAAAGCTAAGTGAACTATCATACCATTGATAGGTGATCGTAGCACAGTCCCTAAAAGGTTCTTACATTTCCCGCTGTGATATAGTTCTTGTCCCTAGTGGTACCAGGGCACTCCTATCTTCCTTTGAAAATTACAAGTTTAAAATTTTTCTCTTAGCCTCGAAATCCACGCACCACCAATCATTTCATACTACTCTTCTTTAAATGCATTTCATCATCTTCTGCGGACACTATTCTTGAATGTTGTAAAGGGCAGTGGAGAAATGGAGTCTGCCAGAGTTACTGTCTGGATTTGAAAAAGGCTCTTCACTATCGAATGTGCAGACAGTAAGCTCAGGTCACCTCCATCATCTCTTCTGATGTAGTTTGTGCGTGTGTCTGTATGCATATATGCTTGTCATGCTAGACCCTTGATATCTATACAAGGGCAGAATGCAGCCACTCGCCACCCTCACCCTGGTGCAGCTGCTATGAGCTCAACACAAGGAACACACCATGCAGGGCTAAGGTAGAATCGTCAGAAAGTAAAGCCAGATGAGAAGATGATGAAATGCAGTCAACCTTAGGTTGATATGAGGACACAGTGTAACTGTGCCAAAGGTTGTCTGTCCTGATTGTAGCTGAATGGTGTGAGTCTGCAACTAAGAAGGAACACACAGATGGATGTGGCACACTACAAGAAAAGACTACAGAGCATGTACCTAATGTGAGTCTTAGGTCGGACCCCTGCTACAGCTAGATACCAGGACCTTATTTCTAATTTTTTCTTATTATGGTCTCTTGTCTCCATTTGGTGTCTTGCACCAATGTCTCTTTCTCACAGTCTCGTGGTGTTTCTGTCAATCAGGGGGTTATATAGCGCGGCTACTCACCCGTAAGGGTCTCAAGGCGCTGAGTGTTTGTCTGTCAGTGCCTCGTATTGCCAGGATTCCTATTGATTAATGACTCATCATGCTAGTGATCCTAAGGTGTCTTTGATAACTACAGATAAAGTGGTTGAGACGTGACAATTTGTACCCATCACAGGACAGACATTCTCTCATTTGCAACCACGTATCAGTCTCATGTTCCCACCTTCACCTAAGCTACCATTCTCTCTAGTCTTTCTCAACTTGCTTGCAATCAAATAAAGTGGTTCAACACCTACAACCTTTTTCCAAGCAAACTACATGTCCCCCAACCTGATGAGATAAAGGATGCAAGACCTGGTTTTTATCATCTCCCAAGATGGCCACAAGGCTTACCACATCATCCAAATGGTGTGACAGCTTCTTAGCAGCTGGGGACAGACACCCTCAGAGCTGGCTCCTTCTTCGACTATCCACTGTTGACTAGCGATGAGGGAATGGAGCAGGGCACTTGTAAAAGTGCCACCACCCAAGATAGCTGCTCATTCTCATGAGAACAATAACACGTGTGTTACCGCAAGAACCAAGATGACCGCCAACTCCCACAAGAACACCAGAATGTAGTATTTTCCCACAAGAACAGGAAGGGGAACAAGGCTGGAACCGAATGAGGAAGAAAGAAGTGTCCCAGCCCACCCCAAACCCAAGCAAGACCAGACCCACCGATTAAGGGCTTGGGAGAACTAGCGAAGGCCACAGCAGGGAGGATGCCAGAGCCGCAATTCCAAGGAGGGCTGCAAAGAATGATGGCCTGTTCCTGGCTCCGGCCATACAACGAGGAAGAGAGCAGAGACTTGCCCTGACAGTATATGCATACACTTGAGCGTAGCTGTTCGCTTTAAACGAGGTTGTTAGGTAGTGTGAAAAGGTGTGAAGCTCACTAGAGATAAAGGTAAACCTCACTAAGCCACTAAAACTGACTCAGTCGATGCCCAATGTCTCAAAAGTAACAGAACCAACAATACCCACATGCTTTAATTCTGGTGTTGTTTGCTTTTACCAAACTCATGACGCACATTAATAGTGGAGTAATACTTATTTGACTGCAGAAGGTTTCTGCAACAAAACTGTCAGTTAACAGTTCATCTTACTGACTTTGTAATTGTGGGTAGACTGTATCTTGCAGCACCGCTTCCATAACAGACCACAAAGCACCAGGGCACATAGTCTGCTCTTATCCTTTGCGGCTGTTGTCTTACAATGGACTAGTTATAGATATTGCGACAGGCGTCTGTGGCAGTCTAGTGCCATGACATGGAGTCAGGGCATGCGCACTCTGGTATCCGCAGCGCAGGCCATACAGTTTACAGAGCACACAGACCTATTTTGGAGACTACAGCCACAGTCGAGATCAACATTTCAAAACTGAAAATGCCTGGATAAGCATGCCAAGACAGATGGATTTCTTCACAGGAAAGCACTTATTGTTGTGACAAACTGGTCCTTCTGTAACCCTTAACTGTAGTGCTGTGATTCCAGTTTGAGTTTAAAACCAAAAATGTGTGTGGCAGCACACCTGACAAAATATATGGGTCCTGATTCTAAGTGGCCCATTAAACAATGGTTTGCTCACGGACCTTAGTTATAAATGGTGTGATGTTTATCGCTTCCGGTAATTACCAGGTGCAATAAAGTATGCTCCCCATCAGTGTGGTACAACCAAAATATTTGTTAGGCCTCATTCCATGGCAGAACTCGGAATAGGCATTCATGATCGCATCTGATACATTTTGCACACCCCAGTGTCGGGTTTTATCGTGCCCGACACCAGGGGACATTTCATCAGGCCCCTAGAACAAATGTGCACAACTGCATATTATTTTGGCAGTAGAAGCTTATCCTGAAGGCCAAGAAACAAAAGCGTCGGTCAAATTACCACCGGAAAGGAAGTCTGCATATTCACTTATCTAAACGTTTGTTAAAGTAATGCCAATATTCTTAAAACGAGAGCCCATCTGTCAGGATATTGACTTTTTCATTGTGTGTTGATAAATCCTGATCCACGTGTGCAGTCGACTCCTGCCTGCTGGAGATGTAATTGAGTGCTGTATGCTACTTTTGGTGCAATTAAATGATGGATTCAGGCCACCGAAAAAATAGAGAAATGCTCTGACTGCGCCTTTTCTCCTAAGATTAGGCTATACACTGATGGCATAACGCTGCATTTAAAGGCAGACTATAATTTGATGGAGGTACTTAAGATCATAGAGGAGTGCCCCCAGGAAATGATAGGTAGGCTAAAGAGCGCTAAAATGTATTGCATTGTGGGAGAACCGGCCCGCTTAAACATCTGCTTTGGCATTGTCCCAAGCTTGTAAAATATTGGTAGGAAGTGTTGGATGACATTGATGTCATGTTCAAGAGCTCTATGGTCAGACTTCCAGCCTACGTGAAAGAGGGGCAGATGAAAGACTCACATACCCTGGGGTAAGTTGATGTAGGTCTTTTGCTGCGCTGCAAAGCAGGTAATACTGGTGGTTTGGGTGACAACTAAAACTACCAGACTACTGATGCTGGCTATATAAAGTTTGGAGATAATTGGTATGGAAAGGATCTCCATGGCAATGGACCAGAAAAAGAAAGAATTTGAAACACCGCTGTTGGCCCGGCCTAGCACTTTTGTCCACAGAGTTCACATAAATGACCTGCCCTAAATATGTTAGAGTCCTGAGACTAACTACACAGCGGGGACGGCCTTGGATAGTCAGTGGGGTAATGGAGCAAGTGGAGCTGGGTACATTCAGCGAATAGGGCCCTTTATTTAATGTGAACAATGCATGGCTTAAGGTATAATTTACCAGGACACATATTAGAACTGTTGGTTTTGCGAAGGGAAGAACGGGGGGGTTACAAAATAGTATTATCTTTTTGGGGTGTCACCAAAGCCCTGTGGTTGTAGGCAGGACTATGTGGAATCTCTTGAAACTATTTAAAACAAATTGAACGAATTGGTACATAAAATCTACAGCATTTTATCTATGTCCAGGCGCACACAGTACCTCCTGCTTGGCAGTGTAACAGTGTGAAGTGCTCTTCATATAGGCCTGGCAAAATCCTGCCATTTCTATGGTAGTAAATATTGGTATGATAAAGATGATAGTCCTACCTCAATCTCTATTTCAATTTCAGGCCATTAATTGCCCTGTTGAAGATTGCTTTATTAAAATGATAAGCTTAGTTGACATTGGTTTAGGTGGACAAAATTATCGCGAGTGCAGGAAGTAACGATCAAGTTTAGGTCTCTAGTCTTAATAGTCACTATTCCCATACTTGTTTCTTGACCATCTTAATACGATATTCAGATTCAAGAGCCTACATGAATACTTTCGAATTATTGAGGTGTATTCAAGGGTAGACAGAGTTTATTATAGTAACTTCCCCCTTGTCACTCATGTGTCATTATCTCAGTATAAATTTTTCAGTAGTCATGTCGCACATATATTTGTGTTGTGGTGGAATTAGTCAGATGTTTTCAGCCTCAGTGTATCCCTATGTTAATAGATACCAGGTTGTAACATCTTTCATGTGGGCTTGCTGTCTTTGTTTTGGGCCACTGGGAGAAGAATAGCATCCCAATAATCTACTTTTGCGCCTCTCTTGCCTCTAATTCACTGTTCATATAGTGCAGTACCCGCAGCTCCAGCCTATTTTAAAAGGTAGATCTTCATCTGGATACTTGTTTGGAATTAGGTGTGTTTTAATCTATGGCAATACCTCTTTTGGCTAGCAGGAACACCAGTTGGAATGCTAAGTCAGTATATCTGCACTTCATCTTTTGCTGTTTGGATCTAGGCATTAGGCCAAATAGACAAGTCTCAGGATTGCACATATTGTGTTGGTTTGTGAGTTCATCGACTTGTGTGATGATCCCTTGCCAGTATTCAAGAATGATCAGAAAGGACTAGGGCATTTGTATAATGTACTCTCCCTCACCTTTACATTTTGGGCATATGCTTGGTGTCCTGGGGTACAGTTTTTGTAATCTTGGCAGTATCAAATATGTTTGATACAATATATTGTGCTGCAGTATTTTGAACTTCGGATTTCTGAAACCCATAGTAGGAAATCCCAGTACTCTTACTCGTTTAGTATCTTCTCATTCCCTACTGAGGTTTTTGTCCCAGTTGAGTCAATGTGGCTCTAAAGTCACCCCTGTCATCTTGTTCCATGGAACTGGTACAATACCAGAATATAGTAGTCAGAATATCCTCAGACATAAACAATGTGTCCAAAGTATTGCCTCTAAAAAGGTTGACCCATTGAATTTAATAATAGAAAATTTAAACCCAAAGGGATTATATTTTTATGAACGATGTTTAGAACACACTATTTATGTCAGATGATATTTCTGTTTGATATTGTAGCATACAACCATTAAGCCCTTTATAATCATGTGATTATGATTCATCGCCCTACCCATGGTGAGGAGAGTGTCCAGCCCCGTTTGTGTTAACTGCTCTTACAATGGCTCAGTGTGTTAGAGATTGTCCAGTTAGGATTGAGATATAACTGTCTGAGGTCATTTAAGTTGATAAGCTCTGCATTTTCTAATAAGTAACCTACTTGTAATACCCCTACATCACAACATCTTGTAGTGTGTATTGCTGCCGGCAACCCCCCACCTCCCCAAATACTGGGTAATGCCATATGGTAAGCACACGGCATAGGACAATGCAGACTCTGTACAGGTTAGACTGTATTCCCTGAAGTATACAAAAAAGTGATGGATGGAATGCCTGAGTTAATCTCAACCACTGTTAATTACTCAGGCCGCATCACATTATTTTGCACACCATGCTACCTCTGTTTGGACCCAGCTATATGCAAATCAGTCTAGACCCTGTTCCAGTAGAACAGTCCAGCCCAAACTGCCAGGCTAGGACCTCATGAACCGGAACACAAGCAACCCAAGATTGGTTTTGCCCTAATTAGAGCTCCTAAGTCAGCTACAGCTTGATTGCAGCGGATAGTGCGCATAGGACCCACGTTTAGGCATAACCGTCCCACCTGGCCATCGACTAAAGTATACAAAAAAGTGATGAATGGAATGCTTGAATTAAGCTCAACCACTGGTGATTACTCAGGTTTGCATCCCAGTCCATCATTATTTTTCACACCATGCTGCCTCAGTTTGGTTCCAGCCATATGGAAACGAGTCTTGACCCTGCTCCAATAGGAACAGACAAGACTAAATTGTCAGGCCAGGTCTTCCCTGAACCAGAACACAAGCAACCCAAGACTGGTTTTGCCCTTATTAGGGCTCATCTGTCGCATATAGCTTGGTTCCAGTAGCACTGTGTGCATCGGATCCACGTCTGGGTATACCTGTCCCACTTAGGGCATCGCACTGACGTATACAAAAACGGGTTAGATGGAATGATTGAATTAATCTCAGCCACTGGTAATTACTTGGGTCGCATCCTATATATATATATATATATATATATATATATATATATATATATCATACAACCTTATACAATACTAATTCTAATGCTTGTGAAGATATAATATTTGGTCCTGCTTCCTTGTGACTCCTTCTCGCCTTCACCATTTTCCTTTACCATTGCTGAACACACAAACAATATATTTTCCAGAGTTTTCTGCCTTATTTTCGTTTTCCTCCAGGTCCTTGTGAATAGCGTTTGGAATTTAGCTCACTGGTCTTGTTCATTTTTATAACAGACCGAGACTACCTTTGAATGGTTTCTCCTGTTCCCTGCTCCTTGGGTGACACCCCCATCTTAGGGCTAGAAGGGAACATATCCTGTTAGAATGGCACCTCTCTATCTCTCCCTCTCTTTTTTTACCTTACATTTATGGGATTCGTCCCATGTTTTTCTTTTACTTTGTACTGAGAGTATCAATGTCAGCTTGAGTAAAGTGGCATTTAGGGTCTTTGTCATCATCGTAACAAAAAGTATGGGTGACCTGAAAGCCACCTAACATGGTGGAAGGGTAGGGGGTGGTTTAGTTGAGCTTTGCATTCACCTGCATTTCATTATTATCCCATTTTGTAGTAGATTCCTTAACTTGGCATGCTGGGCTGGGTATTGCTTGAATCTGAATAAAATGGCTCACGTGTCTGCTAGTACAAGGGTCGTTATGGTGAGTAAATTATACTTATTGTTGGTTTATTCCAATACCTTCCCATTCCCATTTTCACACAATGTTGTAGATTTCTTCTTGCTGGGCTTTACAGTATAGATGAATATTCACAGTATATGATCTTCCCAGTCTTCACTTAAAAAGGACATAGTTTTCCTCTAATTCCCCATTAAAGTTTGTATTGATTTCCTACTAGATTTTTAATCTTCTTGAAGAATGTCAATCTGTTATTCTTTGTTTAGTTTAAATAATAACAATTTCTATGTTCCCTCCATCCAGGAAAGAAAAAGTCAAAGTTTAAGAATTTCAAAAAGTTCTTTGTTATAAAGAAACGTAAAGAGGCGTTACCATCTCTAGACAAGAGTGGGCTGAAACCAAGCCAGTCTACCAGCGATGTCACGTTTCCCGAATCTATGCATATGGACGATGATTCTGAAGATGAAACGGGGTATGACATTTTTTATAGCTGCTTATCTGCCGTCCAAGGGTGAAGGCCATTGGGCCGTGTTTGAATTATTATTTGAAATTGGAAGGGAAAGATTAATTGCATACATAGTTGAAAAAGCATGCATCTCAATGTTACCTGGTTCATGGTCCCCATACTAGTCCTCATTTAACACTACTAAGCAAATGTGAGAAAGAAGGGTGTTCTTCTATCCTGTCAACTTTTAAATATTGATCTACACTTCTACCGACTCCACAGTATCAACTACTAACATATCATCAAGGTGAATAAATGTGGAGTTATTAATAGTAAATCTGTGCTTCAGTATGTGTGCTCTCCTTGAGTACATGTTGATAGTTGATATTTGTGGAGTTGATATATGTGTAGATCGATTTAGTTGTGATATTGTGGCATACAAACTAAACAAGTTAGTTGGAATAACATCCACAATTACCTTATGTCCCCATTTCCTAGCTCCACTCCTGGCTGGAATAATGTGACTTAAATTGCTGATGATAGGCAGATGGTGGAGTGGAATTTGATTAGCACTCATATCTACAGCAGTACACAAGTTAATAGCATCCAGCCACCAAAATGTTTGTCTTTCCAATCCGTCCTGTTTACATTACATAGGTATTCAAACTATAATTTATTGTTGGCAGGCAAAAACTTTGTTTCCTTAATTTACTTGTTCATGTTAAATTAGAAAACATTTGTATTACATCCAGCTCATGCAATACATGCAGGTCAACAGCACCTTGAGGTGCCCCGTTATGGAGACTTTCATCTTCTTTGTAAAAAGAATGACTCAAGACCTGGGATGCTGCATGGGTTTCCCAATGGGTGTGCCTTGACCTGGCTCTCCTGCTGTCCGCCACTTAGAACTGGAGCATGTGTAATTTTTTAGTGATATTATACATAGGGTCTTTTTTCCTCAGGTTTTTTTCTTGCATCTTATTTTTCGTCCACAAAGCTATATTTATTTTTCCTTTTGTCTGGTGTATTCTGCATCTATTTTCTGTTTACCGCACATCTAAGAATGCTCAGCGTCTCATAAGGCTTTCCCCCCAGCTGTCCATCATGACCATGTCCATTTTGCTATGAATTATTTAATGGAATTCTACATGTTTAGAAGTTCTGCAGGACAAGGGAACAGTTAATCTGGTCACCCAGCAGTAAACTTAGATTGATTGATAGGTTTCAGGATATTTTTCTTCACATCGATTCTAGAACTTCTCTATAAGTTTATTCTGAGGTTTGTTGGTTCCCTAAAAATTACCCCTCTAATAAATGGATCCTGCTGTGGTACTGTTAGTCAATTCATAGGGTCAACCCCAATCCTTAAAAGGGTTCTTTGTGTGTGCTCTCCAGGACTGTTTGATATAACGGAGTGGCTGCCTGTCTAATCTGTCATACTACAGGGAGGTGCGGGGACAGCAGGAGTGATGGTGCTCCTCTGTGTCGAGCTCCGGTGCTAGTTGTAGGTGCAGAAACTGTGTAGTTGTCCACCCCTTGGGCCAAATTTCTGATGTGATGCGTGAACAGTAGGATCATGATCACGTATCTTTGATTCTTGACAGGTGGCATCCCAACGTCTGATGGTCCTGCAGATGACTAGAATCATTAGGATGATAGTATATAGAAGCTGAGAATCCACCTCATCGAAAGCCACCTTAGCATGATCCCTGACCCCTCTATCTGCAGGACAGGGAAGTGATAATCTAGAATTTTCCAGGACCTAATAAACAGCAGATAGGAGATCCCTTCGTGCATTACTTTTAGTCACAAACTAGAAGTGATGCCATTCAGGGATCATGTTTGGACTGGACTAACTCTGCAACTCGGAGCTTCAAAGGGTTAAGTGGACTAATACAAAGGTGCAGCATACAACAACACTCAAATATTTTTTCCCATTGTTCGATCTGTTTTGTTAATGGAGTTTGTTAATGATTCTGCCTATATCATTTGTTACTCTATCAGTAGGTTCGGTATTAGAAGGAAAAATAAAGCCTGTGGTACTAAAGGAGACTTGAGAAAGAAGTTTAAAGGGGAATAAGTTGCTACTTCGGATTTATGCTTTTCAGACTTCATGATAATAAACATAGCAACACGTGACTTTTCAGGTAGTGCTTCTTTAAATAAATGCTCATATTTCGTAGTGCTATAAAATAACAAGTGTTGTTATTACCCAATATGATGATGATCATTATATCAACTATAGGAGGATGAAGATTGAAATGCTAAGTTGTCCATGCCGGAATTCCACCCCTGTGATTCGCATGTTGCACATAGAGCTCCGCATTGGGCAATTAACTCACTGAGCTATGTTACTTGCTACGACAAAGCACTCCCTGCCTTTTTACCTCCAATCATGAACTAAAAGTCTAATAAAGGGGGGAGATTGGGTGTTTTTTTTAACTGCTAACCAATGTCCTTTCCAGCTAATTACAAAACATATATGTGCTCTCTTCAGAATTTTCCGCCCTTTATTATGGCCAATAATCCACTAGCACTCAGTGATTTATTGCATTGCTTAAAAGCTATATAAAATCTGTCATTATAAAAAAGAGCAATTTGATTTGGACAGCTAAATCAGCATAAGTGGGAATGCTCTTCTCTCTCTCTTATTGCAGGCATCCCAAAACTCACTAAATTTATGAGACAAAATCATAATATAGAACGTGAGTCTTTTCCTTGAGCAGCTTCGCCTGGAGCTTTTAAAAATGATCCATGGAACAAAACAGGAATAGACATGGTATGACTAAGCGACAGAGGGTGGATAGAGTGAGTGAGGTATTTATGAAGCTCACCACTGGGTTTTGTGGCACTAAAGCTGTAATTAACCTTGGGGAGAATCAATAAAATGACTAAATTAACAAAATAGATGGGTCTTGAGAGCCGTCTGAAACACATAGCAATTCTTTGTGAGACAAAGTTTGAGAGGTAAAATGCCCCTCAGTTGTGTAACTAAGATGGAACAGGCATATCCATCACATGAAAATGACCTAAAGGTTGGAGCCTGGAGTTTGAGCAGGGACCCAGACCATATAATAAGTGTGCTGAGTCATATTCAATCATTTTGTCCTAAAAGGTGTTTGGTCCTACATTGTGCAAGGCTTTATGGGCATTACAGAGGATCTTAAACTGGGTCTGCTGAGCTGCAGAGCGCCAATAAAGTGATCTTACAGCCATATTCTGAACACCTTGAAGTTTACAGGTGGAGTACACCAGAAGGCTTAGATAACTATCATTGGCATACTCTAATCAGGACGCAGTTCCCACATACACTACTGAAGTTCCAAGGTGAGAGGGTTCATTTTTTCTGGGAGAGAAAATAGTATACATCAATTGATTAAAAAATGCTCCTGCCAAGTAACATTTATCCATGATAAAAAATTTAAAAAAACTTTGCCAGCTTAATTGTACTACAGTGGGATATCCCTTGGCATAGAAGCTTCCAAGATTCAGTTTTGCTATATCATAATGTTTGCTTCTCAATTGTTATGGACTGACTGCAGACACACTTCCAGGAGAAGCTAACATTCTCAAATCCTCTTAAGGGTGTAACATCCAGCTATTATTGGGTCTGTCATAAATAAACCCTTGCAACTTTCCTTGGCCTTGGTATCGCCAGAGCTAATTTGGCAAGCTGTGGTATGGCCATGTCTGGGGACCTGACTTTCCATCTTCTGTACAGCATCATTGTATGTAAGAAGACCTCTATTAATTTCCTCGCTCATCAACTAATTTATCTAAGTGGTTTATAAAAAAACACCTGTTTGATATCTCTTATACCACGTGTACCAGCCTAAGAATGAGAAAACTGAAGGTTAGAGTTGGCGTTTGAGTGGTCATCAGGGCTGAGATGCCCAGAAAAATGAGATCCTCTAAATTCTGTCTGGGGTCGCTGGAATCGAACTTGCTAATAAGATCTTGTTTTCAGACCCATAGATTTAACTTGGGAGCCATACTATAGCACATTTATAGTTAATAGGGTCTTATCAGTTCTGCTGCCGATGTACATATTTTGGGCAGTGTATTCCCTCCTGCCTGCATGATAGCAAGTACAACATCAAACTATCATGTTCTACTTAAAGAAGTAGGTTGGGGTCAGCTGTGTATCCCTTTTGGTGACAACATCCCTGTACCCAAATCTTAACTATATGCACGTATTTTCCACATGCAGTAGAAGTTTGTATCCTGAATAAGCAACGATTATTTTCCTGATCAGTTGAGCGAATTATTCCTTTATGCCTTTCTCCGCCTAGGAGTACCAAAGGTTTTGCATTAATTCAGGAAACTAAAGTCATCTTTCTAATTCTTCTAGCTACAGGCTAAAATCACCAATACCATCACTTCAAAATCTGTACTATACTGTGTAGGGATGGAAATTCGCTCACAGCTCGGAAGGTTCTGCTCTCAGCTCCTTTTTGTTCTTCTTGCCTGCTCTGTGATTTTCCTCCTATGATCTTAATATCACAGTCCACTGGAAGTGCTACACATTTCCTGTTTGCTCCTCTATAAAGCTTTCTCTGAATAGGGGTTACACCCAAAATGTTCCTCTGCCTATAATGCAGGATGACTACTGTCCCTTCACTAGGCTACGGGGAGACAGTTGAGGGTTGCCTAATTTTCAAAGCAAAGCGCAGGACTTCTTTACTTGCACATCTAGGACAGGTTCTAATACCCTATGTATTGAAATTACATTCACTTCCCATAACTGGGGTCCTTCTCCTCTTTCTGTGTCATGATGGCAATGACATGTGTAGTATGAATATATATGTTTAGGACTGTGTATGCTATATGAATGTTGTCCTCTGATTGAAGCACAAGACAATGGCTCCCCTTCAAGTTGCCTTGGCTCTGTAGCCTGTGTGGGAGGACTGGAAGAATCCGCATGCAAATCCTCCTGGGCAACTCTATCCTTATGTCTACCATATATAGCTTACCCCGCACAGGATATCTGGCCTTTGTCTACATGAACATACTTTCCTGTGGCCGTCTGTGGCATCCCCTGTTTGTGCTGCAGTTGGAGATTGTAATTGTAAATTGTATTTATATAGCGCTTACTACCCCTGATGAAGCATTGGATCGCTTTCTGACGAGCAGCACACTACTCCAGAACCCAAGATTAGAGTTAATATTTAGTAATAAGAGTTTATTATTTTTTGCCATGTGCATTAGTTGTGTTAGGATTGTGTTCCTGATTTCTTGTATGTTCAGTAGAGTTTAGAGTAGGGATAGAAAGATGGGAATGGATTTGAAAGGGTAATTAGTAAGCTGATTTTGTAAGTAGTGGTTTTGTGTGTCTGTTAGTTGGGTGACATGGCTAAAGAGGGTGAAGTTTGAGAAGGATATTTGGGAGTTCATAGTAGTCCGAAAGGTTTGGGATGAGTCAGAGAGAGGATGGATGGGACAAAGGTGGAAGGGAGTATTTGTTTTTGTTTTTATACAAAACTGAAATTAACTTATCCATACATATTTACAAGTGACACTTGGTAAAGTTTTAGTGGCTGGAGTAAACCCCTCTACATAAATATCCATACGTACATCGAATCAATAATATTTATATGCTCTGATGGCAGATTTATCTTGTGGTGGAGAATGCACCTTTTTCCAAAAACTAATTAACTTATACATATACACATGACATTTCTTTAATTTTTAATATCAGGTATTAACCTATATATAATATATAATATATATATATATATATATATATATATATATATATATCATTTCCTGCATGGTCCCATTGTTTGACCATTTGGGCGCATCTACGGTGGTGCGTTTTGAGTACAGCTGGACCAAGCTGTTACCATTTGCCAAACACTTTCCCCAAGGAAATCCTCTCCGCACTCACAGTTCCATAGCTCTCATAAAATAATAATCATGCCAATGCCTCCAAAGCGGTTCCACGGTGCTTTTATTTAGTCATAAAAAGGTCAGCACACCCCTACGCGTTTCGATCTCAGCCGAGATCTTGTTCACGGGGATTCAAAAACACGGAACCAATCATCATTTCTACCATATATACCCATGTGACATCATTGTCCGTAAACAGCCCAAGTGCATTCTGGTATTAATAGTTCTAAACCTTTAAACATTCCGTATTTTTACAAAACCACTCCTTATAAACAATTAAAAAAGAGAATTTTCGCAATGCCTATGTTTATCATACCCACTCATAACATTGAATTAAATCTCATTTGTCATCAAAACCAATTCCAATGGTCTTTTACCACCATTTACTCGAGATAGACATCCATTTAAACTTATAACTTGCCATTCACATGATACAACAAATTGAAACACCACCCTCAAAGAATATATATATATATAACAAAATTATATGCATACTGAAGAGAAAGTTAAATATTATAACACACAAAAAAATATATAATAATAATAATGTACAACTTTAAATTTCACCCGGCCAACCCCAGGATCGAACCCTTGTATCCAACAACACTCTGGGTTGCCTCGCTAACCATGAGCTATTATAGATCTACCAATTAGATGCCTCATTTAGTTGTATCTGCAATTAATTCCTTTTAAATCCTTTTAGGTTGTACCATTATACATCCCCACAGTGAGCCCACTGAGCTACTGTAACCGATTTCTTCACTTATCTCATTTTATGACAAGTGTGTTACATTCCTGCTTTCCCATTTTCACGTTTTATATGTCCCTCCAGTGGGGCTACTCCTCTATGTATATACCAAATACATTAATGCGTGAATGATGTTGTTTATGCTTTTCGAGCCTGAAAAACCTATCATTTATTATATAGGCATTGCTGCCTGTCTCTACTCAATGCCTGTCTAAGCAAAATTACTAAACCAACAACAAACAAGGAATTAGTTAAATGTCATCCTTATAAGAAGTACCATTGCGATCATATAACAATTAAAAAAATTTAAAATTAAAAACATAAAGAAGGGAGGCCTCCTGTTCAGAAATTCTCATGAGAACATTACAAGACACAAAGTACAAAATACAAGAAAAGTCCAAGTGTGTTTTTCTAGAAAGGGAATCCATTGTTCATAGATGTGAATGTAACTCTTCGTCCTGGTTTAACCCCACGGGGTCAGAGTTCGGAAATTCAAAATGTGTCGGGACTCTTTTTGGCGTAGAATTCGTTCCCGATCACCGCCTCTTATCTGCAATACCACTTGTTCCAATGCAAAGAAAGTCATTAGTTTCCAATTTCCATTATGTTCCTTCTCCATATGTCTGGCTATGGCATTGCTTCTATCCAGGTTTACTGTGGCCCTCACATGTTCAAGTATTCTTTTCTTTAAATCACAAATCGTGCTCCCCACGTATCTCAAATGGCACGGACACTCCACCATATAGATCACATATTGGCTTTTACAGTTTATAAATTGCTTGATTTCCCAGGTTTTTTTGTTTGCCATCTCAACTTGTTTTGTATTTTTAGCTATTGCACATACTTTGCATTGTGTACATTTGAAAAATCCAGTCACCTTTAACCATGTAGTCTGTTTAGATTTGTTTCTGAAGTGACTATGTACAAGATGGTCTTTTAAATTGGTGGCTCTACGGAACGTTACCTCCGGGCCATCACCTACAATTTTAGCCACTGCTGGATCGGATTTCAGTATGTTCCAATTCTTGCGAAGAATATGTTGAATTTGTTTATTTTCTGTTGAATAAGTAGTAACCAGCCGAATTTTTTGAGAGTCATTCTCCACATTCGTGGGTAGTTGTTTTTCTGCAATTAATTCTGTGCGTGTTAGATTTGATGTTTTTTGCTTACATGATAGGACCAATTTTTTGTTGTAATTTCTTCTTTTGAATCTTTCTGCAATTTGCTCACTGTTCCTCTGCCATTCCGAATCTTCAGAGCAAATCCTTCGTGCCCTGAGAAATTCGCCATATGGGATGTTATTGATCCAACTTGGATTATGAAAACTCTCTGCCTGTAACACAGAGTTGGTGGCAGTTGCCTTCCGGTGTAGTGTTGTATGGACTTCATTATTACTGATATAAATCTCAGTATCAAGAAACACCACCCTGTTGTTACTGATGGTGTAAGTAAATTTTAAATCAGTGGGAGTATTGTTCAGGATGTTAAAATAATCAGCAAATTCCTGTTTCGAGCCATCCCAAATTATAATCAGATCATCAATATAACGTAGCCATTTGACAATCTTATTAACATGTAGGTCATTATTAGTGTTCCATGCCATATTGCGCTCCCACCACCCCATTGTGAGGCAGGCATAGCTAGGGCTAAACGAAAAACCCATAGCCGTCCCTTTTACCTGACGGTAGATCTCTTCACTAAACATAAAAATATTTTCGTTTAGGCAGATCCGTATCATCTCCAACAGCATCTTATTATGATTAGAAAACTGAATGTTTCGCTCTTGAAGAAAGGATTCGATAGCTACTAAACCGATCTCATTGCGAATATTAGAATACAATGATATAACATCCATTGTAACTAAATGATATGATGTGACCCATGGGGTTTCTTGTAGATGTCGCAAAAGGTCCCCAGTATCTTGAAGATAAGATGTTAGTTTGGTCACATATGGCAAGAGAAAGGTATCCAAAAAATTTGCTACCGGTTCCAATAATGCACCCTTTGACGAGATAATAGGTCTGCCTGGTGGTCTAGTGGGGTGTTTGTGTATTTTTGGCAGGAAATAGATGGTTGCCGTTCTGGGATGGTCCGTTGTCAAGTATTTGATTTCATCATCATCCAGAAGATTGTCATTTTTCCACAATAGCAGTTTCTTATCCAATTCCAGTTTCAATTTCTTTGTTGGATTTTCCTTCAATCTCTCATAGTATTCTTTATTCCTTAATTGAGAGTGGGCTTCCACTATATAGAAATCTTTGTCCATAACAATGATGTTTCCCCCTTATCTGCCAATTTTATTTCAATTTCTTCACATTGTTTCAAATTGCTCAATGCTTCCTGTTCCTGTTTTGTTAGATTATAGGGTTTTTTAACCATTTGAGTTGATACAAATCTTTTATCACCAATTCGTGAAATAGATCTATTTTATTTCCTTGAGGAAGTTGTGGGTAATATTTCGAATTTGCCTTCTTTCTACTCAACCCGGCTCCTAGTTGTGTACAGTGTGCCCCTATTTCTGAAGTTGGAACATCAGGGTCTTGACTCAATTCCATTAATGTCACAAAGTTTGTAGAATCCCTCGCTGTTAATTGCATGGTCGGAACAGGTATACTTTTTTTGTATTGTGCCATTTTCTCATTTGCAGTAAAAACATTTGCCAACTTAATCTTACGAACATATTTATATATATCAATCCTGACCTGAGCCAAATCCGTTGTGTTAGTTGGACAAAAATTCAAGCCTCGTGTCAGTAGTTTTATTTCAGACTCCGTTAAGTTTTTTTGGAAAGATTAATTACTTCGAGTTCCTGTATTTCCATTGGGGGATTTAGGTCCATCTTTGTCGCATACTTCTCGTTGTAGCCCCCGCTCTTCTTTTTTCTGTGGAGCCGCTTGCCTCTTCTTGTTGGTTTTGTTTTGCGCGGCCCCGCGCTCTGCCTCTTCCACGATTTCCGGACGCTTGAACCCCCATGGATTTTTCCCATTGTTTTTGCTGAAGGGCCAACCTCATATCCCCTAAAAAGAGTTTGTGGGGCGTGCTGCTGTTGTCAATTCCTGTTCCCCCTCACTGGCATCTGTAGACGTTAACGAAGACAGGCTTTCAGTGGATGTAATAACTGGCTGCAATTTTTCATGTGATTGAAATCTATCATATTTTTTTGCATATGTAAAAATTCGTCCCTCAGAATAGTCCTCTTTGTCTCGTTGGAATTTCGTCTTTTTCCTCTGTTGAACAATTTCCTCATGTTTTTCGATATATCCCTCCAATTCCTCTTTAAACTTCACTTGATCCGGTGTTAATTCAATTGCTGCAAGTTCTTTTTCAAGCTCTCTCAGCTGTGCAGTCGTTTTTTCCAAGGCCAACTCAATATGTTTAATTAAAATTTCCATTAATCCTAAGGAGGATTTCAAAATGTATTCTCCCCATTCATTTAGCAAATCATTGCTCGTTTCCTGGTGGTTTGGCATTAGATGTATCCTCAGGCCTCGGGGGACTCTTTGTACCTCTAGATATTTCTTAAGGGATGTAATCTCCCACCATTTATTAATTTCCTTTTTCGACAATTTTTCCCACTGGCGCAGCTTATTTTTGGTGTCCATTAGCCTTGTATTAGGAGTTGTATCACCTCCCATTGCTTTTGTTGTGTCTTGTTCAAAAAATGTACTTAATATTGCTGATCTCTTGGCCTCCCTTTTATCCATTGTGCTGACGAAAATATTTTTCTCCTTTTGCAATCCGTGATTGAGACACTGGTTATTTCACTCTTCCCTATTATCGGCGTTCTCTATGATACTTGTAGTTTATGTGACGGAACCGTCTCGGGAAAGCTCTCACTTTGGGTTTTCAGTAAACGACACAGTTCCCAGGGTCAGTCTACCCCTATTTACAATGTTACCCATCCGAGAGCTTATACCCCGAGTCCAACTGGTGATTCACTTCTTCATATAGTTCTTTGCACACATGTATAAAAGCGTCGCTCACTCACCTACTTCAAGGGTACTTGATGAAAGGTTCAGCCCTCCGGTTGTTCCTTGCACTTTTCACCTTGTTTCTGTGTTTTCCGTGAGTCCGAGATAATTATCCAGTCGTTTTCACCAGCGTTCGCCCGGTCAAAAAGTCACATCATTTCCTGCATGGTCCCATTGTTTGACCATTTGGGCGCATCTACGGTGGTGCGTTTTGAGTACAGCTGGACCAAGCTGTTACCATTTGCCAAACACTTTCCCCAAGGAAATCCTCTCCGCACTCACAGTTCCATAGCTCTCATAAAATAATAATCATGCCAATGCCTCCAAAGCGGTTCCACGGTGCTTTTATTTAGTCATAAAAAGGTCAGCACACCCCTACGCGTTTCGATCTCAGCCGAGATCTTGTTCACGGGGATTCAAAAAACACGGAACCAATCATCATTTCTACCATATATACCCATGTGACATCATTGTCCGTAAACAGCCCAAGTGCATTCTGGTATTAATAGTTCTAAACCTTTAAACATTCCGTATTTTTACAAAACCACTCCTTATAAACAATTAAAAAGAGAATTTTCGCAATGCCTATGTTTATCATACCCACTCATAACATTGAATTAAATCTCATTTGTCATCAAAACCAATTCCAATGGTCTTTTACCACCATTTACTCGAGATAGACATCCATTTAAACTTATAACTTGCCATTCACATGATACAACAAATTGAAACACCACCCTCAAAGAATATATATATATATAACAAAATTATATGCATACTGAAGAGAAAGTTAAATATTATAACACACAAAAAAATATATAATAATAATAATGTACAACTTTAAATTTCACCCGGCCAACCCCAGGATCGAACCCTTGTATCCAACAACACTCTGGGTTGCCTCGCTAACCATGAGCTATTATAGATCTACCAATTAGATGCCTCATTTAGTTGTATCTGCAATTAATTCCTTTTAAATCCTTTTAGGTTGTACCATTATACATCCCCACAGTGAGCCCACTGAGCTACTGTAACCGATTTCTTCACTTATCTCATTTTATGACAAGTGTGTTACATTCCTGCTTTCCCATTTTCACGTTTTATATGTCCCTCCAGTGGGGCTACTCCTCTATGTATATACCAAATACATTAATGCGTGAATGATGTTGTTTATGCTTTTCGAGCCTGAAAAACCTATCATTTATTATATAGGCATTGCTGCCTGTCTCTACTCAATGCCTGTCTAAGCAAAATTACTAAACCAACAACAAACAAGGAATTAGTTAAATGTCATCCTTATAAGAAGTACCATTGCGATCATATAACAATTAAAAAAAATTTAAAATTAAAAACATAAAGAAGGGAGGCCTCCTGTTCAGAAATTCTCATGAGAACATTACAAGACACAAAGTACAAAATACAAGAAAAGTCCAAGTGTGTTTTTCTAGAAAGGGAATCCATTGTTCATAGATGTGAATGTAACTCTTCGTCCTGGTTTAACCCCACGGGGTCAGAGTTCGGAAATTCAAAATGTGTCGGGACTCTTTTTGGCGTAGAATTCGTTCCCGATCACCGCCTCTTATCTGCAATACCACTTGTTCCAATGCAAAGAAAGTCATTAGTTTCCAATTTCCATTATGTTCCTTCTCCATATGTCTGGCTATGGCATTGCTTCTATCCAGGTTTACTGTGGCCCTCACATGTTCAAGTATTCTTTTCTTTAAATCACAAATCGTGCTCCCCACGTATCTCAAATGGCACGGACACTCCACCATATAGATCACATATTGGCTTTTACAGTTTATAAATTGCTTGATTTCCCAGGTTTTTTTGTTTGCCATCTCAACTTGTTTTGTATTTTTAGCTATTGCACATACTTTGCATTGTGTACATTTGAAAAATCCAGTCACCTTTAACCATGTAGTCTGTTTAGATTTGTTTCTGAAGTGACTATGTACAAGATGGTCTTTTAAATTGGTGGCTCTACGGAACGTTACCTCCGGGCCATCACCTACAATTTTAGCCACTGCTGGATCGGATTTCAGTATGTTCCAATTCTTGCGAAGAATATGTTGAATTTGTTTATTTTCTGTTGAATAAGTAGTAACCAGCCGAATTTTTTGAGAGTCATTCTCCACATTCGTGGGTAGTTGTTTTTCTGCAATTAATTCTGTGCGTGTTAGATTTGATGTTTTTTGCTTACATGATAGGACCAATTTTTTGTTGTAATTTCTTCTTTTGAATCTTTCTGCAATTTGCTCACTGTTCCTCTGCCATTCCGAATCTTCAGAGCAAATCCTTCGTGCCCTGAGAAATTCGCCATATGGGATGTTATTGATCCAACTTGGATTATGAAAACTCTCTGCCTGTAACACAGAGTTGGTGGCAGTTGCCTTCCGGTGTAGTGTTGTATGGACTTCATTATTACTGATATAAATCTCAGTATCAAGAAACACCACCCTGTTGTTACTGATGGTGTAAGTAAATTTTAAATCAGTGGGAGTATTGTTCAGGATGTTAAAATAATCAGCAAATTCCTGTTTCGAGCCATCCCAAATTATAATCAGATCATCAATATAACGTAGCCATTTGACAATCTTATTAACATGTAGGTCATTATTAGTGTTCCATGCCATATTGCGCTCCCACCACCCCATTGTGAGGCAGGCATAGCTAGGGCTAAACGAAAAACCCATAGCCGTCCCTTTTACCTGACGGTAGATCTCTTCACCAAACATAAAAATATTTTCGTTTAGGCAGATCCGTATCATCTCCAACAGCATCTTATTATGATTAGAAAACTGAATGTTTCGCTCTTGAAGAAAGGATTCGATAGCTACTAAACCGATCTCATTGCGAATATTAGAATACAATGATATAACATCCATTGTAACTAAATGATATGATGTGACCCATGGGGTTTCTTGTAGATGTCGCAAAAGGTCCCCAGTATCTTGAAGATAAGATGTTAGTTTGGTCACATATGGCAAGAGAAAGGTATCCAAAAATTTGCTACCGGTTCCAATAATGCACCCTTTGACGAGATAATAGGTCTGCCTGGTGGTCTAGTGGGGTGTTTGTGTATTTTTGGCAGGAAATAGATGGTTGCCGTTCTGGGATGGTCCGTTGTCAAGTATTTGATTTCATCATCATCCAGAAGATTGTCATTTTTCCACAATAGCAGTTTCTTATCCAATTCCAGTTTCAATTTCTTTGTTGGATTTTCCTTCAATCTCTCATAGTATTCTTTATTCCTTAATTGAGAGTGGGCTTCCACTATATAGAAATCTTTGTCCATAACAATGATGTTTCCCCCTTATCTGCCAATTTTATTTCAATTTCTTCACATTGTTTCAAATTGCTCAATGCTTCCTGTTCCTGTTTTGTTAGATTATAGGGTTTTTTAACCATTTGAGTTGATACAAATCTTTTATCACCAATTCGTGAAATAGATCTATTTTATTTCCTTGAGGAAGTTGTGGGTAATATTTCGAATTTGCCTTCTTTCTACTCAACCCGGCTCCTAGTTGTGTACAGTGTGCCCCTATTTCTGAAGTTGGAACATCAGGGTCTTGACTCAATTCCATTAATGTCACAAAGTTTGTAGAATCCCTCGCTGTTAATTGCATGGTCGGAACAGGTATACTTTTTTGTATTGTGCCATTTTCTCATTTGCAGTAAAAACATTTGCCAACTTAATCTTACGAACATATTTATATATATCAATCCTGACCTGAGCCAAATCCGTTGTGTTAGTTGGACAAAAATTCAAGCCTCGTGTCAGTAGTTTTATTTCAGACTCCGTTAAGTTTTTTTGGAAAGATTAATTACTTCGAGTTCCTGTATTTCCATTGGGGGATTTAGGTCCATCTTTGTCGCATACTTCTCGTTGTAGCCCCCGCTCTTCTTTTTTCTGTGGAGCCGCTTGCCTCTTCTTGTTGGTTTTGTTTTGCGCGGCCCCGCGCTCTGCCTCTTCCACGATTTCCGGACGCTTGAACCCCCATGGATTTTTCCCATTGTTTTTGCTGAAGGGCCAACCTCATATCCCCTAAAAAGAGTTTGTGGGGCGTGCTGCTGTTGTCAATTCCTGTTCCCCCTCACTGGCATCTGTAGACGTTAACGAAGACAGGCTTTCAGTGGATGTAATAACTGGCTGCAATTTTTCATGTGATTGAAATCTATCATATTTTTTTGCATATGTAAAAATTCGTCCCTCAGAATAGTCCTCTTTGTCTCGTTGGAATTTCGTCTTTTTCCTCTGTTGAACAATTTCCTCATGTTTTTCGATATATCCCTCCAATTCCTCTTTAAACTTCACTTGATCCGGTGTTAATTCAATTGCTGCAAGTTCTTTTTCAAGCTCTCTCAGCTGTGCAGTCGTTTTTTCCAAGGCCAACTCAATATGTTTAATTAAAATTTCCATTAATCCTAAGGAGGATTTCAAAATGTATTCTCCCCATTCATTTAGCAAATCATTGCTCGTTTCCTGGTGGTTTGGCATTAGATGTATCCTCAGGCCTCGGGGGACTCTTTGTACCTCTAGATATTTCTTAAGGGATGTAATCTCCCACCATTTATTAATTTCCTTTTTCGACAATTTTTCCCACTGGCGCAGCTTATTTTTGGTGTCCATTAGCCTTGTATTAGGAGTTGTATCACCTCCCATTGCTTTTGTTGTGTCTTGTTCAAAAAATGTACTTAATATTGCTGATCTCTTGGCCTCCCTTTTATCCATTGTGCTGACGAAAATATTTTTCTCCTTTTGCAATCCGTGATTGAGACACTGGTTATTTCACTCTTCCCTATTATCGGCGTTCTCTATGATACTTGTAGTTTATGTGACGGAACCGTCTCGGGAAAGCTCTCACTTTGGGTTTTCAGTAAACGACACAGTTCCCAGGGTCAGTCTACCCCTATTTACAATGTTACCCATCCGAGAGCTTATACCCCGAGTCCAACTGGTGATTCACTTCTTCATATAGTTCTTTGCACACATGTATAAAAGCGTCGCTCACTCACCTACTTCAAGGGTACTTGATGAAAGGTTCAGCCCTCCGGTTGTTCCTTGCACTTTTCACCTTGTTTCTGTGTTTTCCGTGAGTCCGAGATAATTATCCAGTCGTTTTCACCAGCGTTCGCCCGGTCAAAAAGTCACATCATTTCCTGCATGGTCCCATTGTTTGACCATTTGGGCGCATCTACGGTGGTGCGTTTTGAGTACAGCTGGACCAAGCTGTTACCATTTGCCAAACACTTTCCCCAAGGAAATCCTCTCCGCACTCACAGTTCCATAGCTCTCATAAAATAATAATCATGCCAATGCCTCCAAAGCGGTTCCACGGTGCTTTTATTTAGTCATAAAAAGGTCAGCACACCCCTACGCGTTTCGATCTCAGCCGAGATCTTGTTCACGGGGATTCAAAAACACGGAACCAATCATCATTTCTACCATATATACCCATGTGACATCATTGTCCGTAAACAGCCCAAGTGCATTCTGGTATTAATAGTTCTAAACCTTTAAACATTCCGTATTTTTACAAAACCACTCCTTATAAACAATTAAAAAAGAGAATTTTCGCAATGCCTATGTTTATCATACCCACTCATAACATTGAATTAAATCTCATTTGTCATCAAAACCAATTCCAATGGTCTTTTACCACCATTTACTCGAGATAGACATCCATTTAAACTTATAACTTGCCATTCACATGATACAACAAATTGAAACACCACCCTCAAAGAATATATATATATATAACAAAATTATATGCATACTGAAGAGAAAGTTAAATATTATAACACACAAAAAATATATAATAATAATAATGTACAACTTTAAATTTCACCCGGCCAACCCCAGGATCGAACCCTTGTATCCAACAACACTCTGGGTTGCCTCGCTAACCATGAGCTATTATAGATCTACCAATTAGATGCCTCATTTAGTTGTATCTGCAATTAATTCCTTTTAAATCCTTTTAGGTTGTACCATTATACATCCCCACAGTGAGCCCACTGAGCTACTGTAACCGATTTCTTCACTTATCTCATTTTATGACAAGTGTGTTACATTCCTGCTTTCCCATTTTCACGTTTTATATGTCCCTCCAGTGGGGCTACTCCTCTATGTATATACCAAATACATTAATGCGTGAATGATGTTGTTTATGCTTTTCGAGCCTGAAAAACCTATCATTTATTATATAGGCATTGCTGCCTGTCTCTACTCAATGCCTGTCTAAGCAAAATTACTAAACCAACAACAAACAAGGAATTAGTTAAATGTCATCCTTATAAGAAGTACCATTGCGATCATATAACAATTAAAAAAAATTTAAAATTAAAAACATAAAGAAGGGAGGCCTCCTGTTCAGAAATTCTCATGAGAACATTACAAGACACAAAGTACAAAATACAAGAAAAGTCCAAGTGTGTTTTTCTAGAAAGGGAATCCATTGTTCATAGATGTGAATGTAACTCTTCGTCCTGGTTTAACCCCCACGGGGTCAGAGTTCGGAAATTCAAAATGTGTCGGGACTCTTTTTGGCGTAGAATTCGTTCCCGATCACCGCCTCTTATCTGCAATACCACTTGTTCCAATGCAAAGAAAGTCATTAGTTTCCAATTTCCATTATGTTCCTTCTCCATATGTCTGGCTATGGCATTGCTTCTATCCAGGTTTACTGTGGCCCTCACATGTTCAAGTATTCTTTTCTTTAAATCACAAATCGTGCTCCCCACGTATCTCAAATGGCACGGACACTCCACCATATAGATCACATATTGGCTTTTACAGTTTATAAATTGCTTGATTTCCCAGGTTTTTTTGTTTGCCATCTCAACTTGTTTTGTATTTTTAGCTATTGCACATACTTTGCATTGTGTACATTTGAAAAATCCAGTCACCTTTAACCATGTAGTCTGTTTAGATTTGTTTCTGAAGTGACTATGTACAAGATGGTCTTTTAAATTGGTGGCTCTACGGAACGTTACCTCCGGGCCATCACCTACAATTTTAGCCACTGCTGGATCGGATTTCAGTATGTTCCAATTCTTGCGAAGAATATGTTGAATTTGTTTATTTTCTGTTGAATAAGTAGTAACCAGCCGAATTTTTTGAGAGTCATTCTCCACATTCGTGGGTAGTTGTTTTTCTGCAATTAATTCTGTGCGTGTTAGATTTGATGTTTTTTGCTTACATGATAGGACCAATTTTTTGTTGTAATTTCTTCTTTTGAATCTTTCTGCAATTTGCTCACTGTTCCTCTGCCATTCCGAATCTTCAGAGCAAATCCTTCGTGCCCTGAGAAATTCGCCATATGGGATGTTATTGATCCAACTTGGATTATGAAAACTCTCTGCCTGTAACACAGAGTTGGTGGCAGTTGCCTTCCGGTGTAGTGTTGTATGGACTTCATTATTACTGATATAAATCTCAGTATCAAGAAACACCACCCTGTTGTTACTGATGGTGTAAGTAAATTTTAAATCAGTGGGAGTATTGTTCAGGATGTTAAAATAATCAGCAAATTCCTGTTTCGAGCCATCCCAAATTATAATCAGATCATCAATATAACGTAGCCATTTGACAATCTTATTAACATGTAGGTCATTATTAGTGTTCCATGCCATATTGCGCTCCCACCACCCCATTGTGAGGCAGGCATAGCTAGGGCTAAACGAAAAACCCATAGCCGTCCCTTTTACCTGACGGTAGATCTCTTCACCAAACATAAAAATATTTTCGTTTAGGCAGATCCGTATCATCTCCAACAGCATCTTATTATGATTAGAAAACTGAATGTTTCGCTCTTGAAGAAAGGATTCGATAGCTACTAAACCGATCTCATTGCGAATATTAGAATACAATGATATAACATCCATTGTAACTAAATGATATGATGTGACCCATGGGGTTTCTTGTAGATGTCGCAAAAGGTCCCCAGTATCTTGAAGATAAGATGTTAGTTTGGTCACATATGGCAAGAGAAAGGTATCCAAAAATTTGCTACCGGTTCCAATAATGCACCCTTTGACGAGATAATAGGTCTGCCTGGTGGTCTAGTGGGGTGTTTGTGTATTTTTGGCAGGAAATAGATGGTTGCCGTTCTGGGATGGTCCGTTGTCAAGTATTTGATTTCATCATCATCCAGAAGATTGTCATTTTTCCACAATAGCAGTTTCTTATCCAATTCCAGTTTCAATTTCTTTGTTGGATTTTCCTTCAATCTCTCATAGTATTCTTTATTCCTTAATTGAGAGTGGGCTTCCACTATATAGAAATCTTTGTCCATAACAATGATGTTTCCCCCTTATCTGCCAATTTTATTTCAATTTCTTCACATTGTTTCAAATTGCTCAATGCTTCCTGTTCCTGTTTTGTTAGATTATAGGGTTTTTTAACCATTTGAGTTGATACAAATCTTTTATCACCAATTCGTGAAATAGATCTATTTTATTTCCTTGAGGAAGTTGTGGGTAATATTTCGAATTTGCCTTCTTTCTACTCAACCCGGCTCCTAGTTGTGTACAGTGTGCCCCTATTTCTGAAGTTGGAACATCAGGGTCTTGACTCAATTCCATTAATGTCACAAAGTTTGTAGAATCCCTCGCTGTTAATTGCATGGTCGGAACAGGTATACTTTTTTTGTATTGTGCCATTTTCTCATTTGCAGTAAAAACATTTGCCAACTTAATCTTACGAACATATTTATATATATCAATCCTGACCTGAGCCAAATCCGTTGTGTTAGTTGGACAAAAATTCAAGCCTCGTGTCAGTAGTTTTATTTCAGACTTTTTGGATACCTTTCTCTTGCCATATGTGACCAAACTAACATCTTATCTTCAAGATACTGGGGACCTTTTGCGACATCTACAAGAAACCCCATGGGTCACATCATATCATTTAGTTACAATGGATGTTATATCATTGTATTCTAATATTCGCAATGAGATCGGTTTAGTAGCTATCGAATCCTTTCTTCAAGAGCGAAACATTCAGTTTTCTAATCATAATAAGATGCTGTTGGAGATGATACGGATCTGCCTAAACGAAAATATTTTTATGTTTGGTGAAGAGATCTACCGTCAGGTAAAAGGGACGGCTATGGGTTTTTCGTTTAGCCCTAGCTATGCCTGCCTCACAATGGGGTGGTGGGAGCGCAATATGGCATGGAACACTAATAATGACCTACATGTTAATAAGATTGTCAAATGGCTACGTTATATTGATGATCTGATTATAATTTGGGATGGCTCGAAACAGGAATTTGCTGATTATTTTAACATCCTGAACAATACTCCCACTGATTTAAAATTTACTTACACCATCAGTAACAACAGGGTGGTGTTTCTTGATACTGAGATTTATATCAGTAATAATGAAGTCCATACAACACTACACCGGAAGGCAACTGCCACCAACTCTGTGTTACAGGCAGAGAGTTTTCATAATCCAAGTTGGATCAATAACATCCCATATGGCGAATTTCTCAGGGCACGAAGGATTTGCTCTGAAGATTCGGAATGGCAGAGGAACAGTGAGCAAATTGCAGAAAGATTCAAAAGAAGAAATTACAACAAAAAATTGGTCCTATCATGTAAGCAAAAAACATCAAATCTAACACGCACAGAATTAATTGCAGAAAAACAACTACCCACGAATGTGGAGAATGACTCTCAAAAAATTCGGCTGGTTACTACTTATTCAACAGAAAATAAACAAATTCAACATATTCTTCGCAAGAATTGGAACATACTGAAATCCGATCCAGCAGTGGCTAAAATTGTAGGTGATGGCCCGGAGGTAACGTTCCGTAGAGCCACCAATTTAAAAGACCATCTTGTACATAGTCACTTCAGAAACAAATCTAAACAGACTACATGGTTAAAGGTGACTGGATTTTTCAAATGTACACAATGCAAAGTATGTGCAATAGCTAAAAATACAAAACAAGTTGAGATGGCAAACAAAAAACCTGGGAAATCAAGCAATTTATAAACTGTAAAAGCCAATATGTGATCTATATGGTGGAGTGTCCGTGCCATTTGAGATACGTGGGGAGCACGATTTGTGATTTAAAGAAAAGAATACTTGAACATGTGAGGGCCACAGTAAACCTGGATAGAAGCAATGCCATAGCCAGACATATGGAGAAGGAACATAATGGAAATTGGAAACTAATGACTTTCTTTGCATTGGAACAAGTGGTATTGCAGATAAGAGGCGGTGATCGGGAACGAATTCTACGCCAAAAAGAGTCCCGACACATTTTGAATTTCCGAACTCTGACCCCGTGGAGGTTAAACCAGGACGAAGAGTTACATTCACATCTATGAACAATGGATTCCCTTTCTAGAAAAACACACTTGGACTTTTCTTGTATTTTGTACTTTGTGTCTTGTAATGTTCTCATGAGAATTTCTGAACAGGAGGCCTCCCTTCTTTATGTTTTTAATTTTAAATTTTTTTTAATTGTTATATGATCGCAATGGTACTTCTTATAAGGATGACATTTAACTAATTCCTTGTTTGTTGTTGGTTTAGTAATTTTGCTTAGACAGGCATTGAGTAGAGACAGGCAGCAATGCCTATATAATAAATGATAGGTTTTTCAGGCTCGAAAAGCATAAACAACATCATTCACGCATTAATGTATTTGGTATATACATAGAGGAGTAGCCCCACTGGAGGGACATATAAAACGTGAAAATGGGAAAGCAGGAATGTAACACACTTGTCATAAAATGAGATAAGTGAAGAAATCGGTTACAGTAGCTCAGTGGGCTCACTGTGGGGATGTATAATGGTACAACCTAAAAGGATTTAAAAGGAATTAATTGCAGATACAACTAAATGAGGCATCTAATTGGTAGATCTATAATAGCTCATGGTTAGCGAGGCAACCCAGAGTGTTGTTGGATACAAGGGTTCGATCCTGGGGTTGGCCGGGTGAAATTTAAAGTTGTACATTATTATTATTATATATTTTTTTGTGTGTTATAATATTTAACTTTCTCTTCAGTATGCATATAATTTTGTTATATATATATATATTCTTTGAGGGTGGTGTTTCAATTTGTTGTATCATGTGAATGGCAAGTTATAAGTTTAAATGGATGTCTATCTCGAGTAAATGGTGGTAAAAGACCATTGGAATTGGTTTTGATGACAAATGAGATTTAATTCAATGTTATGAGTGGGTATGATAAACATAGGCATTGCGAAAATTCTCTTTTTAATTGTTTATAAGGAGTGGTTTTGTAAAAAATACGGAATGTTTAAAGGTTTAGAACTATTAATACCAGAATGCACTTGGGCTGTTTACGGACAATGATGTCACATGGGTATATATGGTAGAAATGATGATTGGTTCCGTGTTTTTGAATCCCCGTGAACAAGATCTCGGCTGAGATCGAAACGCGTAGGGGTGTGCTGACCTTTTTATGACTAAATAAAAGCACCGTGGAACCGCTTTGGAGGCATTGGCATGATTATTATTTTATGAGAGCTATGGAACTGTGAGTGCGGAGAGGATTTCCTTGGGGAAAGTGTTTGGCATATATATATATATATATATATATATATATATTATCTACTGGCGGTCGGCAGTAGATAGTTATAGTTAAAACCTATTATCCATAGGAAATCCGCGACATTCTATTTGAAATAACGTTGGCGCCGGTTGACGAATCTTCGCGAAAGTTTCCAACTTGTTGGGGCGCTCCGGTCCGCTCCTATCCTGAAAGTCTCGGGGTGATACGTCAAGCGGGGGCCGAGAAAAAAGGGGGGTCCCAAAACGCGTTTTCCCCATTCATTTTTCCATAGGAACCTTTAGTCAAAGCTACAGCCCGAACTGCTGAACGGAATTACACCAAATTTGGCAAAGAGGTAGCCCTTGGTTCAGTGTCGTGCCTTTTGCTTAAATGGTGTAAATCCGTTCAGTAGTTCCTGAGAAAATCAAAAGTAAAGTCACATATATATCTGGGCGGAGCCTAACCACACATGTCATCGTGAGATCTGATTGGCTGTCAGCACTTCATCCTGGAATTGCTGGCAGCCATCTTGGGACCAATATAAATGATAGTACCTCATTGAAATGCATTGTAGTGAATAGAAGATTTTGAGGGTCACCAAAAGGAGAACTATAAAGGGTGATAACAGGCTTTAGTTACATTAGAATGTATTTGTTGATGGTACCATACTAATTTTAGGAATTGTGGTGTATTCTAAGGTGATTTTACCATGTGAAAAACCTTCTGCTGGGATATCATGAATCATGTTTGAGAGAACACTATTTTCTCATGCTTGTCCCATGGAGGTTTGGAAGGTGCTCCAGAAGCTAAAATGAGAGCATATTTTCTGTAAATTCACATTATCTTTCTCACTCATGTGAGAATGAAGTCCGACATTCTCAGTAAAACATGTACATCCAGCAAGGGCAGAGACTGTCAGTTGATTCCTTTGTGTTCTACTGCAGCTTCCCAGAGTGTTCTAAAGAACAACTAGAGTGCTAACAGCCTTACTTATGACAAAAGTATGGCACACCTGAAGCCATCTTGATTGGAATAAACTGGTAACACTTAAACAATTTAATTTAAAAGGAACAAAATGATGGGGTTCATTTTGTCATAGAAATTATGGTTAGTGCTGTAGAAAGAAAAATTAGGACATGTTTCAAGTGTGATCTCAAATATCTTCCTGTTATATTTCAACAGGAGCAGCCTGCCAGTTGATGCCTTTGTGTTCTACTGCAGCTTCCCAGAGTGTTCTAAAGAACAACTAGAGCGCTAACAGCCTTACTTATGACAAAAGTATGGCACACCTGAAGCCATCTTGATTGGAATAAACCGGTAACACTTAAAACATTTAATTTAAAAAGGAACAAAATGAGGGGTTCTTTTTGAAATAGAAATTATGGTTAGTGCTGCAGAAAGAAAAATTAGGGCATGTTTTAAGTGAGATCTCAAATCCTCTTCTATTTCATTAGAAAATTCTGACATGCAGACTGAAACAATCACTTTCAATACCAGCAGCAGACCAGTTAACTCCCTGGTGAGCAGTAGCTTTACTCCAGTGATCTAATGAGCAACTAGAGTGCTAACATTCTGAATTTATGGCAGATGTGAGACACATCTGAATGCCTTCTTGATGGAATCAAAGTAAAAAACTGAAAGCATTTCCTACTCAGGAGACTGCAGTAAATGAAGAAATTAGGAAACTTCATAACAAAGAAGTCTTCCAAGATGGCCACCAGTGAAAAAAGAGCCCAAATGTAGCACAAATATTACCCAGATGTAGCCCACATATAGCCCAATGACAAAAGTGTGCAAAACACTTTTTATTTTTAGTTTTTTGCAGTTTTATGTAGTGCAGACTGGTCAGGTATTGGAGCATTGCATCTTAAAACATGACCCCCTACACTACAAAAACACCACTGCACTACCTTAAACCCTAAAACACTACCCCCAGCACGACCCCCTATACTACACACGCACCACTGCACTATCCTAAACCCTAAAACACTACCCCCAGCACGACCCCCTACACTACCCAAACACCACTGCACTACCCTAAAACATGACCCCCTACACTACACAAGCACCACTGCACTGCCCTAAACCCTGAAACACCACCCCCAGCACGACCCCCTACACTGCCCGAACACCACTGCACTGCCCTAAACCCTGAAACACTACCCCCAGCAAGACCCCCTACACTGCCCGAACACCACTGCACTGCCCTAAACCCTGAAACACTACCCCCAGCACGACCCCCTACGCTGCCCGAACACCACTGCACTGCCCTAAACCCTGAAACACCAGCCCCTGCATGACCCCCTACACTGCCCCAACACCACTGCACTGCCTAAACCCTGAAACACCACCCCCTTCACGACCCCCTACACTGCCCGAACACCACTGCACTGAACCCTGAAACACCACCCCCAGCATGACCCCCTACACTGCCCGAACACCACTGCACTGCCCTAAACCCTGAAACACTATCCCCAGCAAGACCCCCTACACTGCCCGAACACCACTGCACTGCCCTAAACCCTGAAACATCACCCCCAGCAAGACCCCCTACACTGCCCGAACACCACTGACCTAAACCCTGAAACACCACCCCCAGCACGACCCCCTACACTGCCCGAACACCACTGCACTGCCCTAAACCCTGAAATACTACCCCCAGCATGACCCCCTACACTGCCCGAACACCACTGCTCTGCCCAAAACCCTGAAACACCAGCCCCAGCACGACCCCCTACACTTCCCGAACACCACTGCACTGCCCTAAACCTTGAAACACCAGCCCCTGCACGACCCCCTACACTGCCCGAACACCACTGCACTACCCTAAACCCTGAAACATCACCCCCAGCACGACCCCCTACACTGCCCGAGCACCACTGCACTGCCCTAAACCTTGAAACACCAGCCCCAGCACGACCCCCTACACTGGCCGAACACCACTGCACTGTCCTAAACCCTGAAACACCAGCCCCAGCATGACCGCCTACACTGCCCGAACACCACTGCACTGCCCTAAACCCTGAAACACCAGCCCCAGCACGACCCCCTACACTGCCCGAACACCACTGCACTGCCCTAAACCGTGAAACACCAGCCTCAGCACGACCCCCTACACTGCCTGAACACCACTGCACTGCCCTGAACTCTGAAACACCAGCCCCAGCACAACACCCTACACTGCCCGAACACCACTGCACTGCCCTAAACCCTGAAACACCACCCCGTGCATGACCCCCTACACTGCCCGAATACCACTGCACTGCCCTAAACCCTGAAACACCACCCCCAGCGCGACCCCCTACACTGCCCGAACACCACTGCACTGCCCTAAACCCTGAAACACCACCCCCTGCACAACCCCTACACTGCTCGAACACTACTGCACTGCCCTAAACCCAGAAACACCATCCCCAGCACGACCCCTATACTGCACGAACACCACTGCACTGCCCTAAACCCTGAAACACTACCCCCAGCAAGACCCCCTACACTGCCCGAACACCACTGCACTGCCCTAAACCCTGAAACATCACCCCCAGCAAGACCCCCTACACTGCCCGAACACCACTGCCCTAAACCCTGAAACACCACCCCCAGCAAGACCCCCTACACTGCCCAAACACCACTGCACTGCCCTAAACCCTGAAACACCACCCCCAGCAAGACCCCCTACACTGCCCGAACATCACTGCACTGCCCTAAACCCTGAAACACCACCCCCAGCACGACCCCCTACACTGCCCGAACACCACTGCTCTGCCCAAAACCCTGAAACACCAGCCCCAGCACGACCCCCTACACTGCCCGAACACCACTGCACTGCCCTAAACCCTGAAACACCAGCCCCAGCACGACCCCCTACACTGCCCGAACACCACTGCACTGCCCTAAACCCTGAAACACCACCCCCAGCACGACCCCCTACACTGCCCGAACACCACTGCACTGCCCTAAACCCTGAAACACCAGCCCCAGCACAACCCCGTACACTGCCCGCACACCACTGCACTGCCCTAAACCCTGAAACACCAGCCCCAGCAAGACCCCTACACTGCCCGAACACCACTGCACTGCCCTAAACCCTGAAACACCAGCCCCAGCAGGACCCCTACACTGCCCGAACACCACTGCACTGCCCTAAACCCTGAAACATCAGCCCCAGCACGACCCCCTACACTGCCCGAACACCACTGCACTGCCCTAAACCCTGAAACACCAGCCCCAGCATGACCCCTACACTGCCCGAACACCACTGCACTGCCCTAAACCCTGAAACACCAGCCCCAGCACCACCCCCTACAATGCCCGAACACCACTGTACTGCCCTAAACCCTGAAACACCACCCCCTGCACCGCCCCCTACACTGCCCGAACACCACTGCACTGCCCTAAACCCTGAAACACCACCCCTGCACGACCCCTACACTGCCCGAACACCACTGCACTGCCCTAAACCCTGAAACACCACCCCCTACACTGCCCGAACACCACTGCACTGCCCTAAACCCTGAAACACCACCCCCTGCACCGCCCCCTACACTGCCCGAACACCACTGCACTGCCCTAAACCCTGAAACACCACCCCCAGCATGACCCCTTTACTGCTCGAACACCACTGCACTGCCCCAAACCCTGAAACACCACCCCCAGCATGACCCCCTACACTGCCCGAACACCACTGCACTGCCCTAAACTCTGAAACACCACCCCTGCACGACCCCCTACACTGCCCGAACACCACTGCACTGCCCTAAACCCTGAAACACCACCCCTGCACGACCCCCTACACTGCCCGAACACCACTGCACTGCCCTAAACCCTGAAACACCACCCCTGCACGACCCCCTACACTGCCCGAACACCACTGCACTGCCCTAAACCCTGAAACACTACCCCCAGCACGAGCCCCTACACTGCCCGAACACCACTGCACTGCCCTAAACCCTAAAACACCACCCCCAGCACGACCCCCTACACTGCCCGAACACCACTGCACTGCCCTAAACCCTAGAACACTACCCCCAGCATGACCCCCTACACTACCCGAACACCACTGCACTACCCTAAACCCTAAAATACTCTCCCCAGCACGACCCCCTACACTACCCGAACACAACTGCACTGCACTAAACCCTAAAACACTCCCCCAGCACGACCCCTACACTACCCGAACACCACTGCACTGCCCTAAACCCTAAAACACTCCCCCAGCACGACCCCATACACTACCTAAACACCACTGCACTGCCCTAAACCCTAAAACACTACCCCCGCATGACCCCTACACTACCCAAATACCAATGCACTACCCTAATCCCTAAAACACTACCCCCGCACAACCCCTACACTATCCAAAGGCCACTGCACTACCTTAAACTCTAAAACAATACCCCCGCACGACTCCCTACACTACCCAAAGACCACTGCACTACCCTAAACCCTAAAACACGACCTCCTACACTACACAAACACCACTGCACTACCCTAAACCCTAAAAAACTACCCCCAGCACGAACCCCTACACTACCCAAACACCACTGCACTACCCTAAACCATAAAACACTACCCCAGCAGTACCCCTACGCTACCCAAACACCACTGCACTACCCTAAACCCTAAAACACTACCCCCAGCAGTACCCCCTACACTACCCAAACACCACTGCACTACCCTAAACCCTAAAACACTAACCCCAGCACGACCCCCTACACTGCCCAAACACCACTGTACTACCCTAAACCCTAAAACACTCCCCCAGCACGACTCCCTACACTACCCAAACACCACTGCACTACCCTAAACCCTAAATCTACCCCCAGCATGACCCCCTACACTACACAAACACCACTGCACTACCCTAAACCCTAAAACACTACCCCCAGCACGACCCTCTTCACTACCTAAACACAACTGCACAATTTGTTACAGGCGTTGCAACGCAGACCTGTGGTGCTTACTGGAAGTACCTGGTGGGCTAGTTGGGCCCCAGGGACTCTCAGGATTCAAGGTGACCTAATCCCCCAACTTAAAACGCGCCACGGGGCGCGTTTGCACAGTGGTGAAGGGAGGGGCGGGGCCTCAGGTGACATGTGCGCAAACACGCCCTGTGGTGCGTTTTAAGTTGGGGAGTTAATTCCCTTTGAATCCTGGGGGCCAACTAGCCCACCAGGTACCTTCAGTAAGCACAACAGAGTTGCGTTGCAGAGAGGTGAAAAAGGTGCGTGGCCTCGGAACGCCTCTCTGCAACTCAGCTCTGTGGTCCTAACTGTAGGTACCTGGGGGCTAGTTGGGCCCCAGGGACCCTCAGGATTCAAGGGGACTTAATCCCGCAACTTAAAACGCGCCACGGGGCGTGTTTGCACACATGTCACCTCAGGCCCCCCTCCTTCACCACTGTGCAAACGCGCACTGGCTCTGGTTAGTCAGAGTCAGTTACCACCAGTACCCGTCTGAAAAAGTTGTGGGCACAGGATGAGTTTGCAGCAAGGCCTCTTTCTGCTCCTCTGTTGGTTCTTTCTGCACATCTTTTGCTTCTTTCTGTGCGTTTTTTCTTCTTTCTTCACATGTCCTACCTCTGTTGGCATAGTTAGAAACTAGCATTTAAAAACCTTTGAAATTCACTTAAAAATCATAGGTTTCAGGCACGTTATAGTTAGAAATTAGCATTTAAAAAATCTTTGAAATTCACTGAAAAAACCATAGGTTTCAGGCACGTTATAGTTAGAAATTAGCATTTAAAAAACCTTTGAAATTCACTGAAAAAACCATAGGTTTCAGGCACGTTATAGTTAGAAATTAGCATTTAAAAAACCTTTGAAATTCACTGAAAAAACCATAGGTTTCAGACACGTTATAGTTAGAAATTAGCATTTAAAAAACCTTTGAAATTCACTGAAAAAACCATAGGTTTTAGGGACAGTTATAGTTAGTTGGACATTGCACTCGTACAAAACCCATGAAATTCCCCTGTTATAGTTAGTTCAGCTAACTATAACTCGCGCCCCGCAATGCACTGCTGATGACGTCACATATTACATCACTCATGACATGGTCAGTGACATCACTGATGACATCACTGATGACATCTCAAATGACATCACTGATGACATCATCCATGTGATAATTTCATGCATCTTCTCACACCCTAATTTAACTTTTGATACACCCACTCTAAATTACAGACTGCCATTCTCAAAACCATAGACACTCCAACACCAAAAACTACATACCCACTCACTGATTCTTAGGTCTACACACACATCCACTCACTCACCTGTACAGTCACTCATACTTACAGTCACTCAGTACAGGACTATCATATGCACTCATACACCTATATAAACACTCACACACCGCCACTCATCCATAGAGGTACTCACACACCTAGTCAGTCATGCAAAAATTAATCACACACCCATTTACTCACCTATACAGTTATACACACACCAGCTCACTTACTCATACAAATACTAGCACATTCTTACGCTCTTATACAATAACTGATACAAGCACACACGCATCCATACAGCCACTCTCACAATAACACACTCTCACTTATAGCCATTTAAATACTCTAACACACAGATATACTGCCTTTTACATATGTAGTTACTCGCACATGTACCACTGAGATATACATTCACTCACTAACACACCCATACACACACTCACCCACCCAAGCAGTCCATCACAGATGCACTCTTGAAATCATGCACCCAGTGACTCACCCACTCACACATCTATGTATAGAGTTACACACACCCCACCCACACAAACACTCAGGCAGCCATACAGATACTCAGAGAACCAATCAATAACCCATATAGACACTCATGTAGCTATTCGCAAATCCATGCATCCACTTACACACCAACAAACAGACGGATACAGACATTCACACAGTTTAGTCACTAACCCATGCATTCAGTAAGATACGTTTAATCACTCACTTGTAGAGTCAGTCACTCACGTACTAAATCATCCATTCAGACACTTATACACCCACTCATTCTTCAATACGCCTTTCCCTATATATATTAAACATATTTAAACTTTACAGAAACACACAGTCACTGGATGATGTCATCAGTGATGTCATCAGTGATGTCATTTGAGATGTCATCAGTGATGTCATCAGTGATGTCACTGACCATGTCATGAGTGATGTAATATGTGACGTCATCAGCAGTGCATTGCGGGCGCGAGTTATAGTTAGCTGAACTAACTATAACAGGGGAATTTCATGGGTTTTGTACGAGTGCAATGTCCAACTAACTATAACTGTCCCTAAAACCTATGGTTTTTTCAGTGAATATATATATATATATATACCTATATGTACATAGAAGTAGCAATTGAGACATGGTCTGATATACAAATCTATCATTTTTTCCTTTTATGAATGTAGCTGCTTGGTACAGGAAGCTTAGTTCAATGTACAATGACACATGTATAACGACAACCTCATCTCCATACCATGATGAGCATAGTGTAGTCGTCCTGTGGGTAAGAGCCAGCTTTTGAATAATCTTTTGAAGCTGAGATGGTTGTCAGTAGATCTTTTGTTTGTGGGTAGGGAATTCCATCACCAATGGTTTTTTTTCTTGTATGTATGAATATTGAGGCGGTGAGCTATTCTTGAGTATAGATTCCTTTGTTGTATGTATTTGGCAATTTTCTTTCTGATGAAGAGTGGTCCTTTTCTATGTATTGCTTTGTGTGCAATACAAAGCAGCCTGAAGGTGGATTTTCTGGCAATTGGTAACCAGTGTAGGGCCCTTAAGGCAGGGGAGATGTGTGCTTGTGGCTTTACCTGTAGGAGGAGTTTAGCAGCAGCTTTCTGAATTCTCTGTAGTCTTGGGATTGGTAGCTTGTGCTCCTTTTGGCTTACGGAATTCTGTGAGTATTTTATAAAATTCCTTATTGGAACACTTTGCATTGTGGTTTCGGCTGAAATAGTATAGTTTTTTTGCCTTTCTTGATTGTTGGCTTGACTGACACCAAGTGAGACGCTCCTCTGGATATCTAAACCGTCTCTCTCAAAACTACATCTGCTATAAACATTTGGTGCTGGAGCCCCTCCACCCACCTCTACCCCGTATCAGTAAATATGTGCCTAGTACTACTTGGTCAGACGAATGGATATTAGGCATGTCATATTGTATGATTGGCTCTGGCATCCCTCCGGTGCGCTTGGTTTGCCATGAATACTGGCTGACTAGAATCATTATTTTGTATTTGTCTTGACTTCAAAAGAAGGTCTATAGCACCAGCTAGCAAATACTTTTCACCATATTAATACTCAAGGGTTTTTAGAAGTTGCTGTTCCCCTAAAAGCTGGGACTAGGTATAGGCACTAGAAAAGCCCCGTTGCTGTGCCCTACCGAAAAGAGGGGCTACTACACTGCCGAGGAGATTCCCTGGTCTGGAGGACAGTGCAAGGCACAGCTGAGTGAAACCTGCATGAAGAACGGCTAATGAAAATGAGCCTACTCAGAAACCACAATGATATTAGACCACTGGTCATGCTCAAAATAGTGGCAACAACATCAACTCGGGGTCAAAGATGTGATGGGACTTTTGAAAGACAGTACTTTTGGTAGGCCTGCACTGCCCCTCCCTTCCCTATATTTGATTGTTGCCATGATTCCTGAAAAGTTGGAATTATATTTCTACAACCCATTTCTGCAGATATTGAGATGTAAAGGTGATAGAACCTAACATTAAATCAATGCTTTAACCTGGTTACTGGCGAGAAACTAGTGGTTCCTGACGGTATCTCAGGCCCCAATTGTACCTTCACCATACAAAAGGTTCTTTGCTGCCCAACTGTTTATGCGATATGAGCCCCTAAAAATGGCATCAGGGAGCACACAATGGTCCTGGTCTATCCCGCATTGGCTTTATGGAAAGTTTATTGTTTGATCAGGTTGGAAAGAGACTGGTCTACTTGACTGGCTTTCCTTCTTTCACTGATCACCCTTTAACCGGTGGCCCTGTTAACCCGACACACATACGCTAGACACTCCTCATTATTGCTTTGTGTACTGAAACACCTCCATTTTCCAGTTCAGATTTGGGCAGTGAGTTATTTGGGTTGGCCACAGTCAGTGCTGCACTGCCTCGGGATCACAGCAGTACCCTTCTTGACACCCATGGTTGCAGGAGTAACTTAAAGACCTAGGTATATTGTAGCAGAGAAATACTTATTTTAACATCCCAGTAACCACGTCAAGCGCAGTCCAGTGTTACCAAGGTCGTCCAGGTTCTGTACTGTACAATGGCATCACAGATTGCAATCAGTAAACCATATAATAACATATTTAAATCTTTATGAAGCATTTACAGTTACTTTTTCTAATCTCTTAATATCTTTTGGTGGTGCTTGTAGTGAGCCACCCGAACAATTCAGGGGCAGCCCACTGCCCTGAATATGTATGTAGTACATCATCCGGCTGGGTGCGATCAGAGGCTATAAATAAAAAGGTCTCAGACCGCACATGGTCTTTGCCTGTACTATTACTCGTGTGTCAGGTCTGTTATTATAGTGGTGCATTGTATCCAGGCTGTGCATGCAGTAGTCTGTGCATGCCTGCTGTTACTCACAAAGACTTTCAACCTTCGGTTCGGCTTGGGGTGCGGTTGCAGATCGTATCACTGATGTTGAGAGCGGTCTGGGCCACTTTCTTCATTGCTGTCACCTTGACATTCACCTCATCGTTCTTCTCCTGTTGACTGTTCCTTCAGCGTCTCACCATGCTGCAACATCTCGGATCTCTTCTTCCCCCTGGCTCCACTGATGAGATCTCTCCACCTTCTTGAACCATGATAAATTTCAACTGATTGCCTCCTCTTCCTTTTTGGCAGTTTTGGCCAATATCATTGTGCCATCTACTCTTGCTACTTCCCATATTTCTCGTTCAAATGGTGTCCTGAACTTCCATCCAGACCTGTGTTCTCTTAGGATTACGTGATCTCCCTGCTCCAGCTGTCTCGAGGTTGCTCTCCAGCGCATACTTGCCCTTGGTTTATTTTGGGGTTGTTGGTTCTGAGCGCCTTCCTGGTCATATTCGGGTTGAGTCCATTCCATATGTACGGGAATCATGTCTCTTCTGTGCCCTTTCATCATCAAAGCCCATATGTGGCATTGAGTAGTGCCCTCCGGTGTCCCTCAGTATTCCCACAGGAACCAGTGTAGGCTGACTTCTGGGCTGTGCCCCTCATGTGTGTTGATGCGATGCATATTGTTTAGTGTCTGCATGAATCGCTCTACCTCCCCATTCGCTTGTGGTCATTGTGGGGTGATGTGGCGATGTCTAATGCCAAGACGTTTGAGCAGATTTTGGAACTCAGAGTCCTGACATGGCGGACCGTTGTCCGTTTTAATTTTTTTTAGGCAAGCCGAACAGGGAAATCACCTTTTCCATGGCTGGTGCCACATTTGTGAATGCCGTTGATTCAACGATCTCTACGATAGGATACTTCAAGTGGCTAGCCATGAGGACCATGGTGAGTCTTCCATCAGGGAAACTGCCAAAATCCATGCTTACTTTGGACCAGGGAGTATTTGCTGGCTCTTGCGTAATGATTTGGGCTGGCAATTCGGGGCTGCCTGTTATCTGACACACTAGACACTGCCATACCAGGTCGTCCACCAGTGTTTCCAGTCCTGGGAACCACACTTTCTCCCACGGACGAGCCTTCATCTTCGCCCTCTCCTGATGTTCCCCATTGGCCATCTCTGCCACTCGCCGTGCCAAACTTTCGGGGATCACCAACCTGTGGCCTCTTAGGACAAGGCCCTCAGGGGTGGCACTGAGCTCATGCCGTATTCTCCACAGCAACGTGAGGTGTTCCTTGTCCGGACCACTCAAACTGTTTGCATCTTGCAGTAAGGTATTCCAGGATCCTTGTTGCAGCGTGTCTCTGACCATTTTCAAGACGGAGTCTCCAGCAGTCGCTTCCCCAATCTCTGGTAAATTCAGTGCTCTCGGGCAAGCTCCTTGAGACCAGGCAGATGTATTCCGCTGTTCGATTAGCGTCCTCCACCATCTCACCATTGACTTGAGGCAGATGACGGGAGAGGAAGTCAGTAGGATTTTTGGACCTTTGTCTGTAGATCACTTTTAATTGATAATGCTGTAGCTGAATCGCCCATCGTTCAATGCGAGGTGGGGGATGGGAAGCCATGCCCTTGAACAGGGGTACCGGTGGCTGATGATCTGTTATTACACTGATTGATCTCCCACAAGAGGTATAGATGAAAATGTCCACATGCCCACTTGATGGCAAGGACTTTCCTCTCGATTTGAGTATATCTGCTCTCCGTTGGCATGAGTGCTCTGCTTGCAAATGCCTGGGGTGCCCACCTTCTAGGCTCCACTTCCTGTGTGAAGACTGCCCCCAGGCCGACTGGGCTGGCGTTGACTAGGAGCTCCACCCTTTTCTGTGGGTCAAAATAGGCCATTGTCACTTTGCTCTGTAGTGCTGACTTGACCTTCTGGAATGCCTCCTCCTCTCCTGGGCTCAACACCCTTCGAGTGTCCACTTTTGTCAGCACCCTCATGGCTCCGCAGTAGGTGCCAGTTTGGGAATAAATTGTACACCGTATGTGGCCATTCCTAAGAAACTGCAAGCCTCCGAGGCATTGCAGGGTGCAGATGCTTGCTTGATTGCCTGTAATTTCCTTGGGTAGACTTGCACCCCCTCTTGAGTGAACACATAGCCGAAGAATTTGATGGTGGCTTGGAAGAAAGAGCACTTCTCCCAATGGAGGGTGATGCCTTGCTCCCACAGATGTTGGTGATGTTCCTCTGCGGTGGTCGAGTAGATCAAGATTTCGTCACTGACATTCATGACACCTTGTAGGCCAGATAGCACCTCCCTTATCACGTTCTGGAATACCTTCGCTGCAGATGATACCCCAAAACTGAGCCGCTTGTATCTTCGCAGACCCAGGTGCGTAGAGAATGTAGTTATGTAGCGGCTCTCTTCTACTAGCTGGAGTTGGTGATATCCAGCGTTGAGGTCTAATTTAGAAAAACATCCGGCCCGTTCAGATCAGCTATAAAATTTTCCATTGTGGGAGTCATGTGCCCCTCCCTCTTGATGGCCTTGTTCAGAAGGCGCATATCAATACACAGCCTCACCTTCCCGGGCTGTTTAGGTTTCTTAGCGATCACCATAGGTGACTCCCAGGGCGTCGGGCCTGATACTTTCTCAATTACCCCCAAGCTCTCTAGGTTGTCAAGTTCCTGTTCGACTAATGGTCTCAAATGGAATAGCACATGGCGATGGCGCAGGGCCACTGGCCTGACCGATGTGTCGATGTGTAGAGTGATGGGAGGGGCACAAAGGCATCCTAGTCCCTTAAACAACTCTGGGAACTGGTTCAGCAGTTTGTCTACCTGATATGCCTGCACATTCCTGGCAAATGACATGAGGCCCAGATCTTCCACTGTATGTCATCCCAGCAAGGTGTCTGCCTCTTTCTCAATGACATGGAATGCAGCCATTATTTCCTGATCATTTGATCGCATACACACTTTCATGAGTCCTTTCAGTGGCAGCGGGGTGTGATCTCCATACGTGTAGATCTTGGTGTGCGAGGGGGATAGTCTGGGCCTCGTACAGAGGCGCCGATATTGGTGTATGCCCATCACATTCCCAGAGACGCCTGTATTAATAAGAGGCTTGACTTCTGACCCAGCAATTTCCACCACGCACATTTGTTGCGGTCTCCTGTGTCACTTTAGGTGTCCTGTGAACAGTAGCAGCTGCTACCGGATGGGGGTGGTGGGGGAAGAGAAATTAGATAAAAAGAAAAAAAGACTTACCTTACCTGAAACGGCTGGCTGCCTCCTGTCCTTCATCCTCGTCCTCTTCCTTCTTCCTGTTTGGGCCAGCAGCAGGAGGCACCCGGGCACAAAGGCTTCCCTGAGCAAGTCACAACTCTGCAATGCAGCGTTGTGATTGGTCTGAGCGCCGTGGTTCGGCGCTCAGACGGGAACAGGGAGCCTCACCAGGCTGTGTAATGCAGCCTGGTGGGGAATATGCAAAGTGCGCATGAACTGTTTGGTCGGCCCAAGAGGGCCGGCCAAACAGTTCATGCGCACTTAGGGAGTGCACACCACTCCTCCCCCTGCTCTGGCCAGCCCTGCCCCTCCCCGAGAGCCATTGACTTCAATAGGAAAAATAATATGATAATAACGCTACGTTATTATTATTTAATTTTTCCTTTCTAGCAGTGGGGAGATGCTCCTCCGCCTAAGTAGAGGAGCCGTCACTCCCTGTGGAGGAGATGAGGGAGACCTCTCCTGAGGTTGATTCCTCCTGGTGATGACCAACCCATGGCTTGGGTGAGGTTGCCCCCTGGGCCTTGGGTCATCTAGCGACTGTTGTGGGACCGTTTTCGCCAGGGTCCGTATCCCACGGGCTCCTCTTCTTCTTGGACCACATCTGCATACCCTAGAGAAGTGGTTAAGCTTGCCGCAGCTCGAGCATGTCCTTCCCTGCGCTGGGATGTTCTCCAGGGGGTGTTCTCGTGACCACATTTGCGGCACTGTGTGCCCGATGATGTCAGAATGTGGTCTTGGATCTGGTCGTATTCGCTCTTGTGGATGTAACATCTGCCTGCTCCACTTTCACTTTGTGGCTTATTTGCCACCTGCGTAATTGCCATGTCTTTCTCCATGGCCCTTGCAGCTGACCGATTATGTGATTGTGCCATGAAACGGATATCATCTAAGCTGATGTTCGATTGTCACAGTGTGAGGCCCCAAAAGATCTTATTTTCGGCATCCTTTTATAATCTGCGCCCGGATCTCCTTGGGCTGATGTTCCACCATGCTCAGCTGGCTAGCTCGCGGAGACGATCATAGAATGCGTCAATGGACTCGCCCTCACACTGGCAGGCCTGGCGAAGCTTTAATCCCTCTAAATTCGGATTCAGTTGCAATCGAGACACACATTTAGGGCCCTCATTGCTGCATTGTAGTCATCCTCTGCTTCCATGTTGGGGAAATGTTCAAATTGTTTATAGATTTATTCCCCCCGTATAATGGAGCAGATGTGGTCGCTTAACTGTGCCATCATTTTCCCAGGTGGTTATGAAATAATTTAGTCTCCCCACCGATCAGGGGCGGTGCGTCCATTGGGGCGTTGGGGTGTTGCCCCCCGCCCGCAGCTGCTCCTCGGCGTCTCTGAACTTAAGTAAACTCTCAGTTTACTTAAGTTCAGAGACGCCGAGGAGAACTGACAATCATGTCAGCATGACGTCGGACCGCCCACCCCTTCAGAGTCTGAAGGGGGTGGGCGGTCCGGTGTCATGTTGACTGACATGATTGTCAGACCAGGGGCAGCAGCACAAGTGCGCATGAGTGGGGAAGGTCAGCGAATTTTTCGCCCGTGCTTAGTCATGCGCACTGGTGTCTGCTGTGGCTGGCGCATGCCCATTAGGAGAGCGAGGGTTGAGCAAAGGCTCAAACCTCGCTCTCCTAATGGGCAGGCGGGCGGAGAGTAACCATGCCCTCAGTCAATCCTGGCGCTGCCAGCAGCGCCAGGATTGGCTGACAGGGGTTTGCCACTTGCCAGAAGTGATGCGGCTGTTCCTAGGCTCCAGAACGGACCCGAGGCGGCGCGTTCTACGGAGAGGATTTAGTTAAAAATGCACGTGCAGTCTGTACATTCGAGTGGATGCAAGCACGTCTGATCTGGTGCCTCGTTCTCGGTAATGGTAAGTGATTGCAAACTAATGCTGTGTTCTGTATATTGTGCCGAGACCCCTCATCACTCTAACCTCCCCCACTGACACCCCAGGCCCTTGCTGAAGATTGCTGGCTCCATTAGAAGTGGAGCTGCGGCATTTGCTCCCTTGTGAAATGGATCCAAATATCCGAGTCAGGCCCGAAACGAGAGATATGTGCTTTCTGTGTAACATGTGCTTACAGTGGCCAGTTCTCATGTATGGCATTAAAACTGGCCCTGTGTACATGCCCCTGAGTTAACAGTGATGCCAAAAACATCGATTGACTTGCAAACAATAAATGTTAAAAACGTCGAGGGAATACATTTCAGCGATTTAGTTCCTCTCTTATCTTACATGCTTTACTTAATCTTGCATTCCCCACGAATTAGCTATTTTATAATTTTGGTGTTTATCTGTATTTTGTTCTGTGTATGCTTTGAAGCTTGAGCCATGCCAGGTGTTGATGAGGGGCTTTGATTGAGCGCTCAGGCTGAAGCCAAACAAAGTGCCGGTCACAGGGTTGGCCTCTCTGGAGAACATAATAACACAAAACAACCTCGGGTCTATGTTAGCACACAAGAAACTCACATCAGACAATGTACAAGAAAAGTAGAAGGTCTGAAGTCACTCACAATCTCCCCTATAAAAAGGGGGGAGAATCCCTTTAAGGACGAAAACCCTCACCCACCATAGGTGGCATGCTTCATCATATGGGTTTCTCCTCCCAGTAGGAAACCTAGTCCTACTGAGGGCTACAACTCCTCATTGTGAGGTAGGAGCTCAGGGATGTTTTATTAAGATGTTCAAAAACTATCTAGGATGCTAAAATCCCATATGTAAATGATGAATGTGCACATTCATCATTTACATATGGGATTTTAGCATCCTAGATAGTTTTTGAACATCTTAATAAAACATCCCTGAGCTCCTACCTCACAATGAGGGAGTTGTAGCCCTCAGTAGGACTAGGTTTCCTACTGGGAGGAGAAACCCATATGATGAAGCATGCCACCTATGGTGGGTGAGGGTTTTCGTCCTTAAAGGGATTCTCCCCCCTTTTTATAGGGGAGATTGTGAGTGACTTCAGTCCTTCTACTTTTCTTGTACATTGTCTGATGTGAGTTTCTTGTGTGCTAACATAGACCCGAGGTTGTTTTGTGTTATTATTAATTAAGATTAGGGGATATTCTCCTCGCTGGTCTTTAAATTAATTCCCTTGGACCCTCCCCCATCCTGTTTGTGTTCTAGCTCTCTGGAGAACACACAGAAGGAACAATGTTTGTGTATTCCATTTGCAACTGAAATTCTGTGGATGTGTGTGTGTGAAGGGGGTACACTGATGTCAAAATATTTGCAAGGCAAAAGTAAGAGAAATTAAAGTGCTTAAATTTGAGGGAGTGCAGTGCATCTTGGGGGGGTGAAGTGACAGATGCGAGGAAGGACATTCGGGGAAGAGTGTAAAGAGGATGTTGAAGAGGAAAGAGAGGTGGTTGAAGAAGTGCAGATGGACAAGATATGCAGAGAAAAAGAGGATACATATCTAACATAAAGCACACATAACTGAAGTCCAAAATTCCTTCCACAGGCCTCAATGCTATTTAATTCACACTCACTATTTCAGAATTTCAGAATTTAAACATTTTCAATGTTAATTATTTATAAGAAATCATTGTTGTTACTCATTTATGTTAAACAGCTAACACCCAGTGACAAAGCCAATCATACTGACAGGCTTTAGGCGTATGTCAGTTGCTGTGCCATTTATCTGGATAAAATTAATTCTCAGCGAGAAACCAAAATACAGGTCTGATGGCACACTATGGGAATCACAGAATTGTATTTGGCATGTTCCTTTATAGGGAGCACCCAATTTTTTCATCTCACTTAAAGACCTGTCTGCACATATTTCTATATGACTGGTTACAGCCAGCAGCTGTGGGTGCTTCCCGAAGTCTGGTTAGAGCATATTTTTCCAAAGTTAATGCTGCATGCAATGCAAGACACTGGGCAAGCATACATTTTAAAGGGCTAAAGTTGTCATGCAGAACAATTTACATATTCCAGTAACTGTTGAACAAATTAATGCAAGAAGATACGGGGCAGTTTTTAATGTGTTTAATATTTCAAGACTATACGTTCCCACTGCTTAATAAGCCTTGCTTTATCGCTGCATTCATTTGCTTTAAAATGCACCATTTGCCAATCTTTTTTAAATTTCTTTCTCAGGAGAGGGACTCTACGGGTTTGTCCATTGAACTTGTTCACATCGGTAACTAGTGTTTTCTATTGGAAAGGGTAGAGCCAAAGCAGTCTTGCTTAGTACCCTAGCCCTCTTCAGAAGTCAGACTTGCTTGGCAACCCAGAAATTCTCTGAAATAATGTATGAGTTTTCTTTTTATGAATGCCTAGAAGAACTGAATTTTTAGTCCATTTATCACAGAAATAGTGCTGAAAATCACACCAAAAAGATGCCAATTTAAAAAAAAAAATCTTCGCGGGGGAGAACCCCCCCGCACCCTCCTGATTGCCGTCGTACTCTCTCGCTGCGCTCGCTCGCATACGTTGATTCGTTCTGCATACGCCTCACCAGTTTCAAATTCCACCAGCTGCCACTGCCACCGATGTCTTCTACCTTGGCACAACTGTTGCGGGGTCATTGAGTTCTGATCCAGCGCTAACAATAAAAATAATTCTCCTAAATGCTTTGGTCATCCAGGTGCAACTATTCCTCTAACACACACACTATATCCATATGACGGTGGGGCCCATAACACTGCATATACATTCACTTACTCATTTGTTCCCTGGATTTCCTCCGTCAATAACCTAGGAGAAAAACGATTCGCTGGAAGGAGACGGGATACCTCTTTAACATGACATAATATTTCTCATTTGCTTTAAGGTATTCCGCTCATTGGTCGATGGACCAACTAGTAGGAATCAGTTGATGGTGATTAAGACCAGCTCAATCACAATAAACTCTTTATCAATTTACTTTAATCATAGAGCTAAAGAATCACTGAGTCATTTGTTTAGAGAATAATAAAGTTTATATAAAGTTTTTATGCAAGAAATGAGGTTAAGTTTATTATTCTGATCATTACATTTATAATCACTATAAGGATAAAATGAAATTGCAATGCATATCTTTTTGACGGAAGAATAAGGTTATCATAGTAAGAACTCTTAAAGATCAATCTATCTATCTATCTGGGGAAAATCTAATAGTTCTAAAATAAAAATCTATCAGGAAAAATTCTCCTAAAGCAGCATCTTATACTCAACTGGAGAAGAAAAATAGCAGCAGCAGCATCAGCTCGTCCGCATCAGCAACCGCAACCTCACCCATCTACAGCATCTAACTTCTCCAGCAACTCCTGTAGCATCTACCTCAGCAACTCACGCAGCATCTCTCGCAGAAACTAACCCCTCCCACCAAGAGTAGGTCTTCTTATACCCTAATTCTAGCTTACAGAATAAAATGTTTCTTCTTCATGGCGTGATTCTTTCTCATTGGTCAAAACTCAGACCCATATACATTTTAATCAAACTTCCTGGTCTTAACCAGTTCCTTGTGGAATGTCCATGCAAGCATCGTTTCCCACAGTTTGTCGTTGCTCATCCGTTTCGATCAGTCCAATTTGTATCTTTTTCTGCTACATTTTGGGTTTAACAGTTCCGTCTATTGATTCAGTTGAACTTCTCACGCTTCTTGCTGATCATCTTGGCACACATCTGCTCAGAAAGGTCACAACAGCCTTGACCATACTTCCATCTTAGCCTCTCAGCACCAACACGTGATCATCCCTTTTGCACAGCCTCTCTCCTCTATCACATGGTCCCCCGCTCATGCGTACTCTAGCAACTGGCGGCCATTTTATATTGCTGCTCGACAGGCCTAAGCGCACTATTTTTAAAGATAAACAAAATATTGTTAAAACAAAGAAATATAAACCCTTTCGTTTCCCTCCCGTCTTTCTACGTACCCCAATTAGGTATTACCTAGCAAAAAGCAACATATAAAGCTGTCCCTTACTTACCATCGCTTTATTTTACAACCACACGTTTTATTTAAAAGCACAGATCATGCATTTATTATGCAATTAGTACGCAAATATTATGTTATGTTAGACACGTAAACAATTATAAGTTGATTATTTTGCACACGGAATAGCGTGTTACCTTTAACCCTTAACATGTAACATACATTGTTGGTTATTTACTTAAACGAACAGGTTTATTAATTATTTTACGAAAATATTAGGAGGTTAACATTTTTTCATTTATCCTGCTCCATCAACTCCCCCCTTTGGTGATTTTTAATATCACCACAAAACCCAAGTTATACAATTTTCTCAGACAGCATATATCTTTTATCCGTTTGCTTTTGTTAGTTTACACAACTGTATCCCTTTCAACTTGTCTCTTCGTTTTCTTGTACATGTTCTCTTTTATTTCTTCTAACTCTATTTCACCCATTTCTCTCTCTCTCTCCTTGTTTATCATGTTTTCTTTTTCTATTTTATTCTGCCTTCTCTTTATACATGTAATTGCAAGCTTCAGTATTAATATTATTATTATCACGGTTGCTATTATTATAACTTTCCCTATTATTAATCCACTCATTCTTGTTAACCAATTTATTACTGAAGAAAACCCTTTACCAAGTTTTCCAAACACACTTTCAACCTCCAGTGGAACAAGTTCTTTGTGCAAATTTGTAATATTTGTTATATACTTCTGTATATTTTCGCTTTTATCTGGAATGTAAGTGCAACAATGTTGGACTTTCAGCATTCCACAGACTCCGCCCTCTTTTGCCAAAAGAATGTCAAGGGCAAGTCGATTTTGCATCACCATAGCTCTCATGGCAACCATCTCGGTATTTACCATCAAGAACCCTCCAGCAGTATCTGTAGATAAACGATCTACCACTGTGGATAATTTCCGAATTCTAAATGCATTCAAAGATATTCCCACTGCTGGTATCAATGCACCAAAAATATCACCTACTATTTCTGAAAAACTTTCCCTTTTTCTACGTGTAAAGGTATTTATCATTTTGTGTGTTCTCTTTTCTTTTCTATCCACATGAAAAATCTTTGGAAAGACCAGGCCTAAGTAACATGACCCATACCAATGGTCCGGCAACCTATAATAAGCCCTATTTCCGCAAACATAATAGATCCCTGGAAATATTGGATCTTTTCCCCCTTTGAATCCCCATCCACCTAAAATTTGGTAATTGTCATGGCAAATACTGGAACCCACAAAATAATTGTCATATCTTGTCTTATTTCTTCTAATGCACAACCTTCCCTGTTGGGGCCAATTCAGAGTCATAGCTGCATTTGTCTTTTTCTTGTCATGATTGTCTTCCTCAAACGCCCAAAGAGGTGTTTTTGTCTCTTCTATTACCTTTCTTTGAAATTTCACTCTTCTCTCTTCAACCATCTCTAAAAATACTTTTTCTTCCTTCTTTAACTCACAGGTAAGGTTGTACCTAATTATACTATCCAAGGTTAAAATCTTATTTTCTAGAAAATATTCACCAAACGTTTTTCCCTCTTTTATTTTGTTCAGCTCGGGAACTACAGAAACTTTCGCAAAAATCTTATTTATGTCAGTGTAATAATATTCTAATTTACCTCTTTTATAAAATAAACTTGCTAAAACGCTACATGTTATTCCATACGTCAAAGGGAGGTGATAAGTCACACCCTCTGCTACAGATGCAGGCAACTGCATACAAACATAGCAATCTCTTACATCCATTGTTTCTACATACTCATATAATAATTTAGTAAAAACATTTTTGGAAAAATCTGTTATTGATTTGTCCTTGTGTAATTCTGCACTACTCTTTAAAATAACTGGTTCTTGAGTGTTAGCTCCTTTTTCTTTCTCAGTGTTATTAGACATTTCTACTACAGCTAAACTAATTGGAATAGTGATTGCTAAAACCACCCATACTGTTATTAATAATCCTGTACAAAAGCAACACATCTTGCACCATCTACTTAAAAACACACATTTACATTTTCTATCTCTAGTATTCTCCATTTTGTTTGATAACCTTATTTATTTGTTTTCCAGAAAATTGTGTCACTACACCTCAGAAATGACTTATTTGCCACTCTGTACTCCACTGTTTTGTCTTTGCTTGGTACTTTCTTTTAATTCTTTCTCAGAATTCTTTCTTTGTCACATCCGGTAAATTCGTCAGATCCAGTGTTTTGTCAAATCCGGTAGAAACTATCTAAACTTCTTCAGGTTTGTTGCACTTCACTTTCTCCCATCAGGTTTCTTTGTTCTGGGTTTTCGTGAGTGTTCTTTTCTTCTTTGTTACTAGTCAAAGCAAGATACAACCATTCAGGCGATCTATACTTCGGATTTACCTTCTTTACTCTTTTCGTTTTCTGCAAGTGTTTTCCCCCTTGTTTTTCTTGCTCTCTCTGACTTGTTATTTCATTCACTTGTTCAGCACTTTTCCCATCCAATCTTATGATTCTGTATCTTAATTTTCTTACTTCGTTGGGCCAATTGTCTCCTTTTCTTGGCCTTTTTGCCTCACTTCCTTTTTCCTCTCTTTCTGTTTTCCAATTTCTTTTTCTTGACTCTAGTTTTTGGTTTCTTTCTTCTCCACTTTCTTCAGACTCTGTTTCAATTCTTTCATTATTGTCTCTTATTTTAAAACTTATAATTTCATTTTCTTCCTCTACTTGTGGTTCTTTTCTTATCTTCCTTCGTTCACCTATTTCTGTCCCTCCTCGAGGTTCTTCCGAATTTGTGTCAGTCTCTCTATCTGCTTCTAAATTTCCCTGTTCTTGTGTTTGACTATTTGTCCCTATTGCTCCTCGGGGATCTTCCGATTTTTCTAGCTTTTTGTTTGAAACTCTCCCTTCTTCATCTATTAATATTATCTCCGAAGGATTTTCACCACAACTTGTACTTGGTTGCTCACTGTCACTATCTTCTGGCTCAGTTTCTTCTCTTATGCTTTCAAAATTCCAATTTTTTTTTAGAATTTCTTCACAATCCGAATGATCTGTATCAGATTCTGAACTGGTATCTGATATTTCCAGATGTCGACTTACAGGTCGATCTTCAAGTTCTGGAACTTCAGCTATTTCCTCTACTTCTTCTGTCGTTGCACTTGTAGTTGGGTCTTCCAGATGTCAACTTAAAGGTCGATCTTCAAGTTCTGGCACCCTGTTTGTTTCATCTTCTGCTTCTGTTGCTGAACTGTTATCCAATACTTCCAGATGTCGACTCACATGTCGATCTTTAGGTTCTGGAACTCTGATGGTGTGACTGGCATGCACCCAGTGTTTCACTCCTGCACACTTGACTGCAGTGGTTGTCACCAGGATCACTTGTCGTGGTTCGTCCCAGTGAGGAACCAAACAGTTTCTTCTCCTGTGGACTTTTATGCGGACCCAATCTCCTGGATTCAAGTCGTGAGCTGGTTTTCTTTCAAGAGTGGTCGCATCCGGTCCAACCTGATGAAACACAGAACGCACCACATCAGCCAATCCTTTGCAATAATCCAGCACTAGATCATCAGTTATAGTCCGTAGTTTGTTGACAGGTACTTGTGCTTGTCTCATTGCTCGTCCCATAATTATTTCATGGGGACTGAGTCCAGTTTTCCTTTCCGGAATACTTCTGATTGTTATTAAAACTAATGGCAAGGCATCTGGCCATTTGAGTCCTGTAGCTTGACACATTTTTCCTAACCTGTTCTTTATTGTTCCATTCACTTGCTCTACGATTCCAGAAGCCTCTGGTCTGTATGCACAATGCAGTTTCTGTTTAATACTAAGTGCTTCACAAATCAGTTTAACTAATTCATTTTGGAAATGTGTTCCTCTATCTGTTTCAATCGTGACTGGAAAACCATACCTCGGAATGAATTCTCGCAGCATAAGTTTTGCTACCGTTATTCCATCATTCCTTCTTGTTGGGTATGCCTCCACCCAACGGGAAAACAAACAGACAACCACTAGGACATACCTTAATCTGTTACAAGGTGGCATTTCAATAAAATCCATTTGCATTCTAGTGAAAGGACCCCCTTCTCGTCCTATTGTTCCTAGACTCACTACTGTCTTCCTTCCTGGATTTAACTGTTGACAAATAAGACATCTCTGACAAAGACTCTCAGCTATGGCTCTGAATTTTGGATTATACCATGTTTGTCTAAAAAGTCTGATCATTGAATCTCTCCCAATATGGGCTTGTCCATGGTACATCCGTGCCATGTCAGAAATCATGCTATCAGGCATAACTGGTCTCTCATCTCTGTAAACCCAAACATCATTTTCTTCATGTTTTCTACACCCTGCTTTTATCCATGTATCTTTTTCCTCATCCTCTGCAGCTTCTTGTAACTGGCTCACCTCATCCCATGTCTCAATAGAGTTAGTAAAAAGCAAAGGACAAGAAATATGCTCTCTTTCCCGACATTTGTTTAAAGAAACCACATTCTTTGCACAATACTGTGCCATTTCGTCAGCATATTTATTACCAACAGTTATGTAGTCTTCCCCATTTTTATGTGCATTGCACTTCACAACAGCAATCTGTTTAGGCAGCTGTATCGCCTCAAGCAGCTTTTTCACAAAATCTCCATTTCTAATGGGCGTTCCAGCAGACGTCAAGAAACCCCTTTGTGACCAAATCTGACCGAAGTCGTGCACCACCCCAAAGCCGTACTGGCTATCTGTCACAATCGTAACCCGTACATTTCTTCCCAACTTGCATGCTTGAATCAGAGCTACTAATTCTGCGACTTGGGCAGACCGTACACCTTTCAGACAAGATTCTTCCATTACAGTTGCTACTGTGCAAACTGCATATGCTGCAATCTGATTCTTTCAAAGGCTCATCTCGTATGTCAGACCTTGGTTTTGTACAGTATTCGAGCACATTCAGACAATCGTGATCTACTTCATCCATTTCAATCACACTCTCTTCATCTGGCAATGATGTCGAAGGATTCACATTCATACATCTGTCAATGGTCACATTATCTGCACTCAAAATTACTTTTTCATACCTAGTCAGCCGACTATGTGTCATGTATTGGGTTTTCGTTCTTGTCAAGAGAATTTCCACAGAATGGGGAACATACACTCTTAGTGGATATCCCATCACTATGCCTTCACTCTGTTCCAGACTCACACAAGTAGCAGCAACTGCTTTCAAACATCCAGGCAATGCTTTTGCTACAGGGTCTAAAACAGCTGAAAAATATGCAATGGGTCTTTTTATAGTTCCAGGTCTCTGTACCAAAACTGAAAATGCACATCCATCTCTTTCACTGCAATACAGCTCAAAATCTTTCTCATAGTCAGGCATTCCTAATGCTGGAGCCTCACATAATTTCTTTTTCAGCTCTCTGAATGCTTTCATTTCTTCATCATTCATTTCAAAAGGATCTTTAACATCCTTCTTTGTCAGTTTCTGCAATGGTTTAGCAATTAGTGAAAATCCGCTTCTCCATTGTCGACAATATCCAACCATTCCCAAAAACATTCTTACCTCTCTTTGTGTCATTGGAGCTCTCATTCCTTGAATCATTTTTATTCTTTCAGTCGTTACCTTTCGCACTCCTTTCTCAATTTTATGCCCTAAATACTGGACTTCTTGTTGACAAAACTGCAATTTTGAAGGGGACACTTTATGTCCTCTTTTTGCTAAATGATTCAGCAAAGCAATTGTATCATTGACACATGCTTCTTTCGTTTTTGATGCCACCAGTAGGTCATCAATATACTGAACCATCACTGACTTTTCTGGCATTCTTAAATCTTCCAATGATTTCTTTAGGATCTGATTAAAGATTGAGGGACTTTCTGTGTACCCTTGAGGAATTCGGCTTACGCTCTCCAAACCTAAACGCAAATAATGGCTGGCTATCTGGATGCAATGGAATAGAGAAAAATGCATGACATAAATCAATTACTGTGTACCATTCTGCTTCACGTGGAATCTGGTATAGAATCACAGCAGGGTTCGGTACTATTGGGCAACAAGGCACAACAATTTTGTTTACCTTCCTCAAATCCTGTACAATTCTATATGTTCCGTTTGGCTTTTTCAGTCCCATTATTGGCGAATTACATGGACTGCTCATGATTTCTTTTAGAATCCCTTGTTCAATCATTTTATTTATTACTGGCGTTATTCCTTCAATTATTTCTGGTGTCAATTTATACTGGGGCGTATTTGGGTAACTCGTTCCCTCTTTCACTGTTATTTTAACGGGATCTACTCCTTTCATTAATCCTACATCTTCTCCTGTAAAGTCCCACACTTCTTCTTTCACTGTCTTTTTCAATTCAATTGGGATTTTCTCTGCATCAAATACAGGAAACAAACCATTTACTTCTGGTTCTAAATTCACCATTGTCATTTTATACAGCACATCCTCATCTGGAGTCTGAAATGCAATTCCGTCTGGGGTACAGTAGATAGTGCAATTCATCTTGCACAATAAATCGCGTCCTAAAAGGTTCACGGGACTACAATCGCATACCACAAATCGGTGCATTTCGCTAAATGGACCAATTCTTACCTCCACTAATTTGGTAAGAGGCGTTTTAATTTGCTGATTTTAAACTCCAACTACTTGGATATGTTCACCTGAGAGAGGAAGGTTTGGTATTTCCACTGACCTAACAGTAGAACAGGTAGCTCCAGTGTCAACAAGGAATGTTACATTTGCACCATTCACTTCTCCATCGACAAATGGACCAGACTGATCTACCTCTAGAGTTGCGCCAAGCACGCACTCTTCCCCCTCTCCTAGGCACCGTCAGGAACTTTCATCCGTGTCATCCTCATCCTGTCGTAACCAATATTGAGAAATTGCAGCTGCACGCGGCAACTATGTTACCTGTTCTCCACCGTAGAATCCTGTTTCTGCACTGTATTTCTGTTGGTTAACACTCTTGGGAAGTGGTGGTTGTGGCACCTGACCTTGTTGAGTAACTACCTCACTCTGCACCTGTGAATTTAATGATTGATTTTCCACATTAGGTTTTTGAGGAAATTTACACTCGTTTCTCCAATGTCCTAGCTTTCCGCAATTGTGGCATGGCCACTTTTTCTTTGCCTCATCTATGCTCATTTGTCCTTTTCCTTTACCTATATTAGGTCGGGATCTAACCTGTCCTGTTTCATTACCAGTATTACTCAATTGAGCTTCTTGCTTCTGTGCAACTTTCACCTGTGCCCACATGGCTTTCTCTTTCAATTTACGCTGTCTACTCTCAATATCATCACTGCAATACTTAGCATATCTCAAAACTTCGTCGACTGTGCTATTCTGCCAACAAATCATATGCTGTTTAATCATTTCACTTATCTCTGGTTTCAATCCATACACAAACCTATATACAAAATGACTCATATCCTTCTCATTCAGTGTCTCATAACCACTGTACTGTTTGAAAACCAACAACAATCTCTCATAGTAAGCGTGCACTGATTCTTTACTTTCCTGCGTTGTTCTGTCTATTTTTACCCAATCTGTTTCTTTAGGTGGAATCTTATTCTTCAAAAAGGTAATTACTTGATCATACTTTCTCATCACTTCTGGTCCTGGCGCTCCTGTTTTAGCATCCCTTGGATATTCTACAGTTGGCCAATCAATAGTAATCTTACATTCTGTCCACAAATCAGCTGGCACTACTATATCAAACAATCCATCCAAGTCTATCCACAACACCTTTGAAACTTTCACAAATCTCTCCACTTGTCTGTACCATTCTACTGGCTTCTCTCTCAATTTTGGGAAGTCATTTGTAAATGACAGTATATCCTGTCTGGTCCACGGAACATGCACATAACTACAACCTGGAGTTTCTCTCATCGGGTACTCCCTAACAACTGGTTCCCTATCTGTCACTGCAAAAGCCAAAGATGCTTTATCTGTTGTTTTCTCATTCTTTTTCGACCATCTATTTCTCCACCTTTCCACATCACCCCATTTTCTCAATAAAACAATTAACTCTTTTATTTGGGTCAGTCTTCCTGATGTGTTCAAATTCTCTATGTCTTTCTCACAAAAATCTACTCTGTATGGTTTCTGCAACGTTCTCACTTTCACAAATTCCACTCCTAGTTCAGTGGCTGTCTCTTCCAATTTGTCATGTAAATTTCTAGCTCTCCATGTAAGACTTTTGCACAAAAACATAATCTCATCATCCTGATAATTTTTTAATTTTTCTGTTCCAATTGTTCCCAAAATCAATTTTTCCATGTCTATTTTCAACCTAATTACATCTAATGGTTTCACTTCCGGTTCTTTTGTTTTTAGTGCTTTCATCCATTCATTTAACTTATCTGGAGTCGGACCTACAGGCGTACTATTTAATTCTATCCAATTGCTGCTTCTTTCTGGTGTTCCTGATGCAGACTCCGTCACCATAGGCATTCTCCTAATCTCATTTTCATTTATCGTCAAATTAGTAGGTGGGCTTGGTCTATAGGTACTAGCCAAATTGTGTGCACCTTCATTATTCAGCTCCATCCCTTCTCTTTTTCTTTGCAAATGTGAATTCATGGGAATCACTAAAGAACGTTCATCAATTTTCTGATTCTCAAAAATTGGCATTACTGGACCTATTGTTACTGGTACAGTTACAGCTTCCATATTCTTGGTCAATTCTCTTATTTTCTCAGTCAATTCTCTTGTCGTTTTTGCTAATTCAGTTGCATTGTCACTTTCTATCTCTTCATTTTGTGAAGTTTTTAATTGATCTTGTGACCTATTTGTCTCATCTCTTCGTTCGGGATTTTTATTCCTCCCAGTTTCCATTGGCGGTGCATTAGGTGTCACCACCGCAGAAGTCTGTTGGTATGGAGATGGGTTTCTGTTTAAAATATCTTCCAGCAATTCGTCATCCGTTTCACTACCACCATACACATACATTTCTACCACCACATGTTTCTTTTTCTCTGTACACTTTCTCTTTGCTTCTTCCTCAACTGTAAAAGCTGGAAACAAACCTCCTGTCATGTTAGCATATCTCCAACGCTTTATTCTGTCCTCATGATTTACTCCCCATAACCTTCCAGGCACAAACTCATGATTCTTTAATCCACTGAATCTCTCTCGCTCATACATCTCATCTTCCCATTCCGTTAAAGCTTCAAACTGTGTCGGTCTAGGTCTAGGATCTAACATTGCCATCTTTTCTCTCAAATTCCGTAATACAGCTACATTAAATGAACCATTCTCAGGGAAACCAATGCTCCATCATTCTTGGTATATTTTGTCCAATTTTCTAACCATATGCATGTATGATATCCATATTTCAGCATCATATGCGAAGCTGGTGATTTCGGCGGAGGAATTATTTGTCCCTCTCTAGTCACTACCTTTTTGTCCTTCTTAAAGAAGTTCTTAACTTTCGACATCCACGACGTTTTCTCTCTACCATACTCATAGTACGACATCATTCACAACCTCTTTTCTCCTTAAATGATCCGCATTTCAACACTGTTCTCTATGCGTTATTCCAACCAATACTAGCGCGACTCACACCAATGCTCCAATCACAGTCTTCCACGTCACTAGGTTATTCCCACCAATCCTAGCGCGACTCACACCAAAGCTCCAATCAGAGCGATTTCGGTTTACCGCGCACTGACCAATCCCAGCGCGGCCTCCTTCTACGTCAGTTCTGCTCCTGTTTCCGTGTGACTAGCGCACTGTCCAATCCCAGCGCGACTCTTGTCTACGTCAGTTCTGCTCTTGACCCCTCCTTTACAAAATTTATCGGCAATTTCTTTTTCAACAGTTCTTCGTTAGTTACAACACCTAAAACACATTTCCATTGTCTGATTCACTAAACCGAAGAGATAGCTTTGACCATTTACACAAGAACTCTGTACTTTCCAGTAGGCAGCGCTTACCTCTACTCTACCACAGAATTTTTAGTTTCGCCGATAAAGTAATACTTCCCTCTACCTTACCCTTCTTTCAAGCAATCAGTAAACCCGTTTCTCTGGGGATAAAACACATGTGGAGACTATACTGCTCCTGAGAATTAAGGCCAAAGTTTCACAAGAAAACCGATCACTATTTCACTTACACACCTTTTATACGGAAAATGTTCCATGTGACTTCTCTTGCCACACGTGTTCCACTTCCTACTTCCCAGAAGCGTGAAAACTTACATATAACATAACGCGACTCAACAAGAAGTGTTAGACATGAACTTATTTATAATCACCAAACTAATCTATAGTAACCATCCTCTGCTACCAAGAAATCTGATCCAGCGCTAACAATAAAAATAATTCTCCTAAATGCTTTGGTCATCCAGGTGCAACTATTCCTCTAACACACACACTATATCCATATGACGGTGGGGCCCATAACACCGCATATACATTTACTTACTCATTTGTTCCCTGGATTTCCTCCGTCAATAACCTAGGAGAAAAACGATTCGCTGGAAGGAGACGGGATACCTCTTTAACATGACATAATATTTCTCATTTGCTTTAAGGTATTCCGCTCATTGGTCGATGGACCAACTAGTAGGAATCAGTTGATGGTAATTAAGACCAGCTCAATCACAATAAACTCTTTATCAATTTACTTTAATCATTGAGCTAAAGAATCACTGAGTCATTTGTTTAGAGAATAATAAAGTTTATATAAAGTTTTTATGCAAGAAATGAGGTTAAGTTTATTATTCTGATCATTACATTTATAATCACTATAAGGATAAAATGAAATTGCAATGCATATCTTTTTGACGGAAGAATAAGGTTATCATAGTAAGAACTCTTAAAGATCAATCTATCTATCTGGGGAAAATCTAATAGTTCTAAAATAAAAATCTATCAGGAAAAATTCTCCTCAAGCAGCATCTTGTACTCAACTGGAAAAGAAAAATAGCAGCAGCAGCATCAGCTCGTCAGCATCAGCAACCGCAACTTCACCCATCTACAGCATCTAACTTCTCCAGCAACTCCTGTAGCATCTACCTCAGCAACTCACGCAGCAACTAACCCCTCCCACCAAGAGTAGGTCTTCTTATACCCTAATTCTAGCTTACAGAATAAAATGTTTCTTCTTCATGCGTGATTCTTTCTCATTGGTCAAAACTCAGACCCATATACATTTTAATCAAACTTCCTGGTCTTAACCAGTTCCTTGTGGACTGTCCATGCAAGCATCGTTTCCCACAGTTTATGTCGTTGCTCATCCATTTCGATCAGTCCAATTTGTATCTTTTTCTGCTACATTTTGGGTTTAACAGTTCCGTCTATTGATTCAGTTGAACTTCTCACGCTTCTTGCTGATCATCTTGGCACACATCTGCTCAGAAAGGTCACAACAGCCTTGACCATACTTCCATCTTAGCCTCTCAGCACCAGCACGTGATCATCCCTTTTGCACAGCCTCTCTCCTCTATCACATGGTCCCCCGCTCATGCGTACTCTAGCAACTGGCGGCCATTTTATATTGCTGCTCGACAGGCCTAAGCGCACTATTTTTAAAGATAAACAAAATATTGTTAAAACAAAGAAATATAAACCCTTTCGTTTCCCTCCCGTCTTTCTACGTACCCCAATTAGGTATTACCTAGCAAAAAGCAACATATAAAGCTGTCCCTTACTTACCATCGCTTTATTTTACAACCACACGTTTTATTTAAAAGCACAGATCATGCATTTATTATGTAATTAGTACGCAAATATTATGTTATGTTAGACACGTAAACAATTATAAGTTGATTATTTTGCACACGGAATAGTGTGTTACCTTTAACCCTTAACATGTAACATACATTGTTGGTTATTTACTTAAACGAACATGTTTATTAATTATTTTACGAAAATATTAGGAGGTTAAAAAAATTTCATTTATCCTGCTCCATCAGTTCCCTAAATGGCTGCAGTACTACTACTAGTATGTGGTGTTGGAGCATCTGTGGCTGGTTGGGCCCCTGGCCCTGCACTGCATTGTCCTCATCTGCCATGGTCTACCACTGCTCTACTGTGCTCTACATCTTGCTGCTTTGCATGTGTTGTCGGTTCACTTCTGGACTCACGATCCACCAATCAGGTGTTGTGTGGCGTCAAAAACAAAGCCCCCAGTTAGGCCCTGCATTCAAGGGACCCCAGCAGGCATCTTTCCTCTTGCATGCCTGGGCCTACGGGCCTTCCTTTCTGTATGGGCAAGAACTGGTAAGTGGTCCTGTGCCTCGTGGGCTGGCATGGTATTCTCAGGCAAAATGATTGGGGCAGGGTCAGCACGATTGTGGGGCCCTCTGTCTGTCTCCCCCAGTAGGCCGCCCTTGCCACCATGCACATACCTCTGGGCGCCGACAGGCATCAAAGAAAACCTCTGATGGGGCCAAGGCGGGTGCACTCTTGAGCGCGATGCTGTCCCTGAAAGAGCGGCGTATTCCTCCAGCTGCTACACGGGCCCCCGACAGGGCCACGGCAAGCGCTTGTCTTCGGGCAACACACCTGTGCTGCGAGGCAGGGTTACTAGGACCAGTGACCACTCCTCATGCGGCTGGTTTAGCGCTAGTCCTCCCGCGCTGTAAGGGCAATACCACCAGGGCCAGCAGCTGCACACCGCACTGCAGATCAAACCTTTTGCGGTGGAGCCGCAGAGCACAGCGGTCTCCCCCTCTGGACTGGAAACAGCTCGGCTGCTGCGTGGGAGACATCCTCATCACCAAATGTGGCAGGTGCGCACAGCCTCCTACATGCATGGCCTGGATATAACGCATCACTATAATAATACACCTGACACCTGAGTAATAGCACAGGCAAAGACCACATGTGGTCTCCGACCCTTTTATTTATACACACAGACCCTTGAGCACACGCTAATTAGCATGTCATATTATGCGAACCGTTGAGAAACAATCATTTTTCTTCAATCTCTTTATTTTCTTTCTTCTTTTAGCCAGCCAACACGTGTTTCGTCGTGTAGGTTGTACCTCACGGCTTCTTCAGGGGTGTCTTCTCATTCAAAAGCTTGTCAGTTCAGTCCTTGCTACCCGTTCTACTTCCGTCCCGGATATCAACTGTGCCTCTTCTTTGTTCCCCGTTTCCACATCTTGTGATGTGATTGCGCCAATCCAACATCATTGGTGTGTCTGTTCTATCGCAATGATATTGTATGCATCCTGTATAACATATCCAAAATTCGTGGAAACGATCTTCCCTCGAGTAATCTCTGAGGTCGCTGATAGCGAGTACGCTTGAATTTATCTTGGCGTCCCAGGACCGTGCCATTCGAATTAGGCCGGACCCAGCGAGAGGATGTACTGCATACATATCCGGGGCAGTAGGCTGCCTCTGAAGTGTGCGGGTGGCTCACTGCAGTACTGAGAGCTTAGTTTTCCTTGGTTATCTCTAATTCTAACTGCCCTATTCATAGACCTGTTCTTCGTAGAAGTATTAGCTCTATCTGGCCTTTGAGATGATTTTTTTCAATTACTTGTGTGGTATAATATCTAAGCTCCAGTGTTACTATCAACTTCTAAAACGAGCTGTGACTGCTCGACCTAGCTGTCCTTTGATATTGTACTAATGGAGTAAGTTTGATACCTGGTTAGGAGTGTAATAGCACCTGCTGACACCACACGTAAATGACAGCACCCATCAAGGATAACGCCCTGCAACCATTGACTGAATAATGAAACAGAGAAAAGACCCCTTGTTTGTTTACCGGAGGGCACTATGTAGACCATTCTGCAGTCTGCCGGAGTAAGATGACCGTCTGAACCATCCAGAAATGTATCCTGCCATTTTCTCATTATATTGTATTGTATTTTATCTTGCATCAATAAACTTTCTCTTAAACTAAAAAAGAAATGTATCCTGCCGCATGTTTTTTTTTGTATCTTCTGCTAATGTCTGAAAGCAACTGCCCAAGCCCTTACATCAGAAACTTTCATTTCAGCTATCAGATATTGAGCGCAGTCTCTCTTTGTCACCCTTGTCACAACGTCATTCCTTTTTTAAGCGATTAAAACTCTGTAACTGTACAGTTGTGCTCCAGAGTTAAAAGTCCATCAGAATTGAATTTGAACCTTTCAGATGAGAACTGTCATCTATAGCTGTGTCAGTGTTTACTCGTGCTACAGTGACGGCTGGCTGCACACAACAGGTCTACATTCACACTCACTACTAAATACACATCTCCACAAACCTAATCAGGTCTGTGATGAAAATGTTTGCTACATTGGGACGTTTTGAAAAAGTCACACCCAGACTTTCAAAAAGTGCAAGTGCAAGGGTGCCATACTAATGGCAGATTGGGCGCTTTGCAAAAATCACATAACAATAAGAACAACCCTTTGCTTAATTTGTAACACAATAAGTGCCAGGGTTCTCGTCAGGAGGCCACTGCAGCTTTCACCACACATTGCCCCTTCTAGCGCTACTAATGACTGTACCAACACAATTACTAATCATCACACTCCTACGAGTGTTGACAAATGAAACTATTTCAGGCCCTCCAAGCTTTAACAATGGCTTGGGCAGCAGGTAATAGTCCTTTTTAATGTATATTGAATTAATAATTAACTGTTGTGATCATCTTTAAATTAGCCAGACAGCACCAACTTGTGGCAGACTGTCACAAGCTCCGGTGTTGACAATTAAGTGCCAGTGCAGAGCACCGGAAACCACCAGCTCAAATTAAGCACTGCACCAACCACTGAATTTTGTGCCAGATATCTTCTAAACTGCACATCTTCCAAATGAATTCAATAAAGTGACCATCTTTTGATTTGCAGGTTATATTTTATTTGTTATGTATGCCTCTCATAGAGAGCCTCTATCGTTTATTTCAGTTTTGAAATGTGATAACTAATTTTATGTGGTAGCAACAGTTGATAACAAAACTCGTTACTCACTGTTGCTATATCATAAAGGCATTCCAGGCCAGGGTGATAGGCCTCCCTCTCCCTTAGAGCCTGTCAGCGCAGGGCTGCTTGTCTGCTTTGAATGAATGCAAAAAACACTGCTGCAGGTGGGGGGAGGAAGGAAGGGAAAGTGTAAGGGGTTGGTCAAAGATGGCAGGTAAATCATTTTTTATTTTGTTTATCTTTGGCACAAGGATACATAACAGAGGCCTTGTTATGTATGGCTCCCCCATTATTTCTCTGGCAGTACTTAGCAGTTGAAAGCAGGGACCCATGATTTTGGGGGCCAAACATAACATAAAAATATAGAGCAGTCAAAAAGTGAATAATGGGGATGTTTTTCATCTTGGGGTTCTGAGTGAGATCATGGACAACTCAAGCTTCGCTCTTGATGGCTATTTGATGTCACCCAAAACTCTTGGTGGGAAAACATCCCCGTAATTCACTGTTACCCATCTATAACTCTCTATGTTATGCATGGGGCTCATAGAGAGCCATTAGCATGAATGATTGGATTCTAAATCCAGTAATTCACTGCTATGGCGTAACAACAGTGAGTAACAGAACTTGTAACTCACTGTTGCTATGTTATAAAAGAATTCCAGGTTGCTCTAGCTGTGCTCTCTGAGAGCAGCACTGGGGGCCGTGAGCACAGCTTCCGAAGGAGAGGGAAGGAAAGGCACGGAGAGTGGTGGAGTTAGTTGCAGGTGGTCAACTTTTTTTTTAACATTTGGGACACAGAGTAAAGGCCATGTTATGTATGGCTTCCCCATTTTTCTCCTTGCCCTGTGTAACAGTTGAAAAGTGGGGCAGATGAATTTGGGGGACATCACATAAAATTATATGTTGGTAAAAAGTGAATACAGGGACTTCTTTCACCTATGGGTTCTGAGTGACATCAGAGACAACTTGAGCTTCTGTCTTGTTGTCTATTTCATATCACTCAGAACTCCTCAGTGAAAAACATCCCCGTAATTCACTGTTATACATCGTATAAATCTCTATATAACTTTATTTAAAAATACTGATTTGGCAATAATATACCTGAGGTCATTGACATGCTCTCTAATAATATTGGATGTTATGAAATTATTTTATAAAAAAGGAAATATAAACAAATCTGAATTTAAAACAGGAAGCTTCTTAAGGTAAGGGCATTGTGAAGCCATGACTCTTCAGTTCTGTGCCAGATTTTAAAGTAGCTGTGTCATCCTGGTAGCTACTTATCACGAGCGACTGAACAAGAATGAATGCAGTGTGTTTTTAAGTATTTGTGGTGTAACGTGTATTGTTGTGCCATCTACTGTATGGGAGTTTTGCCTTGTCAGGAGGGTCCTTGGAGGCCATCCAGTGACACGTTCTTGTAAAATCCAGCAATTCCGCATCCTGTTGTTGGCAGTACAACAAAAAGAATACCTTTGAAGGGACTGCATCACGGTCATGAGAATCAGTCGATCAAGAACTGTCATTTGCCTGTCACATTTCACCATGAACTTTTGTTTGAGCCAAAGAGGAGTATGGTGGCCAAAGCAGCTTTTCCGTATAATTCAGTAATATAATGTGCCTCACAATAGTTCTAACTAGATAAAGGTGTGTAACCAACTTGATTCTAGAGAAGACGTTCCCCCCCAAAGACTGAAATCGCTCTACTTCCGCGACCGCACTCGATCACCTGCTCAGCTTATATAAAGGTGGAAGCCAATGACTCTGGCAGTATCAGGCTTTTGGACTGGAAAAGAAAGGAGATGTTGAGGAAGGATTAATTGATTTTCATTCAAATGATGTAAAACCTGAGTATTGTTCCTAATACAATGTACAATTTAAGTTCAGTTTTGCATGAAGTAGCCACAGCTGACGTGTTTCACTCTGGTGGGCATCACCAACAAGCTTTCTCAAGAAGGCAAAATACGTTCGTAAAATTCTTTCAAAAAGTGTGGCAAATAAACCAAAGGAATCTGTCACTGGGCGGATCAAGGGAGCATCAATCTGTGTGGCATGTCACTTCGGTCTTGTAGAGCTCAGCATCTCCCCCTGGGTTACCATACCAAGAAATATTGACAAATCAAGATGTGTTGACTAGATTACAACCCCTTAGATGCACTGATTATTGTTTCATGAATGCAAATTACAAAACAACTTCCAGGACGTATCATTTAGAAATGTTTTTTTTTAATTTACTTTTTATTAAACAGTTGTGATGATACAGTGGGAAACAGCGAGGCCACATGACAGTAGTATACAGTGGTGACATATTCAAATGAGCAGCGAACACAAATCACGTACAATCCCATACAATTTTAAATCGATTCAGAATCGGTGTCAACCCCAGCACGACGATTTAGAAATGTTTTTGATACCTATGTTCTAGTGTTTTATTTTTGGTCTCATTACAATGGTTTAGTCTTTAGTTAATTATTGATTGTTTTGTGGAATCCTGCCCCCCCTCCCCAGTGCTACTTAACTGTGGAATGACATATTAAGAAGTAACAATAAAATGTAGTGCATGTTAAACAATGAATTTTGGGGTTCAAATTCAAATAAATGTGTGTCAGTGTTTTCACAAACGTTTGCTTTTTTTTTGTAGGTCCCACATGGGAGGAAGAGCTTTATCACATGATAGCATTTTTATTCCCGATGTTGTACAGGAACCTCAAAGACCCGGGCGTGTGTTTTCCCAGGAAAATGTATCGGATCGTATAAGGACCTTACAGGTACTGCAAATAAAGCAAACACTCTTTTCCCTAAACTGTTTTGAAATGTTTAGTTAAGCTTCGGAAATGTCCTAGCCCAGGTACTTTCTTTATAGGTCGATAGTGGTTCTTAGAATCATATTAACGAGTGGTCATTCCTTGCTTCTTGCCTCTTAACTGTTTCAGCTGATCATAATGGCATGTGCTTCAAAGCATAAAAATGGTCCTTATTCACTTCACAGCTCCCCCTGCTGCCTGCCTCTACTTTTTCTGTTTAGGTCGAAGCCTTCTAAACAGCTCAACTGTCTGGTTGCAAAGGCATATTGTGGGCATGCTGAAAGCTTCCCTAGGAATGTGTTTCCCCCATTGCTTACCACTGACTTTGTGTTTTGTAACTCACATTTGCTTGCTTTCTATTTGCTGGCTTTATTTGTTTTAGGCTGTCTAGCACGTCTTTCTCCCTCCCATGGAGCATAGCCTGTTTTACCACTTCTCTCACTGGCCCCTTGTAATCTTCCACCAGTGCTCTCTTTCTAAGAACTCCTTTTTTCTTTTTCTTGAGGCACTCCAGGAGAATACATGTCTTCAGTTGTCTCCCTTATGCTGGTTCACAGCAGTAAACATGCTGTATTTATTTGAAATAGTTTCCTGCTTCCTGTCTTTCTGCATCACTGATTCTCTTTATCTCTGCCACTACCAGTCATCAGTCTGGCATACTTGTAAGAAGCCTATACTATATGAACACAATACATAGCATGGTAAATAGACAAAAATCACAAAGGTTTCAGAGCAAATAATCACATGTTAAAAAAATACAATCCATTAAAAAAAGCCAACTAACCGCTGAAGGACGAGGACCGCATGTGATGACAACCGCGCTAACTACCCTAATGTTAAAGAGGGAGTTATAGAGGACGACAAATTGAAATAATTCGCCCATTGACAGCAGTAATTCTGCTTCCATTTTTAAGGAGCTTTCTTGAGAACCATCGATACATCAATATATTACCTGTGGCGGAGGTCTTATAAACGGTGTGCTATAGACCTGTTTGGAAGACTACAAAACCATTTTTAGCTTCAAAATATGGCATCAATTTAGGATGTTGGGAAATTAGTTTTTAATTCAGATTTATTTTCACTAATTGAGAACGGAATAGTGAAGACAAGTAAAGATATTACATCACATTATATCCGTCTAGTACTTTTTTGATACGATTAGTACTACCTATGGGAGGTGGTGGTTAAATTGATATTGTTTATTTGAGAAAAATTCGTTTTATTTAAGGAGAGTCAAATTGGTTCGGTCTTGAAAAAGATGGTTTAAAAATTTTTCATCCATCGAAACGCGTCGACGCTCATCTTAATACACAATCTGTTAGAAAGGCGGAGGTCTATGAGTAACACATACCAGGATCTTTGCCTTAAATATTGGTGTAAAACAGATGTGTAAAAAACTAATGATAAATTGAACCTGTCTGTGCTATGTACTCTCTTTAATTTGTTTTATTTTTGGTTTTTTTAATGGATTGTATTTTAACATGTGATTATTTGCTCTGAAACCTTTGTGATTTTTGTCTATTTACCATGCTATGTATTGTGTTCATATAGTATAGGGTTTTATTGCCCTTGAGTTTCTTAAACGTCTTTTTAGATACACTGGTTTTTATAATAAATCGATTTATATATCTTTGTACATCTTTGTATATTTTATGGTTCATGACTCTCTGTGGTAGTTATATGGCAATATTCCCTCAAGTGTGTATGTGAGATGAGTGAAGAAGTATTGGCTTGAATGGAATATATTGACTGGTCGAATATTATAAGTGTGATATCGGGTCCAAATGATACTGTTTCTTTATTCACTGTATAGTGCCCTATTCCTTTGGTAATAAGGGGCACCTCTTTGTCTTTTATTATACTTGTAAGAAACAATGTTCTGTCTGTGAGCTTGTTTATTTTGGTCAGTGCCCTTTAATTGATAGCATAACTTAAACAATCTTCTTCCTTATTACACACCCATGCCATAGCTGGAAGTAGGCGAGTGGAGGGTGCTGAAGTGCCACCAAAATAACGATGCCGGAGTTCAGAAGTGAATGAGCAATAAACAGCGCTTTACATTTTGTTTTTATCTTGTCACAAAGACAGAGGTCAAATGTTAGTCTCTGTCTGCCGAGGATGGTCGGTGTTTACTTTTTTTTCTCTGACTTTCAAAGTGAGAGAATTTATGTGACAATCTTGCTGGTTACTGGGGGTTGAAAAGAAAGGCTGGGGAATGTTATACGTTTCTAGCATAAAACAACATTTAAATGCCAGTACATGAACTGTAGAAATATATCAGAATATATGAGAATTTGGAAAGCACAAATGAAGCACATTTTTGGAAATTTTGAATTGTGGTGGAAACAAATATTTTAATACGATCAAAACAAATCAATCCACTAGGTGATGCCAATTTTCACACATTATTGTTTGTACACTGTAGGAGGCTGGCTTAGTATATGGTGCACACTTATTTAAGTGATACACCTTGCACTAATCCAGGCAACCCTAATGGTGATATTAGTGGTCTTTGAAACCATAGAAAGCTCTCAAAGGGGTAGCGGTGGAGAGCATCTTCAGGCTTATCTTGAAGGAGTGTTAAGCAGCTTGTTTTACCAGATCTAATCATGTAGTGTAGGTTAAATGAAAAAGAACCACACAGTGTATATATAAAAATATGTCTATTTATTACACATCACTCACTAACACATTGATATATATATCGTACCCGGTGCTATAAATACAAATACACAATAATACTTTAATTGCAATTAGGTAAGTAAGCACAATACACAGTAAATATAGCATGTTACATAGCATGCTATTACAACGCGATCGTTACAACGACCACGTTGTTAGAACGCGATACCTTTACATCGCAAGTCATTAGATGGACTTGCTGTAGGGGGCGCGCTGGACTTAGGAATAGTATAATTTACTATTCCAACTCCAGCCTGCGCAACAGTAGGGAAGGTGTTGGAATAGTAAATTATACTATTACTTAGGTTAGAGCGCCCCCTACAGCAAGTCGATCTAATGACTTGCGATGTAAAGGCATCGCGTTCTAACAACGCGGTCGTAGTAACAACCACGTTGTCAAAGGATCGCGATGTAATGGCAGCATTGTAAACGCTGTTTCCCTACACAGTGGTCTCCAGGGGGAGACCAAACCATATTCTAAAAAAGTGGAATGCGAACTGTGACCGAAGTCGGGACTTAGACCAGGAGACTCAGAGGAGCCGGGGGCACAAGGAAGCACCCACGGTAAGTCTCAGGAGCCCCACGGAGGCTGTGTGCAGAGTGGGAACATAGCCGCGTGACCAATGGAAGTAAATGGAGAAGTCGCAGTTGCAGTTTTGCAGAAGAAGGACCCTTACCAGAGGACACCGAAGAATTGTCTTGGAGGACAGAAGGTTGTTGAGCCATCCCACCTGTGGATGCCCCAGGAACCCGGTTACCTATACCAGGGAAGCCAGGTGCATAGGGGTGAAGAGACTTCGGAAACCTCCGTAGATGACAATGGAAGACTTAGAAGAAAATGCCTCTGGACAAGTTCAGGAAGGAGCCCAGTGGAATCCAAGGGTGGATTCTGGAAGTAGAGAACCTGCAAGCAGAGGAGACGGAGTTTAGGCCAGAGGCACTGATGGAGCAGGGTAAATGAAATTTTTTTTAACCTCCTAATATTTTCGTAAAATAATTAATAAACATGTTCGTTTAAGTAAATAACCAACAATGTATGTTACATGTTAAGGGTTAAAGATAACACGCTATTCCGTGTGCAAAATAATCAACTTATAATTGTTTACGTGTCTAACATAACATAATATTTGCGTACTAATTACATAATAAATGCATGATCTGTGCTTTTAAATAAAACGTGTGGTTGCAAAATAAAGCGATGGTAAGTAAGGGACAGCTTTATATGTTGCTTTTTGCTAGGTAATACCTAATTGGGGTACGTAGAAAGACGGGAGGGAAACGAAAGGGTTTATATTTCTTTGTTTTAACAATATTTTGTTTATCTTTGAAAATAGTGCGCTTAGGCCTGTCGAGCAGCGATATAAAATGGCCGCCAGTTGCTAGAGTACGCATGAGCGGGGGACCATGTGATAGAGGAGAGAGGCTGTGGAAAAGGGATGATCACGTGCTGATGCTGAGAGGCTAATGTGGAAGTATGGTCAAGGCTATTGTGACCTTTCTGAGCAGATGTGTGCCAAGATGATCAGCAAGAAGCGTGAGAAGTCCAACTGAATCAATAGACGGAACTGTTAAACCCAAAATGTAGCAGAAAAAGATACAATTTGGACTGATCGAAACGGATGAGCAATTGCATGAACTGTGGGAAACGATGCTTGCATGGACATTCCACAAGGAACTGGTTAAGACCAGGAAGTTTGATTAAAATGTATTTGGGCCTGAGTTTTGACCAATGAGAAAGAGTCACGCCATGAAGAAGAAACATTTTATGCTGTAAGCTAGAATTAGGGTATAAGAAGACCTACTCTTGGTGGGAGGGGTTAGATGCTGCGGGAGAGGCTGCGGGAGATGTTGCGGGAGTTGCTGGAGAAGTTAGATGCTGTAGATGGGTGAAGTTGCTGATGCTGACGAGCTGATGCTGCTGCTGCTATTTTTCTTTTCCAGTTGAGTATAAGATGCTGCTTGAGGAGAATTTTTCCTGATAGATTTTTATTTTAGAACTATTAGATTTTCCCCAGATAGATAGATTTATCTTTAAGAGTTCTTACTATGATAACCTTATTTTTCCATCTAATAAAAATGCTTTGCAATTTCAAGTTATTCTTATATTGATGATAAATGTAATGATCTGAATAATAAGCTTAACCTCATTTCCTGCATTCAAAACTTTATATAAACTTTATTATTCTTTAAACAAATGACTCAGTGATTCTTTAGCTCAATGATTAAAATGAAATATTGAAGAGTTTATTGTGATTGAGCTGGTCTTAATCACCATCAACTGATTCCTACTAGTTGGTCCATCGACCAATGAGCGGAATACCTTAAAGCAAAGAGAAATATTATGTCATGTTAAAGAGGTATCCCGTCTCCTTCCAGCGAATCGTTTTCTCCTAGGTTATTGACGGAGGAAATCCAGGGAACAAATGAGTAAGTGAATGTATATGCGGTGTTATGGGCCCCACCGTCATATGGATATAGTGTGTGTGTTAGAGGAATAGTTGCACCTGGATGACCAAAGCATTTAAGGAGAATTATTTTTATTGTTAACGCTGGATCAGCACGAAGACACAATGGCCACCGATGTCGGGAGGTTCAGAAGAGTCAACAGTGACCTTTTCGCTGCAGCTGTGAGGACCAGACTAAGCTGAGGAAGACCAGGAGCTGTGCACGAGCTGTGCCACGTCGGATGTCGGTGACTAGGTGGTTGGTGTCCGGCGGGAGCATCAACAAGCCTTGGTTGCCGCAACTGGTGTGGAAAACGAAGAAGGAGCAACGTTGGGACCAGCAAGGTCCAAGGGACTCACAAACAGCAGGAGAGTCAGAGCAGGCCCACTGGAAAAAAGGGGAGCCCACTGAAGCAGTAGAAGACCCTCAGGGGGACACACAGGCCAAAGGCATAGGAGTCGCAAGAGGACCTCGAGCAGCTCATCAAGAATGAAGGCCCACGGTGCAAAGGATGCTGTGAGGCGCTGACCTTGGCGGGAAGAGCTGCTGGATTCTGGAGCTTCATGTAGCCTGAAGATCTCTGAAGTGCAGAGCCAACAAGCTTTGCCAACAGCAAGTCAACACGGCACAGGGGCTCAGTCCCAGCGGTTCCGACGAGGGATACTGGCCTCAAAATTGCAGAAAGGACCGGTCAGGCCTCGAGGGAGTTGCAGAACCACCACCTGTGTTGCTGAGCCTCGGGAAGTCCATAGGACGACAGGAGGAGCAGACCGGTCAGCTTTGTTGCAGTACCTGCAGATGGAGGGGAGTGACTCCTTCACTCAAAGGGAGATTACTTCAGGTGTCCTTGATGCCCAAACGTCTGTTGAAGGACCTGGAAGAGGCACTGACACAGGTGACGAAGAAGACTTGAAGAACAGCGAGACCTGGAGCAGCAGGAGTCTTCCTTGGTGCAGTCTCGATTCCAGTCGAAGTCCAAGTGTCCAGACGATCGAAGAGTGACGTAAATTCAGGCTTGAGTCTTGTCCCACGACGAATCTAAGGAACCACCCACAGGTAAGCCCTTAAGTACCCTAGGGAAAGGGTTGGAACAACTCCGGGGTCCCTCCCAGAGGAGGAGCTGGACAGAGGGTTGGATATTTCCATGTCCTTTGTCCAGTCTCACACCAGAGCAGGAGCCAAGGACTCCCTGAATTGGCTTAAACTGGAGTATGCAAGGAGGGCACCAAATGTGCCCTTCAAAGCAATCTGGTGGAGCTGGCAAGCGCCCCCACCCCAGCCCAATACACTAAGTCCTGTCTGGGAGGTGGTCACACCTCCCTGTGACAGGAAACCAATTGTTCTGCCTTACCCTGCTCGAGCTTGGCTCAGCAGCAGGAGGGCCGAATCGTGTCTGTTGTTGGCAGCAACACTAGCTTGCTGTCAGACCCTGAAAGGCTGTTACCAGGAGTACAGGGGGGTGGGGGTACCCCAAGGGACCCCCTCAGTACATGGGATCATACTTCCAACACTTGAATCGATGTTGGGGTATGATTCCAAAATGTTTGATACCAAACATGACCAGGTTCGGTGCATCCACTAAAGAGTTAGACATCTCTTAATAACTGATGTCCACTATATGTATTAAAATGGCTGACCGCACTTACAAAGCCTGGAGAATTGACTCCGGGGTTTGTAGAGGTGTCCTGCTCATGCAGGGGCACCCTCACACGAATAACCAAGCACCCTGCCCTCAGGACTGAAGAGCCTGCCATAGGGGTGACTTATAGATTTTATGGGCAGTGACCTCCGATATGAGGAAACGTATATCTGTCGTGAGAGGTGCAAGCACCAGCTCACACAGGGTGCAACGGCAGGCCTGTAGTCACAGTTTAAGTGGGCTCCTATAGGTGGCACAATACATCCTGCAGCCCATTGGAGACCCCGGGTGTACCTATGCCCTGGGTACCTTAGTACCCTATACTAGGAACTTACAAGGGTACACCAGTAACCAATCGTGGATACCATGGTCAGTTTAGGGAGAAAGCACAGTGACTGGGGTCGTGATTAGCAGCATCCCAGTCAGACTAGGTCAAAAACATACTGGCACCAAGCAAAAATAGGGGGTAACCATGAAAGCAGATCCTACTTTCCTACATGTGCTGTATAGTTTTGTCAGTAAAACTGTGTGTCTGTGCAAATGTAATAGAATTTCGATTGAAAACGTGTTGTCTGTAATGGCAGTGCGCTACCACCCCAGGCATACTCCACCCTAATCCACTCCACTCCGACACTCTGTGACACTCTACACCACTGTACATCATTCCATTCTACTCAGCTGCATGTCCCTCTACACCACCCACTCTGCGCCACTCCACTCTGACACTCCACTCTGACACTCCACTCTGACACTCCACTCTGACACTCCACTCTGACACTCCACTCTGACACTCCACTCCTGACACTCCACTCTGACACTCCACTCTGACACTCCACTCTGACACTCCACTCTGACACTCCACTCTGACACTCCACTCTGACACTCCACTCTGACACTCCACTCTGACACTCCACTCTGACACTCCACTCTGACACTCCACTCTGACACTCCACTCTGACACTCCACTCTGACACTCCACTCTGACACTCCACTCTGACACTCCACTCTGACACTCCACTCCTGACACTCCACTCTGACACTCCACTCTGACACTCCACTCTGACACTCCACTCTGACACTCCACTCTGACACTCCACTCTGACACTCCACTCTGACACTCCACTCTGACACTCCACTCTGACACTCCACTCTGACACTCCACTCTACAACACTTTACTCTACAACACTTTACTCTACAACACTTTACTCTACAACACTTTACTCTACAACACTTTACTCTACAACACTTTACTCTACAACACTTTACTCTACAACACTTTACTCTACAACACTTTACTCTACAACACTTTACTCTACAACACTTTACTCTACAACACTTTACTCTACAACACTTTACTCTACAACACTTTACTCTACAACACTTTACTCTACAACACTTTACTCTACAACACTTTACTCTACAACACTTTACTCTACAACACTTTACTCTACAACACTTTACTCTACAACACTTTACTCTACAACACTTTACTCTACAACACTTTACTCTACAACACTTTACTCTACAACACTTTACTCTACAACACTTCACTATAACTCTACGACCCTTTATGCCATTTTACACCACTTCACTCTACGCCATTCTACTTTCCTCTCGCCACTCCACTCTATAATACTCTTCTCCACTCAATGACACAAACTCCACTCTACAACACTCTACGCAACTCCACTCCACACCATGCCACTCCACTCCACACCACTCTCCTCTACGGCACTAACTTTTAGCCATGCTTAACAGCAGCCACACTGGTGTCCAACATGGCTAAAACACATTGGCAAAGCCATTAGCTCTTGCATAGGCGAGGCCTATTCGCTTTGCCAATGTTTGTTTGTATCTGCTTTTCATCTACAATCCCCACATAGCTCCCAGTTAAAAACTGGTAGACATGGCGATAGTAGCATTAGACTTTTAGACATTCTGTCTCTCTAAATCGATATCTTACCTTGTTAATGGATGTCTTTTTCTCCTTCATTGACTTCCTTTGTGGTTAATATGGATGTCTGTGATGGATCGGGGTTAATTGTATAAAGTATTTATAGTAGGAGCAGTTCTTCATGCTTGCCATTCCATGGATGCACTCCTTTGGGTGATAGTGCTGCTCCTTCTCTTCCATTAGCGGACCGTAGAAAATATCAACATTGGATATCATTGGTGTGCTAATTGTATTACCATGTAAGCCTCCCATCCATTCAAAGTGCTCTCAGACTGCCTCTGCTGCCTCCATTTTACAAAATTCTAAATTAAACTAAATAACCTTGTTTGACTCCGAGTAGACCTCTAATTTGGGAGAGTGAAGTTTATATTTGAAAGTTTAGATGGAACCGAAGATAGCCAGAGTTTAGAAGGCATGTGGCGTTACTCTGAACTGATTTGGTACCTGGTATATATTTAACAGACAGCTGTCATCGTATTTCCCTTAGGGTTGTCCGGCAAGATAGTGGTGCTCCCTATTCCAGCTATTTTTTTCCTAGTGATTGAGCTACATATTCAGTGATTGTATGGCGTGAACAGGAGGTCTTGTAGACTTGTAACTGCTTGTTAAATTATTAACACAGTTCTCAGGCCCACAATCAATGCATGTTACATATCACAGTCACAGGATTAACTAGAATAAATTGATCTTGTTTCCAGTTAAATTAGGGGGAAGAGGTATTCTACTGGGCTGTCCCCTATTGATTGGGCTGTCCCCTATTGATTGAGAAGAACATCTTTAAATATCTTTAATGCAAATCCCCAAGATAAAGAAAAGTTTTTCCTTCTGAAGCAAGCAGTAGAGGTCTTAGCAAGACATTAAATATTGGCTAGATTACTGGGCAGCGCAGCTTGCAGTGGTCAATCAGTGGGTACATACCACACACAAAGAACCGGCCTATAGAATGGACAGATACAATATGGGGTCGAGGGGTTACCTTAGGGCCATCTATGGAGGCAAACGAGGAGCGCCAGTAGCCACACCAACATTAACCACAATTAAGATATGGCACAGGGCGTCAGCAGCCTTAAGGTGGCGAGACAAAATTACCCAAGTCACTCGACTATGGGACACAGCGAGGTTAGAACTTCTGGCGAACCACCCAGGTTTTGATAAGTGGGACCTTATTGGCATCTCAAAGGTGGGGGATCTGTGGCTGAACAGGAAGGTCAAGCCCTTTATCGACCTTCAGAAAGACTACGAGTTAGTGTTGTCCGAAACATTTCGCTGTATTCAAGTAAGACATGCTCTACAACTGGCCATCTGGAGGGGTACTGACCTCCTGGCCACCTCCCCTCTGGAGGATAAGCTATTAGATGACTATCTGAAAGAAAAAGCTATATCTCTAACCTACCGGAAAATACTAAATAATTCCCTCGACACCCTGGAGAAAGTGAGGGCCAAGTGGGTGGAAGACCTTGGGGACTTGAATGATGAGGAGTGATTGGAGGCACTTGCATCCCCCCGGGAGGTAGCTATATGGTCCCGATTTAGAGTAGTCCAATTAAAGATCATGCACAGGACATACTACACATGCACAACACTAGAAAAAATGGGCAAACTCAACGCATTGTCCCAGGAATTGCGGCCAAGAAGGTACATTTCTATACCTGTGGTGGAATTGCCCGTTGATCCAAACGTATTGCAAGACAATTGTAACCCGCATGGAGACACTGTGTGGGGAAATAGGTGGAGGCCTCGCCTCAATTGTGCTTATTAAATATCTGGGGAACAACAAATTTAACAGCTGGGCAAAGGCTGTGGGTTACACTAGGCCTTATAGTGGCCAGGCGCAACATAGCGAGAAAATGGAGGGCGGAGGCGGCGTCCACACTCCGAGGCTGGGAAACAGATATGGACTGGTGCATGCAAGCAGAGAGGGTGGTGTATGAGGGAAGAGGTTGCCCACATAAATGGACCAAAATTTGGGGAGGCTGGAACGAAAGTAGAGGGATGCTCTGTCAGCCAATTGGGAAGCCTCCCAACGAGAGGGATTCTTTTTTTTTAGTTCAAAGTATTTTATAAAATTTTTGCAGACAGAGATAGGCAGTGGCAAACTAAATAAATACACAGTAGGAAAGGTAGGCGACACCAAAGGGACGGGGTGTAGGCTGTGCATAACATAATGCAGTGAACATTCTGCAGTATTGATTGGTCCATACATTGTATAGGGGGCAATACATAGTCCCATAAGTGTGAATAACATATAGGATGCATAGCATAACCTTATATTACATTTGGTGTGGGCTATAATACAATGCATACATGTTATACAACACCATTTTTATGATCATGAGGATTAGAAACAAGAAGGTTAAAAACAGGCAGAATTATTCACCTTGACAGCTGTGGCAAAACGGAATGCACAGGAGTGAATAAAATGATTTTGTCTCACATGAATGTGGGAAGACGGTGGTGGATGTATGGCCTTGTATAGAGGAGCTCGAAAATGTATGAGGGATGCATATACACCATGGAAAAAAGGGGTGGAGAGGAGTGGTTGTCTATGATAGGGGTCATGGTGGTTTATAAGTAAAGGCACTTGTGTCTAGCGCATTCCAGATTGAGTGCCGTGAAGATCTCCACGGGGAAAATTGGAGAGCAATGTTATCAGCACCCCTAAGGAAAGAAAGCCACTCCTGCCATTTAAAAAAAGAGACCGCTTTGAAGTTTTTCCAGTTGTTTAGGATTAGTTTGCAGGCTAGAGTAAGCATTAAATCCAGGAGGAACCGATCATTGTCGTCCCGGAGTTGGGGATCCAGAGGGCCCAGTATAATGTATGAGAACTCTCTCATGGGGAGGATCTTTAGGGTATGTGTGATGTATTCAAACACCTTAGCCCAAAAGTCTTGAAGGAGGGGACATCCGAATAGCATGTGTTCAAGGGAGCCCTCATGTTTGTCACAACACCAACATGTGGGAGCTTTTGCAAGGCCGACCTTGAAGAGTCTTGCGGGAGTCCAGTAAGCCCGGTTTATTAACATAAATTTAGTTTGTGATAATATAGGCGAGATTTTATGTGAAAAGGGGGTTTTGTTAATGCTGGCCCAGTTGAAGGCGAAGATTAACGTGGTAGATTCGGATTCCCATTTCCGTTGATTACGAGATAGAGATTTGTTTTGGTTCGGCAAGAGAATTTTATATATGTATGAGACCAGATGTCCTACCTTGGATAGGTGGTTCAAGAGGGTAGTGATAGTAGGACTAATACCCGATAGGTTCAATTTTGCAAGCCCTACTTTAAGTTGAAGGAATTTGTAGAAATCCAGGTTAGCAAGATTGAACTGATTTTGCAAGGTTGAGAATGGTAGCGGAGAAGTATTTTCGAAAATGTCTTGCACTAGGTTAATGCCCTTGGATGACCAGTCGGACCAGAAGAATGAGGAACCATCAATTTTGAGTGTATGGATGTACCATAGGGAGGATAGGTAGGTATGTTTTATTTTGACCTCCAGACGAGAGTCTAGGAGTAGGATGGCCCTTTTGGTGTTCTGTATGATGTTTCTAGAGTGCGGTAGGTGGGATGTGTCCATCGTGTCTAGTGCGGCGAGAGGGATGTTCTGTATGAGGGACCTTTCTATCACCACCCAGGGTGGTGTGTATGATGGGTTATCAATAAACCACTTTGCACCCTGTTTGCACAAAAAGGCCGTTTGATAGTTTCTGAAGATGGGTAGAGAGATGCCCCCTTTATCCTTGGCCAGCTTGAGCTTTTTCATAGAGATTCTGGGCTTTTTGCCTTGCCATAGGAATTTGCTGAAAGTTTTATCAATGTTTTTTAAGAATTCTTCTGATAGGAACATGGGCAGCATGCTAATAAGATAATTGACGAGAGGGGTTATCATCATCTTTAAGGTCTCTGCTCTTCCCCACCATGATAAAAATTTGGGGGACCAGGTATCTAAGAGTGAGTCTATCTTATTGGTTAATATTTTTTCATTAGTACGTAGGGTGGTGATTAGTTCATTTGTGAACTCAAGACCTAGGTATTTGATAGCGTTCTGTTGCCAGGTTAGCCCTGACGAGCCTAGAATGCTTTTATCACCGTAGTGGCTGAGTAGTTTTACCTTGGATTTGTCTTTGTTAAGGGAATATCCAGATATTTCTGAGCAGTGGTGTATGGTGTTCATAAGTGCTGGGATTGCAGTGGGTGCATTTTGAGTGACAATTAATACATCGTCTGCGTATGCGGCAAGTTTTACGTTGTAGTCACTAAAGGGGATACCAGTAATGCCCTTATTTTCCCTAATATGTTGGAGGAAAGGTTCCAAAGCCAGGAGAAAAAGGGGGGGCGAGAGAGGACAACCCTGCCGTGTCCCCTGGTTTAGGTTGAAAGCGGGGTAAACTATACCTCCAGCTCTAACTCTAGCGGTGGGATTGTGGTAGAGGGCCATTATCATTTTGATCAGGTTATCGCCCAGGTTAAACCTCTCTAAAAGAAGCCTTTAGATATGCCTTTAGATATCTCCAGTCCACCTTATCAAAGGCTTTTTCCGCGTCCAATGTGATGGCCAATGTGATGGCCACCGTGGGAGTCAAGGAGTCTAGCCTTTTCTATGGTATGACATAACAGGCGCGTGTTGTCACTAGAAAGCCTATGTTTTAAGAAACCCACCTGAGATGGGTGTATTAGTTTAGAGATGTGTTGTTGGATTCTATTCGATAGGATTGACGCATAAATTTTGCAATCCAGGTTTATTAATGATATCGGCCTGTAGCTTTTGGGTAAGAGGGGATCTTTACCTTCCTTGGGTAGGACGATTATGGTTGCTTCCGCTGGAGTGCCAGTGACTTGGCCAGTTTCTGAAAAGTGAATAAATAGCTTCAAGAGTGGTGGCAGTAGAGACGGAGAGAACGTTTTGAAAAATTTAGCATTGAACCCGTCGGGCCTGGGGGTTTACCCGATTTCAACTTATTGATCACTAACAATACCTCATTATCCGTGATCAGACTATTTATTGATGATCTCTCTTGGTCTGTAAGGCTAGGGAGAGTAATACTGCTTAGATAGTCCTGGCCTTTTGAGTGTTTTACATGAGTATTTACTTCATATAAGTCTTTATAAAAGTCCATGAAAGTATCAGCTATTTTTTGCGGGTTAGTAATAATATTTCCTATCTAGTCCTTATGGCGTTAAAGGCGTATTTCTGCATTTTAAATTTTAGGTAGGAGGCCAGGGATTTGCCTGCCCTGTTAGATTCACATAATTTGATGCTTTTTTGTTTGTTAATCCATACCCCACCCTATTGCTGATGATTTTATTGTATTCATATTTCCTGTTGAGGATTTTATTAAGTGTGTCATCGTCTTTGCTAGTTGTGTATTTTTTCTAGGTCCGCAATTTCTTTCTCTAGTTTCACTAAGTTAGCGTTAGTTATTTTGTTCATTTTTGATCTAATCCTGATTATTTCCCCTCTTACTGTTGCTTTTAGGGCCTCCCATCTTGTCAGATCAGACGTCTCACCAGCCTTATTCTCAGTAAGAAAATTATGAATCGTGTTTTTAATTGCTTGAATGTTGTCCTGATCAGCTAGTATCTTGTCATTGAAACGCCAGCTTGATTGCTTTTTTTGTGGTGCGGGGTCAGAGATAGTGTGATACAGGAATGGTCCGAGATCACCCTGGGTTCAATTGTTGTGTGATCTACCTTACAGAGCGTGTTGTTGGATACCAAGATATAGTCTATACGTGAATACGACTTGTGGGGAAATGAGTAAAATGTATAATCCCTTTCTGCAGGGTTTTGGATTCTCCAAGCATCAGCCAGATTAAATTTCGAGCATATTTTCTTCAAGATTTTATGTGATTTATTTGGAAGAAATGGAAATCTAGAGTTTTTGTCTAGATGTGGGTCTAGAGGTAGGTTGAAGTCACCTGCTAGGATAATGGTAGCTGTATCAGGGATTTTTTCTAATTGTGAGTATAGATCATCCCAAAAGGACGGATCGTCCTTAGTAGGCGCGTAAATGTTAGCTACATAAAATTCAACCTCGTCTTTAGTAAGCTTCGAGATGACCCATCTGCCATGTGAGTCGGAGGATTTCCGGAGTAAGTTGATTCTAGATTTTCTGGAAATTAGTGTGAGTACACTGTTTTTCTTCCCTACCGCAGCTGAGTAGGCATTATTTGAGGATTGACTATTAGCAAAACTCTGGGATAGTGTGTTATCCAGTTTCATTTCTTGAAGGAGAATTATATCTCCTTTGAGCCTATGCATATAATCAGCTATCTTCCTCCTCTTTACCGGGTGGTTCAGGCCTTTCACATTTAGAGAAACTACCTTAATACTTTGGTTCAGTCCCGCCACATGATGTGCAAGAAGAGGGTGTTGCGGACCAGTGTCACCCTTGGGTAGGGTTGCGAAGAGCGAGGCCACGTCTGAATTAAAGACTTCCCCCTGTGTGTGTTAGTTTGACATGAGACCTGTGAGACCAAAATCAAAAAGCAAAATAATAGGCACTGAAAACAACAATGTACAGTAGGATAAATAGTGAACCCAACCCTTAATTACCCGACCCCCACCCCCCATATTCGCCAACGGGCGTAGCGATAGGAGGAAGATCGCTCCTCCGGAGGAACGGATAATAAGAACATCAGTAAATTGGGGCGAAACCCCGTCAATAGAACAAGGAACTAACATTGTGAAAAAGGCCATGATGGCATGCACGTAATGCACACAATAATGTTGAGATTAAGGCCTATGGTGGTGTCGATGGCTGTAGTGTGCGTGAGTGGGTATAGAGGACTAAATAGTGTGTGACTACTAGTCTGGGGAAATGTGTGGTTGGATGTGTTTGAAGCTGCGATTGTGTACCATCCGGATGCGTATTGTGCATGGATGCACGATCGTGTAGGCTCGTAAGCCCATAGTGTGAGCTTTTAGTGTGAATGGATGGGATCTGAGTAGTCAGTGACTATAATCATATGATGTAGCCAGGAGTAAGTATGAGCCGCATGTATTAAGAAGAAAGTGTCAGATGTGGGTGGACTTTACTGCTGTAAAGAAGGGACACTGCGCTTGTTATAAGGAGTAGGAACCGCATCCTGAAGAGCTAATTGTGGGTGTAACTCGTGTGAAACCCATGTGTGGCTATATGTGAGCGAGGATGTGACATTAATAAGAAATTGAGGTGTAAGCATGGCTGTGCGCCATAAGTGCATGAGAGGCCTGTAGGATCTTAAACGTGTAAATAGTGCAAAAGGACAACATTAAACATCAATGACCTACAACGAGAGAGATTCTGACGAAACGGGAGAGATCTGAAAAAGGGGGGATGGTTGAATAACGTAGTAGAAATTGGAAGTGAATGTCCTGATGGATATGAGATATGTAATTGTGATTTGATGAACCCTGCGGTCATGTGTCCTTTGTCCCTTTTCTTCCCCTTTTCAATAAAAAGATATTTTTTTAAAAAGTGTGTGTGTGTATATATATATATATATATATATGTGTGTGTATATATATATATATGTGTGTATATATATATATATATGTGTGTATATATATATATATATGTGTGTATATATATATATATATATGTGTGTGTATATATATATATATGTGTGTATATATATATATATGTGTGTATATATATATATATGTGTGTATATATATATATATATATATATATATATATATATATATATATATATATATATATATATATATATATATATATTCTGCTCCAAAGGTTGTCCACCTGGTGAGTAGCACTCGATCAGCAGCTTTGTTTATGAAAGGCAGGGACGAGGATCCGCTTGTAGAAGCTGCTCCGTAATGGAAATGCCTGACACGTTTCGAAGCTCCATATGCTTCTCTTCAGAGGCTTGAACGGAGACAGTGTGTGCAAACGCTGAGCCCACTTCGCCATTTTCATATTGCACACCCACCAATGGGAAGCTCAAATGAGACTGTGCATTGTGGGAAATGTGGTCCGGATAGCACACAAATCTTGTCCTGTATCGACCCTGCAAGTGGACTCGTCCTCAATTCTGTTTGCGGCTGCTGACCCACGTAGCCCCCATAACATTACGGGGTGGTGCACACTCCGCGGCAGGACGGCCGCGTATTACATTCTGCTCCAAAGGTTGTCCACCTGGTGAGTAGCACTCGATCAGCAGCTTTGTTTATGAAAGGCAGGGACGAGGATCCGCTTGTAGAAGCTGCTCCGTAATGGAAATGCCTGACGCGTTTCGAAGCTCCATATGCTTCTCTTCAGAGGCTTGAAAGGAGACAGTGTGTGCAAACGCTGAGCCCACTTCGCCATTTTCATATTGCACACCCACCAATGGGAAGCTCGAATGAGACATGAGATATATATATTGGCTATAATGTAAATAGTCCCATCGTACACAGTTTATATTGTCCAGTGGTTTATTGATGTTTTACAGAACACCACTTTTGACTTTCCCAGGGTGCACTTATGTAGCATTGAGGAAGTAGTTTCTTGTCTTACAAAAGTAGTCCTCGAGTTTGGATGAAGTAACATTATAAACATCAGTTTGGAAAGGAGAACTTAAGCTATCTGCCCTGCTGAAGTACTATCAACTTTACAGGTCTAGTGGAAAAAAAAGAAATGGATGTTTAGAGTAAGTGTGGACCTTAATGGGGTTGGGTGGACCAAATCACCTTTTGTATGGATGGCATCCAAAGAGACCACCTCCAACATATAGAAAATAGCAACAACCCAAATAGGGTTGAAAAGCATGATACTGGAAAGTCCTTGATGGGTGTTATCTACACTCCCTGAACTGTGAATTCTGGCAGGTTGCAAAGGCAAAAAAAGAAAGGAAATATGTACTTTAAACGGCCATATCAAAGCTGGTCTCCTAATTGACGTCTTCATCTGCCCAGACATATTATACATACTTTACTGCAGTTGATTGGTATGCTTACAGTCCAACTATGAGGAAGCTTTGAGCTGCTTGGACACTGTTTGCTAGAAATCAGATCCTCAAGAAAAACATTAAATCTTAACTAATATCAACCGTTTATAAGGCCATTCTAACTTTTTCAGTAAAATTACCACGTAGGATGAGAGAAGATCTTGACTTCAGGGAACTTGACGAGGAAAAGCGGACAAGAGGTTTTGGAAGCTCCAAGATTGTGTACTATTAACTTACGACTTCGACTTATACTGGTCATACCTGCAGAGTCTGTATACTTTTTGGAAGATATTTATATAGAATGGGATAGAGAAGGTATATGTTTCCCCTCTGATGAAGGGCTGCTATATGAGAGTTCTTTCAGTTGACATAAACATTCATATATGGGAGAGTTGTCTGTTGGATGATGGAGCATGATCAATGTGCAGTTCCTCTAGAAATCGGCAGAAGTGGAGATCCGACAATACTTGAAATCTTTCCTGACAATGGTTTCTATACTAGCCAAAAGACCCAGTGCAGCACAGATGTTTGGTGAAGATTACCCCTTGGTAGTGAATTGGAAAGAGGAATTAATAGAGTAATATCACTAGGGAAACTATGAAAAAATTAGGAGGTGCCAGTAAAAGCACATGATATTATGAGGTTAAGATTACCAGAATCATGGTTATGGAGTTGAAGCCATGAGAAAATGCCATGATGGGGGTGTAGCAATTTGTGCAGTTTGGGTTAGGGATTTGGGCATACCAGTATGCAGAATTTACTCTTGTTAAATTGTTATCTTTATTTTGGTTTTGTGTCATGTATACCTTCTTAGAAACGCTAATAAAAATGTATGCCAAAAGAGAGCAGCATATAAGTGTTCTACCACTACAGCAGTAGTCCCTTCATCCCGTGGAACAGTATTAAACTACAATGTTTGACATCAAACAAAAGAAAATACATATCTGTGAAGTATCGGGTAACTTGTATCGTAAAATATGGTCCGCATCTGACACTTATTTTAAGTTACAACCAGCAATTGTGGGTCCTATGCTTATGTGAATACCCAAGTTCGCTCTTAACAAAATTATAATTATATGTACTATTTAAATTTTTTAACTATTGTCGTGTAGTTCCTATAAAACCTATATAGGATCTGCACGTGTAGACAACATACACTGTAGGACTGGTGCCAGACTGATTCTAGACACCCCTACCGGGTATATTAGCCTGTATACCAGCTAGCTCACAGTGCCTCTAGAAACCCCTCTTTACCAAGGAGAGAATAGTTCTTGGCAATTATCGAAAATGACAACCCTGATCTCTCAGGACCGTGGAAACAGTGTAATACTTTTCGCTCAGTCACTCGTGCTCACTTTGTCTCAGAGAGAGACACAGAATAAATTAAATGGACGTTTTCCAATAAGCATTTATTGGACAGTCGTCATTCTAGTGTAAAATAGGTGTGCTGAAACAATCACTAGACAGAAACAGATATAAATGATTAGAAGCACTAGGAAAGTAAAAGGATGGTAGATTTCTACCATTATGCAAAAACCATGAATACAGGTAGGTATATAAAATACATGACAATAAAATGTGTACTCCTACGATGCAATCCTAACTAGATGTACGTAAGTGAACCTAGCATGTATGTAGGTGTTAAGCCAAGAATTCCTCTAGGATAAAGTCAACCCCATTACCTGAAGTGAGAGACTGTGGGACCCCGTCTTGGTCTCGAGTTGGACACCCCCCAAGGGATGTTAGACCACTGCGAGGTGGAGTATCTGTATGCAGGAGCCTCAGCGTCTCGTGTCAGTGTGTCAGTGTGTCGGCGTGGAAGTCCTAGTTCTCCTCTGCCTATCTCAGCAAGATGTGATGTTTATATACCCAAAGGTCTCCCCAGGGGTTCTACCTTTCTGTGCCATTGTCGGACTTAGGAAGATGTTAGGATTGAACTTTATACATAGTTATTATGCAGGAGATGGTAGTCCTGCTGAGTTTCAGAGAATCCTCATGCATAATGTATGAGGCTTTTACTAGGGAAAATCCCACGTTCTGTGAGCAGTGTCGTATCTAGGTAAAAGGTCAGTCCCCAAGAACCGTTGTGTGTAATGTAGGGAAGAATATAGGTGAAAGGTTAGGATGTTACCTGAGCCTATATTGGGGTACCAATATGAAATATAACACTATCAAAGATACAACTTAGAAAAAAAGTATTTTCAATGTTAGATTGCAATTAGACTGCATAGCAATTATCCAGCAACATTAACACATCAAAAACAATTTAGGATTCGGTTGCAGCAGTGAAGCCTCCTTCATCTTGGGTAAACAAAATCCTCAAATTGTACTCAATCAGCCCTCAGGAATCCATCTGTTGTTTGAATAAAATGACTCCCTGATTGATGTACAGGTAATTTTCTTTGCTTAAAGGTTTCTTTCAAAGCTCGCTTGCCAAGTTGACTATCGGTGATATAAGTGAACACATTTAATTTGTTCGGAAATAGCAACTGAATTAAAGTAATACGGTTTACTTAATAAACAGAGGAGGTTCGCCCAAACTCTAGTGCAAACTGGGTGCAGATTTGTACAAAATCTAGTTATTCTGCATTTCTTGGTTTGCTTTCCTTTCTGTAAATATAGAGGAGATAGAATTACATACATTTGACAATAGTGGAAAAAAAATATTTTAGGTTTCAGATCAAGGCATTCCACATGTTTCCTTATCTTTGACTTGCCCCATGCAATCTACATATCCATGTGGCAAAAAAATAAACTCCCAGGTATTTGTGGCTTGTTGAGTAACACAAGGCCTTAAAAGGGTGTATGCTTAAAGGTTACACGGTGTACTTTCACTGGCTATCACTCACTGTTCAAGTAGGTTAGTGAGTTAGTATTAGAGTTAAGTGATTAGTCCTGTAAACCTGTCAAGATTAAGAGTTGAATAAAGGGCATTTTTGGTCCCTAAGCTTCCAGTTTGCCAAGGTTCTACTTTACAAGGATAAGATGCACCACTTCTAGGTTACATTGCAAACTTGGTAGGCTGTGCAGTCTAATCCATAATTTAATTATACAGTGCATAGAAGGGCACGCTTATTGTTTTCTGCTTTCTGTTTAGTGTAAATATTAGTAGAGTGGCAACATTACAGGGGTAGTTGTCTCTCCAAGAACACCAATAATTCCCCTCTTGAAATGTATGCTCTTAGAGTCGACCCTTACAGGGAGACAGGCGAATGCAACTTCAGGATCTCCCTTACATATTGCATATCATTGTGAGGTGTAATACCAGGAGATGTATCCCAGAAACTGGAACATTAATGTATTGTGAAGCATTACGAAGCAGAAAGGCACCACTACATTGTGATCTGTATCATTTAGAATGCTGAAAGTGAATCATTTAGATCCTGTAATGTGTGTGTCCATCAGATTTCTAATCCAAACCTATGTCAACTCCAGCCTGGTTGATTCAGGACCCAGTCCTGTACGAACTGTTCAAGTGAAGTCTGTCTGAAATCAGGCTACAGCAGAGAAGAGAGGCTGTCTCAGCAGGAATGCAACAGAGGCAAGTTCTAATCTGGAAACCCTGGGCAGGAGGAGTCAGGCCATTTGGTGTCTTTTTTTGCTTCAGTGATCCTCCAGTTCTTCCTCTTAAGGGTTAGCTACCTGTACATTAACACTCCAGCATTTGTTTTAAACTTACATGGCTGAATTAAAGGTGCTGGGTGGGGTCAGTGATTTACTAGAATGATGTCGACAGAGGGGCACGTTCGACAGACTTGTCGGTGTGAGAGTTTCGTTGTGCACATATATTTGGTATGTTTAAAATCGTCACGTTTCAAGTTATTAAGTGGGATTTGAGTTTAGGGAGGGAATGGATGGGAAAAGCTTTAGCAAGCATTTACAGTTATTTATTTTTTGTAACATTTTCAGTTTGATAGTGGCATCACTTGGTTTACGGATATTATTAACGTTATGAGGTGTGTTTAACCAGGGGGAGTTTGGATTCTATTATTCTGGTTGTAATGGGACGTTCTTTCTAAATATTTTACAGTGACCCCTGAAGAAGAGAATGGACTCGAAATGCATTGGGGATGATCTGTATGATGTCACAATATGAGGAATATTTAATCTTGGAGTGTCATTATTGTGGAACATTACAATGTGAATTAAACAAGGAAGTTTCGAATACCTACGGTGCAAATTGTTTGAATTTCGATAAAGATGGATAAAGTATTGATTAATTGCTGATAAAATTATGAGAAAACTGAGTTTAAAATGTTCAAAAAGTTTCACTATTGAGCCACGTAGGTAGTGGCGTGAATTTGCGGCTGTGCACCCTGCAACAATTGAACAAAGTGTTCATTTTATCATTGTTGCATTATTCTACGCGCATGGGCAGAGCGCGATTCAGGTGTTGCACGCCATACATTACAGTTGGAGGATCTGGTTTAAAGTCAAGGATTATCACGGTGTGCAGGCTCCCATTCATTCTCATTGAATTCATGTAGAGCCATATTGGTACTTGAGGAACTTGGAGAATGAATCTGTGGCAAACAATATGTAACTGCCATGTTCCATAACTGAGAGTCTGTCGTGATTTAAGATTAGGTCTGCTGTGATCTTCAGTTTCCCTCACGTACATCAGTTGGGGATTTTTTGTGTGGGTTTCTAATCATGGTGACATCTCTATATGATTGGGTATTGACTGTTGACTTAGTCAGCACGTATGACTCAAATAACTTTCAGTGTATAGGAGAATTTGGCAGAAGTATTCATTATCACCTATTCCCTGGTCAATTGCAATTCAGCTTAGTTGTGAAGAACCTATTCCAGCAGTGTGTTGTTAACACCTTAGTAAATGGGGCTGCAAATCACCAATTTTAGGGAAATTAATGTTTGAGTGTTAGATCCTTGGCCAGCATATTGATGTTTTATGCATTTTGTTTATTCATTTCAGGGAGTGGTTGCAGAATGATATTAGAGAGTAAACTTGATTTGGCAGGAATAAGCTTGAATCCATTTGAGGATTATTAGTTTCTCAGCTGTTCATAGTATGTCATGCCAAACAGAATATGGGCTATGTAGGTGTACAGTGGATTATTCCCTCACTTGCGGCAATGTGCTACGCGATATGTCCATTAATTAAATGTGTGTAGTTGGGCACAACATCCCATAAACAGATGACGACATAATGTTATACCTTGATTCTATCGCTTGCATTTATGAATTTAGATATCAAGGTAACATTCAGTCTGTTGCCTCTCATGTTGTAATTTATTCTCCCACTAATCTTCGGTAAAAATCAAGCACAGTTCATCCCTGTTTAAGATAGTTAAAGGGACATATCAAACTTATACTTAACTTGGTGGACCTTTGCCCTGATTCAGAGCATATTTATGATTTGTTTTATACATTTTGGAGCTCTCCTTGGGTCACTTTGTTGCTCTCATGTTATGTTGATTTTTATGATGTAATTGATCACCCATGAGGGTATCCAGGTGGCAGAGCAGGAATGTTGGTCCTGCCGAGCTCCTAATTGAACAGCCAGGTCTTCAGTTTCTTGCGGAAGTTGAGAAATGAAGGTGCTGTCCTGATGTGTTGAGGAAGTTCATTCCAGTTCTTGGAGGTTATGAAGGAGAAGGTGCGCCCTGTGGATGCGGGGGACCCGCACGAGAGTGAGAGAGGTAGAACGTAACTGTCTGGATGGTTGGTAGAGTTGAAGTTGGTCATTGAGGTATGCTAGTCCGATTTTGTGGAGGGCTTTCTACGCATGGACGAACAGCTCTGGTTTTTAAACCGGTTTCTCTCCTTTCCGACACTTATGTGGTTTTGCCAGTGGATATATATTTGCTTAACTTTCACTGCTTGGAGAACTTGGCAGACTCGCCTCATATCAAAAGGTTTGAGCAGTAAATATTGACTATTTGACTTTCACTGTTAGCAAAGTGGATAGAGTGGAGGGGAGCATAGTCAGGTTTTGTAAAAAAATGCCTTGTTAAACAACATCCTACTGTATGTTTCTGTGTCCAGTTTTGGGGTCGGCTTCCAACGAGACATAGGTAAAAAGGTAAAAATTTAGAATATTTTTCTCCCTCAATGGGACAACAAAGAAAGCTGAGGATGAACAATACTGCCTCCCAGTCTGATCAGGACGGCTGATTGAAGCAGGAGGAACATAGCAGCTTTTATAGAACAACCTTTCTTCCCAGATGCTAGTTTCTAGTTGCTGATTATATCCAGCAGATATTTCTCAAAGGCTGATTCCAGTAGAGGGGTGCTGTCCTTGCTTGCAGTGAGACAAACTTTCAGTGCCAGTCAAACTCACGTTTTCTTATGTCCAAAGCACACAGCACTGGGTTTGACAGACATTATCTCCAATCCTATCTCCTGCCATTTGGGGTGCTTTTAGACACACTAGCTATTCATTGAGCAGGGATGGCCATAAACACATCAAACCAATCCACATGCTTCATCCAACCATGACACTGAAGATACCATACACACCATCTTTTGAACCCTGTCTCCCAGATAATCTGCATAGGCATTCACCATCCACCATGTGGTAGTCGAGAACTGTGCAGAGGACCTGGACTTTATATATCTATGTCCTTTTCTAATCTGAGTTAATCACAGTCAGGAGAGGAAAGATGAAAAACTCCAGTACCTAAAGGCATGAAATACAAACATATTCACTCATTTCTAACATCGCCATCAGTATGAAATTGCTTCATTGTCCTTTGCCAGCTACTGTATAAGGAATTGAAATGCCAAACATGTCTTGGGAGATACCACAATGGAAGGCCAAAAGAGCATCAGGCCTAAAAGACTTTGTAAGTTTCAAGTGTCAAACTTTATTTCGGCAGAAATGCCATAAAAGCACATACAAATAAAAACCACATTGTCAATAGAAATCATTTTTGACAGTATAAAAACATATTCGTATTATAATAGACAATCTAAAAGCATAAAATATACATATCCTGTTAAGATATCATAGCGATTGGAGATTGGAATTGAAAAAATATAATTATTGTGCCTAAAATTAACAAGGACAGGAGCAGGAAGGTTACATGCCCTAGACGGCTGGCTGCTCACAGCTGGTTGGGATAGGCACAAGACTTATAAAAATATCCCAGAAGCATCAATTCAATGTTACTCCTAGCTATTGGATTGCTCAAATCTCCATAGAGCAGGCTCTGCACCAGCAGCAGAGAACTAAAATTGACTATGACACAATCATCACAGCGGTCCACCTCCCCAGGCCCAATCCAACCCCCTGCGGGTCAGCAGTACATTACTTGCCAAAGATTGGGCAAAGTTCCTGTGGAGAACAAGCCAATCCAGTGTTTTATTAAATAGCTCATTGTATATCCCCCTCTGATCTGTACACAGGCATGGTACTCTGGTAAGGATCACCACATACGGGCATGAGGCTGGCTGAAGATTCATCACTGGTGGACAATAGCTTTGATGTGAGCTTCCGATTCTAGACTCAGCACTGGTGCGGGCTCCGGAAGGGTTGGTTCCCTCTATGAGGCGGAGGCGCTCATCTGAGCTGATGGAGTGGGGGGTGGAGGAGGGGGGGTAGGAGAGGAAGGTTGTGGCGTTCCTGCTCAGGGTTCAGTGTAGTCTAGTCCCCTACAGCAGCGGCTCTCCTGTGAGCCTCTGTGATTTCCATGGCTCCAGCGTGCTCGGCGATCGTCTGTCCATCCTGGCGCATGGACGAGCACAGCAACAGGAGAGGAGCAGTGTACTTTGTAAGTGGTTTAAGATAATTGATATTGAGCAGTCCAACAAATACTTCTCAGTGTGTCACTATGTTGTACTGTGTTAGGATAATAGAGCGGTGTAAAGCAGACTCACTCTAAATACTGTACGTGTTATGGGCTGATTTACTTGTTATTCAGAGTTTATTTACAATCTTGTATCTTACACAATAGAGTGTGATCTCACATGGAATATTGTTAGTGGCATCTCTTGGTGTGAGTTCCAGACCTCACCCAGCTGCCTAGTGGAGCCTGGAGCAGTGGCCAAGAGACTTTGTGTGCTGTTTCTCCATCTCCAGTTGTGGAATAAACGTAATTTTACTCGTGCTGCCTGTTTTTCCCGTTGCCTACCTTCAACGATAAGACTTTGGCCAGTCATTGACTCTGTCTGCGCCTGATTATGATAGGGAAGTGATGATTGCCTCTGCAGCACCCTTCGATCACAGACACTTTTAGAATTAATTAATTGTTGAAAAGAACTTAAAAAATAAATTGGTAAAATGCTGAATAAGAATGTCTGCTTTGGTTCATAACAGTGAAATGTTCTGGTACTGTTTATTCCTTTTGTGCTGCAGCTGAAGCTTCAGGGCACTATAGTGATGGGCCCTCCCCCATTACGAATTCCGTCTAGGCGGACAGATGACACTGGTACCAGCTCGGAGGATGATGGTTTGCCCAGGAGCCCTCCTGAAATATCCTTAATACAGGAAGCTTTAAGTCCCAGCACTGCATCAAGGGTAAGTAAACATAAGATTACATGACAATATTGGAGAGGAGACACAGAGGCATTTGAGTACTAGAAGTAGTTCTACAGCAGTACTCTTTTACAGACTCTTACATGCATTGATGAATTGACCAGAAACGTCCAACTCCCTATTAGTAAATGTGCAGGGAGGGCGCAGTCCTTTTATAGTTGTACTAATTGTATATGAATATTCCCATTTTAGATGTTTTTGTGGCCAATTCACAAAGGCATACCTTTTCGAATCAGCCCCTTTTTTTTTAATGCGATTCAAACATTGCGAAACAAATACATCAATTTATGATATTCATACACTGAAATTAAAGACACAAATAAAACGCATTTCATCACAAAATTAATCCAGCATCTAAAAAAACTGCATTGAAAAACTCCACATGACATAAATACAAAGAACGAGTCTGGACAGCTTCCTTTCTAGTTTTAGCCACCAAAAGTGCATAAAGTACTTAATTGGTAAAGAAGCAATAATGTGCCATCCAGGCATTTAGATCTACCCCAAGGCTTCGTCCATAAATCACCCTCAAAGTTTATGGAATTTCTTAATTCCCCCCATTCGCATTGCATACAGCCGTTCCTTATTTCTTACATGCTTCATTTTTTGCATCCATTGCCCTATTGTGGGGATCAGCTGTGTCTGCCACTTTTGGAGTAATAAGGATCTGGCCACTGCCACATATAATACAAATTTAGTGATTAAACAAAAAGCGGGATCGTACCCCAGAACTTACCACCAGATACTGGGAGCTAGTTTAACCTGCCAATCGCTCTCAAAATACTGAAATATTTAATTTCAAAATTCCTGAATTAGGAGACACAGACAGATTACATGCAACCAATTCGCAGCAGCCCTTGAGGCACATTGAAAGCAATGGCCCGGCCAGCTAGGGTTGACTTGTGCAAGAAGTTGCGGCGTTCTGTATAACAACCATTTACTAAAAAATAGCATTAGGTGCCAACTGTCTTCTCTCTAAACACTAAAATTTAGTATGTTGACTTCATCCCACATCTTTTTTGTTAGTTCCAACCCTTTGTATTTTTCCCATTTTTTGAATGCTTTTTGACTAAGATCTGGGCCTTCATGGAGGCGAACAATCTCTTCCATTCCCCGGGGCGCTTTTGGCCGGGAGCTTCGACTAACGCGGTTACCACTTTTTGACCACTGCTAATCTGGTTAGAATCTAAATGACTAAATACTTTATTCAACATTCTAAAAGAGCTGAGAAGCAGAAAGTCACCTTGAACTAATATGTGGACTTCAATCATGCATAACCACCTCTCATCAGATAAAAAGTCCGCTAGCTTCTTGGACCCCACTTTTGCACTATACCGGGTGTCAAATTAGCGCCAGAATCCAAAACTAGTTCGCCAAATATGGAGAATGGCATATCTCCAATAGTCAACTTTGATGCATTTAGGTTTATTCTGTTGGCTAATAATTTTGTGATTATTTTATAATCTACTTTAATAAAGTAATTGGACGATACAAGTTCGGATCTTCGCCATTGTTCCCCTTTTTTAAAAAACTTACAACGTTCCCCATATGAAATGAAACCAGTATGGAGCCCCCCATCTAACATTGTGTTGGCAACAGGTAAGAAATAGTCGACTAAAACATCTAAAAAAAAGATTTGAAAAATTCCGCCGAAAAACCATCAGGCCCACAGGCCTTACAAATGGGAGATGTTTAACCACCTCCTCTAATTCTTCTTGGAAAAAGGTTGAAAAATATTTTCCACCTCTTCCTCGGATAGCGTGGGAATATTGCGGTCTGCTAAAAACTTTCCCAGGAGTTCTTTATCTACCAATTGATTTTGGGTATAAATCTGCTTATAATGATCAAGCATAATTTTCCCCACTTTCTCCGTTCCTTGCACCTAACCCCTGAAACCAGGCATTTCAGTGCATTTATCCTATTATTGGCAGTTGTTCACGTGCCTGCCAGGCTAAAAACCTCCCCGGGAAACTACTCTCCTCATAAACCTTTTGCATGTAGGCACAATTTAAAGAATTGCGCTATGTATAATACGCCTCGCTAAGTGCCTGTTTAGCCCTATCCAATTCTCTTTTATTAGACTTAGATGAGTTCCTTAGACATTTTTCATAACTGTGCTGGACCGTCCTTTTTAGAACTTGCTTTTGTAGTCTACCCCTTCATCTATTCTCAGCGTCCTTACCTATCACCAACCCTCTAATATAGGCTTTTAAAGCATCCCATGCTATACTTGGGGGAGCAGAACTATGATTCATCACCAAGAATTCCTTTATCTCCTCTTCGCACATCCTGACCCAGCCTTCCTCCTGTACATACTATTTATTAAAAACCCAACATCTAGAATGCTTTGTAGCTTTCCCCACCGATATCTCAAGGACAATCATTGCATGATCTGAAAAACCATTGGGTAATGTCCGCTGGCCTTTAAAAGCAGAATCTTTGAAAGTAGGAAAAAATCTATGCGGGAAAAGCTACGAAATCATCCAGAAAAACAGGTGTATTCAATTTTTGTGAAGAAAGCCGCCCTCCATGGATCGATAAGTCACAGTGTTTTCTGATAGTTTTGTAATACCTTCGCAGTTTTGGGCTTTAACTGCCTCTTTAAGTTTACTGAGGAATCTAATCTTGGATCCTGCAGGAAGTTAAAGTCACCTCCGAAAATGATTTTGCCTGGGATTTGTAATAATGATTGAAAAAGCTCCTAGTAAGGCGCAGCATTATCTTCCACTGGGGCGTACCAACTCACAAACGTGAGATGCCTGGACAGCACCAGACAACTCACCCAGCACCAACATCCACATTTGTCACTGGCAAAATCAACCACTCCGGCACCTAGCATCTTGGCCAAGAAAAATGCGATGCCACGGTGTGCCGCCTGGGCAGAGGAGAAGCCCCTGTAGCCTGCCCAGGTTTTAAACATTGAAAATTCAGGCAATTTTCTTACCAAGATATGCGTTTCTTGGACTAAGATCACTGGTGGGTTCTCAGCTGTAAACCAGGCTTCTATTGCATATAATTTCTTTTTGTTATTAAAACCATTAACTTTAAAAGAGGTCACCTTCAGATTATTGTTTGTCATCATCTCGACTTTCTTTTCCCAGTAGATCCATTAGATACAGAGAAAGAGCCACAGAAAGTGTGTGAAGTGCTTAATGTGCAAAGAAACAATAAAATGTTATCCGTTTCAATAAATACTATGCCATCCCATAGCCTACCCCGAATGCAGAGCATGCATATCCAGCCAACCCAGCTATTGCCTACAAATACACACTTAGTGACATACTTTACCATCTTGCGCTTTGTATTTACTTTACTGGGCATGTATGCCTGATCTTTTCCTATAGCAGACCATCCCCTCCAAGCATTAAACTGCTGTAGTACAAAGATAGATTCAGCCCAATACTGGCGCCCTCCTTTTAAATTTAACATTCTAAACTTTTAGGACTGTGCATGTTGCTACGAATCGCAAGTTTGGATCTCTTTTTAGCAAACCTATTACACCCTCATTCCCGCCTGACCGATCACCAAACTCCCCAAACCCCTCTCCCCAAGCAGTGGTGAGTAGGTCTCCTTTCCACCTACACCTGACATGCTTCCCCACCCCAGAAAATAATGGCACCTTGACACTGTGTCAAAACCTGTTGGCTCCTCTCTTCCAGTCCCCCACACCCACGGATCAGCCCCATTGTGCTTTAGTTAGGAAAATATACATGTTGCTATCCACTGGAAAATACACTGCTATGCTGCATCTCTTTGTCGTATCTACATGCTTACACCCCTCATCTTCTTATGCTGTATGGCAACTGCAACATATATGTTACCTGAAACAGATATTCTAAAAACTCGTACTTTTGAAGTCCTTGCTGCAGAGAAATATGTTTACTCTGGGCTTCTAATAAGGGGTTCTAGCTAGTACAATTTGAAAATTTGACAATGCTGTTCCTTTTTTAGGAATTTGTGGAAAATGGCAATCTGAAATATTTTTAAAACACATAACCTCTTTTGAAATAGGCACTGTAGTGTATATGTGTCATCTTATATATTTTCCCTCTGCATTTGTTTGGTTTCCAGTTCATTTTATGTGCATTGTATAAACATGTTCTGCATAATATATAGGCTTTCTTTTTGTAAAGCTCTTTGGATGCAAAAAATACAACTTTTAATACAAATGAATAATTCAAAGTTTTTTTGTGCGATTTACTTAATGTATGTAAATTAACTGTGAAACACAGAACTAGAACGAAACCGGTCCTGGGGTGCTTGTGTTCCGGTTCAGAGAGGACCTGGCTTGGCAGTTCAGGCTGGACTGTTCCCATGAGGAGCAGGGTCAAGACTGATTTGCATTTGGCTGGATCCAAACTGAGGTGGCACGGTGAGCAAAAGAATGATGGGTTGGAGTGCTACCTCAAGCTATTGCCAGTGGTTAGACCTATTGCGAGCAGCCTCCCATCACCTTTTGTGTGTTTCATGAACTGCCCTAAGTGGCAAGGGTATGCCCAGACGTAGGTTCCGTGTTCATTGTGTCACTGGAACTAATTTGTGCCTGGCTGACAAGCCCATAACTAGGGCGAAACCGGTCCTGGGTTGCTTGTGTTCTGGTTCAGAGACGACCTGGCTTGGAAGTTCATGCTGGACTGTACCCATGAGGAGCAGGTTCAAGACTGATTTGCATGTGACTGGGCCAAAACTGAGGTGGAACGGTGAGCAAAAGAACGATGGGCTGGAGTGCTACCCCAAGCTATTGCCAGTGGTTAAACTTATTGCAAGCAGCCTCCCATCACCTTTTGTGTGTTTCATGTAAATTAACAGTGGCATATTTGCTATGGGACAGTGTGTGATGCAGGTGAATGGGTTTTGGTGATGACAAGTGATTTGAAATAAACTAATACTGATTCTTACTCATCTTGATGAGTGACTGCATTTCAAGTTTAAAATGCTCATGAATCCAAAACCGACTACGAAATCAGACTTCCCTTGCTTTCAAAGAAAAGTGAAATTATTTTTCTGGATGCTTTGTGAAACATCTTTCATCCTTGTGATTATTCTATGAAGAATCCTTCTACCGGCTGCCCCCAAATTTGTAAAATGAAGAAGGGCCCAGGAAGTCATTTCAAGTTACCTGTGCTCATCTTTTGATAATTTTCATTGATGGAATAATTGAAAGATTGAAAACTGCCCTTGTGCCCTTTGTTCAATTCTTCATTCTGGGAGGAAGTGAGAGACACTCTTTACACGTTGTTGGTAGTTTGGTTCCTAATTTCTCACTTGTTAGACCTTGTTTGTTACCAATAGCTATTGCATTTTAGTGTCTGTTTCTAATCTTTTCCATTAGTTACCTTTTTACTCACCATGTTCCTCATTCCATTCTGCAGTTTTCTGACTCTTACAAGCGCCTTAGCTCCTTGAGTTTAGCTGGAACAGGCAGTGAAGAGGAAGAACAGGTAATTTCCAGTCTAATTGTGTGCGAGAGCTTCCTGCACACTCATACTGTATGTCATATAACTATTTGTTACAATATTTTCAGGCTAACTTGTGCTTCAATACCTTCTCAATGTACACCACTTTGCCAAATTTTTAAAAAGCGTCTAGATTAGCAACAATTGTAAACTATGTATCTCAACCCTACTTACTTGGACCTCTACAATCAAATTATTTTGCATGCCAAGGTATTTGGGTTTACTTTATCATTAAAAACATTCCGCTTTTTTTCTGCCTCTTCTCGCTGCCTCAACTCTTCCAAGTACCATACACAGGATTCTTCATTGGCTCTTAGCCTTCATTTACATTAGAATAATGATTGTAGGGAAGTGTGAAGTCAAGAATCTAGATGAGGAACTCTGTTTCACCCATCCCCTGTGTTGTTCACAGCATCTCTTAATTTGTAACCTAAAATGCTCTGTTAATCTTGTCTTTTGTGTCTCCTTTATGATTGTCAATTTCTGATGAATACTTCTAACTGCAGATTCCTCACCTTTAGCATGTTCCCTAGGCACCAGACAGGATCCGGAAACTTCTCAGAGCAGTGTTCCTGCACGCCACTAGGTGGTACCGTGCAGCTCCACATACACTTCATTCTGTCCCGGAATGATGAGTGGAACTGCATATAAGCGCAACCCCTGCGCACAGACGTCATTTCCTTTCTTTCTTCATTTTCTTCATTTTTGAACGCAGATCTGGAGCTCAGTTCCCTCTTTCATCAGTTTTCTACAACTGCCAAAACAAAATCCAATGTGGAAGGTAACCGTGTCCCCTCCTAAAACTACAGGCTTCAAACCATGCTGTGATGATGAAAACAGGTGTCAGTCATCGACCTGCATGAAGTGTGCTTTTGGTGCTTGGGTGCTGTGCATAACTCTAAGTCGTGTGGTGAATGCGCCCTCATGCACCTGAAGGCAATCCGGCACTGCAAAGCTGTAAGTCGCTGAACACAGGTAGAAGTCGCAGGCCTGACGTAAGTACTACTCACTCTCCAAGTCGAGGGGGCACACCCACTCCCGAGGCTGGTCCCATGAGAAGTTGTCTTTTTGGTCGAAGTCGTCCAGTAAGTCAAAGTCCAAGTGGAAGCATAAGAAGGCAAAGCAGGACCCAAACTCATCCCCTTCACTCCATCAAAAGAGAAGTTGGTAGAACATAAATGTGCCAATCGATCTTGCTCTCCCCATCTCCATTGAGAAGCTGATTCCTCAGTTGAGGCCAATGCTGCCAGAGTTCCCAAGGCTATTGGCCACGCTGCAGCAGGTCACGGCCATTAAGGACGTCATGTTATGCATCTTTGACACTCTTCCGGTTCTTTTGTGGCTTACCTTCAAGCCCCGAGGATCCACAGGGGCTGCCAGTCAGTTTACTGCTGACTGATCCATCCTCTGCCCTGTCTGAACCCTTTGGACCTGTCAAGGGTTCACCACTTACTCCGGTGCAGACTTCCATTCCAGCTCAAAGACCCGATTAAGTCCCTCCATCATTGCTGGTGCAGATGGTGCCAACGCTGTAGGAGAATCTGGTACCAACTCCGATGCCTGACCCCGTACTAGCATTGACTCGACTCTGACTGAGGTGGCACTCCCAAACCACTGGAGCGCACCCATTCCCCATACAGCCTGTGTTTAATCCTGTGCCACCACTACCTGTGAGGCATCTTCAGAGGCTCCACTGTCTTTTTGGCTCTGACCCTGCCTAGAGCTTACCACCAATCGGTGATGACAATGGCGGGGATGGGGATGATATGCTCTTTCCCCCCGCATGATGATGACAGCCTTTACATTGGCTTGCAGGACTGCTGCAAGCTTTATATTTCCATCAACACAAGGTTGAATTTGCCTCTTGGGCACCCAGTGAAACAGAGTTCTGCCTTTGCTGTGGTAATTAGATGAGCTGCTAAGGTTTTGGACTTACCATTGCCTTCACTTGAAGTCAAGTCAAATGTCCTTACTGAGGTTTTTCAGCCTCATTTGAGCCCTTGCTGCAGGTCAATGAAGCCCTTAATGAGCACTTGGCCCAAAGAAAGTTTGTGCATGCCGGTGAATAGGCAGGTTGCCAGATGCCATTGGCTGACTTTTGGTGACCCCGCTTTTCTTACACGTCCTCCTACTCCATAGTTTGGTGGTCTGCTCTTCCACTAGTAGGATGAACTCCAATTCTTTCGACGAATGTTTCCCAATTAGGTTGCCTCTTTGGAAGAATCTTCTGTTGCAGCAGTAGTACATGGTTCTGCACCTGACCTTGCCCAACTTACATGTCCATGCGTGAAAAATGAGCGGTAGCAGTTGACTGCATTCGATCTATCACCTGAGGTTGTGGATGTCATCCATGCTGTCAGGTGTACACTGCCCTACTCTACCTTTTTTTCTGGACAAAGTGGCATTGAGGCCTCAGGCAGCTTTTTGCAGAAAGTCGTGGCTCCTTTCCATGTTGGTCAATCCATTACTCTCCCAGCGTTCTTTGTTCCACCTCACCCTTCAAAAGAGGAGATGCTCCATTGGATGGACCCCAAAAGAACTTTAAGCCATTGCATCAGTCATATGACCATCGAGTGGATGATCTACTTTTTGTGTGGTCTCTAGGGCGAAGAAATGAAAGACTGTGCAGAAAAAAACTCACAGTGGCTAGTCATCTGCATCAATATCTGCTATGCACGGATTAAGAAGGTCTGAGAGCCCACTCCACCATGGCTAAGGCTGCTACCACTGCGTTGGCACATGGAGAGCCTGTCCTTGACATTGGTCAGCCTGGTATCTATTCTAAAGGTGAGGAATCTGGAGTTTAGAAGTATCCATCAGAAAAGCAAACTACTTCAGTAATGCTCTTTCTGGTGATTACTGTATCTAGCTGCAGATTCCTTAATGCCCTCTGATCTCCCTGATCTGTGGAGTGATCTCTTTTTACCATCTATAAAGGTCCAAAATTAGAAACCTGTCCACTGAAAAAGTAAAGCAAGAAACTGATGTCGGCGCACAGGGATGGTGCTTATATGAGGTGGAAGGAAGCCTATGCTGAGTCACATGATACCACCTAGTGATGCACGGGAGCCCTGCTATGAAAAATTTCTAAATTTGAAGAATCTGCAGTTCGATAGCGTGTACGCCAGAAAGAGTGTTACCAATGGTAAGCAATGTGTTCTTTTGTGTTCTAGATTCCCTCAGGGCCTTCTTCAAGACCGCTGTCCCCAGTAAGCCAACTTGTGGTACGGCCTGCCAGCTCCAGGACTGTATCTCCTCAAAGAAGTGAAAGCCATGTCTCACCTTCTGCAGATTTTGACACCCCGCCTCAGTTCTCTACATGCCTTGATAACTCTGCTGCTAAATACAGGCTTTCAATTAAGCCTAGAAACCAGCGAATAAACAAAGCAAGAAAGCCTTCTGTGGTATGTATATTCCCTTAATAAAGCTGCTTCTGAATGATATGTGGTGCTGTGTAACGGTGCATGGTAATCATTTCTTTGTTTTAAATACCATAGAAAGAGTAGGCCTGAGGACTATAAGTTCCAACACTTGAATAGGAGTCTTGTTCACCACTGTTGATACACTCCAGTTCCAAAAGTGCAGTATCAAAAATTAAAATTCATAATTTTTTTAAACATTTTTAATAGTTCATTTTTTATTATAAGTGCATTTAATTCGTAACAACTTACACATGCTTCTTGGCTTTTTAGTCACTTCCTCAGGGCTGTTTTAAATATGAAATATAAAAATAGTGTGTAATAATTCATAGAATATTTGACATTTATCAGTTTAGATCATATGAACAACCTTTTCATATGACAATCATATTATACCCTTATTGCCAACTCCGTTATTGTGAATATTATCTCCTGCACAGTTTGATAAAAGGTTGAATAAAAATCTATAGAATAATTAAAGTGGTGATAAAATGAATGACGTCTTTTATTATATCATTATCAAATTATTGAAGACACCTACCTCGACAATTACTTTACCATTTTAGGTTTAACCTTTTTTTATTCTTGCACAAAATGAGCGACAAGCACAAAGCTCTTGTTGCTTAAAAACCAATAAAGCACTCAGCTCTTTCCCATCAAGCAAAACACTGTTTCACAGCAATGCATATACTTTTCTCTGGGTCTCATACCCTGGCGTTGTAAAAGAACACTGCTGTTGTCGTGATAGAAGATTAGAACAAAGAGACAACAGATCTATGGGTATAACATTGCTGCTTATAGGACTGGCCTTCAGTTGGTCTTTCCATCACCACTGTCCAGGAAGTGCTCCCGCCTATTCTCACCCCAGACCAAACACGGGTCTCACATAACCCAGCCGACCCCTCCCCCCCAACCAACACTGTCGTAAACAACTCTATTCCAGTTTGTTTTACTACCCATGCATAACCTTTGCAAAAACACCTTAGCTGAGTCCACCTATCAAGCATATATTACTTCCCATTATGTTCCACTCATAGCCTAATCTTGAAGCCCACTGAGGCATTGAGCCACTGTGACATCATCACTTTCTTGATATCCATCGGAGCTTTCTTTCTCGTCGAAGTTCCAACAATCAGTTTGGGCCAGATTAACAGATGTTTCTCTCTTGCCATCGCTCTTCACCGTTGCTTAGCTGCTCTTAAGATTTGATCTCTCCAGTCCCACCTCCATTATAGTCCCATCTCCATTATATCCCCAAGAATAACCTCAATGGAAGTCTACACTTTTCAGATCACTGGAGCTATGTACTCCTGAAGCCTTACCAGTTCATGAAACGCAGTCTCCAACTATGTTAGTAGAAAGTCAAGCAAAATCTCAGCTGGAACCCCAAGCCCTCGGATATAGCACCCCTGCTAAAATCATTCAGGATCTCAACTCTCGCATCACATTTACAATAGCATCTGTACCTTGTTTAAAGGAAGCTAGACCACACACCTCTCTTCTGGCCCCTACTCTAGCTTTGAGATCTTGTTTTGTAGAATTTTCTCTTACCAACTTAGTAAAGCAATCTTCTTTGCCTACAAGCAATGGCTTACTGGTCAACAGAATGAGCTTTTAATGTTTCTTGCAGTTTTAAACAAGCTTTCGATTAGTGATACATTATCTTCCCTTTTCTTCATGAGAAACAGATACGGCATTACATTTTGTTGGATTAGCAGAGACAAGATATTGTTGAAAGCTTCATCGATGTAGGTATTTGCTTCTTTGTAATAAACCAAGTATCTGAAAGAGACAATTAGTTATAGATTCCTTACCTTGTGAATTACCCCCAGGGCGTCAGACTGGATCCGGAGAATTTTTCCTCAGCAGTACCCCTGCGTGTCGTATGGTGGCGTCAGTCGGCTCCGCGTTCGTCGTCGTGGTCGCCGGGATGACGTCGCAGCAGCTACTTAGACGCCGCCCTCGGCGCTGACGTCAGATCTTTCTTTTTCCGCGCCTGCCAGCACAAATCCGGAGAGAGCGGTACCGCCAGTCACTTTTTGACTGACTTTTTTGATCGACTTTTGTCCACACCGTTTTGAGTCCTCGACTCTTGGTGCGCGTAGGAATGCCCTGTTTCAAGGCTTGCGGTTCCTGCCGACAGTTGATGTCGGTGACTGATCCGCACCGCGTGTGCCTGTTTTGCCTGGAACGCGACCTCGACTCCAAGTCGTGTTCCGACTGCCGGACCATGAATCCGAAGTCTTTGCGGGAGCGGTCCCGAAAGCTTCTGGAGGCCCGGCAGTCCGCTCCGCACCGTTCGAGGTCCCGGTCGTGTGGGAGGTCGAGGGACCAGTCGTGGAGCTACCACCACCAGTCCTCTTCCAAGTCTTCACACTTCTCAGGTAAGTCGAAGCACAAGAAGAAGTCGAAGAAGCATCGTCGCTCTTCGACTTCTCCCCGTCCGTCAGCCGACACGACGAGGGATGCGGGTGGTGCCCCTCCCACAGCTCCGCGTGCGGAGCTCCCTGTGTCGACACCGAGATTCCCTCCCTTCCCGGGACCCGGAGCGACCCCTGCCCAGCTTCGGAGTTTCTACGAAGCGATGCATGCCATCTTTGGGCAGCCCGACTCCGCTGGCGCGCCTTCGGGCCCCGCAGACTCGGCTGGGGGCCCTGGGCCTTCGACGCCGGCGGCTTCGGCCCCGGCACCGCAGGGTCCCCTTGGATCTAGGCCTGGATCCGGATCGGCGCCGGTCGACCTTGTAACACCTCCCCCAGCGCCGATTCCAACGGCACCGCAGCCGACGCCGGTTGTGTCCCCAGCCAACGTCGACCCCGGCCTCCACCCTGACATGGACACGGAGCTGGACCGGCATCGACCGACGCCGGATCCGGCGCCGACGGGTACTTTTGTTCCCCTGTTCAGCCCTGGTGTGTTTAGGCCAGATTGGCAACCAGAGGAGGGTGAAGAGGAGTGGGAGGGGTCTGGTGACCCTTTAACTGACCAGTTGGAGTATGACCCAGACTGGAGAGAGGAGTTGGGGGAAGCCAGTGGTCTGGATACCTCCCCAGACCTTGGCATGTTGTCTCCTCCTACCGTGGCTACGGAGGAGGGAGCGTCTTACGCAGTGGTGTTGCGTAGGGCGGCCGAGGCTCTCGACCTTGAGCTACCTACGGTGGCAGTCAGGACTAACCTCCTGACAGAGGTGCTTCAACCGGCAGCGAGCTCTTCGGAGCCCCTGCTGCCATTTAATTAAGCCCTCACTGACATCCTTTTGGTCACCTGGTCCAGGCCCAACACAGGGGCTCCTGTGGATAGGATGATTGCTGACGCCACCGTCCGGCCCCGGGCGACCCCACTTTCCTCTCCCAACACCCCACCCCTGAGAGCTTGGTGGTCCAAGCCTCCACGTCCAAAGGCGCATTCCCCAACGCACCACCTGATAGGGAATCCAAAAAGCTGGACCACCTTGGGAAGAAGATGTTTTCTTCCTCCAACTTGGGACTGCAGTCGGTAAACACTGCATGTCTGTTGGGCCAATACACCCACTCTGTGTGGGATATGGTAGCGCAGGTGCTGCCCTAGTGTCGGAGGAGGCCCGGGCCGTGCTCTCCCGTGCAGTCGCCGAGGGGAGAGACGCAGCCAAGTTTACCATCCGATGTGGGCTGAATACCGCTGACTCGCTAGGCAGGACAATTTCAACGTCGGTAGCCCTTCGACGCTACGCCTGGCTGAGGTCGACTGGCTTTTCCGGGGATGTCCAAGCTACCCTTCTGGACATGCCCTTTGATGGCCGTCGCCTGTTCAGCGACAAAGCAGACGACACGCTGGAGCACTTCAAGGACTCTCGGGCTACGGCCAAGTCCCTGGGCCTCTCCACCACCCGCCTTGCGCAGTCTGCTTTTCGCCCCTTTCGTGGCTACGGAAGGGGTGCCCCGCTACGTTCCACCCAGAGCCACAGGCCGGCGCAAGCTGTTCAGCCCCTGCGCGGCCAGGGACGTGGGGTCCACCGTCGTGGGTCTGGGGGCCAGCGAGTGGGCCAGTCCACCACCGCCCCCTCTGCAGCAGCCTCCAAACCCTCCTAGTCTGACCTTTCATGGCCACCAATCGCCAGTGGACGGCAGGATTCGCCATCACCTCCCCCACTGGCTTACCATCACTTCGGACAGATGGGTTTTGCAAATAGTCCGAAGGAGCTACTCCCTCCCCTTCGAGACTACCCCCCCAGCCATGCCACCTCAGTACCATCGCATGTCGGAGGATCATCTGGCCCTTCTCCAACAGGAAGTTACGGCTCTCTTGGCCAAGGGAGCCATCGAGCGAGTTCCTACCCCAGAAGTAGGTTGTGGTTGCTATTCCCACTACTTTCTGGTGCCCAAGAAGGACAAAGGCCTGCGTCCTATCTTCGATCTCAGGAACGTCAACCGCTTCCTCCAGAAGGAGAAGTTCAAAATGTTGATGCTAGCTCAGGTCCTGTCTGCCCTCGACCCTGGAGACTGGATGGTAGCGTTGGATTTGCAGGACGCTTACTTTCACATCCCCGTCCTGCCGGCCCATCGACTTTACCTACGGTTCACCGTGCTCCCCTTCGGCCTTACCAGCGCCTCTTGGGTGTTCACGAAAGTGATGGCGGTGGTCGCAGCCCATCTGCGCAGATCAGGGGTTCCAGTCTTCCCCTATCTCGACGACTGGCTGTTGAAGGCGGGTTCTCCCCAGGCAGTCGTCTCCCACCTCCAGACTACAGCGGACCTCCTGCATTCGCTGGGGTTCACTATCAACGTGCCAAAGTCACACCTGACTCCCTCTCAGAAGCTCCTTTTCATCCCAGCGGTTCTGGACACAACGCAGTTTCGGGCTTATCCTCCCGAGCAGCGAGTCCAGGATATTCGGGCTATGATTCCGATCTTTCAGCCTCTATCCTGGGTTTCGGTCAGAATGACCCTGAGGCTTCTGGGCCTTATGGCCTCCTGCATCCTGCTGGTGGATCATGCCAGGTGGCATATGCTGGCTCTGCAATGGGACCTGAAGTTCCAGTGGGCACAGTATCAGGGGAATCTGTCCGATTGCGTTCAGATCTCGGAGGGCACTGCACGACAATTGCAGTGGTGGCTAACAAACCAGGATTGGGTCAGCGGCAGATCCCTCTCCCTTCCCCAACCGGAGTACACGGTGGTGACGGGTGCATCACTTCTAGGGTGGGGCGGCCACATGGGAGAGGCGGAGATCAGAGGCCTCTGGTCTCCGGCGGAGTCCGGGCTCCACATCAACCTTCTGGAGCTTCGGGCGATCCGTCTTGCACTAAAAGCATGCCTTCCCTCTGTCCGGGGAAGAGTGGTGCAGGTGTTCACGGACAACACCACCGCCATGTGGTACTGCAACAAACAGGGCGGGGTGGGGTCGTGGACCCTATGTCAAGAGGCTCTCCGTCTCTGGACATGGCTGGAACATCAGGGCATATCCCTGGTGGTCCAACACCTGGATGGTTCACTTAACGCCAGGGCGAACAAACTCAGCCGCATGTGCATGATGGATCACGAATGGGGTCTTCACTTGGTGGTGGCGCAAGGTCTCTTTCAGCAGTGGGGAGAGCCTTGGTTAGATCTATTTGCCACCGAAGAGAACGCTCAATGTCAGCAATTCTGCGCGTTGGAATTTCCAAGGCGGCACTCGCTAGGCGACGCTTTTCATCGCGAGTGGAGTTGCGGTCTTCTATAGGCCTTTCCGCCTATACCACTTCTGCCCAGAGTGCTGAAGAAGAACAGACACGACCGGGCCCAAGTCATCCTGGTGGCTCCGGATTGGGCATGAAGAGTTTGGTATCCCGAGCTTTTACACATGGCCATCGATCCTCCGATCCGACTGCCTCTTCAGGAGGATCTTCTGTTGCAGCATCAATGCACCTGAACCTGTCCAGTCTCCACCTCCTTGCGTGGAGAATGAGCGGCGACAGTTGACGGCCTTTGACCTTCCTCCCGAAGCCTGTTATGTTATCTAGGCAGCCAGGCGTCCCTCCACTAAGACGGTATACGCCTGCAGATGGAACAAATTTGTGGCATGGTGCACAGCAAAGGCTGTGGATCCCCTTTCTGCTCCTGTTTCTGAGGTTCTTTTGTTCCTCCTTTCTTTGGCCCAGCAGGGCTCTGCTCTGGGCACTCTAAAGGGCTACCTCTCGGCCATTTCAGCCTTCCTTAGGCTTCCTGATCAGCCTTCTCTTTTCAAGTCCCCTGTTGTAAATCGCTTCCTTAAGGGCATTACTCATCTTTTTCCTCCTGTTCCCTTCGTAATGCCCCAGTGGTACTTGAACCTAGTTCTAACTTATCTTATGTGCGCTCCCTTTGAGCCGCTACATAAATGTCCTCTTAGGCTTCTGACCTTAAAGACTGCTTTTCTGGTTGCCATCACTTCTGCGTGCAGGGTGAGTGAGCTCCAAGCTCTTTCTTCCAAACCTCCTTTTCTGGCTGTTCATCCGGACAAGGTTGTACTTCGGACTCGTCCATCCTTTCTTCCAAAAGTGGTTACTTTCTTCCACATTGGTCAAACCATCACTTTGCCCACCTTCTTTCTGCCTCCGCATCCTTCTAAAGAGGAAGAGAGGCTCCACCGTCTGGATCCAAAACGTGCGCTTTCCTTTTACTTGGATCGCACAAAACAATTCCGGGTGGATGACCAGCTCTTTGTTGGCTACGTGGGCGCTAAAAAAGGTCGGGCCGTACACAAATGAACCATCTCTAGAGGGTCGTTTTGTGTATCAAAGATTGCTATTCTTTGACAGAGAAGGAGCCTCCTGGGGGGCTACATACCCATTCCACCAGGGCGACGGCAGCTACCACTGCTTTGGGATGGGGAGTTCCCCTCAATGACATCTGTCAGGCAGTGACATGGGCATCTCTGCACATGTTCACAAAACACTACTGTCTGGACAGCCAAGTCTGGAGAGACAGCTTTTTTGGCCGTTCTGTTCTCCAGGACATCCTGGTGTGAACTTAGTTGGCAGACCCACCACAGGGGTTGGCATTGCTGGGGTATCTATTCACAAGGTAAGGAATCTATAACTAATTGTCTCTTTCAGATGAACAAGTTACTTACCTTCGGTAACGATATATCTGTAAGAGACATAGATTAGTTATAGATTCCTTACCGCCCCACCCATCCTCCCCGTACTGCGAACTGACTTCTAGTGTTAAGGATTTCCTTTCAGGGCCCTAGTTTTGCGCACCAGTGGTCAGTGTCTTGCATGGCTCTGCGCTTCTGGCGTGGAAAGTCGTGTACAGAACTGACGTCAGCGCGCAAGGGCGGCGTCTAAGTAGCTGCTGCGGTCATCCCGGCGACGACGAACGCGGAGCCGACCGACGCCACCTTACGACGCGCAGGGATACTGCTGATGAAAAATTCTCCGGGTCCAGTCTGACGCCTGGGGGTAATTAACAAGGTAAGGAATCTATAACTAATCTATGTCTCTTACAGATATATCATTACCGAAGGTAAGTAACTTGTTCTTTGAGTTTGATTTATTCTGAAATGATTATAGCAATTATGAACAAATTATATGAAAATGGCAATATGACACAATAATAGTTTTTAGGTCTCGGCCTGCACCAGCGCTTGCGCTGGTCTGGCCGAGAGTTTTAGTAAGCGGGTTTTGGAAGTGCAAACCCACTGGCTTTCGGCTGGCGACCAGCTTGCGTTCACGATAGCGTGCACGCGCGCAGCTGCCATCTGTGTTTCCTATCTCTTCCTCATTTCCTCGTCATGGCTCATTAACTCTCTGGACTCTGATGTTTCAATCGCAGCAGCATCTCACATTACCAACTGGCCCTGGACTACAGTCACATGAAAAACAACAGCGATTAGCATTGAAATGCAAGCTTTTTTTGTCTAGTTAGAAATATTGCTTCGGTGGGTTGATTTCACCTTATATCGCTATTTGTTTTATATTGGGAGTCACAGCCTAATTACCAGTATTTTTGTCTCACTGTTTTTTTTAAATATTTATTCGCGCAAAGCACAAAGCTATATTTAAGGTTACTTTTTCCGCGTCACTTCTTCACTCTATTTAAACTCCACACCCCCACACTTATTGTCGCTCTCCTTCTCTCTCTCTCCCTCTCTAATTCTCTCTCTACTTAATTAACTCTCCCCTCTCTATCTTTTTTAGCCTTTCATTCTCTCACCCCTTTATCTGTTTCTCTTTCAAACTCCTTCATTCACTCTCTCTCCCCTTCTTTCTCTCTCTCTATCCCGCTCCACTCTTTATTCTATGTACACCCTTTCTCTCTCTTTCTCTCTCACCACCCTCTCTAATTGGGCATTATATCTTCACTCTATCTCTCACTCGGCATCACCACAGCATCACTCCGCATCACCACAGCATCACTCAGCATCACCACAGCATCACTCAGCATCACCACAGCATCACTCAGCATCACCACAGCATCACTCAGCACAACCACAGCATCAATCAGAGCCAGCACAGCATCAATCAGAGCCAGCACAGCATCACTCAGCACCAACACAACATCTCTCAACGCCATCACAGCATCACTCAGTGCAACCACAGCATCACTCAGTGCAACCACAGCATCACTCAGTGCAACCACAGCATTACTCAGCACAACCACAGCATCACTTAGCGCCACAACAGCATCACTCAGCGCCACCACAGCATTACTCAGCAGCACCACAACATCACTCCGCGCCACCACAGCATCACTCAGCACCACCATAGCTTCACTCAGCGACACCACATCATCACTCAGGGCCAACACTGCATCACTCAGCACCACCACAGGATGACTCAGCACCACCACAGGATGACTCAGCACCACCACAGGATGACTCAGCATCACCACAGCATCGCTCAGCACTTCCACAGCATCGCCCAGCACCACCACAGCATCGCTCAGCGCCACCACAGCATCGCTCAGCGCCACCACAGCATCGCTCAGCGCCACCACAGCATCGCTCAGCGCCACCACAGCATAGCTCAGCGCAACCACAGCATCGCTCAGCGCAACCACAGCATCGCTCAGCGCCACCACAGCATCGCTCAGCGCCACCACAGCATCGCTCAGCGCCACCACAGCATCGCTCAGCGCCCCCACAGCATCGCTCAGCGCCACCACAGCATCACTCAGCGCCACCACAGCATCACTCAGCGCCACCACAGCATCACTCAGCGCCACCACAGCGTCACTCAGAGCCACCACAGCGTCACCACAGCATCACTCAGGGCCACCACAGCATCACTCAGGGCCACCACAGCATCACTCAGGGCCACCACAGCATCACTCAGGGCCACCACAGCATCACTCAGGGCCACCACAGCATCACTCAGGGCCACCACAGCATCACTCAGGGTTACCACAGCATCACTCAGGGCCTCCACAGCATCACTCAGGGCCTCCACAGCATCACTCAGGGCCTCCACAGCATCACTCAGGGCCTCCACAGCATCACTCAGGGCCACCACAGCATCACTCAGGGCCACCCCACATCACTCAGGGCCACCACAGCATCACTCAGGGCCACCCCACAACACTCAGGGCCACCACAGCATCACTCCGGGCCACCACAGCATCACTCAGGGCCACCACAGCATCACTCAGGGCCACCACAGCATCACTCAGGGCCACCACAGCATCACTCAGGGCCACCACAGCATCACTCAGGGCCACCACAGCATCACTCAGGGTCACCACAGCATCACTCAGGGCCACCACAGCATCACTCAGGGCCACCACAGCATCACTCAGGGCCACCACAGCATCACTCAGGGCCACCACAGCATCACTCAGGGCCACCACAGCATCACTCAGGGCCACCACAGCATCACTCAGGGCCACCACAGCATCACTCAGGGCCACCACAGCATCACTCAGGGCCACCACAGCATCACTCAGGGCCACCACAGCATCACTCAGGGCCACCACAGCATCACTCAGGGCCACCACAGCATCACTCAGGGTCACCACAGCATCACTCAGGGTCACCACAGCATCACTCAGGGTCACCACAGCATCACTCAGGGCCACCACAGCATCACTCAGGGCCACCACAGCATCACTCAGGGCCACCACAGCATCACTCAGGGCCACCACAGCATCACTCAGGGCCACCACAGCATCACTCAGGGCCACCACAGCATCACTCAGGGCCACCACAGCATCACTCAGGGCCACCACAGCATCACTCAGGGCCACCACAGCATCACTCAGGGCCACCACAGCATCACTCAGGGCTACCACAGCATCACTCAGGGCCACCACAGCATCACTCAGGGCCACCACAGCATCACTCAGGGCCACCACAGCATCACTCAGGGCCACCACAGCATCACTCAGGGCCACCACAGCATCACTCAGGGCCACCACAGCATCACTCAGGGCCACCACAGCATCACTCAGGGCCACCACAGCATCACTCAGGGCCACCACAACAATATCACTCGGCGCCACCACAGCATCACTCGGCGCCGGCGCCTCAGCGCCGCCACAGCATCGCTCAGCGCCACCACAGCATCGCTCAGCGCCACCACAGCATCACTCAGGGCCACCACAGCATCACTCAGGGTACCACAGCATCACTCAGTGCCAAGACAATATCACTCAGCACCACCACAGCATCACTCAGCGCCAAGACAATATCACTCAGCACCACCACAGCATCACTCAGCACCACATCAGTATCACTCAGCAAGACCTGAGTATCATTCAGCATCACCTCAGCATCGTCTCCGCAACAGTCACCACCACTACCACCTCAGCATCACTCAGCACCACCTCAGCCTGCTCTCGGAATCTGGCATCTGTTGATTCTCCACTAGCGTCTGGCCGCTGCTAGTGTTATAATACAGGTACTAGTTCCCAACCTTCCCCCTCCGATTGTTTATGCCCCCTCAAAAAAAAAGCGATACAAAAGGGGATGATGGACGGAACGTTTGAGCCAATCAAACACTCACCCCCAGTCAACTGATCTGGGTTTAATCCATCATCATTCTTTAGCTCACTCCACCACCCCAGTTCAGACATGGCCATATGCAAATCAGTCTGACCCTGTGCCTCATGGGAACAGTCCAGCCCGAACTGCCAAGCCATGTCTTCCCTGGACCGGAAACAAGCATCCTAGGACCGGTTTCTGGCATTCCAGCCGTCATCAGCCAGGCTTGCTTGAATCCAGTGGCAAACTGAGCTTTGTTCGCCCTGAGTTGGCGGGGGTATGCCCAGACGTGGGTCCCTTGCTCACTTTGCCACTGGATTCAAGCAAGCCTGGCTGATGACGGCTGGAATGCCAGAAACCGGTCCTAGGATGCTTGTTTCCGGTCCAGGGAAGACATGGCTTGGCAGTTCGGGCTGGACTGTTCCCATGAGGCACAGGGTCAGACTGATTTGCATATGGCCATGTCTGAACTGGGGTGGTGGAGTGAGCTAAAGAATGATGATGGATTAAACCCAGATCAGTTGACTGGGGGTGAGTGTTTGATTGGCTCAAACGTTCCGTCCATCATCCTCTTTTGTATCGCTTTGTTCGCCCTGAGTTGGCGGGGTATGCCCAGACGTGGGTCCCTTGCTCACTTTGCCACTGGATTCAAGCAAGCCTGGCTGATGACGGCTGGAATGCCAGAAACCGGTCCTAGGATGCTTGTTTCCGGTCCAGGGAAGACATGGCTTGGCAGTTCGGGCTGGACTGTTCCCATGAGGCACAGGGTCAGACTGATTTGCATATGGCCATGTCTGAACTAGGGTGGTGGAGTGAGCTAAAGAATGATGATGGATTAAACCCAGATCAGTTGACTGGGGGTAAGTGTTTGATTGGCTCAAACGTTCCGTCCATCATCCTCTTTTGTATCCCCTCAAAAAAAAAAGCTTTAACAAACAAATGCTTCTGACACTTTTTTATTATAACTTTTCAGCATGCTGCACAGCAGCCACACTTCTCTACAGCACAGCTTGAAGACATTGGCAAAGTCAATAGCTCTGGCTAAACACTTATAAGGCCCCAAAGGCGAGACCTATTGGCTATGCCAATGCTTGTTTTATTTGATTTTAGCACACTAGTGATCAAATCCATTACAGAAAGTTGTAGCTTCTGTTTGAAGTTCATTGTACATTTCCCTGGTGCCAAAAACCACTTTCAAGTCCTTACGGGATATATAGCTCCCTCCAGTATGACAATTCTTTTGTTCATTTACTTTCAGTATGTAAAAATTGGCATCAATGTTTTGCACTGTAGAATGACCCTCTCCTAATAATTAACCCAACCACATGACACTAATTACAGTAGTGGTCACCAGCTCAACACAAAATTGCTGTGGTTTCATATTTGAAACTGAAGTACTCTAAAACAATCATGAATGGTCCCACTGCTAAAAAACAATGCCCCACTGGACCAAAATTGCACTAATGGTGACCGGTCTATCCATGCCTTTCCCTTGTTGGCGAATGAGCCAGAAATGATAAATGCTGCAGAGCTATTTTGAATCAAGTTGGAACTTCTGTTAAGACTGGTAAAGCATAAAGCAGAAAGTCATTCTAGCGAGTGATCAAAGTACGCGAAAAGCTAGTCAATCTTCATTAAATCAACTTAGCACAGGTTTACTTAATCACACCAATGTGTTATATTAATATTCTTTTTATTACCTTTTATTATTTTATTAAATGTATTTCTGAAAATGGTATATGTCCAGAATTACACAGTTATGAAACATGTGAAAGTCTTTTACTTTGTCTCCTTATTTTCAGCCTAGCTTTACCCACATCCATCCCCAACATTAAAGAGACTTTTACTTGGCCCCCTTTCCTTCTTCCTACACCCTTATGCCTAACCATAAACATATTGTCTTCATCCCTTATCCCTTACCATAAAGTTTATCGTAATACTCACTGTTTCCCTCTCTCTATCCTTCAGTGTAAGTAAATTAAACCATTTGTTAAAGTAATTAAAATAAATTATCATATTCAAATGCTGGCCCTACACTAAATGTAATTAAATCAATTATTTTTATGCTATTATACACTAATACTCCGCAGTAAACTGTGGAACTGCTATTGTCTTGAAAACCTAGCAAACATATATTGTGCTATGTCATATTACGTCTGATGTATAGCAATATGAGTGCATGCATCCAGGAGGCTGCCTTCGGGAGAACCGACAACACCGGGCTTATCGATCAGAGAGAGTTACAGACCGAAAAAATTCCATGTAAAATGAAAGCAGGTTTATCTCAACATCATGAAAAGGTTTCCTAAACTTTAGGTCTACCTAGAATGTCTCCAGTAACTCTTTTTAGTGTGGCTGCTTCATTTTACTTTCTTAAGTCAAAGACTTGTATGTTGACCTGCTTAGCTTGATCTTAATGAACTTGCATGGTTTACGTTTTAGGAAATCCTGTGAAAATCACCCAGGTATTTTTCCAGAGGATTCCACCTTCCCCCAATGGGTTTGCGTACCTTAAAAATCAGTCCACTTGTCCCAGGTTGCCAGTGCAATGTGTCTAGCTGAAATGTAATATTTTACTTCTTTTAATTGTTAAGGACGCCCTCACAGGTTTGTTTTTAACTCTTGGGGTCTTTCTGATAGCAGCATCACATTTTCAAATATGTGACTCTGGCGCGTGAACCTCTGACTTGTATACTCATGCTAAATGTTCTAGAAACAGTTGGTGGAAGAAGAAGGAAAGCTTTGTTCCAATACAAACTGAAACATTAACCATTATTAGTGACTCTAAGTTCTTGAGAACAGAAAGTAACATTTTTAAAATACTTATTCTTACCTATATTTATACATTGTAGTAATGAGATCTTTAAAGATTTGACAAACTCAGACCCTATTTTAATATCTATGTCTGGGTATTTTAATACGGTTTGTGCTTGTTTGTATGGTAACTCCAAGGTTCCCTTAGTGCTTTCTTGGTGCTGAAAATAAGCTCCTTCTTTTTTGGCATTGTGATTATACCCTTCTTAGCTAAAAATGTTAAGGGATGTATATTTCAAATCAGTGAATAAGCCTCTGATTTTAGCAGAGAATGGTAATTGTGTGTATTCATTGTAACATAGTTTTTGGAGAATTATTATCAGTCTTCAAAACCTTAAGTCAACGTGACTTTCCAGCTATTTTTGATTTACTAATTTACTCATTTTCATCTCACACTCCCAAACCTATTAATTAGAGCAAATACTGGCTATAGCGTGTTAAAGATCCTTTTGTGAAAAATTAGGTAAGTCATTGGAGTGTAAGGGAGCTCTATTTTGTCCTAAGACATTAACTCCTGCTCTTTGCTAAAGATAAAAGTAGTCACTGAAAAGTGCCATAAAAATCTGGGATGGTCCCAGGTGAGTGTTTGTTTGTATCCTTCATAGCGGAGCCTAAATGTAACCACTGTTAGGCCAGATCTCCAGGGCTTACACAATTCAGGGTTTATTAGGAATCCTTATAACAACTACTGAAGTTGTCCCTTGACAGGCAAATATGAGATTTTACGGCAAGTTCACTGAAAAGCTGATGACCGCATTTTTATGCTTTGAATTTGAGGGAGTAGCATGGTCGAAAAGTTCAACCTTATTTTTGGAGAGTGATTCAGGGGTGGCTTGTACAAGCTGCACGTTTCACTCACAAAAATATATTGTCTAAGCAGTGTTATTCTTTCAGGAAAAAATATATAACCCTTATGATTATTAAGGAAATAAGATTAGAGATGTTTATACATCCTATGGCATTATCAGTAATATCTCATTACTTTGTGGCTTAAATGAGCCATAAGCTTAAGCACGTAACGGGGTTTACAGACACAGGAATAATGTCCAATGGATAGCCAAGTGCAGTCAGACTTGGACTTCATCACTTTTTGATATCTGATAGTCCTTGTTATCCTTTTGCGAGAGCAGTGATGGCCACCGATGGGGGACAGTGCTGTAGGCAACGGTTGCAGTGGTGCCACAGTTGAAGAGGGCTACAGTCTGTGCCACATGGAGGAATAGGCAGCAGCAGGGTTGGGTACACAAGCCCACTCAGTGAACCTGTAGTGTGAGGAAGGAGGGGTGAGTGGCTGCTGCAAGCAAGGGAGATGCTCAATCATTGGGGCATATGGGCTTCTTATGGTCGTCAGACTTTTAAAGAATTGATGTGGTACACAAAGGTCAGACATATAGACCTACCGGGTCATAAATCATTGAAGAAATGATGTGGCGATGTAGGGGTTTCACACAAAGGCCCCACATGATCATCGGCTGCAGAAGCAGGATGCGGAGATGCAGGATTCAGGTGACAGGCCTCTCACAATTATCTGGCGTAGAACAGGAAGCAGTGACTGCCCAATATTAAGATGTACATGCTGAACTCAGTAACTAGCTAAATAGGCAGGTTTTCTCCATGTTAGCCAGTCTACATCCTGGATCTGTCAGCAGGAGAGTTTGTTCTCAGCAGCAGAGGTGTAGTTCTTACTCACAAATACGCAGATAAATCCAGGGTCTTCCTTTAGTCTTCACACTTGCCGTTTTTAGTGGGGGGGCAGAGTTTTTGAGTGATAAGATAAAGAATCGGCAAACTGGATGGGCCAACCTATATTTAGATCTGGGGACGTCCATTAAAGATCATAGTTAACACCAAACCTTTGAACAGAATAAATCACGATGAAATGCATTATTCTTTTTGGTGTCCTCGGCTCTGTGGCAACAATTTGAGATAACACATCCCTCTTCCATTTTCTTAATTCTAAGTAGGCATTTCCTGCTCATGCCACAAACACAAGCTATGGGTGCGGTTGAGGAGCTGAGTCTTTATATAGGGCTCTTTGTCCAAGTGTTGCTGTCTTGCCAGGTTACAATGAGGCCTGCTGAAACTGATGCTGTTTCAGTCACAAGTAACAAAATTTCCTCCCCCAGAGGATGATTCATAGTCAAACAGTGCACTTGGCCTTACAAAGAATTCCTGTGGGAGGAGGTAGTCTAAGCAGCAGTTGTGGAAGGACACCTAGGTAGGTGGAACACAGCTCACCCTACCTAGCAGTACCCCTATATGTTAAGTGTTCTGCATACAAATAGAGGTGACCCCAGCAAAGATACAGCTCCTCACAATGTACACAAGCTCATGCAAGAACATTTGATCACACTCTGCATGCTGTTGGGGATTAAAGGGACCAACCCTAAAACACTACACCGCTTTACCAGGAAAAGTCAGTAAGCATCTCACCACTGGGGTGAGGTAAAAAGGACCTGTACTTAAATTCTAGAGTCAATTACCCCCAATTGTTAGCAGCGTCAAGGAGTAGCCATCAGGATGGTAGTCATTCATGCTAAAATGATTACAACTTTGGGTGTTCCCCAGTAACCTAACAGAGTGTAGCTCTCCGTTGGTAAGCAGCACACCACACCAAAGAGAAATGGTCATGAGACTTGTGGTATGGGTCTCATTCACCAGAAAATATACTGGATTTCCCAAAACATTAACATGAGTAGTAGATTTTCACCTGGGCACTGCGACAAGCAACTTTAAAGTCTACTGCAGCTTGTAGAAGAAAGATGTGAATCCTATTATTCATGTAGATCTTCATAAAATCACAATTTATATCAACTGCCCATACAAGATGAAGAAATACCAACCCATCACAATGCCCAACTAGCTCTGAAGTAAGTATATTGTACATCAGCTGAAATTATCTACCCCTTTATTTTAAAGGAGTGTCACGGCTCAGAGATGGTATATACTGTCTGCATTTATAGTACTGTGTTTTAAATTCTTCCAGAGTATGCTTTGCTTAGAAGAAAAATATAATTGCTTATAGTAAAGAAATTAGCAATTTTCCTTTCCAAAGTGCCTTTCTGATCACTGACATGAGTAGTATATTTACCAGGGCTTCCAATTTCTGATATGTAAGGGTAGTGATTAACACAGCAGAAGTGTTATTATATCATAATCATACTAATATTAAAATAAAACCTAATTTGAAGGTGTACCAAAGCATAAAATCGTAGTTAATCTCTATTACCTTTTCTTGCAGAAATCTCTTTCTGGGTCTCTCAATGACTTAAGCTCCACTCCAGAAGAAGAAATAGACGAGGGCAACAGAAAGGAAGCAGTTGGGGTTCTAGCATGGGAGAACACTGAGTCTAGCGATCAGGGAGTGGAAGACTCAACACAGACAGTGACTGGCATATCTGGCTTGCATGACTTCAGCATGCCCCAGCTCTCCCCCCACACAACTACAGAAGTAGAGCTTTCCATTCCTGCCAGTGATAAATCTTCCTCTAATGAAGTCTCCAATGTCACTGTGGTGGACCTACATTGTGAAAGGAGTGAGCTTTCTGACCCTTTTGTTTTGGAATCTGAGGAACATGTGCACAGTGACCTAGGAGATGTGAATAAAGGCACACCAAGTGGAAAGGATTCATTTAAGGTCTATAGTATCTCACAGAGGAACGTGCATGGGAGTGCAATACGAACACTACAGACTGAGAGCAAACTGCAGCCTCAGATTCCCTCTTCTAGTGATGCTTCTTTTACAAAAGATATCACAAGTGCACAGTCTTTACTTGCTTCCATAATAGAAAGAAATAATGCTGTTAGTGATGCTACATCACTGTATATTTCACCCCTAGAAGGTGTAAGTTCACTGAAAGATCCAACAACAGCTATGTCTGAATTTGGCCAACAAATTTCTAGGAGATCTTCTCGTAAGCACTCAGAACATAACTTTAATGCAAATAATTCACCTTCTCCTGTTACTCCAACCATACCATCGCACTCTTTCAAAGTGGGATCCAAAAGCAGTCAAGCTCAACTTTCATTCAAAAGGGAAAGCAGTGTGTCTGTGAGCCAGCTGGGCAACATCACAGAAAATAAGGCAAGTGTGGCCAATGAACTTGGTGCCCTAAGGAAATTTTCAGTGTCATCTGCTTGGGAGCGACCAAAGACTGGCACTTTCAACATTAAAGGAAATCCTGAAAATCGCTTAAGTATAAAATCCCCCATGTCTAAATCTGATATCCCTATTTCAGGAACTGAAACACACAAAAGGGATGGGGAGCACATTTCAGAATACCTTGAAAAAAAGCCTTGCACCAAAATGCAAGGACTACCAATAGACACTGAACTTAAACCAGAGGAGAAAGGTGTGCCTGTTTGTGTTTCTCAAACCATCACCTCAGCACCAGCTGTAAACGATTCATTGGTATACCCACTGTGTCAGTCTGATTCAAAAGAGCAAAATCCTTTTCAGGTGAAGCTTCGATCGACTTCATTATCCTTGAGGTACCGCAGTGGCTCCCCAGCAGAAACAAAAGGAACAAAGAGATATAGTGCAGAAATTAAGGTGGAAAAGGAGGCCTACAGCCCAGTAACAAAAGATGAGCCCACACAGATCAAAAGAACTGAAGCCATTGTAGATAGCCCATTAAACGAGCATGGAAAATCAAAGGCAAAATCCCATGAAAATATTGAAGCAAAGCCTCCACTCCCAAGAAAACCTGCTCTGCAACATAAAGCTGCTTCAGCCACTACAACAGACGTTGAAAACCAAGATGGAATTCTTAAATCTACTGATTACCGACCTGAAAGCAAGGAGACAGAAAAAAGACCAAGTTTTTATAAGTTTGCAGGTAAGACTTTTTAGACACTGCTACATTTCCTAAATGGTCTCATGTGTATTCACTATTACAATCACATTTTAAATCACATTTCACAATGGTGCTTGAGGCAGTCAGACAAACAGTCATTGGGTAGGAGGATGACCACCCATTTGGAGATTGTTTAAAGTACATACCTTGAAGTTCTCCCACACGTGTGAGGATTATGCAATAGGGGTGTGTTTCTGACATTTATAGTCATGTGGCTACTTAAAATATTTTCATGTAATGTGAAGGAAGCAACAAGTAATCCTTTGTATTCATATTTATTGGTAATTTGGTGGTTGCTGTATTAGGGTGACCACCTCCTTCCAGGTCGTTACGGACACTGTTTCCAGTCCTGAACCTTCTTGTGACCACCTAATGGATTATTGGTATTCTAGTCTTGCTTTGCTTCCATTGAACTATTTAGACTAACTCCCCTGAAAATAATGATTTGTAGAAGTTTCAGGACTGGTGCCAGTGTCCATAATGACACGGATCCTATGCTCCATGGTGTCATTGGACTACTTCAGGTCACAGCATTTAGGATAAATGACATAACTGTTAACTTGCAGGGATCTCTTGTGATAAATGCATGATTGGCACTCTAGGGTAGTCGAATTGCATGTGTGGCTGTATTAGATGAGTGTGTAACACCAGTGAAGTAATGTGGTATACATGTTGACATGTATATAATATGAGGTAAATCTAGCTTTGTTAACGACCTGCTTTAGAGGGGAATATATCCTAATATTAAGGCTGTCTGAAGCTTCTGTGGTGACTAAAGGTGGTAGAGAAGGTGGCTTCTTTGCTCTGGCTATGATTCACCTTTGTTTGTGACGGCCTGAGTTGTGGTTTAGCAAGAGTTTCTATTTGGCATGCATTAATGCCCTTATCTATCTGTTTTCAAATAAAGGCCTACAATATTTGTGCAGAGTGTAAGGTGCGGCAGCCGCAGTGGTTGGGCTAAATGAAATGAAACCAGCCTGTTTATGTTGATTCTAATTCTATATGAAATGTCATAGTTCTCTTTTACTTATGGTATTATCCGAATTATTTCTGTAGGATGTAGAAAGGTAAAGCAAATTTTGCCTGTTACTAATAAATTGTGTATCTTATGCCAAAATCCCTATGAAATCATCCATCCATTTAAGGTAATGGCTTGAACTATAGTTTGTTCTGGGTAGGATTTTGGTTTCTTTTTCAAGCTATTCAAGTTGTTTTCATCATTCCAAGTTATACAGCTAAGCATTCATATGTTGTGCATTAACCTTGGTATCCTGAAGGATTCATTGGTTTATAATAAACTTGTTCATATGTAACAGGTTATTAATAACCCTGCAGCCTTCTTCTATGATGGCAGTTATGAGTTTTAGTATTCTTTCTGGAAATCAAGCAGGTCAGCATTTGTTCCACGTTATTGCTTCCCAACATAGGGGCCGATTACGATCTCGTCCAGAAAGCATTCTGACCGAATCGGTTCCGGAATGCTTTCCGAACGACTAGGATCGGGGGAGTCCGACCGAGTGATTTGGATGCATCCGGATGCTTCCGGATACGATTTGGTCGGACTCCCATTGACTTCAATGGGAGCCTGTGTTCCGAACGAGAACACAGGCTCCCATTGAAAAAAGGGGTGGCTGGGGAAAATCGTGCACCCTGTGGCGGGCACCCCTTGGTGCCTGCCACACTGTGCATGGTTGGGAAGAGGGGACCCATGGGTACCCCCATGGGCCCGATGTGAAGGGGGGCCTGCTACGGACCCCCAAAGACAGTCAGACAGCCGTTTTGCGCAAACCGAATTGGAGCAGCTGTCCGAATCTGTCATTGTAATCGCTCACTCGGAAACCGTGTCCTTTGAGCTGTACGATTCGGCTCCGAAAGGCTCGACCTGTGCGAATGCCTTTCGGAACCGGTTCGGACAGCCCTAACGGTTTCCGGGCATCGTAATGGGCTGTTTGGAACTGGGTACAATTCGGTCAGAAACAAGGGCCGAATCTGATTTGGAGCCCTTCCGAGCGGGATCGTAATCGACCCCATAGTATGTATTACTTTGATTGTAGTTGAATGCATAACAGTTGTACAGTTCTACTTTATAATCTTTCATTGTTGTTGCTAGATATAAATTGAGTACATGTTGTTGTCATATTCCGGGGTCTCCAAACTCTGGAGGTAATACTTCTAAAACATTTTATTTACTTTTCTCATGAGAACATCTGAGTGATATACATTGATAGAGTGTCTTTTATTTTTAGGGTTTAAAATAACGGTAAAATTCTCTGCTTAAACTTAGTTGACAACTTCCTAGGGTTCCTAAAAAATAAATAGTCTACATCTAGAACATGACAAGCACAGACCTACATGAAGCAAATCTCTTTTGAATTAAGACTGCATTTAACTACTACACATTTACCTGACAGATTTGAGTGGAAAATAGTTACGTTATGTTATTTGGATTTGTAAAGCGCAACTTTTCACCCGACGGGTATGTAGGCGCAGGTGTGCAGGTCGTCTGCCAGTTGTTAGTTGAAGAGCCAGGTCTTCAGCTTCTTGTGGAATTCCAGAAGTGAGGAGGAGGCCCTTATGTGTAGAGAGAGTTTGTTCCAAGTTTTGGGTGTGAGGTAGGAGAAGGCAAGGCCTCCTGTTCAGCTTTTGCCTATGCGAGGGGTGTGTACGAGAGAGAGTGAGGCAGAGCCTAGGAGTCTGGTGGGATGGTGGAAGTGGAAGTGGCAGTTGGGGTAAGCTGGACCAATGTTGTGCAGTGCCTTGTATGCAAGTGTGAGGAGTTTAAATTAGCAGCGCTTGTTAATATTCTGACCAGTATTCTATACTTCTGCTGCTGTATGTCATGTTCATAGCTCTAATGAAAGGGGTGTTTGGTGACCCCTTGCAGTCCCACTGCAACTTTTTGTTATTATGCCTATTTTCTTCTTTTCCAATTATTTGATTTGTTAACACAAACCAAGATGTTTAGGATTGAACCCTATAAATGCCTATGATAATCAGGTAGTGCTTTGCTAACGACTCCGACAATAGCACCTACAAATCCGCCCTCAGATGCTACCATCAGCAAATCGGAGCCACCAAACTATCTGGCTCACCGACCGCATTGAAAGCAGCACCTACAGCACCAAGGAAATATTTGCCATGTTGAAACTCTTCACCTCTCCGGCTGCAGGGTCCACCAGCATAAGCCCCTATTAGGACTTCTGCACCCAGCTGTCCCTATTCTTCAACAAAAAGATCACCAGCATCTATGAAAACATTGAGCCCCAGCTGGACCCTTTCTCCCTTGCAGCCTTCCTGTCCAACTCTACAAACATCCAGAAGACCACCCTGACCACCTGGCTCACCATTATCACTCAAGAAATCGCAGCAACCATGCAGTCCATACACTGCAGAGTACCCTCTGACCCCTGCCCTCACCACGTCGTCATCAAAGGACATGGACCCCATCAGCACAGTCCTCACCCTGATCCTGCAGGACTAAATCATCACAGCCACCTACCCAGATGCCTGGAAACGCCACAGTACTTCCCCTCAAGAAATCAACAGCACACCGAAAGACGCTAGCCAACTACCAGCCTATCTCCCTGCTATCCTACCCAGAAAAAGTTATGGAAAAGATGATAAACCACCCACCTCACTGACAACCACCTCCTCGACACCACTCAATCCGGATTCAGGCCGAACCACAGTACAGAGACCACCGTCATTGCCCTCACCAACGACATGCGGATGATCTTGGACAGAGGTGACACCACAGCCTTCATCCTACTGGATCTTTTCACAGCCTTCAACGCTATCTCCAACCCCATCCTTATCCATCAACTGCAAGAAGCTGGCAACCAGGTCTCGCATTTCACTGGATCAGCCCTTAACTATAACCCGTTCCCTAAGGTAACCACAACTCACACCCTCTCCATGCACAGTATTGTCATCAATGAGGCCAGTTCAGTTGTCATCAGTAATGCTATAAATGATGTCACTGAACACATCATGAGTGTTGTAATATGTGAGGTCATAAGCAGCGCATGGTGAGGGCGCGATTTATAGTTACCTTAGGGCATGCGTTATAGTTAACTTGAGAACTGTAACTGGTGAATTTCAGTGTTTTTTTAAAGTTTAAAACATGTCACTGAAATTTTCACCTAACTATTTTTTCAATATAAAAGCAAGATATAATTACAGTTCCTAACTATAACGTCACTTTAACCTTTGTTTTTTTTCAGTGAATTTCTAGGGTTTTCTTAACATAAAGTAATATTTTATCACCATACATAAAGCCAACCTCTCACTGCGCATGGCCTTCGTCTGTGCACTGTGTGAGGCTCGCCGCAGGGCCTGGCCTGCTACCATGCCCTGCAGTCAACCCCCACGGGGCAGCCAACCCCCCACCGCGTACAGCTGTGGGCGATTTGGGGTTAGCAGCACGGCCTGGCCTCTGGTGGGGGAGTTGGAACTGGTAAGGGAATGGGTGCAGAGCCTAGTACCCAACACCCGCGAGTACGCACGGCTGACTGTGATATTATAATATAAAGGGTTAAGACCTGAGTATGCAGTTCCTTAGAGAAGATAGAACAGAAGCCTGGTCGGTATACCAATATATCCCAAGGTTAGAGACGGCGTGTCTCCCACTTTAGGAATTAGGGCCCTCACACACCCGGATGGGTGTCATGCTTCATCATAGGGCACAGGTACTCGTAGTACAGCCCGCGGGCCGCCAGCGGCCCGGCAAGCCTTCCTTGGCGGCCCGCGGACCTTGCAGACATCGTACCTGTGTTTTTTTTTGTTGTTTTTTTACAGTGTGTCAGCAAACACAGACTCTGCTCTATGGGGGCCGGGCGATTCCAGCGATAGTCCGAGTGGAGCTGCAGGGGCGCTAAGAAGAGGTGAAATACAACAAAGCCTCGTTATCATGCAAATGGTCTTTTAAAGACCTGTGAAGTACTCGGGTGCGGCTGTGTGTGTGCCTGGGAAGCTGTCTCAGCCCGGGCTGCCACACACGTGGGGTGAGGTGACAGAGAATGATAGAGGACAGCAGGGTGTGAGAGCCGGGTGAGGTGACGGAGGGCAGCAGGGAGTGAGAGCCGGGTGAGATGGCAGAGGGTTACAGAGGGCAGCAGGGAGTGAGAGCCGGGTGAGGTGACGGAGGGCAGCAGGGAGTGAGAGCCGGGTGAGGTGACGGAGGGCAGCAGGGAGTGAGAGCCGGGTGAGGTGACGGAGGGCAGCAGGGAGTGAGAGCCGGGTGAGGTGACGGAGGGCAGCAGGGAGTGAGAGCCGGGTGAGGTGACGGAGGGCAGTAGGGAGTGAGAGCCGGGTGAGGTGACGGAGGGCAGCAGGGAGTGAGAGCCGGGTGAGGGACGGAGGGCAGCAGGGAGTGAGAGCCGGGTGAGATGGCAGAGGGTTACAGAGGGCAGCAGGGAGTGAGAGCCGGGTGAGGTGTGCGTTAAGAGCCTGTGATGTGATGTTTCCCCCCAGCCTGTAGTCAGAGAGTTGAGCCAAGGCCAGGGAGCTCAGGTCTGGGAGGGAGACAGAGAGGGAGGGAGACAGAGAGGGAGGGAGACAGAGAGGGAGGGAGACAGAGAGGGAGGGAGACAGAGAGGGAGGGAGACAGAGAGGGAGGGAGACAGAGAGAGGGAGACAGAGAGAGAGACAGAGGGAGAGACAGAGAGAGAGACAGAGGGAGAGACAGAGGGAGAGACAAAGGGAGGGAGACGGAGGGAGACAGAGGGAGGGAGACAGAGGGAGGGAGACAGAGGGAGGGAGACAGAGGGAGGGAGACAGAGAGAGGGAGACAGAGGGAGACAGAGGGAGACAGAGAGAGAGACAAAGGGAGGGAGACAGAGAGAGACCGAGAGAGAGGGAGACAGGGAGGGAGACAGAGACAGACAGAGAGAGACAGACAGACAGAGACAGACAGACAGACAGAGAGAGACAGACAGACAGAGAGAGACAGACAGACAGAGAGAGACAGACAGAGAGAGGGAGACAGAGGGAGACAGAGGGAGACAGAGGGAGACAGAGGGAGACAGACAGAGGGAGACAGAGGGAGACAGAGGGAGGGAGACAGAGGGAGGGAGACAGAGGGAGGGAGACAGAGGGAGGGAGACAGAGGGAGGGAGACAGAGAGAGAGGGAGACAGACAGAGGGAGGAGGGCGACAGGCAGAGGGAGGAGGGCGACAGACAGAGGGAGGAGGGCGACAGACAGAGGGAGGAGGGCGACAGACAGAGGGAGGAGGGCGACAGACGGAGGGCGACAGACGGAGGGAGACAGAGGGAGGGCGACAGAGGGAGGGAGACAGAGGGCGACAGGCACAGGCAGAGGGAGGAGGGAGACAGAGGGAGGGAGACAGATGGAGGGAGACAGAGAGAGAGGGAGGGAGAGAGGGAGGGAGACAGAGAGAGGGAGGGAGACAGAGAGAGAGGGAGAGCGAGAGAGGGAGACAGGGAGGGAGACAGAGAGGGAGGGAGACGGAGAGGGAGGGAGACGGAGAGAGAGGGAGGGAGAGAGAGAGGGAGACAGAGAGAGGGAGAGAGAGGGAGACGGAGAGAGGGAGGGAGACAGAGAGAGGGAGGGAGACAGAGAGAGGGAGGGAGACGGAGAGGGAGGGAGAGAGAGGGAGACAGAGAGAGGGAGGGAGACAGAGAGGGAGGGAGACGGAGAGAGAGGGAGGGAGAGAGAGAGGGAGACAGAGGGAGGGAGACAGAGGGAGGGAGACAGAGAGAGAGGGAGAGAGAGGGAGACAGAGAGAGGGAGACAGAGGGAGACAGAGAGAGGGAGACAGAGGGAGACAGAGAGAGGGAGACAGAGGGAGACAGAGAGAGGGAGACAGAGGGAGGCAGAGAGAGGGAGACAGAGGGAGGCAGAGGGAGACAGAGGGCGACAGACGGAGGGCGACAGACGGAGGGCGACAGACGGAGGGCGACAGACGGAGGGCGACAGAGGGAGGGCGACAGAGGGAGACAGAGGGCGACAGAGGGAGGGAGACAGAGGGAGGGAGACAGAGGGAGGGAGACAGAGGGAGGGAGACAGAGGGAGGGAGAGGGAGGGAGACGGAGGGAGGGAGACGGAGGGAGACAGAGGGAGGGAGACAGAGGGCAACAGACGGAGGGAGACAGAGGGCGACAGACAGAGGGAGACGGAGGGAGACAGAGGGCGACAGACAGAGGGAGACGGAGGGAGACGGAGGGAGACAGAGGGCGACAGACAGAGGGAGACAGAGGGAGACGGAGGGAGACGGAGGGAGACAGAGGGCGACAGAGGGAGGGAGACAGAGGGCGACAGGCACAGGCAGAGGGAGGAGGGAGACGGAGGGAGGGAGACAGATGGAGGGAGACAGAGAGAGACAGACAGAGGGAGGGAGACAGAGGGCGTCAGACGGAGGCAGACGGAGGGAGAGAGAGGGAGGGAGGAGGGCGACAGGCAGAGGGAGGAGGGAGACAGAGGGAGGGAGACAGATAGAGGGAGGGAGACAGATAGAGGGAGGGAGACAGATAGAGGGAGGGAGACAGACAGAGGGAGGGAGACAGATAGAGGGAGGGAGACAGACAGAGGGAGGGAGAAAGAGGGAGACAGGGAGGGAGAAAGAGGGAGACAGAGGGAGGGAGACAGAGGGAGACAGAGAGGGAGAGGGAGGGAGACAGGGAGGGAGACAGGGAGGGAGACAGAGGGAGACAGAGACAGAGGGAGGGAGACAGAGACAGAGGGAGGGAGACAGACAGAGGGAGGGAGACAGAGACAGAGGGAGGGAGACAGAGACAGAGGGAGGGAGACAGAGACAGAGGGAGGGAGACAGAGACAGAGGGAGGGAGACAGAGACAGGGAGGGAGACAGAGGGAGAGAGACAGAGGGAGGGAGACAGAGGGAGACAGAGAGGGAGGCAGGGAGGGAGACAGACAGAGGGAGGGAGACAGAGAGAGAGGGAGGGAGAAAGAGGGAGGGAGACAGAGGGAGGGAGACAGAGGGAGACAGAGAGAGGGAGAGGGAGGGCGACAGAGAGAGAGAGACAGATAGAGGGAGACAGATAGAGGGAGACAGATAGAGGGAGACAGATAGAGGGAGACAGATAGAGGGAGACAGATAGAGGGAGACAGGGAGGGAGACAGAGACAGAGGGAGACAGAGACAGAGGGAGGGAGACAGAGACAGAGGGAGGGAGACAGAGAGAGGGAGAGAGACAGAGAGAGGGAGAGAGACAGAGGGAGAGAGACGGAGGGAGACGGAGGGAGGGAGACGGAGGGAGGGAGACGGAGGGAGGGAGACGGAGGGAGGGAGACAGAGGGAGACGGAGGGAGGGAGACAGATAGAGAGGGAGGGAGACAGATAGAGAGGGAGGGAGACAGAGAGAGGGAGGGAGACAGAGAGAGGGAGGGAGACAGAGAGAGAGGGAGACAGAGAGAGAGGGAGGGAGACAGAGAGAGAGGGAGGGAGACAGGGAGAGAGGGAGGGAGACGGAGAGAGAGGGAGGGAGAGAGAGAGGGAGACAGAGGGAGGGAGACAGAGAGAGAGGGAGACAGAGGGAGACAGAGGGAGACAGAGGGAGACAGAGGGAGACAGAGGGAGACAGAGGGAGACAGACGGAGGGCGACAGACGGAGGGCGACAGACGGAGGGCGACAGACGGAGACAGAGGGAGGAGGGAGACAGATAGAGGGAGACAGAGGGAGGGAGACAGAGGGCAACAGACAGAGGGAGACGGAGGGAGACAGAGGGCGACGGAGGGAGACAGAGGGAGGGAGACAGAGGGAGACAGAGAGAGGGAGAGGGAGGGAGAGGGAGGGAGACAGGGAGGGAGACAGGGAGGGAGACAGAGGGAGACAGAGACAGAGGGAGGGAGACAGAGGGAGGGAGACAGAGACAGAGGGAGGGAGACAGAGACAGAGGGAGGGAGACAGAGACAGAGGGAGGGAGACAGAGACAGGGAGACAGAGACAGGGAGGGAGACAGAGGGAGGGAGAGAGACAGAGGGAGGGAGACAGAGGGAGAAAGAGAGGGAGGCAGGGAGGGAGACAGACAGAGGGAGGGAGACAGAGAGAGAGGGAGGGAGAAAGAGGGAGACAGAGGGAGGGAGACAGAGGGAGGGAGACAGAGGGAGGGAGACAGAGGGAGGGAGACAGAGGGAGGGAGACAGAGAGAGGGAGAGGGAGGGCGACAGAGAGAGAGAGAGAGATAGAGGGAGACAGATAGAGGGAGACAGATAGAGGGAGACAGGGAGGGAGACAGAGGGAGGGAGGGAGACAGAGACAGAGGGAGGGAGACAGAGGGAGGGAGACAGAGGGAGGGAGACAGAGACAGAGGGAGGGAGACAGAGACAGAGGGAGGGAGACAGAGACAGAGGGAGAGACAGAGGGAGGGAGAGAGACAGAGGGAGGGAGAGAGACAGAGGGAGGGAGAGAGAGGGAGGGAGAGAGAGGGAGAGAGAGGGAGGGAGAGAGAGGGAGGGAGACAGAGGGAGGGAGACAGAGGGAGGGAGACAGAGGGAGGGAGACAGAGGGAGGGAGACAGAGGGAGGGAGACGGAGGGAGGGAGACGGAGGGAGGGAGACGGAGGGAGGGAGACGGATAGAGGGAGACGGAGGGAGGCAGGGAGGGAGACAGACAGAGGGAGGGAGACAGAGACAGAGGGAGGGAGACAGAGACAGAGGGAGGGAGAGAGAGAGGGAGACAGAGGGAGGGAGACAGAGAGAGAGGGAGACAGAGGGAGACAGAGAGAGGGAGACAGAGGGAGACAGAGGGCGACAGACGGAGACAGACAGACGGAGACAGACGGAGGGCGACAGGCGGAGGGCGACAGGCGGAGGGCGACAGACGGAGGGCGACAGACGGAGGGCGACAGACGGAGGGCGACAGACGGAGGGCGACAGACGGAGGGCGACAGACGGAGGGCGACAGACGGAGGGCGACAGACGGAGGGCGACAGACGGAGGGCGACAGAGGTAGACGGAGGTAGACGGAGGGAGACGGAGGGAGACGGAGGGAGACGGAGGGAGACGGAGGGAGACGGAGGGAGACAGAGGGCGACAGAGGGCGACAGGCACAGGCAGAGGGAGGAGGGAGACAGAGGGAGGGAGACAGATGGAGGGAGACAGAGAGAGACAGACAGAGGGAGGGAGACAGAGGGCGTCAGACGGAGGCAGACGGAGTGAGAGAGAGGGAGGGAGACAGAGGGCGACAGACAGAGGGAGACAGAGGGAGGGAGGAGGGTGACAGGCAGAGGGAGGAGGGAGACAGATAGAGGGAGGGAGACAGATAGAGGGAGGGAGACAGACAGAGGGAGGGAGACAGATAGAGGGAGGGAGACAGACAGAGGGAGGGAGAAAGAGGGAGACAGAGGGAGGGAGAAAGAGGGAGACAGAGAGAGGGAGAGGGAGGGAGACAGAGAGAGGGAGAGGGAGGGAGACAGGGAGGGAGACAGGGAGGGAGACAGGGAGGGAGACAGAGAGAGACAGAGACAGAGGGAGGGAGACAGAGACAGAGGGAGGGAGACAGAGACAGAGGGAGGGAGACAGAGACAGAGGGAGGGAGACAGAGACAGGGAGACAGAGACAGGGAGGGAGACAGAGGGAGGGAGAGAGACAGAGGGAGGGAGACAGAGGGAGGGAGAGAGACAGAGGGAGGGAGACAGACAGAGGGAGGGAGACAGAGGGAGACAGAGAGAGGGAGAGGGAGGGCGACAGAGAGAGAGAGAGAGATAGAGGGAGACAGATAGAGGGAGACAGGGAGGGAGACAGGGAGGGAGACAGAGGGAGGGAGACAGAGGGAGGGAGGGAGACAGAGACAGAGGGAGGGAGACAGAGACAGAGGGAGACAGAGACAGAGGGAGGGAGACAGAGACAGAGGGAGGGAGACAGAGTGAGGGAGAGAGACGGAGGGAGAGAGACGGAGGGAGAGAGACGGAGGGAGAGAGACGGAGGGAGACGGAGGGAGGGAGACGGAGGGAGGGAGACGGAGGGAGGGAGACGGAGGGAGGGAGACAGATAGAGGGAGACAGAGAGGGAGGCAGGGAGGGAGACAGACAGAGGGAGGGAGACAGAGAGAGAGGGAGGGAGACAGAGAGAGAGGGAGGGAGACAGAGAGAGGGAGGGAGACAGAGAGAGGGAGGGAGACAGAGAGAGGGAGGGAGACAGAGAGAGGGAGGGAGACAGAGAGAGGGAGGGAGACAGAGAGAGAGGGAGAGAGGGAGGGAGAGAGAGAGAGGGAGACAGAGAGAGAGGGAGGGAGACGGAGAGAGAGGGAGGGAGAGAGGGAGGGAGACAGAGAGAGAGGGAGACAGAGGGAGACAGAGAGAGGGAGACAGAGGGAGACGGAGGGCGACAGACGGAGGGCGACAGACGGAGACAGAGGGAGACAGACAGAGGGAGGAGGGAGACAGATAGAGGGAGACAGAGGGAGGGAGACAGAGGGCAACAGACAGAGGGAGACGGAGGGAGACAGAGGGCGACGGAGGGAGACAGAGGGAGGGAGACAGAGGGCGACAGGCACAGGCAGAGGGAGGAGGGAGACAGAGGGAGGGAGACAGAGGGAGGGAGACAGAGGGAGGGAGACAGAGGGAGGGAGACAGAGGGAGGGAGACAGAGGGAGGGAGACAGATAGAGGGAGACAGAGGGAGACAGAGAGAGACAGACAGAGGGCGTCAGACGGAGGCAGACGGAGGGAGAGAGAGGGAGGGAGACAGAGGGCGACAGACAGAGGGAGGGAGGAGGGCGACAGGCAGAGGGAGGAGGGAGACAGAGGGAGGGAGACAGATAGAGGGAGGGAGACAGATAGAGGGAGGGAGACAGATAGAGGGAGGGAGAAAGAGGGAGACAGAGGGAGGGAGACAGACAGAGGGAGGGAGACAGAGAGAGGGAGAGGGAGGGCGACAGAGAGAGGGAGGGCGACAGAGAGAGAGAGAGAGAGGGAGGGAGAGATAGAGAGAGGGAGGGAGACAGAGAGAGAGAGGGAGAGAGATGTGTATGCCGGGTCCGGTGGCTCAGTGGACGAAGGCGTCCGCTGCAGGGGCCTGTGTTCCACCTCATGGTCAGTTTTGTTTTGCTCTAGCCCCGCCCCCTCCCCCAATGACCCCGCCCACACCGGTGCGGCCCTCGGCCACAAACCACACTGTAAATTTGGCCCCCGAGAGAAAGTTTGTGAGTACCCATGTCATAGGGCATGCTCCTCGTCAGGCCGGCGCTGCAATGCTAGGAGCAATAAATACATTTTTTGAGGGGAGGGGACACGCGGCCCCCCTCTCTGATCCTTTACAGTCTCTGAAACCCTACCCCCCAGGGCTTAATGTGGGTGCCCACCCAGGACTCCCCCTGGGCGGGCTCCCCGCCTGCACCTGTCCGGGGTGCAGTCGTAGCTGCCATTGCTCCCGCCTGGCAGGAGCAGGTATTTTTCTCTACTCTCGTTGGGCCAGAGCAATCTGAGTTTCCCTGACCGCAAGAGTGCAAGCAGGAAACCGATATCTGCTGTCACCCAGCAGGAGCATTTTTGCAACTCCCGCCGGGTGGTAGCAGACAGGTTTTTCCAGCCTGCGCACTTGCGGACAGGGAAACTGTGTACACCACAGTGGAGCCGGACCCCTGAGATGAGGTCCCCGGGGCCTTACAAGGCTTGGGGAGGGGGGCCACGCACCCCCTTCCCAATATATATTTTGCTGAGCCCAGGGGAATGGTGTTGCCTGAATCATAATTTGCTCGGGAAGGGGAGCGGCGTACCCCCATCCCCTTTGAATATTATGCAAGGCCCAGGCAGATGGGCCCCAGGGCCGTAATTGGCTCAGGATGGGGGGGGCCCATTCATGCTCTCTCAACAATATGTATTTTAATTTACCCGTGCCCTGGCCCATTGTTCTTTCTTCTTTGCCCTGATCCTGCGGGAATACAGCGGGATGTCGCAAAAAAAACCCATTTTTTTTTATTTTGGCCCTGCGGGGCAGGGTCCCTTTGGATGCCCCTACAAGCGGGAGGGGGCAGGGTATCCTTACAATGCCCCCTTATATTTTGTTTTTAAACCTTTTCAGGACAGGGCACAAAGTCCCTGAGTTCAGTAATGGCTGCTGCAACATTTTCATTCATGTTGCTGCTAGCCATTAAGAGCACTCGCTCTCATGGGACCTTCACTCCCCAGGAGCGAGATGGCCCAAGGGAAAAAAGCCCTCTAGGCCAATCAAAACGCTCTCACAAGAGTACCTCAAACCCAACTGTCCAGACATACAAATATTTTTTAACCTTAATTTCTCAAAAACTACTGAATGGATTTACACCAAACCATAAAAAGAACACTTTCTGGACCAAGGTATAGCTTGCTGCCGAATTTGGTGTAATTCCGTTCAGCAGTTTTCGTGGTACCGCTGTTCAAAAAAACGTATGGAAATTGCAGGGGATTTTGTGTTTTGGGATGGATTCCCCCTTTTCTCTGCCTCTACTTAACGGATCACCCCAAAACTTTCCATGAAGGAGCTAAGCATAAAAGAGCACTTGTTTGGAAGTTTCATGAAGATTCATCAAATGGCGCTGAAGTTATTAGCAAACCAAAAATGCTTTTCCTACGGAAAAGCAGACTTTACTATAAATACCCAGCGGTGACTGCCACTGGGTAATATATGTGGGTGTGTATATATATCTATATATCTCAAGAGAGAGATTTTATTTATAGAGGTGGCGAAGCCAAAGCCCCTCTGTAGTTATGGTTGGTCAAAATATATAGATATATTAACCCCTTCGATGCTCATGACGGAATGGTTCCGTCATGAGCATTGGTGCTCCTGTGCTCATGACGGAACCATTCCGTCATGACGACAGGGGCAGGAAATCCCTCTGCTGTAAACAGCAGAGGGATTTCCCTTTTTTTTTTATTGGCCTCGGGAGAATGGGGAAGAGCTTCCCCAACCTCCCAAGGCCAATTTACATTTTCATTGCAATGCCGATCGCGCGCATGGCGCGCTGACGTCATTGCAATGAAAATGAAACTGAAATGAGCCAAGAGGCTCATTTCAGTTTCACTTTCTACGTGCTCAGGGGGCTATCTCAGCCCCCTGAGCACGTAGAAAGTCAGGAAAGGTATCGTTGGAAAGGGGAGAATCTCCCCTTTCCAATGGTACCCCTCCCTAGTGGATCCCTGCTCGGGGATCGCCCCAGGAGGGCGATCCCCAAGCAGAGATCCACCCACTAGACACCAGGAAGGGGGGAGCGGCCCCTTGGGCAAGGGCCTTTGCTCCCCCCCAAAAATTGCGCATATTCAGGGAGAATGCTGGGTGGTAGGAAATTTGTGTCAGCCCGGTGATGCCACAACTTTCCCACACAAAAATGTGTGAAAAATGTGATTTTTTTTCAGCTAAATTTGAGGTTTGCAGGGGATTCTGGGTAAGAAAACATTGGGGGATCCACGCAAGCCATACCTCCCTGGAATCCCCCGGGTGTCTAGTTTTCAGAAATGTGTGGGTTTGGTAGGTTTCCCTAGCTGGCCGCCGAGCACGGGGCCAAAAATCCAGGTGACCCCCCTTGCAAAACCAGGACGTTTTGTGATAGGCAATTTTGATGTCGCCTCAATACGTTTTGGGCCCTTGCCTGTCGCGGGTACTTGTGCCTCCCACACGAGTGAGGCACCATTTTTATCGGGAGACCCGGGGAACGCTGGGTGGTAGGAAATTTGTGTCAGCCCGGTGATGCCACAACTTTCCCACACAAAAATGTGTGAAAAAAGTGATTTTTTCCAGCTAAATTTGAGGTTTGCAGGTGATTCTGGGTAAGAAAACGTTGGGGGATCCACGCAAACCATACCTCCCTGGAATCCCCCGGGTGTCTAGTTTTCAGTAATGTGTGGGTTTGGTAGGGTTCCCTAGATGGCCGACGAGCACGGGGCCAAAAACCCAGGTGACCACCCTTGCAAAAACAGGTCGTTTTGTGAAAGGCAATTGTGATGTTGCCTCAATACATTTTGGGCCCTAGCCTGTCGCGGGTACTTGGGCCTCCTACACGAGTGAGGCACCATTTTTACCGGGAGACCAGGGGGAACGCTGGGTGGTAGAGAATTTGTCAGCCCGGTGATGCCATAACTTTCCCACCCAAAATTGTGTGGAAAAAGTGATTTTTTTCAGCTACGTTTGAGGTTTGCAGGGGATTCTGGGTACGTTGGGGGATCCACGCAAGCCATACCTCCCTAGAATCCCCCGGGTGTCTAGTTTTCAAAACTGTATAGGTTTGCTAGGTTTCCTTAGGTGCCGGCAGAGCTAGGGTTAAAAAAACTACAGCTAGGCACTTTGCAAAAAAAGCGTCATTTTTCACTGTGAAAATGTGGTGTGTCCACCTTGCGTTTTGGGCCGTTTCCTGTCGCGGGCACTAGGCCTACCCACACAAGTGAGGTACCATTTTTCTCGAAAGACTTTGGGGAACGCGGGGTGTGTGGAATTTTGTGGATCCACGCAGATTCCAGAACTTTCCACCACAGAAATGTGAGGAAAATGTGGTTTTTCTTGACAATTTTTTAGGTTTGCAAGGGATTCTGGGTCACAGAACCTGGTGAGAGCCAGTCAAGTCACCCCATCCTGGATTCCCCTGGGTGTCTAGTTTTCAGAAATGTAGAGGTTTGCTAGGTTTCCCTAGGTGCCAGCAGAACTAGGGTTCAAAAACTACAGCTAGGCACTTTGCAAAAAAAGGGTCATTTTTCACTCTGAAAATGTGGTGTGTCCACCTTGCATTTTGGGCCGTTTCCTGTCGCGGGCACTAGGCCTACCCACACAAGTGAGGTACAATTTTTCTCGGAAGACTTTGGGGAACGCAGGGTGGGTGGAATTTTGTGGATCCACGCAGATTCCAGAACTTTCCACCACAGAAATGTGAGGAAAATGTGTTTTTTTTTACAATGTTTTAGGTTTGCAAGGGATTCTGGGTAACAGAACCTGGTGAGAGCCAGTCAAGACACCCCATCCTAGATTCCTCTGGGTGTCTAGTTTTCAAAAATATATAGGTTTGCTAGGTTTCCCTAGGTGCCGGCAGAGCTAGGGTTCAAAAACTACAGCTAGTCACTTTGCAAAAAAAGGGTCATTTTTCACTGTGAAACTGTGGTGTGTCCACGTTGCGTTTTGGGCTGTTTCCTGTCGCGGGCACTAGGCCTATCCACACAAGTGAGGTACCATTTTTATCGGGAGACTTAGGGGAACTCAGAATTGTAGAGCAACTGTTATTACCTATTGACTTTCGATGCATTTCTGCCTTCCAAATGAAAGACAATGTGTAAAAAAGGCATTTTGAAAAATGACCTATAATTCTCATGCTAGTATGGGTACTCCCGATTTCGGAAATGTGCAAATATCTACTGTTTCTAAACTCTATATTTTGTTCCCATTTCAGAAATACATAGGTGTCTTTCATACCAATTTTTCCATGTATACATTTTCCCAAAATAATTGCTATATACCCGGTACATAATAAAAAACCATTGCAAGACGCTGCTCAGTTATTGGCTCTGGGTTCGTCGGATTATTGGTGAACCTACAAGTCCTATATATCCCCGCAACCAGAAAGGTCCAGCAAATTTAACGGTATATTGCTTTCATACAGCTGTCATAATTAGAAGAAGTTACAGGTGAAAACGTTGACACAAATGGCTGTTTTTTTCAACTAATTTTCAATTTTTCCTATATTTAACTGTTAGTTTCTATGAAGAAACCTTGAAGGATCTACACAAATGACCCCTTGCTGAATTCAGAATTTTGTCTACTTTTTTAAAATGTATAGCTCTCCAGGATCCATTATTGCTTTCATACCCATTTCTACCATTAACTGGAAGGAGGTTGAAAGCACAAAAAATAGCAAAAATAGGCTATGTCCCAGAAAAATGCCAAAACTGTGTAAAATTTTTTCGTTTTCAGACAAAAGTCTGCTTGTCCCTGAAAGCTGGGAAGATGGTGATTTCAGCACCACAACCCCTTTTTTGATACCATTTGCAGGGAAAAAACCAGACGCTTTCATCTGGTGCCCTTTTTTCCCATTTTTCCCCCCCCAAAAAAATTTAGCTGTATTTTGGCTAATTTCTGGGTCCCTTCCAGGGGAATCCACAAACCTTGGGTACCTTTTGAATCCCCATGATGTTGGAAAAAAAGGGCGCAAATTTGGCGTGGATACCTTATGTGGTCAAAAAGTTACAGGGGCCTAAGCGCGAACTACCCCAAATAGCCAAAAAAAGGCTTAGCACTGGGGGGAAAAGGCCTAGCAGCGAAGGGGTTAAACAGTAGTGGTTGCCACTGTGTAGGTATAGTTAGGTCAGATTTCCCATGTGAAAAGCGTTTATTGTTTTGATAATAACTGTGGCACTGTTTGACAAATCTGCACAAAACTTTCCAAACAATGTTCATCTACCTTGGCTCCTTTATGGAAAGTTTCACTCCAATCTGTCAAGCAGGGGCCAAGAAGAAGGGGGAGTCTCAAAGCATTGTGGTTTGGGGTAAAGCCATTAAGGCATTTTTGAGAAACGTTATTTTAAAGAGGTGCCTGGTTTGGGCTTGAAGGTGTTAAAAAGGTTAGGTATGTCTGGACGGTTTATTCTGCAGCAGTCTCGCAGTACTGAGAATGTAAAAAATAGGGTCCTCTGATTGGCAGGGGGAGCTTTTTCTCCCATCGCCCATTTTGGTCCCACTGCAACGAGCAATTTGATTGGCTTGCTGCAGCTCAAAAGTGTTACGGTTGTCATTACAGAGTTCGGAGAATCGGTTCCTGTGTCCAGAAAATGTTTTTTAAAAGTATTATGAGGGAACAGGTTAGGGATACCGTGATCCCCTGGCACTTGTGAAGGGCGCGCAGAGGGAGAGCCCTCAACCCCATACAGGTACATACATTTCTTTTTGTATCGTGCCACGGGTACCACAGTACTTGAGTGGGACCCAATGTGGCCCTCCTGTGAGACACCATGCTACTCCAGCAAGATCCACCGATCAAGCTTCATGCCCATTGTATTGCAGTACCATGCAAGCTTGCTGTATGCTGTAGTGGAGAGGAGAGAAGCTTGCATAGGTTCAATGTATGCCGTCTCTTCTGTCAGTGTGGTTTAAAGACCAGTATAATATGGCTGTTAGACATGCGCATCACAACGTGCATTTCTAGTGACCTTATTGGAATGGTTCTCAAATTTCTAATTCAGAAGCTGGCTTACTAGGCTCAATTATGGTAGTGCCAGGGGGGTGCAGGAGGTGGGTGATGGTGGGGAGTTTAACTCCATACACCTGCTATCGGGGCTTTTAGCAGAGGGAAGTGAGAATGAAAACTAGCCTACTCCAGAGCACCTTCACCCAGCGCTGTGAAAGAACTGCAGAAAATGGGGAAGGGGGATCCTGCCACAGCATGTCCGGTGCCAATGTTGAGCTGTTGTGCTTGAGGAGAAGGATAATAGCTGCACATTTTGCTATTGGGGTTTTAGGCACACAAATGAGTACTTACACTAAGAGGCTCCTATGCCTCCCTGTGTGGGATCTGCTTTGTGTACTAGTCACCAAAGACAATATCATGAACTCCATGATATACAGTAGACTGGTCCCAAGGGTGAAGGACAACCTGGTTGGTCAGTGACGGAAGGGGGCTCGCCTAAACAATCCAATGGGTGAAGAGAAATCACCAAAACCCATCCTGTATATATCTATATGTTGTGTGATGTTTGCATGTGTCTGATTAAATGAACTTGTAGGAAGCTGGCTCTCGATATAGTGTACTAAAAAGAAGTACACTGTGCAGAGAGTCCAGTGGGTCCCAAATTGGTTTACAGCGGCTAAAGTAGATAATACTAACGCTCTCTTTTGTGGTAGTGTGGGCGAGCAGTTAGGCTTATCAGACAGTAGTGCTAAGCATTTGTTGTACTCACAGAGGCAATAAATGAGACACACATTCAAAGAATAAATCCGAGACCAAATTAGAAAAATAACACTTCTTTTTATATATATATTTCAAAACCAAGAACTTCGTTCAAAAGTAAGTACTTTTTTCAATACCAATTTGCACAGGTAAGTAAAGCTTTGAAAGTTGTGCGGCTTTACGCACAATGCAATTATTTGGGAGGAAAAAGTCAGAGATGCCTAAACATGGGTACAGTTGGTTTCAGGGGTTCACCTTCGGGGGTTGGAGTTGTTTGGGCCAAGATCCAAATTACTACCAGCAGTTCTTCGGACCTGCCCGGGTTCTGCTGGGAGCAGGGTGTTGGTGAGGTTGGTATCTGGCGTGCTACGGTGAAGGGGGGCACCCAAACCACAGGCTGCACAGGGGCTCTTGGGGTCAAGTCCGAGAGCTCCCAAACGGGGACTTGGGCCGCAAGGGGTCTTGGAGCAAGGGGGCACAGCCGGTTCGTCAGGTCCTGGGCCCAGCGGCTGGGGTGCAGAGTGGTTAGGTGGGCTAGGTTGGGTGCACAAAGATACTCCTCGTGGTCAGGGTCAAACAGCTAACCGGGGCAAAATTAAGGCAGCTGGGCCACTCACAAAGTGTCTTAGTGATGCTGACGTCCCTCGACGGCTGCTGAGTCCTTGTTCAGTGAGAATCCGGACTGGACTCTCACTGTTGCTGTTTGGTGCAGGGCGACCAGTACCCCGGGGGTTGGTGCTGCATGGCTCTGGTTGGTCCTGGTGTCATCACACTTCGTGGGGAGACAGATCTGACCTTTCAGACCATGAGTACCTTCTCCTGGTCCTCTACAGTGTGGGTTGGGCCGGGGAGCTGATAGGTGGTGACCCAACTCTGCTTGTCGGTGCCTGCGGACTGCACGGGAGTAGGTCCTCTACTCTGAGGGAGAGTGTAGGTGATTTTTGAAGTGCTGTGAGGCTACCCAAGGTGTTGGTAGGTCTTCAGCTCACAGGATGAGTCACTCTGTTGCGATTATCGAGAGAGGGCTAAGGACGGACAGGGTTTCATGCCAAAGTCCACAGGTCGGCTACAGTTCTTGCCAGGCAGTGACTCTTCTTCATCCTTCTTCTCTTGATCTGCCGAATCGGAGTTCTTGGTTTCAGGGGTGCCACCTAAATACTCAATTTAGGGGTGTTAAGGGGAGTGACATGTAGTAACCAATGGGCTACATACCTTTAGGGTGTCTACACCCTCTATATGACCACTTCCTGTGGGAAGTGGGCATAACTCTGACCCTAGAATGCTAATTCTGTCCAAAATAAGATGGAGGAAGTTGAAAAGTGGGGTCCACATCAGCTGGCCCGCCCTAGGGGTGGTGACTGGCTGAATGTGGGCACAATCTTACTAATTTTCTCGCTTGTCTTGCAACCAAAAAGTGGGGTCACGACAGGGGGGTGGGCAGCTCCACTATCTGGAGGCCTGGGGCTCATAACAAAGGTAGCAGAGCCTTCGAAGCTTCTCCCCCTGGAATGCACATCCTGCGTGGAGGTGGTGTGAACACCTCTGCCCAGGGCAGGCTTTGTTCCTGGCCTCCGAGAGTGAAGGCTCTCGCCTCAGGAGGTCAGAAACCTGTCTGTGTTGGCTGGCTGGTCGAGACCAATCAGTAAACCTACTAGTAGTCGCTAGGTTTTCAGGGGCACCTCTAAGGTGCTCTCTGATTGCATTTATTAATAAATCCAGCACTGGCATCAGTGTGGGTTTATTAAGACGAGGTGTTTGGTACCAAATACCTCGGGGTATAGTGAAGCCATCATGTAGCTGAGAAACTCACAATGACGAGTAACCCGCCCATGTACTTGGTATGGCTTCCCTGTGTACTGGTGGTATCTAACGGTGAACTTAGATGTCACTGGAACACATCCACTCATGCAGATATGCCTACACCTGGGTATAGTGCATCCTACCTTAGGGCTGCCAGGCCTGCTGTAGGGGTGACTTACCTATACCACTTGCAGTGTTGGGTAGTGGTACACTGGGATGTGTGCCATGTCGACTCTTCGTTTTTCTCTGCACCAAGACACGCAGGCTGCAATGGCAGTTTGCATGAGCTAGGTGATGGGTCCCTTAAGGTGGAACAATTCGTGGCCACCAGTCCTCATCTGAGCGCTGATCCACAGCAATCATAGCAGCGTTGTGATTGGCTATGGGGAGCCTGGGTGCTTCCTGGTTCCCGGACTCCGGAGAAGCAAGGAGAGATGGCTGGCGGAATAGGTAAGTGGTATTTTTTTTTATTATGTTGTTGTCCCCCCGCCTCCCCCTCCTTCCAGCTGCCCTCCACCCTCATTCCCTGCCAGCCGCTACTGGTCAGGAGTGCAAGGATACAATTTATTGGATCAAAATGAGGAATAAAAAGTGTGCACAAGCGGTAGAACAAAAACAAGAATATGAAGGAAAGCCATTGAATCAAGAGTATCAAACTGACAACCAGCCAGTCAAGAGCAAGGGCTGAACCAAAGCCCACTCGGTGTATTATTGCATTGTACATAATAGGTCTTCGACGACAGACAACTAAGAATATCTGCAACAAAGACCTACAAACGTCTAGCATACCAAAGCACTACAATGCATAACACAGAATGGGTCAGTGCAAGAGGTGAGTACTCTGAGGTTGAAATTGCCTTGATACATCGGGAAAAGCTCCTTTGTCCCTTTGACTTCGTTTCAGAATTGTATATTGGGCATGCATAGAAGAAGTCCGAGGATGCCACTTGGCCCTTTAAATAGCTTGGCACGTTATTTCAGTTGTGAACTTTTTTTATGACTTGCTATTGTCTTTTTGTATATTTTTACCTAAATAAAGTATTAAATAAAAAACCAACAATGCACAAGGACTAAACCCTCTGCTCTTCTGATGAACAACATTCAAGACTGTAAACAACATCATAGGCTACAGGTGTATTATAATAAACTGTGTAATACACCCATGTTACTTAAAACAAAGCAGGTACATATTGAAACTGCCATATTCAAACTCACCCTCACAAGGCCTACTTAGAATTTAATAAACCGGCTATGAAGCTTTTAAAAGCCACTAAATGTTAGAGGGGTTTTAGCACATAGATGAAAACACTGTTTATGGCAGATGCAGATTTGTTTTCTATTTTAAGCACTGTTTCCTGTGGCTAGTTCAGTAGTCGATCCTGTTATGTCCCCAGTGCATTTTGATTATTACCAAGTGATTTTGTTAACTGCATGACTGTCTCCTTCTTGGCAACCAGTGGGCCCTTGTTACAACGGTGCAGATACGTAACGAAGACCGGGGATAACAAGGGCTGAGCTATGAATAGTGTTGAAGGTACTTGCCACCAGGGATCAGAAGTACAGGAGGAACTGTACCACAATTTGTGTCTGTTTCTTACTAGAAAACCGGGGAATGTGAGGGGCCAATTTCTCTGCTTACATTGGCTCCATTGCTACGCCACTGGGCAGTAATTTCACACACACACTAGGTTCATTTCATATGACAAGGCATATAAACTTCATAAAAGATTGTTTTGATATAGAGGTTGAACCATGTTTTAAAACATTGGAGCTGAAGATTAGCCGCAATGAATGACGTCTGGGCCAGATGTAATGAGTCTTCTATTTCTTCCAGTCCCACCTGTAAAAGTCCCTGCCATCGCTCAGCGTGTTTATTCAAATCATCCAAAGTCAACTCATTCAGCATTTTATATACCCCCCCCTAGTGTAGTAGAGCCCTTAAGTAATCCCTCAATCAACTTCACCCCAGAAAAACCACAGGCGCCACCGGTTTTCTTAACTAAAAAATTCCTTATTTGGAGATATTTAAAGAATTGCCGATTTATCTAACCCAAATCGATCTCTAATAGTCTCGAAAAGCACCACCTCATTCCCACTTATATCACCCACCGCCATAACTCCTTTATCATACCAATACCTCATGTAGCCATCATTAAAAATATTTGGAAGAAAGCTGTTCTTAAATATAGGGGTATAGGCGTTGATACGCCCGAGGCCAAGCTTTTTCCGGACCGCGGTCCAATCCTTAAATGCACAGAGTAGCGTTTTAAATCTAGCCCTTCTGTAGTAATTCAATTCTATGTCGTAAAAGACACCCACGAGCCTCATCCCCCAGTAGCAACTCAAAGACAGATGTGGGCGACCTACTCAGCGTAGCTTCCGCCTTTTCATTAAGTAATATCCCTGCCTTGTGTAACACTGAGGCCCAGTGATAAAACTGAAGATTGGGTACTGCCCACCCCCCTCTTTCTCTCGGTAATGTTAACCATTTTAGCGCTCTCCGAGGGTGGCTATTAGCCCATATAAATCTGGAGAATAAATGATTCATAGCGACAAACCAGGAATTACAAACACACAGAGGAATAGTTCTAAAAAAATACAAAATCCTAGGTAAAAAAAGCATTTTGATAGCGTTGCATCGCCCTACCATCGTGAGTTTGAGATTTTCTAATCTATTGAATTCAGCTTTAAATTTAACGAGCAGTGGGTCCAGATTATTTCCTGTAATCTTCACAATATCTGCCGTAATTTCTACGCCTAAGTAAATTGCACTCTGTACCACCCGCGAGTCATTCAACTGAAGACCTTTACCAACCAGAACCTGAGTTTTAGTTGAATTCAAACGGTAGCCAGAAAATTTCCCAAAAATATCTACTTCTTTTTCAATTTCCCTCAGTGCCGTCATGGGATTTGAAGTAATAATCGCAAGATCATCGGCATATGCCAGTATCTTGGTGTTCCCCCCCATGCTATTCACTCCTAGAATCCGATTATTATGTTCGATCTTCCTAACTAACGGATCTATATATAGTGCAAACAATAAGGGGGAGCACGGGCATCCCTGGCGGGTCCCCCTGCTAATCATAACAGGATCCGACATCTCTCCCATTATTGATATCCTTGCCACTGGGTCTTTATACATCATTTTAATGGCGGTATTAAAGCCATTCCCGAACCCTCTGCTCTTTAAAGTTGCCCACAGAAATGGCCAGGAGACCCTATCGAAGGCCTTCTCTGCATCAAGCAGGATGAGCCCGATAGGGTCCCCTGTAATTCCTGCTTCATCAAAAAGAGCGATAACCCTCTGAATATGATCTATTGTGCTCCGTCCGGGTACAAATCCATGCTGGGTTGGAGAAACCAATGTCTTAATAATTATCGTCAGTCGCATAGCCAAAATTTTAGCATATACTTTGACGTCACTATTTATTAAAGTGATGGGACGATAAGACCCCATTTCTCTCACCAGTTTACCTTTTTTAGGGAAAATGACGATATTAGCTGACCCCCAAGACCCAGGAGCTCCTATCCCCGCCTGAGCTTCCAAAAACACTTCCTTCATTAACTCCTGCATAGGGGAGGCGAAGATTTTGTAGAATTCACCAGGAATGGCATCCGTACCCACTGCTTTACCATTTACTAATGACCTAATAGCTTCCTGAATTTCATCTACTGTTATGGGTGCTTCAAGCGCATCCCTATCTTCTGTCGTCAAACTCTCACATGGACTCCCTGCTAAATAACTCTGTATGGCTTCCTCTTCACTAGAAATATCTTCCATATACAACTTCTGATAAAACCGCTGAAAAGCAGCACGTATTTCTAGAGGTTCATTAACTAGCCCTAACCCAGGATCATCTATCTCTAATATCCCCCCCTGTGTTATTCGTTGTCTGGTCCGAACCGCTAAAAGGTGGCCCACTCTCTCATTAAATTCATATATTTTAGATCGCCATGCACAGTATTTAGCTGCCGCCTTATTAGCCGAGAGATCCATAATTGTAGATTTAATTAAAAGCCACCTTAATTTGTGCCTGCTCTACCTCTCCCTTATTTATGATAGTCTGTATTAATTGTATTTCTGCTTCACTCAATGCCCGGTATTGTTCCTGGAGATACCTTTTCTCTTTCGCCTGCTTGGCCCAACCATACCTCAGTGTTTCCCCTCTTATCCCCGCTTTGAGTGTGTCCCACATTATCCCTGTCTGAGCACTACCTTTATTCTCCTCTATGAATCTCGGAATCCACTGCATCATGTGTTGGACATAATCTTCCTCATATAAAAGTGCTCTATTAAAAGTCCAATGAGACAAGGAAGGTTTTGAGGTATGGAGTGAAATCTCTAATACAAGCGGATTGTGATCCGACATCACCCGTGGAAATTTAATGATGTTGGATCTCGTTAACACCTCCTGAGATACAAAAAAATAATCCAGCCTAGCATGAGTTTGATGGGGGGCAGAGAAAAATGTGTATCCCACATCTTGAGGTTCTAGTGTAGCCCACACATCAAAGAGTCCATGTGTATCACAAAAATTAATCAGAGCATTAAAAACTTTAGGTTTGCGGCCCAGATATGACTGCACACCTAATTTCAAATTCTCATTATTTAGATTAACATTAAAATCCCCACACATGATTATAGGCAACGGCCAGCCAACCAGCTCCACATTCAGCCAGTCAAATAGGGTCGGTTCATCCAACACTGATCCGTAAACAGAACATAGTGTGAAAGAATAATTATCCAAACAGCAGTGGGTAATAACCCATCTACCATACTGATCCGATTTTGAACGTGGGAATCTAAAACCATTTTTACGAGCCAGAATCGCAACCCCTCTTTTTTTTTTTTTGTAAACAAATTTTATTAGGCATTTATAATACAACAATCACTATGGCATATTCTCTTGATCTAGGCATGTAGGGCAATATCTAGTCATTTGTAGCAGTTATGTAAATGGGCCCTGCTGCGCAGTTCTTTATATCCAGGCATCAGGTTCCCATTAGGTTCAATTATAATCAAATTCAAAGCCCTCATTGATATGTCATACAAATTACAAACAAATAATTCCCCCCTCCTCAACTTTAGGAACAACCCCACCCACCCTACCACCCCTTCCGTTAGCCATAACGTACCCTTCCCTTCCCTCCCCCTATACAACTCCCCCACCCTCCAGGCATGTCGCTCGGTCATCAATAGCTCTGCGAAGAATCGTACCCAGTCATATAAGACAACAGATACAGTAATTCCAATAGAGAGGCAACTAGCAAGGGGATGCCGCTACGTATTATATGGTTTCAATCCCCCATAGATCACAACCCAATAGGACAACACTGCAGCTCTCTCTCACATCGCAACCCCTCTTGTGCGTGTTCCCTGGGTCGTGGCAGAAATCAGTTGGTATCCTTCTAGCTCAGCTATCTTTTGTCTACCGGCTTCAAGATGAGTCTCTTGGAGACATACTATATCTGACTTTAGATATTTCATATCTTCATTAATCCTGCGTTTTTTCGAAGAATTATTCAGGCCACCGCTGCTAAAATTGCTAAATGGGGTAGGATGGCAGGATCAACATGTCCCCGGTGCAGTTATCACGCAGCGGATATAATACATATGTTCGCTGATTGCCCAGTGCTAGACACTCTGAAACAGGATGTTAGCAATATGTTGGGAACCATGCTGGGTTGCGAAATTATTTTATCATCTCAATTGATTGTACTGGGGGTTGGACATTCTGTATCTTCAAATCAAAGCCAGTCCTTTCTTTTTATTGCCATGATAGTCTTCAGATTATGTTTGGCCACTCATTGGCTCGATCCCACTCCTCCGTCTGGCCAACAGTGGCTAGGAAGATTTCTTGCGGTACATAGGATGGAGAGAGCGGTTTATTCTAGAAGAGGCCACAGGGCGAGAGCCAAAGGGCTAGCTATCTGGGCTCCCTAATGAATTGGCCCCACTCAATCAGTGAATAGGAATGAGGAAGGGAGCTCACGGGGGAAAGTGGGCTAACTTAATCGCAATATTACCTATTACCTATTGGGACACGGCCAAGATAGATACCTTTGACTGTTTTTTCATGTTTTATAATCTATGCTAAATGATATATGAAAGGTTTATGGACACTAACTGGGCTGGATCGGCCACGGGCAGGGGTGGGGGGGTGGGAGGGCATGGAAGGGTACGGTAAATAATTGATGTTCTTACTATGCTGTATAAAGAAAATTTGAATAAAGACCTATTTAAAAAAATAAAATAATGAAAGATTGTTTTGAGCTGATCCCAGACTAATTTTATAGTCATCACCTCAGACTGCGCACGCCGTCTGGTTGTGAAAAGGCCTATTGGTAGTTTACAGTGAGCTTAGAGCCTGACAATTGCTTACCATTGGTTGGCTTTATTGTCACTCTCATTTGCTTGCTTTTTATTCAATCAGTTGTCTGGGTTTTCCTTACTCTTCTTACGTTTGTCCCTCTCCGGAGCATCGCCTCTTCAATTATGTTCTGCTTACTTTTCGTCATTGATTTTTTTTCTTTTGGTTAAGCGCTTCATGAGAGTGCATATGTTTTCAGGCTTTCTCCCTCATGTACTTCTCGTACCCTGTCCACCGCTCTCCATGTTTCTCTCTCGCCTGTGTGTCTCTCTGCCCCCTCCATGTTGCTCCACGCTATGATTTCTTGCACATATGCTTCTCCCTTGGGTGCTCCTTCCCCAGCCCACCTTCCTGCTCCGTCTTGCTGACCCTCCCACTCTCCGTTGCTGCCCCCTCACCCCACATGCAGTTTTCTTTTCACAACAGACCAGGCAAATTGATGCTGGCCGATCCAGCTTAAAACGCTTTGGCACTACTTCTATTTCTTTTTCTTTTATTTACTGATCCATTTCATTTTTAGGTGCATGCACACACCTACAGAACTGTGCTTTTTTTTTTTAACCTTTTTGCCATACTGCACAGCATCTTGCCAATGATGTACAGCATGGCTAAAAGGCATTGGCAAGGCCAATGGATGACAAAGGTGGCTTTGCCAGTGCTTGTTTAATCAGGTGGAGAGGTCAGAATGGCCACATTTTAGAAAGGCTTCCTATGTACATCTGAAGAGGTAAAAATCGCACACTGATAGTGAAATAGAAGCTGTCTAGTGCATCGAACAACTAGTCTCAGTGCTCCCCCGAACTAACTTGTTTGACTGTCCTTGAAGTATCTGAAAAATTAACTATGAGTGTGAGGTAGCGAAGGGAGGAGTCAAAGAGAGTGTGGGACAGAAAGGGGTAGAGTGCTGGAGGGAGGGACTGATAGGAGAGAGAAGAGTAGAAAATACAGAGAATGATAGTGTGACCAAGAGGAGAAAGAGGTAAAAAGATTTTGAAGAAAGAGAAAGTGAAATTCAAAGCGAGAGAAAGAGATAGTGAGAAAGTAAAGAGCGTGAGCTTGTAAGAGTGTAAGCAGAGAGAGAGGAGAAAGAAAGTGAAATACAGGCTGCAACTATGTGACATATTTACTAGAGTGTGTAACTTATCTGGGAAAGTTTGTTATGTATGTCATGATATAAGGACAACGTACTCCCCCTTTTGTACAAGTTAAGTCAAATGTGCCTTCAGTTACAAAAAGGAAATCCCCCAGTTTGCAGGAGACAACCAGTCAGGGTCATCCCAAGGGTCAGAATCTGCTTTGCAAAACAAAGCAGCACAGGTAGAGTTCGAGGAATGAAAATGGAGTATAAGTGCCTGAATGGCTGCTGAATATAAGGATTGGCAATCCCGCACATATGTGTCGCTCATGATATGCGGCTCTGCCAATACCCCATTGTCTTGGAGTGGTTTTATTTTTGTTTTAATGAAAATCCTTCAACGATGGTTACCATGCATGCATGCGCCCCTCCACTGCAGACATTTTGGAATGCTTTGGCTTTGCCTGCACTTGTGAAGCATTGTCAAAGTACGAGCAAGTCAGCACAACAAAGGGCAAGGAACGAGCAGCAGGGCCACATCCTGCAGTGGGGGTAGAGAGGAATGTTGGGGGTTAGGAGTGTGGCAGTGGAGAGCTTAGCACAGTGGACTACATGAAGCCCTGTGCAACCTTCCATGAAATGCTTTGACTTTAGGGACAGCCGACCCAGCCTTTGACAACTTTTAAGAAAATGCCAAGAGCCAAGGGCTGACCAAAAGCCTACTCTTCTGTACAGTATGTTTATGGGTTGTTATCATGAGTTCTATGGTAACCAGTTTACAGCTGTTTGTAGGCAAGACCTTAAAAGGAAAACCCAAATGTTTGTTTCTAAAATTAGAGCTATGACACTGTTATTTAAATGGCCAGTTCATAAAGCTGGTTACAAGCGGATGGAAAAGGTCCATGATCCATATTCGCTGTATTTATCATGTTGTTTCTTCTCTTTCCAGAGGAAAGCAGTGATATTTCTGGAGATGTGCTTGTTGAGACAGGTAGCAAAAAAGAATCCTAATGATAACCAATACATTGAAACAAGAATATTATTTTGATTCAGTTGATCAAGAAATTCAACTATCATACCTATATCAAATAACCTTTTTCAATAAATTTACACTCTGGCCTATTGAGTTATTAACTACATTCTAATGCTAAACAATTTTCAGAACTTTTGCAAATGTATCAGAGAACAATATACTTAAGTTGCTTGCAATGTTTAATAGTTCCTAAATCTTTGCACGTTGTTATTATATGTTAAATCAAGAAATGTGTGGAACAAACAGCAAATGATACTTTAATTGCTTGCATTGTGTACTCCTTTCACTAAAGTGCAGTGAGCCTCAATTAAGCCGCTAACTACATTGTCACTTCAGTTACACATTCCCCAATCCAGAGAGCACGGAGGGGTAATTAGTAGCCAGGCAGACGTGTCTCCATGTACACATCCTCTGTGTTCGGGATCAGGCACATTGCCTGACATTTGAAGGCAGGATCTCAAAGTAAGCAAGAGCTACTAGAGAAGACATCCAACAATGTAGACCAGTCCTGTGGTTGGCCACTTTTCAAGTGCACTGTCATTTTTAACTTCACACCATTCTGCTTTTCAGTCTTCAGGTCTTTCATTTCAATAATTAAAGACAATTCATGCAGTGCCAGTCTTGGTCACATTCTATGAAGTGCATATCTTCACAAAATGAAGAATTACCCTCCTGCAACCTAAAAACACTGAGAAGAACTCCATTTGATGTCTACTCAATATTTATTCTCACAGCAGCATGCAGCCAACACTTCCACCACCTTTGGTCAAAAGATATTTAGCATTTCTTCGTTCTGAATATTGTCAAAAAGGGTTCTTTCCTCGCCTTATCAATAATCCATCCAGCTTCACCACCTTGATTTCAAGGTTTTCGGCTTGGCACAGAAATATCCAACAGGTGCCGCAGATGGCTAGATCCGTATCATGTCTTTAGGCTCAACAATTTGTAAATGATTCGATGTAGATTCATTGTTTGTAGGGATATGTCACAGGCATATCCTAAACATCTGACATGGACCTGGCCCGATTAGACCTTAGTTGGGCACACCTGTTCTATGTCTTCTCAGAGAGGAGAACAAATATTTTCAGGTGGGTGCTTTAGGGCTCATTCCTGATGACCACACAAAAAAAGAAAGACTTTGTGCTCTTTGAGCATAGACTGGAGTCACAGTTTTTTTCCACATTTGTTTTCTAAAAGTTACAAGGTGTATCCCTTAACTCAAAGTGTCTTACAGTGCAGAACAATTCAAAAAGCAACATCACTTAAGATTTTAAAATTCCACAGTACACCAAAGGTAAATAAACAGGAATGTGAGTACAAATGAAAAATAATAAATAAATAAATAATCAAAAAGAAAGACTGAGGATAAATCTGTTTAATATCCAGAATACAGTTTACTTATTCCTTACTGATAAATGCTGCAAATTCGAAGTGACAAAAATGATGTCTGCATGCTTGCTCACATAGAGAAAATCTGCAGCTCTGCAAATAAGAAAAAGAAGGTAATACAGTAGGTGAAAGCTGCTGTGGTGAAAGCTCTCCTGGAATACTTAGCAAGCCTACATATTGGAATCCATTATCACAGCAAGTATTTACTGCAAGTTGCCCTAGGTACCCAAGAGAGCCAGAGCTTTCTTGTCAAGTAGGTCGGTCTTCTTTAGTTAATAGTGATGAAGGCCAATTTCAATTGAGCCTGGAAGTGCAACGGAAACCTGTATACAGAAAATGGAACTGAACCAAAAATGAAAAACGATAATGAAAAATCACCTATTGCCATCATCTCTAACGCCATCTCATCTCTTTAACCACAACTCACCATGAAAAACAGTTGTCACCACATTAAAAAAAATCAAAGCATGTTGAGTCAGCGTGGATTTGAGGTCCAAAAAGTGGAAACTATGAGTGGGTGACGCAAATTTTAATTAAGAAGAGCTTCTTGAGGTGCACATGCAACTGGGGAAAGAAGAAGCTGAATCGCCATTTGTGCTGTGAGGGAAAAGGCCTAACATCTTTAGACAAGGGAGGAGCAAAGTCAACAACCATTAAAAAGATAGAGGTCCTACTGGCTGCCCTGCTCATCATAATTCAAGTCTTCTTTGGTTTAAATCATTTAGCACTCCTCTTTTGGACATTTTGAAATTCAATAAAAACATTTTCATACGTGCTGCCCAAAATTGAACACACTTTTGTAAATGTGCCTCACAGTTCCTTTTGGGTAATGGCAGATCCAGATAGATCCTGTGGTGTTGGTGGTGGTCTGGTATCTCCTACTAGTGACCGTGGTGTAGAATTGTGGGGTTGCCCCTCTCAGTGGAGGTCCTTTGTGACTTATGAAAAGCTGACAGAGCACTTACACAAGGTAATGTACGGTACAAACATGCACAGTGCACTGTTGGGAACTTTTTGTCCTGTAGTGTACTGACATTTTCGGTGCAAAAACCTATCTCACTTATCAAAATTAAGAATCCAGGTAGAGAAACGCCCATTGAAACAAGAGCAGTACCAAGTCAAAGGTGTACATCAGCAAGCATCAAACCAATCTAAACATGACATGTTGACTGTGTCCGCCTGTAAAAGAAATACTTGCATAAGTTCTGAAAATGTCTATCTTTAGATAATGCTTTGGCCACAGCATCATAACAGCTTCAATTGTTGCGGTTAACTAAAACCAGTGAATTAAGATGAGAATAACAGCAGTAATGGCTGTAACCAATGATTCATAATTGATCAAATACCGATTTTTTAACATGTATTACACATACTTTAATTTTATCAAAAAGAGAAACACACTGATCTCCCTCTGCTGTGTTGATCCATATGTACCTTTGTGCCATTATGAAGCTGAAAAATTCATGCAATGCGAAAAAGTCAAGATTTATCGTTGGTCAGATAAGATGCTTAAGATCTGGAGCAAGAATTTATGAAAGCTGACAATTAAATGTTTTTTCTGCTTGTGTGTATGCCTTTTAAAGCACTTAGGGACCGATTCACAAAAGCATTTATGAGCACATAGGATAGGTCTAAAGGAGTATTCGTTTACATACTTTTGCATGCCTTTGTGGATCGGCCCGAAAATATCCAACTCCATATTAGTAAAAGTGCAAAAAGGGCACCGTCCTTTCAATTTGTACTAATTGTATATAAAAATTCATTGATACATCTTAGATATTTTGGGGGCAATTCACAAAGGTATGTAAGAGTGCGTAAAAGAGTACTACAGAAATACTACTTTACATACTCCAAAATGCCTATGTGAATGCGCCCCTTTAGATAAGAGACCCAGGCCAAATTCACAAACACATTTATTAGTACAGGTAGCAGTACTACAGGAGTACTCTTAGGTACTCTAGGATGGCTTTGTGATTGAGCTCTGAATCATTCTACTTCCTGTTAGTAAAATTGGAGAGAGAGGGCACACTCCTTTCGGTTTGTACTAATTTCATATGAATATTTCCATTTTGTTATTTTAGATGTTTTGGGTCCAAATCACAAATGCATGTAAGAGTATATAAAAGAGTATTACAGAGGTACTACTTTACGTACTTCAAAATTACTTTAAAACTAGGCCCCCAGCTGTCAAACTGTAAGGTACCTTACAGTACTGTTATGTTGTTTATATCTGCTTGGATTTTTCAGTCATGCTATTTTCGAAACTGAATCTTAAGGAGTCCTCTTGGTAAGTCATACAATCACAAGGAATTTCAAAATTCGGATATAAAATATTGAAACAACCATATAGACAAAGGGGCATATTTACAACGAATTGGTGTAGGGCAGCGTCGCAAATCTTTTTGCTGCGCTGCCCTATGCCAATTCGAAAGGTCAGGAATGTACCATATTTACAAGATACGGTGCATTCCTGTCCTTTCTGCCGGCGCACATTTTGCAGCCGTGCGCCAAAGCAGGCACCCTTGCACCATGGTGCAAGGGTGTCTGTGTTGTTGACATGATTAGTTTTATGCAAGAAGGGGCACCTTCCTGCACACAAACAGTCACAAGATGTGTTTTCCTCTTGTTATGTCTGCTGCAGAATGCAGCACATGAGGAAAGAGGAAAATGAGGAGAAATGTAAACATATCTCCTCGTTACGCCTGTTCTAGCGAGGCACAAGGTTTTGGCGCTGCCCCAGGTTTACCTGATGTTGTGAATCGGGGCAGTGTCAAATTCCATGGATGTTCAGTGGGAACACCCACAGCAACATCAATGGAACGCCTCTTTCACGCAGAGTAAGGCAAGGCAGCGACTTGCGCTGCCTCACCTTACTCCATATCTACAAGACCATGAAAAGCCAGGCAGGATGGCTTTACTTGGCCTTATAGATATGGCTAAGGCCTGTGCACCACCTAAACGTCACAAAATTGACGTTATGGCGGCGCACAGGGCTTGTAAATATGCCCCAAAATCTTTAGCACCTATTGATGATTCCAATAATTAGGCATTGGCATAGTTAATATAAGTAATACACGGGCAAACCTGGAACACACAAATCAGCGTATTCTGAGCACCAGCGCTTTGCCAGAGCTTTATCCACTACAGTGAAAAAGGGAGAAAAAATTATGAGTAAATGCAAGAAAATGCCTTACCTGAGCGTAGATCAAGGTATTTTGTTGCTATTTGCAACGAAACCTGCATTCCAGAGGATGAAAGACCATTAAAAATGTTTGTAGGCGCTATTGGAGGAATTCATACGTTTTACAAGACCTACCACATCTCATGTAAACTGAATGCAATTGGACAATTTACATTTGTATGTTTTTGCTTTAATAATGTCCCGGGGATGAGGGGTGCGCAACGGAGACCCATATGGTAGTTTTGATTGCACTTTAACTTTGTGTGTCCCTCAAAACATATTGTGATCAATAGCAAGAAAATTCATTGCTCCACCCCTGCTGATGCTGACACAGGTTGTGTAGGAGTAGCCCTATGATGAAGCATGCCACTAATAGTGGGTGAGGGCATTTTTATTCCATAGGAAGAGACCCCAGTAGGAGATAAATAATCCCTTGACCATACCTCATCAGCCTCTTGGTGTGTGATAAAGGAATAGTTTCCACCACCTCCAATAACTGGTATGTATCTATGGGAATTCATAATACATAGCTTGAAGGTATGTCTATCACTGTCCCGAAATAAAAAGTGAAATCCAGTAGAGACACCTGATAGTACACAAGGCTACAAATCTGAACACTCCTGAGTCGCCACATGTGCATTGAGCCACAAGAAGTTGTCAGCAGCTGATCTTCTCTAACAGTCAGTGTTGTTAAACTCAGTAACTGGTAAGGCACGAATAGAGATAGCCACCATCATGCCAGGGAGGCCCACAGATAACAAGGGTAGCCATCGTATGCCAGGGATTGCCACCAGTATGCTAAGGATAAACGCCACTATGGCGGGGTTAGTAACCTTTATGCAGGGCTTTAAGTGGGATGAAAAAACCGGGGGTGGTTCTCATAAAGGGGAGTGGCCAATGTAATTAAGGGCGTGCCTTAAAACACGTAGCTAAAAATCTGTGTTTAGCATAGTGTGCCCCCGACTTGTATTTTGCTGTTCCTATCATTGCATCCAGATATATGATACAACAAGAAACATCATACCTACAAGAAGTCAGGACTATTGGCTTTGTCAATGGTTGTTAGTTGCATAAGATAAATAAGCAGAAACTATGGCTTGTATATGATATACAGAAAAACTTCCACTTAAAGCCCTGGTGACACCACCACAATGTTGCTGCTCCTGAGTTTCAAAAAGAGAAGGGAAAACCAAAGAGAAAATGACTCTTTAAAGGATTTACCTTCCTCTACAACGCTCACCTGGCATGACGTCCGGGCCGGACTGGCTACCGGGCGTTTTTTGATGGAGTGGCAGGGTGGGGCCCGGGTTCACTTCAGAGGGGCCGATTTTGTTGCTGGGGAGCTGCAGGCGCTTCCAGATGAACAATGCAAAACAAATAGTTTTAAAGCCTACTTTTTAAAACATTTGTTTTGCATTGTTTATTAAGGAAAGCCCGGTAGCCAGTCCGGCCCTGCATGACGTCATGCCGTAACTTCTCCACTAGTGAAAAGTGAGCAGTGTGAGCACGCGCACATCGATGTGCCTGCTGTCACTGCAGTCCGGAAAAAAACGGACCGCCTGTGCCAGGGCACAAAACAGACCCGACCCACTTAAAGCCCTGCCTTTATGTCTGGAATAGCCACAGTAATGCTACGGATGCAGCAGTATGCCATGGATGACGCACTGTTCACGGGGTATATTACGCTGGGAATGGCCCCACTGTGCATGGAATGCTACAAAACAGAGAAAGGTAGAAATTAATTGAACCATGGGGCTGGGAGTTGTGTATGGCCAGAGTCAAGGCAAAATAAGTGAAATTCCACATTGAACATGATGTGATCTAGGCAAATCTGCAGGATGAAAATGTGAACATTTTGCAAGCACCAATTCTAGTTTCAGAGCAAGTACTCAGTGTGGTCTTCAGCCTGTTAGCTGGATATCCCAGTTTGTCTTATACAGTAACCAGCTTCAAATCATTGTATTGCTACTGTTCACTTAAAGAGATAATAAACTGAAGGCCCAGTGAAAGACAAAGTCCAGTTATAATAACGTGTTCTTTCGTAATCTGCACATTCCCCAGAATACCACACCTCTCAGCCATTCTCCGATCTGTATGGTGGCTATTTTCTTCCACTTCCACTACACTATATATCTCAACAATGCCTGCATGTTACATCAAGCAGTTGACAAAGCTGCACACGCTCCTCCGGAGCTGTGATGTGTTGTGAAATGTCAACTCCGTTTGTTCTTTACCCTTTGGATGGAAACGTTCCCATTAAGGTGGGAATTCGAGGTAGGCTAGTGACCAAGCCTGTCGTCTAAATCAAATTGTTTAGACAGCCAACAGTTCATTTAGTGATGTTGCTGCTCTCCTTTCCAGTTGCAGCCAGTGGCTTATTACATAACTCTCTGAAAACCACCCTGAGGCAGAATGTTCTGCTAAGATTCTTGCTCCTTCATGAAGAGGCAGTTGGAACATTGTATGTTTGCAATATTTCTAGCTGTGGATTACATGCTGTGCAAACTCCTACCATCCGGTGTTGGGCTCGGGGCATTACAAGTGGTTTTCCTTCAAAGAAAGGCTTTTGGTTTTGAAGTGACTCATGTTACCTCCCTTGAAACCCATGATGCACTAGGATACAGGCTCCACCTCAGATTGTGTTTTTTATCCCATCAGGTTTGTACATATTTCAGCTGTCCCACTACTACTGTGCATTGAGGAAAGATTTCGACTCCAGAGGACTAGGAGACCGGGGACTTCCATAGCACCATTGGTGCATCAGAAATACTAAATAATCTGCTTTTGCACAACCACACCTTGGCAATCCCTTCTCACAGACAGGCTTTGATAGGTGGATCATCAGGTGCATTTGACTTTGTTATGCCAAAGCCAAACATATGCTGCATGCTGTCCTTAATCCACATTTAACGCTCTAAAAAGGGGCTACAATAGCGTTCTTGGGTAATATCCCACTAACAGGCATATGTAAGGCTATTTCTTGGATGTCTATCCACACATTCGCTAAGCTTTATTGTGGCGATTTTCAAAAACGCCAATAGGCACAATTAGTGCAGACTGTTCTGAAAACACTGTTCAAGATGTCTCCTATCTCTGCTCTCAAGTCACTACTTCAGAGACTGGGTCCTGCTTTTTAGTCTATGCAAGTAGGATGGATGTGCCCAGACTTGGGTCCCACGCTCACTGTGCCACTGGATTCAAGCTAGCCTGGCTGATAAGGGTGATACCCCGAAACCGGTCCCAGGATGCTTGTCTCTTGTCCAGGGAGGACCCGGCTTGGCAGTTCGGGCTGGACTGTTTCCATGAGGACAAAAGTAAAAAAAGAACGTCTTTCTTCGGAATAGTCTACACCGATTCACACATACAACAACATCCACAGCCAGAGGATCTCTTAGATTATCAATATATCGGCAGTGCACACAAGAGATATCTATACCACTAGTTAAAGAAGATTAAAATATTTTTATTCAATACAGTTAGTAAAAAGATCTTCATATCATCATGTACACTATTGTTTCATTAAAATCAACATATAGATAAAAATGTGCAAAAATACAATAAATACAATTTAGCAGCAATGATTCAGAACAACATATTTAAAAACAGGGGGAAGCAAGAACAAAGGTAGGAAGAAAGAAAAGAGACATTTCCTACAAAAAAAGAGGTAATGTGGCTGGCACAAACAATGGATCAAGATCATATAATGGAAGAGAATATGCAATTGTACATATATATTTTTTTATGTTTTCTCAACCAGCAATATGCCCATATAGTTACACAGCACAACTTAAAAGAGCATTGACGCGTTTCGGTAGGTCATAATTTATCAACCAACACCTTCATCAGGAAAAAATATATATATTCCCACCATCAAAATCAATTCCTTTATTCCAAGGATCTTAAAAACAAGGTTAGACAGGGGTCATAAAGCCTCCAAGGAAACGACAACAGCATTTCGTAATGTTCTTATGAATACGCCATGCAGCTTTTATTAAAGTTTAAATATGTGCTCCACGTGACTGTTAACGAAGCCTTCCTGTATCAAAAAACTCCGCATAAGGGTAACTGATAACCCACACACTGATAAGTAATATCACGTCTTTAAACCGCAAGGGCCCATCCAGATCAACTCCTGAAGACCTCTTTTCAATCTATATATACATATATGCAGGTCCTAATATATCAAGGATCCTATATCCGCTTTCATCAAGCTGCCTGAACGCCTCTTTAAATAGCACACCAAACGGGATCGGGGTTTCCAAGGACACAAACATGATAATGCTTTGCAGCTCCCCATATACAGTTTACCCTTGGAGAGAAAACACAATCTGAGGTGAAGTCTGTGTCCTGATGCATTGTGAGTTTCAGGAGCTGTATCACAAGTTACCTCGAACCCGATATTCTTTCTTCTATTCAAAACAATGTGTAATGTTCCGAGTCGAACAGTAGATGGCAGGAGTTTGCACAGCATGTGAATCTACACCAGAACAGGCTGCAAACCGATTGTTACAGGGAAGTATCGTTCATTTTCATTAATGCCAACCTATGAATGCATCTAAATGCTCCTGATGTACAGTCAATAACTAAAGCACAGGAAGATGGTGAGAAATTAATGAAGAGGACTATGATATTTTAGTGGTCAAAATAACACTTTAACAACCCTACTTCTGAATCCATCCCAAGTAGCCCAGATAACACCCTAATCCTTCATTGGTGCTTGTTCTGTATGGCGATATAGTACGCTTTAACATCAAGCTGCTGATTCCAAGCTCCCCGGTAAAATGCTGCTGCAGTAGAGCACAGGGTATTAGTGATGCCACAGGGTTTGGGTCTTTCCCGGTGCAGTATTCTGTATCATTACAGGTTCTGCAGGTTTGGATAGAGGATAGCCTGCTAATATCATATTTTACCCCTTTCTGTGGTTTTCCTCGCTGTTCTCACCAAGTTTTATTAGGTAGAATTTTTGTAGGGTAAAAAGCTGCTTCTCTGTGAAGTTGTCACACAATTCGCAATCTCAATTCAGATGCAAAGGCCTGTGTCCACCTCAACTGGGAAATTGGGATTACCATGGAATTCAAATGAGATCCCTAGAGGAAAACGAAAGTTTATTTTATAATATAACAAAGTAGAGTTGTGAAAGTGCCATAATCGGCTTTCTTTTCACAAGATACCGATTCATCTTTAAGCCTCCATTTCATTTTGTGTGGTTTGTCTGAATTATATTTTTTCCATTTAGCTCTCTGTAAGTACCACCAATGCACCTGTGAAAGAGCTTCGTCTTGAGGTTATTGTTCTTAGCTCCAAGTGGAAACACTGGATCTTGATGCCTAACTTCAGCTAAGTGTTCTTCCATTTATGTAGAAAGCTCATTGGTGGTTGTATCCCCTATGTGGTGGTTTAGTCTGGACTTGACTATCCCCTACCCCACCCATTATCTTTAAAATGAAGTTTATATAGATTTACCAGGGTAGGAGGCACAAGAGAAAATATATTCAAACTTACACGAAAAACAAGAAATAATACAAAAATAAAGGTAAATTGTGTACCGTACGAATGGGCTGAGAAATCCCCAGATGATATTAGCAGCCAATTCCTTTCAGCTCTATAGAGCATCGGTTCAAGATAGTCCAGCCGTTAGATACCAAATGCTTCCAAGCCTTTTGCTAGCCTGAGAAATGGTTGTCTCAAGTCTGTATGTTTTCATGGCCGTATGCCATCCACGTCTGGCACTTGGGTGGTCCTGATTCTTCGAATGCAGCATATTGTGTACTTTATTACAGACACTGATTAACTTTGCCTGCTGTGCGGTTCGTAACCTTTCCATGCATAACCACAGAGTCTTCATGTAAGCTTGTAAGAGGAGAGAAGTGTTGAGGAGGCGGGGCTGTACGTAAACCACGACAGGAAGTAGAAGTGACGCATGCGCAATGCGATTCTGGGTCATAAAAAACCCTTATACATTTCAGCGTTCACGACATACAATAATCGTGTGTGCTTTTCTTTATCGCTCAACACTAAGCCTTGAAGAAGTCCCGTTGGGACGAAACGCGCCGCGTCGGCTATGAATTCTGTGTTACAATTTTAAAGAATTTTGAATAAAGGAACAAAACAATAAAGGAAGGATTTGTTTTTAGCAAATCAAAGTTTTACTTGATTTTGTTGGGAGACATTTTGCTGATGCTTAATCACTGATGATTGCATATTAATGCATATATATATATTTTTTTGAAACTGTACTTGATCATAGTTGTGTCCTGAGCTAGTCTGTTCTATGTGGTTTTGGTTTACCAAAAATTAGGGACGTAGGAAGGTCACGTTCCTGGCTCTTTGCACCATATCTTTGCTATGAATATAGAAAAACTATACTGACTAGTGCTGGTCTTGAGTGCCTTGACCTTCTGTCTTTTTTGTTGTGCAGCATATTGTGTACTTTATTACAGACACTGATTAACTTTGCCTGCTGTGCGGTTCGTAACCTTTCCATGCATAACCACAGAGTGTCCCCATTCATGTAAGCTTGTTTGGCATCTCATTTCTTGATAGAGAAAGGCGTCCTTTCGCCAGTGACTACAGCTGAATTGCTAAAAGAAGTCGACATTCCATCAGAGCCGTCATGGATTACTCGGGTAAAGCAGAAGCAGTGGGGCCTTTCGGAGCAGCAGCCTAACTTGGATGAAAAATTCCCAACTACAGAACGAAAAACGGAGTCCGGGGTACAAAACCGGAACAAGGAAAACGTGGAGGTATGTGCATGAAAAAGTTATGTTTATTGATTAATTCATGTATTTATTTATTATTTGTAACATACTACCATGCAAGTTGAAGAACCTCTGTAAAATTATTCATTTTTGCGGGAACGGAAATACCCCATATGCAGCTGTTTTAAGCAGCCACCCCCGTACAGTGTTCTTGTTCACATGCTGAAAAGTAGCATTCGTTGTGCAGGTTTTTTATTTTACCCAGTGAACACCAATGCCTAGTCACTGTAGACCTCGTGGGTAGTGGCATGAGACCCAAAGTGGGGCTCTGTGGTTGTGAAGGACACCCAAAGCTGCTCCCAATTTAAATACGTGGTGACCACTGTCTTATCAGACTAAAAGAGACTGGCAGTGTTGGCAGCTTTGATTGTAGTTGAAGGGACAGGCCTTTTTCTTGTTGTCTGTGATGGAGAGTTCTACCGTTCTCTCCTTTGTTTTTAAAAGCAGTTTGCTGAGGCTCCCTCAACTAGGTCTTTTGCTTCATTCACGTGGGACAAAGATATGGAGTGAAGGAGAAGATACATGCAGCGTGTGGTGAGTACTGAGACTGCAAGCATCTGTCAAACCGATTGGCAATTGAAATCAATTTTGGATCCTGTTGTGGTGCTTGGGGTTTGTTGTGGTAGAAAGGCACACACTTACCAACATTCCACACACCAACATTCTATCACCACAGTCACACTGGCTGAGCAGCAGGTATAACCGATCCCTATGTTTTTGAACGGTTGACAAAAGAGAGGTTGAGGTGAGCCTGCTCGGACACTTTAGAACTGTGAAAGGGCCCCGCAGCATTGCCGGGCCTTACATTTTAAGTGAACCAGGTATCAGTTAATAGAAGGTGAGGGGCAATTACTCCTTTGAAGTTCAGAGGCAGACCCTTGTCATTCCTTCTTCCTCATGGGGTCTGCTGTAGACCTTTTCCCTATTGTTCCATTGTTTTGCATCACTGTTGGAGCAAACCTAGCTGCAGACCTCCATCCTGATGTATCTGCATATTAAACACTGGCCAACACAGATACTGTGAGAGATGCAAGCACCCCAAGATCAGACATCACCAAACCCACTTTTGCATCTGCACACAAGGCATAAATATTCGGTGGAAAAGCAAGACAGTGTGCCAGTGTTCTGGTTACCAGGAGGGGGATACACAGAAGTGTGTAGTAAACCTCTTTGGGGTCCAGACCTGGGATCTTTGATTGCCAGCTTCCCTTTAGATTAGGAGCAAACCTGAAAAGTCTTGCATCCTGCTAGATATGTTGTTTCTGGCAGACATGAAGGAAGGAGCCTTTTAGAAATCTGGAACAAATACTGAAGGTACTCTTGCACAGAAGTGCTGCCCACAAGTGAATCCACAACTCAGCAAAATGAAGAAGAGGAGTTGTGTAGGAAAGACTGAATTGACCCCAACTGCATACACTGCATGTGGCACCAGTAATGGATCAGTCTGCCCTGAGCTGTGGTAGGCCCATTGCTCATGGAGCCCCAGTGCACCACCTCATTGACTCCACTTCGATTTAAGAGCTCTGCTCCTCCCTTCCGGCGTGAAGGATATCAGCATGGTAACTAGGAGCAACAAGTCCATTGTCCCTGCAGCTGCATCACGAATGCTGTCAGTGCTTTGCAGGGTGATCATCAAAGTGACTTTTGACCAGGATGAGTACCGTTCACAAGTAATTTTCAGTGGGAAGGTCTGAGATCTTAGGTCATAATATATGGCTAATAATTTATGTAGAAGAGGTTAGGTGGGAAAATGAAAGGAGTTGAAAGTTAGAAGTGAAGGAAGATGTTTTATACATTTTGAAAAACAATAAGAGGCCGTCGCGAATTGTCTACCCAGATTAATTGAACTGCCTTTAAAACCCTACATTTTCCCCATTTATTTTGAATTTGTGCTATAAAGTTAATCATTTGATCCCAGTATTTTAAATTTTCATGGGGGAGGGCTTTGATTCCTTCTCCTTCCCTAAGAGCAGGCGAGCTAACTGGTTTGCTTCCTCAGTGTAATTTAAGGTGTGGATTTGAAACTGCAGTTTAAGATTCAGCAGCCACGCCTGCTATTAGTAAAGCTACTTATTAATCTGATGTTTATCCTTTCCAGGGAATGGCATTTACTTTAATGGGGACTGTACTGAATGACATTGCCAAGCAATTGTCCCACCGATTGTGCAATGCAAGTCACCTATTAGTCCGCTGCCTAGACTGAAGTTTCTAAATGAAACGGGGATGGGGGATTGTGGAGGAGGGGTGAGCGAAAAGTTTCAGCACTCCGTCCATCATCTTATTGTGTTTGCTATGTTCACCCTAAGTGGCAAGGGTATGCCCAGAAGTGGGTCCCTTGCTCACTTTGACACTGGATTCAAGCTAGCCTGGCTGATGAGGGGTGAAACCCCGAAACCAGTCCCAGGATGCTTGGTTTCCGGTCCAGGAAGTACCTGGCCTGGCAGTTCGGCCTGAACTGTTCCCATGAGGGTCAGGGTCAAGACTGATTTACATGTGGCTGGGTCTAAACTGGGGTGGCTTAGTGAGCAGAAGAACGATAATGGATTTAATTCAGATCTGTGACTGCGGGTGAGTGTCTGAAAAGTTACAGCACTCCATCCATCATCTTATTGTGTTTGGATTTTGGAGGTAAACATTCGTTAATTGAAATCCTATTGTAATGATTCTGATTCCGTACATAGGCCCTGATTTAGACCGGGGCTGAGGCACCATACATATGTAACGCTATGATCACTGGCAATTTTTCCTCCCATTTTAGGACAAGCCAGACCCAGCTAGCTGTTTTGTTTTTAGGCCTGGCTTGACAGCACATCTCTCTGCCTGACTTATTGTTCCCATTACTTAAACATATACATAGAGTGGGCTTATGGCTCCTACCCAGAGGAGTATTTCTCTCTCAACTCATCCTATTGGCTGTTTAGTGCCGCTTATGGAGAGATTGTACTGCAGTGCATCGTGGACTACTTTACATCTTGTTTTCACAGCAGCAGTCTTACTTTTAATTGATGTCAGATCATGACCCAATCCACCCAACCACTTGTGATCAGCAATATGTGCAAGACTGCCCTGGCTAAAGACAATTCTGAAGCACCCTTTCTACCTCCCTTGCCATTTATTTTTTTATTGAGGCAATTCAGAAAAGTCCGTTCTTTGTATTTTACCGTTTGATAATGCAAGGAAGCCCTTTCTCTGTTCAGATATAGGACTTTGACCGTGCGCTTTTGATCCAGCGCGATATTGGCAAACAACATTCATACACTAGATACTCACTTGGGCCCATACATTCATACTACGCTAATACTTACGCTGGGTTTTATCAGTTGTTACTCTTTATCAAAATCCCTGCTACCAATTACCTTCCGATTGAAGAGTAATGACTTACCAATGAATCCTTTGCTAATTGGGAAGTTTAAAATGAGTGACATTCATTATAGTACATAATCCTGAAATAACCACTGAGTCAGGAAGTTTAAAAATGTTTATCTAAAGATTTTGCAGAGTAAATTACAGAAACACATGGTACTTAGTCGCATATCATAAGGGAAGCATAGAATAATAATTATTGATTAATGACGGTCCCTCAGAAAGGAGAAGATAGAGACAGCAGCGCAACTAAAGGTTGCATTTATATTTACCTAAATGCGAGAACCAAACCCCTGTCCAAGGAGTTGGAAAGATTAGGACCCAGGAAGGATGAAGAGCAAAGACCTCCTCCAGGATCAGGACAGGACCGGTGACCTCTCTACAACGACGCCTGCGTCGTTCCCCTCTCTGGTACTTCGCTTCTCTTCGATTCTCCTGTTTCTTCCTTCTAATGGATTCCGCCGCCCCCACCTCAGGACCTCTCTGGACAGCGGTTCAGTCTGCAATCGATCAGCTTGACGGTCTGGAGCTCTTCGCCTGATCTGCATGAACGCCTGATCTGCTCTCCTCTGAACTTCTTGTCTCTCTGCTCTCTTGCAGCATCTCCTCACTAATTAGCTAATTCTATATCTATTATACCCTTCTACGCCCATGTACCTCCCCTTAATGTTGCTAAAATATGGTACCACTACTTCTGATTGGACAGGGACAGGGGGTGGATTCTCACACCATATGATTTTAGTTCATTTTCTGTAAGCCATTGTCTTTAAACTACCGCCCATCCAATTTTATACATTTGCTTTATTTCCCACCCGTCTCACGACAAATGTTATATATTCTTCATATACAAAGTTTCAATGTTCAACAGGAAAGGCAAGAGCACATCAGCTTCGGCCACCAGGTCATGGCCTTGGACGACGTCCAGGTTGACTTCATTCTTTGGCAGCCAAGGAGGACACATGCGCAGAATCATTCTCTCTCGAGTTTCAGATCACCAACCCCAGGCCCAAGTTTACGAACTAATAAAAGTCAAAGAAGAAAATATTAAAATCACAAATAATAGGTTTCACTGTATACCCACTCTTTCTACTCTATCCCCATTTACTTATAAATCTATCCCGCATTAGTAGCGTTAAGAAAACGACAAATTAATAATAACACAAGAGCAAGCTGAAGCATGTGAAAACATCAAGCAGCCATTTTAGAGCACACTGCGCAGAAGCGGAAATTTCCCACCAAGCAAAGAAAGACGTCACACCATGTGATATGGTTGAGACCTGTGCAGTAAGGTTCCCGCGCTTTAGCGGCCATTTTAGAACAAGACAAGCGTTACTTGTTAGTTAGAACACATAGGCAAGCTTCCTTGCTATTCGTGTAATGTATGCAACGTTAGTATAAACAATACATAATTAATAAATTAATACTGTGAGGTGATTGCATTCAAACAAGTCTCATTTTTTGAGTCCTTGCTCCATCAATCCCCTCTGATGGCGTTTAAGAGCCATCAAAATACTACCCTCAATCAGATGCCAACTTCTAGCAAATAGTTTCATTCTCATTTTTACATTATCTATTTTTAACATCCCCTTTCAATTTCTTGTATAATTCACTTCTCACATCCTCAAGTTCAATTTCATCAATCTTTCTCTTCTTCCCTCTTCCTGTCACAGTATATGTTCCATTCTTTCTACAACATTTGCACCATATTATCATTGTCAGTACTATTATTGCTAACCCTGCTAAAGGTAGTAATATTTGACCTACAAGCCCTTTTCCTACATTAGAAAACCAGGTACCAATTGACGCAATACTACTTGTCAATCTTTCCCATACACTATCAACTTCCAGTGGTTTAAGTTCCTTCTCAAGTTTAGTTATATTCTGTATATAAGTTCCAATTTCTGCACTTTTATCAGGAATATAAGTGCAACAATGTTTCGTCTTCAGTAATTTCCAGACTCCGCCCTCTTTTGCCAATAAAATATCAAGAGCAAGTCGATTTTGCATAACCATAGATCTAATCGCAACCATTTCTGCATTAATCATTAGAAATCCTCCAGCAGTGTCAGTTGATAAACGATCAACCACTGTAGACAATTTACATATTTTCCTTGAGTTCAAAATTATTCCCACCGAAGGTATCAATGCACCAAATATATCACCTACAATTTCAGAAAAAGTAGCTCTTTTACTACGTATTAATTCGCCATTGTTTTCATTGCTCCCAGTGTTTCTTTTTACGTGGTATATCTTTGGAAATACTATTCCAAAATAACAACTTCCATACCACCTTGCAGGAAGCCTAAAATAAGCCTTAATCCCGCATACATAATAGATTCCAGGAAAAACTGAATCTGTTCCTCCTTTGATTCCCCAACCTCCAAGAATTAAGAAATTGTGTTCACATTCACTGGTACCGATGAAAACATTGTTATAATCAGTCCTTAGTCTATGTAGACAAATTTTTCCCGTCTTTACTAAATCCAGAGCCATAGCAGCTTGAGCCTTGCCAGGTGTGTAACTCCCTTCTTTCTCAGCCCAAGGTGGCAAATGAGCCTTATGCTCAGAAGCTTTCTTTTGAAAATCTTGTCTTCTATCTTCTATTAACTTCAAAAAGATCTTTTCTTCTTCGTGTAAAGAACATGTTAGATTGTGTCTATGTGCATGTGTTATGTCTATCGATTTCATTGTTAAGAAAAATTCTCCCATAAACTGTGCGTCTAGACTAAGCAGTGGGTTCATACTCTTTCGAATCGGAACCTCTGAAAATATCACATCTATGTTTGAATAATAATATTGAAGTCTCCCTGTTCTATAAAATAAACTAGACAATACACTACATGATATACCATATGTCAATGGTAAGTGATGATATGTTAATCCTTCTGCTACTGATTCAGGTAACTTCATACAGACATAACAATTACTAACTTCCATGGTATCTACATTTTGAAATAATAACTTTGTGAAAACATTTAGACTAGTGTCGTTATCAGTTATTTCATGATGAAATTCTGGTTCATTTTCTGCCATTAGTTCTACTCTATTTCCCTTCATGTGTGCTGTCTTTCCTTTAGTTTCGTTGTTAATCTTTTTATCCATTATCATAAGGTAAGGGACTGCTACGATCATAACTAACCATACTATAAGCACCATTACTAGACTACATATGCATATTGCACAGCATCTTCTACAACTTCTCTGTTTTGGTCTCCCAGCAACTCTATCATCAGACATTTTGACAAGGAAGATTGCTCTTCTTATCTATTTTTCGTTTTTCTTTTATGACTCTTTGCGTAGTCAAGGTGGTCTTGTTTCTTTCTCGTACGTCAATTCTGCACTTGTCCCTTCGTCACCACTTTCACTTGACTCTGAGCTCTCGTAATCTTCAAGAATAATGTAAGTCCAATCAGGACCCTTGAATTTGTTATTCACAAGTTTCAGTCTCTTGCTTCTTCTTTTCTTAGTTCTGTTTTCTTGTTCTGTTTGGCTTGTTACTTCATTTACTTGATCTGGATCTTCACTTCTGGTTGTTATGTGGTATTTTACTCTTTTAATGACACTAGGCCAATGATCACCTTTTCTTGTTTTCTTTGTTTGCACTGTTTCTTTATTTTTGTCTTCAACAATTTCTTTATTTTCACTGTTCAACACCTCTTCGTTTTCTGCAATTACTGTTTTTCTTTCTTGCTCTTTTTCAGGCCTTATTTGTTTTTCTTCTGCAGCTCCTCCGTGAGTTTCCAATAATTGACCTTGTTCTTTGTTTAATTCTTCATGCTCATATTTCTCGATCTTTTTCTTCTGTGTGATTTTCTAGACTTAACTGGTTCTGATCAGGGCTTATTGCACTTTGTACTTCTGCAGCCTGACCGGATTCTTCTAAACCGGTCTTTCCCGGCTCAAAACTTGTTGGTTCTTCGTTATCTTGAGTCCAGTTTCCTTTCCCTATCTGGTCTTGCTCAGGTTCTTTTATTGTTTGTTCTTCTTTTCCCTGAGCTGCTTCTTCTTCACCTATCTGATCTTCTTCAATTTCTTCCAATTTTGCTTGACTTCTTGTTCTGTAGTAAACTTCAGGAATTTCTACTACCGGTATCCAGTCCTGACTTGTGCTCGGTTGTTCTTCTGCAGCTTCTCTCGAATCTCGAGCCTGAGATTCTTCAGCTGGGCAACCTTCAGCTTCCTCAGTGATTGATGCTGACTGAGGTTTTTCTTCTTCAGGGTCTGGTACTCTTTTGGTGTGGCTTACATGAATCCAATTAGGAAATCCTGCACACTTCACTGCTGTATTGGTAGTCAGTATGACTTGACAAGGTTTTCCCCATCTAGGTGATAGACACGTCTCTCTGGTGTGATTCTTCACTACCACCCAGTCACCAGGATTCAGATCATGTTCTTGTTCAGGCTGCCTCGAAACTGCGTCTTCTCCTACCTGATGAGAGACAGAACGCACTAGGTCAGCCAATCCTTTGCAATAATCCAGAACCATATCATCAGATCTATTCAGCAGTTTGTTTATGGGAACATGTGCTTGTCTCATTGCTCTTCCCATCATTATCTCGTGTGGGCTCAATCCTGTATTTCTATCAGGAATGCTTCTCAGTCCCATTAAGACAAATGGCAATGCATCTGGCCACTCCAATGATGTTGATGCACACATTTTTCCCAATCTGGATTTTATCGTGCCATTCAATTGTTCAACCACTCCAGAAGCCTCTGGGCGATGTGCACAGTGCAATTTTTGTTCAATTTGGAATGCTCCGCAAATTATTTGAATCACTTCATTGTTGAAATGTTTTCCTCTATCTGATTCCAAAGTTACTGGGAAACCAAACCTAGGAATGAGTTCTTGTAGTAACAGCTTTGCGACTGTAATGCTGTCACACCTTCTGGTAGGGTAAGCCTCCACCCACTTTGAAAACAGACATACTATGACTAGTACATATTTCAACCCTCTGCATGGTGGTAACTGTATAAAGTCAAACTGTAGTCTTATAAATGGACCTTCTGCCTTTCCAATTTTTCCAAACCCAATTATTGTTTTTCTTCCTGGATTATGCATCTGGCAAGTCAAACATCTCTGGCAAAGGCTCTCTGCTACAGCCCTGAACTTAGGATTGTACCAATTCTGTCTGAAAAGCCTAATCATTGCATCTCTCCCTATGTGTGTGTCTCCATGATACATCCTGGCCATTTGAGACAGTAGACAGTCGACAGTCAGGCATGACTGGTCTGCCATCAGCACAAATCCACACTTCATCATCTCCCCTTTGGGAACAACCCACTTTGACCCATGTTTTCTTCTCATTTTCATCAGCACCATCTTGCAATCTTCTGACTTCATTCCATGTTTCAGGTGGCATATACAGCATAAGTTGGCAGCTGATTCCCATTCTTTCCACCCTTTTATTGACTGACAACCTATTTCTGGCACAATGTTGAGCCACAAGATCTGCATATCTGTTGCCGACTACCACCCAGTCATCTCCTGACTGGTGTGCGGCACATTTCACCACAGCCAATTCTTTTGGTGATTGTATTGCCTCCAGCAATTCCCTTACAAATTTTCAATTTTTAATGGGGGATCCTGAAGAAGTCATGAAATCCCTCTGCATCCATAGTTGGCCAAAATCATGCACAACCCCGTAACCATATTGGCTATCTGTAAATATAGTCACTTTTTGATTCCTCCCAATTTTGCACGCTTTTATCAAAGCAATCAATTCAGCTACTTGTGCAGATTTTACTCCTGGTAAATAGGATGCTTCGACTATTCCAGTTAACTCACATACTGCATATGCTGCAGTTAGTTTACCATCTTCATGCCTCTGGCATGATCCATCAACAAACAGCTCCCTGTCTGGCTTTCTAAGGGGCTGTTCTTCAATATCAGGACGTGGTTTTGTGCATAACTCTGTGACTTGTAAACAATCATGTTCCTCTTCTTCGTCATTTTTAATTTCCTCAGGATACGGGTCTGGTAGTAAGGTTGCAGGATTTACTATTGTACATCTCACTATGTTCTCATTTTCAGCACCCATTATTATTCTCTCATACTTAGTCAGCCGACTAGGAGTAAGATGCTGAGTTCGAGTTCTTGTCAACAGAATCACAACCGCATGTGGAACAAACACCTTTACTGGGTGTCCCATCACAATTGACTCACTTTGTTCAATGCTTAGACAGGTAGCCGCTACTGCTTTTAAGCAGCCTGGCAATGCGGCTGCCACTGGATCCAATGTAGCAGAAAAATATGCTATAGGACGTCTGTCCAAACCATGTCTCTGGGTTAGGACTGAAAGTGCACAATTTTCTCTCTCATGACAGAACAATGCGAAGTTTCTCTTATAGTCAGGCATGCCTAGGGCCGGTGCTGAGCACAAAGCATTTCTCAATTTTACAAAAGCTCCTACACTTTCATCATCCCATTCAATTGGGTCTTTTGCTTTCTTTCTTGTCATTTGAATTAGGGGCTTCGCTAACAAGGAAAATCCTAGTATCCATTGTCGACAGTAACCTACTATTCCTAGGAACATTCTCACTTCTCTTTGGGTTACAGGCATTTGCATTTTCTTAATCAACTGTACTCTTTCCGATGTTATTCTTCTTCTGCCCCTCTCAATTTGGTGTCCTAGGTACTTAACTGCTGTTGTACAGAACTGCAATTTTTCTGGTGAGACTTTATGCCCTTCTTCAGCCAAATGATTTAATAGTGCTATGGAATCAACAACACAGTCCTCTCTGGTGTTTGATGCCACCAGTAAGTCGTCGATATATTGCACTAGAACTGAGCTTCCTGGCATCACTAGCTTCTCTAGGCACTTTTTCAATAACTGATTAAAAATAGAAGGATTTTCTGTGTACCCCTGAGGAACACGATTCCATACATAGACTTTGTTCTCAAATGTAAATGAAAATAGATACTGGCTGTCTGGATGTAATGGTATTGAAAAGAAAGCTTGACATAAATCAATCACTGTGAACCATCCTGCACTCCAAGGTATTTGATACAGGATTACTGCAGGATTTGGCACTATAGGACAACAAGGTTCCACAATCTTATTTATTTTGCGCAGGTCCTGAACAATTCTATATTTTCCGCTAGGTTTCTTTAAACCCATTATTGGTGAATTACATGGACTACTCATCACTTCTCTCAGTATGTTTTGTTCTACCATTCGATTTATTTCTTCAATGACTCCTGTCTTTACTTCTGCACTCATTTTGTACTGTTTGGTATTTGGGAAAATCGCACCTTCCTTTACAGTAATTTTAACTGGGTCTATTTTGGCCATAAGTCCTACTTCCTTTCCTGTAAAATCCCATACTATGGGGTTTACGGTAGTTTTTGATTCTTCTGGCAACTCATCTTTTGATATCAATGAAAACATCTCATCTACTTCTGTACCTTGTTTTGCAATCATAAACTTATATACATGATCTTCATCTGGGGTCTGAACTGCCACACCATCCGGTGTGCAGAAAATTGTACAATTCATTTTGCACAACAAATCACGACCTAATAAATTTACTGGACTAGAATCACACACTACAAATTGATGCATTTCTCTGAAATTTCCAATTTTAACTTCCATTGGTTCGGTAAGAGGTGTTCTAATCTTTCTATTAGCTACTCCCACTACTTGGATAGCTTCTCCAGAGAGAGGAAGGTCTGGGATGTCTGCTGTTCTCACAGTAGACCGGGTAGCACCAGTGTCCAAAAGAAAAGTAATATCATTACCTTTTACACTCCCTTCAACATATGGACCTGACTGATCTACCGATAAGGATGCGCCAAGTACGCACTCCTTCTCCCTCTCCCAGGCACCGTCATGAACTATATTGACAGAAATCGTCCTGTAAAAGAAACTGTGATGTTACATAATCATTCTTACCACTTCCTCCTTGATATCTGACGTCTGTACCGTGTTTTGCTCTGCTTACATTACCCTGAATAGGTGGAGGTGGCAACTGACTCTGAGGATTTACACCCTGCTGTGAGTCATTCTGCGTCTGTGGATTTAAATTTTAATTTGGGCCATTATTATTCCGAATCTTTTTACATTCATCCTTCCAATGCCCCAATTTTCCGCATCCATGACAAGGAAATTTCTTTTTAGCTTCTTCTCTACTCATTCGTCCTCTCACTTTTCCACCATTCCCAGTATCGCCATTCGTTCCCGAATCCTTTCCTTGATTTTCACTTGGATTTTCCAAATTAATCCCCTGTTTCTCAGCCATTTTCACTTGTGCCCACATCACTTTTTCCTGCAATTTCTTGTGTCTATCCTCAATATCGTCTCCACAATATTTCGAATATTTTAAAATTTTGTCGATGGGTTTGCCCTGCCAACACAACATGTGCTGTTTAATCATCTGACAAATTTCTGGCTTTAGACCATAAACAAATCGATACACAAACTGACTCATGTTCTTGTCTCCAATGTCCTCAAATCCACTATACTGCTTGAATACCTGCAATAAACGCTCATAATAGGCATGTACCGATTCACTAGCTTCTTGGGTGGTTCGGTCTATTTTTACCCTTTCTGTTTCTTTCGGTGGTATTTTGCCTTTCAGGTAAGTTATCACCTGCTGATACTTTTTCATTACATCATTTGACGGGGCACCTGTTTTTGGATCTCTAGGATACTCATCACTAGGCCAATCAACTGTAATTTTACAATCTGTCCATAAATCGGCAGGTACCACTATGTCAAACAGACCATCTAAATCCTTCAACAATACCTTTGACACCTTCACAAACCTCTCAACCTGCTTGTACCATTCAATTGGTTTTTCTCTCAATTTTGGAAAATCATTCGTAAATGACAAAATATCCTGTCTACTCCATGGGACATGTACATAGCTCCCTCCGGGAACTTCTCGCATCGGGTACATTTGATCTGTCTTTCCTGTTTCTTTCATCACATATTCAGAGGCTGTTCTACTGGATCGTGCCTCTTCCTTTTTCTTTGCCCATCGAACTCTCCATTTATCTAGGTCTCCCCATTTTTGCAAAACTGTCATTAACTCCTTTACTTGTAATTTTCTTCCAGAGGCATTCATATTTTCTAAGTCTTTGTCTGAAAAATCTGCTCTATAGGGTTTCTGCAACACCTTTGATCTCCCTATTTCAATTCCCATTTGCAAAGCCAAATCTGATAATTTTTCATGAAATATTTTTACATTTCTGGTGATACTTCTGCATATGAACAATAATTCTTCTTCATTGTAAGCATTTAGGCGATCTAGCCCCACATTTCCTGCTATTATTTCTTCTAATTCGACCTTTAACTTATAAATATCCAACGTTTTTGGAGGTGTACACTGCTGATCTGATCCTTGTGCCCACTTTTCTAAGTCTTCTGGACTAACTACAGAGACACTTTTTGCTCCTGATGAGTACTATTGACAGCATCCCGAATTGGTAAATCCATTAATGATATTGTAGATTCACAATCACTAAAATGATCCTCAACCATTACTGTTGCTTCCGGTTTTGGAATATTCACAGGAGTAGGCATAACTAACGGTGGTGGACAACTTCCCTGATTACCATATAATGGAACTACTGGACCAATTGTTACAGGTATGGTCAAAGAATCAGGATGTACTTTTATCTGTGTTATCTTCTGTATTAATTCTGCTCTGGTCTTCTCTAGGGCTTCTTTCTCTTTATCGTGAAGTATCCTACTGGGGGTGAAATCATGCACTACCTGCGGTACTAATGGAGTTTTTAATATTGGGGCACTTGGGGTACATCCACTTGTCCCTTCCTGATAAGGTGGGGGATTCCTTAATATTTCTTCTATAAATTCATCTTCAGAATCTCCATTTCTCATTAAGTGTTTTGTCTTTTCTGTGCATTTCTTCCCTAACATTTCTTCTTCCGTAAATATTGGATATAATCCTTCTGTAAGCATTGCCCTCCTCCATTGTTTCATCTGACCGTCCCTAGACTCATGTTGATATCTGGGGAAAAATCCTCGATAACCCCTATTACTCCTGGATCGGTCACGTTCAAATGCTTTGGTTTCCCATTCCTCTAAGGCTTCGTATTGAATTAATCTAGGTCTAGGTTCTAAGTCATTCATCCTCAATCTTAAATTTTGAAGAATTCTTCCATTGAAGGTACCATTCTTGGGAAATGCTAATATCCCATCATTTTTGGTATATTCTATCCAATTCTCCATCCATACACAAGTATGATAACCTCTCTCCATCATCATGAATGAATCGGGCGTTTTAGCTGGTGGAATGATAATTCCTTCTCTAGTTTTGATTGGTTTATCCTTTTTAAAATAATTCTTTATCTTTTGCAGAAAGGACATTTTTCTCTTTTCTCCGTACATCTTGGGTAAATCTCGATGTATATAATTATATTCTGAAAAACCCAGAAATCTCCTATCCGGGCGAGTTCCTGTTAAAGTCGGATCGCGTTCTACCATGCAATCTCTATCCACTAAGATTTTAGCTTCTAAAATATCAACCAATCAAATGTCTACTAACTTTTATTTCTGAACCAATCCTAACGCGGCCTTTCGGTGACGTTTGTCTGTCAACCCCTCCTTTATAATCTGCGTTTCTCTGTCCCTCGCTGTTTCAACCAATCCCAGCGCGGCACCTGTGACGTCAGTACTGCTCCTGACTACTAACCCCTCCTTTACAAGAGTCGTTCCACACCCGCTGTTTCAACCAATCCCAGCGCGGCGTTTGTGACGTCAGCTCCCTCTCCGGCAACTGACCCTCCCTTTACAAAATCTTACGCAAACTTTATTTTCTCTATAAATCTTAATTAAATTTCAGTAACAACATAAAACATTCGCTATCGTGCCAGTTTCTCTAAAATAGAAAAGATAGGGGCATATTATCAAGGGTTTTATCGCCGCTTTAGCGGCACTTTTTGCCGCTAAAGCGGCAATAATTTTATCGCTCTATTAGCAAGCTGTCGCTAACAGGCGTTAGCGACAGCTTACAGGCGTTAGAGGCCGCGTTTACCATCGCCTTGCATGTCAGCGATAATTATCGCTAATGACATGCAAGGAAGGCGTTCCCTACTAAAAGCGACTGAAAACAGTCGCTAATCCCACTACCCCCATTAGCAAGGCAGGCGAAGCAATATAATAATTCGCGCTAAGCGCGTTTATCGCTATATTTTATCTCCTGCTAGTGAGGATGACTTACCTGTTTAAGGTATAGGAGGTGGATTCTAATGCTGAATCCACCTTAGCGATAATGCGAGAATATCGCTGCTTTTCCAGTGATATTCTCACATTTTACCGCTATTGCTGGAAATTTTATCGCTATGGAGATAAACCTTGTTAATAGGGCGTTATCTCAGCGATATTTTCCAGCGATAGGCGGCGTTAACCAAAGTCGCGCTAAGCGCGGTTAGCGATAAATATCGCTATTCCTTGCTAATATGCCCCAAAGTTTTCTCTCACACTTAGTAAAACCTTTCCGTTTACTAAACATATACTACGAGTAAAACCCTTCTGTTTACTCTTCACACAAGCTCCAGAAATACCTGTTACTTCTCCAATGTTACCCTTTCTAGGTGATATAACATCAAATTTTCACCAGCGTACTTCTTTGCTATCACTCACACGTATATTCCCTAACCAATACTGATAGTCCTGCTTAACTTTTCAGTACTGTTTCTGCCTGACAGATAACCTCACTGCAGTATGGCTTCCACTTACCAACCGCTATTCAATTTTCCCCGGGGATTCAGGACAACATAAAACAAACTTTGAATACACGGATGTTAGTTCATAAAAATAACATTCTCATTACCCAATTAACAAAGAGTAACCATCCTCTGCTTACCAGAAAACTGATCCAGCGCGATATTAGCAAATAACATTCATACACTAGATACTCACTTGGGCCCATACATTCATACTACGCTAATACTTACGCTGGGTTTTATCAGTTGTTACTCTTTATCAAAATCCCTGCTACCAATTACCTTCCGATTGAAGAGTAATGACTTACCAATGAATCCTTTGCTAATTGGGAAGTTTAAAATGAGTGACATTCATTATAGTACATAATCCTGAAATAACCACTGAGTCAGGAAGTTTAAAAATGTTTATCTAAAGATTTTGCTGAGTAAATTACAGAAACACATGGTACTTAGTCGCATATCATAAGGGAAGCATAGAATAATAATTATTGATTAATGACGGTCCCTCAGAAAGGAGAAGATAGAGACAGCAGCGCAACTAAAGGTTGCATTTATATTTACCTAAATGCGAGAACCAAACCCCTGGCCAAGGAGTTGGAAAGATTAGGACCCAGGAAGGATGAAGAGCAAAGACCTCCTCCAGGATCAGGACAGGACCGGTGACCTCTCTACAACGACGCCTGCGTCGTTCCCTCTCTGGTACTTCGCTTCTCTTCGATTCTCCCGTTTCTTCCTTCTAATGGATTCCGCCGCCCCACCTCAGGACCTCTCTGGACAGCGGTTCAGTCTGCAATCGATCAGCTTGACGGTCTGGAGCTCTTCGCCTGATCTGCATGAACGCCTGATCTGCTCTTCTCTGAACTTCTTGTCTCTCTGCTCTCTTGCAGCATCTCCTCACTAATTAGCTAATTCTATATCTATTATACCCTTCTACGCCCATGTACCTCCCCTTAATGTTGCTAAAATATGGGACTACTACTTCTGATTGGACAGGGACAGGGGGTGGATTCTCACACCATATGATTTTAGTTCATTTTCTGTAGGCCATTGTCTTTAAACTACCGCCCATCCAATTTTATACATTTGCTTTATTTCCCACCCGTCTCACGACAAATGTTATATATTCTTCATATACAAAGTTTCAATGTTCAACAGGAAAGGCAAGAGCACATCAGCTTCGGCCACCAGGTCATGGCCTTGGACGACGTCCAGGTTGACTTCATTCTTTGGCAGCCAAGGAGGACACATGCGCAGAATCATTGTCTCTCGAGTTTCAGATCACCAACCCCAGGCCCAAGTTTACGAACTAATAAAAGTCAAAGAAGAAAATATTAAAATCACAAATAATAGGTTTCACTGTATACCCACTCTTTCTACTCTATCCCCATTTACTTCTAAATCTATCCCGCATTAGTAGCGTTAAGAAAACGACAAATTAATAATAACACAAGAGCAAGCTGAAGCATGTGAAAACATCAAGCAGCCATTTTAGAGCACACTGCGCAGAAGCGGAAATTTCCCACCAAGCAAAGAAAGATGTCACACCATGTGATATGGTTGAGACCTGCGCAGTAAGGTTCCCGCGCTTTAGCGGCCATTTTAGAACAAGACAAGCGTTACTTGTTAGTTAGAACACATAGGCAAGCTTCCTTGCTATTCGTGTAATGTATGCAACGTTAGTATAAACAATACATAATTAATAAATTAATACTGTGAGGTGATTGCATTCAAGCAAGTCTCATTTTTTGAGTCCTTGCTCCATCACTTTCAACTGAGCACACCGAAAGTCATACTATTAAAGACAATATAAGTCATACTGCCAGTATCACGTAAACAAAGGCCTACGCGGTGTTCTTCCTGAGATAACATGATCTGGCCTTGAACCGCAGAGTTATAGGCAGTGTGGAGGCAAGCAGTCATTAACCAGTAATAACAAGAAACAGGTGTGCTGCCTCTCTCCACTGGAAACAATAGACATGTGTAATTTATTATAGCCTTAGAGCCCGACGTAGCGGGCTCTACCGGCCATTAAAGGCCGCGTTGGCTCAGGCCTTTAACAAGGGAGTGGGCCTTTAATCCCCGATAGAGCCTGCTACGAAGGACTGAAAGGCTAATAGATCATTCCGCCCCTAGAAGGCAGAATGTTCTAAATAGTAAAACAAAGGTCTCACGGAGCCCAAGGGGGTTGAAATCCCCTCTGGCTCCGTGAGGCCTTTGTTCACAGCAACAGCTGTGAACAAACATTGGAATGTTGATGCTCCGGACTTCTACCAGCCATTAGAAGCCTGGAGCACTCCATTGTCTTCAATGGAGCGCTCAACATTCCAATGTTCTAATACACTTTATAGATCATTTACGAACTACTGTACATCAAATTGGCATGTATGTATGGTTATTGTGGTGTATGAGGATTTGTAAGTGCCTTCCACATACTTAATGTGTAGATTTTCTCAGTCTACATCAACTTGAAATGAAAGGAAATCATTGTATATTTAAAGTCTACATTGTCCAGATAACTGTCTCTGGTAAATCCACATGGTGGAAAATAGAGATGAAAAAACAGCAGATCGTCAAAAACAATGTAGCCTACATAATAACGACTTTAATGATTACATGGAATCACCTGGCAACTATGGTTCTGCTCTTGAGATTTTGATTAAGAGGTAAGCTTCGGTTCTACAACATTTTTAGGGTGATCATTTGGCCCTGTGTTCCTAGAACATACATGTACTAGTTCTAGACTTCCATTTAACAAATCCTTTGTTCACTTCATTGCAACCAATTGCCCTAACCGATCAGATAAAAATGGTTTGTAAAAATGAAACTTTAGACTTGAAAAAATGGTGTCCCAGTTACAGCGAGCCATCTCATCACTCTGCTAACACACAACATGATATACTATTTGATTTCTTGCAATGCATACCTGTCTCCAGACTCCTTGTCAGGACGGGACCCTCGTACAGTGCTGGCCCTGGCATCATGGTGGCAGGTCTTTGCACTCTCCCTCACAAAATAGCCTAATGTATTTTGAGAATTAGGAACCTGGACTCTCCCCTTACAGAGCCTGACAAGGCATAGCAAGAAAATTAGAAGAGATCATTCCATGAATGACGGAGTATAATTGCCATTCAGAATAGATCCATGGCTTGCCTTCTAGTGCCCTAACCCCGCTACCCCTTTCCCAATCCTAAAAGTGAGTCATGGTTCGTTGCGCTCGAGGGGACACTGTTCGGTGTTTGGGTAGATCTCAATGCAGGTTGATGCATTTTTATGCAGGAATTTGCACATAAAATAAACACAAACCCCAGAGGCAAGCCATTTTAACCTTTTCTTCAATAAGGCAGAGCAGCGATTGCCTGCTGCAGAAAGCAGCCATCGATTTACCTTGAGTTACAATTATGTGTGAAGAGAAGCAAACAATGGCACATTCTCCAAGTTGGGATAGTTGTATTGGTCTAGCTAAAATAAATTGCACTGATTTACACTACATTAACTTTCAGAATCGGCATGGTTTTCTTCAAATGGCAGTGGTGAAGTATGTAAGGAGATAAAAGCTTTTTGGGTCATCGTTTGCCTGCATATTGAGGTGAAGAGCTAATCTGACAAACTGAACTAGGACTAGCAAATTAATTTTTTCATAATTACCAATGACATCGAAGACACTTTTTTTTACCATTCATAATATCTCTCGGGTTAACTTGCAGTTATTAAAATCTATTTGGTAAAATCGCACCTTACAATAAGCATAAATGTGAGCGCTTAACAATTTATCATTGGAGACCCCGTCTACTCCCCAGAAATAGTGTCCTTATATAATTACTAAACTCCTGCCTTAAAATGGGACACAAATGCAAAACGTCCTTCCAAAACTTCTACATTGCCAAGATGTATTCAAACAATACGAATCCCCTCTTCCATTGCAGCTGGGGCATTTTTTCAAACCTGCGTTTCTAAACATTCCATTTAATCTAGAGCGTGCATCACATAAACTGAAGATAGCAAAACTGCATCTGGTGCAAATTAGAGACCAACACTGTCTACAAAGCAGTTTCCAGCCATCTTGTGAAACTTCCATAGCCAAATAATTGCTTTCATTATAGTTCCCACTCCTCGTCAGTCACATGGGCTTGATTTAGAGGCGATTCTGCTAAGAACAAATATCAGATCTAGCTGCCTAATTTAGATTTCTCTCAAAAGCAGACATCCCACAAGCAGAGAGACATTCTCTGCCGTCAGTGCATCTGCCATTATGTTGGGCTTACTCAACCAAAGATGTACTATGTAGATGCTGGTATATGCCCAGTGTTTTTGGCAGTCAGATCCACGAAAGACTACAGTAGCAAGGATTTCATACTGTCAGGAATATATTATCTCCCTAATATGCCGGGAAACACCCTTCAATATGTTGGGGAGACTAGACTTTCGGGTACTTACAAAGTATTAACACTTTGGAGAGACAATTTCAGTACCCAGGTACTGATAGTGGGAATTTCACCATGCAACATAAGCTTTGGTGGAATTTACACCAGAGGTTTCCACTCCTAAATTTCCTCTTCCCATGGCAGAGAAAATCACTTAGATAAAGAAATCTCCACTGCCGTGGTGGAGAAATCTAAATGCTTTGGAGTTTCCACTGCTAATGTGGTGAAGGACATGATACTAGCACGCTGGCAGACCGAAATTCTACCAGCCAAATTCGAAACACCAATACTGTTTATTATAAACAGTGCTTGGAAACCACCTTTTTTCTGGATAGTAAATCCTTGAAGGTAATCCTTAACCACGATCGAGGTTCGAAATTGTTTCTCTCTCAATCAGGCCTGCTTTTTCCGACACTTTAAAAAATGAATGTGCGGTATCAAATTCCACTTTCCAAGTGCACCACACCATCTTTAAAAAGAGGTAATGTAGTGTGGCTGAGCTGCATTCAGAATTTTTTTTACTGAAATTGTCTCGGCTTAATGAATTCATAATTTTCATTTGGAAATGATGTTCTTGTTCCCAACTTTCTAGTACATTGTTAGAGAAGTACATTGCATATACGTTGCATAACCTACCACTAATGTAATACTGAGATACTAATGTTGGCATTGGTTCAGTGATTAGACACCCCTGCCCTGAAGTAGTCCGTGTCTTCATTTATTTCTTATGTGTTTTAATGTTGTGATATTACAATAATGCATGCATTTCTAACATTCACCATTGAAACTAGGTTACCCCGAAACTGCCAGCAGAAACCAACACGAGTAAAACATCATTTTCAACATCTAAAACAGTTTCTGAGGAACCCAGTCAAGAAGGCAGGAATGAGCTAAAAGAAACACGTCAGAGGGCGCACACAGTGTCCCATCCCGTCTCTGGTAAGGAATACTAGTTAAAGAAGTGAGATACTGGAGGCTGTGCTCACTAGATGTGAACTGCTTACCCATTCTGTGCGTCTTTTAGCCTAAACCTGAACCTGAGCATTCGCATTTTGAGTAAATTAGCAAAACATAACCAATGGTTAAGAGTCATTTTCACTCCAAATCTAAAATGTCTGAATGCTAATAGAATACGGTTGTTTTTTATTCTCGTGGAAAATGTAAATGACAAAATAGGTGTTGGAAATGGAATATCTCCTACATGGTGAACTGGTATGTTGCCCTTACCTGCCTGCCTGGGAAACTGGTATTCGGGTATTTTTAGCACAGGCATCACGTTAATCTAGCATGTGCACAGAGTCCTAGGCCTCTCCATGACAATGCGAGGTCCAGGACCCGTCCTGCGACCTTGAAGGGTGCACCAAGTATAATTGTAGACAGTAGGCTGCTGCCCCTGTCATGGGTGTTGCATATTAAACAGTGGTGGCAGCGTACCAGGTTTTGTGAATCTTTTGTGTGCTCAGACCTTTTCATCTGTATCAGTAAAAGTAAAGTGTGGCCTATTGACCCCTCTTGCGTAAAGTTCCACTGTTATCTGAAACCCAGAACTTTGCCTGACTTTCCATGTGCATGTCAAGTGCATATGCATGTACAGCGAGCATTTGACACGTAGTAGGATTCTGTGTGAGTCAGAGTACTAATTCCAGTGGGGTTTGTGTCAATTTTGGATGCCCCTGACTGGGGGAGAATGTTTGCATTGTCAGCATTCCGTCCATCATTTGTTTGCTGTAACACTGTTCGCCCTAAGTGGGATGGGTATGCCCAGACGTGGGTCCCTTGCTCACTGTGCCACTGGATTCAAGCTAGCCTGGCTGAAGAAGGGTGACATACCCTGAAACCGGTCCCAGAATGCTTGTTTCCAGTCCAGGGAGGACCTGGCCTGGCAGTTCGGTCTGGACTGTTCCCATGGGGCACAGGGTCAAGACTGATTTGCATATGGCTGGGTCCAAACTGGGGTGGCGTAGTGGGCAAAAGAACGATGGATTTAACCCAGATCTTTTGACTGGGGGAGAATGTTTGCATTGTCAGCATTCCGTCCATCATTTGTTTGCTGTAACACTTTTCGCCCTAAGTGGGATGGGTATGCCCAGACGTGGGTCCCTTGCTCACTGTGCCACTGGATTCAAGCTAGCCTGGCTGAAGAAGGGTGACATACCCTGAAACCGGTCCCAGAATGCTCGTTTCCAGTCCAGGGAGGACCTGGCCTGGCAGTTCGGTCTGGACTGTTCCCATGGGGCACAGGGTCAAGACTGATTTGCATATGGCTGGGTCCAAACTGGGGTGGCGTAGTGGGCAAAAGAACGATGGATTTAACCCAGATCTTTTGACTGGGGGAGAATGTTTGCATTGTCAGCATTCCGTCCATCATTTGTTTGCTGTAACACCTGACTGTAGCATGGCACAAGACGGGGGAGAAGTATAGCTTCCTAACCTCCCGCCCCCAATATGTGGAAGTCTATAGCCTGCATTCCCGTGACTGAAGGGTGGGGACCCAGACACTGAAGTGAGGAAGATGGAAACAGGGCACTCTTTATAAATTCCATGAAGACTTTGTTAGCAATGAGCTACTAATTAGTCCTTCCTTAGCACTGCCATTTAGTTAATGGTAGGGATAAGGAGTAGGGCTGCAGTTCTGTTTAAGGTGAGAAAGTTTCTAGGCCATGCCTGCCCTGTTGCCTGTCTCTGATTTCTTCTTTAGGAAGCCTGATTACAGTCAGATACAGAAAACTCACACTTCATTGTTCATGTTGTGCGTGCTACCTGTTGAGAGAAGTATCACTTTGCACAAAACCTATGTCTGGAGAGTAGCCTAAGAAGGACAATTGAAAGAGATCCAACCCAAACCATTTCTTGATACAGTGGATCCACATTCCCTGTCTACAAAATATGTATAACAGTGGGATGATCCACATCAACCCACTTGGTCTGGTCCCACGTTCTTGTTGAGCAAGGAAGAAATCTCTCTGCAGAGAACTAAAAGAGCAGCTGTGTAACCAGGGCTGGTGTCTGCCTGATAACTAGTGTCCCAGAGGTAAGGGGCCATCACCTGAAGTCAACACCTTATGCTGAAGGAGCTGAGCATCTACCTAAATACCCTAAAAGCCTGCTTGCCTGCTGAGAGAGGAATGGAGTGTGTCTGGCCCTGCAGAAAGAGAAACTGTCCAGTAGGAGAGGCCAAGATGTTCCCATCAAGAGGAACCCTATAGAAAGTCAATGACCCCAGAAAGTGTGCCTTTGTTCTGAAAAGGTCTCTCTAGCATCTCTGCACAGTTCATGAAGTAAGCTGCACGAAGTCTGTGCCAGAAACATGTCACCTTGCAGCCGGGCACAGGTAAGATCATCTGCGACTGCTACTGCTAACGACAAGCAAAGGACTGCCACTAACTGAAGATATCACCACAAGTAGGTTCGCCCTGGAGGCCACAACTACCTCTGCTCAGCGCCTGCCTGCACCCGACCAAGAGGACCTTTGCTGCTGAGCAGGGCGCTGACAACAACACCCACCTCCCCAAATGCATTGTGCTACATTGTCTAAAAAGCTTCCACCATGGGCCTGTAACAAAGAGTCCACACTGCAAAGGTGGGAGGGTACATTCAGATATGCTGCACTGTCGAGAGCAACTTGCAGGTATATCAGAGGAGCTTAGCCTGCTCCAGGAGACAAGAAACACAAAGGTGTGCGGGCCAAACTGCCACACCTGCTTGAGACTGTTGTCTGATACTAAAGGAACGATAAACTGTCAAACCTACTTAAATCAGTGCGCACATTTGAGCTTACTGCACCTGAGCCTATCCTGCCTAAACCCATAAAATGGTTGTAGGAGGTCGGCTTAGTATATGGTGCTCACTTATGTAAGTGTAGCACCCGGCACTAATCCAGAAGACCTTTATCGTTATTTTAGTGGTCTTAGACAACCTTAGAAAGCTCTCTAAGTAGTGGCTGTGGAGAGCAGCCTTCACGCTTAATCCAGAAGGAGTGTAAAGCTGCTTGTTTTACCAGTACTTAATATTATGGTATAGGTTAAGTGAAAAAGAACCACACAGTATAGTTATAAAAATAGGTATTTATTATAAACACTCACTAACACATTACAATATCTCCTACGCGGGATATAACCACAATACACACAATACTTTGATAGTAGAATAAGTAAGTAGCACAAATACACAGTGGTCTCCAGGGGGAGACCAAACCATATACTAAAATAGTGGAATGTGAACCACGACTAAAGTTGAGACTGGACCCAGAATATGTATAAGAGTCGGGGACCCAAGGAACCAGTGGCGTAACGAAACATGAGGGGGCCCCCCTGCAAAGTACATGGAGGGGCCCCCCTCCGGCCTCACTCAGGAGCTTTCAGGCGGGGTCACTGACCTGAAGGGGACCCTTGGAGCTCGGGGGCCCTCTGCACTGCAGAGGCAGCGGGGACCTTGTTACGCCACTGCCACAAGGCTCTCACAAATATGCCCCCGGCCTTTACAAACCAGTTCTGATATGGCAAGTCGAGGTCTGAATGTTCATCTTAACCTCCACCTCGTTTGCCACCGACTAGCACCCTCTATCCACCCTTTCTTCCTTGGTGGAGGAACGTTCTATTCTGGCCTCCAGAAAGGACATCTCCTGGTCCTGGGAGACCTCAGCTTATGGTTGGAGACTTCTGATTGTCCTGGGAGACCTCAGTTTATGGTTGGAGTCTTCTGATGGTCCTGGGAGACCTCAGGTAATAGCTGGAGTCTACAGATGCTCCTGGGAGACCTCAGCTTATGGCTGGAGTCTCCTCATGGTCCTGGGAGACCTCAGCTTATGGCTGGAGTCTCCTGATGGTCCTGGGAGACCTCAGCTTATGGTTGGAGACTTCTGATTGTCCTGGGAGACCTCAGTTTATGGTTGGAGTCTTCTGATGGTCCTGGGAGACCTCAGGTAATAGCTGGAGTCTACAGATGCTCCTGGGAGACCTCAGTTTATGGTTGGATTCTTCTGATGGTCCTGGGAGACCTCAGGTAATAGCTGGAGTCTACAGATGCTCCTGGGAGACCTCAGCTTATGGCTGGAGTCTCCTGATGGTCCTGGGAGACCTCAGCTTATGGCGGGAGTCTCCTGATGGTCGTGGGAGACCCCAGCTTATGGCTGGAGTCTCCTGAAGGTCATGGGAGACCTCAGGTTGTGGCTGGAGTCTCCTGATGGTCCTGGGAGACCTCAGGTTATGGCTGGAGTCTCTTGATGGTCTTGGGAGACCTCAGGTAATGGCTGGAGTCTCCTGATGGTCCTGGGAGACCTCAGGTAATGGCTGGAGCCTCTTGATGGTCCTGGGAGACCTCAGGTTGTGGCTGGAGTCTCCTGATGGTCCTGGGAGACCTCATATTATGGCTGGAGTCTCCTGATGGTCCTGGGAGACCCCAGCTTATGGCTGGAGTCTCCTGAAGGTCATGGGAGACCTCAGGTTGTGGCTGGAGTCTCCTGATGGTCCTGGGAGACCTCAGGTAATGGCTGGAGCCTCTTGATGGTCCTGGGAGACCTCAGGTTGTGGCTGGAGTCTCCTGATGGTCTTTGGAGACCTCAGTTTATGGTTGGAATCTTCTGATGGTCCTGGGAGACCTCAGCTTATGGCGGGAGTCTACAGATGCTCCTGGGAGACCTCAGCTTATGGCTGGAGTCTCCTGATGGTCCTGGGAGACCTCAGCTTATGGCGGGAGTCTCCTGATGGTCGTGGGAGACCCCAGCTTATGGCTGGAGTCTCCTGAAGGTCATGGGAGACCCCAGGTTGTGGCTGGAGTCTCCTGATGGTCCTGGGAGACCTCAGGTTATGGCTGGAGTCTCTTGATGGTCTTGGGAGACCTCGGGTAATGGCTGGAGCCTCTTGATGGTCCTGGGAGACCTCAGGTTGTGGCTGGAGTCTCCTGATGGTCTTTGGAGACCTCAGTTTATGGTTGGAGTCTTCTGATGGTCCTGGGAGACCTCAGCTTATGGCGGGAGTCTACAGATGCTCCTGGGAGACCTCAGCTTATGGCTGGAGTCTCCTGATGGTCCTGGGAGACCTCAGCTTATGGCGGGAGTCTCCTGATGGTCGTGGGAGACCCCAGCTTATGGCTGGAGTCTCCTGAAGGTCATGGGAGACCCCAGGTTGTGGCTGGAGTCTCCTGATGGTCCTGGGAGACCTCAGGTTATGGCTGGAGTCTCTTGATGGTCTTGGGAGACCTCAGGTAATGGCTGGAGTCTCCTGATGGTCCTGGGAGACCTCAGGTAATGGCAGGAGCCTCTTGATAGTCCTGGGAGACCTCCGGTTGTGGCTGGAGTCTCCTGATGGTCCTGGGAGACCTCAGGTTATGGCTGGAGTCTCCTGATGGTCCTGGGAGACCTCAGCTTATGGCTGGAGTCTCCTGATGGCGCAGCTCTTACATGTCCACATGACGTGGACTCTGTGAATTTGCATTCATTGAACAAGCCATTCATTCTGCTGCTCGCTTACTAGGCCTTCATCTTTGTCTCTCGTGACTTATTTGTGGCAGAGACACTCTCCCAAGTGCTTTTAAGATTGCATCTCTCCAGCTCTGAACCTCTCAAAAGAGTCATTTCATTTATTAGAGGTATTGCAATCTCCCAATATTTGTTCAGGTACTCTCTAAAAGTCTCAACAACTTTGCAAAGGTCTGGCACTTTCTTTTTAAGATTAAACAAATACGTGAAAACATTCAGACTGAAATAATGCCTACACCCAACAACCTTTCTTTAAGATCTTACCACCTGTACCTCCTTTGCACCTGTTGATGCAACCAACCTTGATACCGTACCTCCTGTGCACCTGTTGATGCAACCAACCTTGATGCCGCCCTTGCAGGCTGCGCCCACAGGACACCCTTCAGATTCTGCCCGGAGAAGCTAAAGGAGCTCTGTTTCTGCTTCTCAAGACCCCCTTGTTGGAATTGTTGAGTCTTCCTTTAGGACAAGGCACCTTCCTCACTGCCTGGAAAAATGCTGTTGTGAAACCCCTTCTGAAAAAGGTTGCTGCACCCTCTGGATATTAATAACTTCAGTCCAATCTCTCTCACCATTCTGGGTCAGTTAATTGAAACACTACTTTTCCAAGAACTTCAAACATTCGCGGGAGAAAACAATATTTATACCTTTCTCAACTGGATTTGCAGTTTTGCTGGAAATGCTTGAGAGTTCCTGGAAAGCTCCACAGCCCCCTGCAAAGCATGGCCCAGAAGTTAGATCTATCACTGGAGGCAGACGGCGGCACCCAGATCTCAGCCCTGCGGCCTGTGTGAAGCCCTTGGCTGGATAACTGTCTCCTAGGTGAAACAAGCTGCGCCTGCCTGCTCCTTTAAGATCCTTACTGCTCCTGTCTGCCCCTGCCTGCCCCGCCTGCTCCTGCCTGCCCCTGTCTGTGCCGCCTGCTCCTGTCTGCCCCTGCCTGTCCCGCCTGCTCCTGTCTGCCCCTGCCTGCTCTTGTTAGGCCCTGCCTGCTACTGTCTGCCCCTGCCTGCTCCTGTCAGAACCTGCTTGCCCCTGCCTGCTCCTGTTTGCCCCTGCCTGCTCCTGTATGCCCCTGCCTGCTTCTGTCAGACCCTGCTTGTCCCTGCCTGCTCCTGTCAGATCCTGACTGCTCCGGTCAGGCCCTGCCTGCTCCTGTCTGGCCCTGCCTGCTCCTGTCTGCCCCGCCTGCTCTTGCCTGCGCCGCCTGCTCCTGTCTGCCCCTGCCTGTGTCACCTGCCCCTGTCTGTCCCGCCTGCTCCTGTCTGCCCCTGCCTGCTTCTGTCAGAACCTGCTTGCCCCTGCCTGCTCCTGTCTGCTTCTGTCAGACCCTGCTTGCCCCTGCCTGCTCCTGTCAGATCCTGACTGATCCTGTCTGCCCCTGCCTGCTCCTATCAGGTCCTGCCTGCTCCTGTCTGTCCCTGCCTGCTTCTGTCTGCCCCTGCCTGCTCCTGTCAGACCCTGCCTGCCCCGCCTGCTCCTGTCTGCCCTTGCCTGCTCTTGTTAGGCCCCGCATGCTACTATCTGCCCCTGCCTGCTCCTGTCTGCCCCTGTCAGGTCCTGTCTGCTCCTGTCTGCCCCTGCCTGCTTCTGTCTGCCCCTGCCTGGTCCTGTTAGGCCCTGCCTGCTCCAGTCTGTTCCTGCCTGCTCCAGTCTGTCCTGCCTGCTCCAGTCTGTTCCTGCCTGCTCCTGTCTGTTCCTGCCTGCTCCTGTCTGTTCCTGCCTGCTCCTGTCTGTCCCTGCCTGCTCATGTCTGCCCCTGCATCCTCCTGTCAGGTCCTGCCTGCTCCCGTCTGTCCCTGCCTCTGTCTGCCTGTCCGTGTCTGACCTTGTCAGACCATGCCTGCTCCGCCCCTGCCTGCCCCTGCCTGCTCCTGCCTGCCCCTGCCTGCTCCTGTCTGCCCCTGCCTGCTCCTGTCTGCCCCTGCCTGCTCCTGTCTGCCCCTGCCTGCTCCTGTCAGATCCTGACTGCTCCTGTCTGCCCCTGCCTGCTTCTGTCTGCCCCTGCCTGGTCCTGTTAGGCCCTGCCTGCTCCAGTCTGTTCCTGCCTGCTCCAGTCTGTTCCTGCCTGCTCCTGTCTGTCCCTGCCTGCTCATGTCTGCCCCTGCATCCTCCTGTCAGGTCCTGCCTGCTCCCGTCTGTCCCTGCCTCTGTCTGCCTGTCCGTGTCTGACCTTGTCAGACCATGCCTGCTCCGCCCCTGCCTGCCCCTGCCTGCTCCTGCCTGCTCCTGTCAGCCCCTGCCTGCTCCTGTCTGCCCCTGCCTGCTCCTGTCTGCCCCTGCCTGCTCCTGTCTGCCCCTGCCTGCTCCTGTCTGCCCCTGCCTTCTCCTGACAGCCCCTGCCTGCTCCTGTCTACCTCTGCCTGCTCCTGCCAGGTCCTGAAAGTGCCCCTGCTCCCGTCCGGTCCTGAAAATGCCCCTCGACTTTCTGGCCTCAGCTTTGTATCAAGTGGAATCTGGGCCAGTCCTGCAATCGTGTGAATCTTTACCTCTGACCTAAGGAGGGACTGAACATTTATTCCTTCTCATGTTGTGAGCCCCAAGCCTCCTTCGATCAGTTCCTTTCACTTGCATTTTGCTTCTTTCTCTAAGGCCTCTGCTCCTTTACTGTTGGATACTTCTCCCCTCCCAGCTCCACTTCTCCCTACATCATTCTTGAGGGCTCTTCTTGGCCGTCTTCGGTGCGAGCACAACCCACCCTGCTACCTTCCCAGGTTCTTAAGTTAACTAAGCGAAGCTGCTCTGCTACTAAACGAAACGCTGCTAAAAGCCCCTTTTTCAGTCACTCATTTCCAACCAGGCTAGTAATTGGCATGGATTGTTCTCATCAATGAATCCGGGGCCACCGCTCCGGATTTCATCCGGAGCTCTGGGGCCTCAGTACTGTGCTGAGGGGGCCCCCTGCAGCTCGGGCCCCCCCGCACTGCTGGGGCTGCGGGGGCCTGTGTTACGCCCCTGCAAGGAACCACCCAAGGTAAGTATCTAGGAACCCCACAGAGGCCGTGTGCAGAGTGGGAACACGACTGCGTGCTCAATACAAGTCAATGGGTAAGTCGCGTTTGCAGTTTTAAGAGAGGACCCTTCCCAGCAGACCCTGAAGACACCCCGAGGAAGATGGAAGGTTGGAGAGTCACCCCACCTGTGGATACCCCAGGAACCAGGATACCTACACCAGGGAAGCCGGATGCATAGGTGCGAAGTGACGTCGGAAACCGCCGTAGACCACAATGGAGAACTTCAGAAAAGATGCTGCTGGCGAAGAAGACGAAAGAGTCCGATGGAACCCAAAGGTGGATTGAAGATGAGAAGTACCTGCAAGCAGAGGGGACCGAGTCTATGCCACTCAGGAGTAACCAGGAGGCACGGAAGACGAATGCCCACCGATGTCGGGGATGCAGGAGTTGACGGTGCCATTGAAGTTGCAGCTGTGCGGACCAGGCGACGCTGTGGAAGACCAGGAGCCGTTCATGAGCTGTCCCACGTTGGATGTCAAGAGCCAGGGGGTCAGTGTCCAGCAGGGGCACCAACAAGCCTTGGCAACGGCAACCAACATAGTAGTGGAAGAAGGTGCAGTGTTGGGATGTCGGGACCAGCAAGGTCAAAGTAACTCACCACAAACAGGTAAGTCAGAGCAGGTCCCGAGCAAGCATGGGAGCCCACTGGAGCCAAAGAAGACCCTCAAGAGACAGGGGTGCTGCTCCAGAAGTTCCAACGAGGGAAACTGACTTTAAACTTGCTATGAAGGCAGGGCAGGCCTTGAGGGAGTTGCAGAACTACCACCTGTGTTGCTGAACCTTTCGAAGTCCGTAGGACCTCGGAACAGCAGACCGGTCAGCTTCATTGCGGTGCCTGCAGATGCAGGGAAGAGACTCCTTCACTTCAAGGGAGATTCTTTCAGGTGTCTTGGAGGTCCACAGGCCTGTAGAAGAACCTGTATGGAGCACAGGCACAGACGACGCAGAAGACTGTCAGGACGACGAGACGAGGAGCAGCAGGAGTCTCCCCAGTTGCAGTCTCGGTTCCCAAAGCGAAGTCCAAAGTGCCCAGACGGTTGAAGATAAAGTGGTTTCGGATCTGAATCTTGTCCCACGACGAATCTAGAGACCCACCCACAGGTAAGCCCTTAAGTACCCTAAGGAAAGGGTTGGGACGATTCAGGGGTCCCTCCCAGAGGAGGGGCTGGACAGTGGGGAGGATACCCCCATGTCCTTTGTCCAGCTTCACGCCGGAGCGGAAGCCAACGGCTCCCTGAACTGGTTTCAACTGGAGTATGCAAGGAGGGTACCAATTGTGCCTTTCAAAGCAATCTAGTGGCACTGGCAAGCGCCCCTACCCTGTCCCAATACACTAAGTCCTGTCTAGGTGGTGGTCACACCTCCCTGTGACAGGAAATTTATTGTCCTGCCTTCCCCTGCTCGAGCTTGGCTCAGCAGCAGGAGGGCAGAATCGTGTCTCTGGTCGGCAGCAGCCATAGTTTGCTGTTCGGGTCTAGAAGACTGGTACCGGGAGCACTGAGGGCCTCCTGGTGGAGTTTTACAGTGCATAGAATCATACTTCCAACACCATTTACGGTGTTGGGGGTATGATTACAACATGTTTGGCTGTAACAAACCCTGTCGTGTTTGGTATCACTTTAGAGATGGCCATCGCATAATGACACATGGCCCCTCTATATATCGTAATGGCTGATGCACTTACAACCCGGGAGAATGGACTACGAGGGTTGTCCTGCTCATGCAGGGGCACCCTCGCACTTATAACCGAGCACCCTGCCTTCCGGATTGAAAGGCCTGCCTAAGGGGTGACTTATAGGTTTTAAGTGCAGTGACCTCAGATATAAGGACATTTATATCTGTTGTAAGTGGTGCTAGCAGCAGCTTACACAGGCTGCAATGGCAGGCCTGGAGTCACAATTTGAGTGGTCTCCCATTGGTGGCATAATACATGCTTCAACCCATGGGGGACCCCTGGTGTACCTATGCCCTGGGTACCTTAGTACCATATACTAGGGACTTACAAGGGTACATCAGTTGCCAATCTGGGGTGTACCTAAGTACTTACCATGTCCAATTTAGGGAAGAAGCACAGAGACGGGCGTCCTGATTAGCAGGATCCCAGTCAGACTAGTCAGGAAAATATAATGAGATCAGCAAAAAGTGGGGGTGACCAGGAAAGCAGATCCTACTTGCCTACAATGGTGTCGACGGGTATAGCATGAATCTTCGACCTAGTGGGAAGTAGAACAATTACCAGAAAAAGAAAGGGTTTTAGCATCTCACCGTTTGAATGCAGCATTCTGCAACCCTGTATGTGGTATCCATTAAATTGTACAATATTTAGATTTGCTGTGAGAAATGGATGGATAGATATGGACTCCTCAGATACAGACTAGAGCCCTGAGGAAGTGGGTGGCCGCAAAACATGTGTTGGCTGTATGTGTCGACAGTAGAGCTATTTGTTGACGATCTTATGTATTTTTTTTTTTTTACTATATCAGAGCTTGGAAGAAGAAGCCTTTAAATGGTTGTGAATATTGTCTAAAGACGTCAAGAAGCCATTAGAGCTGTGTGAATAACTATGGAATCAAAGAATTTACATTTATGAGTTTTACCAAACTTATTTGGTATGTTTGCATAATAACCAATATCAGTGGGTATTGATTTCCATCGGGAGTATGAGCGCCGGACTGTTTTCTGATACCCTTCTTTTTACAAAAGCTTTTCTGGTGTAATTATGTTGGGTTGTGGGGTTTTGTAATGCAATCTTAATTGTCAAACTCTATTCCAGCTGTATCTTGGAAGTCAAATCAGATTTGCTTTTGAATTTTAAAGCCTTTGCTTTGTTATAAGTTAAGGAAGTGTGTCATATGTAAGTAAGGTAAGGAATATTACAGAATCCTAAAAAAGAAACCCCCAAACAGCAAGCACGAACATTACTGCAATCGCTTGTACTTCACAGGGTAAAATCGCTGAATGAGTTCCAAAATTAAAGGTTCATCACGTGCTAATAGTTTTGAGAATGTATGGTGCGCTCGGCAGCTGTCTTTTAACCTGAAAAAATGTGATTTGCTGATATTACTTTTTATTACAAAGGTTCTATTTTCAAGTTCTTTTGCTGTGGCAATGAACTAAAGATAAACAACTTTATCCAATTTGACTGTTTATTATTGTTTGTTAGAAAATGTGTACCTTGCAGATTCATTTAACTGACTTCTTCATTTATTTCTACAGCAACTCAGCCACTTTTCGTAGCAGAGAAAGAGGAGAAGCCCCGCCACCCACAAGCGAGTCCTTCTGCATCTGAGCGGCCCTCGTGGATGGAACTTGCCAAGAAGAAATCCCAAGCATGGAACGACATGCCCGAGATTATAAAATAGAGAAATGTTTCTCACACCAATCGTGTTATCCTTTATAGACTTTAACTGCTGTAAATGAGTCATTTCTGAAGAATCCGTGGTACATGAGTGAGATCACTTGGAGGCAAAGGAACAAATGTCTCAATGTCCAAAGAAGCACTGTTCATCAATCTGAATTGTAATCTCTGTAATAATGGCACCAAAAGTAATATAAACTTTTATTTTTATTTTAATAATCCTGGAGATTTTCTTACATTGTTTAAACGAAAAATGTCCTTGCAGCTTGAGCAGACGCAAATGTATCCTTCTGGATCGAGCAGGTTTTGTAGGTATGTGATTTGTGCCTGAAAGGCCCAACAAAGTTTGGATCTGCGCCCAAGACATCACCTACCTCTTACAGATCCCAAGATGCAAGGAAAGGCGACCCTTGGCTCTGAGGCAATGAAGTATTGTTTATAAAATGAAACATGTAGTCGTAGGTAAAACAAAGTCATGCAAGTTAAACCGCTCATCTTTTGACTCCTGGCATATGCCCAATGAGATCCTTTTGCACCTTACCCTATCACAGGAAATGTTTCTTCATTCTTACACTGAAATCAGAAACATCATGCATGTGAGGGATTTTTAACTCAACAAAGAAAACAGATAGGACTTATTTGAGAGTGATTTTACTCTTAACGGTCTTTCTCCGCTTCATGAAGTCTAGGATAGACCAACAAGCTCAGCGTGAGGCGTCTGTGATGTTCAAGGTGGCTTCAAGTCCTTTCTGCTTTTCCAACTTGTTGAGGTCAAGATAAAGCGCAGAATTTTGAAACTGAGTTACTCCTGCACCAAGATTGATGAAGTAATTACAAATGAAGGTGCATGGGAGACAAGTGCAAACTGATTTTCTACCTGACAAACTTTCCCTTCTAAGCCTTTCAGTAATGTTTTCTTAGCCTTCTCCCGCCCAAACTCTGTCCTCTGTTTGATCATATTTGTTCTCTGATTTTACTTCCGTTTTTTACTTAGCCTTACCTAAACTCCTTTACGCTGTCTAGGTTTTGCATCACCTTAATTTCTTTGTAACTTTCACTGCAACTGCCCACTTTGAATCCTGTGCGAGATCATTTTTTTAAAATGATTTCTTTCACATAATTCCTTAAATGAAAATGTATGTAGTGTAAAATATTTTATTTGTAAACAAAAATGTTTTGGTGTAGTAAAAAGTAAAAAAAGAAGAAACCACTTCAAGCAGTAGTCTTTCTTTGCTATTTAATGTTAATTTGAGGAGCACAGAGCCCAGCACCAAGAGAGAACACCGCTGCAGTGCCACGTATGTGAGTATATGATTGGAAAGACCTTGTGTTCATGACTCCTTGCCCTTAGAGCCCAGTGTCCTCTACTCTTGTCTAAGCACAATAGAGTCTGGGTGCAGGGCCTGCCTTAAGCACAATAGAGTCTGGGTGCAGGGCCTGCCTTAAGCCATGCCTTGTGATTGGCAGCCCTTCTCCCTGCCACGGGGTTATTATTTGGTAATGTTAAGACTCAGAAGAAGTCCAGTGCATAGGAATAGTTCCTCCAGAGGCTACGGGGATGAACCTTTGGTTCAGCCTTCCATGCTCTATGCATGGTTCTGCACTCAGAACATCTGTCTCTTAGACTGCTGATCACTTTATCCATTCAGTATCGCTATATATTTATAAATGAAGAATATAGAAACAAGGCTGTGTTGACTTTCCTGTCCTGATGTGTGAATTTATTGATGGGATCAATGTCATATGTGACATCGTGTGAGTTCATGAGAAGAGCATTGGGGGAATTGTGCTTGTTTAGCTCACAATAACTTGTGCATTCCAGTGGTTTTAGGTTTCGATCATAGCCACGACACCCCTTAAGCTGATGTTTTAGGCGAATGTATGTGTTTTTTTATAGAATATGTTTTTTGTGATGTGTGTAAGGAACCATAAATTCCTTGAATAGAGATATTTTTGGGGCAATTGTTTTGCTTTTGTTTTGATGAACTGGCACCAGAGCCCAAAAAACACCTTCATCGGTCCTCCAGCCCTACTGTGAATGAACAGCTGTGTGCAGAAGGCAATGGACGCAGGTCAGAGTCTTTGGCTGTGCCGTGCACCAAGTCATACTGCTGTCAGCATCTGGTTGACATTGTCTTTAGCTGTACACAACATGCACGGGCACGCCTTTTAGCCGTACTCTGCACCCAGTCCACCTGCTGTGCATGCCTGCTTCACAATGCCTTCGGCCATGTACATACAGTAGGCACTGGGTATAGTATGCAGCCTTCAGCCATGCCCTCCACCCAGTCTGCATGTCCCCAGTGCCCACAGCCTTCAGCTGAACACACCTTGTGGTCCACAGCCAGAAAACCCCAAACCAATGTTCCCTGACCCAAGTGCCTGCTATGTATATACCTACAGGTATCTGGCACTTCTGCCATGTCATGCACAGAGTCCTCTATCCCCACTTTGCAAAGTCACACCATACACCCAATAGCAGGTAGCCACCACCAACTCTCATCTATCAACCACCTCACATTCTTAGTTTTCGATATTAGAAGTGCAATGTCATCCTTTCACCACAGTAATGTTATGTGTGTGGCAGTGTGAAGGGATGAGTGAGACTGGGATAGTAATGTCCAGCATCCAAAATGGCATCACAAAGAGCAAACGTGTGGTTCTCTATCAGTCCAGAAGCTTGTGTACGTGGCTTTAGCTGGGTCAAGAAGGGGCAGGACTCTGTGTCAGCATAACTTAAGGGTTTTATTACGTGCAAACATCCAATAAGTACAGGAATAATAGAAAAAAGAAAGCTTTGACAGCCCATTGACCGTCTTGCAGTAAGGACTCGCCCTCAAAAGAAACAACAAAGGCCAGTATCGACTTGGTAGAGAATATAAGGGTGTCCCACTATCACAAACCTGCTGTGTGATATTCTCACTCCAAAATGAAACCAGAAACAGTGTTTGGATACCATGGCAGGCAACCACTTACTAATACCTCTGCCCAGATAGTAAGTGTACACAGATCCCAACACCAGGCATCTGTATAATTAAGTGTATATTTGGTAACACCTCCCCAAAACTCGCCTTAATTCACAGTCCATTTCTGAGACAGTGGTCGATGGGCACTTAGTACTTCTCTGCAAATGGTTGTTGGGTCACATGTGGATATGACGATGGAGCCATTTGGGTAATACGTATCCTTTCTTCACCTTGTGCTCCTTCCTTTCATCTACTTATCTTGACGTATTCTGCTCCTCTCTTGGGTGCTGTCTCTCTTGATCCTGCTCTTTTTCCGCGTTGTTCTACTTGCTCTCTTGTCCTTTTTTCTGTTCCGTTCCATCCTCTGTACAGACTATCCTCCTTCCACTCTGCTCTGTCTTCTGTCAATCTGTCTCCTCCTTCCACTCATCCTTTGTTGTCTTCCATCAAACTCCTTCCTTCCCCATACTATGAGACTGGTTAGATCCGCTTAATTCTATTCCCACAACCAGATATCCTTATCTTATGAGTGGAGAGGATGTGTGCGACGTCAGGCGACCCGAAAGTAATGTACCAGGAAATGTGTCCACTGTCTTACTGCTGCGTAATGGCTGAGTGGGCTCACCTGATAATGGTAGCCTTTTCCCCCAAGCGATAGGTTGCATCGTAGTTTGTTAAAGTTGATGTCGCGCAGTGAGTCGCTATAAGAATGGCACTGCACTTATAGCTAACTTGAGGAAAAGCATTTTCTTGTTGGCCAGTAACTTTGACACCAATGATAATTCTGCTTTTCAGAGACACTAGGCACCCGGTGAAATACATGGATGGTGGTGGCAAAGGTCGCTGGCGTGTGCTAAAACTTTCAGCAGTAGCACTGTCTCTGCTAAGCTTCCTCTCATCATACCGCAATTCTCACCGTCGCTAAAAAAAAAGAACTGGTCAAGCCATGTTTTCTTTAATGTCAAGGAATTCATTTTAGTTTTGTTTGTTTTTAGGATAATCCCAACTTCTCTGAATCACTCTATACACTGTATACAAACAGCAACAATGCAAACTTTTCTTAGCTAGAGAACAGGTAGTGCAAGATTCCCTATCAGAAACCAAGGGGTTTAGTTACCATTAGTGCAGCAAATGCAGCAGCACCAGTAACCATGGTTGTGAGTGGCCCACTGAGCTCTAACTGTGTTTGTCTTTTACTACCCAAGAGGGTCACTTTTTTTCAGAATACAGCAGAAAGTCTGCTGAACCTTCTTGAGGAAGGTGGGCTTTCCCGCAAGTCAGATCAGGTATTACATCCAGCTTTGAAAAGTGCCAATGGTGGAAGTGGACGATAGCCTCTTAAAAATGTTGTCCACTTGCACTTATTTTTTAACAAATTACCACTGACTGAGGCAGCGGGAAATGTGTGTGGTTATCTTTTATACTAACAAATGATCACTGCAGGGGCATGGCCGGAAGCCCTATGAGATGGCTGCTTGGCATTAAAGCTACTCTTAGATTTCTCCCCTACCGCTGCCCCGGCCAAATAAAGAGCCTTGCAAACGTGACCTGGCCATGTAAACACACAGTGGGGATGTATGGTAGTGAGGAGAAGCGGTAAGAGGAAGATGGAAGGTTCCCCGGAGCTGCAGAGAAATTGCTGGTACATGCTCGCAGCGGCCATAATGAGCCTCGTAGAACAGGCCCCTGGAAATGAGGCCCTGCTTGATTGAGTCTGACCCGCTGCTTCAGGTGTGCTGTCGCTGGAGTATCTGAAAAGGCAAGATGGGCCTGGTGCTGATAACCCCAATGAACTACTAGATACACTTGTGAAAGGCGCCAGCCAGAGAGAACCTGGCGGCATCCAAAAAGCGCAACACAATGCATAGATTAGATCAGGCCCACCAGTGAGAGTATGCAGGCCACAGAAGTCCAATGGTGGATAAAGACCTTCAGGAGCTTTATGGTCTGATCTGCAGAATTTCAATGACATGAAAGAGTCATATATGCTGGATGACATTTCAATTTGTGCGACACCACTTCCCCAATTCTGCATCAAAATGAATGCCTAGATCGGAACTGAGTTAATCCTAAAGAGAATTACATCATCATTGGGAGGTAGGGAGTGAGTGCCATATCCAAGTGCACAACTGACCGACCCGGAGCCTTCACCGTTTTTCGCAATGGGGTCCAAGAAGACAGACCGCTCCCCCCTCCCCCCCATTTTACAAAGGAGGACCTTTAGGCATGCTTGGCAGTTCGATATCAAGCGTTCACAGAAACGTTCGCTGCTCTGATGTGAAAAGGGAAATGGCCACAACCATATCAGACTTAATAAAAGAAGTACATTCAACTGTGAACGGAGTTGCATCACATGAAGAAAATATCTCTTCTCTTGAAAGCAATATGTACAAAACTCAGTCCACATGGGAAAATTGAAAGATTAGAGCAACAAATATGAAATTCTTTAGGATAGGTCTAAAAGAGACACTTTTACAATTTGCTACATAAACGAGTCAGTTGAGGGCTAAAGTATCGATGAATACTGCACAGATTTAGAACAATCTTCAAGGAGAGCAGGACACATCTATGAACATTGTTCAGGCATACCGGGTGTACTCCCCCTTCCTAATAGGCACAGAGGCCATGACCAAGGTACTGGTGAAGCTTGGGTCAATGTTTCTCAACGGCACAAAGTCTGATATTGTTGTCTTCAGAGACTATGAAGTGGTGCTCTTCCATGACCTATCTCAAAGCACCTTGAACAAAGGAAGAGCCTGTATCCCAATCACTACAGAGTTGAGAAAATACCATTTGTGTGCTGGTTCCAGATCAATTTGAGGACCGTTATTATTCACACCCCAGAGGATGGCCGGACAGCGTTGAACTTTAATGTCGATGAACAACCACTGTCGAGCCAAGACAAACAAAATATGTCCTCTAGTATGTAAGAACATTGGTAGAGAGTAAGAAGAAGCTCTAAGATGATACTCAAACCTTAATGGGGAAACACAAGCATGAACAAAAGTTATTATTTCTAGGAAAGAAGCAACACGGAGGGGAACCTATATGTTAGTAGAGGAGGGAGCACTTTTGGGGTGGCACTCCAAAGCAGTCTGACAGCTCTTTATGTTGAGATGCATTAAGTAAGTTTGATACGGGTGATCAGGGGTGTGGATATTGGCCACGGCTTACTTACTCCTTCATGCCAGAAATGTTCTCGGAGGGTGGAATATTAGGAGTGGGGGAGTTGATGGAATATGGACAGAACCCTTAAGAAGCACAATTGAGACAGTCGAACAGATGGTGAAGATAACCTGGAACGCAAGAGGGTTGAACTCCGCAGTCAAGCTGAATCTCCAGATTTGGTTTGCATTCAGGAAACTCACCCCCGTAAAGAGGGACTTTGACTTCATGATGCATAAGATTCCCCAGTCAATACTTTACAATTACTAATTCCAAGAAAGGGGGGTTATGATTGCTATATATGAAGATCTCACATTCATAAACCACAAAGCAATATGCAACACACAACAGAGCAGATAAATTATCCTACTACTCAATGTGGAGGAATAACCCGTCAGTGTGATAGCTTCATGCCCCGAATGCCAGTCAAGAGATCTTCAGGCTATTTCTACTACACTGAGGAAAGCAGTTGCCAAAGGTGGAAACGATTAGGCTGAGCGACTTTAACTTAGCTTCAAAGTACACACTGGACCAACATCCACAGAGCAGATATTTGCAAAGGGTCAATGTCTAGCACATTAAGAGATGCAATTAAAGAACAGGGCTTCTTTGCTGTATGGCATGGATTTTACCCACAGGACAAAAAATGCCCCTTTTTTCACATGTCCATTGCTCCTATTCAAGGATTTTTTAGATATGGGGAACACAATATCTTCTGCAAGCTAGTGTTATCGGACCACACAGTGGTGGTATGGGTCATGAGGTTAGGGATGCATCTGGGTAGTAAACATCCATGGAGGTTCAATGCCTCCCTTTTCCAAAGATAGAACGTATGTCCAAGAGATTATAGTGGGGATATAGGCTTGTTTTAAATTTAACAAGGATAATGTAACCCCACTGAACATCCTTCGGGACAACTTTAAGGCAGTAATAAAGGGGAATTTTATAGCTGGACAAAAATGAAATTGGAATCGGAACCTAAAACTGCAGACTCTAAATATAAAACTTCAGGAACCTTCGAGGCCTATGGGAGATAACCTCCTTCATGGGGTAGCTGAACTGTTTTGCTACAGAAAAATCAGAGAAAGCACTTATTTGTTATAAACAAAAATTCTATGAGAAGACCAACAAACTAGATAGTCTTTCAGGGAAACTCCTTTGGTTGGACTCAACAAAAACAAGAATCTCCAGTATGCTAGACCCAATGGGTGAAATGCCAAAGGGAGAAGAGGAAGGTGTTGCACGATTTTTACCAAACTCTTTACGGGGTGGGGAGAGTCAATTGATACCTGTGGGAAGGAAGATTTTTACAGGGGATTAAATTAACACTAAAGAAGTCTTGATGGGGCAATTGAAGCTTCCAATCACAAATAAGGAAGCAGCTAAAGTAATCAAAGAGTTAGAACTCAACAAAGTGCCCGGCATGGATTGCCTAACAAATACGTCTTAGAAGTACATTCCTGCAGACTTGAAACCCAGGCTCGTCAAATTGTTCAACTTGTGTTTTCGCTTCCAAAACAAATTATCCATCAAAGGCAGACACTGGTATCACACTGATCCATAATCTGGGATATCCTCTGAAACGTCGTGTCTCTTTCAGCCAGTCTCCCTTCTCAATACCAATTTCAAGATGTTTACCAAAACCTTGGCTGACAGACTTATTTATGCTAAACATGAAAGGCCTCATTTATGAAAAGTGTTGCATCACTGCGTGAAAACTGTGATGCAACACTTTTCAGTGCGCCCTCCATGCGACACCATGGATGCGCTGTATTTAATGTAGGGTGCTCCATGTCGCAAGGATTTCCAGATACGTCAAAAGTGGTGTATTACTTGAGTGTGTCTGAAAACAGACGCAACTCCAGCAATGGGTCCTTTCACATGGGGCAAGCCCCATGTGAAAGGCCTGCGTCACTCCTTACGGCTGCTTCAAGCAGGCGTAAGGATTTGTCGCAGTGACGCCGTAGAAGTGTTGCAGTAAAATCTCATAGATTTCACTGCAACACTTCTGCAAGCCTTTTCTGCGCCAGAACGCCCACCCTGCATACATTATACCTGACGCAGGTATAATGTAGCACAGGGGTTTAAAAAGTGATGCATCTGCCTAGATGCTTCACTTTGTAAATTTGGCACAGTGTGGCGCATTTTTAACACTGCTGCAGCGTCACAAAATGTGGCGCAAGGGGCTCATAAATAAGCCTCGAAGTTCCTAATACGTCCCAACCAATCAAGTTTTATCTGCCATAGGCACAAGTTTAACAACATTAGATGCACCCCTCACTTGATAAAGAAAGTGAAACAGGAAAGGTTACACGTGGCCATTCTGTCCCTGGATGCTGAAAAAGCATTTGACATAGTGCAATGGGTATTCTAAGGAGAATAGGATTAGGACCAAACATGAGGACATTAAAAAAGACTAAATATGCAGCCCCCAATGCTATGGAAACAGTCAATGGTACAAAATCTGATGTGTTCAGACTGAGCAGGGGAACTAGACAGGGGTGCCCCCATCCCTGCTATTGATAGCTGATTGCTATTGGTTTGTTAAATAATAACTGGAAACTTAAAATAACCATGACCCTAGAAGCTAAACAAGTGATTGCACTTAGAAAAATCAGTGGTAATAGGTGGAAAAAAAACAGAAAAGGTCGGAAGACTATGGTCAACCTTAGCGATGAAGTGTGTCACATCGGACCTACACTTATAGGGACCTCTTATGAGTTTTCTATCCAAAAGTTACCAGATTTTAGCTTGTCCACGATCTCATAAGAGCCTTACATTTTACGTATTACTAGGAGGTGGATGCCCTTGGACTAGTTTAGATGCTAACTATGTGAGCTCTGGGTTACATCAGATGGCTGTATATTGAGTGTGGTTGGGTATTCTCTTGGTAGAGGGGGTGGAGGGAGAGCAAAAACGCTGTACTATTTCTGATGGTTATATGTCCATGGTTAAATCCAAATTGATTGAAAAATGTCAAGTCATGGTTTTGCTAGGAAGTGTAGTTCCTTCCACTGTTCAGTCCTCTAGTAGAACCACGAAGGAGGACATGCACCAGGAAAGCAGTCACATCATCGGCGAGAGTCAGGCTGAACCTTGGAGGTATGTTGAGTCCACCCCAAGCGGTGCAGGAACTGGCCCAAATTGAAATCTTAAAGTGCATTGGTGTAAATCTACGGGGCATATTATCAAGGAATTGCGATATTTATCGCTAACCGCGCCTAGCGCAAATTTTTTTAACGCCGCCTATCGCTGGAAATTATCGCTGAGATAACACCCTATTAACAAGGTTTATCTCCATAGCGATAACATTTCCAGCGATAGCGGCAAAATGCGAGAATATCGCTGGAAAAGCAGCGATATTCTCGCATTAATTCAAGGATGGATTTAGCCTGACAATCCACCTTCTATACTACAAACAGGTAAGTCATCCTCAGTAGCAGGTGTTCACTTCTAGCGATAAACGCGCTTAGCGCGATTTATTTTATCGCTTCGCCTGCCTTGCTAATAGGGGGTAGTTGTGTTAGCGACTGTTTTCAGTCGCTTTTAGTGGGGAACGCCTACCTTGCATGTCATTAGCGATAATTATCGCTGACATGCAAGGCGATGGTAAAACCGGCCGCTAACGCCTAAAAGCTGTCGCTAACGCCTGTTAGCGACAGCTTGCTAATAGGGCGATAAAAATATCGCCGCTTTAGCGGCAAAAAGTGCAGCTAAAGCGCGATAAAGCCCTTGATAATATGCCCCTATATTCGTTGATATACTAAAGAAAGTGCTACATTGAAAGTTTTGTTCTGCGTGCAGATCAAAATCTGAACAGAAAATTAAAATTGATTGGCAGAGATATCAAAAATTGAATCAGCATTAGATAGGTTTGCGCTATAGAAATACCATAGGGATTTAAAGACCAAAGGTGTGCCAGCCTGATCTAGGCCAAGGGACCACAATCTGCTTGGATCCAATCATTACTTCCTTCGCAACATATCTGGTCACAAAAGTGGGCATAAAATAACAGGCTGACACCTTCTACCATCTTGTTATGTGTATTTGTAAAGTGCACTATCACCTGCAAGGGTATCCTGGCACTGAGTAGGCGTGTGTGCCTAGCCCTGCCTATGGTTGATTGGTTAACTGAAAGGCCAGGTCTTCAACTTTTTGTGGACTTCAAGAAGAGAGGAGGAGGCTCTGATGTGCAGAAAGAGGTCATTCCAAGCTTTAGGAACAATGTAAGAGAACACTCATCCTCCTGATCTGGTTCTGTGTATGCGTGGGATGTTGGTGAGTAGGAGTCCTGCAGAGCAGAACTGTCTTGGCTTTCCCATGGACTAGGAACCGAAAACTCCATTAGCAGGGACACCACTTTCTGGATCCCTACCTGGCCCAGGTACTAGGCAGCATACACAGAGGGGGTGGTCATCCCACACAGCATCCCAACCAGGCCCAGAGCAAGGCACTGAAAGCCCATCCAATTTCTCGGTTTGTTGCCATACCATGAAAGAGTTTGTAAACAAAAAATGTGTGCCCGACCCTCCCCTCCACCCCTGCTTTGGCTCTAGCACATGGATGATCAGACATCTTTTGTTAGCTGCACATCCACTTCGATCACGCAATGGTCCAGTAAACAGAGAGGCATTGTAGTGTGACATTGCCATGGACCGGGACAGACTCTGTCTTAGCAGGATATTTGGTGTGTTTTTCACACCCTGTGCCCAGTACTTGTTCCTTCTGGGTACCGTCTGTGGCGGATACACGACATAGTCATAACCTTTATCCATAACCGGGTCCAGTATCTGTGGTGCACAGTGTGGGGCTGTGCGCTGTGGTCTCTGTTACAGAGCATGACCAACTTTCTTGTCCGATGGTGACATCCTGCACTCCCAGAGCTGGGCACAGCAGCTGACCATGCTGTACTAGCTTTTGGCCGAAAGCTTGGCCTAAACCCACATCCAGGGCCTCATTTACAAAAAAAGTGACGCACCAGCGGTGCAATGGCCTTGTAAATTAAGCCCCCAGTGCTCTGCCAAGAACCTGCAGGGCCTGGCCGTCAACTTGCTCTGTAGGCTCCTGGCACGGGGAATAGAACTATTATGGTGAGAGCATGGCACAGCAAAATGTTGTGCCCATCAGGGTACGGGGGCAGGAGTCTGCATGGCCACTCTGCACCCACTCGCTCTGCTACCAGATCTCCCTGAACGCAGCCTATAACCAGACCCTGCGTGCTCTGGGCACAGTGTCGTTATATTGATACCTCCCTGTTCCTACAGAATGGTTTGAGCAGACTCTGAGCAGGGGGCTAGGCCTAAAGCCACACACTCTCGTCACACACCCTGCCCTAGAACCCCCTGGGTGCGGCCGTGGTCATGCCTGTGGGCTCCAGGATGCTTTGTGCCCCAGTATCCCTCCCTTCAGTAACCCATGTGTTTACACTATTTTTCCAGGATTAAACATAGGTAGAAATATGTGTGCACGGGCTCATACAACATCACGTTTTTCCAAGCTAAAGATGATCTGAATGGCCTGTAATGTCTGGAGCGGTTTGGCCATCCTGTACTACATGGATAAGTGCACTTGTTCATGGTAAACCGGCGGGGCTGATCCTGGTTTGTGGCATTCGGCACTGTAGACCATGAGTAGTCAAATTTAAAGGTAAACTTGAAACTTTTGATTCCTGGAAAGTGCAGAGGGCCAGTCGATGGAGCTACTCCTCGAGGACTGGTAGAGGGTGAGCAACTAGATTTAGAAACGCTGAGCAGTGCTATTTCAGGGCCTTGAAGGCCTACCAATTGTTGTTGCGTGGGGCCTTAAAGATTATGACTGGCGCAATGCCACATTACTATTAGTATGTCCTATAAGTATGCCATATAGGATTTGTTTTATTTACTCCATGCACTCACCTGATAGGAAACAAAAGAACTCATAAATAGATGGAAGTGCACATAGTTGAAGAATTATTGCATAGATATTAGGGGAGCTCACAATCAACAGCTCATCTAATAGGGGAGAGGGTGTGGCATAACGGCTAGGGTCCCCGACTTTGAAGCTGTGGAACCAGGTTCCAGTCTCGGCGGGGACGCTCAAGCATCTTGATTCTGGGCAAATCACTAAATCTCCCCGTGCCTTAAAAATATGAATGTGTCCGTCTATAATGCAACCGGTGCTCTTGTGAAGCGCTCCGATACCTTTGGGTCAAGTTCGCCCTGTATAAAACTGCAAACAAATAATAATATATAATGGTACAAAATTTGGAGTTGTTGTTTATGGTTTTAGTGACTGTCTGGGAGGGGGTGAATGTCTTACTTGAGAGGTACATAATTGGCTGGACAATAATTTAAAATATTGCGTGGTGATCGTAGCAGAATGACTGCTCACAGGTTGAGCTCAGGGCCTCTTGATGTCTGAATCCGAAAAGCCTACATGGAATATGAAGGAATGGATGTACTACATCATAGTAGAGGAGTTTAAAGGCAACACGAGCATGATACTCTGGGTTGTCCGAAGCTGGAATGCATATCCAAGCAATACAAAATACACTTCTATTTTAGGGGGCCATTCGGTGGACCAAGGGCAAGCAGGGGCTACTGGGCCCCAGCTGTGGGGGCTGAGGTGGTTTACCTAAGATATCCTGGGGTTCCTCCTACCATGGCTGTTCAAACTCGGCCAAGTAAAACTCCTTCAGCACTTGATTCTCAGTAGTAACAAGGGTGAGCTGCCACAGGATTATACAGGAGGTAGTGTGAGGGTGCACAAACTCAGCATTCAGCAATAACCCACTAACACAATAACTGAATATTCGATACAGTGCTTTACATTGTTAAAATAAAATTGCTTCAAATAACACTTAAAAAGTAATACTTCTCAGCACACAAAATGGGCACAATTTGTGTCCTGTCACTAGAGGCTAATGCGCCTCATATCCTGCCTCACCTCACCCCTCTCTCAGGAGTTCTCCACTTTCAAGTCTAGGTAGGTCTTTCAGGCAAGGCTTAATGAAGGCTTAGGTGCAGATGACCCTTAAATTCAGTTAAAGCACTAAGGGTCTCATTTACAAGATTTTTTCGTAGGGCAAGCCCGCAAGCCTTCTTTCAACGCTGCCCTACGGCAAAAGAAAAGGGCAGGAATGCACTGTATCTATCAGATACAGCGCATCATTCCTGTCCTTTTCCCCTGTGCTGGTGCCCAATGGGCTGCCATGCGCCAACGCAGGCACCTTTGCGCCATAGTGCGAATGTGTCTGTTTTGCAGGGATGATTGCTTTTGTGCAGGAAGGGAATCCTTCCTGCACAAAAACAATCACAAGAGGCGTTTCCTCTTTCTATGTGTGCTACAGAATGCAGCACACAAAGAAATAGGAAAAACGAGGAGAAATAAAGGTATTTCTCTTCGTTGCGCCTCCCCTGGGGAGGCATACGTTTTTGCCGCAGCCTCAGAGTTACAATTCCTCATAAATATGGGGCAGTTTAAAAAAACCATGAGGGTTGCTGGGAACGCCCACAGCATCACCCATTGCACGCCCGTTTAATGCAGAAAACTGTGTTAAAAAGAAAGATATTTGCAAGGTCGCATTAAGCCACGCAAAGTGGCTTAGTGCTGCCTGGTAAGTATGGAGCAGACCCCTGCGCCACTGGAGCATCGCAAACAGTGACGCTCCGGTGGCGCAGACCCATTGAAATGAGGCCCTATGTGCAGGGCCGGACTGGGAACCGAAACCGGCCCTGGCAAACTGCTCGGCCGGCCCCCCTGTGGGGCAGGGGGTGCGGCCGAGCTGTTTGCTAGGGCCGGTTTCGGCTGATTTTGTTACAGAGGGCCCATATTGCTGGCCCCCGGAAACAAAAACAGCCCCCGAGGGGCCCAAAACCAGCCCCCACCCTGGCGGCCCACCGGGGAAATGCCCGGTGCCCGCTACGGCCAGTGCGACCCTGCCTATGTGCCTTTTACAACTCTCAAATTTACAGCCTCATCGCAGGGCAGTCCTCAGAGTTTGATTCGGATGGTGGGGGCCTGCAGCACGCATCTTGCTTCACTCCCATTTGTGGAAAAGATATGCTTGCAGAAGGCTCACTCCTTGATCCAAGGAGGATCACAGCAGGACAACAACAGGAGCAGGTGTCTGACATCCTTATCTGCAGGTGTCCACTCTGGCAACCTCTTCCAGGTCATTGGTGAGGTGCGGTTAGTGAGCCACCAAAGTCAGTGGCCACAGCAGTGCGAGGGCGGGCAGCATGGGGGCCACAGATGCATCAGCACAACACACCTCCACTGCAGTCATTGGATGGTAGTAGCACGGTCCGTCCAGGCACAAACTACGGAACGATACAAAAGAGGATGATGGACGGAACGTTTGAGCCAATCAAACACTCACCCCCAGTCAACTGATCTGGGTTTAATCCATCATCATTCTTTAGCTCACTCCACCACCCCAGTTCAGACATGGCCATATGCAAATCAGTCTGACCCTGTGCCTCATGGGAACAGTCCAGCCCGAACTGCCAAGCCATGTCCTCCCTGGACCGGAAACAAGCATCCCAGGACCGGTTTCTGGCATTCCAGCCGTCATCAGCCAGGCTTGCTTGAATCCAGTGGCAAAGTGAGCAAGGGACCCACGTCTGGGCATACCCCGCCAACTTAGGGCGAACAAAGCGATAAAAAGAGGATGATGGACGGAACGTTTGAGCCAATCAAACACTCACCCCCAGACAACTGATCTGGGTTTAATCCATCATCATTCTTTAGCTCACTCCACCACCCCAGTTCAGACATGGCCATATGCAAATCAGTCTGACCCTGTGCCTCATGGGAACAGTCCAGCCCGAACTGCCAAGCCATGTCCTCCCTGGACCGGAAACAAGCATCCCAGGACCGGTTTCTGGCATTCCAGCCGTCATCAGCCAGGCTTGCTTGAATCCAGTGGCAAAGTGAGCAAGGGACCCACGTCTGGGCATACCCCCGCCAACTTAGGGCGAATAAAGCGATACAAAAGAGGATGATGGACGGAACGTTTGAGCCAATCAAACACTCACCCCAGTCAACTGATCTGGGTTTAATCCATCATCATTCTTTAGCTCACTCCACCACCCCAGTTCAGACATGGCCATATGCAAATCAGTCTGACCCTGTGCCTCATGGGAACAGTCCAGCCCGAACTGCCAAGCCATGTCTTCCCTGGACCGGAAACAAGCATCCCAGGACCGGTTTCTGGCATTCCAGCCGTCATCAGCCAGGCTTGCTTGAATCCAGTGGCAAAGTGAGCAAGGGACCCACGTCTGGGCATACCCCGCCAACTTAGGGCGAACAAAGCGATACAAAAGAGGATGATGGACGGAACGTTTGAGCCAATCAAACACTCACCCCCAGTCAACTGATCTGGGTTTAATCCATCATCATTCTTTAGCTCACTCCACCACCCCAGTTCAGACATGGCCATATGCAAATCAGTCTGACCCTGTGCCTCATGGGAACAGTCCAGCCCGAACTGCCAAGCCATGTCCTCCCTGGACCGGAAACAAGCATCCCAGGACCGGTTTCTGGCATTCCAGCCGTCATCAGCCAGGCTTGCTTGAATCCAGTGGCAAAGTGAGCAAGGGACCCACGTCTGGGCATACCCCGCCAACTTAGGGCGAACAAAGCGATACAAAAGAGGATGATGGACGGAACGTTTGAGCCAATCAAACACTCACCCCCAGTCAACTGATCTGGGTTTAATCCATCATCATTCTTTAGCTCACTCCACCACCCCAGTTCAGACATGGCCATATGCAAATCAGTCTGACCCTGTGCCTCATGGGAACAGTCCAGCCCGAACTGCCAAGCCATGTCCTCCCTGGACCGGAAACAAGCATCCCAGGACCGGTTTCTGGCATTCCAGCCGTCATCAGCCAGGCTTGCTTGAATCCAGTGGCAAAGTGAGCAAGGGACCCACGTCTGGGCATACCCCCGCCAACTTAGGGCGAACAAAGCGATACAAAGAGGATGATGGACGGAACGTTTGAGCCAATCAAACACTCACCCCCAGTCAACTGATCTGGGTTTAATCCATCATCATTCTTTAGCTCACTCCACCACCCCAGTTCAGACATGGCCATATGCAAATCAGTCTGACTACGGAACAGCAGCACAATTTGCTGTGGGTACATAACATCTTGGTGGTGGCACACTCCACCTCTGCACAGACTCCGTGATGGCAATGAACTACGCCTATGAGCTTCTGGTCTGCAACACCATCTGCATTTGGTACAATCTTGGGGCAGCAGCGATGACATCTGTCCACAATTCCTGCAGGAACCCTCCATATGGAGTGTAGCCCACATGCCTCAGGGCACACAGACTGTTCTCCTCATTCTTCCTTCGGTCGGCAGAGCCGCAAAGCACCAGGAGTCAAGCTGCCCTGATGCTTGAGATCAGTTATTCCTCTCTTGGCAGCAGAGTGGCTTTAAGGCAGTGGTTAAGTCCTCTCACCCAGTAACCGCTGATGTAAGATAAATGTGGTGGGGCGGGGTGGGCAGCGCAGAGGGGGAGAAAGCGTGAGGGGGTAAAATAATTTTTTTTTAAACAAACTTACCTGCCTGTCTTCCGCTCGCCGCTCAGCTCCCCGGGCTTCTCCTCTTGGCACAGGCTCAAGCTCCCAGCTTCCCCTGCAGCTAATCCCGATGCTGCTGTCACCATGAGAGCAACGTAGGGAATGGGCGGAGCACACCGGTTTTGCACTCCATCGGGAGTTTAGAGCCCGTGCCTGCTGATCTCTCCACCCAGCAATACCGCTGGGTTGGAGAGATGTTAGTGCGCTTGAGGATTTGGTCTCATGCACACTGACAGCAGGGCCCACCACTCCTCCTCTCCTGCTGCAATGCTGTGACCCTGCCCCCCCAAGACTCAGCCGCAGGACGAAAAATAAAATGATCTGCATTAAGATCATTTTCTTTTTCGTTTTCCTCTGCGGGCAGTGGGGCGATGCTCCTTCGCCATAGCGGAGGAGCCGCCCCTGCCAAAGCGGTCTGTCAGGCAGGCACCAGCTTCAATTGAACAGCTGGCCTCAGAGTATTCTGTGAACACTCCCTTCCTTGGTTGAAAAGCATTTGGAACTTGAACAAGTTGTCAGAAGCTCCCACCTTTATACAATCAACATTGGCAGTGGATGTGGATTTTCTGTCTGCACTTTTAAAACTGGCTTGGGCTGTTCTCTTCAGGCTGTTCTCAAGAAAAGCCCTTTGTTTAGAGTGTTGCTCCCCACAACAGGGTCATCTCAAGCCCGTGGTACCCAGGACAGAAGTACAAAGAGGTGTGGGCTTTCTGCACCTAGTTCATCAATAGCTACACTGACACTGAAAAGCTGAACTTACCTACAGGACCCTTTTCACTCTGAACAACAAAGACTGCAGTCCCATCCTTCACCTCCATTATCTACTAAATAACAGTGCTCAGGAAGACTACTCAGCAACTCCTTTCAGCAAAACAACTACATTGAATTTCTGAAGGAGTCTGGTTTCTTCTTTCTCCACTTCAGTGTCTAAGTCTCCTCCCTTCAGCTTCTGGAATGTCAGCAATAAAATTCCAGCGTCTGGAAAAACTGCCTCAACTCCATCTTGTGCACATGCGAAGAACCTGGCCATCGGAAATGGAACCCTTAGGCCTCCATTACTCTGGTTCATTCACGCACACAATGCATGTAGTACACTGGCTACATACATGCATAACATGAATTCAGTAGGACATTGGTTAGTGCATAGAAGTGGAATTTTAAATGAGGCCCTAAAGGCCTCCACATTGGTGACACAGATAAAAGATCTGGTGACAATTACTGACTCACAAACCCGGTGCGCTGCCACTCTACATGCTAAACCCATGAAAGTAGTCTGTCAGTAAATGAGGACCCATTTGGTGCACCCTTCCAGGTCCAGGACCTCACTCATGTCAATGGACAGGTCTGGGCACTCGCACATACGCTGGATTAGTGTAAGGCTGGGGCTAAAATCAAAAAACTGAATACCAGATACTCGTAGTGAGGCAATTAGGACAGGGGAACACAGCTGTACACCACACAGAGACACATTTCTATCCCAACTGGTAGTGACTTGACTGGTACTGGGGGGCACCCTTTATGATGAGACAAATTAGGGCGGCTATAGAAGGGAGAGATATACTGCCAAAAGATAGTTGGGATGGGAGAGAATTTTTCCCTGTTAATAAGTATGCACCCAATTGAGAAAACATACAAGCTGAAAAACAACATTTTATGCAATTACATTTTTTGTTTTAATTAATTTACTTCAATTACAATGTTAATTCCCCCACTACCCCCTTACAGTATAAAGTGTATTGAATGTGTTTGAAGATTGGTTGCAAGTTATGTTTAATTTTATATTAACATTTTATGTTACTATTTAAATTAAAATGTAACTTAAAGGTTAGAAAAATAAAGATTGAAAATTCTAATAAACCATACTTTTATTTAAAATATATATTCTAACATTAAAAATATCAAATTAAAATAGAATATATTTTACATTTGTTCCTATATGTTGTTAGTGTTAGTCATTTCCTCCATTAATTTCTAAGGGATGTGCTAAAGTTCTAATAGTTGGCTATGTGTGGTGCGGGACTTACTCCAAGGCTTGGCTGGAATACATTTGAGCTTGATTTGTCAGTAGTACTGCTGCAGTAGGTGTGTATGTTGTGAATTGAAATGGTCTTATATATTTGTGTATGTGTTTTATATTAGCCTATCCCTCTTTGAACCTCCTCTTTTAAATTCCCACAGCAGAGATCTTCATACAGAAAACATATAAGAATCGGAGGCCGAGATCTCCGGTCTAAGTTTGCGAGTTGCATTTTGGGGTATGTAAAGTACTATTACTTTAAATACTCCTAAATGGCTTTTCTGACTAGGGTCCACAGTGTTTGAGTGCTGAAAGGTAGCAAGAGGAACACAAACCTGACTCAGAGACATGATAGAGTGTGTGGTAGCAAAAGACAATCAAATGAAGCTTATTAGAAAATAACATAGGACCTGACCTACTGGGCTACACTACTACAAGTACTATCTGACCCACCAGACACTGGACTAGACCATTCATAGGGGTTGCGTAGCTGGCTATAGAATTTGCACGACAAACACTATCTGCAGATAATGGATGTACCGAAAAACGAAAGACTGTCTGGGACAAGCTCTCTTTTCTAAAGAAAGTCAAACTGTTTCTTTCAGAAGGCGACTTAAGAACTGCTGTTCAAGCACTTGTACTTTCACATCTGGATAGCGGTAATGCCCTATTCTGTGGCCTCCCAGACTAGACACTGGCAACCCTTAGGGGCAACCTTCATGCAGCAGCACGTCTCATCCATGGCCAGAGGAAATATGATCATATCACCCCACCCTGAAGGAACTCCATGGGCCCCCCTTACCAGCACACACCATCTTCAAAACTAAATGAATTGTTTACAAAGCCATCACAACCGAAACCCCCAGCTTATCTTGTAGGAAAGCTCACCATCTCTGGAGGTTCTCTGCACACCCACAACCAGGAGGACAACATCAGTCTGCAGACTAAATGCAAAAAAGAAAAAAAAACAAGGCAACAGGCCTTTTCCATTTATGTACCCACGATAGGGGGCAAAATTCTCATGTCCATCAGGATTGGGCCAACGCTGCTTCAATTTAGGAAACAGTGTAAGACTCACTTCTTATAAGAACAACACATCATAATAGATTAACTGTCCAGAATTCAGCTGCCTCAAATATTACTTGCAGACTTTAACATTTTCTTTGATCATGTACAGCACTCTAGTGCCTTTTGGATAGGTTCGCGGTATAGAAATACCATATACTTGTGTACATACCTGAACATTTGCATCAGAAAAATGATGCAATATCTTATCATATTCTTATTGCATTTAAAAAGTGATGCTAGAGCTGTGTCGCTGCCATTTTGTTTTGTCTGATGTTTTGGAGGGATTGTGTTGTGGATGTTTTGCAGCTTTTGAGAGCTATTCTACGGCTTTTGTGTCTTGCAGTGCTACAGTGTATTTTGAAACCCCTGTTTAACTTGTTTGTAATCTTTCTGTTTTTGTTGTGCTTGATATATGTACATTTAAACTGTTTGTCACCCCTGTTTACTGTTGTTTTTTTATTGTTTTGTACTATTTGTCAGACAGGGTGCCTCATACACACTCTTCGTTTAGCCCGAGTAGCTAATTTTGATGAAATGGAGGTATAGGCACCATGGCCAGGCGCACTGGGAACGAGAAGACCATGGAGATGGCTAGGGTGTGGGTGGCGCTCGTACACCTGCTCAAACACCCAACTATAGATGGCGAGACTCTACTAGATGAGATGGAGGGCACTCAGGCGGATGGTGTGACCGCCCCTTGATGGCAGGGAGGCATGGGACGAACGTTGGGGCTCCCGCAGGGCCTTTTCCTCGATGTGCCCGGGCTACCCTAGGTTAGGACCTATGAAGCAAGGATTCTGGTGGGCGGTGTAGGAGATCTGATTGATTCCCTGGGTATTTCAACGGTCAGAGGCATGCTTGGGGGGGTGGATGGGGGGGGTCTTACTTGGGGGTTTTGGGACTGAGTGGGGAGGGAGGGCGTTGGGGGTTTCTTATGTGGCTCTATACTAGAGGAATACATCCTGCCTGGAGATGGGCCGAACTGCGTGCTGGGATAACTGTGGGAGGAGGGCCGGGACTTGCTTGAGTACTCTCGAAACCCTGTAGGACTTATTGGGGTGCAGTTAGTGCTGGAGTGGGTGCAAGCCTGCCACCATTTATAATTGTAATGTACGTCCATATTTCAGTTATTATCCTATGTTGCTCATGGAATAATATGTTTGGCATTTTCAGAAAACCAATAAAAACTTGTTAGAAAAAAATGGAGGTATAGGCACTATAAAGTCTTGCCCTAGGCTACCTTGCTACAATGCTTTCTGCTAGTTGGGTAAGGCTACCCCCTGCAAGAATGTAGTGCAAGGTGGCAGAGAATTATGAGTAGACTTGCAGAAGTTAGAGGTATTCAGAGAATGTACACTAAGGGGCCGATTCCGATTCGGGCCGGAAAACGTACCGACCGACTCGGAGCCGGAATTCCTTCCGACCGACACGTACCGGTGCAGCCCGACCCACAAAGTACGATGAGAAGCGTGCAAAATCCGACCGACTCGTACGGAACACAAGCCGAACGACCGAGCCGCGCGGAAAACAGCTATCCGGCCGGAAAACCACGCGAATCGAACCGACCGACACGCACCAGGAAGAATCCCGAGCGAAACGTACCCGCGAACTCCTACCCGCCAAGTACGATGCAACGCGTGGAAAACACGACCGAGTCGCACGGAGCCCAAGCCGTACGACCGACACGCATACAAAACTGCGAGCCGAACCAACCCAATACACCGCGACCGACGCGTACGCAGCATAGAAAACAGCACAAACACAGCGTGAACGACTCGGAGAAGCTCGTACGAGACAACTGCAGGGTCCGACTCGGTCACAAGAACGTCTCCTACATGCACAAAAAGTACTAAGGGAAAAACACACAAAAAAAGGCCAAACAAGCAATTACAAAGGCAATAAATACTGGGGGGACAGGGAACAAAGACACACCCACAACTCCACCCATATAAAGGACACAAATCCCTACCATGATCCTTTGCAAATTCAAATTACCTGCCAGCACTCAACAGACAGCAACCACACACCCACCCACAGCTCATCCATCACACAAGCCACACACCATCAGCACCTCAACAAATAGCACCCTCACATACACCCAGCAAAACACACTCACACACCCTCACCTGCACACCAACAAACACATCACCACCCATCACCATGCCCCCAAAGAAGAATCATAAGTTCCTAGATAGTGAATTGGAAGTCCTGGTAGAGGAGATCCTCAGGGTAGAGCCACAGCTGTTTGGTACACTGGTCCAACAGACACCCATGTCGCAGAAAACCAAGATGTGGGAGAGGATTGTCGACAGGGTGAACGCACAATCACCATGTTTGCGCACAAAGGGAGACATCCAGAACAGGTGGTATGACGTGCGCAGGAGGGTCAGGGAGCTGTTGAAGAAGGACTACCTCTTGAGCCAACACACCGGCAGTGGCCCTCCTGCCAAACCAGTATACCTCAGGCCCTGGGAGGAGAAGGTGCGGGCCATCCTACCACCAGTGAGCGTATATGGACTAGAAAACATCCCAGAGCCTGGTGAGTACACAACAAATGTACACAATATTGTGCGACAATACACACACATCACTGTCAAGGGGAGAGTCAAACCATGCACCCTTAGCAAATACACACCAACCAGAACAGACTCATCCCAAAATGTGTATGTCAGTCAGATAAACACAACACATGCCATCTCATAGTGATATGTAACTGTGTCATCACATGTACAAACACAACTACAACTACAGCTAGGCAATGGCACAAATATAACTAACAAACACATCCAGACATGTAGCCACCACTACCTCACAGTGAAGCCCACTGAAAGGAAGGAATCCTGTGTAAGCTGGGCAAGTCAGTGTAGCCAATAGCATCATGGGAGTCGTAGTCACAGATATTGCCCACCCTCACAATGCGCACATCAACACCACCATGAACCATGCTCACATCACAGGGAGTGGAAAACAACTGACAAGATGGCTGACACTGGCTACTGCTGTGGGGAGCACAAGGTCCTGCTGGCAACTGTGCACCAACCAACAGCAGGACACCACTGACTGACATCCTGAAAGACAACTTGCACTCCCTGCAACGGAAGCACGTTCCATGGTGGAAAATCTGGCTGGGTGGTAAGGATGACTGACACCACTGATCATAGTTACCAGCAGCTCCACTCACACACACCCCTAACACAAACTCCACACAACTCACCTGGGAGAATGCATTGCCTCACACTCTAATCAAATATCCCACAAAGAACCACAACCCTGGGTCATGCAGTGTGAAGCACAGGGACGCACATGGGACTTGTAGCAAAACTAACCCCAGGATAACACTGTCAGCCATCTTGTCAGCACAGGCACACAACCCCACAGGGAAGCAGAGTCAAAAGGAAGGAAGCATGGGCATGCTGGGAAGGGGGGTGGAGGCAATAGCATGATGGGATTGGTAGTCACAGCCCAACATCCCCCACCCACATGGCCCAGCAAGCTCACACCCAAGCATGCACACCTCACAGGGAGTCAAAAGCCACTTCAAAGATGGCTGACACTGGTGCTCACTTGTGGGGAGCACATGGCCCTGCTGGGAACTGGGCATCAACCAACAGCAGGACACCACTGTCAGCCATCTTGCCATTGCTCTCACACTCACACACAGTGAAGTCCACCCAAAAGCAAGTAAGTATGGGCATGCTGGGAAGTGGGGTGGAGGCAATAGCATGATGGGATTGGTAGTCACAGCCCAACATCCCCCACCCACATGGCCCAGCAAGCTCACACCCAAGCATGCACACCTCACAGGGAGTCAAAAGCCACTTCAAAGATGGCTGACACTGGTGCTCACTTGTGGGGAGCACATGGCCCTGCTGGGTACTGGGCATCAACCAACAGCAGGACACCACTGTCAGCCATCTTGCCATTGCTCTCACACTCACACACAGTGAAGTCCACCCAAAAGCAAGTAAGTATGGGCATGCTGGGAAGTGGGGTGGAGGCAATAGCATGATGGGAGTGGTAGTCACAGCCCAACAGCCCCCACCCACATGGCCCAGCAAGCTCACACCCAAGCATGCACACCTCACAGGAGTCAAAAGCCACTTCAAAGATGGCTGACACTGGTGCTCACTTGTGGGGAGCACATGGCCCTGCTGGGAACTGGGCATCAACCAACAGCAGGACACCACTGTCAGCCATCTTGCCATTGCTCTCACACTCACACACAGTGAAGTCCACCCAAAAGCAAGTAAGTATGGGCATGCTGGGAAGTGGGGTGGAGGCAATAGCATGATGGGATTGGTAGTCACAGCCCAACATCCCCCACCCACATGGCCCAGCAAGCTCACACCCAAGCATTCACACCTCACAGGGAGTCAAAAGCCACTTCAAAGATGGCTGACACTGGTGCTCACTTGTGGGGAGCACATGGCCCTGCTGGGAACTGGGCACCAATCAACAGCAGGACACCACTGTCAGCCATCTTGCCATTGCTGTCACACTCACACACAGTGAAGTCCACCCAAAAGCAAGTAAGTATGGGCATGCTGGGAAGTGGGGTTGAGGCAATAGCCTGATGGGAGTGGTAGTCACAGATATTGGTCACCCCCACAACTGTCCCATCAACACCACCCTGAACCATGCGCACATCACAGGGAGTGGAAAAGTACTGACAAGATGGCTAACACTGGGTACTGCTGTGGGGAGCACAAGGCCCTGCTGGCAACTGTGCACCAACCAACAGCAGGACACCACTGACTGACATCCTGAAAGACAACTTGCACTCCCTGCAATGGAAGCACGTTCCATGGTGGAATATCTGGCTGGGTGGGAAGGAGGGCCGGATGTCAACCAAATACAAAAAATGCAGACCATGTACACACCCCAACATTCATTTAGAAATGCCCAAAGTATGCAGGACAATGTGCTACACCAATATCAACCTCTGACTGTGACAACTTAGGACAATGCAATGTACAGGCCCGCATCCAGAGGTACAGTCACAACTGTCAGGTGTGTCAACCATTGATGCCTGCAGAAACATAACATACATTGTGTGTGTCTCCCAAAAACAGGTGATGATGGGGACACAGCAGCAGACGCTGAGGATTCCCCGTCCCAGGCACAAGGGGAAACGGAGCTCACTGGTGTGGAACAGCCTCTGCCCTCCTCGGATGACGAAGACCTACCTGGCACCTCCGGAGCAAGTCATCATGCAGCACCAGCAGGACCACCAGCTGCATCCCCTGCACCCACCCCTCCAACGACTGTCAACACACATACCACCCCTGCCGACATGGACAGACCAAGGAGCACCACCACCACCACCAGCACAGGGACCCTGGACCAACGTGGGGCTATGGACACCAACACCACCAACAACCCCCCAGGGGGCCCAGGGTTACCTGTGCGTGCCACTTCAGGTACTGCACGTGTCGCCAGGGGTGGTGGGAGGGGTGGGAGACATAGGTCGCTGATCGCAGAGGGGTCTGGACTGCATGATGACCCACAACTGGTACGCATAGCCGATGCGTACCAGTCCAGCACCGGAGACCTCAGCCAGGCAGTGGGGCTCCTCAGGGACATTAAACAGCAGCAGGCTGCCCATCATGCACGCTTGGACTTACACATGTCCCACGTGGAGTCCAAGTGGGACACACTGCAAGAGATGACGGCGGTGCATAGGGACGTATTACAATGCCTCCGCCAGATGAGCAGCAACCAGTCAACACCTCCCTGTGTGCCCACAACATCTGGTGACTCTGGCGGAGAGTCCCCTGCACCGCAGCAGCCTGCACTTGAGGGTCCCCCCCAAAGAAGAGGGGTCGTCCGAGGAGGGGCAACTGAGAGGCCGATGGCCATGTGCAACCCCAGGAAGCCAAAACCTGTTCTGGATAATCACCTTTGTGCGCAAACTGTTCACCCTGTTGACTGCAACACAACTCCCCACATGACATGGGGAGTACAAGTTGGACCAATGTATCAGATGACTGTGGACTTTATTCAGGACATTTCTGCTACCAGGACTTCCAATTCATCTAGGAACTTTGGATTGCAATCAAAATGTACAGCACCCACCATCCTGTGCACTATACACACACATGTATGACAATAAACACAGTAATACACCACACCTGCCTCTGTTGTGATTCCAACGTGGTTTCTGTCATGGAGATGATGACCTGCGAAATTACACTGTGGATGCTAACTGCTACAGCAAGTACAACACAGGCATGTGAGTCATGGCAACGTGACACATATGAGGGAGACACACCACCAGGGCTACACAACATATACACACCTAGGCCATCTGACTCATCGCCTACACTGATGTTGCCAGGAAATACGGTGCAATGCACAGACACAACACCTATTCACAGTCTTTGTCAACTAGCCCACTGGTGCAGTAAGTAAATGTCAGTCAGATGTGTGACCACAGACAACGCACATCACAAAGTGAAGCACAGGTTTATTACACATTTGCAACATGTTGTAACCACTACAGATGCAAGGTAATCCCACCTGGCAGCGGGCACACAGTCAACAAGTGTAGAAGGAAGGAAGTCCATGGGTGTGGCGCACATCACCTGTAGGGACACGACAGCTACCACCCTGGAAGTCGGATCACGGTGTCTGGGATCACAGTTGACCAAACGACTCTGAAAGTACCCTGTGAAGGACAGAAATGAAACACAGTCAAAAGCACTGATGAACAGGACAGAACTGCAATACTCATGCCCAATACATGTCACAAGATACCCACCCAGAACCAAGTTAGCATGTCAACACTGTTGGGGAGTACAGACTACCTGTAAGGACACATCGCTACACGCATACAGTCATGTAGCACATGGACACACTCAAACAGCACCAGAGCACCACCAACACATATCATGCATACTCACATCATTGACATGACATCTCTGGATACTCACATTCAGCTGAAGAAGTTGGTGATGAGCTGTGTGCGGACATCACCATCATCATCATCATCATCATCACTGGCATCGTGGTCCAGGCCAGGATCCTCCACAGGTGGCGGATGTTGGTCATCGTCATCCAGGATGAGAGGCAACTCCTTCCGCACTGCCAGGTTGTGTAGCATGCAGCAGACGATGACAATCTTGCACACCTTTGCTGGGGCATATGGGAGGGCCCCTCCTGTCTTGTCCAGGCAGCAGAAGCGGCTCTTCAGGAGACCAAATGTCCGCTCAATCACTCTCCTGGTCCGACCATGTGCCTCATTGTAGCGCATCTGGGCTGGTGTCGCAGGGTTCCTGAGGGGCGTCAGCAACCACGGCATGTTGGGGTATCCGGAGTCACCTACATACAGACAATTGCACATTAGCTGAGTTGGAAAAGAGTGTGGAACACTACATTGCAGAACACACACAATGGTACAAAGTCAGTACACACCAACAAGCCAGGCACGCTGGTTCCGCATCTGTGACATCATCCTCGGGATGCGACTACTCCTCATCACGTAGGCATCATGTGCAGAACCGGGGAAACGGGCACACACGTGTGAGATGCTCATATCTGCAAGACATACCACCAGTGCATTGACCGAGTGGTAGTGTTTGCGGTTCCTGTATGCCTGCTCTTGGGCCTGTGGTGGTACCAAAGCAACATGTGTCCCATCAATGGAGCCAATGACATGCGGCATCCTCCCCAGGGCATAGAAGTCACTCTTCACGTCAGTGAGTTCTCGGAGTCTAGGGAAATAGATGTACTGGTTCAGGTATATCAACATAGCCTCCAAAACATCGCGGAGCACACGGCTGAACATGGTCTGTGACATCCCACCAGCATACAAAGGAATTCCTCAGCACACGTCTGTTATGTCACAATATACATAAACATGCTTGATGTGAGCATAAGTAAAATACAAGTAGGTAAGTTCTTATTTCTTTTTCCTTTTTATTTTCCGATGTTCAGACAGCCGACACGTGTTTCAGTCGCTTACATGGGAATTAATCCCGCGACTTTATCAAGGCTATTGTCTTCCTGTGTATAACCTTTATTAGTGGTGTTAATTCCAACCCACACTGGGATTCAATATCTCGCGACGTCTCACTTCTCAATGTTAAATCCAAGGGATCCCTGTATGTCCCAGAAGTCCAGAATCTTATTTCTTAGTAGTTTGATCCCACACACGGACGTCGCTCCTCGTGTTGCCGAGTACGGATTAATTCCCATGTAAGCGACGAAACACGTGTCGGCTGTCTGAACATCGGAAAATAAAAAGGAAAAAGAAATAAGAACTTACCTACTTGTATTTTACTTATGCTCACATCAAGCATGTTTATGTATATTGTGACATAACAGACGTGTGCTGAGGAAGTCCTTTGTATATCTGTCAATTGGCCAAGGCCATTTTGTGTTTTGAGGAGGTCAGTGGTTCTCTTCACCTTGCAGCACCGTGATCAATACAGCAAGTAAATATCAAATATTTGTGTTATCTCTCCCGAGTGGCGCCTTCATTTACCCAACTAAATACCACTGCTCATTAGGTGCACATCCCACCAGCAGTCGCCACAGTGTGTTGAAAGGTACCGGTGGCAAAGAAGTGTAGGGCTGCCATCACCTTCACCTTGGGGGTCAGTGCTGTAGGGTATGTCCGGCCAGCTTGCAAATGTGGGGCCAACCGCACCGTCAATACCTCAATCAGCGGCCTGGTGAAGCGGTACCGTCGGATGCAGTCCCGTTCCACCATGGTTGCAAGGTCAGGAAATGGTCTATGAACAGCTGGTGCCCTGCAGTGCATAGGTGAAGAAAGAAAGATTGTTAGTCACCCCACATATGTGGCATTGACCATACTCAATATCACATGATACATCATTATGAGGCACAAGTACATGATGTGTGCAGTTCCGTAAGGACATGTATGGCACATACATGGCCAACATCTAACAACACAGTTCAACAAGTGGCATCAACAAGTCCCAGGTTGTGCCATGGGATATGATGAGGCCGTGTCACAGTTCCCATCTCCTGCTGCCACGTTCCAAACACACCCCACAGTGACATGTGAGGACAGATGTGCCCCAGGCATCACAGCTCTACGACAGGTAGATTCCCAGGGACCCTGTATTGCCACATGGACACTGGCATGACATGGTGTATCATGAATACACCACAGCAAAACAACCATGACCCCCACAGGTAGTGGTCCCTGTTGCCTTGGCAGGACAGACATGGACGTCTGTGACACACACACGCACAACATCAAAGTCCATGCACAAACAACGTGGATGTGGAGACTGTCTCCCATTGTGCACATGGAATCAGAGACATTGTAAACACAACATGCACACAGACTGTGGAGGACCATCACTATTGTGGCAATGGGTCACCCTGGGACGAATATACCGTCCCACATGGGACTCAGGGGGTATGTGACATGACATACACATACACCACCGTGAAATGTGACCATGCCACATGCTCAGGAATGAACAGTTGCACATCACAGTGGTCATGTACACGAAACACCAAGGATTCTGTCCCCATGAACACGTGCACAGCCTGGGAGTGGCTGCCCCCAAGTGACACCCACAGAACAACATGGTCACCCCCATACACGGAATAGGTAATGCAGCCTTACATGCCTTAGGATACAGTGTGGACAGGCTGTGGTGTTGTAGGTGTGCCACTCACTCCCTGGGAAGTATATGTGACTGGCATATGTTCACCTGTGACAGGCATGGTGACATATGCCAGCGACTTGTACATGGACGCGTTGAACAGCAATGGACCGATCGGTGCGCACACATTGGCCATTGCATTCAATGTGAGCGGGTACGCGTTGTATTCGCAATACGCGTTGAACAGCAATGGACCGATCGGTGTGCCCGGCCGGCCCATTGCATTCAATGTGAGCGGGTACGCGTTGTATCCGCAATACGCGTTGAACAGCAATGGACCGATCGGTGTGCCCGGCCGGCCCATTGCATTCAATGTGTGCGGGTATGCGTTGAATCCCGGGTACGGGTTGAACAGCAATGGACCGATCGGTGTGCCCGGCCGGCCCATTGCATTCAATGTGTGCGGGCACGCGTTGTATCCCGGGTACGCGTTGAACAGCAAAGGACCGATCGGTGTGCCCGGCCGGCCCATTGCATTCAATGTGAGCGGGTACGCGTTGAATCCCGGGTACGCGTTGAACAGCAATGGACCGATCGGTGTGCCCGGCCGGCCCATTGCATTCAATGTGTGCGGTGCACGCGTTGTATCCCGGGTACGCGTTGAACAGCAATGGACCGATCGGTGCGCACCCATTGGCTATGGCCTGGCCTGGCAACGGACGCGTTTTCAAATCTTGAAGGAGTCTGATGCTGGAAATTCAGTTGGTCACCCACAACAATGTTGCAAATTCATGGGTGTCATGAAGTTGAACTTTTGAAGGATGCTGTGGGCGTGTGTAAGTGGTGGAATTCCATGGATTGGCCAGATTCAGAAGATGCAAACGACTTGGACCTATCACTTTGGACACATGGGACAGTATCTGCCTCTGCAGCACACATATAATGCTGGCTGTTCCCCTGAGAGCTCACTTGCCTGCACTACATGCTCCAGGACGACATCTGCCACCACCACTGCTGCTGTATCTGCACCCTCTGGACCCTGCAATGGCACGTACTGTGGAGAGAGCCCCAGCCTTCAGCACTGAGGAGAACCAGGCCCTGCTGGACAGCCTCCTTCCACAGTACAGCAAGCTGTATGGGAAAGCAGGGGAGCAGGTGAGTGTGCTGTCCACTGCCTTACTAAATGTGCATGTTGTCTGACTAGCAAGGCTAAAAGTCTGCACACCACTAGCTAGCTGGCTCACTGAGTAGTTGTCACCCCCCATAGTGTGTAGTTACATGCACTGAACAGGTATAGTGCAGTGACAGTGCATTTAAACAAGGTTTTACTTCCCAGGCAATGATACCATGTAGTAACTGCTGGCATACTGTCCATAGCCATCGTTGCACTGCCTGTGTACATCATGTGCCCCTGTGATTGAGACATGTATATCCAACTGTGTAATGCACGGATATGTGGATGTGTAGTTATAGCATTCTCACTTTGTCATCCTCACAGGTTGATGCCCACCAGAAGCAGAAGATATGGCTGACCATCGTCCGGGCAGTGAGATCCGTGGGGGACTACAAGCGCCGGATCCGCAACTGCCAGAAGAGGTGGCAGGACCTTCGGGGCTGGACCCGGAGGATCGCAGGGGTCCAGCTGAAGCTGTCGCCTCCTCGCAGGAGGGGCGGACACTGGACCCTGACCCCCACATGCTCAGGATCCTGGTGGTGGTCTTCCCTGATCTGGATGGGCAGCTGAAGGCCAGAGAGCAGCAAGGAGGGGGTGAGTCCATGACTGCATTGTGAACTTTGTCTGCCATGCTATGTGCCCTCCTCTGGCCTGGTTAAACTTCCACAGTACATCAGTCATGTGGTCCAGGACCCATGTCCCTCGATTGTGCACTGCCCACTCCTCATCTGATACCCAGGTGTGGCCCTTGCAGTCAGGGAATTGTGTCACTTGGGTACTGTGTCCTTGCAGTTTGCTTGACTCAAGGTGGGGGACAGCATCTGTTCCCCTAACTCTGTGGTGGGCATCATGGGTGGGTCCATTGCTTACACAATGCCTGTGTTCTGACATGTAATCTGCGTGTTACTTTGATAGGTGGTCCAATTGCTGAGCTGATCCACCACATGTGCCTGGGGTATCTGGCACACACCCATGCTGCGGGTGGGAACAATGTTTGGGCCCCAGGAGTGTGTATATTTCGTGTGTCACACATACTTAGCCAGCTGCCTACTGTCCAGGCATTCATGTGGGGCAGGACAGTCATGCCTACTCCAGGCCATACAATACACTCTGTACTCCCACTCCCGTGTATCAGCTGACATGTTATGCTCAGTGATATGTCCCCTCAGGTGTCTGCCTCTGTGTCAGTGTGCTGTGGCTTCGTTGTCAGGACTGCTGGGGTGTTTCTCGGTTGGGGCTCAGCATGCCACCGGAGATGTGACCATAGGAGACGATACTAGTGTGACACATAGGTGTTTGATCACCTGACCGTGCAGACTGGGGTATGCGAATGTGAAGTTCAGGCAGCTGTTTCCCATTCACAGCAGATTGTGAGGTGCTCAGGTTCAGAGGGTTGTGTTACAGGTCTCCCATATATCCAATCGGTATGACCTGGACAGATAAGGGTTCAGATGATGTGGTGTGTGGGGGATGTACATGTGCACTTGTTCAGCTCCAGGACTTGCATTCCCCATGACCTACTATTGTGACACAGTGCAGACTGTTGTTGTCTGGCTGCCCTGCCCATGTGACTGGAGACAGTGATGTATGACTTAGCAGGCATGCCTGTGCCCTGGCATGTAACTTCCTATGAGTGATCCTGCAGGGGAGTGACATGTGCTACATGCACACCATTGTGGCAATGGCTATCAGGACATGGGTGCATCATGGTGTCTGTCGCTGGTATGCATCACATGCATTTCATATTTGACACTGGGCATCCCTTTCATCCGGACACCTGTACTGACTCAGTGGCAAGAGTTGTGATGTGTGCATGTTTCACCGTGTTTTCTGCACTGTCCAACTACTGTGTAGGTGGTGCATGTGTCCACACTGGGGTATTGCCATCCAACAGACACCAGACAGATGGGTGCAAGGCCAGGAGGGATGTGAGTGCCATGGTTGACCATCAGACTGACAATTGGCTTCTCCTATTCTGTTTGGATACTTTTGGCAATGTTCAACTAAGGATGCCAGGGCTTGCTCTGTAATGTGCTGTACTTACTGTGGTGTGTGCGTTCGGTGCAGGTGACTGATGTCTGTCTGTTTCCCTATTGTTTGCAGATACATCCACGGCCACAGGAGGGGACAGCTCCACGGACCAGGAGGAGCCGCAGAGCAAGACTGGGTCAGCTGCCGAGGAGTGGTCGGAGGGACCCAGTGGCACGGAGGGCGAGGGGAGCCACACCGAGGAGTCCTCAGCACCATCCAACTCAGCTGAGGACCACAGCAGCTCGGAGGATGACTCCCTTGTGGATGCGGGTGTCAGCAGCCACCACACCCCAGCTAGTGTTGCTGTCCCCGCCACCACCACCACCACCGCCCTCCCATCGGCTCCCATTCCCGAGGTCCGTGGAGGCTCCCAAGTTCGGGAGCGTGTCTCCTTCGGGCCAGGCACCGCACCCCCTGCCCCTGTGTCCCCTGCTGCCCTGAGTGAGGAGTCTGTGTACCTCCTTCGCCAGCTCCATGTAGGGCAGACAGCGATGCGGAGTGTCCTCCATGCACACACCACTCTGTTGACTCAGCTGGTGTCGTTCATGGAGGGCATCTCATCGGGCATGTCAGCCCTACAGAGGGGCAATAGGTCCATGGACTCCTCCCTGACGGCAGCAGTGTCCCTCCTCCAACAGTCCCTCACCCCTCCTGCCTCTGCCCCATCCACACTCCCCAGCACCTTACCTGTCCCAAGCACACACACACCGGCACAGGCACACACCAGCACAGACACGAGCAGCACACAGACACACACACCAAAAACAAGACGCACACGCACGCACAGTCAGGGGACTGAAACCACACTCACAGGGGATGGGGCCCAGGCACACACACACGCATTCACGAGCACTGCGCAGTCCTCAGTTGGCTCTCCCTCCAAAGCCCCCCTCCCTTGCCTCACCTGCAACCCCAAAGACACAGCGGCTCTTCCTCAGTGACCTCGGCCTCTTCCCCTCCGATCCAGCTGATCCAGCATTCAGGGGGAAGAGGAAGCCCACCCACACGGAGCGGAGTGCCCCTCACCCCCGGACACCCACCCCCAGGCGCAGACCAACTGACGCCCCCATCTGCAAGTCCCCCCGGACCCGGAAGAGCAAGACCCCGCCGCCGCCCTGCAGCTCAACCACCAAGTCTCCTTCCTCCATCCCTCAGGCCCCCACTCCACAGGTTCCCCCACCCACAGATACACCATCCCCAAAAAGATCAGGCCTTCTCCCCCTGCCACTTGCTCTTCCGGCCCCACACCCCCGCTGCGCTTGTCTGTGCCACTGGTGTGGAGACGGTGTCCTCCCCTTACCTGATCCCCATTCTCCTCCCCTGGAGGTAGGCACTGCAGTGGAGTCCACTACCACCCTGTCTGACTTGGGCACTGCAGTGGGGAACCTGTCCACTCCATCTGCACGGTCCACTGCAGTCGTGCCGGCACCCACACCATCTGAGTCATGCCCCCAGTTGTGCCGGCACACACCATGTCAGACACCTCCACTGCAGTTGTCAGTGGCTCTCCAGCACCCACCACCCCTTCCCTGCCTCCTTCTGGTGAGCCCTGAACCTGTCCCTGCGGTGCCTGGCCTGCCCCCCCGTATACCCCTCTGAGGGGATTGTCCCTGGTTTTTATCAGTGCAGGCATGCGTAGGGTGACATCTGCCACTGTCACCCTGTTTTGACTTTCAGGATGGACTGGCCATTGGCCTTTGTTTCTTTTTTACTGGACTTCAACTTTTGAACCCACATATGCTGAATAAAGCAACTTTCTGTTCTCTAGTGCTTTTGCTTCTGATGTACATGATGTTGATGATGCTAACCATGCCCTTGCTGCAGTGATGGTGTTATTTGGTCTCATGAAAATGAAGTGTTACTGTTCAGGAACCCATGTGGTCCAGGGGGAATGTGTCCTATCCTGTGGTGTATCCATGTCATCCTTAGCAGCATCTGAGGGTGTCATGTTTTCAATATTTGGCAATGGGATTTCCTACTTACATTAGCAATGTCACATCTGTGGCTTCCACCCCTGCACATCTGTTGTGCTTGCCATTGTTCAATTAGTCTACTTCCCTGACCGTGTGGCCATCTCCACTGGACATGCAGGTTTGGGCATCAATGGGGAAGGACTCATCTGTGTTGTCAGTGCAACTTGCTATACATGTGTGTTGGATCTGTGCTGATGATTTCGTTGACACTCCCATGACCAGGCTGATGTGACGGGAGCCTTCATTTGGTGCAAATTGTTGACTGTGTGACCAAGTGTTCTGCTGACATGATGGAGCCCTACTGAGGCAACATATGGCACAGCTTTCCTCACACAGGAGTGGAGTCCCCTCACGGCAGTGTGTACTCCTGTGACATCGCCTGCGCCCAAGGTGTGTGTTGTATGAGCATGTCTGTGTGTTCACTTCAATTTTGCTGTGCATGCTGGGATCCCTAGTGGTGTTCCTGTTTGTGATGCTTGCTGAGTTGACCTATGTTCCCCCAAAGTCTTCTCCCTGGGTTCTCTGTGATGTGGGTGCATGGCACATTACTGGTCATCAGTGTGTCACCCATAGGTGTATTTGCTGTCAGGGCTGAGTTTGTGGGCAGACGCAGATGGGTCACAGTCAGGATTCCCCTTGGCACTTGTTGTTTACACCTGTCATGTGATTTCCAGTTTGTGTTAGCTTTCAGTGATTGTGACACGTTGTGTGTGTGACTGCTGGCACTCCTCAGGGTCAGGGCTGCAATGTTGGTAGTTGTCTATGTGTGTTCTTTGTGGGTGACCTTGGCTTCTTCATTGGTGTGGGACTGTGGCTGGGATCCCATTGGTTGGTGTGGTATTGCCGTCATGTCCATGTACAGCGTAGTGTGCAGTGTGTCAGACATTCAGGAGTCTTGTTGAGTGGCCATGTGTGATGTGTTTCTGCACCTTGGTTCCCCCCACCACCCATCGGATTGTCATGGGTGCATGTGCAATGTCACCAGTGCATGTGAGCTTCACTGCTGCACATTGTTGGAGGTCGAGGTGTGTGGTGTTGAGTGTGTGCAGATGAGAGTTGTTGCACGGCTAGACCCCTGCCTCCATGTTGGCCTTGGCTTACTGGCCGTGCTGATTGATTTGTGCTTGTGTAGGTGTGATGGTAGTTTGTTGCTCAGGACACATGACTGTGGTTCACAGTGTGAACGACATCTAGCTTTGTCATCACAGTTGGATTGTAATGCAGCCCAGGGTCACCACATTGTGGGGACCCTGGGGGTAGTGCTGTGGTGTCTCTGTGTCTTGCTGTGTCAGTTGCTGTTCCTACATGCTTGTGTGACATGTGTGATTTGTGCTCCCTCTCATCTAACAATGCCTGATTGTCCACATAGGGTATTTGGATCCATGAGTTACCTTTGTGTGGCACTGTATGCACATCTGTGTAATTGGTATTCAGGCCTCATCATGTGTTGTGTGGTTGCCTGGGGACACTGGCACCACCCCCCCCTCACCTGTTGTGTTTGATGTGCAGTGTGGGTCTGCCTGTTTGTGTTTGTGCATCTGCACCACTGCATTGGCATATCTTTAGTGTGCCATTGGCTGTATGTTGTTTGGTATCTGTTCACCTCACATTTACAGTCTCCACAGGGTATCTGCATTTGTGTGCCCATTGGTGCAAATATGTGGGTCTGCATTATCATGGTCACTTCTGTCATTGTGTCATTGATGATTGTTGACAGTGTCAGCCCCCATGGGTGATGTTTGTCTGCACATGGCCAAAGGTATGTCTTATTTGCACTGCAGTGTTTGCCTCCCCCAATCTATGTTGCTATGGGACACAAGCACTACTTTGCCACTGATGTGTTTGTTGTTCTGTGACCAGGGATCATCCATGCAGTTTGGCAGTTGCAGCTTTTTCAATGTCAACACTTACATTTTGGTCACTGTGATGATGGGGGTTTGAACCCCATTGCCACAATGTTCAAGATGTGCTTCAGCTATGGGCCCCACACTTACATTTTGGTCACTGTGATGATGGGGGTTTGAACCCCATTGCCACAATGTTCAAGATGTGCTTCAGCTATGGGACCCACACTTACATTTTGGTCACTGTGATGATGGGGGTTTGAACCCCATTGCCACAATGTTCAAGATGTGCTTCAGCTATGGGCCCCACACTTACATTTTGGTCACTGTGATGATGGGGGTTTGAACCCCATTGCCACAATGTTCAAGATGTGCTTCAGCTATGGGCCCCACACTTACATTTTGGTCACTGTGATGATGGGGTTTGAACCCCATTGCCACAATGTTCAAGATGTGCTTCAGCTATGGACCCCACACTTATATTTTGGTCACTGTGATGATGGGGTTGGACCCCATTGCCACAGTGGTCATGGTCTGCTTGCATTGTGGGGGCCACACACATTTATGTGTGGCACATGTGATAGGGGGTCACATTGTATGTTCGAAGTCATGTTCAGTGTTGTAGGCATTTGACACAGTCTACACACGCTTGTCATGGTGTTGGGGGGATGTCTTTATGTTGCATTGTTTATGTTGGTGTGTGCTTGTTGTGTCATGTATTAGCCATCCTGTGAGTGGGGGTGTTGTTGGTGGTAGGCATCCAGCCCCCCATGGGTAGAGGTGGTAGTAGTGGTAGGCATCTGGCACCCCCTGGGTAGAGGTGGTAGTAGTGGTAGGCATCTGGCACCCCTGGGTAGAGGTGGTAGTAGTGGTAGGCATCCAGCCCCCTGGGTAGAGGTGGTAGTAGTGACAGGCATCCAGCCCCCATGGGTAGAGGTGGCAGTAGTGGTAGGCATCTGGCACCCCTGGGTAGGGGTGGTAGTAGTGGTAGGCATCTGGCACCCCTGGGTAGAGGTGGTAGTAGTGGTAGGCATCCAGCCCCCCCTGGGTAGAGGTGGTAGTAGTGACAGGCATCCAGCCTCCCATGGGTAGAGGTGGTAGTAGTGGTAGGCATCTGGCACCCCCTGGGTAGGGGTGGTAGTAGTGGTAGGCATCTGGCACCCCCTGGGTAGAGGTGGTAGTAGTGGTAGGCATCCAGCCCCCTGGGTAGAGGTGGTAGTAGTGACAGGCATCCAGCCCCCCATGGGTAGAGGTGGTAGTAGTGGTAGGCATCTGGCACCCCCTGGGTAGAGGTGGTAGTAGTGGTAGGCATCTGGCACGCCCTGGGTAGAGGTGGTAGTAGTGACAGGCATCCAGCCCCCCATGGGTAGAGGTGGTAGTAGTGGTAGGCATCTGGCACCCCCTGGGTAAGGGTGGTAGTAGTGGTAGGCATCTGGCACCCCTGGGTAGGGGTGGTAGTGGTGGTAGGCATCCAGCCCCCCATGGGTAGGGGTGGTAGTTGTGACAGGCATCCAGCCCCCCATGGGTAGAGGTGGTAGTAGTGGTAGGCATCTGGCACCCCTGGGTAGAGGTGGTAGTAGTGGTAGGCATCTGGCACCCCTGGGTAGAGGTGGTAGTAGTGACAGGCATCCAGCCCCCATGGGTAGAGGTGGTAGGCATCTGGCACCCCCTGGGTAGAGGTGGTAGTAGTGGTAGGCATCTGGCACCCCTGGGTAGAGGTGGTAGTAGTGACAGGCATCCAGCACCCCATGGGTAGAGGTGGTAGTAGTGGTAGGCATCTGGCACCCCTGGGTAGAGGTGGTAGTAGTGGTAGGCATCTGGCACCCCTGGGTAGAGGTGGTAGTAGTGGTAGGCATCTGGCACCCCCTGGGTAGAGGTGGTAGTAGTGACAGGCATCCAGCCCCCCATGGGTAGAGGTGGTAGTAGTGGTAGGCATCTGGCACCCCTGGGTAAGGGTGGTAGTAGTGGTAGGCATCTGGCACCCCTGGGTAGGGGTGGTAGTGGTGGTAGGCATCCAGCCCCCATGGGTAGGGGTGGTAGTTGTGACAGGCATCCAGCCCCCCATGGGTAGAGGTGGTAGTAGTGGTAGGCATCTGGCACCCCCTGGGTAAGGGTGGTAGTAGTGGTAGGCATCTGGCACCCCTGGGTAGGGGTGGTAGTAGTGGTAGGCATCCAGGCCCCTATGTGTATATGTGGCATTGCTGATGGCCATCCCGCCCCTATGGTACTGCTGTTGCTGGTGTAAGTAATTTCTGCATCCTCTGTGTGTGTGTGTGTGTGATATGTCGGGTACGTGTAGTTTGTTTTTGTGTTTGGTGTCTGACTTACCTTCTGCGCCGTACGCGTCCGTGCCTGTTCCGGTAGTAGATGTAGAATATTGGTAGGATCGGCACGATGGGATTCATGGTTGGTTCGTCTCGTTCGTCTTTCTCTTTGCTTCGCCTCGTCCTCGTCGATGGCGTGTTCGTCTCGTAGCCGTGGATCGTGTTGTGGTGCGAATCGGAGCTTATGTGCGCCTCTCCCGGATGCTTTGACGTGCCGTGCGTAGCGACGGGTTTGGCGAGTACGTTAAGCACATCGTACTTGTCCGGCCGGACGGGGCTGCATTTTGGCTTCCGTGCGACTCGATTTTGCGTTTCCGGATCCGCCTCGGTCGGAAAACAGGACCTGCATTGGGTGAGTACGACTGGGTCGGAATGTATGCAGTTGTGCGCATCGTACTTGCTCGTTCGGAATTATGTGCGGATCGGTCGGGAAACAGGCATTCGCCTGGCTTTAACCCCGGCCGAATGGTGTTAGGTGCGCCTCCGACCGAGATCGGAATCGGCCCCTAAGTGTAGCATTGTGGCACATGGTGAGATCACATCCACCACTTTGGCATTATGATTGCGGGATAAGTAGGTAAGTTATTTACTGTACATTTTTAATTAATATGTAATAAAAATAAAACTTATTTATAATTTATTATTTTTGCATTTATGTATTTCATGTATTTTTATATACAGGCAAAAATTGTAATAAAATGTTTTATATTTTTTAAAGAAAAATAAATCAGATAATTATACAATGCTTTATCATGAAGTGTAAAATTTAAAAATATTTATTTATTTTACCCACACAAATTGAAATATAAAAAAATTATGGTTGTTAATAAAATTCAAAATGAATTGATTGCAATTTGTATGTTGTTAAATTTTTAAATTTAATTTTAAGATCTTTTTTCACGTTGTAATATACATAAAATAGATTACTTTACTAGGTGCTCCAGCATTGTTTAACGACGAAGAGAGTGAATTTTTTGTTTCTGAAGCTTAAATTCGAAGTAAAAAAAATTAATAATATGTATACTCAACTATTTAAATGTAATTAAGAAGCAAGCAAGCAAAAACGTTATTTCGGCGATTGCCAGAAAAGCACATGCCATACAGTACCTGTATACAATAAGACCTTTAAAATCCACACTAGTGTTGGTCTAAAAGGGGTAAAGGAAGGCCAAAAAAGACTAGGATAAAAAAAACATACAAGTGCTATATAAAGGTAAAAACAGTTAAACTTCATTCATTAAGCAGCATAAAAAGGAGCATTGGTAAATATTTTGTCTGTAGCATAAATAATACCATGTAAAGAGAAGTTTGTTGTGACTCTTTATTAGTATATGTAAATGTATATATATGTATATACTTTTTAAAAAAAGGTGTTTTAAATGCAATATACTTTTCCAGTTGTAATAGTTTTCGAAAATCTTTGTGCCACAGGATTTTACTCCATCGCTGTCCTAATGAGGTACATATACATCAAGAAAATTTGTACGTCATCATGGGGTATATATTTGTAATTTAGTTTATAAGTCCTACCAGGCCCAGCACCCATTACAAAGTTTTTCTTATTGTTTTAATGTTGCCTTCATGTTGGGCAATTTTCTTAGTTTCCTTGGGGGTCTAGGGAGGAATTTTTCTTGTGCACAATCAATTCAGGTAGACAGAAAAGTCACAAAAGAGGCATGCCAGCGCCCAATTCTGAGCCACCTCATTAATATAATTGTGACATTAATTGTAATTGTAAATGTATTTATATAATGCTGATGAGGCATTGAAGTACTGTTTCAGCGAGTAGCACCCTAGGTGGCATCATGCAGCTCCAGCTGCACTTCCACCTCTGGACAGGACATCAGCAGAGTACATTTAGGCCAAACAACGAGCTGGCATCTTTCCCCCATCAAAGTGCTGCATAAAGAGCAGCCACAACAGTTACAGAGCATGTTAGAAATATGCATACACTAGAAGAACTCAGAAAATCTAGCTCCCACCGTTCACCTTGGAGTCCAAGAAGATCATCTACGGTGTCCCCCAAGGATCTTCCCTCAGCCCCACCCTCTTCAACACCTGACTGAGGTTGTACTGTCACTCCACTCAAGCCTGCCCTGTTCCTATATGCCCTGACTCAGATAAAACACTCCCTCTACCATGCAGCCTTTCTCAGCGTCTCTATCATCACTTTGGCTCAGATTCTGACCAGAGTTTGCCACCACCTGACAATGATGATGGAGATGATTTATCCTCACGTTACAATGACAACAGTGTATACATGGATTTGCAGGCCAGTGGGCCTTATACCTCCTTTGAGACTGTGTTGTTTTCACCCGTTTAGACCGCCAACAGGAGTGTGCTTCATTTGCCATAGTGATCAAATGTGCGGCTGAGCTCCTTGACCTACAGCTGCCTTCTGTTGAAGTAAAAACAATATTCCCTTATTGAGGTTTTACATCCTGGGCCAGTCTCATTTGATTCCTTACACCACATGGCATATGCAGACTGTGTTTTGGGAGCTAAAGTCTCATTGGATCCTGCACCAGGGAAACCTGTCAGAGGTCATGCAGGTTTCGTCTGAGACTGCATATGATCTGCAGTTGTGACTACTTGACCGCAACCTGACAAGCAGCTGACTCCTTTTCCTTCCTCACCAAGAGCTGACGGATGTGTCCCTGCTCGGTTGGGGAGATCATCTGGGAGAGATGGAGATAAGAGGACTCTGGTCTCTGGCGGAAACCCAGCTTCACATAAATCTGTTGGAGCTGCAGGGCATCTGCCTGGCATTGAAGGCCTTCCTGTTGTGCATTAAGGGAAGGCTGGTACAGATTCTCACGGACACCATCGCCATGTGGTATTGCAACAAGCAGGGCGGTGTGGTGTCCTGGGTCCTATTCCAAGAGGCGCTGTGCATCTGGAGTGGCTGGAGAATTAAAGCATCTCCCGTATAGTGAACCACTTGGCGGGATTTCGAAACACCAAGGCGGACGAGCTCAGCCAGCGATGCCTCCTGGATCACAAATTGTGGTTGCATCCCAAGGTGGTGGAGGACATCTTCCAACAGTGGGGAGAGCCGAGGCTGGATCTTTTCGCCACTATGGAGAATGCAGTGTCAAAACTTCTCCATGTTGGAGTTTCCAAGAACGCTCTCTCTAAAAGACGCATTCAGGCTTAAGTGAAGCACGGAACTCCTCAACTTCGTTCCGCCCCTGCCACTCCTGCCCCAAGTTCTGAAGAAGACCAGGTATGACCGGGCCCAAGTCATCCTAGTGGCTTCGGATTGCGCAAGAAAAGTGTAGTACCTAGAACTTCTGTGCATGAGCATCTGTGTTCCAATCAGGTTACAGCTTAGGAGGATCTTCTGCCACAACAGTAGGGCAGGGTTCTGCACCCAAACCTTTGCAACCTACACCTCTATAAGTGAAGATTGATCGGTAGCAGTTGACTTCAGTGGATTTTCTTCCTGAGGTTGTGAATGTAATCTGTGCAGCCAGGTGTCAAAATCTATTTACGGAGGCCGCTGGAACACATTTGTGGCCTGGTGTGGTCTCGGCTACATGGACCCCATACAGACCAAACTGTTGGATGTTTTGAAGTTTGTTTTCTTCTTTGGCCAAGCAAGGTCTTGCTGCTAGCAGCATTAGAGATATTTGTCGAACCATTCATCTATTTTGCATTTGCTGGACCGCCCATCATTGTATAAAGCACCTGTTGTGATGTGGTTTATTAACCCCTTGAGTTGTAAGGATGAGAAGGTCTCATCCTCAGCACCATTAGGGCTGGCTGCACTGAGGACGAGTCCATCTCATCTTAAGTTGCTTGATTTGACACACGTTCCCTCCTAAACAATTTGTGATGCCACAGTGAGATCTTAATCTGGTCTTGATATTCCACGTGTACCCCCTTCGAGCCAATGCACAGCTGCTTGTTGCGCCTTCTGACTCTCAAACCATGTTCCTCATTGTGATCACTTCAGCTCATCGCGTATTAAGCTCCGGGTTCTTGATGCAGCCATGCTGCACCACATTTTATCCGGACAAACTAGTGCTTAGGACCAAGCAGCCTTTTTGACTAAAGTCGGGACACTTTTTCACGATGGGTAATCCATTACACTTTCAATGTTCTTTGCCCTGCTCCACTTAAAAGCGGAGGAGACTCTCCATCTGCTCCCCAAAAAAGCCTTAAGCTATTACATCGATTGAACCAAAGGCCATAGCGTGGATCATTAGCTTTTTGCGGGGTTCTCTAAAGAAGGATAAGCTGGTCCAGAAATTGACTTTGTCAAGGTGGACAGTCCTCTGGATTAAGATCTGCTATGCATTAGCCAATATGCAGGCTCCGAAAAGACTGAGGGCTCATTCCACGAGGGCCAAGGTAGCTACTACTGCGATGGCATGCACAGTGCCCGTTCTTGATATCTACAAGGCTGTGAACATCACAGCACATATTCATGAAACACTATCGCCGTTACAGTCAGGTCTGAAAAAAGGGAATTTTGCCTGTTCAGACTGGTAGTACTGTTTGGGTCTGAGCCCACTACACAGACCCTTCACTTTAGGGAGGTACCCCTTTGGTATCTATTCTAAAGGTGAGGAATCTGTGGTCAGAAGTATCCATCAAAAGAACAAGTTAGTTACCTTTAGCAATGCTTTTTCTGGTGGATTCACTAATTGTAGATTCCTCACTCCCCATTCAGTGGAGTGGTCTCTTTTTCCATTTAAAAAGGTTACAATTTTGAGATCTAAACACTGGCACCTCCAACTGTCGTGTGCTCTGCATCTGAGAGGGTGGAGAGAGTCAAACAAGATACTGACATCAGTGCCCAGGGGTGGCACCTCCACTCTGTCACTTCCTGGGGTGGGGAACGAAGTCAACGCAAAGCCACATGGCAGCACCTAGTGGCACGCGACAGAGCTACTGCAAAAACATCCAGACCCAGTCTGGCACCTGGGGAATATTCTAAAGTTGAGGAAACTGCGGTTAATAGAGTATTCAGCATAAAGAGCATTATCGAAGATAAGTAACTTGTGTTTTTTAGAAACCTCAGAACTAGTGGTAATGTAATCATGAAAGGTTGCTCAGGCTGACACATGAAGCCAGACGGGTAAATAGGCCTCATCTATAGCCACAATAGGTGCTACTGAAGGGAGAACACAAATGGCAAGACACCAGAAAGATGAGATTTAAAAGGGTTGGTACCCTTTAACTCACACCACTGAACAAACTTAATCCAGCGACACGCGTAGATGAATTAAGTAGAACGCTTCCAGCCCAGAAAGATGTCTGCATTCTCATGCAAAATGACTAACTGGCCCTGCTTAATCACAATGCATGTAGCTGCGTTGTTTGGGGATTGGAGCAGAGGAACTGACCATCCTGTCGCAAGAGGAGGAGCGCTCTGCATGGGAGATTAAGGGGAGCCAGGTGCGGAGTCACGATTCTCGTTGCTCAGTCTAGGACAAATAGAAACAGCAGTGCTTGTTCCTTCCTCAGTACTTTTGCCAGAAGTAGGATTGATGGGAAGGTGTAGAGAAAGCTCTGAGACCAGATGAAATTGAAGGCATACCACAGGGACCCCTTCAGAGGGAAGTGTGCAGCACAAAACTGAGGATACTTCATGTTCTGGGCTGTGGCAAACAGATTGATGAGTGGAAACCCAAGTCTGGAGAATATCACCTCCATCACTTCAGGATGTATTTCCCACTAGTGTTCATAGGGAGCCTACAGGGATAGCTGGTATTAGGAAGACTTCCCGTCACTGTAGCCATAGGTTATTGCTTCCCAACATAGGGTGCAAGACCCTGGGTGGTGGTATTGTGTGAAAGAATCTGTACGTTGCCCCTGAGATGGAAGGGAAACAAGTCAGATTGCAGCAACTCTTGTACATTTACATGCAGTCACTGTTCTGATATGGACCAAAAGCCTTGTGCCATCATGTTGCCCAGAAGAGCACCCCAGCCCAGCAAAGAGGCATTCCTGACCATGGTAGCAGTAGTCTGTGGAAGGATTAAATGGGTGACACCTCTGAAGGTTGGAAGGGTCCATCCACCACTGCAGATCTTGATGCACCAAATGATCCTCATTTAAGCGGAGAGATTTCCTAAGTGTTGCATCCACTGCCTCCTCAGACATCACTGAAGGGCTCTCATTCGCTACCTAGCTTGAGACACAAAGAGGCACACAAGGCCATGAGGCCCAAAAGGCGTAAGATGAGGGGAGTGGGATCTGAACTCTAGTCAAACACATCAGAACCATCACCTAAGGCATCTGAAGAGAAGGCAAAGTGTTTATAAGGGCTGTTCCAAGCAGTGCCTCAACAGGGGTCAGCCACTGAATGGGAGGGAAATGAGACTTCAGGATTTTGATGGCAATCCCCATGTTGTGGAGAAGAGCCATCATCCATTAGAGTTGCTCCACAGTCAGAGTTGAGGAATCCACCTTCACCAGCCAGTCATCAACATATGAGATGGGAATACATGGACTTCTAACATCTGCAGCGATGCTGCCACAACCTCCAGCACCTTGCCATAAAGATATGTGGGGATGTTATCAATGTGAAATGGAGGACCCCAAACTGAAAGTATTGGGATCCCAGAATGCACCTTAAGAAGGATTGGTGAATGGGGAGCATCTGAAGATGAAAATAGGTATCCTGGAGGCCCCAAACCAATCTGCTGAGTTCAAGGCCAACAGGACCAGGTGCAGGGACAACATTTTGAACTTTTCCTGTTGGACGAACAGGTTCAGAATATTCAGATCCAGAACAAGCCTCAGACCTCTGTCCCTGTTGGGGAGCAAGATGGAAAGAGATTAAACCCCGTTTCCTTCTCTGACAAAGGCAAAACTTCTATGGCCCCTTTTTCCAGCAAGGCAAGGACTTCTGCCTCCAGGAGCGAATCATGAGCCGGCGTATGTGCTCTGGAGGAAGGAGAGTGGTCTGACTGGGGGAGGGAGCATAGGAATGGAAGGGTGTGATCCTGACAGATCAGCTGGATCACCAAGTGAGTCCAAGGTGATCACCTCCCACAGTCATAAAAAGGGAGACCCCCCCTGTCCACGGAAAGTGATGTAATGAGGGGTAGGAGTCAGAGGGGCTTGGATGTAATGGAGCCCACAGAAGACAACCGGAACTGGATCTATTGCTGTTGGTTACATCTTCTAGATAGACCACCACCACCCCCACCCCAAAAAGAGCTATACTGTTGCAGTGGCGTTTGGACAGGCTGAAACGGCTGCCATTGTGAGAACTCCACAGCTGCAGATTCACCACAGAATTTCTGATACTGTTGGTGGAATTGCCATGCAGGGAAGGTCAGGCTGTGGGCGTGACAGTAGCCCTCCTGCCCTTTGAAGTGTTTCAATGAGAAGTCGGCCTTCTCCTAAAAATCCAATGGAACTCGTCCAAGTGCGTCAACTCAGAGTGACATCTGTGCCTACAGACCAGACAACAGTGTCAGCAGAGTCAAAAACCTGAGCATCTGTTTTAATGCATCTAGATGTCATGCCAGGCCACAGAATGGCTTTTTCATTGGACCTGTCAGGCTGACAGTTCTATGTTTGGCCAGTTTATATAAGGCATGAGCAAACTGGTCTAAAAGGTAATACCATGTGGAGAGTCAAGCTGCCTAGGTCAAAAACTTTACGACTCAAGCATCAAGCTTCTTGGATTCCCTATTCAGAAGAGCTGTAAGAAAGGCATTTGGGTTCTGCTCTGAACAAAGCAGCCCCTGGTGAGGAGTGGGGATTCATAAAGTGCGGGTCCCCTGGATCCCTGGTGTCTGGAGATCTGCCTGTGGACTGTCTGGTCAAAACAAGGGTTCCTCTGATGCAGTCACAGGGACTAGGAGAGCATCAATAACTTGAAGCACGGGCTCTAGAGAAACTGTGGAGAATAGCAAGCCTTGTTTCAGAATGTTAGACATCACTGCCACAGAAGGCAAAGTCAATTGAAAGGCCTCAGTTGAAAAAGATGAAACTTCTTCCAATGGAGGACCAGAGGGGTAGGAAATGCCTCATTCTAGTGAAGTATCTAGGCCACTGGCATTTTGGAAGTTCAAGTAGATGCTGGTATTAGTATTGTAAGATGGCAGAAGGGGATCAGCCTCCGAGTCATCGTCCTTGATGTGACCATAGTCCTTATTCACCAGAGCCAAGGCATTTGAATCTGAGCTGGAAAACCTCTGGGCCCTTAGAAGGTGCTCACAATCTGGTTCATCATTATAAAACGTGCCTTAACCGTCTCGTTTACCACACAGATGATACTTTCTGCTATTGACTCCTTGGCCAGTACCAGCTCAATGGGCAATGTTGCCATTGCCATAGAGATCAGACTTTAAGGACCCAGGCAAACAGAGGACAGTGCCCTATCCAGTTTCGACTTTGAAAGAGACCATGGGGTCAAAGCCATTGGAGACTCAGCATCAGAGCAGCCATTCACAAAGCTCACATGAACAGACCTTGCGGAGTACCCTTGAGAATTGCATAGCCATCCTGAAAAGATCTAGCATCTCCAGCCTGAAGCCCTAGACCTGCACATGGTCAACTGATGTGCTGGGAAACTTCGGTCTTGTCTTTTAATTTGCCAGGGATCACTCTACTTCGAGGAAGAGTCTGGCATTGGAGAATAGAGTCGATACTCTGAACAGTCCAGGAAACTGAACCACTTCCTTAAGGAAGAAGACAGCTTCTCCTTGCCATGACGCCTTTGAGACTTTTTTTGTGGGAACAGCTCTTAAGAGAACATTTCCTGCAAGGTGACTTACATTTAGGCGAGGGGGTTTAATTGGGGAGACTTTCTCTGAGCCTTAGCCAAAAATAATAGTTTCCTGCTCCCTGAGGGCCTTCGGTGTAGGAAGGCAAAAGAGTTGCATGCCGATGTGTCATGTACTGAACTCAAACATCAAACAGTCATTGTGCTTGAAGCCTGAGGGCCTTTGAAAAGACATTTGACCTAGCCACTGTTGAAAGCTGAAGAATTTGAAGGTAAGACACTGAAAGACAGCTCTGGGTACGTCAATGATTTGCAGAAGAACAAGAAATATCTCAACTGTGTTGAATGGTGCCTAATTTATTCCGATGATGTCACGTCCAGAGTTGTGGCTGGAGCTGACGGGCGTCACCCGGCGGCCCTAGAGAGCCTGAAGCCTGGAAGGGGTGTAATCTGTAGGAAGATTGATCAATCAGACACACTGTCTCTAGTTCTAAGACATATATGTGTGTGACCATACTGCCCCAGTAATTACCACTGACCTGTAATTTGTGTAAATGCATGATCTTGGTTGTAATGCTTTCGTTGTTCTGATCATTGTGCCCTTGGTCATGTTGCTGTGTGTTTAACACCTTAATTCTCTCTGTACCTCGCTTGTGACAACTGCTAAATCCTCCCGGTCCACCACTGTGTGAGACCATTGGTTTCCCTATCTGCTGTATAAGCAGTTGTGCATGTGGTAGCAAAAGAATGCAAGATACCACCATTCCAAACATTTTCATCATAGTTTTTTCAGATTGAGACTTCTGGTAGAGGTGAATTTGCTTTTGAAATGCCACTATTATCTTTTGAGTTGGTATTTCCATTGCTATATTGGTGTCCAACTCTCCTGCCAAGAAAATCTCTTCTCAGGACGGAACGGAGGGATGACTTCAAGCTGACTATGATCCCCGAATAAGAAGAGTCAAAATATTGCCCAATTTATACTGGTTTGGCAGAATTTTAACTAGCTTCCCTTTCCCAGATGGTCCTCTAGATAGGATTACATATGAATGGTGTGTTGCCTGAGGCGTGCAGCCAGCACCACTACACATTTTGTGAACAACCCTTGGTGCAGACTTTATTCTGATATGCAAAACCCTGCATTGATAGTGATGGAAGGTATGACTATGAATGTTCCTGATTCATCAGAATGAGAAAGTAGCTGTCTTTGTGGTACACTGTTGTCAACAAGTCTCCTTTTACCATGCTGTATCTCAGGGACGTCACAATGATACCGGATACTGTAGCCTCTATGTTTGCCACATGCTGACGGGATACAGTCAATTAGACTAAATTCTGCCACTTCACATTCAATCCAGCAAAAGTAGACCCGACACCCTCACTCAACGGTATTCGGCTGCCCTGGCAGCCTTATACCTTCTTTTATTTAGGAATCAGAGTCTATCATTCCGACACTGATCTTTACGATGGCAACCTCACTAGGGCACTGACACTGATGCATTCCAGATGGGATTCTGGCAATCCCTTCCACTGTCAGTGGCAGGTCGCATAGCCCTTATTAAAATTATTGCGCTTCCCCATTTCCTCTACTATTTTGCTAACCTTCCTCTCTACATTATGACACCCTTTTTCACCTCTATTGAGGGACTGCTTCCCTCCCTGTTTTGGCACAAATCTAGATGCTTGGTGGCATTACAGAAGGTTTATCTACCCATTGACAAAGGGGGACTGGCTTTCCCCAATTTTGAACACTTATTCGGCTGCTCAGATTCAATGGGTTGCACGTTGGCTAGCAGGCTTACAACTCGCTGACAGTGCTACTACTTCCCCGGTGTGGGAACTGCTGACACTGCTTTATTTATTCCATCCCTGCACATGGACCCAGATGCCTCGGCCTTCACTTCCGAAGGTCGCCTACCGCTACTACAGGCGTTGCCTATTCCTCGCTAAACATGTTCATCCATATGCTCCAGCACTCTCATTACTAGGCACACAATGTGGGGAACTGACTACACTACCAGTTGAACTCTTCACTTGTCATGCCGCTGGGCTACATACACTTGGAGACCTATACCAAGATGGAATCCTCACGCCACTGGACTCCTGAATAGATGATGGGGGACTGCCCCAAGTTAGTTTCTTCTCTACAACTCATTAATATGAACACTGGGAAACAATTGGGGTGACATACACCAAGAGCACCCCATGCATCTCACCATACAATATCTCCATGTCCTATGGTCGGGTGCACACTTAACTTACTGGTTTGCGGATTCCTTACGAACACAACCATCTCTATCATTTCTCCCTTTACACCACCACTGGGAAGCAGACCTAGGCATCCCGTGCACAGACAAGGAATGCGACATAATCCTAGAGATCCCCACGCATGTTCCACAAAACGCCCGTTTCCGCCTCATACAACACTATATTCTTCATAGAACTTATCTCACACCGAACAAGATTAATAGATAGTTTCAACGCATGGTCGCCACCTGTCCCTGGTGTTCTCTAGCTGATGCTGAAATATTACAAGTTATGGGCTTGTCTGACCTTGCACTCCTATTGAAACGTGATCACGTCCTATTTGGCACAATGCGCAGGACACCCAGCACTACACACTTGGAAAGTGTGTTTATTAGGTTTATGTCAATGAGATAAGAAATATAGGGTCACTGACCGATTTATTGACTTGTCATCTGTTAGCAAAACGTCTCAATACTCGCAAATGGAACTCTCCCACATCACCCAGGATCGAGGAATGGATATGCTCAATGACCACATTGGCCCAGGCAGAAAGCGTTGCCTCACACAGGGAAGACACCTTAAGGCTGTGTAAAAACCCATTAGCCGACGCCTGGGACACTATTCTCACTGATTTCCAGTCAGTCGCACAAGTACCTGAAAGCTCGCCATAACTCCTGTACCCACCCCCAGTAGGCTATGACGATCCTATTGCCGCCTATACTGATTTTTCCCAACATTCCTTACGACGTACCCAGGCATTTTATTTCTTACTCAAACAACAATGTTCCGACATAAGTGCTGGGAACAATACATCTTCTCTGTGAACCAGCTGTGGCATAGTTTGCAGTTCATAGTTTAGATGTTTAGAGACGTGACGTTTTGATAATAATCTGCCACTGTGAATCCTGTATTGCAGAACAATACGGACACTACATGCTGTGTAATTGCTATATGTTCCCTGACATATATTCTAACACAGTGATACTCAAAGTACGGCCCGGGGCCACATGCGGCCCTCCGAACCTTTAGATACGGTCCCTAGTTGAACAGCAGCACTAGGCTGCTGTTTACTTTACAAAGCACTAATAATCATAAAGATATTAAATAAATAAAAAGCATTTATTTACAGTCAAACTGAAGTTAAAAAAAAAAAAAAGAAGCACAGAAGCTGTTCTGCACCACTTAACTTTAAGAGCACTTTAATTTTTAAAGACTTCTTGGAACAAACGTGGAAAACTATGACCCTTCAAAATTCAAAAAAGGGTAATTCACTAACCTATAGAAGCGTTTCACCTTAGTTAATAAAATTATAAGAGTGCATTGCATGTTTTTTTTATTAAGTGACAGTTTTCAAACATGAATTTAGAAACATTCATGACCCCCCCACCCCCACAACAATGCCAATAGGCAAAGTGAAATAAAACAATTGCCTAGGATCACACAGTTTAGGTCAATTGTGGAAGCTGGGATTGATCCCAGGTGCAATTAAACCACTAGATGTACATGCGTTGCTTCCCCTACGCCCACTTGACACCGTCCACGCCACTGACTGCCACTATGCTGGCATCAATGTGGCACTCGGTCACAGCTCAGATTAACTTTTTGGCTCCTAGGAAAATGTTTGAGTACCAGGGTGTTGTATGCTCATCCATCCAATGAGGCAGCAGAAACGGCATACGCTTGTTCCAAGTTTATTAGTAACAGGAACCCCATGCCAAGCAGGCACAGCATAGCAAGTACTCCAACAACTGACATAGAACCCTCACAAAGTAAACAGATAACATTCCACAGAATGACATGACACAAAGGGTAGAGGATGAAGAAAGACTAGAGGCACAGTATAACACATCCCCTCTTCTTTCAGACGGACAAAACAAACCCACGAGGAACCCCGCACAGGACACCACCCACAATCCCACGGACAACAGACACGCAAGGGGAAACAGAACAAATGAACGAAAGATAAGGCAGGACATTTGAACTCTCTGCAAACGGTGAAGCAACAAATCAATGAGTTACAAAATCATTGAGCCATTTGGGAGACCCGACAGATCTCCTGCTTCTCTCAGATCTGCCAAAAGGCAACACAGTGCGTTTTACATGACATTTGTCACTTGCAATGGTGCGAAAGGTTGAAACCCCATTGGTTTTGGGTAAGGTGGAAACATCATTAGAAGAACAAGTGCCAGCCCTTTGAAACAAAGCAACTCTTCTCATGTACCAAATTTGCATATTGTCTAACTTCAACCAGTTGTGGCCAACCTGAATGACCTTAAAGGGGCCACGAAATTTGGAAAGACCAGCTTTAAAACCACCTGGTTTGACTTTCACTAAGTCACCAACCTTGAAGAAAACTGGGCTGGCAGGTATGACAGAATCTTTGGGAGGGGCAAAATTCTAATTTTTCCACATCCAAAAAGGACACAGTTTGGAGGAGGGCACCCTACCCCTCATCTCCTCAAACGGAGTCTTACCGGTGGCTGCATTAGGTGTGGTGCGATATGCCCAGAGTATGTCTTTAACAGCACTCTGCACATTCTGCCCGGCTTTAAAGGCTAACTCCATGGTGCCCTTAACTAACCTGTTTATCCTCTCAACTTGGCCGTTACTCTGTGGGTTGTACAAAGAAGTACAAATGTGTTTAACACCCACGTGACTCAAAAACGACTCTATGTCGGAAGAAGTGAGTTGCGTGCCATTGTCGGTAAACAGTTTAAGAGGGACACCATCTCTTCTAAAAATTTCTTCCAACATAGCAATGGTGGATCTGGAGCTAATGTTCCTCATAAAAATGACCTCAAACCAACGTGACTTGGCATCAACCAAGACCGCTGCAAAACGTTCAAGTTCGGAGAGGAACGAGAAGGGACCGATGAAGTCAAGGCTGAGCTTCTCCCAAACCGAATCAGCTTCAGCCATGTGAAAAGGGAAATCCTTGACAACTCCTCCCCCCAATTTCAACCTTTTCTCAGAGTTTTAGCAAGGAAGGCATTTCTCAACCCAGTCTTTGACATCAGATTCCATTTTGGGCCACCAAAAACTTTCCTTGACCATTTTGGAAGTAAAGGTCTGGCCCATGTGACCCTCATGCGCTAAAGTAATGAGTCTGGGCCTCAAGGTGACAGGGGGAATGAATCGCTCACCTCTGAGAATGATGCCATCAGGATTGACAGAGAGTTCTTCTACAATTTTACAATAAGGTCTGACATTGTGAGGATAAACACTCTCCCTCAAGACACCTTGGTTAATCATTTTGTGAAGAGCAAGGAGCTCCAAGTCCTTGGCAGAAGCATCCAACCACTCACTTTTAGAAATGGCACTATGCGCCGCAGACAGAATTTCTTCAATGCTCGCAACCACCTCCTCTGTGGAAACCTCACCATCATCACACATTTTATCTGGCAGTCTAGAAAGGCAATCCGCAACCTTGTTTTTCCAACCAGGTACGTATTCAATCGAAAAATCACACTCTAGTAACTTAACAGCTAACCTGGCAAGGCGAGCAGAGCAATTGTCGTAAACCATTAGATACAAACACTTTTAGAAGGGGTTTATGATTGGTCCTCAAGGTGACCCTGGACCCCCAAATGAAAGAGCGAAAATGAGAAGTGGCCCAGACTGCCGCCAAAGCCTCCCGCTCAATAACAGAATACTTCCTCTCGGTGGAAGAGAGGGAGCGGGAAGCAAAAGCTACAGTCTTTTCGGTACCTGCATGCATTTGAGAGAGTACAGCACCCAGTCCAACAGAACTGGCATCGACAGTGAGTATAGTTTGCAGGTTGCACTGAAAAAGAACCAAAATTTTAGCATTAGAAATCTCACCCTTGATGGTGCAATAAGCATTCTCCTGAGGTACACCCCACTCAAACTTCTGCCCCTTCCTAAGCAAGGCTCGTAAAGGCTCAGATATTGTAGCAAAGTCCTTAACAAATTTCAAGTAGTACTCAACCATACCCATAAAGGAGCGCAGCATGTCTTTGTCAATGGGCGTTTGCGCATTCACAATGGCACTTACGAGGTTGAGTTTTGGCCTGACCCCCTCACTCGAAATACAATAGCCCAGATACTCCACCTCAGTAACCAAAAATGTGCACTTTTCTCTGCGTAAGGTGAGACCAGCTTCCAATAACCTGCGCAGAACAATGCACAAAGTTTCATTGTGTGACTCGATAGTGTTACCGAAAATCAAAATGTCGTCCTGAAAGAAAACAACGTTGTTGACACCAACCAGGACTTTAGGGATGAGCCTTTGAAACACACTGGCTGCGGATGACAAGCCAAAGGGCAATCTATTGAACTGAAAGACACCCTCTGCAGTGACAAAGGCAGTAAGGTGTTTTGAGTCAGGGTGCAACATAACCTGGTGGTATGCACTCCTGAGGTCAAGTTTTGAGAAGAACCTCCCACCCGCCAAGAGGAAAACGAACTCTGTAATATTTGGAAGAGGGAAACGGTCCATAACTATGTTCTGATTGAGGCTGCGCAGGTCAACACAGAACCTCAAAGACCCATCGGCCTTCTTGGTAATCACTACCGGGGATAGCCATTGAGTAGATTCGACAGCTTCACTGACCCCATCGGCAACCATTTGATCAATAAGTTTCTTCACCGCCGCCCTAAAAGCGATGGGAACTTTCCTAGAGGTGTGCCTCACCGGGATGGCATCCTTTTTAGGTCGAGCCTCGAGTAGCGCGCAAGCACTGCTCTGCGAGACTTATAGTTAGGGAGTTTGAAAAGCTGACCAGACGCTCGTGCGTCATGGCCTTTTACCTGCGGTTACGCGCGCGGCAGACATGTGTTTCCAATTATCGTGCCCAGACGCGGGCGCGATAATTGGAAACACATGCTGGCCGTGCGGGGAAAAAGGCCATGACGCACAAGCGTCTGGTCAGCTCTGCAGGCTGCCGTGCTCGCTCGCCCCCGCTCCTCTCTTTTTTCCTCCTGGAATGCATCCATTATAAACTAGAGGGCTCTGGATTGGGCATGAAGGGGGCGTGCAGGGACGAACAGGCCGCCCGTTTGGCCGCCGCCAGCAGCAGCGCTGCTTCACAGCGCTGCGTCTTTGTCACCCGCCTGTCTCGGGGCGCAGTAAATGGCAGCTCTTTGTACTCCAGGCATTCCTGCGGATAGTTTATGTTGTGAATCACCCCGTTCACAGGCAGGTCTGGGAAGGTGGGAGTGGCAGCTCGTCCCAGGCTTTGCTTGCTGTGTGCTCTCGGTGTGTTTGTGTGCCTTTAGTTTCTGAAACATTTTGCTCTCCGCTTCTCAGCAGAGACGCAGGACGCGCGGATTCGCGGGACCGGACGCGTGGACTAGAGGGACCCGGACACGGCTGCGCTTCACCTGCGCGCAGTCTGGTAAGGTCTCTTTATTTCACACTACACTTGTGGCGTGGGTGTCTGTACTCTCTGCTTGCCTGGGCTCTCTGAACATGCAATAGAAACGGGAGACGCTGCACAGATCGCATTGCACCAGTGTCACGTCTCTGTTGCATGAAGAAAGAAACTGCATGTATGTGAATTGTCTTAACAAGTGTTACACTGGTCTAGGAGAAAGTATGCTAACACACGACCACTTGGCAACATTGTAAAAGTTATCGTTTGTGGCAAAGCTCTACACACACTGTTTGGAAAATAAATTCACCAGGTGTCATCGAGTTCATTATGTTCAAATCCTGTGCTTTTATTTAACGACCTAGTGCATTATGGGTGTTGTAGTCTTGGTTGCATGCTGCAGCACCTGTTGCACTTTGCATCCACCTCAAAGGCACTACTTGTAAACTGGAAGCCCAGGGCTGGAATGTGGTGTCCCCCATTACATGGCTGCGTCTGGTGGTTTTGTTCACTAATGCGTGATTCTGTGTGACTCCTCCCCCATCACATGTTGGCAGTCCATACAGCCTTTCACACTCCTAAAATGGATGAAAGGAGTACCATATAGTTGGGTAACAATAAACATCTGGTACATAGTGCCAAGAACCTCCCAGGTGAAAGTATGCTAGCAAGGACATATGCTGTGTTATTTCATGCTATGGTGTTATGTTATGGGGTCCTCTGTAGTAACTCTGGAGCCCAGCTCGGATACGGGTGCAGAAGCATGCCGTGGGGAATGGAAGCTTTTGAAAGTGAGGAGGGCACCCGGTCCTGGGTGAGAATAGCGGGGCTCCCTTCCGGATCCGAGTGAGTGAACATGCTGTAAAATGAACTCCCTTCTACCACAATATCCTCCAATGACTTTACAAACATCAAGGGACGGGTTTAATTTGGGGAATGGATTTTTACGGTTTAGTTTCTAATTTTTATTTTATATTTAATATGTATGTTTATTGTGCATCGAAAATGGTTTAACCTCACCATTCAAACTAACAGCAGCATTCAACACTATTTTCTCCGTTATTTAAACAGTTGTTTTGATTCCGTCACAAACATACTTCAGAGCTGCCATGTGTGACCCCGTGTCACGCGACACCTTCAGTGAGCTCTTGCCTTCACCACAGCAGCGAGGCAAACTCTGGGTTCTTACACATCAGCATAAGTATATCACAGTGTGTAACGAGCTCCGGGTACAAAGCTTGGGCTCGTGAAGGTGCTGCTCAGGTGAAGGACCTCATGACATCCTCTTCCTCCTCACTATGCATTGTTGTTCTCATTCTATGTAGTGTACTTGCATGTAGATAGCGCTTACTACCACTGAAGAGGGTTGAAGCGCTTTGTGGTGAGTAACATGTTACCCCAGAACTCAAGGTCCGTGGTTTTTGGTTATTTGTGTTAGGATTGTGCTTTCAAGGAAACCATTCCAAGCGTTTACTCCAGTTTATTAGCGGAGGGATCGGAGTTAGAAGTGATTCTTAGCGCACTTACGGAATTGTAAACCTGTTATCACTCCCGCTAAGACAGGCTTACATCCATGCAACAGCGCACAGCTGTGCGTTCACTACCAGAGGAGTGTCTTCGCCCCCAGGCTGCAAGAATACAGGAGGAATATGTGACCTCAGAGTTCGAGAATTCTAAACGAGGGGGTGGCCATAGGAAAGGGAAATCCATGTTGTCAAAGAAACCAGAAAGTCTTGAACAAAACACCTGAAGCAAAACTGAAGTAAGCAGATAGAAACATGTTGTGGACTCAACAGAAACATTCACAGCAAAGAGCTCCATTTTATCTTTACATCAGTTAGCTGAGACATGGACCCGTTAGGTGTGACACCTTCAGACAGTCTTGAATGTTTACCCAAAACTACTTTAGATGTCGTCATTAATACGCTTTATCAGCAGTTAGCAAGCACGAACACAATCACCCTCGTTGCAGTAATGTGCAAAAATGTGGTGCATCGCTAAATACTTATAAGGTCCCAAAGGCGAGACCTATTGGCTATGCCAATGCTTGTTTAAAATGATTTTGTGGGTGTAGTCTTTAGCCATACCCAGCTTGCTGTCAAAAACCACAGCAAATTGCTCAAGAACACGCATCTTCACACACAACCATCACTTGTTCATCAGCCCTAGGGTTGACCACAATATGTAAATCATACTGATGAGACCACCCCAAAATGGGTGGACCCTCAGTGGCAACAAAAACTTTCCCCTTCGTATGACGTTCACGGAAGGAGATATCAGCCTCAAAGTAGCCTATAACACCTATGTTGGCCCCTTGATAATCTTTCAGTATAACATTCGTGTTATTTAATGTTCTAAAGGGCCAAACAGTTTCAAATAAGTCTTTGGAAATGATGGTGTATAAGGACCCCGAGTCAACCATCAGAGTCACAAGCTTGCCATCAATTAGAAAGTCTGCTTTGGGACGTGTGCGTCTCTTGAAGTCTTCTGTATTCGCACGTTGTAGTGTGGTGTCTGAATCCACCATCATGACTTTGTGTTTGAAGAGCTCTTCTGACTCTTCGACGACAGCAACTTTAGGTTTGTTGGAGACAGTTCTACACATGCGGGCGAAGTGTCCTCTCCTGCCACACAACCGACAGTCCTTACCCAGTGCGAAACACGAGTTGGCAATATGCGAGATGCTGCCACAACGGAAACAGATGCGAGTGCTGGATCTGGCTTGAGAAGAAACAATAGATCTGGAAGAAGGATTGCGGACACTTGAAGGAGTGATTGGCTTCTTTTTTTACAAAATTAACAGAACTGGCATCATCGTCTACCTCAGAGACCTCGACGTGCTCCCTATTGCCCATTTGTTGCATTTCTTTCATGCATTTTTGAGACTCCTCCACCACCTTTGCTAATTTGATGGCTTCCTTCAACGAGGGATTGGCAGCTGCCCACAAGCGCTCTTGAATTTTCTTGTTGCAGCATTGTACAATTAGCTGGTCAGGTATAAGTTCCTCTGTCATCGGGCCAAATTTGCATTTAATGGCCAACTCTCTGAGTCTTGCCGCGAATTTACCAATAGACTCAGTGGGCTTCTGGGGTTGGGTATAGAATTTGTGACGTTGCATTACAATGTTAAGGGTCTTTGCAAAACGCTTGTGTATGCGTAGTTTTGCTTCCTTGTAAACATCCTCCATGACGTCTCCATTGTCTTCATAGACCTGCGGAAAATATTTGAATACGTGTTGCCCTTCGGTGCCCAGACAACCTATTAGAAGAGCTTTCTTTCTGACAGGTGAAAAATTTGAGCCCCCTAGAGCCACAACATAATTTCGAAGGTTTCAATCCAGTCTTCCCATTCAATGGGAGGATCTCCTTGTGACAACAAGAAGGAGGGGGGCACAACAGCTTGGTTAATGCTCATTTCTGCTAAAGATAAAGATGTGGAATGACAACAGCGAAATGAGCAGCCTTAGGATAATGAGGCGGGAGTAAAAAAAAAAAAACTCTGTGGAGGACCGGTGGGGCGACAATGAATAACTAATAACACTTGGTTTGATAAGAACGTGAAGTCTCTGTAATTTAAAAGGATTTATGCAGTTCCAACAAAGGCCCGTAGATGACAGTGTCGCGGTAGTAAAGCAGTCTTTATGATTTAACTTGGCTAGAATTGTCTCTACGGGCAGCAGAAGCAGAGACAGGAGGACTGTCAAGGTCGTAGTGCTGTGAAAGAGGTACGAGGATATTGAAAGATGGAGCGGTGGGCAGCGGGAGTACAGGAAGCAAGGAGGAGCAACGTTGAGAGAGACAATGAACACTTTCTGAATGTAGAGCGGAGGCACGGGCAGCCAGCGCTAAGCAACGAGTGAAGGTTGAAGGAGCGCGAGGCAGGGAGCGCTCGTGAGGCAGCAGTGGCAGGCTGTAAAAGGCAGAAGCGCGAGGCAGAGAGCGCTCGGGAAGTGGCGCGTATGCAGGAACGTTGTCAGCTGATGCGCGAGGCAGCGGTCGATAGCATTTAAATGATTAACGATGCCAAGAAAAGAATGTTTTTAAAAAAGAAAACACTGGGGCAGGGCAGCACGAAGAGAATTAAATGAATAAAGGTCCTACCGCACCATGAATAAAGTAGAGAAACGCCAGGAACAGGGGGGCATATTAGCAAGACCGGCGATAAAATTATCGCCGTTTTAGCGGCAGGAAACTGCCGCTAAAGCGGCGATAATGGGCTTGCTAATATGCGTTATAGAATTCAATAGAAGCCCAGGTTAGATGTGCAGGACATCTAACCTGGGCTTCTATTGGAATTCTATAACGCATATTAGCAAGCTAAAACGGCGATAATTTTATCGCCGGTCTTGCTAATATGCCCCAGGGTTCCTTCAGCAAGTAGCTTAAGTAGGCAGCACGTCCAGAAACAGGAATTTGGATGAGGCAAGGCGAGGGTAGTAGATCCCGTCCTGTCGCCAAAATTGTTGTATGCTCATCCATTTAAATGAGGCAGCAGAAACAGCATATGCTTGTTCCAAGTTTATTAGTAACAGGAACCCCATGCCAAGCAGGCACAGCATAGCAAGTACTCCAACAACTGACATAGAACCCTCACGAAGTAAACAGATAACATTCCACAGAATGACATGACACAAAGGGTAGAGGATGAAGAAAGACTAGAGCTAAAAACATTCTTGTTCCCTAGATACTGACCCCACGGCCCATTAACTTAGAATAATCTGCTTCCTCCCCTCTGTACTGCTTTCGGTACTAGCGCCGTGATGTCCCTTGGGATGAATGTCGCGCTTTACAAATACCCACAAAATACAAATACACAGTATAGCACAGGGCTCTAAGAGTATCATGCGCTAGAGCATCTTGATATGTCGACTGTTATCCGTAAACATATTGTTCTTGACTTGTGTTTTCTGCTGTGGTGAACTGCATATAACATTTCTCTATGTCATTTTTCAAGTACAGCTGTGATATCATCATATGGAAAAATAGGTTTACTGTATAAAAATTGGAAAATGACAATAAAAAAAATTTAAATTAAAAAAAAAAACAAAAAAACTCAAGTCTCCTTTTTCCAGATAGGGAACATTGTCTTCTGGAATTACTGGGTCTTTACAAAATTGGTTTAAGAAGCTGAAGTTCATAATTCATCACAGTTTTGGAGGGCACTGCTTTGGTATCAGGAAGTATAATAGTAAACTGCCTGGTTGTATTCCTTGTAAGAACCATTGACATGCTCCGTTGGAGATTAATTCTTAAACCTCTTGCTGTAGTAGAAAAAGGTGTTTTTTTCTTGAATGTTTGTTTTGGGCTTATTGTAGGTAGGATACTGACCAGCTCTATAACAAATAGCACTCATTTGGCATAGGTGACTGCTTGCCACTGTGACCAGTAATCCCCTTCTGCAAATTTATCATGTTAAACGTTGGATAACACAATGCAGTTCTTTGCTGATTGGGGAATGACCTCTTCAGGTTTGGGTCTTCCTATGGCTCAAAAGGACTATCTTGGTTGAATTGATTGTAGCCTTGATGCTGTTAAAAAACCCCTACTACGTTTTTGTGATTGAAATCGAGTGGGGAAATATGCAGGTCTACCCTGTCCTCTTCTTTGGCTAGATCATCTGCTGCAAAAATTACCTCCGGTCTATAATTCTTAAGGCAGTTTCGTTTATTCAAGGGAATTGTCAGATGTTTCACAAATATTTTCTCCTGAGAATGGTGTGTGAATCACAATGGATTGAATATCCGAATATTAAGTAAGATACAGCTGTATAGTAAATTAACAATGCAGTATTGTCTCCTTGCTACGGCTACTGAATCAAATGGAGTTTTAGGGCAACTTTTTCTCCCTCTAGATTAAACCTTTACTTCTCTGTACACTTCTAGGAGATCTTGTATACGCTCCTTTATCTCCTCACACTGTGGATACCAATTTCTACTAAATAGCACAATTGCGTTAGCTATGTGCCACTATGAAGCAACAGTTCTTTCTACTTTATTTCAGTCTGCATCTAGCCTGTTCCATCTTTTTGTCTGGTGGCTAGCCTGAGGATGCAGGGTTCTAAGATTGTTTTCCTTACTGTGCCTGCATACTATTCCTAATATATATAGGCTCCTGCAGTAAGGGTCTATATTTCTTTTCCAGTCCTGGTGTTACTGCTTTAGAAGTTGCAGGGGTTTTCAATACCTGCACCCATTGCTGAAGGACCCTCAGAAGCATTGAGAGGAATGGATTTCTCCTTTGTAGTAGATTAAGTGTTCCCAACAGACAGCAAGAAGACTCTTGTTCTTCTTCCTTTTTTGCCCCTTCTCATCTGCTCTTCTTACTCAGGATATAGATCCAAATCTGTACCTCCTGTTTGGATGAATCAATCTGCACAGGGTACCAAATATTGTCCTACCTGTGCTCATATGCATGTCCTCATTGAGCCTCTGATGCAGATTTGGATCCTCTCTGCTTGAGATATCATCCTCAAATTCCTGTCCATAACATAGTGTGGGTGTGGATGGGTATTTTTTAAGCACTTAGTGCCTCATCAAGGCTTTCTTTTTCTGTAAAAGAGCTGCTGCTATTTAGGCTTTGAGGTGGCCTTTTTCTTTTCTTTTTTTAACTGCCCAGAGGTTTTTAAAAATGTTTTAACTTCTGCGTAGTTGACAAATTTTTCTTTTGGTAACAGGGGTTTACTTCTCCTGAAAGTTAATTCAGTTTTTGTAAGTATGTCCTTACTGGTATCCTCCTGTTTTGATCCGAAGAACTTTTCAAGAGCCTTCTTGATGGATGAGGTTTTCAATATCTGCCATTCAAATCAATGTCTCTTGGCTCCAAAGGCTTTCCACCCAGAGGCACTGGATGCCTTTGATTTTAATACATGGCCAGAATGTCATTAGAGACAGGGTACCTATCTCATCATAGAACATGGCTAAGACTTTGGAGTTCTGGAATCGTGCCTTCTGTGCCTCTTTGTTGACATCCAGGACATCAGAACTCCACTCTTAGGAGAATCCCATGTCACCCATGGCTGGTTATTTTACCAATGGCATATTCTGTGCCATAGCGTGATGAGCCAAAAGCTGTTTTTCCCTATATGTCTCTGGTTTAAATAAAGAGCACCCAACTCATCCCTCAGACTTATGGTTGGAGGACAGGTAGATATAAAAAACCATATGCTCATAAGTAAATGAAAATTTTCACAGGAAAAACGGACAATATTTAAAAAGAATATTTTCCATAATGCATCAACTCAAAATGTTGTTAAAGTGACCCATGAAAAACAGACTGAAACTGGCATTCTCCAACCTGCACCTTCTATGTAGAAAAACCTATAAAAACCTCTCTTTCCCCTTGTTACCTGATGCAGTCTTCTGTGCCCACACTTCTCATTTGAGCTTCCAAACCTACAAGCAGAGGAAAAAGAATCTGAAGATGACGACAAATAGCTGAGGCATTATGACCTTATGGTCAATGGCATAGGGAACCACCTATAATCGCCAAACACAAATACAACTTTATTTCACAGAATATTTCTGAATTTTTCTAAAAGATGGTGGAAAAATGGTCAGAGAGTTAATCTAGAATAAATGTATGCAGTAAAACCTAGCCACTTTATGTAGTAAAGATCCTAGCTGTTATGATGTCAGGGATATTCTGTGTCCCAGAATAGTCAGCACAGATGAAGAGTGCTAGTGTCATACGACAGGTCCTCCCTCCTTCATATCAAGTACAATGAAAGTAGGGAGTTACTTAGTTCCTGGGTAGAATAATTAGCAGAGCTCACCTACAGGGGTGCATGATAAACGAACAAGTGAGGAATCTACAGGCAGATACTGTATCCACCAGAAATAGAGTTACCGAAGGTAAGTAACTTGTTCTTCTGATGGATACATCTGTCTGTGGATTCCTCACCTTTTGAATTGAATCCCCAAGCAGTCCCGCTCTCGGAGGAGGGTGCCTGCCTACCTATATCAAAAAACCCTGCAGCACAGAACGTGCAAAGTGGCAGTCCCTCCTCACGTCCCAGTCTAAGCAGTAATGCTTCGCAAAAGTGTGGAGGGAGGCCCAAGTTGCCGCCTTGCAGAGGTCTACAACAGGGACACCTCTGGCCAAAGCTGAAGACTTAGCTCTGGTGGAATGAGCTTGAATTCCTTCAGTAGTCTCCTTCTTGGCCAAGGCGTAGCAGATCTCAATGCAGAGGATGATCCACCCAGACAGTGTTCTCTTGTGGACAGCCTTGCCCTTCATCTTGCCCACATATCCAATGAAGAGCTGATCGTCCAACCCGAAGTCCTTAGTCCTGTCCAGGTAGAAGCTGACCGCCCTCTTGGGGTCCAGGCGGTGAAGTCTCTCCTCCTCCTCCTTGGAAGGGGGAGGATAGAAAGTGGGTAAAGTGATAGATTGTCCGAGGTGGAAGGGAGTGACCACCTTAGGCACAAAAGAAGCTCTGGTCTTAAGAAACATCTTATCTGCATGAATTGAGGTAAAAGGAGGCTTAGAGCTAAGGGCCTTCAGCTCACTAACCCTCCTTGCAGAAGTAATTGCAATCAGAAAAACAGTCTTAAATGCTAGAAATCTCAATGGACAACTATGCAGGGGTTCAAAGGGAGACCAAATCAAGAAAGTAAGGACTAAATTCAAATCCCACTGAGGCATGATAAATGGAGTGGGAGGAAACCTGTTATTGAGACCCTTAATGAATCTCATGACTATGGGAGATTTAAACAAAGAGGGTTGTTCTTGTAAGAAGAGAAAGGCCGACAAGTAGCCTTTGACTGTTGCTACTGCACAACCCTGTTGAGCCAGGGAAAGCGAGAAACTGATCCTTTACGCGCTCATTTGTCTGAGATTCTCAATCGATCTATTGGCACACCATTTCACAAACCTGGCCCATCTACCGGAGTAAACAGATTTGGTGGAGTGTCTTCTGGACGATAAAATAACATCCACAACATCCGGTGGAAGAGAGAAAGAGCTCAGGTAGCACCATTCAATCTCCAGGCATGAAGGTGCAGGCTCTGGAGGTGGGGGGTGTAGACCTGCCCTTGCGAAAGGAGGTCTGCCCTGAGAGGGAGACGGAGCGGAGGGTGCGATGAGAGGTAAAGGAGGTCTGTGTACCACACCCTTCTTGGCCAGTCCGGAGCGATCTGTATGACTTGGGCCCGGTCTTGGAGAATCTTACACAGAACTCGAGGAATCAGGGATGCAGAGGAAACGCATAAAGAAGCTGTGAGCCCCAGTCTAACTGAAACGCGTCCCCCAACGCTCCCCACATCGGATACTGGAGACTGCAGAACGATGGGCAGTGTGCATTCTTGTGAGTGGCAAACAAGTCCAACAGAGGAAACCCCCACATCCCGAAAATGTGATGGGCCACCTCCGGATGGAGACACCACTCGTGATCGTCCGACTACTGCCGACTGAGACGGTCAGCACACACATTCAGCACTCCGCCCAGATGATTTGCAATTACACAAATCTGATGGTCCGGAGCGCAGGACCAGAGTCGCAGGGCCTCTCTGCAGAGACAATACGACCCTACTCCTCCCCGTTTATGTAACACATTGCGGTAGTGTTGTCCCTCAAGACCTGAACTGAGTGCCTGTGAAGGGAGGGAAGAAAGGCCTTGAGAACCAAACGTATCGCCCGCAATTCTAGAAGATTGATATGAAGCAATCTTTCCACTGGAGACCAAAGGCCCTTGACCTCCAGACCCCCCAGATGAGCTCCCCACCCTAGAGTGGAGGCATCAGTTATTACTGTGGTCAAAGGAGAAGGAGATTGAAACAGCTTCCCTTGAGACAGGTTGTCCGAAACAGTCCACCATAACAGCTCCGCTGCAGTATCTCTGGAGATTCTGGCCATCTCCCTGAGATCTCCATTGTGTTGAAACCACTGCCTGCGGAGGCACCACTGGAGGGCCCGTATGTGCCAGCGTGCAAGGCTGACCAACAGTATGCAGGAAGCGAACAGACCAAGCAGGCGTAAAACCTCAGGACTGGAACAGCCGCTCCATCTTGAAAAATTGGAATCATAGTCTGGATATCTAGAAACCTCTGAGAAGGCGGAAAAGCACAACTCAGAGGAGTATCCCACACTGCCCCTATGAACAGGTTGCGCTGAGAGGGCACCAGGTGAAAACCAAAGTTGAACAACATCCGTGGTGTTACTTGCAGATGATGCAGCACCATCCTTGGTGACCTTGCTTTAAGCAGCTAGTCGTCCAGATAGGGGGAAAACCGGAATCTTCTGAGATGTGCTGCTACCACCATCATCACCTTTGTGAAGAACCGTAGTGCGGATTTAAGACCGAACAGAAGGACCGCAAACTGGTAGTGTTGAGATCCCACCGTAAAACAGAGATACTTCTGATGCGACTTCAGAATGGGAAAATACGCATCCTGCAAATCGATCAACACCATTCAGTCTTCCTGCTGCAGCGCCAGAAGAAACTGAGCCAGGGTCAACATCTTGAACTTCTCCTGCTTGAGGTAAAAATTCAAGATCCTGAGGTCTGGGATTGGTCTCAATCACCCGTCCTTTTTGGGGATCTGGAAATATCGGGAGTAGCATCCATGACTCCTTTCCTGCTCTGGAACAACCTCTATTGCACCTTTCTGTAGCAAAGACAGAAACTCTTGTTGCAAGAGCAACAGATGGTCCTCTGAGCTCCAGCCCTGACGAGGAGGGAACGGAGGGGGAAACTCCCAAAAAGGAAGGGCGTATCCATTTTCTATGAGATCTAAAACCCATTGATCTGACGTAACAGATCTCCAATTTCGTATAAAATGGGACAAACCACCTCCCACGGGACAAACATGCTCTAAGATGGGGGATCTAGAGCTGCTTCCCCGCAGTACCAGTTGAGGGAACGGGGGAGGAGGAGACTTGCTGACGAGCTGAACCACGCAGACGACCTCTATCGTTCCCTCTGTAGATCTATAATGAGGATTCACCTGTTGCTGCTGCTGGTGGGCCCGAAAGGAAGGAGTCTTGCCAAACCCCCGAAATCTTCGGTAATTAAGGCCTCTGGGCTGGGACTGTAGACCCAATGATCTAGCTGTGGCACTACTATCCTTAAAGCGCTGCAGCGCTGAGTCCGCTTTAGTACCAGAGGCAAGAGCCATCAAATGGCAAGTCCAAAAGGGCGGCCTGCACATCTGGAGAAAAAACAGACCCCCTTAGCCAGGTGTGCCGCCTGGTTACTACTGAGGAACCAATCACTCTAGCAACAGTCAGATGTGTCAAGCCCGGACTGTATGACTTGACGGGCTGCAGCTTGTGTGTATGAAAAGATCTCTGCAAAATGGCCCTGAACGTCCTCTGGAAGCTTGGGAATCACTTCCTTTGCAGAAACCATCAGTGCGTGTAGGTAGCGACCTAGCAGACACGTTGCATTGCTTGATTTTAAGGCCATACCGGCTGAGGTAAACACCTTCTTGGCGGATTGTTCCATCCTCTTAGATTCCCTATACCCAGGCGTGGATGGAAAAAAGCCTGTGGATTGCTTTGTAGAGCATGACGCCTGAACAACTAAGCTCTCAGGGGATGGATGCGCAGATAAGAAAAACGTATCCCCAGGTGCTACTTTGTACCTTCTCGCCACTGACCTAGACACAGCAGGGGTAGTCATAAGTTTCTGCCATACCTCTAAGATGGGCTCGCTCAAAGCCTCATTAAAGAGGAGCACAGGCTCAGTCACAGAAGGAGGAGAGTGAAGAACCTCCGTTAGGATGTTTGACTTGATCTCATTCACAGAAGACACTAAAGGTGTTCCGCACACAATAATACAGTTGAGCTGAGTACAAGACAGAAGGCAGTCTTCATGTACACACAGAAGAATTTCAGTTTCCACGATGTAGTTTTTTCAAGAAATGTTCTTTATTGTGCTTTTACAAGGATAAAATCCAGTAGCCGACGCGTTTTGTCCCAAAAGGGACTTCTTCAGGGCTACAGAAAAACATATAAATACAATTTTTTTAAATATATACACGAACAAGAAGCAGACAAAGACACCCTTAAGAAATATATTGAGAATAAACGCATACCTAGGGGTCTGAGAATTTTAATTTTCCCAAATTATGAGGATCTGGATGCAGATCTTCTGGAGGAATGGGAAGAGGGCTTATACATTGCCTCATATAAAATGATGGGAACACTAATAACAAATTCAGAAAGAAAAGTGAAGAAGATAAAAGAGATAATCACTTTGGAGAAAGAGATAAATGACATGAATTTAAAGGAAGCTACACAAAAAAACCTAGATATTCTAAAAAAAGAATTACACAACTACCAGCTTTACTTGAAAGATACAAAACAGAAGAAAATATTGAGGGATGAAGGAGATTATAGTAGGGGACGGATATTTACTTTTGCGAAAAAATATGATGACAGTGAGTAAACCTCAAACGTCCACAATCAATATTGAGAAAGACACTAGTGTCTCCTCTAGTAACACCTCACTTTCTTCATTTGAGAGTGACCCTGGGGAGGGTACTAGTACCAATTTGGCCTCCAACACACCTTCGTTTTTTTTACAGGAGGTTCAAAGGTACCGTTTATGGAATCGCAAAAAAAGGCCATAAACGAAGAACAAGGAGGGGTGGCAAGAAACACCAGAGCAGGGACAAAAGCCAGACAGCAAAATTTGAATATGAAGAAATAATCTCAGTTGATAATCAATCTACAAATGTCCTTACTCCTCCTTCTGCCTCTAATGAATTGAGTGTTATCAATTTGTCATCTAAAGTACTCTCTGATCAAGAAATGTTGGTATTGGGTAAGGGTCTAAACTACTGTCCAACTAACAAATGTGACTTTGAATCTGTTCATTTAGACCTGTATAAATTTACACGCAAGTTGAAAATAAAAAAATACTTTGAACATCCTGTTGTTCGTAGTAGTATATTGTCTAGTAGTAACACCACCTTGTCAATTGAAGATGTATATAATACACATCTACTTGCCACACTATATGATGAGGAAATAATCGGGAATGTTGTACAATTTGCGGGACAGTTGGGCATATATGAAGATTGCACCACAGATAGTGGTTTACGACCTAATTCAAAGTATATGCCTCCTCAACCAAATGACACTGTAATTGATGAATTTTATAACAAAGTTACATGTGACCTGTACAAGTTAGAAGACCAACATCATAAATCCAACAAATGTAAACACAACACCAACTTGACAAGAAGGGATTGGGATCTTTTAAAAGCTTTGAGAGATGATGACGACTTGGTAATAAGAGAGGCTGATAAGGGAGGAAATATTGTGCTTATGAACCGTATAGACTACCTTAAGGAAATCGAGAGACAATTAAATGATACCTCATGCTATGAGAAACTCAAATCGAATCCTGTCCCGCAGATTGAGGCCAACATCAATGCCAAATTGTGGGATTGGCATGAATCTGGTCTCTTGTCCGATCAAGAAGATACATTTCTGCAGGCCCACTATTCCAGATACCCATGGATTTATATTTTACCTAAAATACATAAAGGGGGACATTTTCCCCCAGGGAGACCGATCATCTCTGGGAATGGTGGGCCAACTGAACATATTGCAGAATATGTTGATTGTTTCCTTCAGCCAATTGTCCGCAATCTCCCCTCCTACTTGAGAGACAGTGCTGATCTCCTGTGCAAATTGGAGGACTTTAAGTGGGATCAAAAGGATCTATTATTTGGGACTATGGATGTTGAGAGCTTGTACACATGTATCCATAAAGAACAAGGATTACGTGCTCTCAGATACTTTCTTTTGAAACGTGGTGCACAACATCTCAAACACACGTTAACGCTAATGGACATGTCTGAAATGATTTTAACACAGAATGTTTTTCTGCATGACAACATGTGGTACTTACAAAGGCAGGGTACAGCGATGGGTTCCAGGTTTGCTCCATCTTATGCAAACCTTTTCATGGGTCTGTATGAGGTGGAGCATACCTGGGGCCCAGGAGCTCATATGTGGACCAACAACATCATTTTTTACAGACGCTATATTGATGACGTGATCATGATATGGAATGGTACCACCGAGGATTTACGTGATTTTCACTCATATCTGAATAGTAATAAGCTCAATGTAAAACTGACGATTAATTACTCCAAGAGTGAAATTGAATTCCTAGACTTTAGACGATTTGTCACCGACAAGACCATACAGAGTGACATTTACAAGAAGAAAACTTCATGCAACAGTGTGTTGCATGCAAGTAGCTCCCATCCTCGCTCTACCATTAACGCCATACCTTATGGTGAAATGGTTAGAGCGAGGCGAAACTGTAGTCGGGATATTGATTTTATTGGTGAAATAAAAGAAAACTTCAGGAAAAGGGGTTATGATAATGATTGTTGGAATAAAGCTGAGAAAAGAGCACTACAGTTAGACAGAAAGAAGATCATAACACCGAATGTCAAAAGGGATAAGGATAAAAAAGTGTCAGAAACCTTATTTATTACAGAATATAATTCCTACAGCAGCCATATATATAATATCCTTAGGAAAAATTGGCACTTGTTGGATTCAGACAGTATTCCCAAAGGAACCTTATCTAAGAAACCAAGAGTCATATATCGAAGGGGCAATACGTTAAAGAACACTCTATGCCCCAGCTATGTGAAAAGCAAAAGTAAGACCAACATGACATGGCTACCAGATAAACCTGCGGGTTTCTATATTTGTGGAAACTGTTGCATCTGTAAATTTGGACACAACAAACTGACAAAATTCAGCTACAACAAATCGAAGGAATATATGGTTGACAGTTTTATCAATTGTAACACCATGTTCGTTGTGTATGCCATTATATGCTCTTGCAAAAAAGTATATGTTGGCAGTAGCGCAAGCAGTTTAAAGGTGCGCATCCAGGAGCATGTGAGAGCCATAAGGAATAGAGATATAAAATATCCTGTGGCAACACACATACATTCACATCACCCAGAAAACAGCAATATCACTTTTCATGCGGTAGATCATGCGCCAAAACAAGAGGTGGAAACAGAGAGCTGTCATTGAGACAACTAGAGGCAACTTGGATTTGCTGCCTACGTACTGTCAAATGCGGTCTTAACATTACTAACGAGTTCCATCACTTTTTATAAAATGTCATATGTTGTTGACATATATATGAACTGCTTACAGATGTGTAGTACGCTGGGGACACAAGAGTATGATAACAACTAGACTTAGGATGTACACCTTTAAATCTTTTGAAAAGGCGCAAATAAAATGTAATTCATTGATACGAAGTATTTTTGAGACTTGGATTTAATACATATGGAACGTTTATTGATTTAAGGATATTGTCAATTCATCCTTATTTAAATCGTGCACTTTACGAGTACTTCCAATCTTTGTTCCCCACTTCACAGTATTTAAATCATTGAATAATTACTATGCCTGGATCTGTAAACCTCAGTAAGGGCTTTATATATTGTTGTTTATATAAGCCTTTGTACTATGGTCCGAGGTAAAAACAATACTTACTCACTTAAAGATGGCGCCCAAATAAGATCCCGGTATTGGTCGTACCCTTCCCAAACAGTGTCAACTTTTGTTTTTACACATATTCAAATTTCTGCAGGCCTAATACTCTTTGCCTCGTAAGAAATTGTAAAACACTGTAATTAGAATTTGATTTTAATTTGTGTCAAAACAATTTGACGCTCTACAATAGAATAGACAAATGAACTAATCGGAACTATACCGTTCGCGTACATTTCAAGATGGCGCTTGTTTCTACGCTTTATATAAACGTTGCTGAACTTCACTTTCTTTTTCTGGATATCCAATTTTTGGGTCTCTGATACCTTCTGTTTTGCAATGATACTGGCAGTGTTGTGACTTAAAAGAGATTCTGATCCCTTTCATAGTAGAATAACCCTTTACAGTAGAATGTGCTTAAAACGAAATGATGACATCTATGTACATTCAAAGATGGCGTGGATTTCTCTAAAGCGTATAACGCTATGGAAAGAACGTTGTCAGTTTCTACTCTATCAGGTGTTTCACATTAGGAGACATATATAAAAATGTCTGTTGAGATGCAGTCTGTTTCAACTTTTTGAAGCAGACGCATCGCCGAGCTGACAGCTTTCCGGTTATCAAGCCGTAAAAAGTAAGTCCTTTGGGCCACGTGACATATACATATTTGTTTGCTGGGTTGTTTAATAAACGTCCTTTATCCTCATTAAGCACTTAAAATATAAATATACAATTCATTTTATATGCAGTAACCCATACACTGTTTGGATGCATCCGAACACAGCACTTTTAGGAGATGTCTTAACAATCCGTGACATAGATTGTATGGACTGCTGTTTCCAAAATGGCGGGCTTGTTGTGTCCAAAAGACCCACTATAGCTTTTTGAATTTTACCCGTTGTCACCGACCCAATAACCACGGACGACTGCACTGCTTTTGCTATCTATGTTTATTAAGGTACAACTGGACTGGTTATGGGATTCCCAGGATGGGTAGGTGTTTTTGGTTCGTCCCGGCTTCCTCTGATGCTGCAGGTCCCTGTGGTCGTCTCTTCTCTCCGGCTCCCAGTCCCCTTGGGTAGTGGTCGTCCCCTTGGTAAAGAAGAGAGAGAGGCTATTAGTAGGAGGTCCCTTTTCTATCTCTTGGTCTACTGCTTGCCTGCGCTCTCTTTCCCTACTCTTCTGCCCTTTACTTTCTCCTGGACGTCTCACACCCACCCCGGTGGATGGTCAGCCACAAAACCCTGGGGAGCCTTTTCCTTCAGGTACGTCCCCGGATGCTAATGCCCTGTTTGGCTTGCCTTGCGGTCGGGGACTTGCACTGCCTGGTCTCGGTCTCCAGTAGTGAGCAAAAGTTTGAAACCAAAACAAAACATACAATAAAGAAAAACTGCCCAACAGTATTGGGAGAAGGGGAGGGGAGGCCTTCTCTGTTCTCTCCCTGCCCTTCACTTTCTCGTGCTCCCTCCGCTACGCTCTACAGTCCTGTAAAGAGCGCTTGCGTATGTAGCCACCCGCCCAGCTGGCGCCCGGTCCCCCCCCCAGTACTTGCCTGAAGCCGTGACCCGCTGACAGGGTCGCGGCCGCCTCGTCCAGCTCACCTTCCGCAGGGGACGCCTCTTCCCGGAGGTGGTTGGTTGGTCTGCCGTCCTCCGGATCTCCTGAGTCTTCGGTTCCTCCTTCCGCGGTCTCCGCTCCCTCGTCCGTGGCCGTCCTCGCACCTTCCTCCCTCTGGGGTTCTCCGTCTCCCTGCTCCCAATCGCGGTCCTCGAACGCCCCCTCGGCGTCTTCCGGGTTCTTTATTCCCGTCATGCAGCTCCTCCCTGGTTTCCTTGGAGACGGTGTTGGTCCTCTTTCCTTGGTGCCCCCGGGGCGTTCCCGGCCGTCCCCATGGGGCTCCCCGCCACAGAGCCTCCCATCCAGGCATGGCCGATCGGGCCATGGGAGAGCAGCCGACCGGGAGAGATAGTCCACATTCACTTGTTGGGAACCAGGGCGGTGGGACACCTGAAAAGAGAAAGATTGCAGTGCCAGAAACCAGCGAAGAACACGGGCATTAGAGTCTTTCTGGCGCGCCAACCAAACCAGAGGAGCATGATCCGTTAAAAGGTGAAAAGGACGGCCTAACAGGTAGTACTGAAGGGCCTGGACAGCCCTCTTGATCGCTAAGCATTCCTTTTCGATCGTGGAGTAGCGGGCCTCCCGGGGTAGTAGTTTGCGGCTGAGGTAGACTATGGGGTGTTGTTCTCCTGAGTCTAGTTCTTGGGAGAGGACAGCACCCAGGCCCCTGTCCGATGCATCTGTTTGCAAGGTGAAGTCCTTCCCGAAATCGGGACAGATCAAGACCGGGTTGCAACACAGGACCCCTTTGAGGTGGTTGAAGCTGTGCAGCTGAGCAGGGGTCCATTCCTTGATGGTGTTTGGGCATGTCTTTTTCAGCATGTCAGTGAGGGGAGCAGCCTCCTCCGAGAAGCGGGGTATGAATCGCCGGTAATACCGGACTAGTCCGAGGAAGGCCCTGATGCCCTTCTTTGTGGAGGGGGCTGTTAGGGTTTTAATGGCGTCCACTTTGTCCACCTGGGGCCGTATCTGGCCGTCCTGTATGTGGTATCCGAGGTAGCGAAGGGTGTTTGTGGCCAACATGCATTTCTCGGGGTTTGCTGTTAGTCCCGCTTCTCTAAGGCTGGTCAACACAGCCGTAAGGTGGGTGATGTGCTGTTCCCATGTCCGGCTATATACCACAATGTCATCCAGGTACGCGGAGGCATAGGAACCGTGTGGTCGTAATACCACGTCCATGAGCCGTTGAAAGGTGGCAGGGGCTCCGTGGAGACCAAAGGGCAGGACCTTGAAATGGTACAAGCCCGAAGGGGTGGTGAATGCAGTTTTGTCTCGTGCCTTGGGTGCCAACGCTATTTGCCAATACCCCTTTGTCAGGTCCAGGGTTGTCATGTACCGAGCTGCGCCCAGTTTCTCTATCATTTCATCGACTCGGGGCATTGGGTAGGAGTCAAAACGGGAGACGGCGTTTAGGCGCCTGTAATCCACACAGAACCTCACCGTGCCGTTAAGGTTTTGGAACTAGTACAATTGGGGAGCACCAAGGGCTATGGGAGGGTTCGATGATGTCGCTACTCATCATGTCTTTTATCTCATTCTCGACCACCCGCCTTCTGGCTTCTGGTATCCTATATGGTCTTTGTCTGATCGGGGCGGCCTCATGTGTCACAATGTCATGTTGTACAAGGGGGGTTCTCCCTGGTTTCGTGGAAAAGACGTCTCGGAAGTCGTTCACGACTGACATGAGCATCTCCTCTTGTCCCGGGGATAACGGAGAGCCTCGGGGAATCGTGTTATGTTACGGGACAGTGCCGACCTGTGGAAACGGGATGACCAGGGGTTGGCTGTTTGACACCAGCAGGTTCGTGGGAGGGTCTGCAACCCCCATTGCGGTGTCCACCGACTTCTTGAGAAGGTTAACGTGATAGATCTGCCCGCCCTCCCTGTGTGTGGAACCGCCACTCTATAAGTAACTGGGGTGACCTGGGCAAGTACTACGTAAGGGCCTTGCCACTGTGCCAATAACTTGTTGTCTGAGGAGGGAAGGAGGAGCAGTACCTTGTCTCCAACCAGAAACTGCCTGAGGGCCGTGTGACGGTCATACCCCTTTCTTTGTGTTTGTTGGGCTGAGTCCAGGTTCTGTCGGACTTCTTCCCACAAGGTGGACAAACAGCCCTTGAGGTGTGCTGCGTAATCAAGGAGGGTCCTTCCTTCCTCCTCCCATCTTTCGGCCGCCATGTCCACCAAGGTCCGGGGTTTTCTCTCGAACACCAGCTCGAAGGGGCTGAAACCGGTGGAGGACTGGGCATGTGTTCTGATGGCGAAGAGGGTTAACGGCAGCTGTCTATCCCAATCCCTCCCTGTATCGCAGACCGTTTTCCTTAGTATGTTTTTAATGGTGTGATTATACCTTTCCACTAGACCCTCCGTCTGGGGGTGGTATACAGAGGTACGTATTTGGCGTACTCCTAACAGGTGGCATATTTGAGCCATCAACCTGGACATGAAGGGCGTTCCCTGGTCGGTGAGTAGCTCGCGTGGGAACCCGACTAAAGAACCCCATCATGGCCTGCGCCACACTGCTGGTCGTCATGCTAGACAAAGGGATTGCTTCAGGATAGCGGGTGGCGTAGTCGACTAACACCAGGATGTAACGGTAGCCTCTTGCGGAGGCAACCAGAGGCCCTATGAGATCCATCCCCACTCGGGAAAAGGGGATCTCGATAATCGGAAGGGGACGCAGGGGCGCTCTAGGGACGTGTGGCGGATTACAGTGTTGACACCGTGGACATGCCGCACAATACCTCCTGATGTCCATGAAGACGCCTGGCCAGTAGAAGCGTCGTAAGAGGTATTCTTCCGTTTTCTCCCTCCCATAGTGACCCCCACCCGCCTGGTTGTGTGCTAGGCAGAGGACCTGGTCGCGATAGGGTAGGGGGACAAGGAGCTGTTTAACAGTCCCAGTAGGTTTTATCACCCTCCTGTAGAACAGAACCCTGGAAGCAATGAAACAAGGGCCTACCTGTTGGTCCTCCTCTGGTCTCGTCTGGGCCCAGGCGTTTCCCAGGGTGGGTCCTCCTTCTGGGCTGCCCTGAAACTACGCGCTGGTCCTGGGCCTCCGTCCATACCTGTGGAGGTAGAAGGAGCATCAGCTAACCCGTTCAATATCATCATCTTTTTCTGTTCTCTCTTTTCCTTGCGAGTTTTCTTCTTCCTATACCTACCCCAGACTATCTGGGTTGTGGACAACGGGGCCTCACTCAGCCAGCTCTGTCTGTCTCTCTCCTCGATGGCTCTGGTCAGGAGGTCAGAAAAACCCACGTAATCGGTCCCAATGATCATTTCTTCAACTAAGCGGGGTATCCCTCCTACCCGGATTGGGTTCTCCTTGCCTTTGTCCCCCAGGGTTACTATGGCCACGGGGTAGGTCTTCTGGTCACCGTGCACACATGTGATAGTCACCTTCTCTCCCTCCTGCCATTGGTGCTCCTGTATACTTTCCTGGGTGAGGGCTGAATGGCGACAACCTGAGTCGATGAGGGCCTTGGTCTCGACACCGTTCACAGAGAGGAACAGGTGGTATGCTTTTTTCCCTTCTCCTGCCCATAAACCCCGACCTTTAGTGTACCCTATTTCCATGGGTTCAACTGGAGTGGCCTTTTGCGGACAGTTACGCGCTATGTGGCCCCATTCTGCGCACTGGAAGCACTGGGGGCCCTGACTGCCTTCTTTGTTGGTAGGCCTTGGCAAAAACAGTGGGTCGATGAGTGGTCCGGGAGGGGGTGCGAGGGACCCGGTGTAGAAAGTCTCCATCTGTGGACTATTGGGGTTGGTATACGTGGGGTGAATGCTCGCAGCTCGGGCACCCTCTGGTGTGCACATGCCAGTTCGATGGCACTGCTGATGGTAACGTTCGGGTGCTGCTTCACCCAGGCCCGCGTAGCCGTCGGGAGTCCTTCAATGAACTGCTCCATAAGGACCTTGTCCATCACCTCCTGCATAGTAGAAGTGTGTGGCTGGAGCCAGCGGTTCCCCAGGTCCTGTAGCCGATAGAAGAACGCCCGTGGGTTGTCCTGAGGCAGCCACTTCTCTTTCTTGAACCGGCTGCGATATTGCTTCTGGTCGTATCCAAGGCGTTTAAGTATCGTCTTCTTGATCACCCCATATGGTGTGGTGCCTGCCGGGTTGGCGGCCTGGTACGCGGTTTGCAGCTCGCACGACAAAAGGGGCACAATGTACTGTCCCCACCTATCAACTGGCCACTGGGCCGTGCTAGCCACCCTCTAGAAATTTGTAAAGAGAAAAATCGGGGTCTTCACCCGGCTGGTACTTCTGCAGCACCGAGCTCGGTACATTAGGGTGGACTTTGCTGCTGGCAATGGTGTCAGTCAGCTTCTGGATGGCGGAGTCCTGTATAACCTGGTTTTGGGCAATGAGGCCTGCAGGGCTTCCTGTAGGTGCTCCCTGTCTTTCTGGGCCTCCACGGTCTGTCCTTCCACCAACAGTTGGAGGTGGCGTTGGCCCTCTGCCAGCTGCTTCAACATGTCGTCGAGGCTGATTGATTGGGTCATGTCTCCTGGATGCCAGTCCGGATTGGGCAGTGGTTCGGGATATCCCACTTCTGACACCACTTGTCACCGGCCCAATAACCACGGACGACTGCACTGCTTTTGCTATCTATGTTTATTAAGGTACAACTGGACTGGTTATGGGATTCCCAGGATGGGTAGGTGTTTTTGGTCCGTCCCGGCTTCCTCTGATGCTGCAGGTCCCTGTGGTCGTCTCTTCTCTCCGGCTCCCAGTCCCCTTGGGTAGTGGTCGTCCCCTCGGTAAAGAAGAGAGAGGCAATTAGTAGGAGGTCCCTTTTCTATCTCTTCGTCTACTGCTTGCCTGCGCTCTCTTTCCCTACCCTTCTGCCCTTTACTTTCTCCTGGGCGTCTCACACCCACCCCGGTGGATGGTCAGCCACAAACCCCTGGGGAGCCTTTTCCTTCAGGTACGTCCCCGGATCCTAATGCCCTGTTTGGCTTGCCTTGCGGTAGGGGCCTTGCACTGCCTGGTCTCTGTCTCCAGTAGTGAGCAAACGAATGAAACCAAAACAAAACGTACAATAAAGAAAAACTGCCCAAGAGTATTGGGAGAAGGGGAGGGGAGGCCTTCTCTGTTCTCTCCCTGCCCTTCACTTTCTCGTGCTCCCTCCGCTACGCTATACAGTCCTGTAAAGAGCGCTTGCGTATGTAGCCACCTGCCCAGAGTACTTGCCTGAAGCCGTGACCCGCTGACAGGGTTGCGGCCGCCTCGTCCAGCTCGCCTTCCGCAGGGGACGCCTTTTCCCAGAGGTGGTTGGTTGGTCTGCCATCCTCTGGATCTCCCGCGTCTTCGGTTCCTCCTTCCGCGGTCTCCGCTCCCTCGTCCGTGGCCGTCCTCGCGTCTTCCTCCCTCTGGGGTTCTCCGTCTCTCTGCTCCCAATCGCGGTCCTCGAACGCCCCCTCGGCGTCTTCCGGGTTCTTCCGGGTTCTTTATTCCCGTCATGCAGCTCCTCCCTGGTTTCCTTGGAGACGGTGTTGGTCCTCTTTCCTTGGTGCCCCCGGGGCGTTCCCGGCCGTCCCCCTGGGGCTCCCCGCCACACCCGTATTACTAACATGCCATGTTTAATATGCTATACAGATGTATATGTAAGAAACAATCGGTATACAAGGCATCCGAACACAGCACTTTTAGGAGATGTCTTAACAATCCGTGACATAGATTGTATGGACTGCCGTTTCTAATATGGCGGGCTTGTTGTGTCCAAAAGACCCTCTATAGCTTTTTGAACTTTACCCGCATTACTAACATGCCATATTTAATATGCTAATCAGATGTATATGTAAGAAACAATTGGTATATAATCTATCATGGATTATAGATAGCACCATTAAATATCTCCTGCAACAAATGTCACAAATAGACATGGTACTTATTGTACCCAAGGGATCTGCTATAGTTTTAAAATGTTATTGGCATCACGAATATACGTTTCAATATGCAATGCTTATTGTGCCCAAGGGATCCGCTATAGTTTTTAAATGTTACCAGCATCACCAATATATAATGCTTAATATGCGGTGCAGGCTCATATACGAGATACATTCGCTACACAGTCAATTTTGGAAGACTGATCACTTTACTAGATGTCTCTTTGTTATGAATATCATATATACATATGGTATCATGTTTTATGACATGGATATTTTTTTTAAATGACTGCTAGTACCATAAGTTTTTCCAATATCTTAAGTTGAGATTTGCTTCCTTTTAAACTAGGCACTTTGTATGTTTTATGTACTTCCTTCTCGGATGGGGTAAAATTGACAAGATGTAATGATATAATCCATGTTGTGTTCCCATTTTTTATAATAGCTAATCAAATGTCTCACATAGACCATGTTTTAGTTCTCTGGATAAAATGCATATAGTTGTAGACACTTTGTATTGCTTGATGAGCCAGTAGTATGGACAGTTTCACAATGTACAGAAAAAACAAATGTACACTTTATCATTGTAGGACAGAAATACATCTCATTAACGGTATATCTACGGGATAAAAATTACTTTTAAAGAAATCTGAAATGGGATAAGACGTTTTCATACTGAGGAGGTATGTTATGTGAATTTTCTTATCTCTGTGACTCTTAGAGGCACACTTAAATATCTAAGACAGAAAAAGAGAAATGTGAAGCAGATAAGTACAAAAGAAGATCCATGTTCTTGATAGGATGAACAGTCAAAAACGACTCAATTGGAAAGATATAGCTAACTCCATTTTTGCTCTTAAACTTAGTATTTATTATGAATGTCTTTGTCTGCTTCTTGTTAGTGTATATATTTAAAAACATTGTATTTATATGTTTTTCTGTAGCCCTGAAGAAGTCCTTTTAGGACGAAACGCGCCGGCTACTGGATTTTATCCTTGTAAAAGCACAATAAAGAACTTTTCTTGAAAAAACTACATCGTGGAAACTGAAATTCTTGTGTGTGTACATGAAGACTGCCTTCTGTCTTGTACTCAGCTCAACTGTATTATTGTGCGCGGAACACCTTTAGTGTTTTATGTTTATTTGGATTTTTCCAATTATGGAGTTGAGAGGGGTGTACTCCTTGGTTTCCTGCACCAGCACCGACTCCCCATACAATAGATTGATAAGTGCGGACTCTCGTTGCCTCAACCCTCTGGTCGCTAGTTTTCATTCATTCACAGAAGTAGTAGAGTGAAGAACCTCTGTCAGCATGTTTGACTTGATCTCAGCAGTAGGCAACTGGAAGTCCAGTTGATCTGCTGCCTTGAGTGGTAAGAGACCTCGTGCGAAGAAAGGCCCTTCGGAGAAGAGAGTTCCCACTCTGGAGACGTATCTAAACCACTAGCCTCCTGCAATCCCTCAAAGTCTTGCATGAGATCAACAATCTCCCTTTCTTCAGCCTCTTCCCGTTGCTCCTGGAATTCTTCCTCCTCCAGTAGCCTCTGTTCCTCCCTTCTCGACCTCCTCTTAGGTATCAGCATCAGCGGTGCCAGACACGGCGCCGATGACTTCGGGGCCGGCGTCGATGGATGCTCCACAGGGATAGCGGCTGGTGGCGGGCAAAGCCGAGACGGTTCCGGACTGGAGAAAACTCCACTCCTTCCCTCCAGGGATTGCACTGGTGTAGAGTACCTCGGTGTCGGGAGAGGCCAACTTCCTAGGGTCATCGGCATAAGCTGCATAAAAGGTGGCTGGGCATAATGAGGTGGCAAGCCCATGTTGAAAGACAGCGGTCCCATGGGGCCAACAGGCGCACCAGTAGGGTTAGCCGCCTTGGCAAACATGCCGAACATCACATTTAAGAAATGTGAAGGATCTGTACCTGGAGCCGGAAAAGGAGGATACGGATCCAGTATCACCTGCTCAGGAACAGTTCCCGGAGGCTGCAAGACTGGCTCCGGCGCCGGTGACACTGGAGCCGAAGGCGGAGTAGTCGGAGGCGAAGGCGATGCTTCCCTGGGCGTCTGAGAACCTCTCGGAGCAGGAGTGCGCGCCGGAGTCACCTGATGAGGAGAGGGTGATACTTCATCCTTTCTATGAAGCTGAAGTACCGGAGACCCTGACTTTGGAGACTTATCCTTGGACGAGTGATGCCTAGACCCATGACACCGCTTTTTCTTGTGCTTCTTCGACAACTTCGAGGTGTGCGGAGTCGGCGACTTAGACTTCGATCTCATCCTTCTTCGGCCTCTCTTCTGCTTCTTCGCCCTGGCCATGAACAACTTGGCGTCCCTCTCCTTGAGGGCCTTTGGATTCATGCAACGACAGGATGAACATCCCTCTACGTCGTGATCCGACGAAAGGCACCAAAGACAATCATCATGGGGGTCATTCCCAACAAGGCTTGAAACTAGATTTCTTCTGAGCAGCCATCACAATGCTACAATTTCAGGAGAACATGCAACAATAAAACACTCAGAAATGGAGAGCCCTGGAAAAAAACGTTATGCGCCGATGGCGCGGAAAAAAGGGAACGGACGTCAGCAAGCCGACGAAGTCTTCTTAAGGCTCCGATGACGTCGCACAAGGTCGCGAATGGAGCCGTTCCCTTTGCGACGTCCTCGTCGAAGTGGGAGAGCTATGGAGAACTGTTTCTGTGGAATGCTGCGTAAGGGGTCATTCAAAAGATGAGGAATCCACAGGCAGATGCATCCATCAGAAATAAAGGGTTAATCAATTCCAAGGAGAGCATTTGTGGGGTCTGCTATCTCTGAGGTTAACACAGAAGTGATTTTCACTTTGTTTCTATGCAAGCAGGTCTGGGTCCACCCAGGAGGGAAGTATCAGAAAAGTAGGTGTAACTTAGTTCTTGAGGAAGATATGGGTGGTGCCCATTCAGACACGGAATGCTGTGATTTACTCAGTTCTAATTGAGGCATTTTTGGTGGGTCTTCTGTCCATTAGTCCAAGTAGCTCATTGATTTGAGTATAAGAAATGGTCTGAGAAGCCAAGCTAGGGGATTCAAAATTTACTTATGTATCTTCGAAGTTAGGAGACAAAGGCCATTGCCTAGAAGATAAAAGTACCTTGTGCATGTTGTTGTTGAGTATGTAACATGTCTGAGCTCTGTTAGATGTGTGTGTTGTCTTCAATCTAGTTTGTTCTGCGTGTCTGTGAAAAATGTGCAAGATGTTTTTTTGTGCGTGTTTGTGTGCAGGGAGTACTTTGGAATCGCAATAGCTGACTTTATCTATGTTAGGAGTTCTGTCTAGTGTTTTTTGCATGGTGTTAACCAGCTTCTCGGCATACCTGTGCTGTATTTAGCATGCAAGAGGGGTTCTTTTTGGTTTTGTAGGCTATATGCATGTGCAGTATATTGCTGAAAGGCAGTGATATAAACTACCTTATAGCAGGCTGCATGCCATACTTGCGCTGTGTGTGTATGGAAGCTCTCCCCTCTAATGGATATTCTTGTGGTGTGGTGTTTGTTAGTCTTTAGATCAGATGAGAGTTGTGTGAATACAGACTCTATTATATATCTGTGCTTTGTTGAATAGATGCAGTATGTTCCATCTAATGTGCTCCGTTGTATGTTGCAAAGCCATGTATGAACAAAGCAAAATAATGCAAACCAAGCAAGCCTCACATGAAGAAGATATAGATGATAGCAATCATTTAGCAATCACAGGGCACTGAATAATTTAAACTAATATTTAATGGACCCTTTTCATACAAGGAAAGAGCAGATGAGACGAAAATTTAAACCACTTGCGCCCAAGGTTTTTCCTAGACTGTAGCTGCAAGAGACCTTTGCATGGCCCACACAGTGATGTGAAAGAACTCCATTCTGGATGGTTATACATTCGAGGGCTCTTAGGATGGGTCTTTGGTGTTAATGGGAGAGAAGGGATAATTATGGGTACCTTAAGATGCCAGAGATCATAAGCGGACAGAAGAGGGTTAACTGGGATCCTTACAAGAGGTAAAGGTCTACTGTATGGTTTCCACAAAGTTGGGTGAAGAGTCTAAAAGCTGCAACAATAATCCACATGATCCCCCAGAGGTATGAATTGTTTGTTTGCAACCAGATACATCCAGACAATCCCATAAACCTACAGCTCTAAGCCAATATCCCTCAACAACAAAAACAGTTATTTTGCTTTTATACACTAAAAAATATTGTTAGTACCTAAAACACCCAGTAAATGAACAGACTAAATGATATGCTGCACAAGTAGATGGTTTGAAAATATTTATTACACAAATGTACATATTATTTTCGTTTTTTTATTAGGAATGTACTCAATTTCCATATGTTTACTCACTGTTAACGATTTTCACCTATTATTTTTGTTATCTTTATCCCAACCTAAAAAATAACAGCTGACGTGGCAGTTCAGTGCGCATCCTAGAACCTTCTTTTGTGAGAACCATGTAAAAAATCTGGACTGGGAGGGGAATCATTTTGGATGTTACCAGAACTGTGTGATAACTATCCAATATCCAGAGTACCTCCGTTGTCCTTGGGCTGCTCTCCAACCAGAGTAAGTGACAGCAGTGTTCTCATGTCAAGCTTATGTAAGCATTTGTCAAGCATAGGCAATTGTAACAGAGAAGAAAGCTTAACTTGAAAGGGATGGAAGAAACCAAAGTCCACCTCCATCGCTACTGCCAACAAAGTGGTGCTTAGTGCAACATGGCAATCATCTTCGTGATTCACATTTTGTTTTAATTTTTAAGAAAACTAATACATTAATATCATTGTGGTACACCCATGTTAACAGACAATGTTCACGATGAGCTTTTGCATATATGATTTACGAATCATCGTTAGCGAAACGGGATACAAAAACATCCCAGAACTTTTGTGCCCAACAATGATTTATTTTATCTACAGTGAAAAGTTATCTATTTACAATTTGTACAATATATTAAACATTTCTTCAAAAACAACCAAAACAGTCCAGATAAAAAAATTGCAGTGCCATATAATACAGATAAAACCCACAACACCCCTTTCAGTTGACTCGATACTTGTAGAAGGTGGTAAGCATGCCTGTGAAGTTCCATCCCAGTGCCAACGACAGCACATACAGCAGAATGAGAAGGGCAAATGGATAAAGCAGGACAACTGTGTTTTTCAGAAAAGGTAATGCTGTGGGAGAAACAAAGACATGATCAGCATTAATTACCACATTGCATTCCGCTACAATAAAGTCCATTTTGTCTAGGTTACTTTGCGGCTAGGAGGAAGCCGCCAAGCTTCAAAACCCACCACCAGAAAATACATCCATAAGGTAGTATTTAATGTCATGCTCCTATTTCAATTAACTAACCTTTTACAACTATTGTTTCATATTTATAAAGTTCTCTGGTACATAACGGTTTAGTACTTGCAAAAAATAAAATAAACAAGAAAAATATTATTTGCAAATATTTTGTAGAGGTGCAGAAAAATGGGTAATAGCGGTATCTTAACCTGATACACAAATAACCCGATGAGTAGGTGCATTTTTCTTGAGGCTTAGGTAAGACTGCCTCATGAATTTTCAGGATAAGCCATGCTTTATTTACAGTTTTCGTGTGGTAGCTAGTTACTCCTGAAAAAAACTCACAGAAATGTGTTGTGAATCAGGCCTGGATATTTAGGCGTAACTCACCTCTAAGACAGGAGTGACCCACAGCAACTCATACAGCTTTCTGAATCATGCTTTAAGCAGTGGCGGTGCGTCCATTGGGGGCGTTGCCCCACTAAGCCACATGGACCACCGTCACGCTAAAATTTAATTAAACTAAAGTAAAACAAAAGTTATCTGGCAGCGCAGTCTCGCTACCGGGACAAGCCCGACTCAATCGGACGGGCCGGCGCCGAAGAGGGTGGGGGCGGGGCTGCGGCAGCTTGAGTGTGCGCGGCAATAATAGCGCAGCAGTGCAGCAGCAGAGCGCATGTCTGTTTTTGGGCTGGTCATTTTTATGACCAGCCCGAACTTGCGCACAGTATTACCTTCCCTTACAGTTGCGACTGGCGCGGGACCCGAGGGTGCTGCTTCATACCGCAGCCCCTCTGGTCTCATAATGGGCGGGGAGTAACCCTGCTCGTAGCCAATCCTGGCGCTGCAGCGGTGGGGGGGGTATGACACCCGGATTTGAAGAATACTACTATACGTGCTGTCACCATAATATCAACCTATAGTTCACATGCTTTTTCATGAAATAACCCCTCTGCCTATAGGCATTTTGCATTTAACAATTTGCATTGGATCCACTTATAAATACACACAGTTCGAAAACACTGGCTTTTCCATGCACTGGAATACAGGAACAACATTAATAGTCAGCATAGGGATGCAATGAAATCAGAGAAATATAAACAGGAGACATAGGGTTAGTGTGGGCAATTCTGTTTTCCATGGTTCCCTTGTAATGTTTTGCTTTGCTTTTTAGGCCCTTAGAATTTTACTTCTTCTTGCATTTGCAGCATGCTTTCCCACCAGCAGTCACCATATGCTCTTTTCAAAATGACATGCCCTTCACTTTCAATGCAGCCGATGCAAATGCAAGCCTGACCAGCCTGGAGATCGGAGCACTACCCTGACAGTGGCATATGTTTAATATTTAATACCTATACTCCAATTATGTAACTAGAGATGGGCAGGCCATCATTAAAGGAATGTGGGTAGCTGTTAAGTGTACGCTGAGACAAAAAAATAGCATTCACAAGCCAGAAATGTCTCTGCGATGTAGTGGGTCATCAGATAAGCTGTCACGTTGCTGTTGTATGTTTCAATATGTTAGTACATCGATGAAAACCCTTACTCTGTAGCTTTTTAGCTGATGCGATCACATATTTGAATTTTACAGTGTGATTGTAGTTTTAGCTGACAAACAATTATTCAAGTAAAATTGAATTGTTTTTTACTTTAGAGATAGACACAGAATAGTAGCTATTTTATACATAATTTGCAGTGAGTGATACATTTAACACGCGATTAACATATCCTGAGTTGGCAGTAAATACAATTACCTTATGCCAATTTAGCCTGCTAGATAAAGCCAAACTATTGACAGAAGAAAGGCTTGCTAGGAGAAGGGGTAAGAAGAGGCCAGAGACGCTGATTAACTCATCGGCCAGGAAAGGTGTGAAATGACCCCAAGGGGACAAGCCAACTCACAATAAGAGGCTCTATCAACTTTCTGACCCCAGGAAATGGAGCCAGTTTCTTCCACGGGCACATCTGAATTTGTTCTTCCTGGGGAAAATATTTGGTTTCTGTGAAAGGTATTTTAATTTAGAGGTGGTCGCTTACAGTTAGGAAGTCTTTCACCATATGATATTTTATGGAGCTGTTTCTGTGAGATAGGGAGAGCTAGAAAGTAAATCCACGTACATCATTTTATTGCAATAGAGGGTGTGTTTGGTGTATAGAACACTTTAGTATGGGACAAAGATTCCTTATTCTGTGACATAGCTGGATCTGTTATTAAAAAGCCCAGCATTTCCATCTTTTAGTTGTTCAGAAGGGACTCAACGGGTAGGGAGGACGATCCCTGCACACCGTGGAGGAACTATCTGAAGAGCACCCCGAACTGCCCCCTTGAATTATATCACTGGAAAGAACTTACCGCACAGTTGTTACCACTCAGACCCTTCCAATTGGCCTTCACGGACGGTGAGGCCTGTGTCTACTGTGGAAGGTTTATTTGCACTTTAGACTCCTTTGATCCTGGAAGCTGCAGTTTGTTGGGGATCCACTGAATCCAGGGGATATTGCTGATCTAGTGTACTTCTCAGTTAGCTTCAGTGCTGAAATCCACATTGGACTGGAACAGAGAGATTTGCAAAAGGACTTTATCCAGTTTCTGAAGGTTTTTCCCATTATGATTGCTTTGAAACTCCTATGCCCGCTCAGGCCCTCCGGCAGCTTCTGAACATCTCTTGTACTTGCACGCCTCTGATCTCTGATCTTGCATGTAGGACTAAGGGTTGAGTGTCAGGGGCCTCTGTGGAAATAATTGACTGCAGCTGTGACCTCACTTATGAGGATATTGAAGCAACTTGAGTGTATTGCTCGCTTTTTAAGAGGCCTCTCAAGTAATTTGCAACTCAAATTAGTTTTTGAGGTTAATTTGTTCATTGCATGCTTATATTGAGATAGGTTATCCTTTTGGGCTTTATCTTCCTCTGAACCCTTGTGGTATTTGGAAAAATTTTACATTATTGATAGTGGCACAATGTTTCTGGTTTGCCAATAATAATTAAACACTAATAGAAGGACAATGAAAAGCAAACATTCTGAAACACCTGGGCGCTGAATGTGGTGTTTATGCACAAGTACTGCATAGTAGCGAGCAGAGAAGACTCCTTTTCTTCCACTGACCTAGAATTCAACATCGGAAGCCACTAACAAAACAAAGCAAAGGCAGTCTTATGGTCACAGTTCCAGATATATGCACTGATGGCAGTCTCTTTCATAATGAGGAGGACCAGCACCCGCAGCACTAGGACTCAACACCAAGTGGCTTTCAACCACCTTGTCCCCCTGTCCCTGTCTTTCGCTCCCTCTGCTTTCTCAGTCTCCTCGCCCCCTCACTCCCACAGCCTTCGCTTGGCTCTCCATTCACTTCAACAATGTCCACCAGGTCTTGAAAATAAATGGCAGATGCATGTATAGTGGATTCTATGCAGCGGTTTTCTCCGCTTCCTCATTGGAATTGCAAGTGAACAGACTATATGCATAGGCAGGCAGGTAGGGAACAGCAGGTGCTGTCTCCTTGTTCATGAAGAGTGCATGCCACAGCTCAGTGTTTTGTGATCCTGAGATGCGGGCATCTGCAGTACTCACCACAAGCCACACAGTGCTCCGCTCCTCTCCACTGAACCCTAATTCCAGATGTTTGTGTGCACATATTTAATCTCAATATTAGTAAACGTTATGCACTTCACACCCCTCTCGCGCAGGGCTGCCGGCTCAGCTCCTCGACGCTGTGGCCTTGGACCTCTGGCAAGAGTGTCAGCCCCTCAGCTGAATGTTCGGCACATTTTTGCGGAGGTCGGATTGCACTCGAAGAGGCGGAGGCCAGATTGCACTCGAAGAGGCGGAGGCCATGGTTGCATCAGTTCACTCCCTCCCATCACAGTGGGTTTTCACCATTTTCAGAATTATGCTTTCTGCATGTGGTGAAATAACAAAATCAGGTTTATTTCTTCAGAGCTTCAGCTTGGCACTGCAGTCAGTTAAGAGAATGTCAGTACGGACTCCCTGTCCAGGATGCGTGCAGACATGCCAGGGCACACTGCTCAGGGTCACAGAGAGAGGACGCATGCGCCGGGATGTGCATCAGAGTGGCGTGCACGGGCACACACAACCTACACAGTTCACCCGCGGGGAATCATTCCCAAATGCACACGTGCAGAGGGGCTCAAGATTTAACACTTAAAGTTTAAAATGTACTTATTTTTGCGACTCTGTATAGCGGTGGGCATGGCCCAGAGCTTCAGAGCGCTTTACAGGAGCACAGTTACCACTCACAGCAGGAGTAGATGAGAGATACAAACTAGCAAACCGTAAGAGCAGATACTCGAAAGTAGGTGGGAGGCAGGCTGTGCACGAGGACTGGACCCGAACAAGTTATCACAGGAGTGCATCTGACATACAACATGTGAAACATTAAAAGCAGACCTTCTACAGCGATAGGATAAAAATTATTTAACCAGAGATTCTCAAAGAAAAGCGCTCTGAGAATGTTCCGAAGGTAGCATGGCATGCGGTCATACAGAGGGCCAGGGCACAAGTCCTAAAAAAGAAGTGGGGGCCTAACCTAGTTAGGCAGTATGCAAAGATGACATCATGGCGCGCGACATCACGGCGCATGACATCACACATGGCATCACAGGAATTGACATCATAGAAAGTGGCATCACAAGCCACGACTTTACAGGAAGTGACATCAGATCTAAAGCCCTCATATATATGTTTAGCAGGTCTATCATGTGTACGTTTGAGCGCATTGCGAGGATAATAGCACAGTGAGCTATGGAAGATGATATGTGACTTCTACACCTTGCAACCCCCAGTTTTATGCAACACATCCTGTACATTCATTTACAAACTTATATAAAATATTGTACATGTAATATGCACTTCTGATGTAAAGCGCTCTGACACCCTGCATTGGAATGAGTAGGGGCTATACAAGAAAAAAAAGTGGTGCGCAATATCCAAAGTCACAAAAATATCCCCTTCTGCACTGGGCCTTTTAAAAATAAAAAAAGTGCCAGGAACAACGAGAGTACCGCAAAAACACTTTAAAGCAGCGGAGTCTAGAACATCTTGCTTTTCATAACACATTTCCTGAATCAAGCATAAAAGCATAAACGTACTGATAGCCATTATTAAAGAGTCTTTAATAATGGCTATCAGAAGACATTGCTGTTCCTGTGTAATTAAGGTGCTAATTGAATTAAATGGCTGCGGTAATGAGCAGATGAGCAGCATAAAAAGTTAAAAGCCAGATGAGATAGGCCAATTAACGGAAGAGCTCAGCATAATTATAACATTTGAAATACATGCAGCTCTGTTCCGTGCCCTGTCACCAGTACTCACAAAACACGTTGTGCAAGTTACAACCTGCTGCGTGAGCGCAGGGAAGTACTCCGCTCCGAAGCACTTCCTCAACTTAAGTTATTGGCAGGAAACAACCTGGGGTAACTCGAGGCATTAAGTAATGTCCACTCAGCTTGTCATCCTAGGACACTCAAGCGTTCCATTAAGTTATGATGGCCCTTATTCTGAACTTTTTCTCAAAGCGCTTTAGCAAGCGGCCTCCTGACGAGAGACAATAAAAATGTCATGATAACGCTGATGGTTAATGTTTTTCCTAGAGAGAGATCAGAGTTTTGTCTAGTGGAAGTTTAAACTTTTGACTCATGAAAGGTAGCGCAGAAGGTTAATGTGCCTGCTGCAAAGAACATGTACCTGATGCAGATCACAAAATGCACATGATGTAAATAGGTCAGTGAGTCACTGCTTTTGTCAGAGAGATCCTTTTGTTACTTGCAGTTTGTAAGTTAAAATCCTAACATACAACAGTGAGCTATTAACTGTCATCTAAGAGCTGCATGCAAACTGCAAGGTAAAAGTTGGAGCGTTATGTTTTTCCCCACAGTCTTTGTTTGATTACCCTAATGTTTCAAAAATAAATTGTTATATTTTTATTTTCAGCACCTGGTAAAGCCTGACAACCTGAACCATTACCTAATTTTTGGGCAATTTTTGGACGAAGAACAAGAGGCCCCAACCTCCTTTGCTGCTCTTTCACCCGGCTACGACCCAGCAAACACCAGTGTTAAAGGTAAGGAAACTGATGATATTTTTTTAGATTGGAGTTAGGGCTATGTATGTGGTCACCAGTACTGGTGGTCACTCTACATGGTGGTTGGGGTGGGTGCACATTCTGAACATTGTACCCTCAGTGGATGGAATTTACTAATACTGAGCCTTAGCCCTGTGCTTTGGGCAATAACGGTTGTTAAAGGCACTATCTATTCCTTGCCTTGTTCAAGGCCCTCACGCAGTGTCTGTTTCAGTGCCTTCAGCAACCACTATGGCACACAGAGGCAGCAGGCAGTAAGGCTGTATTTTTAGCAGTCATGTTGTCCAAAGGGAGCTGTTGGAGATATATTGCGATAATGCACAAGATATATGTATTTATACTGAAATTTGATATTATTGCACCAAATCTTATACGTTGTACTTTGACTATTGACAGGTTTCTTTCATATTGGTAAGGACAGCATCGACATGATGAATACAGTAGAACAACTAATTACACTGTCATTCCATGCACGGCCACTAGAACAGAAACTACATATAAAGAGATTAGGACCTGATCGGCCTGACCTACAACTACAACAAGTTACCCAGGACAGAGGAAAATCTTACAAACGTACATTCTCAAACACCTGGTACACAAAAGCTGATTGGCTTACAGGGTGCCCGTCAAGAAACAAACTGTTCTGCTTCCCCTGCTTGCTGTTTAAAGGTGAATTTTCTTGGACAAGAGAAGGAGTGATAGACTTGAAGCATTTGTCTGAAAAAATAAAGAAGCATGCACACACAAGAAAGCATATGGAAAACCTGACGAGACTGGGAATGTTGGGAGACACACCGATTGAGCAGCACATAAATTATGCATACCGCCAAACAATACAGAAACACAATGAAGCAGTTGATAGGAATAGACACATACTATCAAAAATAATTGATTGCATTCATTTCTGTGGTGCTTTCGAACTGGCATTGCGAGGCCATGATGAATCAGAAGGTTCCCCAAATCCTGGAATATTCAGAGGCCTTGTGGATTTAATAGCAAGCATAGACAAGGAAATGGAAGCACATTTAGCAAGTGCTACAGTCTTTAAGGGCACCTCTAAAACGATACAAAATGAACTGCTTGAGTGTATGCTAGAAATTATGAGAAGCCATATTGTCCAAGAGTTGCAAAACACAGACTTTGTGGCTATTCAGGCTGATGACACCACTGATGTGGCCAGACAAACACAGTCCGTATTAGTCTTTTGGTACCTGGACAATGACAATAATGTTGTGGAGAGGTTCTATAGTTTCACACATTTAAGAGACTCTAGTGCAGAAACCATTACTGCAGCTATATTGCGTCAACTGAGCTTAATTTTTCCAGAGGTGCCTCAAAAAAAAAAAAACTTATCGCACAAAGCTATGATGGTGCGTCCGTAATGAGTGGAAGCCTTGGTGGAGTACAGAAAAGAATTAGAGATGTGTACCCTAATGCTCATTATGTGCACTGTTACGCCCACCAACTTAATCTTATTATGCAACAGGCAGTATCAAAGATCTCCGAGACACGAATTTTCTTTCGGGATGTAGGAGGCATGGCAGCATTCTTCTCACGTTCCCCAAAAAGAACGGAAGCACTTCAGGAGATTGTGGACAAAAGGGTTCCAAGGGGATCCTCAACTCGTTGGAACTTTAACATACGTACAGTCAAACTAATATATCAATATAGGGAAGACCTTGTGAAATGTTTTGAAGCCATAGAAGCCAATGAAACCTTTGATTTCAAAACTCACAGTGAAGCCCGTGGCTTTGCTAGAACACTAAAAGACAGAGTTTCAGTTCTTTCTGTTTTTATTTCATGACAATGTTAGCTGTCGAGAATTTATACAATCAGTTACAAGCACGAGAGATAGATACTGTCTCTGTGAAAAGATATACCACTATGTTTGTCGAAAGCATAAGCAAAGTGAGAGATGAGGTTGACAATTTAGACAGCAAACTGCCAGAGGCTTCTACTTTTGAAAACCACAGGAAAAACATCACCAGTCTGGTCCGAAATGCAAAGGAGATATGTGACATTGTAATTGTGCATGCACAAGAACGTTTTGCTTTCACAAAACATTTGGTGAGTGCCGCATTATTGGAAAGTGAAAACTTTGCAAAATACGATGAATCCTTCCCTGAGCATGCTCTGAATGAGGCTGTGGAAGCTTATCCTATGCTCAACCAAGAGGACCTGAAAACTGAGTTGACTGTACTGTACTCAATGCCTGTGTACCGGAAGGCCAAAGGTGCCAGGTCTTTGCTGGCTTTAATTCATAAACTTAATATGGAAAAGTCACTTACAGAGACAGTGGCTTTACTAAAAATTGTCATTACCACTCCTATGACAACAGCAGAGTCAGAACGATGTTTTTCAACCTTAAAGAGGATTAAGACATTCCTGAGGAACACCATGCTTGAGGAAAGACTAAATGCTTTGGCAATGCTCTCTATAGAGAGCAAGCTAGTTCAAAAATCCCAGACTTTAACGTTCAAGTTATTGAAAAGTTTGCTGCTCTTAAAGACAGACGTGCTGATTTTAGATACAAAAAGTAAACAATATGTTGAATGCTGCTAGTTTGCGACCTGTTTAGTTGTTTGTTAAATAAAAAACATCTGTGAGGTACTCAAAAATGCATTATATCTCAAAGTCTGTTATGAAGCTCTATGGTTATACTGAATAAGCAGCTACCTATGTTATATGACATCTCTTTATCAATGTAATAACTGCACTTTCACAATTGCTTTATTAACCTTCCTGCTTTCTCAAATTTGCTCGAAAATGCACCATTTTTCCCACTCTTTTTTCAAAATTTTCTCGGGGGAGAACCCCCCCGAACCCCCCTTAGGGTGTTCGGGCTCGCTCGCTACGGTGCAGTATGACAATCATTTTACTCCTCACCACTTTCAAATGTCACCGTCCGCCACTGGCTTTAAGTGCAGGATAGAGTAACCGAAGGAAGTATTTCCATACTTGGCAGTGCAATATAAGCACCAGCAATGGCAGCTCTAAGATCGATGCCTGATGATTCTCATTACTTTTAGTTAGGTAGCACTATATTCTTCTTTTCCTTGGTGCAATAAGAAACCGGTTTAACAATTCAGGCTCCACTGCAACCTTTGGAATGCATAAGAGTTATAAGTAAATAGCGTTCATTTTGCAATACTCTTGGCTGTGTGTGATTGTGAGACACTGCCTAAATGAACCTAATTTCCATTTTTATTGGAAACCACACATACAGAGGCAATGGCATGCATAGCTTTACAGTACAGTGAGCACAAATGAAGAAAAATATTACTCTCCTGGGTGATGAAGCCACCTACAGCACCACATGATGCACCAAAAAAAGACTTTACAATATCCGTGTCACAACAGAATGTGACAACAAGAGTTAGCAAGCATTGTACATCATGACAGTTTAAAGCCAAAGATTCCTGCAGCTGAGTAGGATCGTGGATAGTGAGAGCTTTTGAAGACAGTCTGTGCTTCCTTCAATTATGAAAACATGGCATCTATCAAGTTATTAGAAAGAGGATTTCCTAGACGTTTACATTTTGACGGACAGTCTGCCGTTCTGCCATGGGGACGGATTAAATTACTCCGTCCCCATGGCGGAAAAACCGCCCATGAAATTTATAAATGACTGCCAAGCAGGCAGTCATTTATAATACATTGTCAAGAACCACTGTCTTCGCAGTTCCTGTCAATGCATATTGCAGGTTGGTGCAGGGCTGCGTCAGCAACCTTACACCAAAGATTTCTTTTCTTGATTTTCAAAGCGAAAATCCCAAAACTGGATTTTCTTTTTGAAAATTAAAAAAGTAATGCTCTCCTCGCCATGGGAGTCCTCTCCCTTGGCCGGGGGAGCATTATTTGCTAGTTACTGTCTCCCGACAGCCAGGGCTTGCCTGGCAATGAATGACAGTTAAAAAAAACAAAATGGCTACATGTCCGCCCACACTGATTGGGTGGGCGGACATGTAGCCATTTTTCTGATGGCCTGAACTCTATTAGGCCATCAGGGAGGTTTGGCTATGGCATGTGGATCATGCAATGTGTGTGGTCTAACAAAGGCCAGTAAAAAAATCGACTTAGGTTTGAAAACACCCTGGGAGCAGAGGAAGTTTTCTAATTGCAACAGCAACAACGTTGTTTATATTATGACCTGTAAATGTCAATTTATATACATCGGAATGACAACTCGCAAAGTCAAGATACGACTAAATGAACATTGTAGTACATTCCGATGTGGAAAAACCGTAACGAAAATGATGCGACATTTTCAAACAACAGGACATAATGAGAATGATTTTACATGGTCAATAATTGAAAGACTACCCAATACATGCAGCGAAAAACAACTTCTGAAACTTGAACAACGATGGATATATACGTTTGTCAAGTACAGTATTTGGTTTGAATTAGGAAATCCCTTGGACATCTCTAATGTAAATATAGGAACATCTAAGAGACTGGTAACAAACCCTGCTAAGAAAAGGAGGGTGGGGTAGATAAAAAGTTGGAGGTTATAAAGTCGAATCACATCCAATACCATAACTCTCATGAATTCAAAAAAATCTTGTGTTTTTTTCAGTTTTATAATGAGGCAAATAACGATATTATACTCAGGGTTAATAACTATACGCCCTTATATTTTGTAAAAACGAGTGAATAATAGAACGGGACACTGACATTTGAAGAATATGTTAAATGCCACAGATTGAAAAAAAAACCTTTTTTCAGACAAAACTTTATTGTTCTTTGGATACAAAAAATACAACATAAGGCGTACCTAATCATACAGATAATATACAAATTAGGAAACAACTTATATAAGAATTGGTGAACCCAAATATATATAAATAATTCTTAATGAAAAGAAATCTGAGACATAAATATGTTGGTTCATTCATTATATTGTTGAAACGCGGATGTAATTAATGACTACATTTCCCAGCTGCCTTTGTTCAATTGAGACGCCGATGCGGAAAAGAGCTGTCACTGACACCGACCTCCAATCATATCGTGCGTAAGGGAGTCGTCTGTCTGAACCAATGACGATCGACGACCCAAAGAACAAGATATTTAAGACGCCGCACCGCCATTTACGATACTCGGCGGCGGGCGGGCTGAACGACAGAGGTATATCTGCGGTGACCGATCTTTGACGAAGTAAGTTGCGTGCATGATTCTGATGAATGTCTCTGGCATACATACGTAGGGAAATGTACCCGGTGTATTATAAAGGGCAAAATGTAAAAGATTTTCGAATGAAAAAACAGGGGCAATACAAAAACTGGCATAATCAAGGGGATGCACTAGATAGATATTTGCTGAGTTTTTTTCAAGATCCTATTACTCAGAGTGTAAAGATTATAAAGAAACATGAATGGATACGTAGAAAGACCTAGAGTAGTCCGATAAACATGAACTGAGTATATACAACGATATTAGCGAATGATAACATCTCTGTGGTGTAGTCATTCGAGATGCAGTTTTTTCTAAGCATGACAGCATCATGATATCGATGAAGACGACTAGGCGCCCGATGAAAATCGATTCTCATAAACATGGGAATATAATATAGACGCCCACGCATGATTAAAAGATACACTACACCTATCTGTTAGCTTTAAAATAAGGCGATTGGGGGATGCGTTTAACGATGGAAAGATTGAGTGTAATACAACACTAATATATAAAAACAGATGCATGTTAACTGTCGGGAGACAGAGGATTGGATAAGAAGGGATGAGAACATATAGGAAAATTACCATCACATTTACCTATATTAGATGGGGTATTTCTTCACTCTCTTTCAGTGTGTGACTAAAAGACGGCACCTTAGTCGACCGACCCGCATGGTACAAGACAGTACCATTCAGTAGGTGAGAAAGGCCTTTTGATAACAATACGATGGGGGTTGTGCATGAAATAACTCTTAAAGGTAGAGGTTCTGGATATATAGAATATGATCCTATACTGGGTCCACCTTTGAGTATATATAAATGAGGTGGAGAATAACACACGTTTGAGGTAGACAAACAGATTTAGAGGTCACGTGTTTGACTAGGTAGATACAAGCATGGGCCCTGAGCTGTTGAATTACGTAAGCATAAATACAGAGAGATCATGGTTCAAAGAGATTTATGAGGTAGTCACATTTGTTGTTCAAAGACTGAGTAGACATTATTCACCAAAACACTATTTAAGTGCATGGATAAAGTCACGGTGATAATATAATTTGTAATCATGAGAACTTTTTACATACCACTCGCACATATATTTTTGTTTTCTTCTCCTTTAGAAAAACTACTGGATAATATGAAACATAGGTGAGTGCAATAGGCCTAATTTTTTTGCATTATAAAATTGCGGATCATCAAGCAGGGAAACCTAGGAGTAGACATTCTAGCCCTGAAGAAGGCCCCAGACCCGTAAGGGCTCACGTTGTGGGCCGAAACATGTTGGCATTTTGAGGAGGGTATATTTGAACAAATTAATTTCAAAGAACCCCAATTGATTCTTTTTAAAAATGTTTATCTTATACCCCAGGTACCCCAAGAATAAAACATAAAAAGTGGGGGTATACCTGTAGGTATTTTTAATATCACCCATCTGGTTCCCTGCATAACCAGTCAACTTTATATAAGAACTCCCATAATATCTTTGGTTGAGTCCGCCCAGGTAGTATCATCTTACCTGGGTGTGGAAAGACGCCTATGATGAAGCATGTCACTATTAGTGAGTGAGGCGTCTTCTCCAAAATCTATGGATATCCAAACATCTAGAGAGGTTGTGTATTAAGGAAAACCTTTCCGGGACTTTTCGGTTTTGAGTTTACCAGTTTTACAGTCTGTATATCCATTCGGAAAAACAGATAACAGCGGTTGCCTTTTGTGAAAATATAGTACCCTGGGAGACTGCAACCTTGCTGCTTCTCTCACTCTCTTCGGTGAAAAAGAGTAACAGAGTAGTCACAGCAGTAGTCAAACCTAAGATCCGCCCGCAATTAAATCGGGCGGGCGGACCATTATGTTGGCGGTGTGTATACTCTGTCGTCGTTGCGATGGAGTATACATACAGCCAACATATAAATCAGGCCCTAATTGGTGTGCGTCACTACATTTTGTACCCACACAAATACAACTATTAAGACATTGAAAAAGCATTGGCATATTTTAAAGCAGATTGATACCAGCTTTCTATTACCCATATTTGCATTCAGGATACGTAAAATTATTAAAGACCATGTAGTCCATGCTAGTGACAAATGTAACAAATACAATAAGAACACAGAACTGCGGTTTGGTGCCAATCAGAGGTAATTTCAAATGTGGAGGCTGTATTGCATAACAATTCACCCTCAATACCAAATCCTTTATTTCCAGCGGAGGTCTCATACTAACTGTAACTCCACTAATGTTGTATACTGCATTTGGTGCCCTTGTAACCTGATCTATGTGGGGCATATGTAAATGTAAATGTAGTAGTAGTTGTATAGCGCCCGAATCGACCCCCGAAGGGGTATCTCAGGCGCTTGTACGCATACCGCTGTGGAACCCTTCCTGGCCTTTCCCTGTGAGATGCCCACTCCTGGGCACCCCCAAGGTGAAGCCAGGCATCCTAACGTTGTGGGGGCCGTTGTGGAGATTAAGCAAGCTATTGCCCAGAGTTGCAGAGTGGGACCCATGATTAGAATAGGCACCGAGGCGAGAATTATCAGGTCCGAGGAAATTGAGCCCAAGACCCGCCGAGGCGGGAATTGAACCCTGGTCCCGGGCTAGACCTCTGCATCAGGGTCTGCCGCTCTAACCATTGAGCCACACTTCTCCACTTCTATGTTGCAACAAGTAAAGACAAGTATTGACCTACATCAGAGCCATATTAGAAGCCAAGTAACAAATACTCCAATGGTGCCACACTTCATCAAACACAACCACACTGTGGATGACATCAAATGGCAGGTAACGGAGATGGCAATGCCTTCTTCATGAGGTGGAGAGCTGTCCTATACCTTAATATGACTTGAGTGTAAATGGCTAGAAAAAGGCAACTCTATTTTAGAAGTACTCAATACTATGGAAGAATGGTGTGCTTCTTAACTTTAGCAGATCACTAATGGACGTAATACTACTACAGTGGATTACATCTGTATCATGTTATAGGGGACATTTGTGAAACAATAGTGACTATGAAACAGACTGGAGATAAGTTATGCCTTGTACCCAATGCTGACTGCTTTCTCTGTCAAAAAATGGTAGTAATCTGGCTATTCTGAATTGTTTTTGCACAAATGTTAATTTTCTTGTGACTAATATTTTGTACTAAACCCATAATAATATGGTTCATTATTTTGCTCTGTACGAGATATATAATCCCAGTTCTTTAGATTTCTTCTGGATCATTCATTTAACCCATAATATGGGTAACTACTGCTCTTCTGAATAATTATTGTGTGAAAGACTGTTGATACCACACAGCCTGTTTAGGAGTTTTTGTCTACTACGGGCACAAAGTCCATGCCCACACTCCACCATTTGGGAATCCCCATTTACGCAGGTTCCACTTTTAACTCTTCTACTTTTGTGTTACGCATTAACTATAGGTCACCAATATATCCCTACACCATGATGAGCTCCTTTGATTTGGTTAAGAGTAGAAACGCAGTCGACATATATTACAAACAAACTGATTGCCATTTTGTGATTGAAACGTAATAAAGGCAATTGTGAACCCCTTCCAATGGAGTAAATATTGCGCAGTTGTTTATATACCAACATAGTATTTCTATGCACTGTTGATTCATTTACTTTTGTTTTGATTTTTTGCACAGGGGTCTCTTCACACCTATTTCTGTGCGATATCCACATAGTTATCTGGTTTATCCTATAAATAAACCATTCTCTGTAATTGGAACCTGTATAATGCTCTCTTTTCAAGTCATACTATTTACAGTAATTCTGCTGTGTTCTATACATAATCAAACTTTGAATGAGTTCGGTGGGAACAACTGTCTCTTTGCATATATTAATTACCCAGGTTCACACAGACATTAGGGTTGCACTTATTTTTTAGGGACCCAGTTCAAAATAGGGCCCCAAAGATTTACATCTTTCTGAACAACAATGATGAGACCCATCAGATAGATCCCAAAGATTTGGAAGGGAGTCTATATGCTCTCTTTACCATTATGGAGGGCACATAGTCCGAAAGGCAAGGTAATTTACTGTGAAATCAACTCCTAGATGGAAACATTCAATGAAGTGACAGAGAATCCTGGTACTCTGATATTTCCCACCCTTTTAGCATTTCCTAGATTGTTTATCTTGCCTTTGAGAACATCTGTCACCTTCTTCTGATACTCAGTTTGGCGCTGCATTCTTGAATCCACCTTACCAGACTGCTGTCATAGGGTGTTGATCCTGTTCACCATGGAAGTCGTACACTTCTCAATCCCCTTTACCCCGATTTCTATCATTTTCAAACAAGCCTCTATTCTACTCATGGACTTCTCAACTTTCTCCAGCTTCTTCTAGCTTGTCTTCAAATAAGCCAAGATGTCTTTCTGGACCCTCGTCAGATCCATGGAGGCTCATACCCCCACTCATCTCATCCTCCACACCTTACCTAATGTGGGTATGAGGCATAAAAAAGTCCTGGTTTCCTCTTTTTAGCTGCTTCCCTGCCATAGGTCACTCCCCATGGTAATATACTGCTGTCGTTAAGTAGCAGGGTGCTCTTTCACTGAAAAACATCCCTTACGCTTGATTCAGCTTCCGTCTGCCGGGATCACACAGGCCAAGTAATTAGCAATCAAAGTAGTCATTGTTTTTGCAATTTTTGTAATCTACTCAAAATGCTCCAAATCCTTCATCTCATATTGAAATCAATGAACCTTTTACTGTGTTTTTCTTTTCAACTGGCTGCACCTAGTTTGTTGAAAATCTAGTTAAAAGTTCACAGGTGCTAATTCTAGGTTTATAAAAAATGATGGTGAAGTGCCTATGGCTATCTCCTTAATGTAGCACTGCATGAATATTTTGACCTACACAAAGTGGAGATTTTTTTTTTTTTTAAAGTACACAGATTAACCTACACAAAGTGGTGTTGGGTGTTAATTGCACACAGGTATAACAGTCACTTATGTTGTCAGTTATTTATTTATATTTGTGGTTTTGCTTAGCATTGACTCAGGGTAGCAGAGAGCTTTACACAAGTTAAGTTCAAGTACGAACAGCACCACTCCACCCAAATGGTGTATTCCAATAGAAAATTAACAGTGTGGTAGCATGCATTGCCCCCTTGCTAGATATCCTGGAAGCACACAACTTCAAATATCATGACCCCATACGACATCTACCTCAAATTGAAGAGAAATCACGGATCCAAAACCAAGTAATAAACGGCCTGAAAAATGTACACGACCAGATGCAGAAGAACAGCTTTCACCTTAAACCGATAAAAAACAACTCCTGCTTTTGGACCCTTGGACCTTGGTACTCTTTCCATTCTTGTGACCGGATTTGATGGAAGTCTACAACCCTCCTTCCAAGGCAGTGCATGTGCCTGTTAAGTGGGATGCACTCTACTCTTTAACACTCACCTTTGCTTCACTGTTCATATAAAGGCCACTACCTACTACAAATATGTGGCAGTATCCCACTGCTGCAGCTCCACTGCAACGTCTCTACAGTATTTGTTGCAGTGGTGCGTAGGCTAGACTATTCCAACTTCTACTGCACAGGTTTGCTGAATAAGTATCTCTCTGAACTACACTGAGAACAGAACCATACAGTTCGTGTTGCCTTAAAACGATAGGACAATATAATGCCTGCTTTGAAGGTTCTATGCTAGCTCTGGATGAAAGAGGCTCTGTGCTTAGTTTACGCAGCCCTTTAAGGCCTAATAGGTTACTTTTACAAAGTACTAGTCAACAAGGCATCTGAGATTGCTTTGCAGAACTTCTGAAATGGCTATGTAAAAAAGAAATGGTGCAAATTCCTTCCATGTTTAAGGCTCTACACCATGCAAAGCAATCCCACCTCACCGAAGACTTCATGGCGACGCAGAGTCAAAAAAGGCATCATGATGCTAAACAAGAAACAACCCACCGCCCAAACAGAGGACATATACACGAGAGATTAGCAAAAGAAGGTCTTCAGTGCTTTACAAAAAGCGCCATACTCAAGATACTGAGCATATTTGATTTCTCAGTGGAGTGAAGAGGCCCCTTTTTCTCTCAAATCTACGACAGTGCAAATTCGGCCTTCTCCATCCACTCTAAGGCCTTCATAATGACCTATACATTTTGATGGCCCAGACCACAGGAGTCACTAGTCCCATCGAAATTCCAAGTTTTGTTATTCACACAGAAATTGTAGCTGAAAGCTCCTTATCAAAGGCTGCGAGAAAAACTGTGGAAATTGTAGCAGAAAATCTAGTTTCTGCACAGTATTCCCCCAAAACTCGTAATTCAAATTATTTCCCCCCACACTGAAATATCAGGAACTCTGGTTACGGTAATTCCAGGGCAGGGAAGTAACAGTGAATTATCTCCCTGCTCTCATTCTACCAAATGAATGCATAAAACCAGTTTCAGAGTTGGTACCATGCCTCTAAGGTCTCACCATCTTCCAAGCATACAAAGGCATAAGAAGGCAGTTCTACTGAATAAGCATGGACATATCTGAATATTTACTTCACTTAATGCTATAAAGTAGCTTGGCTGCTCAGAGTAGTGCAATACAAAAGCTCAAAAATAACAATAAATAGAAGACTTTTAAAAAATGTTGAAATGATATTTGATGTTTACTGATGCTAAAGACTAATAAATCCAGATGCGGCTTGACGGCTAGAGCGGCCGACTTTGAAGCTGGGGAACCAAGTTAGAGTCTGGCGGGAAGCTCAAACATCCTGGGAATCTGGGCAAATCACTTAATCTCCCCGTGCCTAAAAAAAAAAAAAAAAAAAATGATGCGTCTGTAATGCAACTGGTGCTCATGTAAAGCGCTCTGATACCTTCGGGTATAGTTTGCGCTAAATATAACTGCAAATTTTTTTTTTACGAAATTGACATCTGCCATTCAAGATGGCACAAAGATTTGGCCCAAGAGTTCCTTTTGATAATGCACTTTAGATAGATGGGTGGAGACACAAAATACGACCATGCATGACTACACCGTTAATCTGAAGATACTAGAGTCTGGTTTACGAGAGGCTGATAACTTCGGATTCACATGGTAATTCCGGAGTTTTGTGTTTTTATTACTCCAGGTACACAATAAGTGCAAAACAAAATACATCCTAAAGATACATTTCTACAGGTCAACCATGCTGAGATTCATCAGGCGAAAAATGCTCGGTAAATTCCTGCACATATTCATTTTGGTGACCAAAATCTCCATGTTATGTCCCATATTATGGGCAAAATTTGCAACAGGTATTTCTGCATCTATTTCAAATGAGCAGTTTACGTCTTCCACGCTTTTTCAACGCAAGTAGATTGTGGATTTTGAGAAGAACTGGGCAGCTTATTTTATTTACTTGTATGACTCGGACCACAAACCAAAACGTCTCTGATATGCAGCTTTCAGACAAAAATTAACCAGAAGCTGGTGATAAGAATTTTTAAAAAGTGGTTATAGAAGTTTTCAATACAGATTATGTTCCAACTTTGTTCTTCGACCGTTTTCTGAAATTGAACATATCTTTTATCTTGTGTTGACACTGTTTCAGAATTTCTTTTTTCTTCAATCGTTCATTTTGCCACTTATATTTATATCTCAGTACTGTGAACCTAAGATGGCTTGTAGCTGTTAACTGTTCGCTCACAATCTCTCTAGTACTCAAGTGGTTAGGTTCTCTCACGTTCAGAATGCATTCAAAATATTTTCATTCAACTCTTCAATTGCGTATTTTTCTCCTCATTTGCCCACTATGATTTATAATGCTAATTTTAGGTGATGTTAGCTGCTGGAGTTGGTTTTTTCTCAGTGGTCCTTGCTGCTGCAGTACTCTGGTGTTTAGGACTCTCTCTGATGAGGGAAATGATGTCCTGCTATGTGCAATTTACTTTAGGTATGTCGTACAGCAAATGTCCAGTTTAAAGGAGCAGCATTATGATTTAAGGAGAACATTATAAGTGTAGCTGGAGACTAGTGCAGTGTGTTGTACCGTGCTGAGACGTTATTTAAAATTTAACTTTGAAAGCTTTGAAAGACCACTTCTTAACTGGGGGTGCCGGGGAGGAGGGACTTAGCCACTAGACCACAGCGCCATGGCTGCAGTTACAGCTGCTCTTTATTTTGACTGGCAGGCACCTATAGAAAGAGTCTTCCATAGTTATCATCTTAATTAGGTCAACTACTGCTTGTTGTAGGACCCTTGCCCGGCTACCAATTCAGATGGCTGCTGTGCAGAGTATTTTCAGGCGGGACAATGCTCTACACACCTTTTCAGCGCCCATGCGCACCGCCATGTCCCACGATCACCTTAGGAGGCCAGTGCAGCCTCACTACATGGCTGCATTTCTCTCAGACATGTTTGCTAACCAATGCTTTAGGACCTCGGAGGGATGGGAGCCATTCAAGGCTGTGACAAGAAAACAGAAATTCTGACTGTGAATACATCTGTTCAAATAATTATTCTAATTTCGGCATACTGTTTCAGTCATCATGAGATAGTTATCCACATGGACAAGTTGATCCTTTCAACCAATACCCATTTCTTGACTGCAATGTGTTTGCATTTTCTTTTTAACCTGCTTGTATCACTATGGGTGCTATGTTGTAGGGCTCGAACATCTAAATCAAAATGAATATATGAATATCAACTAACTGGAAGGATTCGCATTTTTACCATGCAAGGACAAAGTCAAATGTTTTTGATTTTGAAGGACAAAGGGAAAGCAATGACTAGGACAAATCTACCAATGGATTGTACACTATGTTGCTTTCAGCTGCAAAGGTACTAGGATGCTACTGCTCAAATGGATCATACTCCAAAAGACAAGAACTTTGCTTTGACTAGATGCTTTCTTCCGGAGCAAATACGAACAGTAGAAGCTTCTGTGCACACCCTTGTTAGGTATTAGAGAGAGGACATTTAGCCGCACAATAGGTATTACTGAGAGGCCTTTTAGCCACAGGACTGGTGAACTTTTGCCGCAGGAACTGGTGATCTCATTGTTAACGCAGTGCTTAATAATGTCTTATTTAAATCAAGCAACATTCTATCCTTGCCCAAACATGAAACTATGGGCAAGGGCTTGAAACAGTACTTGCCCAGAAAGCCGTAAATGTATCTCCCTGACTAAGCCAGCCTTTAGCTGTACCTACATGTCTACCACTATCACTGGCTAGAGCTTGACGGGAACTGTCTCTCTCAGGCAATGGAAACAAAAAGTTTGAAAATGGCTTTTTTCCCAAAAGACCCCGAGCGGCAGAGAAGTTGAGGTGATCAAAGTCCATTACAAAAGAAAACATCAGAAAAGTAATGATTTTGCCCATGAAACTGATGTTAGGCGATATGATTTAAGAAGTAAGCGTATGCTTATTTGTTCACTGCACAGCATAACTATTCCAATATAGTACACATACAATAAAACTCAAGCATTATACCCTTGACCCGGTCTCAGGTAGGTCGCTCCCCCTCGCCGCACAGCACCACCGGTGTGAACGTGTCCCCTGCTCTGCTCGGCTTAGGCTCCTCAGCCTGAGTTGTGTGCCTCCACATTGCTGTTTCTGCTGCTCTGCTTATGTGCTTTCTGTTTTCCTGACTGATTCTGGTGTTCTGTTTTGCTGATCCTGCTGCTCTGTTTATGTGCGTTTTTTGTTTTGTTTTATTGATTCTGGTGTTCTGCTTTTGCGCCCTTTGTTTATTTGTCTTATTTGTCCACCGTGTTCTCGCCCGTTTCTTTCCCGCCGCTGCGTCCCGCCCCCCTGCCTGCCCATTCGTTCCCCACTCCCGCCTCCCAGCTGAACCTCCCTCCCACCTCCCCTCATAATGGCGGGCGCTGTGCGGCCGCGCGTAGCGGGCGCGCCTAAGGCAAGCCCGTCTGCGCCCGGCCGCGCCTGGACCGCACCCAGACCCCCTGGCCCCCGCGAACGCCTCGACACCCAACGCCGCTACAACGGCAACACCCTCCACGCACTCAACACCGGACGACCACACATCTGCTTCCTGGCAGCCCCGAAGCACACCAAAGGACCCTTCTCCTGCCGGAGCTGCAGCTTCACCAGCCTCAGAGCCGCCAAACCGCCCAACGTGACAGGACGCAACCACCTCAGATGCATACTACTGAACACCCACTCCGCACGCAAACACGTCGTCGAACTCTGGGACCTGCTCGACACATCCTCCCCGGACGTCGCCTTCCTGACAGAGACCTGGATGAACGCCTCCTCGGCACCCGACATCACCATAGCCATCCCGAACGGCTACAAGATCACCCGCAGGGACCGCACCAACGGAGTAGGAGGTGGAATCGCCATCATCCACAAGAACACCCTCAGGGTCGCGACCAGCACCGACGACACCCTCAGCACCGCCGAACACCTACACTTCCAGATCCACACCGATCCCAACACCACCCTCAGAGGAACTCTCGTCTACAGACCCCCCCGGACCCTGGCCTCAGTTCAGCGACTCCATCGCTGACTTAGTCAGCACGCACGCCCTTGCCTCCACAGACTACATCCTCCTCGGAGACCTGAACTTCCACCTCGAGAACAACAACGACACCAACTCCACCACCCTGATTGACAACCTCGGACTCAGACAGCTCGTCACAACGCCCACCCACTCCGCCGGCCACATGCTTGATCCCATCTTCTCCGCAAGCCCCCACGTCACCTTCAGCCACACCACCGAACTCCACTGGACCGACCATCGCTGCATCCACTTCACCTTCCGGAAACCCACCACGCACCACCGCACCCAACAGATCCCCCGCCGCAGCTGGAGCAAAATCACCGAAGACCAGCTAAACACCACCCTCGCCCTAAGCCCACCCGCCGACCCCACCGACGCCGACACCGCCGCCCGCAACCTCAGACGCTGGATCGACAACTGCGCCAACACTCTCGCCCCGATCAAGAAACCCTCCAACAGACACACTAACAAGAAAGCCAGCTGGTTCACCGCAGACCTCCAGGCCTCCAAGCAAACCTGCCGTACACTAGAGAAGAAATGGCACTGTGAACAGACACCAGACAGCTACGCAGCCCACAAGAACGCCATCCGACACCATCACCTCATCAGATCCGCCAAAAGGGCCTCCTTCAAGGACCGACTCGACAACAACGCGCGCAACAGCAAAGAGCTCTTCAACATCGTGAAGGAACTCTCCAACCCCAGCTCCAACAACAATGACATCCCACCATCACAAAACCTGTGAGACTCCCTCGCCACCTTCTTCCATCGCAAGATCGCAGACATCCACGACAGCTTCAACAACCTGACCACCCCAACAACAACCGACACCTCAGACCCCGCGGCCACCACCCACATCGTTCCCCTTCTCACCTGGACCAACATCAACGACGACGACGACACCATCAAAATCATGAACACCATCCACTCCGGCTCTCCGTCAGACCCATGCCCACACCACATCTTCAACAAAGCTAGCGCCACCATCACACCCCATCTCCGCAAGGCCATCAACATCTCCTTCGAGACCGCGACCTTCCCAGAGAGCTGGAAGCACGCCGAGATCAACGCCTTACTGAAGAAACCCAAGGCGGATCCAAGGGACCTCAAGAACTTCCGGCCCATCTCCCTGCTCCCGTTCCCGGGGAAGGTCATCGAGAAGACCGTCAACAGACAGCTGACCCGCTACCTCGAGGAGAACAACATCCTGGACCCGTCCCAGTCCGGGTTCCGCAGCAAGCACAGTACCGAGACTGCCCTCATCGCCGCCACCGATGACATCAGGACCCTGCTGGTCAACGGCGAAACCGCGGCCCTCATCCTCCTGGACCTATCAGCCGCCTTCGACACTGTCTGCCACCGCACCCTACGCACACGCCTCCACAACGCAGGAATCCGAGACAAGGCTCTGGAATGGACCACCTCCTTCCTCTCCGGCAGAACCCAGAGCGTCCTCCGCCGCCTCCCCCCCCTTTCCATTCCGAAGCCTCCGAGATCATATGCGGCGTACCCCAAGGATCATCCCTCAGCCCGACACTGTTCAACGTCTACATGGCACCGCTCGCCCACGTCGCCCGACCTCAACATCATCTCCTACGCCGACGACACCCAGCTGATCCTCTCCCTCACCAAGGACCCCCTCAGCGCCAAAACCAACCTCCAGGAAGGAATGAAAGCCGTTGCCGAGTGGATGAAGAACAGCCGTCTGAAGCTGAACTCGGACAAGACAGAGGTCCTCATCCTCGGCTCCACCCCCTCAGCCTGGGACGACTCTTGGTGGCCGTCCGCACTGGGAGCAGCACCAACACCCACCGACCGCGCACGCAACCTGGGGTTTATCCTCGACTCAACACTCTCCATGACCAAGCAAGTCAACGCCGTCTCGTCCTCCTGCTTCAACACCCTCCGCAAGATCTACAGGTGGATCCCCACCGAAACAGAAGAACGGTCACCCAGGCCCTCGTCAGCAGCAGGCTGGACTACGGAAACGCCCTCTACGCAGGAGCCTCGGCCAAACTCCTGAAACGTCTACAACGCATACAGAACGCCTCTGCTCGCCTGATCCTCGACATCCCGCGCCACAGCCACATCACACCACACCTGAGAGACCTGCACTGGCTTCCCGTCAACAAGAGGATCACCTTCAAGCTCCTCACCCACGCATACAAGGCACTCCACAACACCGGACCGGCATACCTCAACAGACGACTCACCTTCTACACCCCGAACCGAGAGCTCCGCTCCGCCGACCTCGCCCTTGTCCCCCGCATCCGAAGAGCGACCACCGGCGGCAGATCGTTCTCCCACCTCGCCGCCAAGACCTGGAACACCCTCACCATCCTCCTACGGCAGACCCAGGACCTACTAACCTTCAGGAGGCTTCTCAAGACCTGGCTATTCGAGCAGTAGCAGCACCCCTCACCCCACCCCAGCGCCTTGAGACCCTCACGGGTGAGTAGTGCGCTTTACAAATGTACTGATTGATTGATTGATAAAATTGGAATAAAGTAATACCGGCCAGGTTGCTTATTTCATAAGATTAAATAATTATCCTACTAGCTTAGTTATGAACTAGTTATTCTAGAACACAGTGCATTTAGTGTCCAAAAGAGCAGCTGAACATTGCAAGCAAAGAAGTAAAGTTTGAAGCTCTATGGAAAATACACTGCAAAATAGATGGATGCTTTTGAACAGATTGATTGCATGGCCAACCTGCACGTAGTCTGCAAAAGTCAAAATGGAGTATTAATCAAACTATCTTAACCATGTCTACTATACTGAAGTTCTCACACTCCACAGATTCAGATTGATCAAGTCTCCTTCTCAACAAGGAGTGGATTACGAACCTCATGGTCATGTAGATTTAACTAGAGTTAGAGGTCGCAGTTCTGAACTGCACGACAGAACTTGAAAGAATTAAAAAATGCAAAAATGACACCAAGACAGCCAGACTAATTTAAGGGTTTGTAGTGAGGAATAGAAGAACAAGTTATTTATCTTTAGTGACGCCTTATCTAGTAGAGACATGATCTAGCCACTGATTCCTTACCTTTGAATTTCCTAGTCTTCGAGCAATACCCCTGCATGCTGGTAGGTGGAGTCGGTTGGCTCCACGTGGCGTCATCGGAAAGTGACATCTGCTTCACCTAGATAGGCGCCATCTCGGCGAATTGACATCAGTTACTTTTTTACGACTTTGCGCGTCAGAAGCACGGAGCCATGAAGTGTACGGACATTGGTGTGTTTGAAAACTAGGGCCCTGAAAGGTATCAGTCCTGACCCTACAAACCTGCCCCCAATGCGGGGAGGATGGGTGAGTCGGTAAGGAATCTGCGCTGGATCATGTCTCTACCAGATAAGGCGTTAACTTGTTCATCTGATAGAGGAATCTAGCCGAAGATTCCTTGCCTTTGAATAGATACCCAAGCAAGGACTGCGGACAAGTTTAGATTGGAAAATCCTGCAGGACTTAGCGGCCAAAATATCAGTTCCTGCGACTTGACCGTCTACGCAGTAATGCTTCGTAAACGTGTGCAGGGATGCCCACATCGCCGCCTGACAGAAGTCCAGGACTGGGACTCCACAGTGCAGCCTTAGCTCTGGTGGAATGAGCCATTAAGCCTTCCGGAGGCTGCTTCTTAGCCAGAGTGTAGCTAATCTTGATGCAGAGGACCCATTGTGAGATAGTCCTCTTCTGCACTGCCCGACCCTTCTTCTCTCCAACGTCCACCCAGAACTCTTTTGTGCGGTCAAGGTAAAACGACAACGCTCTTTTTGGGTCCAGACTGAGTCGCTCCTCTTCTTTATAGGGATGCGGAGGAGTGTAGAAAGTGGGCAAGGTGACAGATTGTCCCACATGGAATGGTGTTACTACTTTCGGGAGGGAAGAGGCCCTAGTACGAAGCACCAACTTGTCAGAGAATTTCGTCAAAAAGGGAAGCTCGGACGATAAAGACTGCAGCTCGCTCACCCTGCTGGCAGATGTAATGGCCACTAAGAAGGCTGTTTTATTATGAGTAGCCAGAAGGGGCAATTATGCAGGTGCTTGAAAGGAGTGCACATTAGGAAAGTGAGAACCAAATTAAGGTCCCACTGAGGCATGATGAAAGGGGCAGGTGGTAATATATGTACAAGGCCTTTCAGGAACCTATATACAATGGGTGATTTAAATAAGGAGGGTTGGCCAGGCCGCCTAAGGAAGGTAGATAAAGCCGAAAGATATCCTTTTAAGGGTACCCGGAGCAGAGCCCTGGTGGCAAGGGTCAAAATAAGAAGCAAAACATCAGAAAGGGAAGAGAAAGAGGGTCAAAAGAGTTTTCTGTACAATAGATTACAAATTTCTTCCATCAGAAGGTGTATACCGTTTTGGTGGAGGCACACCTGGCTGTCAGAATAACATTACAAGCTATCAACTGCCGCCGCTCAATCTCCATGCAAGGCGGAGTAATGTTGACGGGTTCTGGTGGAGAACCCTCCCCTGTTGCTGCGACAGAAGATCCTCCAGAAGGGGCAGCCGCATCGGAGGATTGGTGCCTATTTGCAGAAGCTCGGAATACCAGACACTCCTTGCCCAATCCGGAGCCACAAGGATGACTTGGGACCAGTCGTTCTTGATCTTCTTGAGAACTCTAAGCAGGAGTGGTGCGGGTAGAAAGGAATACAGGAGGCTGAGCTCCACTTGAGATGAAAAGTGTCTCCAAGTGCGAGTCACCTTGGAAACTCCAGAGCACAAAACTGCTGACATTGTGCATTCTCGGCAGAGGCGAACAGATCTAACCAATGCTCTCCCCACTGCTGAAAGAGACCTTGCACCACCTCTGGATGGAGACGCCATTCGTGATCCACAAGGCATTGACTGCTGAGCTCGTCATCCCTGGCGTTCAGAGAACCCTGCCAGGTGCTGAACCACCAGGGTTATGCCCTGCTGTTTCAGCCATGCCCAGAGACACTTGACCTCTTGCCCAAGGGTCCACGACCCCACCCCGTCCTGTTTGTTGCAGGGGCACATGGCGGTGGTGTTGTCCGTGAACACCTGCACTAACCTTCCCTTGATGGAGGGTAAAAAGGCTTTCAATGCCAAACTGATCGCTCAGAGCTCCAGCATGTTGATGTGTAGTCCTGATTCCGCCAGAGACCAGCGTCCTCTGATCTCCACCTCTCTCAGATGGCTGCTCCATCCCAGGAGTGCAGCATCTGTCACTACTGTGAGATCTGGGTGGGGAAGGGAGAGGGGTCTGCCTCTGACCCAATCGCGGTTCGTCAGCCACCACTGCAGGTCTTGTGCAGTTCCCTCCGAGATCTGGACCATGTCAGTGAGATTCGTCTGATGCTGTGCCCATTAGAACTTCAGATCCCACTGCAGAGCCAGCATATGCCCTCTGGTATGAGTCACTAGCAGGATGCAGGAGGCCATGAGGCACAACAGCCTCAGTGTCATTCTCACCGACATCCAGGAAAGAGGCTGAAACATGGGTATCATTGCCTGAATATCCTGGACTCGCAACTCGGGAGGATAGGCCCGAAACTGCATTGTGTCCAGAACTGCTCCAATGAAAGGGAGCATCTGAGGGGGAATCAAGTGCGACTTCGGCACATTGATAGTGAACCCCAGCAAATGCAGGAGGTGCACCGTAGTCTGGAGGTGGGAGACGACAGCCTGGGGCGAGCCCCCCTTCAACAGCCAGTCATCAAGATGGTGGAAGACTGACACCTCTGATCTGCGTAGAAGAGCTGCGACCACTGCCATCACTTTGGTGATCACCAGAGGGGCACTGGTAAGACCAAAGAGGAGCACGGTGAACTGAAAGTGCTCATGGCCTACCGTAAACCACAAGTAGCGTCGATGGGCAGGCAGGCCAGAGATATGAAAATAAGTGCCGTGCAATTCGAATGCTACCATCCAGTCTCTCAAATCCAGGGCAGACAGGACCTGAGCTAATGTGAGCATCTTGAATTTCTCCTTTTTGAGGAAGTAGTTGAGGGCTCGAAGGTCTAGGATATGACGATGGCCCCTGTCCTTTTTCGGGACCAGAAAGTAGAGGGGAATAGCAACCATGACCTACTTCTGGCGCCGGAACCCTCTCTATGGCTCCCTTGGCCAAAAGAGAGCCATGACTTCGTCCTGGAGCAAAATTAAACTATCCTCCCTCAGCCGGTCGTAGGAAGGAGGCATGGATGGAGGTGTGGTCTCGAAGGGGAGGGAGTAGCCCCTTCGCATGATCTTGCGGACCCACTAGTCCAATGTGATATTGTGCCAGTGGTGAAGGTGATGGCTGATCCTGCCACCAACTAGATGCCCATGATCAGGAAGGGCAAGACTAGGAGAGCTTAGGGGCTGAAGCTGCCAGGGAGTGGAGGGTGGTTTGACTGGACCTCTGGCTACCCGACCCACATGATGGGAACGAGCTGCACCCTCGTCTGCTCAGGGGTTGTGGAACTTGTGCGTCTCGGTGGCTGGGATAGGGCTGGCGTGTTTGAAAGCCTCTTTCGAAGCTACAAAAGGAGTGAAAGGCAGAATAGGAACGGAGGGCAGCTGAGAAGCCCGAGGACTTGGCCGTAGCCAGTGAGTCCTTAAAGTGCTCCAGCACTGTGTCTGCCTTGTCTCCGAAGAGACGGGTGCCATCAAAGGGCATGTCAATGAGCGAGGCATAGACATCCCCCGAAAAGCCAGATGTTCTCAGCCAGGCGTGGAGTCTAACAGCTTCCGTCATGGAAATCGCTCTGCCCAGCGAGTTGGTTGTGTCTAAAGCACATCAGATGGAGAACTTTGCTGCATCTCTCCCGTCTGATACTGCTTGGGAGAGGATGGTCCGGGCCTCCTCCAGGACCTGTGGCACCTCCATCAAGATGTTAGTCTTGACCGCCACTGTGGGGAGATGTAGGTTATGGACCAAAGCTACCCTGCGCATCACCATTGCATAAGAAGCACCCTCCTCCGTAGCCACGGTAGGAGGAGAAAGCATGCCAGTATCTGAAGATGTATCCAGTCCACTGGCCTCACCCAATTCCTCATACCAGTCCATGTCCTGATCATATCGCTGGTATTCTAAAGGGTCCAGTGACCCTGCCCCTTTCTTCTCCCAATCCTGGCCTGTCCTGTCTAAATAAGGCTCAGGGGACGATATAGAGCCAATAGGTCCTGTAGGCACCGGAATCAGCGTCGGTCGACGCAGTACCGGCTCCGTGGCATCAGCGATCAGACTAGGGCTGGCTCCGACGAAGGGCACAAGCGTCGTCAGGAGAATCAGATACTGCGAAGGTCACAATGGGACAACCTGTGCCGATCTGGATCCATGGCTGGATAGAGGGATGGGGGGGGGTGCCGCCAGCGTGGAACCCGATGGAGCCTCCTCTCTCCCTGCAGGGCACAAAGGCGAGGCGGAGGGCTCAGGCCACTCAAAAATGAGGCACGTGGACTCATAAATTTCTTTAATTTGAGCAGGGGTCGCTCCGGCTCTCGTAAAAGCGGGGAGGCGCGGAGCTGACCCAGACGTAGGTTTCAAAGAACAAGGCCTTGAACACCAAGGCTCCCCCATCGCGTTGGCCGATGGACGGGGAGAAGTCGAAGCACGCTACAACTTCTTATGCCTCTTACCTGAGTGTTCTGAGGATCGTGAGTGGGACAAAGAGGACTTGGGACTCCTGGAGCGGTTCCGGGACTCCTGGAGCGGTTCCGGGACCTTCCTCTCGACCAGGACCGAGACCTCTGATGAGTCTGGCATGGCGTTGTCTGCCGGGCGGCAAGCAAGTTTAGGGACCGCTCCCACAAAGCCTTCGGACCTATGGCACGTCAGTCGGAACATGACTTCGAGTCGTGGTCCAGACACCAGAAGCAAACCAAATGTGAGTCCGTCACCGACATGGCGACAGGCGACACACTGTTTGAACCCTGAAGTCTCCCAGAGGACATGACTTCCTATACACCAGCAAAAAAAATAAAAATAAAAAGGGGTCAATAAAAAGTCAAAAAATCCTGACAAAAAGTGACCGAGGTTAGTCCCTTCATGGATTAGCGCAGAAAGAAAAGAACTGACTTCAGCGCACCGAGGTGGCACCTAAATAGGTGACTCGGACGTCACCTCTGGCACGGACAACGCCACGCGGAGCCGACCGACGCCACCTACTGGGGCGCAGGGTTATTGCTTGAAGAAAAATCTTCCGGATCCAGTCTGACACCTGGGAAATTCAAAGGTAAGGAATCTGCGGCTAGATGTCTCTATCAGACCCACTAAAATATTGGAAAAAAATTGGCAAGACTTTTCAGGGATATCTATCAAGAAAATGCAATCGACTAAAAAAAAAACTGAACAGAGATTACACAAGGCATCTGAAATACAACTTCTACATTAAACCAGAGAGGAACAAAAGATTTTCTCTCAAAGAGGGACCCTAGAACCTGTGGCAAAGATATGCAGTATTAGACAGTTTCCATATAATAATTGTTAACTGCAGGAACAAGGTCAGTATCTTTCTTAAATATGAGCCAAAGTGGTCAATTTTACAGAGTATAAAAATTTGTTTCTTGAGACTTACCACTGTATCCCAAAAATGTGATATAGATATAATAGCCAATTGCGAGCAACCAAAATGTATTTCCAACAAAGTATCCAACAAACCATTGCGACAATATAACATCTGCAAAGGAAATAAGAAGTGGGTTCATGTTAATATATAATATGAAATGCTACACTTGCTTTTTATTGCCAATAGTGGAAAGGTACTTACGATTGATGAAAAACAGCTGGATGAAGTGCAGGATAACCAAGAGTGGATAGAAGGCATTTAGATGGACATCAAATGCATAGCCCCATTCCACATCATAATCTTTACTTTGACGTTTAACTAAATACTTGTTCGTAATAAACCTAGTTGGAAACATTAAAAAGAAGAATTCATTAAAACAACTATGTTCAAACAATAAAGAAATAAAACATTTCTGAACATGCTATTTACATTTGCCACACTGTATATCTCACATCCAGCTAAAATCTTAATAAAACAAAATGTTTTAAACATGGAGAGTTCACAATCAACAGCCTCCAATGGATGGAAACATTGGCACCCACAAGTCAGTCTTAAAAGGAGTATGTAAAGAAACCTAATTTTGTTAGCCAAAGTGAATTCACTGCTAGGGGTGTATGAATAAAAGACTACAGCAAAATTAAAGCAATTTCTGAAGGAAATACTCCAAGACTGGCAGAACCTGTTTTGTTTTTTTTTAACCATTTTTTGTGCATGCATGTGCAATGATTGCAATACGAGCTAGCTCATAATTCGGAGTACCGTGCTACTCGCCGAAAAATCGCTTCGGCGCCTTGTCGGGGGTAGTAAGCGCTATATAAGGAAAATGCTACTTACCACAGTATGCATCTGTCTTGGCATATAGAGCTGTGGATTCATATGCTTTAGCATAGATCGCCATCTGGTGCTGGGTCCGGATGTTTGCGCTTTGTTTTTCTTCGAAGAAGTCTTTCCAGTCACGAGGTAGGTGACTCCTCCTTTCGGTGATAGTGCGCATGGGCATCGGCTCCATCCCCAGATTGTTTTGCCATAAGGGTGATGATGGAGTTAGTAAGAGTAGTAAAGAGACGTCCATGTATAACGTACCTAAGTAAGATCATACTGCAACAGATAAAGGTTCCCGGGGAGGCGGGTGGGCGCATATCAGTGCTTAATTTGAGCCAGTGCTTTCCGGTGCTCGGCACCAGCACCAAACTGTTCTAAGTATGGTGTTGACAGTCTACCACATGGTGGCGCTGCTCATCTAATTTAGAGATGAGCAGAACAACGGTTGTTTAGGAATATAATATACATTAAAATAGTGCTAATACCTGCCTCCCCAGCCATTCCTTTAGATTTGGGGACCTGGAATAATCTGAACCTTCGCATTTACATGCGAGAGAGATGGTTAGTAATTGTTTTGGCAGCGATGACCAGGGCGATGTGTGGTGCAAGCTGCAGTGGCCTCCTGGTCAGAGCCCTGGCACTTAATATTTTACAAATTAAGCACTGGCGCATATGAATCTACAGCTCTATATGCCAAGAACAGATGCATACTGTGGTAAGTAGCATTTTCCGTTCGAGGAATATGAGCTGTAGATCATATGCTTTAGCATAGACTATACAGCAGTAATCTCCCAAGCGGTGGCTAACCTGTAGCTGTTGCAGTGGTTTGGAATAGTGTGCGTAAAACTGCCTGGCCCATACTAGCTTGTTGTCTTGCTAACACATCTACACAATAGTGCTTTGTGAATGTGTGTGGTGTAGACCATGTTGCAGCCCTGCAGATGTCATCTAATGGTATATTCCCTAAAAATGCCATAGAAGCCCCCAGCTTGCGTGTAGAATGCGCTCTAGGGGGAATTGTCAATGTGCGTTTAGCTTTAATGTAGCATGTTTGAATGCACTTAACTATCCACGTGCAATACCTGCTTTTGATATGGGATTGCCTTTATGCGGTGGTGCAAAAGCAACAAAAAGTTGTTTTGTTTTCCTAAAGGGTTTAGTTCTTTCAATGTAATATAGTATGGCTCTTTTGACATCTAATGTGTGAAGAGCACGTCCTGCCACTGAGTCTGGTTGAGGGAAGAACACGGGTAACTCAACGGACTGATTGATATGAAAGGCAGAGACTACCTTTGGTAGAAAGTTTGGATTAGTCCTAAGAACCACTTTGTTTTGGTGTATATGCAAAAACGGTTCTTGAATGGTTAATGCCGGACACTCACCAACTCTTCTAAGAGATGTGATGGCTATAAGGAAGGCCACCTTGCAGGTGAGAAATTGTAGGTCACATTTGTGTAAAGGTTCAAATGGTGGTCCCATTCGTCTTGTAAGAACTATATTAAGATTCCACACTGGGGAAGGTGGACGTCTAGGAGGAATGATTCTTTTGAGTCCTTCCATAAAAGCTTTGATAGCGGGTACTCGAAACAAAGACAAGTGCTGTCTGTTTTGTAGGTAAGCAGCTATTGCAGACAGATGTAAGCGTATGGATGTATACGCTAAATTAGAATGCTGTAGGTGTAATAGATAGCAAATGACGTTTTGGATTGAAGCATCTAGTGGATTGATTTGGTTGTTTGTACAGTAAATTACAAACCGTTTCCACTTAGCTGCATAGCATGCTCTTGTGGTAGGACGTCTAGCCTCTTTAATGACGTTCATATAGTCAGTTGGAAGATTGAGGTAACCAAACTCTAGGATTTCAGGTGCCAGATCGCAAGGTTGAGATGACTGGGATTTGGATGTCTTATCTCTCCATGGTTCTGAGTGAGAAGCTTGGGGGAGAGGTGTAAGTTTTGGTGAGGAACTACTGATAGTTCCAGCAGGGTTGTGAACCAGGGTTGTCGAGCCCATGTGGTAGCAATTAGGATCATTGTCATGGAATGTTGTTTGAGTTTCCAAACCACTAATGGAATTAGCGGGAGAGGCGGAAACGCGTAAGCAATTTTTCCTGACCAGTTCATCCATAGCGCATTGCCTTTGAACAATGGGTAAGGATACCTGGATGCAAAGTTTGGGCATTTTGCGTTGAGGTGTGTGGCGAAGAGATCTATTTCTGGGAAGCCCCACATTTGGAAGAATGGGATGAGAACTTGCGGATGTAGTTCCCATTCGTGGATCTGTTGTCTTTGACGACTGCAGATCTGCTCAATCTGGTTGTTTACTCCTGGGAGGTGTTCTGCATGGAGATATATCTTTTGAGGAATGGCCCATCTCCATATGCTTTGAGCTAGTTGTGAAAGCTGTAGAGAGTGCGTGTCCCCCTGTTTTTGTATGTAGTACATTGCTGTCATGTTGTCTGTACGAACTAGGACAACTTTGCCTACTAGATGCTTTTGAAAGGCTTTTAATGCTAGAAAAATTGCTAGAAGCTCCAAATGGTTTATGTGGAGCTGTTTTTGTTGTAGGGTCCACATGCCCTGAATGGTATCTTTTTGAAGATGAGCCCCCCAACCAGTGAGCAATGCGTCTGCTGTTAGCACTGTCTGTGGAACCGGGTCTACGAATGGCCGCCCCTTGGAAAGGTTTTGTGTATTCCACCACTGCAGAGAGCGATGTGTGCGGCCATCTACCAACACCAGATCGGTTAGCTGACCTTGAACCTGGTTCCACTGACGTGCTAAGCATTCCTGTAGGGGACGCATTTGTAGTCTTGCATATGGAACAATTAGAATGCAAGAAGCCATCATTCCGATCAATTGCATGAACACTCGGGCTGGTAATGAGTGTTGAGGCTTAAATTGTGATATCAGGGTTTGCATGTTGCGTATCCTGATTGGGTTGGGGTATGCTAGAGCTTTGCAAGTGTCTATTGTAGCTCCCAGGTACTCTTGCACGTTGGAGGGTTGGAGAGGAGACTTGGTGAGGTTCACAGTGAAGCCCAAGGCGTGAAGCAGCTGAACTGTTTTGTGAGTGTGGTGTATGCAGCTGTGTTGTGACTTGGCTTTGATTAGCCAGTCGTCCAAATAAGGGAAGACGTGAATGTGTTGTCTTCGTAAATGAGCTGCTACTATTGCCAGACACTTGGTGAATACTCTGGGTGCTGTAGTTACCCACAACGGGAGAACCTTGAATTGGTAATGTTGCCCGTCCACCACGAACCCGAGATATTTCCTGTGAGCCGGGTGAACGGGAATATGGAAGTATGCGTCCTTTAAATCCAGAGTGGAAAGAAAGTCGCCTTGCTGAAGCAATGGGAGCACCTGTTGTAGTGTGTTCATGTGGAAGTGGTCTGATTGAATGTAGAGGTTTAGCTGTCTGAGATCTAGGATGGGTCTGAGAGATCCGTCCTTTTTTAGAATCAAAAAGTATAGGGACTATACTCCTGTCCCTTGATGATGTAATGGGACTGGTTCTATTGCATGTTTTTGTAACAGAAAGAGAACCTCTTGTTTTAAGAGTGTGAGATGTTCTGGTGATATTGCACGTTCTCTTGGAAGGATAGTTGGGGGAGTGCAGGTAAGTTCCAGGCAATAACCACTGGATAATTTGTAATACCCACTTGTCTGAGGTGATTGAATTCCAGACCGGTAGGAACTGTGAGAGACATCCCCCAACAGGTGTGGGATGATCGGGGGGTAGTGGAGGGAAGTCACTGTTTATTAGCAGGGGAAGAGCGGGTGGAGTTACCTCTGCCTCTTCCTTTATTATTATTCCCTCTGTAGTTTCCTCGAAAATATCCTCTGGAGGAGGTAGATTGGTTGTTATTTTTATAAGAGGAGGAGAGATTCTCTGATGACACTGTTTGAGCCACCCCTGTAAAAGGAGCGGCGAAAGGAACCTCTGTTAGAAGGCAATTGTAAGGCCCCTATGGACTTAGCAGTTTCAGTGTCTTTCTTCATTTTTTCTAGTGAAGTATCGACTGTTGGTCCGAAAAGATGCTCCTTATCAAAGGGCTGATTAAGTATGGAGGATTAGACCTCCTGCTTGAATCCAGAGATTCGAAGCCAAGCGTGCCTGCGCAGCAGTATGCTAGTGTTGATGGCACGAGATGCTGTGTCTGCTGCGTCTAGTGCACATTTTATGGAAGTGTTGGTGATAAGCTTACCTTCCTGAATGAGGTCGTTAGCTTTTGTTATATACTCCTCAGGCAAGTGTTGCATGAGTTTTTCCAACTCATCATAGTGAGCCCTATCGTAGCGTGCTAACAGGGCCTGAGCGTTGGCAATACGCGCCAATGGTTAGCAGCCTGCGAAGCGACTCGTTTGCCCGAGGCATCGATGAGTTTAGACTCCTTGTCAGGAGGAGGGTCGTCGCCTGTAGTTTGAGAGTTAGCTCTCTTGCGGGCGTTAGATACAACAAGAGAGTCTAAGGGTAATTGACCTTTTATATATACAGGGTCCGAAGGAGCGGGCTTGTATTTTTTATCCACTCTAGGTGTGGGTATTCTGGCTCTAACTGGGTCTTTAAATACCTCGTCTGTGTGTTTTAAAAGGCCCTTGAGCATTGGCAAAGTATTAATAGATCTTTGCGAGTGCGTAAATGTCTCCACAAGGAAATCCTCTTCTAGAGGGTCTGTATGGAGCTCCACCCAGTGGTATTAAGCAGCTCTGTTGATAAGCTGCGCAAAGCTAATGTTGTCATCAGGTGGGGAGGGTCTGGAGGGATACAGGTCAGGGTCATTATTTTGATCTGGATCCTTATTATAATTTTCCCAGGGATCAGTGTCTGGCGGTATGTCTTGGTCGTCTGGTATATTTTGATCTTCATCCCCATCCCAATAATCTTCATCATGTGGGTCAGGTGAAAGCTAAGGTAGTGGTGAATTCGATAGTGTAATCAGTAGATTGGGATTAACAGGAGGAAAGGAAATATGTAAGGGGGAGAAGGGTTAGTACCCATGTCCTTCTTCTTCAGAGGTATAGCAGAATCCTCTGAAATATCTAGTTACCGTTTTTTAGGGAGAGTGGCCCGAAGGCGTAAGTTTCTTTTGTTTTGGATCCAAAACTGTGTCTTCAGATGGAAGCTCCTTGGAAGGAGTATCTTTCTCTTTAGGAGTGGATTTCGGCGTGGAAGATTTGGGCTGAGAGTCTTTGTGCGCCGAATGTTTAGAATCGGAGTGTTTAGTTTTAGCCTGTTTAGGGTCTGAAGGTTTCACAGTGGCATGTTTCGGCTCCGAACTTTTTGGCGCGGAGGGTATCGGCTCCAAGCTTTTAGGTGTGGAGGATTTTGGTTTGGACGATTTCGGTTCCGGAACTTTTGCTTTGGAAGATTTTGGATCCGAGGCCTTCGGTGTGGAAGGTGTTTTCGGTGCTGACGTTGTAGGGAGTGGCACATGTTTTGTCTTATGCTTCAGTGCCGAAGGTGTTGGTTCGGCACCGGAATGGGGCCGGCTCGAGCCCGAGCCGGAAGGCTTGTCCTTATGTTTCATAGCCGGGCTGGAGGGCGGGGCATCTGAAACGTTTTCTCGGTGTCTGCCCGAGGGCGGGGGTCATACCGGAGCCTTAGATTTTGATTGCATGGGCACATGGGGAGTTGTACTCACGGTACGTTGACCCGGAGTGACGTTCATGTCTTCCTCCATGTCGGAGTCGGCTTCGGACACGGAGACTAGTTCTTCTTCCTCCGCTTCTGCGGCTGGACGGTGGATTTCTAAATCTTCGCCTAAGATGTCCGATACGGAGCTGCTGCCGCGTTGCATCTCGTGGCGTCGAGCCCGACGATCACGAATGGTCTTTTTCGATCAGAATGATCGACACGCTTCACAGTCCTTCTTGTTGTGCTCCGGGGATAAGCAGAGGTTGCAGACCTCATGCAAGTCTGTGCGTGGAAATTTAGCACGACACCCGGGACATAGCTTGAATGGAGTCCGTTCCACCGACTGCTGGCGTGGTCGGCACGGGTAAGCCCGACGGCCCGTCTCGAAGTTCCCGATCAAAGGTTTCACAATTTACACGATGCCCGTCGAATGGGAAATCGCGATCGATAGACAATACTGTTGAGGGTAGAGGATTGCGCGAAGGGGTTCGAAAACGATACCGAACCGGAGCGCAGCAATACACATCCGAACCCGATGGCATAAAAAAACAATCTGGGGATGGAGCCGATGCCCATGCGCACTATCACCGAAAGGAGGAGTCACCTACCTCGTGACTGGAAAGACTTCTTCGAAGAAAAACGAAGTGCAAACATCCGGACCCAACACCAGATGGCGATCTATGCTAAAGCATATGATCTACAGCTCATATGCCTCGAACATGCAATTAAAATGATGGAAGTTGAGTATAATACAACAAACTTGATTACAGGACACATCAATATAGTTTAAATAAACAAATTAAAACTCAGTGTCGGCTCCATGGCACTAGAATGATCAGAGTAATGTTGACTAATTTGCATAATAAGTTGTTCAGCCAATTCCACCTTTCATCGGCCCTTCATAGCATACTCCTAAAGTAGTGTGCTACCTGGCTCAGAGTTTACACATCGATCATCCAACAGCTCAGCGAAACATTAGGATAGAAAAACACGTTACAACACATTTTTTGTTTCTTTGTATAGCAATGATGCTACAAGCAATCCCTTGAACTGCTACTCAAGAAACTAATTTGAAGCATTTAATTAATTACTGTAAATAGCTTTGGTTTTAAGTGTTATAAATAAATGAAAATAAATAAACTCATGCACATAAACAAGGTGTTTGACTAAAGAAAATCACTTACCACATGAGGGTTGCAATAAGTAGGCCAACACCTATGCAGTCTATAAATATAACCCAAAGGAGGAGCTTCAGTATCTGGAAAAATCCCATGTCCAGGACAAACCCAAATCCGAGTGTAGACACTGTTGGGAATATAACAACATCAGTCTTGCATCCGAGATAATACTGTTCTCTCTCATTTTGGCTCTGTGCCCTTCACAAAATGTTACCTACGTTAATGTAAAAAATATTTCAGAATCACAGGTGAACCGAATCTTATTTGCTAACACTGACGTGTGAATTAAAACGCAGCAACTGGCAAACAAATTCATACACCGAGACTTCTTAGTTCATGTTACCTGCACAACTTGAAAAATATAAAGACATTTTTCACTACAAAGTTGCTTTATAGGTTAAACTGGCAGTATACTGCTTCAGAGTGCATGGTCAGGTGGCAGAAATGCAATCAATGACAAACTGGATTGAGGAGAATATAAGAGGAGCAGGTATATGTCATGATATGGGGGTTGAGGACCGAAGATCACTATAGTTAAATTATGGCTGGGGCCGAACTAGGATGCTTCCAAATCCATTTGACACGCTGAGATAAATTTGGAGACACATGTAAGAACAAGCATTTGCAATGCAATAGGTCTCGCAGTAGTAGAAGTTTGAGTTTTTGGTGTAGGCAATAATACTGCGACTGAAACGTAATTTTTTATTAAAGGCATTTGTAATAGTTGACTTGGCATTTATACAAAATATAAAAGTATGTTGGTATTTTAGAAAAAGACATTAAAGTTGCACGTTGCATATATTGCATACATGTACAGACTGTTTGCAAATGTTTGGGGTATATTAAAGGTGCTTTATAATTTCTGTAAGGTGAAGATAACAAGTGGAGAAACGATCAAAAAGTTAAACACAAATATAGCAAGCAATTAGCAACATTAGCAGCATTATAAAATTGGTATACATAATATTAAATGCACAGCAAACAAAATGTAACAATTGTGTATGCTTTTAATAAACATTGCACACTGTAGTTTTAGCAAACATGCAGAGAGTGTTTGCAAAGGTTGGTGGTATATTAAAGTTGTTTAATTATCTCTGAGATACAACCGTTTGAGAATAGGACATTTAGGGGTCGATTCCGATTCGGGCCGGAAATTTCCCCGACCGAGCCGGACCCGGAGAGATTTCCGACCGAATCGGACCCGTGCAGTCCGACCGAACGAGTCCGATGCGTCCGTATGTTATCGGACACGAGTCGGTCGGACTCCCATTGAACTCAATGGGAGCCGGTCGTACAACGCGTACGCGGGCTCCCATTGCCTCAATGGGTGCGAGGCGGACAAGGGCGCCCCCTACAGCGAGTGCGCCGCGAGCGCTCGCGGCGTACACGCACAGGTAGGGGGACCCTGGGTCCCCCCTGTGTGCGCCTCGCACGGAGTGCGCGTACAGGGGTCCGACACGGACCCCCAAAGTACGGCTCCGACAGCGAGTTCGAGTCGGACGGCGCGAGTCGGTCGGAGCGGTCGAGGTGCGCATCGTACTTACCCGGCCGGAAAACGTCTCCATTGCGCGGTGCGACTCGGGTCCGACCGAGTCGGTCGGAGCGGTACGGTCCGAGTACGAGTCGGTCGGAGCGGTCGGGTCGCCCGGACGAGTCGGTCGGCGAGTTCGCATCGTACTCGCTCGGCCGGACCCGCGTACGGTTCGGTCGGGTAACAGGCTTTCGCATGGCTTTTTTCCCGACCGAATGGTATTGGGTGCGCCTCCGACCGAGATCGGAATCGGCCCCTTAGTGTTATCGGCAAGTGTGGCATTAATGCGTCGCCAAAGTCTTCAATGTCAGGACTTATATCCAGGAAATCCATTAAAGTGGTGTTGTGTATATCCATTGACTGGAAATGTTCAGTTGTTTGCACTTGTACTGTTACAGTGCTTATTTCGGTATTTGTTTTTTCCAATCCGTATAACGTCATAATGAGATTTTCTTCTGGTGGTTGTATTACCTATTGAGGAAAATTAAAATTAATGGCTATGCTGCAAGTTTTTTTGTGTTTTTTAAAAGTACAAAATTGTATGTAAACTTACTTGTAGTTGTGTGTGACGAGTCGTGTTTAGAATTTTTTCACCATTGTATTCATGAACTGTCAAATGGGTGATTTTGACATATTTTCCGATCTCAATAGGAATTTCTGTTGCTTCTCTCCACAACGTTATTTTTACGGAGTCTGTTGTATCATTTAGCGTTATGGATTTCAGCTTAGTATCTTGTCCTCCAATGAATATTGTTTTTGTGGCTTCTTCCTGTAAGAAATAATATGTTTTGGTTCGTAGTTTTTCAAAGAATATGTAGCATGCGATTGCTATATGGTGTACAATTTTAAATAATAACATTTGTAAAGAAACTGACTACATATGTTTAATATGCATACTGCAGTTGTAGTGAATTGTTTTGAAAGAAGCTTTATTAAATAAATACATTGTAAGCATTTTTAAATATGATGTATTAATGTATTTTACATAAGACATTAGGAATTTGCAATATGCTTTTATTTCAATGCATGGCTGTAAGTTTTGCTGATATTTAGATGACGCATTGTGGTCATTGAAAGAAAACTTTGCAAATGCTTTTATGGTAAAAGTTTACTTACCTGTTATATAGCTTTTATGGTTAAGCTTGTAGTTGCTGACATATATATATATATATGTATGTACAAAAAATCTATATATGTATGTAATATACTTGTAATAAAGTTTGCCAATGCACTTAAAATTTTACATTTGTGTAAAATATAAGTATTTGCGTTTGTTTTTTGTTTAGATGATATATATTTTGTTACAGATACATTTATATAGGGATATGTGTATATTAAAGTATGGGTTTAGAAAATTAAAGTATACTTACCTGTAATGTTTAGGAAAGTTTTATTGAGCCACTCTGTAATTGACAGTTTTGTTAGTGTTAGTTATAATAATTATAGTATGTAAGAGCATTTGACTTACTAGTTATATTGTGTTTCTGGCATTTTACTCACAGGTTAGTAATATGTAAGGTGAACGTGCATGCCCATTGGGGCGGAATAGAATAATAAAGTTTCGAATGTTGTGTTTAAAATGCTATGTATAATTTAAATATGAAATTGTTTGAGAATATTGATTAAAAAAATAATATTGTGTACTTAAATGTAATTGACAGTATTAAGCCTATTATGAATTGTGGGTTTACAATGTATGTGAAGTGGCAATAACAAACTATGTTTAGAAGTATCAATCTGTAATGGCTGTCCTGTTTTTGATTTTTTTGTACTGATGGGATACAGCAGTCCTACTTTTATGTTGTATTACATGCAGTGATCATTTTATTTACTGGTTGTTCAGAAACTGAAATTGACCTGTGCGAAAGGAACGGCTGTTCCGTAATGCGTTGTGCATGTTTGCCTTTGAGTTAAAGATATACTGTTTGTACGTATATGGAGTTGGGCTTGGTATTTTCTAAAATACAACAATTTGGAAAAGGAAAAGATATATATATATATAGGTAGCTATATATTAGCAAACTTGTCCACTACTTCATATTAATTGTGAATAAGGCAAGAGTAGACACATATTTGTCGCAGTGATTGTTAATGAGTAATTACTATGTCGCTATGACGTGTTTCGGGTGGAAGAGACGGTTGTGATCACATGTGAGCGTGTGGGGCGGGATGACCTCTATTTAAAGTGCAAATGCAGATAGATAGCAGCAATAGACATAGCAAACAAATTACATATTCATTTGACAGCATAATGCGTAAAATGATATAAAATGTGAGTATAGAAAATGAGCTAGGATATGAAATTCCTGTAAAATACATAAATTGAAAACACAGATGATTAAAAATATAATGGTAGAGGTTTGTTGGTAAAGTGTAATAGTTAGCATTTATAAACATTAGGTTGGAAAGAAGTGAAATACAAGTTATGCAAAATATAATAATTAACCGTGGCACTGGAACACATGTTTATAGTAAGTACTGCTGTATTTGAACAAAGCAATATAGGCAACTTGTATGTTTTTTTTATATGCAAACATCGTTATATAGGTTTACCTATCTGTTACATTGTTTACATAGGTATAGTTCCTTATAGTATATATGTATATATATATATTTTATATATATATATATATATATATATATATTTTATGTGTTTATATATATATGCATATATTATTTGCATTTTTGATATAGCTATATTGTTGTAGTATGATATATATTAATATGATAACAGATGTATGTAGCCTTATATATATATATATGGGGACACGGCTGAAACGTGGCCTGCTGGTTTGCATGCAATAAAGCACACTGCATAATTACTTGTTGGCACGTTGTGGTCTGTACCTGTATATGAAGAGTTGTAGTTGACAGGACTGTGGTGCTGCTTATATATATATATATATATATATATATATACATACACACATATATATATATACATACACACATATATATATAAATATATGTTATATATTTTATATACGCCGAAACAAAAAACTGAATTTTGCGGCATGTTTTGGTGTTGTATAAGTATAGTGTTTGGAAGCGGGAAAGGTGAGATGCAAATTAATATTATAATATGTTGTTTAGAGAAAGTATGCTGTTTTAATATATATGGATATATATAATTTTTTTTATATATATATATATATATATATATATATATATATATATATATATGAATTGCATTATAGATTACTAAACATTTGCTGCTATATATATATATATATATATATATATATATATAAATATAATTGGTAACTGTATATATATATATATATATATAAATATGCCTGTTTTCTGTGTGAAATAAACATTATTATGCAATTTGTATATATGTAATAAATTTACTTACCTTTATTAGACAGCAACTACTTTTGTGATACATACTGTAACATATATTGCTATAAATAGATATGTTGTTTAACATTTTAAAAAAGTAACATATTTATTAGGCTTATAAGCATAGGCCTATTGCATCACTTTGTTTAGGTATTATTAGTAAAAGTAACATTAGGACAAAACCGCATTTAAAAATTAAGATAATCAACTTACCTCTGTTATTGTCCCTGAAACAGTTAACAGTGTCTTTATGCTGGATTCTCTGACTGCCTTTATTGGAGACAACGGTGGAGCTGGTGGCTGCAAAATATATTCAGCTTCCTGAATTATAGATTGTGGTACAGTAATTGGTGGCATTCTTGAGATTTTTGTTTGCTTTGTCATAATTAAAACATTGTTTTTGATGAGAAAATTGCGAATTAGTAGTCCATTTTGTTCTTTTGTTTGGGTATAATAGTGATCATTATAACATGTTGCTTTTATGGAGCCACTTTCATCTGCTAAAGCCATATGATATAAAATCTTGTTTTCTTGCTTTGCATTTCGATAATGGGTTTTTGTTGAGCACTTTATGATATTTACACGTATAGCCTTTTGGTATGGCTTTGTTTCTTCATGCTTCAATTCTTTTAGTTCTTGAATAGAAATCATCTGAAAAGAGAAATGCATTGGTTAAATTTATAATTTATTTAAATAGCTATCCATATTGGTTTGTGATCACTGTAATATGATTCTAACGTTCCATAATGTGAGGCATTTTCATTTGTATATATATGATCTAGCAAAGAATTGTAGTCTGTTGTAAATGAGTCTATTTTTTGTGTACAGTTAAAGTGTGTTTTCATGTATTCTAATAATATAGAAGTAGCGTGTGTTGTTGTATATAAGTCTATGTTGAAATCTCCCATTATTACATACTTATAGTTAGGATATGTATTTATTATTGTTGCTAATGCTTGGAATAATGTTTGTATTGGTACATTTGGTGGTTTGTATATAATTATTATCAAGTAGTTTGTGTTTTTGATATGTTTTGTAAATTGTAAAATGTCAAGTTGCTGGTGTGCTGTATATAATGGTTGTAAGAGGTGTTTTTTGTTGTAATATATTGCAATGCCATGGTTTGTATGTTGATTGTGGAATTTGTCAAATATTATTAAATGGTAATGATCAATTACAAAGCTGTTGGTATGTGCTTTGCGCGTTGTGTTTATTTCTGTTAGGCACAAAATATCAGCATTTAATATATTAGTGTCAGCTAATATAGATTTATAATTTTTTTGCAAAGATCTAACATTATGTACTATAATTGTAAAATCTTTTTTATATTGTGAAATTTGTGGAATTGTTATTTCTAATAACATATATGTTTGTAAGCGTAGCATTTCTTCATGCACTTTTGGGTGTACTAATATTTTTGTTTCATTAAAGTTTTTTATATATATGTTTTGTAAGGATTTTGCTCTACTTATAGCTACATAATGTAAATGATGTATTTTGCTATTGTTAAAATGTATATATAGGGGCTCTATTGTTTCGCCTTGTGTCCTATGTATAGTCCGTGCAGATGATTGCCGTAATGGGAATTGCTTTCGTATTATTGTGATATATTTTTTTGTAAATTGAAAATGTCTTGATATAGGTAGTATTGGTGTCCAATCTTTTGAAATGCTTGTGTGATACAAGTGGTTGTTTTGTTGTCTAGTATATTTACCTACATTGGAATTATCAAACTTTATCCATACTATAATAGGTGTGTTGTTTGTATGCTCAACATATTGTACTATTCCTGTAGCGCCATTAGTTAATCCATCATTGACATTGATATTAGAAGTCAAATCATAGCGCAGTTTTATTGCAATATGCAATATGTATGACAGGCCCATTGTTTTTGTGGGGTCTGTTGGCAATTGGCGTAGGATTGTTTGTTTTACTTCTTCACTTAAATCTGAAGCAACTGTATCATTTGCTATTGTTGTAAAAACAGGATTTTGTTGTATATGATGCATTAATACTTCATTATTTACTGTATTTACTTCTTTGTTTGTAGACATTATATATGGTATAGTTTTAGTAATACTAGGGTGTGGTTCTATTTCACGTAATTTAATGTTTGCTATATCAGCATGTGTATGTTCACCTATTCTTAATCTATTTAGCATTTGTGCAAAAGGTAGGTCATTTAGCTGTCTCATAATTTTTGTGAGTTGATATAATTTAAAATGTGTTTGCCATAAGTTTGTACTTAATGGTCCATATAAATGTTTGGAATTGTCAAATATATACGTGTCAAAAACTGGTTTTAATTGATAAAAATCTCCAATTGCTAAAATAGATATTCCTCCAAAGGGCTGGTTTGATGCTTTTATTTCTTGCAATCTATTATGTATAAAATTGAACATATTAGTACCTACCATTGATATTTCATCTATTATTAGTACTTTTAGATGCATTAGTTGCGTTTGAAGTGTACTTCTGTTTTCATGAGTTAGCTGTTTATATGTTAATGTTTGTGAGACTGGAATTTTGAATGTACTATGAAGTGTTTTTCCATTTATATTATGTGCTGCTTTTCCTGTTGGTGCTGCAAGTAATATATAAATATTGTCTGGATTTTCCCCTGCTTTAGTATTGTAGTATCGTAATAATGTTTGATAAAGTGCAGTTATAAGGAAGCTTTTTCCCACTCCTGCACCACCAGTACAAAAAGTATAGCATGGTGTTTGTTTTGTTTTTATCCAATTTAAGTGGTGATATATAAAGTTAAGCTGTTCAGGTGTTAAATTTTGCATGATATTATTGTATTTGTCTTCTGGTAGGATATAGTTATTTAATATTTCTTCCTCAGTAGTACTTCTAATACCTAAATCTAATGCTAAGTCATAATGTAGTTGCTGTTCATGTAATTGTAAATCATTGTCTATATTATCAATTGAGACCGCTGTTAATGGTGATACTGGAGGTGTAAGCATTGGGTCATCGTTTGTAGATATATTAGGATTAGCAAGTATTTCAGTTTGTTTATTATATGTATTATAGTTTGTATCAACTATGTTTTTAACGTGCAGGTATCTTTTATAGTATGTGTCTTCAGTATTAATTATATTAGTTTCTGTTCTCCATGGATAATAAAGCATTAGTAATTCCCTGTAATAATTCTCAGAGTCATTAGTTTTGTTAAATTTACAATAGCGGATAATTTTTGTTTGTCTCCGCTTTTTATATATGGTGGTAGTTTTGTCATTAAGTAATGGTTTTATTTGAATTTCCTCTTCGTCTGAACTATAAAAGTCGGTTTCTAAAAGTAAATTGTCATAGGTGTTTTGTATATTTGTGTGTTTTTTTTATTGGTTATATTGTAATTAGAAGCATAGTCAGCTAAAGTACATTTTTCTAAAGCTTTTGGGCGACGGCTGTATTTAACAATTATATTGTCAAATTGTACATTACTTGATGTATCTGGCAATGAATTTATTATATTCATATCTTTCATTAAGTATGTTCGCTTATCTGGTGTGTTTGTATTAATGAATACAAATGATCTTGAACTTTTGCGCAATGGAATTTGCAAAATGAGGTAAGCTGCTTCTTGTGCGCTTATTTCAGTACAATTTAGGAATTTGTTGCCTATGTGCTTTAATTGGTCTTTTATATTTGGATTATGATATACTTCTTTTGTAGCTTGTGCGATTATTTTGCTTAATCCACGTTGTGATTTGCTAATATATGAAACAATATATACAGCACAAGCATATGCATCTAATATATACTGTAAGTCTATGTTTGCTTGCCATGCTTGTAAAATTATTGGATTATAGTTATTGATAAAACATTCAGCAGGTGTTCTTTGTAAAATTATTGTTGTTTTTTGTATAACATACTGTATGCATTTTATATATTGGTCTTCAGTTAATTGCATATATTGTAAAAATTCATCAAAAGTATAGCTATTAAAATGTTGAGTATTCATAGTTGTATGTATTAATTCTATATGCTGCTTTAGCATTTTATCTGTTTTGTCTAGCTGTAATGGTTCTAGTATAATAGTATGTCGCATAGGATACTTAGGATATTGATATTTACATGTCTTCTTATGTTTTATGCGACAATTTTTAGTATGTCCATGTCTTTGTAATGGTAGTAAAGGCGTTATGTGTGTGTTTTGTGTTTTTGTACATGTTATGTGTGTGTCTATAAATTGTATTACTTCGTGATCTTCTGATTTGTTATATTGTGGAGCATTTTCTACCCATAATAAAGCATGTATATGTGGTGATCCTCGTTGCTGAAATTCTACTCTGTAAAAGTAATCTGTTATGTTGCCTATGGGGTTACTTTTGTGTAATAAAATTCCATTGAATAATTTTCTTACTTGATAGTCAAAATGACGTGCGCATGTAATAGGGTTTTGTTGTATGAGTGTGCATTTAGTTTCCCAGGACATATTTAGAAATTCTTCTCTAGTACATTGACTTTTATTGTCAATGCGCAATAGTATGTTTATTAAATGATACCATTTTGTTTCTGCAGCTGATAAAGTAAGGAAGAAAGTTGGTATTCCTAATTGTCTTATCATTGCAAAGATTTCTTTTTTGCAATGCTCCCAGTATGGTGGGGAACTACGTATAGTTTTGAGTATTTTATATCCTTCATTGTATTGTAAAATACCTTGCAGATTGTCTTTTATATCTTTTACTGTTATAATCTTGCCACTATTAAAATGCTTTTTAAGCGATATGTATATCTTGTCTTGTATTTGTTTAATATGTAATTTTTTTAGCTTAAAAAATATATTAGTTATACATTTAGCTACTCTTCTGTCACAGCTTCTTAATTCCCATTGACATATTGTACTGTAATGTACTGGTATATGTCTATCTTTATTTGTTGGTCTACGTTTTCCGCCAAATAGTGTTGGGAATGCTAAATATTCTGAGTCTTTATCTTCATATAAACCGCGTGGTGTGTTATGTTCTGCAGGGGCTAAGCTTAAAATATTAATATTTTCTGTTATTGTCTCATTTGTTAATAAAGTATCTAAATTACCTGCTGGTATGTTTTCTGTTGAACTAGATGTATTGTTTGTTTCTGAACTGGTTATATGATAGGTTTCTTCTTCTAATGTGTATTCCCAATCTGTGTTTACAGTTATTCCATATTCTTTGTATAATTCGCTATTGTTTGCTAAATATAGTGCTGCTTTTTTTACTATGTTTGGTCTTACATTTTCAAAATGTGTGTATGATGTGTAGCTTAATTTACGTTTTAACTTTATTGGTATTGTCATGTTATCATTGATTTGCCTTGGTAATATTGTAACAGTTGTCATAACATCCGCAGGTACATTAATAACAGCACCTGATAATGATTTTTGAAAACCACGTGGCAGCGTTCTAATTTGTAAAAAGGTATTCTTGGCGATACTAATCTCTCTTCTAAATTATGTAAACAAAGTTCAGGTGGTATGTCAGGAAATTGCATCCCATTATAAACAGAAACGGGCGGTATTTTCCCCTGAATAATATATTTATAGCATGTGGTGCATATATAGTCTGTTTTGTGTTTGCTAATATTACACTCCATAAATTTTGGATGTTTGTGGATAATATGTGTTCCTTGTACTGTTTGTTTATGCCACATCTGATTACAAATAGTACAAATGTATTCTGGCCCATACTGTATATGAGCATGAAAATTACTAATGATATTGTTTTCAGCTGTTATATTTATGTTTGTATGTGTTGTATTTGTATTGCGTTTGGCTTTGTTTTTGTGCTTTGTTTTTGTATTTTTTGTGTTTTGTAATAAGCTTTTATTAATAGAGCTATTATATTGGTGAGTAAGTATTGTTGTATATGGAATGGTGGTATCTATTATTTTGTAGTTGTTGTGATCTATATTAATCACATTTGCTTCTATATTAGTTTGTAAAATACTTGGAAGTGTATCTGGATAGTGTTTTGCAGTATGAATATATATTTGTTTAGAAGTGTTTCTTGTGTTCTTTGAAATGCTTCTTTTTTGTGCTTTTTTAAGGGAAGTGTCTTTAATAGTGTTTATATTAACAGGTATAATTTGTAGTAATACAGAAGTTGTATTAGGGGGCATTATGTTTATAGCTAGTTTTGTTATATGTTCTATAATGTTTTTAAAGGTGCTGAATTTAATTGCTATACATTTCCCATTAGTATATGGCATCCCTTTTGTGTTTCTACTATGTGAATCAAATAAAAAATAGGAATTAGCACTTTTAACAATAGAAATTATATCTGTGTGAATGCATACTAATATAGCAAATTGTGTAGTTAATGCATAAGATAATGTAGATGTAATTTGTTCTTGTAATGTATTATGTACTGATATTGTATGTAAATATGGTTTGGTAAGCTTTATAGAATATATTGTATTATTGTGTTTTACATAATTAGGTATATCTTGTGTTTGCATAATATTTTTTTTATGTAAACATTGCATTTCTATATATAAGGCATTGCCTAGATCCATAATATAATGTAGATCTTGTGCAGCCCATATACATGCAGTTTTATGGTAGTTATATATAATAGCAAATATACTATTGGTAATGCATGGGTTGCTGTTTGTATTCTGTTGAAACTTTGCATTTTTTAAATGATAATCTGCTTGTATTATTATGTTAGTGGCATGTTTAGTGGTAGAGGTACTTTGTTTTTCAATACTAGGTGATTGTTGTGTTTGTTGTTGCACTTGTGGAACTATTAGTTTTTTATTGCCTGCTGGTGATATATTTTGCAGAGTATTACTTTTGGATACTATTTTGTGAGTGTGTGTAATAGTTTTTTTTGTATGTGGTGTATGCGAAATTGTATTACTAGAATGTGTATTATCGATTGCTGTACTGAAATCATCTTTGTGTGCTAAGTTGTTAGTAGTAGTTAATAGTACATTGTGTACTTGTGCAGGTAATGCTAGCATATTTGTAATACTATTTGTATGTGTTGCATTACTTTGTGTATTATATAATAGCAACTTATCATCTAGTGTTTTTGTTTGTTTACTTTTTTGGGTGTACTAACATTTGCTGTGTTTGTATTTTGTCGTTTGCTAATTGTGTTTTTATGCATTGTTGTTTTATGTCTGGTATTTAATGGTGAACTTGTTAGTTGTATACATTTTGCAGTATTGGTATCTGGTTTTTGTAGCTGTGTTGGAGAAGTTTGGTTACTACAGTGATTAGCCGCTGTTATAAGATTTGCATAGGTTTTAGTATTATGTACATAAAGTTTGTTTATTGTTGTAGACGTTGTTTTTTGTTTGTTCCTATGTTGTGCTTTTTGTAGTGAGTGTTTCCTAATAGTATTAATAGTAATTGGAGTTAGTTCAAATGGGATATCATCTGCATGATGTACTTTTAATTGTTTAGCTAAATTAAAAATGTAATTTATTAGGTCATCAAAAGTATTTTTTGTTAGAGCTATACATGTTCCATTTGGGTGGGGCATCCCATTGGTGGCGCGACTGTGCGAGTCAAAAATAATATATGTATTGTTATTGCTCATAATGGAAATAACATAGGCGCCCATACAAAGTAAAGTTCCTGAATGAGAAGGTAAAGACATAGTCAATGCTTGCCGTATATCTGGATATAATGTATCAAAGGGCTTTAATATGTTTCCATAGAATGGTTTGGAAAGCCTAATAGAGTATACATTGTCAATGTGGTTAATGTAAGTAGGTAAATCATCAGGATGCATAAAATCTTGTTTATTAAGAGAATGCATTTCGGTATATAAAGCATCTCCAAGGTCCATTATATAATGCAAATCTTCAATAGTCCATATATTTGCTGGTTTGTAGTAGTTGTGTATAATTGCAAATGTGCTATTTGGCAAACATTGTTTGCCCCTTGAAGTGGCAGAAAATTTTTCATGCCCTTGATGATAATCAGCTTGTATAAGTGCTTGCATTTTTATATAGTACCCTAAGTAGTTCCTTTTTTTTAGTATTGCTATTTAGTTTGTTTTTTGCCTAATTATACTTTTTTGTTTGCTGTAACTATATATGTTTGTTTATATATAAATGTATATTTAAATGTAGCTATAAAAATAGAAATTTGTATAGTGCTTATGTATTGTTTGGTAAATATATTTATATGTGGTATAAGCAGTATTGTAAAGTATGGAAAAGTTTGTATAGTAAGTGTAGCATAAAGATATTTCCTAAAGAAATTGCGCTTAAAATGTGCATGTAGAATGTTCTCAAAAGATTTTTACCTTTTGATGGTTTCTTTCTTGAGTTAGTATGTGGAATATCTGCAAATAATAAAGAAGAAAGTGATTAAGTTGTATATTTTTGTATGCTACAATATACTGTTTAATTATGATACAGGATGGCTTATGTTTATGTAGTGTATATACAATGAGTAAAAGCAGTGCAGTTTGTAAAAAAAAAGTTGTTGCTATTTTGTTTTATTTTTTTTAAATATGTATACTATTTATTATATATATATATATGTATATATTGCTTGTTATGTGTGATGGGTTGTTGAAGTACAATATTAAAGTAGCCCATAAAGGAATAGTGGTAAATATATATGGTAAAGATTGAAAGTAATGCAGTGGTGATTGTAGCGATGTATGTGGAATAAGTAGGATATCAGTGGGTTAATATGAGAGAAAGGTTTGTATTTATATAGCACTTGTTACTAATGATAGATGTTGAAGAGGTTTTGTGAAGAGTAGCATGCCACTGTAGAATTTGTGAGTTTGTTGACAGTTTGACTTATTTTGTACAGTACTGTGGCCACTGTTTAGCATGTGTAAAACTTATTTGAGTAGAGTAAAAGGGAGCTGAATTGATTAAAATTGGAGTGTTGCAGAGTGGAATAGAATGGTGTAGAATAAATTATAGTGAGCAATAGTGGAGTAGAAAGACAAGAGTAAAGTAGAGTGAGTAAAGGCGTGTGGTGTAGAGTTAAGTAAAGTTGCATAGAGTGCACAAAGTATGCTTAGTAGTGTAGGGATGTAGAGTGGATAGTTTAGTATTAAAAGGTGCAGAGTGTAAAGAGTGGCATCAAGAGAGTTAGAGTACAGACAGGGCATTGAAAAGGTAGAGGTGATAGAGGAGCATGATGAAAGTGTAGTGCATAAACTGGCACTAAGGGTTGCATAGCATGTACAGTGGTACCGAAGTGAAGCATATAATGGTACAGTTTGGACAGAACACATAGAGCAGCATTAAGAAAAGCATAATATATATAGTGACACTTATAGGAGAGAGCGTATAGAGGTATTAGCATGAGTAATGTGTACTAAATTTGCATTATGGGTATGTATGGTACAGCTATATGTAATATATATTTATGTATAGCTTGTTGCTTTTTTGATGGTATTTGTTAGGGCAAGTGGTGTTTTGCTCGACACTATAATAATAGCTATTTTTGGTTTGTGTAGGCAAGTATTAATGGCGAATTAGTATAGTGAACATTGAGTAATATTTAAAATGGTGCATAAGTTAGTTAGTAATTTGGATTTGGAATAATTAGTAGGATAGAAGTGTAAAAAATGTTGATATGTATATAATGCTTGTTTGTGTTTGATGGGGTGTTTAGGGGTACTATCGAACAAGCCTATAAAGGAATAGTGCTAAATTAATATGGTTAAAAATACAATGAAGTTAGTGGTGTATTTGAGTAATGTATTTGGAAGAACAAGGATAGCAAAGACATAATAGAAGAAGAAATGTTTGTATTTGTATAGCACTTGTTATTATTGATGCATGCTGAAGTGATTTTGTGAAGAGTAGCATGTCATTGAATAATTATGTGAATTTATTAATGTGTTTTGCTTTTTTTTTTTACATTACTGTGGCTGCTATTTGGCAGTGTAAAAGTGATGTGAGTAGAGTAAAAAAAGCAGGAGTTAGCAAAAGGAGAGCTTTGCAGAATGGAACAAAGTGCATTAGAATAAAGTATAACGAGCAATAGTAGAGTAGAAAGAGAAGAGTAGAGTAGAGAGAGTAAAAGTAGAGTGCTGTAGAATTAAGTGAAGTTGCATAGAATGCAGAAAGTATGCATAGGAGTGTATAGGTGTAGAGTGGATATAGTACGATTAAGAAATGCCGAATGTATTGAGTGGCATCAAGAGAGTTAGAATGCATAGAGTGTACGAAGGAGGTATAGTGCACAGAGTAGCATGAAAAAGGTAGAGTGCATACAGTGGCTTTAAGGGGAACATAGCACGTAGAGTGGTACCATGGGGGAGCATATGGTGGTATATTGTGGAGAGAGCAGATAAGGTGGCAATAAGAAAAGCACACATAGAGTGGCACTTATGGAGCAAAGCGCATATATTTATAAGCATGAATAATGTGTACTAATATATTAAATATGTATTATAAGTATGGAAAGTAGAGTTTGCTGCAATATATATTTATGTATAGTTTGTTGTTTTTTGTAATGTTGTTTGCGAAGGCAAGTGATGTTGTGCTGAATATTGAAATAATGGCTATTTGTGGTTTGTATAAGCAAGTATTAGTGGTGAATCAGTACAGTGAATATACTAGTATATTTTAAGTGGTACATAATTTAGCTAGTTTTGTGTATTTGGAATAGTATCTCTAAGATAGAGGCGGAAAAAATGTTGATATGTATGTACTGTTTGGTATGTCTAATGGAGTGTTTAAGTACACTACTGAAGAAGCTTATAAAGGAATAGTGGTAAATTAATATAGTAAAAAACTAAAGTAATTTAGTGGTGGATTGTAGTGAGTTATGTGGAATAAGAAAGATAGGAAAGGGATAATAGAGGAAGAAAAGTTTGTATTTATATAGTACTTGTTGCTGTTGATAGGGAGTAAAGTAGGTTTGTGAAGAATAGCATGTTAATTTACAATTATGTGACTTTATTAACATGTTTTACTAATGTTGTACAGTACTGTGGCTGTTTTTTAACATGTGTAAAAGTGATTTGAGTAGAGTATAAGGGAGTGGTACTTAGAAAAGGGGAGCATTATAAGGTGAATAAAGTGTCAGAAGTAAATTATGAGGACCAAGAGTAGAGTAGAAGAAACAATACTAGAGTAGTTGAGTAAAAGGAAAATGCTGTAGAATGTAGCAAAGTTGCGAAGTGTGCAGAAACTATGCATAAAAGAGTAGCAATGTATAGTGCATAGATTAGGATTGAGAGTTGTAGATTGTATACAGTGCGATTAAGAAAGTTAGAGCACATACAATGCATGGAGAAGGTAGGGTGCACAGAGCAGTATTAAGGGTGCAGAGTTGATATAGTGGCATTAAAGGGGGCATTGTGCACAGAGTGGTAGTAAGGGGTAGCATATGGTGCAGAGTGAGGACATAGCAAATAGAGTGGCATAAAGAAGGGTACAACACAGAATGGCAGGTATAGGGTAAAGTGCATAGAAGTATGAGCATAAGCAATGTGTACTAAATATGCGTTATGGCACGTAGCCTAGAACAATATGTATTATATAGTTATTGTGTAGTTTGTTGCTTTTGTGATGGTGTTTGTAAAGGCAAGTGGTATTTTTTATTACTGTAATAATAGCTATTTTTAATTTGATTAGGGAAGTATTAGTGCTGAATTATGATAGTGAATATGCAAGTATATTTTAAGTGGTGGGTACATTAGGCAGTTATGCAAATTTAGAATAATGCCAGTATGATCGACGTGTAAGAAATGTTGATATGTACATATCGCTTGTTGTGTGCAATGGGTTCTGTAAGTACAGTTTGAAGTAGACTATAAAGGAACACTGGTAGCTAATATGGTAAAAAATGAAAGCCATATAGAGTGGCACTAGGAGTGCATAGTGAAGAAAGGTAATGAGGGGTGCACAGTGTATAGAGTGGCACCTAGAGGTGCAAAGCACGTTGAGGAGTAAGGTGAGAGTGGTGGAGTACAGAAAGAGTAGTAAGGAGTAATGTATGTAAAGAATGGTAGTTCACTGCTATGATAGGCACAATTTAATAAGCAAAATCATAAAACTTGCAGAGTACACAGGTTTACTAATAAAAACTATGCAGCACAGGAACAATACTTTGAAGTTGTAAGAAATTGAGTTGCTTATGAAAGTAATCTGCAGAGTATAGCGGGGAAAAAACTATATTTTCTAAACATGAAAACTTACATAAAAAACATAGTTAGAGCATGTGAAATACAAGTACATAGTTTGTGTGCACAGAAAGCAGTTATAGATACACTGTACACTATGCGTTTATCAAACCACATATTATGTGCTTTATAAAAACTAAGCACTGTATGGTTTTTATACACTATATTAGTGAACACATTGTGTAGCGAGAGCATATGTATTAAACTATGATAATAAAAGGGGAGGTGCATAACAAAATGTTTTGCTAAAAGGGCGTTTCTATATATGATTTACAATTTGTTACATTTTGGTGGGTGGGTGGTAGCAAAAACTTTGTAGGCATGGTTTAACGTAAGTTATCATGATAGGAAATCGAACAATTTGGGATGCATATATTGTATTAATACATGTGATGTAGTGCGCGCAACCTAAATTGCCATATTTACTGTATGTTAAGGTGCTTGTTTACTGTTGTGATATATAGCTTAATACATTTTACTCTTGCTTATACTTTTGTACGTTAGTGCGTTGCAGCTTTGTGACGATAGACAACTTTTGTAGTATATGTTTACCGAAGGTGTTGAAAGGAAAACGTTAAAGGAATGCAAAATAATATAGGGCCGGAGGTTTATGTAGTTACGTATGGCTAAATATTTAAGAAGCATGTACAAATGTAGTTGTGCAGTAGGAGCAAGTATAGGTAAGTGTATATAGTTAATTATAGGCAGACAGTGAGAGGTTATGGATAAATGTAAGTATGGTATGTACGAGCGGTAAATTGTGAGATTGCTGCTTGTTGAGGACGGGGAGAAAGAAAGGGGGAAGATGGGGGGTGGGAAAGGGGTGGGGGGAGAGAGATAGTATATAAGAAAGTCCGATTGCTGAGATGAAGCAAATATGTTTTGAGTGAAATGTATTGTGTTGTGCTTAGTGTATTGTATTTGTTATTGCAGCATGCAGTATAACGTTTGATTAAGTACTGGTGAGCGGCAACTTGTAGGAAATAGCACGTTAGAATAGTTTATGTGAAGAGCATATTGCATAAATAAGACGCATTGTATTGCTTTTATTGTATTGTGTTTGCGAATGCTGAACACGATATAAAATGTGCTTTAAATGGTGCCAGGCGGTAAGTTGAGAAAGCGCTGCGTGTTGGGTACGTGAAAAAGGAAAAGAAGGAAGTGAAAAGGAGGGAGGGGGCTGTTTGCAATGATGCAATTTGCGTGCATTACACTGTGTTTGAATGCTTAAAGACATTACAATTGTGTTGCAGGGAGTGGAGCATCTTGAAGGTGTAACCTGTTGAGGATTATACTGTAAGTGCTAAGCAGAAGAATTAGCATGTAGCTTGTAGCAAGCAAAAGTTTTATGTTTGTACTTTTAGCATGTAGATATTTATTGTGATACGAGTATTGCAATATGCGTGTATTGTTTGTGTGTGAAATAAGGGGATTAATGATAGTGTGTGCGTGGTCCGGAAATAGAAGCAGACGTGTATTACGTGGCAGACGTCCGCAGTATCATTTAGCACCACCATAGCTTCACTCAGCGACACCACATTATCACTCAGGGGCAACACTGCATCATTCAGTACCACCACAAGGTCACTTAGCAGCAACACAGCATCGCTCAGCACCACCACAGCATTGCTCAGCACCACCACAGTATCACCCAGTGCCACCATAGCATCACGCAGTACCACCACAGCAGCACTCAGCACCACACAGCATCATTTAGTACCACCACAGCATCGCTCAGTGTCACCACAGCATCACTCAGCGCCATTATAGTACCACTTAGCATCACCACAGCATCACTCAGAGGCACCACAGCATCGCTCACGAACACCACAGCATTACTGAGGGGCACCACAGTACCACTGAATACCACCACAGCATCACGCAGGGGCACCATAGCATTGCGCAGCGCCACCACAGCATCATTCAGCGGCACCATAGCATCACTCAGTGCCACCACAGCATCAGTCAGCGCCACCACAGCATCACTCAGCGCACCACAACATCACTTAGCGTCATTACAGCATCACTGTGCGCCACCACAGCATCAGTCTGCGACACCACAGCATCCCTCAGTACCACCACACCATCACTCAGAACTACCACAGCATCTTCATAGCATCACTCAGCAGCACCACAATATCATTTAGCACCACCACAGCATCACTCAGCACCACCAGAGCATCACTGAAGTACCATAACATCACTCAGCAGCACCATAACATCATTCCACGCCACCACAGCATCATTCAGCACCACCATAGCTTCACTCAGCAACACCACATTAGCACTCAGGGGCAACATTGCATTACTCAGTACCACCACAGGGTCACTTAGCAGCACCACAGCATCGCTCAGCACCACCACATCATCGCTGAGCACCACCACAGCATTGTCTAGCACTACTATAGCATCACTCAGCGCCACCATAGCATCGCTTAGAACCACCACAGCAGCGCTCAGCACCACACAGCATCATTTAGTACCACCACAGCATCGCTTAGTGTCAGTACAGCATCACTTAGCGCCACCACAGCATCACCCAGCGTCACCATAGTATTACTCAGCGTCACCATAGCATCACTCAGAGCACCACATCATCGCTCACGGACACCACAGCATTACGCAGGGGCACCACAGCATCACTAAGTACCACCACAGCATCATGCAGGGGCACCATAGCATCACACAGCGGTACCATAGCATCACTGAGCGCTACTATAGCATTACTTAGTGCAACCACAGCATCACTCACCGCCACGATAGCATCACTCAGCGCCACCACAGCATCACTTAGCGGCATCACAGCATCATTTAGCGCCACCACAGCATCACTTAGTGCCACCACAGCATCACTTAGCGCCACTATAGCATCACTCAGCGCCACTATAGCATCACTCAGCGCCACCATAACATTATTTAGTGTCACGACACCATCACTCAGCACCATAACAGTATCAGTCAGCGACACCACAGCATCCCTTAGTACTACCATAGCATCCCTCAGTACTACCACAGCATCACTTAGAACTACCACAGCATCACCATAGCATCACTCAACACCACCACAATATCATTTAGCACCACCACAGCATTACTGAGCACCATCAGAGCATCACTGAGCACTGCCATAGCATCACCGAGCAGTGCCATAGCATCATTTAGCACCACCACAGCATAGAGCACTGAGCACACTATAGTTAAGTGGTGTTAGGCGGCGAGTTGTACAGCAAAAGAAGCAAGTGGGAAAGAGGAGAAGGGTTGTAAATAGTAGGTGTAGATTTTTTAAAGAAGTAAGCATACTGTGAACTAAATGTATGTTGTTGTTGTTTGCGCATTGTATTTATAAATGTAGTATTTTTTAGGAAATTCCCTGTAAGTGCTGCTAGGCGGTTACACGGGGAACGAAAGTAGTAAGTATGTAGGGAGGAGGAATTAGCAAATTATAGGTAAGGCCGCTTATGTGAAGTAAAGATTGAACGTGAAAAATACGTTGTATGTAATTACAACTTGTAAGCAGCATATACACGAGCACCGATTGTTTTGCGTGCTAGTTGTAATATGTGCAAAACTTTATTGAAAAGTATTGTGTGCAGAAAGGAAGTATTGTGCATACAGTAATAAATAGGAAGGGAAATATGATGCGAGTATTGCAATATTTGTGCATTGTTTGTGTCTAATATAGAGGTATTAACGATACTGTGCGCGTGGTCCGGAAATAGAAACAGACGTGTATTACGTAGCACACGTCAGCGCGCATATTTCCTGTTGTGGGAGTGTGGCTGACGACGCTGTACGGCTGCATTTTGGCGCGTTAGTGCGCATTGAGATATTTTGTACGCTGTGGAGGTGGTGGAGCAGTTGTAGGCGAGACGTTGGTGGAAGCAGAATAAACAGTAAGTTTCGGCAAACGATATTTATTAAATATATGGTTTTTAGCATAAATAAAGGGTGTGAACGTGGTAATTGCAATGGTAGTTTTTGTTAGTAATTGGTAATATGGTGAAACTGCATTTTGTTTAGTGTTGGGGTTAGCAATGTGTTTATTGTGTGAAGTATGTTAATGATTGTGTAGGAAAAGGTATTTTATGTAGTGGGGGTAAGTGCAAATTTGAGGTTATGAGAGGTTAAAAGTAAAGGAAGTATGCGCAGTGCGGTTTTGAACGTGTTTGTGTGTTGTTTTATGAGCTGTTGGTATGTGAGTGCTGTGAGGTGACGAGGTGGGAGGGAGAATAGCAAGGTGCGTGGGTGTTAGCAAAAACATATTAAGCATGGTTTGAGTACAGTTAAAACAATATAAAAGAGAGCAGTGTGGGACGTATATATTGTATTGATATATGAATGTAGTGTGTGCAACGTAAATTGGCATATTTTTTGCATGTTAACGTGCTTATTTACTGTTACGATATATAGGATAGTACCTATTACTGCTGTGTATACTTTTGTGCGTTAGTGCGTGGCACCATTGCGGTGATACATAACTTTGTAGTATATGTTTAATGAAGGCGATAAAAGTAAAACGGTAAAGGGATGCAAAATAATATAGCACCGGAGGTTTATGTAGTTAATTATGGATAAAGATTTAAGGGGCATGCACAAATATAATTGTGCTATGTATGAGTAGCAAGTTGTGAGTTTGCTGTTGGGAGGGGACGCGGAAAGCGAAAGTACTAATTTGTTAAGGGGAGGCAGGTAATAAATAAAAAGGCAAGCTTGCTTTTACGGAGGAAACATATTGGAAAACAATTGTGTTTTATTGTGCGTAGCGCATTGTATCTGGAAATGCAGTATACGCTATAGAATGTTTTAAGTGTTACTACTACGTAAAATGGAGAGTGGAAAAGAAAGTGGGCGGGAAGGAGGAGAGTAGTAAATAATGGTTAGGAATTGAGCGATGTGGACAGAGAAAAGGCAAGTGGGGTAAGGGGGTGGGCTAGTATAAAATGGGGCGATTGGCTTTGGGAACAAAAGATGGCATAAACAAAATGCATTGCGCTGTTGCGGTTAGTGGTGTTGGGTATTGATTTGTAGAGGAAAAAAAAAGGAAGTGGGAAAGAGGAGAGGGGTTGCAAGTAATAGGTGTAGTTTTTTTATGAAGGAAACAAACTGTAAATAAAGTGCATGTTGTTGTTAGTGCATTGCATTTACCAATGTAGTATTTGTGCGAAGATTTGTTGTAAGTGCTGCTAGGCGGTTACACGGAGAGCGAAAGTAGTAAGTATGTAGGGAGGGGGATTAGCAAATTGTGGTTAAGGCAGTCTATGCGAAGCAAACATTGAGCATGAAACATGCGTGTTTTGTAACGAAAACTGGTAAAGCAGCACATACAGGAACACCTATTTTTTTGTCCGCTAATTGTAATGCGTGCAAAACTTTATTGAAATGTATTGCGTGCACAAAGTAAGTATTGTAAGACAGTAAGAAATAGGAAGGGAAACAGAAGGCATAGGTAAGATTTGAATTGTAATGTGGGAAAGGAACCTTTTTGTAAAAGCTTTTGTGTTGTATATAGAATTTTATATTGCAGTATCTGCAATAAGGTCTGTAATACGGATGTAAATATTTGCTACCTATGTGCGGCGTACATATGTATACTACTATGTGATATTATGCGTGTTTGCTATTAATGACACTGTTTGGCAGCACTTTAAGGAACAACCACTTTATCGTTGCAAAAAGTAGCACGTATAAAACGTTTAATAAAGGAGGGTTGCTGAAATGAAGTAAATATGTTATTAAAAAAATGTATTTTGTTGCGCTTAGCATCACTCAGCACCACCACAGAGCATCATTTACTACCACCACAGCATCGCTCAGTGTCACTATAGCATCACTCAGCGCCACCACAGCATCATTCAGCGTCACCATAGTATTACGCAGCGTCACCATAGCATCACTCAGAGCCACCATATAATCGCTCACAGACACCACAGCATTACGGAGGGGCACTACAGCATCACTAAGTACCACCACAGCATCACGCAGGGCCACCATAGCATCACACAGCGCCACCACAGCATCATTTAGTACCACCACAGCATCGCTCAGTGTCACCACAGCATCACTCAGCGCCATTATAGTACCACTTAGCATCACCACAGCATCACTCAGAGGCACCACAGCATCGCTCACGAACACCACAGCATTACTGAGGGGCACCACAGCACCACTGAATACCACCACAGCATCACGCAGGGGCACCATAGCATTGCGCAGCGCCACCACAGCATCATTCAGCGGCACCATAGCATCACTCAGTGCCACCACAGCATCAGTCAGCGCCACCACAGCATCACTCAGCGCACCACAACATCACTTAGCGTCATTACAGCATCACTGTGCGCCACCACAGCATCAGTCTGCGACACCACAGCATCCCTCAGTACCACCACACCATCACTCAGAACTACCACAGCATCTCCATAGCATCACTCAGCAGCACCACAATATCATTTAGCACCACCACAGCATCACTCAGCACCACCAGAGCATCACTGAAGTACCATAACATCACTCAGCAGCACCATAACATCACTCCACGCCACCACAGCATCATTCAGCACCACCATAGCTTCACTCAGCAACACCACATTAGCACTCAGGGGCAACATTGCATTACTCAGTACCACCACAGGGTCACTTAGCACCACCACAGCATCGCTCAGCACCACCACATCATTGCTGATCACCACCACAGCATTGTCTAGCACTACTATAGCATCACTCAGCGCCACCATAGCATCGCTTAGAACCACCACAGCAGCGCTCAGCACCACACAGCATCATCTAGTACCACCACAGCATCGCTCAGTGTCAGTACAGCATCACTTAGCGCCACCACAGCATCACCCAGCGTCACCATAGTATTACTCAGCGTCACCATAGCATCACTCAGAGCACCACATCATCGCTCACGGACACCACAGCATTACGCAGGGGCACCACAGCATCACTAAGTACCACCACAGCATCATGCAGGGGCACCATAGCATCACACAGCGGTACCATAGCATCACTGAGCGCCACTATAGCATTACTTAGTGCCACCACAGCATCACTCACCGCCACGATAGCATCACTCAGCGCCACCACAGCATCACTTAGCGGCATCACAGCATCACTTAGCGCCACCACAGCATCACTTAGTGCCACCACAGCATCACTTAGCGCCACTATAGCATCACTCAGCGCCACTATAGCATCACTCAGCGCCACCATAACATTATTTAGCGTCACGACAGCATCACTCAGCACCACAACAGTATCAGTGAGCGACACCACAGCATCCCTCAGTACTACCACAGCATCCCTCAGTACTACCACAGCATCACTTAGAACTACCACAGTATCACCATAGCATCACTGAACACCACCACAATATCATTTAGCACCACCACAGCATTACTGAGCACCACCAGAGCATCACTGAGCACTGCCATAGCATCACCGAGCAGTGCCATAGCATCATTTAGCACCACCACAGCATAGAGCACTGAGCACACTATAGTTAAGTGGTGTTAGGCGGCGAGTTGTACAGCAAAAGAAGCAAGTGGGAAAGAGGAGAAGGGTTGTAAATAGTAGGTGTAGATTTTTTAAAGAAGTAAGCATACTGTGAACCAAATGTATGTTGTTGTTGTTTGCGCATTGTATTTATAAATGTAGTATTTTTTAGGAAATTCCGTGTAAGTGCTGCTAGGCGGTTACACGGGGAACGAAAGTAGTAAGTATGTAGGGAGGAGGAATTAGCAAATTATAGGTAAGGCCGCTCATGTGAAGCAAACATTGAACGTAAAAAATACGTTGTGTGTAATGACAACTTGTAAAGCAGCATATACACGAGCACCGATTGTTCTGCCTGCTAATTGTAATATGTACAAAACTTTATTGAAAAGTATTGTGTGCAGAAAGGAAGTATTGTGCATACAGTAATAAATAGGAAGGGAAATGTGATGCGAGTATAGCAATATTTGTGTATTGTTTGTGTGTAATATAGAGGTATTAATGATAATGTGCGCGTGGTCCGGAAATAGAAACAGACGTGTATTACGTGGCACACGTGAGCGCGCATATTTCCCGTTGTGGGAGTGTAGTTGACGACGCTCTACGGCTGCATATTGGCGCGTTAGTGCGCATTGAGATATTTTGTACGCGGTGGAGGTGGTGTAGGCGAGACGTTTGGGGAAGCAGAATAAACAGTAAGTTTTGGTAAATGATATTTATTAAATATATGGTTGTTAGTATAGATAAAGGGTGTGAACGCGGTAATTGCAATGGTAGTTTTTGTTAGTAATTGTTAATATGGTGAAACTGCATTTTGTTTAGTGTTGGGGTTCGCAATGTGTTTATTGTGTAAAGTATGTTAATGATTGTGTACGAAAAGGTATTTTATGTAGTGGGGGTAAGTGCAAATTTGAGGTTATGAGAGGTTAAAAGTAAAGGAAGTATTTGCAGTGCGGTTTTGAACGTGTTTGTGTGTTGTGTTATGAGCTGTTGGTAATGTGAGTGCTGTGAGGTGACGAGGTGGCAGGAAGAATAGCAAGGTGCGTGGGTGGTAGCAAAAACGTATTAAGCATGGTTTGATTACAGTTTAAGCAATCTAAAAGTGAGCAATCTGGGACGTATATATTGTATTGATATATGGAATGTAGTGTGTGCAACGTAAATTCGCATATTTATTGCATGTTAACGTGCTTATTTACTGTTATGATATATAGGATAGTACCTATTACTGCTGTGTATACTTTTGTCCGTTAGTGCGTGGCACCATTACATAACTTTGTAGTATATGTTTAATAAAGGCGATAAAAGTAAAACGGTAAAGGGATGCAAAGTAATATAATGCCGGAGGTTTATGTAGTTAATTATGGATAAAGATTTAAGGGGCATGCACAAATGTAATTGTGTTATGTATCAGTAGCAAGTTGTGAGTTTCCTGTTGGGAGGGGACGCGCAAAGCGAAAGTACTAATTTGTTAAGGGGAGTCAGGTAATAAATAAAAAGGCAAGCTTGCTTTTACGGAGGAAACATATTGGAAAACAATTGTGTTTTATTGTGCGTAGCGCATTGTATCTGGAAATGCAGTATACGCTATAGAATGTTTTAAGTGTTACTACTACGTACAATGGAGAGTGGAAAAGAAAGTGGGCGGGAAGGAGGAGAGTAGTAAATAATGGTTAGGAATTGAGGATGTGGACAGAGAAAAGGGAAGTGGGGTAAGGGGGTGGGCTAGTATAAAATGGTTAGATTGGCTTGGGAACAAAAGATGGCATAAAAAAATGCATTGCGCTGTTGCGGTTAGTGGTGTTGGGTATTGATTTGTAGAGGGGAAAACAAGGAAGTGGGAAAGAGGAGAGGGGTTGCAAGTAATAGGTGTAGTTTTTTTATGAAGGAAAAAAACTGTAAACAAAGTGCATGTTGTTGTTAGTGCATTGCATTTACGAATGTGGTATTTGTGCGAAGATTTGTTGTAAGTGCTGCTAGGCGGTTACACGGAGAGCGAAAGTAGTAAGTATGTAGGGAGGGGGATTAGCAAATTGTGGTTAAGGCAGAGTATGCGAAGCAAACATTGAGCATGAAACATGTGTGTTTTGTAGCGAAAGCTGGTAAAGCAGCACATACAGGAACACCTATTTTTTTGCCTGCTAATTGTAATACGTGCAAAACTTTATTGAAAAATATTGCGTGCACAAAGTATTGTAAGACAGTAAGAAATAGGAAGGGAAACAGAAGGCATAGGTAAGATTCCAATTGTAATGTGGGAAAGGAACCTTTTTGTATAAGTTTTAGTGTTGTATATAGAATTTTATATCGCAGTATATGTAATAAGGTTAGTAATACGTATGTAAATATTTTTTCCCAAAACTGCTAAAGCAGCACATACAGGAACACCTATTTTTTTGCCTGCTAATTGTAATACGTGCAAAACTTTAAGGGAAACAGAAGGCATAGGTAAGATTCCAATTGTAATGTGGGAAAGGAACCTTTTTTTTAAAGTTTTTGTGTTGTATATAAATTTTATTTTGCAGTGTGTGCAATAAGGTCTGTAATACGTATGTAATTTTTACCTATATGCGGCGTACATATGTATACTAGTATGTGATATTGTGCGTGTTTGTTATTAATGACACTGTTTGGCAGCACTTTAATGAGCAACCACTTTCTTGTTTCAAAAAGTAGCACGTATAAAACGTTTAATAAAGTAGGGTTGCTGAAATGAAGTAAATATGTTATTTTAAAAATGTATTTTGTTGTGCTTAGCGCATTGTATTTGGGAACGCAGTATGCGTTTGATGTTTGTCTTAAAAGCTACTGAAAGGCAATGTTTGGCATTTGTACTTTGAGCATGTAGATATTTATTGTGATACGAGTACTGCAATATGCGCGTATTTTTATGTATGATATAGGGGGGATTAAGGATAGTGTGCGCGTGCTATGGAAATAGAACCAGACGTGCTATTACGTGGCAGACGTTTGCGCGCATATTTCCTATTGTGGGAGTGTTGCTGACGACGGAGTGCGCGCGCATAATGGCGCGTTACTGCGAGTGAGATATTTTGTGCACGGTGGAGGTAGTCTAGCAATTTTAGGCGAGAAGTTTGTGAAAGTATATAAACCGTAAGTGTTCTGTAATTAAAGTAATTAAAAAAATGTTTTTAGTATGAAAAAGGTCGAAAACGTGTGAATTGTAATGCTGTTTTTTTGTTAGTACTTGCTAGTACGGTAAAACTGTATCATTATTGTTTAGTGTTGGTGCTAGCAATGTGTTTATTGTGTGAAGTATGTTGAAGATTGTATCCAAAAAGCTATTTTATGTAGTGCGGGTAAGTGTAAATTTTTGGTTTTAGAGGGTAAAAGTAAAAGAAGTATGCGCGGTGTGGTTTTAAACGCGCTTGTGTAATTATTACAAGGTGTTGGTAATATGAGTGTTGTGTGGTGACGACGTGGGAGGGAGAATGGCAAGGCGGATGGGTGGTAGCAAAAACTTTTTAGGTATGCTTTAGCGTAAGTTACCATGATATGAAATGGAACGTTATTGGATGCATATATTGTATTAATACATGTATTTAGTTGTGCTTAGCGCATTGTATTTGGGAACGCAGCATGCGTTTGACGTAAGCTTTAAGAGCTGCTGAACGGCAATATTTGATATTGTTACTTTTAGCATGTAAATATTTATAGTGATACAAATATAGCAATATGCGCGTATTTTTATGTATGATATAGGGGGGCATTAATGATAGTGTGCGCGTGTATTACGCGGCAGACGTCCGCGCGCATATTTCCTGCTGTAGGAGTGTTGCTGACGACGCAGTGCACGTGCACGTGCACAATGGTGCATTAGTGTGTAGTGTGTATTGAGATATTTTGTGCGCCGTGGAGGTAATTTAGCAATTGCAGGCAAGAAGTTTGTGAACGTATATGAACAGTAAGTTTTTCTGAATTATATGAATTAGATGTGTGTTTTGAGTATGAAAAAAGGTGGAAAATGTGGGAATGGGAATGCACGTTTTTTTTTTTAGTTACTGCTTGCTAGTACGGTAAAACCGTATTATTGTTTACTGTTGGTGTTAGCAATGTGTTTATTGTGGGAAGTATGTAGAATATTGTATAAAAAAGCTAAGTATACTGTATGTATTAATGGAGTACTTGCTATTAAATTTATTGTAAGTGCTGTTACGTGGCTACATGGACAGCAAAAGTAGTAAGTATGGAGAGCGGAAGGGGATTAGCAAATTAGAAATAGTTCATATGAAAACCGATTGTATAAATTGAGCATTGTGTTAGCAAAAGTTGTACGCGATATAAAATGTGCTTTAAGTATTGCTAGGAGGGGATGTGGAGAGCAGTAGGAGCAAGTATAGGTAAGCATATATAGTGAATTATAGGCAGACAGTGAGAGGTTATGGGTAAATATAAGTGTGTTATGTATGAGCGGTAAATTGTGAGAGTGCTGCTTATTGAGGACGGGGAGAAATAAAGGGGGAAGATAGGGGGTAGAAAAGGGGAGGGGGAGAGAGACAGTATATAAGAAAGTATATTGCTGAGATGTAGCAAATATGTTTTGAGTGAAATGTATTTTGTTATGCTTAGCACATTGCATTTGAGATTGCAGCATGAACTATAACATTTGGATTAAGTACTGCTGAGCGGCAACTTGTAGGAAATAGCGCGCTAGAATAGTTTATGTGAAGAGCATATTACATAAGTAAGACGCAATATATAGCCTTAATTGTATTGTGTTTGTGAATGGTGAATGCGGTCTAAAATGTGCTTTGAAATGGTGCCAGGTGGTAAGTTGAGAAAGCGCTGCGTGTTGGGTACGCCGAAAAGGAAAAGAAGGAAGTGAGGGGGGGAGGGGTGGAAGAAAGTAAGGAAAGAGGTAGTAGACAATAAGGTAGGGTTAATGGTATAGAGCAAAGCTGGGGAAATAAAAAGTGTTGTGCTTAGCGAATGTATTTGCAGATGCAGCATGGGTCATAACGTTTACCTTAAGTGGTGGTAGGCGGCAATTTGAAGAAACAAAAAATTAAGTAGGTAGGGAGGGAAGTAGTAAATAGCGTAGTAAATTGTTTATATGAAAACAGATTGCATAAAGAAAACGTATAGTATTGCGTTGACGGCATTGTGCTGGTAAAAGCCGTACGTAATGTAAAATGTGCTTTAAGTGTTGGCGGGCGGCAACGTAGAGAGCGAAAGCAGCAAGTATATGGGGGTTGGGAGTAGCAAAATATTGGGAAGGATGCTCTTAAAAGCAAACGGCGAACATACAAATAATGACAATTACAAATCAAAGTACCTAGGTACTAAAAAATTAGGAGGAATTTCTAAACTGGTATATTATAATGAGAACTGCAGTTTGTACCGAAGAGTAACGAAAAGCAGTTGTAAATGTAGTATGTTATCTATATTATAGTTGCTTGTAAAGAAGGGAGAATGGCGGTACTACGATAACAACGAAAGTTTCAGACTGTAAAATGTTTGAGTACTGACCGTTGTTTTGAATAAGTTGTAGTTTTGATCGGCGACGCCTGGAAGATTCCTGCTAATAATTGTGTTTGCTGGAAAGATTCCAAGTGGTTGTGGCCTGTGTACATAAAGGAAGCAAAAAAGCGCATTATTGTTTTGCAAAAAACCACGTAATAAAACCAGTAGCCGATTTAGCATATTGTGTGTAGGAAGTATAGGACAGAAAGTGTTGTTCTAATAAAGAAAAACAAACGTAATGCGAGCGAGATAAAAGGCAGTGAAAAAAACAAACGGAATGCGAACGAGACAAAAGGCATGAAAAGCGTATGAAATAGGTGTTATAGAAGTTTGTAATAAAGGAGCAAACATAGGCAATATATGTTAGTTTAACGGAAACGCTACGTAAGGTAAGAATACGTAAAATTGTATTTGGCAAAACTTACTTGTTTTAAAGAAGTTCTCGACAGGGAGATGTAGGGCTTCAGCGATGTATAGGGCAGTGGTGCTGAAAGGGTTTGCGAATGTTTACTGCATCGGTGTTAAGTAGAGGACTAAGGGGAAAGATAGCGATCTGTAGGAGTAATAAAATAGTAAAACACATGTGGCACGGGAAATGCATGGCGATGGTGTGAAGATGGCTCAGTGTTAGTAAATAGCGTGGGAAACTTTAACAAAAACAAAGGTCTTTAGGCAGACAAAATATGTTAGGTGAATTTGTAGAACGTCCTGAAAGAGAAATGTTGGCAAGGTTGACACATAATGCGCATAGCATAAAAGAAGGGTTTTGCAGCAAAACATATTTGTTTGTATTGGTGCGACACATAACGCAACGAAAATATTAGTTGCAGCTTAAGGAAGAAAAAAAAACGGGAATTTTTATTGTATGGCAAGGCACTGTATGAAATGTAAAAATTACCCGGTACGTTTAAGATTAGAAATATAAAGGGTAAATGTTTGTAATACAACTAAAAATGCAAAGCATTATATTAATGCGTACGCCACAACCGGTACGCACGCATAAATGCTGCAAATGTAAAACTTACAACCATGGCATGCATATATTTAGCACTTGTTTAACGATAAAGAACAGGTATTGATAAAACGTGTACGCTTGCGCATGCATTTTAGAATATTTGGACTGTAGTAGAACAGGAAAAAGCATGCGAACATGGCGCTATGCAGACACATGTACATATTTTATTTTTTGAACCATTGTAGCGCATAGTCAATTTGTGTCTGCGATATGTTGAGCAACAGTCGCGTGTATATATTAACTGTTTTTTTGTGGTTATGGTAAACAGTAAGCACTTTGCAGACAAAATATGTTAGGTGAATTCGTAGAACGTACGGAAAGAGAAATGTTGGCAAGGTTGACACATACTGCGCATAGGATGAAAGAGGAGTTTCGAAGCAAAACGCATTTGGTTGTATTGGTGCGACACATAACGCAACGAAAATATTAGTTGCAACGTAAGAAAAAAAAAACGAAATTGTTATTGTATGGCAAGGCGCTGTATGAAATGTAGAAATTACCCGGTACGTTTAAGATCAGAAATGTAAAGGGTAAATGTGTGTTATACAACTAAAAATGCAAAGCATTATATAAATGTGAAAGTTGCAACCATGGCATGCATATATCTAGCACTTGTTTATTGATAAAGAACACGTATTGATAAAACAAGTACGCTTGCGCATGCATATTACAATATTTGTACTGTAGTAGAACAGAAAAAAGCATGCGAACATGGCACCATGCAGACACACGTACATATTTCATCTTGTAAACCACTGTAGCGCATGGTCAATTTGTGTCTGCGACATGTTAAGCAACACTCGCGTGTATATATTAACTCTTTTTTTGTGGTTATGGTAAACAGTAAGCACTTTGAAAACATGGCGCCATTTAGACGCGTCCTTATTTTGTGCTTGGGAAGTAAAGTACTGAGCAAAAAAGACGAGGTGTGATGACATGGCGCCAGCAAGACGCACACTTATGTTGTAGATGTAAGATGCTAAGCAGCCAAGCACGAGCAAATAACAATAGATGCGATGACATGGCGCCAGCCTAACGCATTTGCGTCTCCTGTTTATGAGGTGCTAAAACAAAGCAAAGCGGCAAGCAGGAGACGTGTTAACGCGGCATCACTAATACGCGTGCACATATCCTGTCCTGCAACTTCAGCTAACGCCTCTGTATGCGTTCACAGCTGATGTCTGTGAGGTGTGATGACATGGCGCCAGCAAGACGCACACTTATCTTGTAGATGTAAGATGCTAAGCAGCCAAGCACGAGCAAATAACAATAGATGCGATGACATGGCGCCAGCCTAACGCATTTGCGTCTCCTGTTTATGAGGTGCTAAAACAAAGCAAAGCGGCAAGCAGGAGACGTGTTAACGCGGCATCACTAATACGCGTGCACATATCCTGTCCTGCAACTTCAGCTAACGCCTCTGTACGCGTTCACAGCTGATGTCTAAAAAGCAAAGCGGCAAGCAGGAGGCGTGTTAACGCGCCATCAGTAATACGCGTGCACATATCCTGTCCTGCAACTTCAGCTAACGCCGCCGCCGTACGCGTTCACAGCTGACGCCGCCGTACGCGTTCATAGCTAATGTCTAAAAAACAAAGCGGCAAGCAGGAGCTGCGTGTTAACGCGGCATCAGGAATGCACGTGCACATATCCTGTCATGCAACTTCAGCGAACGGCGCCATACGCGTTCACAGCTGATGTCTTTTAAGCGTGTGCACATCTCATGTCCCGCATCGGAGCAAAAGTCGGCAACAATAGATCTCGCATAGCGAGCAGCGCATGGCGCTGCATCGCTAGGCGAGACCTAAAAAAAGGAGCAGGGGCCGCATTGCATGGAGTGCAAAAAAACTCTTGTGCACTGTAATATTTAAAGGTAGGCAGGGCACGTCTGTGCTAGCGTACTGGATAGGACAGTAATGCATGACTTGAGGACATCTGTGTGAATATCGCACTACAGAGATGACAAGAAATGAAATCTTGTACATCAGAAGTACTAGTGGGCGGTATATGTGGCTAGAATGAGACTGATGAGCAGGGTGAAGAGCAATAACACTAATACTTGTTCAAGATGTGGCAATTCAGAAGCTGGCCTGTTGTGCATGGTCTTGCAATGTCATGGGTTGGACAGCTTCTGGGATTCGATAGGGAGCACTCCTAAGAGTTAAAAGGAGGACAGTTGCAGTGAAATTTATCAGCTTTCCATTTGAACAAACCAACCTGGCAGATCACACATAAAGCCTCATACTGTGTTAGAACAGAGAAACTGAAGCTTACAGATTATATGAACGGCAAGCAGTGTCCATTCAAGTCTAACTTTTCCACACTAGGTCCTCAAATACAATAGCTAAAATGCAATTAATCACTTATGGTGGGTCAAAATAATTCTCCATACTACAATGGAAGTTCAAATTCAGTTGATTTATAAGCTATCTTCTTGGTCCTGTCCCACAATTAACAAATACTGGAGAGATGCATCTAACCTCATAACAGGTATAACAGGATTGGCTATTCCCTTCGATCCTCTGATAGTTCTGCTTGGATACACGGATAGGAGGCGAAGATGAAAATCCACGGTTATCTAGACTGAGACGTTTAATTACGTTCATGCTCTGTTTTACAAGGATAGCAAGCATTGGCAAAGCCATTAGGTCTCGAATATATGACACATTTTGGCTTTGCCAATGTTTTTGAGCCATGTCGTACAGCAGCATGGCTGTTGTTCAGCATGGCTAATAGATAGTGGGGCGATAGAGTAGAGTGGCACAGATGACATAGCACAGAGGAGAGTGGGATCGAGTGGCATAGAGTGGAGTGCCATAGAGTGGAGTGGCATAGAGCGTCATGAACTGGAATGATGTAGAAGGTGGTGGAGTGGAGTGGTGTGGACTGGCGTGGTTTGGAGCAGAGTGGCATGGAGTGGGGTACAGTAGAGTGACGCAGAGTAGAGCGGCGAAGAATGACAGAGCAGAGTGGAGTGGAGTGGTGAAGAGTAGAGTGGCGTAGAGTGCTGTAGAGTGGGATTTTTTGGAGTGGTGTGTAGTGGCTTAGAGTGGAGTGGAGAGACAAACTGGGGTGGAATGCCTAGAGTAGATTAGTATGGAGTGGATTAGCGTAGAGTAGAATGGCGCAGAGTGCCACAGAGTGGGGTGAAGTGCCATGGAGTAGAGTGGCGTGAGTGTAGTAGTATGGAGTGGCATAGAGTAGAGTGGCATAGGCAGAGAATGGAGTGATGTAGAGGGGCATGGCCTGGAGTGGCATTGAGAAGAATGGCTAGGAGTATAGTGGTGTAAAGTGAAATGGTGTAGAGTAGAGTGGCGTAGAGTGGATTGGATTGGTAAAGAGTGGAGTAGCTTAGAGCAGAGTGGCGTACAGTAGTACAGTTGTGGGTGTATGTATCTAAAGCATCAATAGAGACGGAAAAGAGGGTGAAAGGAACATACATAAGAAGCTGTATGCCTGTGTTAACAGTAGGAAAGCACATTATAAGTCCAGGACCAGTAACAAAATGCTTATAAAATAAACAAGCATTTACAATGCAATAGGTCTCGCAATTGCGAGTTTTTGAGCTATTGGCATTGCAAATGGCAATGCCTTTTAAGGCATTGTCATTTACAATACCAATAGTTTAAAGTTTTGCAAAAGCAATACCTATTGTATTGCAGATCGCGTTGTCCTTAAAGCGGGCGCCGCGCTCAGCATGCAAGTCAGAGCGGCATAGCGCTCTATAAGAAAAGCGGCCACCATTGTCCCCATCAGTGTCAATAAACAAAATAGTGCTCACCCACTAGATAAAGCAGACCATGTAACAAGCCAAGTAAAAGGTCTAGTCGTTATGGGCGGTAACAAATGCAGACAAGGCAGTACCAAGGAGGGACTAACAAGCCGATTTACGAATCAGAAGCCAGCATTTACGAAGGACAATGACACAAGCCACTGACAAATACAGGTGGAGAGTGGGCGGGGCTTCCAGTACATACGCTAATACGGCATGCCTTGCCGAGCGAGCAGCGCTTGCGCACTGCCGCTAGGGTCGACCTAAAAATGAGGCAAAAAAGAGGACAGGAAACGAGGGATGGTAGAAGAGAGTGGAAGTGACACTGAAAGCCAAGGTGAAACAAACGAGTGAGGCAGAGGGCGAGAGAAAGTAAGCGGGAAATGGAGGGAGAGAGACAGGCAGGGTGAAAGAAAGGATTTTAACAACGATGCAGAGGGGAAACGGATGGATGATAAGAGTCAGAGAGAGTGAGGGACAAAGAGAGAGAGAGAGGCAATAGGAGACAGGGAGGAAGACAACCACCAGAAGGCGATTTCACACAGACGCCTGGGGGTTGGGAGGGAGGGGTAGAAGGAGACATGGCAAAGGAATGATTCCTGAGAGAACTATAAGAGTGAAAGAAGGAATAAACGAGGAACACTTGTATAGAGAGAAAAAAAGGGAAAGGATGGGTTTAAAAAAAAAAAAAAGCAAAGAAAGTTTTTAGAAGAACGTTTAAAAGAGAGGTAAGCAAATATTGCCTCTTCGTAAAGCATTAATGTGATGTGCTCTTATTTTACAAATGTGAAATTAGTAAAGTTGTTCATGGTGGAGCCAGGAGATGTGTTTTAATCAAGCTTTTAAAGCTTAATGAGATTATGTGATCTTGTGCAAAGCACTTTGTGTCCCTGCACAGAATTACCCTTAGTAGCAAGAATTTACACTTATGTTGACTCCCAGTTTTAAGAGGCATCCATATAAAAAGGCAGTAATGTGAGATTTCAGGTTATTTTTCCTATTAGCATTATCGGATTTTCCCAAATACATTAGAAGGCTGTTTTAATGTATATTTATTTTCTTATCAGTTATAGAAATGCTTGGTATTAGAGAGCATTAGCAGCCACTGCAAAGGATGAATACGTTCCAGAAATGACGGAGGTGCGCAAAGATGTGGTATTACAAGGCTGCGGCCCGTACCACTAATACACATTCGGAGGGTATGATGTCACTTCTTCCCCATGTTACCAGTCAGTGTCATCCAGTGGGGAACTGCTGTGCAGCATGTTAGGTTGTACTGCACTGCGTTTCCAGAGTAGACCATTTGTCATTATCATGAGTAGTTGAGGGGCGGTAGGAATATTCGTGTTTATGTATGTGTAGTTCACAAGTTCTCTCAGGGACCAATTCCAATTTAAATCGATACATACTCTAAACACCCCTTTCTCGTGATCATCAGGTGCTTATGATCAAGGCCATCAGAATTATGGGGAAATTATGCGGCTGATTTGACAAAATTAAGCTGCAAGTCAATTAATATTAGGCCGCATTTTATGGCACACTGACATTAATATATCGCTATTTTGTCATTTAAATACCTACAAATACTGTTTGGGCAGAGCTGCACCTCGTTAATACCAGATTAACAAATATTGCAATGGGTTAGTCATTTTGCGCTTTTTTTGTGCCTTTTGATTGGTTTAGTTAATGGGGAAACATTGGCTCCTGTGGAATAATAATAAAGTATTTCTGATGCAATTCTGCACAATGGCAATATACAGGGTTAGTAGGATGTCAAAAAGAAAGCTGCCAACGACACAGAGGATATAGTCAATGTGAATTATTTTTTTTGTTTATGTAATAAATAAATGAAATAAACAATATATACATAGGGCTTAAGAATCACAATATGATTATACAACAAACAATGATTACAAATAGTGAAAGGTGTCCCAGTGAAAAAACATTGGAACCTAAACTAATAGTGACATAATATGTGACATATGTACAAGGTTTCACTTGAAAACATTTTGGCGACCATTAGAAAATTCAAAATGGATTGGACAACACTTTATACAATCGTAAGTGTTGGATAATAGTTCGCCTTTGTTAATTGTCGACGACGTTTCGACCCTATCTGAAGTACAGGGTCTCTTCAGGACCTAAAGGATGTAGGGACACCTAAAAGAAATGGGAGGATACTGTCAGTGTGTGGCCAAGGCAGTGGCTTACAAAATTGGAGGTAAAGAGTTCTAAAAAAGAGCGTACCTGAGGGGAGGCCTGCACTGCCTATTGTGAAAAGCAGTGTCACCGTGAAATAAGTGAAGAAAAAAACTCACAGGGACCCAGCCGGGCACTGTGAAGGGTAATAAATGCATGATAATTAGATCAGTGTACAATAGCATGGTTAATGTTTAGTAGTAAGTTCAGGATGTGGTAGCATGGATAATGTTTGTAGCAAGAACAAGCTACAAGAACTTACCCCATGTGAGGGTAGTGTTAGGCAGAGAGGATGGCAGGGCCTGGATATTTCGGAGTTACTCGGGGCACTGGATATTCACAAGGTACAAGAACTGTATGTGAAAAACGAAAATGTCAAATACTGAAAATGTACATACTAGCAAATGATTGTGGGGTATTGGCGGGTAGCTACAATGTTGCGTTTAGGAAAAAGCTTACCCATGTGGGTTTCTATACTCTCTGGCTGATCAGCAGAATGGCCGATGTGAGCTTCAGGCGATTGCTTCGTATATGGGCAATGAACGCCAAGGAAATAACAAGTGAAGCTCTAAAATGAGAAAATGATAATAATGAGGACGGGCGCTAAATAAACAAGGTCTTCAATGTAGACCCAAGGGCATAGAGGTCAGGGCTGTTAGTACCTTGGATAAGCTGAAATAGCAGGTGTTTGTCCCCCGAATGCTGCTGGAACAGTGGAGCGTCCGTCTCCCTGTTTGGTGTGATGACAACAGGATGGTAGTTGTCTAGCAATAGATAAGAGAAATGTTCCCGCCAAGAACCGGTGAGTCAGGCATGGCTACATAATCCAGGATACCTATCTGCTCTATGGATCTGTGTGCCAGAATAGAAATAAACAAAAGACTGGTGGATGTGGTAGATTGAATTTAAAAACCGGAAAGTTACAATTTAGAAAAATAAAATAAAGTGTATATTTGTTTGTGTGGACCCCTAAAAAATGCTGTTGCATTCCCTACGGGCAATAGGATAACGAGCCTACCAGCGAGGTTGCGCAGATTGGGGTGGAAGTTACCAGTAACGAAAAATATAGAAGCATACATGTAGTAATGCAGTCAGTGAAGGGCCGGGGATAGCTAATGGCTCAGGGTGGAGTAGAAAAGGTTATTAGAAGATAATTGGACAAAGAATAAAAGTATAAATTGAAAAAATATTAAATGAAAAAATAAAGCATACATGTAGTAATGTGGACAATGGAGGGAAGGGCAAGGGATGACAAATAACTCCAAGTGGAGTGGAACATTATATGGAAAAACTAATTGCTGTGTTTACAGATCCCATCAATAAGGACCGAGACGGGTGCTGTTTCTGTAAGGGGTATCAAGCGCGCTGCTGCACATGATGGAGGTTAGGTACTAAGTGTGGTGATAAAACCACGCCATTCTTCGGCAGAGTTTAACCCCTGCATGATAGAATTGGTGCGTTCAATCCAGCGACATTCTAGTCGTTGAAGGATTTGGGCCAAGTCTCCTCCTCTGGGTGGGATGGATACTTTGTCTATCACTTGCCGTATGATTTTTGTTAGAGAAATGGCTGACCAAGGGGGCATTGGGCACTGAATTTCTGATTCTGCTGCAATGTTGTCCTATTCGAGCCTTCACTGGTTGCTGTGTTTGCCCAATATAGGGCAAACCGCAAGGACATGTTATGCAGTACACAACATTTTTCGTGTTACAATTGGCGAAAAATTCCAGCGTGTGTTTCACGTTTCCATGTTCAAAAGTCTTGGTGTTCAATGTGAATGCGCATGCTACACAGTTACCGCATTTGAAATGTCCTTTAACCTCGGGTAAACCCCAGGTTGATTGCAATGATCGCGTGGTTTGTAGTGGGGTTTCTAAGGATGACCTAATCAGATGGTCTTTCAAATTTTTGCCTGTTTGAATGCAAACATTGGAATTCCAATGTTGGGGTTTATGCTTTTGATAATATTTCAATTTTGAGTTACCAATTTGCGGATTCTGTTGGTATGTATACCAAACGTGGTAACACAGATAAGTTCGTTTTGGACTTTTCCTTGGGGGTGAGTAGCGTATCTCTATGGCAAAACCAGGCTCTTTTCAATGAATTTTTGATTAGCCTATTTGGATACCCTCTTACTATAAGTTTTTCTCTCAGTATGTCAGCTTCTTTCATGTAATCTTCTTTTTTGGCGCAATTTCGGCGCAACAGAAGGAATTGCCCGTAAGGTAGTCCATCTCTTAGCGCGCGTGGATGGTGACTGTTATAGGCTAACAATGTATTGCGTTCAGTGGGTTTTCTATGTAGAGAGGTGAAAAGTCCTCCATCTTCATATTGTATGTTTAGATCCAGAAAGGTAATGCTGGATTTGTGTATGGTCGATGTAAAAGTCAAGTGTGGTTGTATAGAGTTCAAATATAGAACAAAGTCATTGAAATCAGAATTATTACCTGACCAAATAAGAAAAATGTCATCTATATAACGCTTCCAGCATCCAATCTTGGAGCGGTACACGTTAGTATTGTTGAGGACAAATTTATGTTCCACATGGTCCATGTATATATTCGCCAGATTTGGAGCAAAAATTACTCCCATACTAGTACCAGAACATTGTTGGTAATGGGTACCTTCTGACACAAAATAATTGTGTGTGAGGGCAATCTGTAAGAGTGAAATAATAAAATTGGTAGGGACCTGAATGGGTCTTGGTCTAGTATTTAATAGATCTTTGATTACCTCTATACTCTCCGCTTGAGGTATATTCGTATAGAGAGAAGCAATGTCAAGGGTGGCAAGCCAATCTACCTCGATATTGTAGGGTCTTTCTTCTAACAGATTGATCATGTGCATAGAGTCTCTTACATATGTTTCCTGTTCTGGAACATAATCTTTAATGAAGAAATCTATGTATTTGCCAATAGGTTCAAGGATTGATCCACATCCAGAAAGTATGGGCCGGCCTGGGGGATTGGTGATGCTTTTATGTATCTTGGGCAGAGTATAAAGGACCGGGGTTCTTGGGTTATCCGCATTGAGGAACGCGAATTCTTTTTTATTAAGAAAACCTAGGTCTAAGCCCTCTGTAGTTATTCTCAAAATCTCTTTTTTAATTTCCATAAGTGGATTATTGTCTAGTTTTTATAATGTCTTACCTCTCCTATTTGTTTCCTGATTTCTATGTCATAGTCATGTCTGTTTTGTACCACAATTCCGCCCCCTTTGTCAGCAGGTTTCAATATGATCGATTGGTCAGTCTTCAAACTTTCTAAGGCTTTGCGTTCATCTAAGCTGATGTTGTTTGGTATGTATGAATTGTTGTTTTTCAAGTTGTCTATCCCTGCAAGTACTATCTTTTCAAATGTTAATAGTTCTGGTGGCATCATGCCATTAGTGGGGTAAAAAACGGAAGGTGGTTTAAGTCCTGTCACAGAGCCTTGTGTGTAGTCCGCCCTGTCCATAAAGAACAATCTGAGTCGTATTTTACGGAAGAACTGGTACAGTTCTGTTTTTAGATTAAAGAAATTGGTGCGTTCAGTAATAACAAATGATAATCCTTTACTTAACAGGGAGATCTCAGATGAGGATAGGACATGTTGTGATAGGTTAAAAATGGGAATACTCTCTGTTCTGGTATTGGCCAAATCTAGTATGGTTGAGGGCCCCACTGATAGTGTTTGTTCCGTGTCGGTCTCTCCCCCGGGTATTGGTACCATGTTTTGCCTTTTCTCTTCCCTCCTCGATCTAAAAAAGGCTGCCCTGGATGATTGTCAATGCGACTCGGTCCTGGTTGAGCGTCAGAGTCGCTAGAGCCTCCTGATGATTCTGAAAAAGTAACTGGCTGATTTCTCCTAAATCTACCCCAGATGTTCTGTCTGTTTTGTGTACCAAGAGTATTATAATAGTCCTCTCTCAAGTAAGGGTAGGCCTTCTCTTTTGAGAAGTTTTTAATGTCCTTTGTTACCTTGTCTGCCTTTTTCTTTAATTCAAAAGAGTTGAAATCCTCTGTGGTTTTGTTGAGTTTGTCTAGAAGTACTCTGGCCTCTGTTATTCCGTCCCCACTTAGAAGTTCTTTTTCTAATTCTTCGATTTCTTTCAATTCTGCTTTAGCGTGATCCAGAGCTGTTTCTACCCCTAACACCATCCAGTGGCGTGAACAAGTGGTAGAGATGTGGCTAAAACCTCCCTTAAATTTTGGATCGTCACGAAAAATCCCTGGAACGTTTCTAATCTGTAGTCCTTGTGGGATAATTCCTGCCTTCAAATATTCTGTTAACATTCGAGCATGAAGCTCAGTTCTAACATGTTTTTTCTTTGCTTTTTCTATTTTCTCAAGCAGTTGCTGCCGTGGGCTCACACTACTGATTGGTTGGTTTAAAAATAAAGATGGGCCACTAGTAATCTTTGCAATATACTCCTCAGTATATAGAGGAGCTTCTCTTTCTGACATCCTAACCCTGAGAGCAAAAGTAGACCCTACGTATCATAGGGTATTTAGGAAAAATCCACAGTGAGTATAAATCCCTTGCGGTGCAGCCACCGCTCTAAGTACTGAGAACAAAAAACAAGGGAACCCTACTCACGGGGAGCCTGGGTAAGTAAGTTAATGGGGAAACATTGGCTCCTGTGGAATAATAATAAAGTATTTCTGATGCAATTCTGCACAATGGCAATATACAGGGTTAGTAGGATGTCAAAAAGAAAGCTGGCCACTGACACCGAGGATATAGTCAATGTGAAAAAAAAATTTGTTTATGTAATAAATAAATGAAATAAACAATATATACATAGGGCTTAAGAATCACAATATGATTATACAACAAACAATGATTACAAATAGTGAAAGGTGTCCCAGTGAAAAAACATTGGAACCTAAACTAATAGTGACATAATATGTGACATATGTACAAGGTTTCACTTGAAAACATTTTGGCGAACCATTAGAAAATTCAAAATGGATTGGACAACACTTTATACAATCGTAAGTGTTGGATAATAGTTCGCCTTTGTTAATTGTCGACGACGTTTCGACCCTATCTGAAGTACAGGGTCTCTTCAGAACCTAAAGGATGTAGGGACACCTAAAAGAAATGGGAGGATACGGTCAGTGTGTGGCCAAGGCAGTGGCTTACAAAATTGGAGGTAAAGGATTCTAAAAAAGAGCGTACCTGAGGGGAGGCCTGTACTGCCTATTGTGAAAAGCAGTGTCACCGTGAAATAAGTGAAGAAAAAAACTCACAGGGACCCAGCCGGGCACTGTGAAGGGTAATAAATGCATGATAATTAGATCAGTGTACAATAGCATGGTTAATGTTTAGTAGTAAGTTTAGGATGTGGTAGCATGGATAATGTTTGTAGCAAGAACAAGCCACAAGAACTTACCCCATGTGAGGGTAGTGTTAGGCAGAGAGGATGGCAGGGCCTGGATATCTCGGCGTTACTCTGGGCACTGGATATTCACAAGGTACAAGAACTGTATGTGAAAAACGAAAATGTCAAATACTGAAAATGTAAATACTAGCAAATGATTGTGGGGTATTGGCGGGTAGCTACAATGTTGCGTTTAGGAAAAAGCTTACCCATGTGGGTTTCTATACTCTCTGGCTGATCAGCAGAATGGCCGATGTGAGCTTCAGGCGATTGCTTCGTATATGGGCAATGAACGCCAAGGAAATAACAAGTGGAGCTCTAAAATGAGAAAATGATAATAATGAGGACGGGCGCTAAATAAACAAGTTCTTCAATGTAGACCCAAGGGCATAAAGGTCAGGGCTGTTAGTACCTTAGATAAGCTGAAATAGCAGGTGTTTGTCCCCCGAATGCTGCTGGAACAGTGGAGCGTCTGTCTCCCTGTTTGGTGCGATGACAACAGGATGGTAGTTGTCTAGCAATAGATTGATTGGTTTAAGCACGAAAAAAATGGAGTAAAATCTACGGATTACGTAGCACATTGTGGATTATGTGGTGAATGTGGTAAAGCGATAATTATACAGAAAATGTAGCGACCGCAGAATCGCATTATTCCTGTGGATGACCGATATTCTAATCCTTAGCATGTAAACAATTGTCAGCGGACAGCCGAGTTAATGTTTCTTTAAAAAGCAGAAGCAGTATTGAAAAGCGACTAGACTCCCTAGGCCTACCAAAAAAGAAATGAATGTGTCCTTGGGTAATGTAACTGCTGCTCAAGTACAGCGCTCCAATACCTTCAGGGTCGAGTTTGCGATATGTAAAACTAAAAGTAAAAAAAGTGACTAGAGAGAACTGCGGCCTCCTGCCTCTCCTGAGCTAACCTAGATGAACAGTGGGATACTTCCACAAGCTAGTGCATGTACCCGACAGCCCAGTGACGGCCTCTGCCCCAGCTCTACCGACACTCCACTGGAATACACGTGCTGCATTTCTGTCCATCCATCTATTTCCAGCCCGGTCTAGCTCACGGTTTGCGTTAAACATGGTGCCGTATTTATGTGTAGAAAAGAAATCAGCGCCACAGAGAGCGCTACATCCCTCTAGGCGCTGGAAAGGTACAGAGCCCAGAATGTTCTTTAAAAAGCAGAAGCAGTATTAAAAAGCGACTAGACTCCCCAGGCCTACCCAAAAAGAAATGAATGTGTCCTTGGGTAATGTAACTGCTGCTCAAGTAAAGCGCTCCAATACCTTCGGGTCGAGTTTGCGCTATGTAAAACTAAAAGAAAAAAAAGTGACTAGAGAGAACTGCGGCCTCCTGCCTCTCCTGAGCTAACCCAGACGAACCATGGGATACTTCAACAAGCTAGTGCATGTACGCAACACCCGAGTGACGGCCTCTGCCCCAGCTCTACCAACACTCCACTGGAATACACGTGCTGCGTTTCTCTCCATCCATTTATTTCCAGCCCCGTCTCCATGTCTAGCTCACGGTTTGCGTTATACATGGTGCCGTATTTATGTGTAGAAAAGAAATCAGCGCCACAGAGGGCGCTACATCCCTCTAGGCGCTGGAAAGGAACAGAGCCCAGAATGTTCTTTCTCGAGCACGAACCGCAATGTTCGGTGGAGCCGAGCTGTCTTTCAAGGACAGTACTGAAGCGCGATCAGCCCAGGCACCCCCCGCTGCCGAGCTCTACCCAAGCACCCGACCTCCACAGTACCTGCCATGCACTCACAGGAAAAATAAATAAATAGAAAAAAAAGGCATGGGGCTGCGTTAGGCGATCGCAAGTTACAAAACAATAGCATGGCAGCCATTATTAGTGCTGAGGCTGCCGCGATGTTAAACAAGCTGTCGCCATTGCGCGAATGATAAAAAAAAGTGCTTACCCACTAATTGAAGGAGACAGTATAACGCCGCAAGTAAACGATCCAGTCCTGATGGACGGTCCCAAAAGGAGACAGGGCGGTAACAAGGAGGGACTAAGAAGCCTCATTATCAATCGGAAGCCAGCGTTTACCATGGACGATGACGCCAGCCAATGAAAAACATGGGCGGGGCTTCCACACCACTTCTAAAAAATACCCTAATACAGCATGCCTCGCAAAGCGGGCAGCGCATGCGCGCTGCAACGCTAGGCGAGACCTAAAAATAATAGTGCTTTGCCCAAAGACTAGGAAGAACAAAGGCGAGGAAGTACACATGTATTGGTACATGATCCAGGGCAGAGCTAACACAAGAAAGGATGGGAAGCCTAAGGGAGCTAAGCAATTGAAAAATTACAAATGAGTGACAACGAAAACAACAAATGGTATGCTGTGGGCGTTTTGTATGACCACTGAATTGTAACGAATATATCTCGCAGAACAGCACATGCACTGTGTAGGCGAGACTTAGGAATAGTTATGATGTGGAAGTCACTAGATCCTCCGTTGCTAAAACTGTGGTAGACCAAGCTTTCGCACAGGATGCAATGGAAGCAGTTATGTGCACCAGTGAAAGCCATATGGTAGCGAAAGACAGTCTTCTCATTGACGAGGCAGTCATCACCAAGATTAATGATGAAATGGTATCTAGTCGTTCTGTCAATGAACAGATAGAAGGATGTCGGTGAGAAGATGATCGAGAATGAGGAAGTGGCCCTTGCAGACGACAGGACTGTCATTGACAATGAAGGTCGCTTTGATGACGGAATGAGGATCAAGAGCTTCCACCGAGAGGGTGTTGTTGATGAGTATGTCATCGACACGAACGAACGAGGTGAAGCTGACGGCTTCCTTAAGATGAGTGTTTATTTTGTTTGCAGCAACCGTCCTTTAAATGCTCTAACCTCCACAGAAACCATTATGATTTGAAAGAAGAATTCCCAGAGCCGGCCTAGGTCTGCTCGGTTGTTTAATCTTTTTTGTTGTTGTGTGAGTAGGCTCCAAACGTGTTTTGTCTTTAGTGATTTTTTTGAAAGCTACAGGGAGGGGATTGGATTTATTACTTGCCTGAAGAACTGACATTTCAATGCAAAAATCGATTCTCAGTGGTTACTTTGGGACCATTAATTACTTTGGAATTAGTATTTCGCTCACCTATTTTTTTAAAATCTGTTTTAGCAAGAGTGATTAAAATTGTTTTAATCCAATGTTGATTTAGGTTTAGTCGGTAGAGGGCAGTGTTGCTTCACTTACAAGCATGTATTTTTCCTCATTAAATTATACCTGGAATGTCAGAATTATAGGAGTATATAGTGTCTCGGCATCTTGTTCACAATTATTAATTTACTGCACTTGTCACATATTCGGCTATCTGCTGCATAATCTACAGATTTCAGCAAAAAATGTTACTTCACCAAACGTTGCTAAAAGAAGCATGGCATTCGTGATACAGCGCACTGCCACGTTATAAGACTTAACTAGTCGCCTTTCAGGTGCCGATTGCTGTATTCAGATTTTAAACTGCTACTAAAAACGATGAAATTGTTGTCCAGACAGTATTAATGCCACCCAGTCAATGACAGGGGATTGGATTTAATATGCATCCCGAAACAAAACTTTCATATTTAAATGCAATTCAACAGGATGGAGAAGGCGAATCCTACTTCATCATGAACATATTTAGTTCACTATTTGTGCTAATTTATGTTACACCAGAGGTACAGCTCCAAGGCCAGCAAGTGTATCAAAAGAGCATTCGAAGTAAAGAAACTTCTAAATATTTTTTATAAAGTCTGATGTCTTGAATATTTCATTGCCCCTAGCAAGATAATTACACATATTATACACATGTAAAATACAACATTGTTGTGTGGGGCCCTGCCTTAATGAAAATAAGTGATTCGAAAAGGCCCAAGTGTGGGCACAGAGTAACACAAAACTAAACATGCAGAATAAGAGACACATTTTTACTTAAAGAAGCATGCAGAGTGCAGAAACATTTCTTCTCTTAACAGGAATGGGCGAGCTTTAAAAAAGAAAAAGAGTATTGAACAGTAACCTATTTGCTTTTATTGTACATAAAGCTACAAAAGAATGTTAAAATATTAACAAGCTCAGTACATATGAAATTTCATATTCTTGAACATTATAAAGTATTTCCAAAACAACAAAAATCAGGAGAACTCTCGCAGCAGCGCTCTGTGGTGGTGTATGCACAGAAGAAAGAATTCAGATACATGATATTTAAGGAGAATTAAAAACCTGCAAAAAACCATTAAAGTGGGCCTGGTTTAAAGTCTAACATTTGAATTCTATCCTGGTCATTTTAAGAGCCTTCATGTTTCAATCCAATGTAAAGTATGCTGGTCATCATCAGGATGGAAGTAGTTGAGACCATAAACTCAAAAGGATCTGTGCACTAAAAGAATCACCTACTATGACATATAACCTGAACATGAGAACTAACATTAGAATAAGTGTTGTGCTTCAGACCTCATTGCAAAGAATGAAAAATGTCCTAGCTATCGTAACGGAAAGTTTTAATTCTATTAAGGTCTCCATTTAGCAAGACGACTCCCCTTTATGCTTCAGATTTATTAAGATTCTATGTCAGGACCGGAGGCGAGGATTATGCTTAAACTTCCTTCGCTTTATTGACAGCAGCCAGGTTCAAACAACTTAACAAAACTACCATTCCCATCAAGCTCTGGGAATGGGAAGAAAAAGATAAACAACCAATGGTAGAACAGCTCCCTGTGAGCACCAATCAGATTTATACAGTCCGTATCAAAGTCCTTCAACAGTGTTCCCTATCCTCTTTCGTTGCGCAAGTTATGCCATATTCTCTCCTCATGTGTCTTTGTCTACTGTGGTCTGCTCCTACAAAACAAGGCATAATTTTACCACCAAGCCAACAAACAACTGCTATAATTCTTTAGAGAACAGACAGCCTGAAAACATCATAAAATACGCAGAGATGTGAATGAAAAATATCAACAATCTCCTGTCAACATTGTGAATCAAGCATCATGAAGAAATAATACTTACTAGTTACGGGGAGGGTCAACGATGGGAGGGATAATCCTCGCCTCCAAGTCCTTAATAGAATTGAAACTTTCCGTTACGATAGCTAGGAAAGTTTTCATTCTATGTCAGGACCGGAGGCGTGGATTATGCTAGTTTAAAGCTTGTTCACTACGAAATGAGCCATATCCAAGACTGGTTTGAAGTAAAACCTCTTGAAGGTAGAATCTGAGGACCAGTCGACTGCATTCATTACGTCTTCCAGCCTGGCGCCTAGAGCAAATGCCTTCGAAGCCATAGCACCCCGTACTGAGTGCGCCCCAAAACGAGAGACGTCAATACCAGCCTCTTGCATTACCCACCTAACCCAATGGGCTATGGTAAGCGATGAGACCGCCTTATGCGGTTTCCTCAGAGCTATGAGGAGCTGTCATTCACCTGGGGGCTAAACTCCTCCAACATCTCCTCATACGCTTTAAGGCATTGTACAACGCACAGCTTTGGGGACTCCGGAAAAGCTGGGTACAATATGACCCTAGTATTGCTTGTAGTCCTTCTACTTACTGTGAAAGAGACTTCTGAAGGGGAGAAAGTTCTGTTTGATATATCTAGCGCCCGCACATCGGACACCCTTCTACATGAAATCAGGCATAGCAGCATTGCAAGTTTGGCCGACAGCTCCTTCCTAGAAAGGTATTGATTTGGTTGCCAGGATAGAAATAAATTCAAAACCTGCTTCACATCCCAAAGGGCGGAGTAGCGGGGCTCTGGGGGGCAAGGAAAGCCTTATCCCCCTGAGAAGTCGACAAACAAAGTGATGTTCTCCCACAGGTGAGCCTTCCACCGGCATATAACCCGCCGAAATGGCCGAACGAAAAGTGTTAACAGTCCTGTAGACAAGGTCATCCGATGCCAATCCGGCTAAAAAATTGAGCACGTGGACTAGTTCAGCGCCCACGCGATCGAGATACAGTCGCAAACACAAACGGGACCCTCTGCCCCACGTTGAGGAGTAACGTTTGTTGGTGCTGTTGGCCCATGCCTTTGATAAGAAACTCTCAGCTTGGTCCGAAAGGCCTGGGGCCGACTATTGTCCCCTGAAACTCGCCACGCCATGAGGGCTAGGGACCCGTCCAGCACCATTTGATGAGGACGAAGATCCGAACTGAGAATAAGTGTTACAAATAGGGGGGTTGGTTTGGAGAATCCCAAGAAAGTTCCAGTAGAACTAGAAATCACTCTTGAGATTTACAAATGGGAGTGACCAGAACCATCTCTGCCCGTTGACGCCTGACATGGGCAGATACCCTGGTGATCATCGCAAAGGGGGGAAAGGCGTAACTCCTTTCTTTGTTCCAATCCTGGAGAAACGCATCTGTGGCCGCTGCCAATGGATCTGGTCTCCAGCTGAAGAACCTTGGCAGCTGATGATCCAGCCTGGAGGCAAACAGGTCTACCAAGAATGGGCCCCAATGATCGTTGAGGGACGAGAAAACATCGGGATGAAGCTTCCAGAGACTGGAGTCCTTGAAATGTTGCGAGTGAAAGTCCGCCACCTGATTAGCCCGGCCAGGCAGATAGTCTGCTGTCACCGAAATCTGGTGGTCCAGGCAGTATTGCCAAAACTGGGTGGCCAGGACGGAAAGAACTCTGGATCTGGTTGCTCCCAGATGATTAATATACCGGACAGCTGAGACGTTGTCCATTTTGAGAAGCACGCACGACCGTGTATAGTCTCTTTGGTCCAGCAACGGACTGCGAAAGAACCGGCTAACAGTTCTAGGCAGTTGATATGCAAGGTCTGTTTGGCTGGAGACCGCAACCCACCGGTGGAAAACGCTCCACCACGAGTGCCCCGGCCTGACCTGCTCGCGTCTGACTCTATGATGAGGTCCGGAGCAGAACTAGAAATCGCTCTGCCATTCCACGCATCCATGTGATCCAGCCAACATTGGATCTCGGAGGATGCCTCGGGAGACAGATCTACCATCTGAGAATAAGTGAGCCCTTGCCCAGATGGTCGGTCTTTAGACGTTGCAGGGCGCGGTAGTGGAAGGGCCCGGGAAAGATGGCCTGGATAGATGAGGAGAGTAGGCCCACTAGACGAGCAATCTGCCGAAGAGAGACTCTCTGCCTGACTAAGGTACGTCTCAGCTGATGGCGGATCTTCAACATCTTCGAGCCGGGAGACTGAGGGTGGAGAGAACTGTGTCTATTGTAAAGCCTAGAAGGATCGCCTTCTGGGATGGAATCAGCAGACTTGCTCTCGTTCATGATGAATCCCAGTCCCTGTAAGAGGTCGATTGCCAGCTGCAAGTGGAGGGACAGTTTGGGAGGGCATTGACCGATTAATAGCATGTCGTCTAGATAAACAATAAGGCGGACCTACTGCGCCCGCAGGTGCTCCAAGACCGGCCTGAGGACCTTGGTGAAGCACCAAGGGGCGGAGGAGAGACCGAAGGGAAGAGTGGTAAATTCGAATGTTTGGTGTTGCCAATGGAATTGCAGAAAACGCTTGTGTGGTGGAAAAATGGGGATCACCAGATACGCGTCCTTGAGGTCGAGGCGACAAGCCAGTCCCCCAGACGCAAGACGTCCCGAAAGAGGTGGATCCCCTCCATTTTGAAATGGCGATATACCAGCCACTCGTTGAAATCCCGAAGATGGATGACTGGCCTCTGGCCTCCAGCTGACTTGTCGACGAGAAAAATATTGCTGATAAATCCTCATGGGTGAGGAGCTGCGTGGGAGATAGCCGCTTTGAACAGAAGAGCTGCAACCTCTGCGTCTACCAACCCCGCCTTGGAGTGTGAGAACTGAATGGGACAAGGAAGGTAATCATGTCTGGACGAGCCGTGGAACTCTATGCGGAAACCCCCGATTGTTTGAAGAACCCAAGCGTCCCCAGTAATGGACTCCCAAACACGGGAGAAGTGTGCCAGCCGCCCTTCACCCTGAGGGAGGAAGAAGGGAGAACACACCGGAAGAAGAGGTAGTTGAGGCTCCTCTGCCTTGGCAACGTCTTCTTGGGAAAGAACTTGGCGAAGCAGCCTTGGTCTTGATATTGGCCTGGCCAGGAGCCTTGCCCTTTGGAGTTATTTTGTGCTTGAGCACGGCGGACGAGCGGCCCCTGCTTCGTCTGGCCCCTTGGAAAACAAGGGGGTGTAAGACCCTTCTAATCGTTCACTGGGCTTTGTTCAGTGAAGTGAAAGAATTTACGAACTTGCCCAGTTCTTTAATAAACGGCTCGCCGAAGAGGCCTTCCGAGCAACTGCTCCTGCCTCAGTCAGCCAGGTCTCCCAGTTTAGGGTCAACCTTAATTAAAAGAGAGCGGCAGGGCTCCGTTGATAGGGCACAGTTTGCATTGCCCAGAAATATGACAGCGCGTTGCGCCCTAACAGACAATACGTCCGGGGAGATCAAGGATCCTAAGGATCTGGCGTCCTTGGCCATGTCCAGGATTTTCATCAGGTGCTAAGGACATCCAGGAGGTTGTCCTGGCAAGCCCGCCAGGACCTATCTATCCCTTTCTTCGGATCCTTCACGAACTTCTGGAGGAAAGTGGGCATAAGAGGATCCAGTTCAGGGGTTAAGGCGACCTTGCCGTCAAGGTAAGGTCGGGGACATTCCGCCCGTAGGAAGCTGCAAGCCTCCTTCTCCAGCGGCTTGCAAATGTGACCCGCCACATAACGCGCTACCTTGTCCGAATGGGCACATCCGGAAGAGCGCGGGTGAAGGATCTCGTCAGGATCCAACATGTCAGAGGTGGGGTCGGCACTAGGCTGATGTGGGTCTGGGGTGGTCGAGGAGGGAGGAGGCTTAGAACTAGGGAGCCATGGTCTAGACGGACCCTGTTCCTCATCAGGGTCCCCAAGAGCATCGTCCCCCTGGGGGTCTGGGGATGGGGGCGGAGGGGGGTCAGTAAAGAGACCAGAAGGGTCCCAACTAGCCTGGGCTAGAAACGCATGTTTCAACCTATCAAAGGCATCGTAATTCACCCCTGCCTCCTTGGGGCACTTGGCCGGGATCTCCTGCACTGGGGGGGGGGGGGGATACCCGCTTTGGGGTAGATTAGTCGGGGGTGGGGGTCTGAAAACCCACAATTTTAGCACATTCGCATGCAATCTTCTGAGAGAGGCGGTCTTCTAAGTAGGCCATGGCCTCAGATACTGCACGGCAGATCGATGCATCTACTGCATCGTAAAAATCGCCATCCCATGGGAGGAACCCTAAGGGGTCAGTTTCCCCTTGATCTATGTTCTCCATTATGCTCACAGAAAAAAACTGTGCAAGCTCTGGCGCGAAGGTAGTAACTGAAGCAGAGGGAAAATCAGTGCAGAGCAAAGGTTGTAGCAGGGTTCAGCGCCGACAGCAACTGGCCTCAGGGCGATGAAGAAAGCCAGGGGAAGTCTTTGTAATATGGGGCTGAGGGTGCAGCCAAAGCTACTGTGTGGACAGTGCCGCACTTCCGGTGGGTCTGGGTCCGAGGACACAACACCCCTGGTGCAAGTAAGTATACTGGAGCAATCCGCCTGGGACCGTGTCCTCGAGGACAGTGCAGTGCCCGACAATGCTACAGACCTGAGAGGAGTCTGGCACAGAAATAGCTACTGACCCGGCAAGGGCGTCAAGCAAACAATAACTAGAGCCCACACGGGCTATACAGACCCCAGGGAGGGGCGTCACTCTACAGGCGGTAAGGCTCCTCGGCTCCCGCGCGTGGCTCCGCTCCCGCTGTGAGGGACAACAGAGTTGTGCGACGGAGCCGGACAGGTGCAACATTCGCGCAAGCGCCCTCACGCGGTGGGTGGTCCCCACCGCACATTAGAGCCGCACCGAATGATCGATCGCGAAGGAGCGCAAAAGACTCCCGCGATCTGAGGGAAACCACTTTAATAACAAGCATTGGCATAGCCAATAGGTCTCGCCTTTGGGGCCTTATAAGTGTTTAGCCAGAGCTACTGACTTTGCCAATGTCTTCAAGCTGTGCTGTAGAGAAGTGTGGCTGCTGTGCAGCATGCTGAAAAGTTATAATAAAAAGTGTCAGAAGCATTTTTGTTACTTTATATATGACCAAGAAGGCATTATGTAAAACTGAACGACCATATTAAAAAAGTATTTACAATAAAAAATTTCCTCAGTTTTCTTTTGTTCTTGCAATGCTGGCAACTTGTTTCTGCCTATTGCAATGGTTGTTTGTTAAAGCTTTTTTTTTGAGGGGCATAAACAATTGGAGGGTGAAGGTTGGGAACTAGTACCTGTATTATAACACTAGCAGCAGCCAGACGCTAGGGGAGAATCAACAGATGCCAGATTCCGAGAGCAGGCTGAGGTGGTGCTGAGTGATGCTGAGGTGGTAGTGGTGGTGACTGTTGCGGAGACGATGCTGAGGTGATGCTGAATGATACTCAGGTCTTGCTGAGTGATGCTGCGGTGGTGCTGAGTGATGCTGCGGTGGTGCTGAGTGATGCTGCGGTGGTGCTGAGTGATGCTGCGGTGGTGCTGAGTGATATTGCGGTGGCCCTGAGCGATGCTGTGGTGGCGGCGCTGAGCGATGCTGTGGTGACGGCGCGGAGCGATGCTGTGGTGGCGGCGCGGAGCGATGCTGTGGTGGCGGCGCGATGCTGTGGTGGCGGCGCGGAGCGATGGTGTGGTGGCGGCGCGGAGCGATGCTGTGGTGGCGGAGCGATGCTGTGGTGGCGGAGCGATGCTGTGGTGGCGGCGCGGAGCGATGCTGTGGTGGCGGCGCGATGCTGTGGTGGCGGCGCTGAGCGATGCTGTGGTGGCGGCGCTGAGCGATGCTGTGGTGGCGGCGCTGAGCGATGCTGTGGTGGCGGCGCTGAGCGATGCTGTGGTGGCGGCGCTGAGCGATGCTGTGGCGGCGCTGAGCGATGCTGAGGCGGCGCTGAGCGATGCTGTGGTGGCGCCGAGCGATGCTGTGGTGGCGCCGAGCGATGCTGTGGTGGCGCCGAGCGATGCTGTGGTGGCACCGAGTGGTGCCGAGTGATGCTGTGGCGACGCCGAGCGATGCTGTGGCGGCACCGAGCAATGCTGTGGCGGCGCCGAGCGATGCTGTGGCGGCGCCGAGCGATGCTGTGGTGGCGCCGAGCGATGCTGTGGTGGCGCCGAGCGATGCTGTGGTGGCGCCGAGCGATGCTGTGGTGGCGCCGAGCGATGCTGTGGTGGTGCCGAGCGATGCTGTGGTGGTGCCGAGCGATGCTGTGGTGGTGCCGAGTGATGCTGTGGTGATGCCGTGGTGGTGCCGAGTGATGCCGTGGTGGTGCCGAGTGATGCCGTGGTGATGCCGTGGTGGCGCTGAGTGATGCCGTGGTGGCGCTGAGTGATGCCGTGGTGGCGCTGAGTGATGCCGTGGTGGCGCTGAGTGATGCCGTGGTGGCGCTGAGTGATGCCGTGGTGGCGCTGAGTGATGCCGTGGTGGCGCTGAGTGATGCCGTGGTGGCGCTGAGTGATGCCGTGGTGGCGCTGAGTGATGCCGTGGTGGCGCTGAGTGATGCCGTGGTGGCGCTGAGTGATGCCGTGGTGGCGCTGAGTGATGCCGTGGTGGCGCTGAGTGAAGCCGCTGAGCGATGCCGTGGCGGCGCCGAGCGATGCCGTGGCGGCGCCGAGCGATGCCGTGGCGGCGCCGAGCGATGCCGTGGCGGCGCCGAGCGATGCCGTGGCGGCGCCGAGCGATGCCGTGGCTGCGCCGAGCGATGCTGTGGTTGCGCCGAGCGATGCTGTGGTTGCGCCGAGCGATGCTGTGGTGCTGCTGAGTAATGCTGTGGTGGCGCTGAGTGATGCTGTTGTGGCGCTAAGTGATGCTGTGGTTGTGCTGAGTAATGCTGTGGTTATGCTGAGTAATGCTGTGGTTGTGCTGAGTGATGCTGTGGTTGCACTGAGTGATGCTGTGGCTGCGCCGAGCGATGCTGTGGTTGAGCCGAGCGATGCTGTGGTGCTGCTGAGCGATGCTGTGGTGGCGCTGAGTGATGCTGTTGTGGCGCTAAGTGATGCTGTGGTTGTGCTGAGTAATGCTGTGGTTGTGCTGAGTGATGCTGTGGTTGCACTGAGTGATGCTGTGGTTTCACTGAGTGATGCTGTGGTTGCACTGAGTGATGCTGTGGTTGCACTGAGTGATGCTGTGGTTGCACTGAGTGATGCTGTGATGGCGTTGAGTGATGCTGTGATGGCGTTGAGAGATGCTGTGATGGCGTTGAGAGATGTTGTGTTGGTGCTGAGTGATGCTGTGCTGGCTCTGATTGATGCTGTGGTTGCGCTGAGTGATGCTGTGGTGTTGCCGAGTGAGAGATAGAGTGAAGATATAATGCCCAATTAGAGAGGGTGGTGAGAGAGAAAGAGAGAGAAAGGGTGTACATAGAATAAAGAGTGGAGCGGGATAGAGAGAGAAAGAAGGGGAGAGAGAGTGAATGAAGGAGTTTGAAAGAGAAACAGATAAAGGGGTGAGAGAATGAAAGGCTAAAAAAGATAGAGAGGGGAGAGTTAATTAAGTAGAGAGAGAATTAGAGAGGGGAGAGAGAGAGAAGGAGAGAGACAATAAGAGTGGGGGTGTGGAGTTTAAATAAAGTGAAGAAGTGACGCGGAAAAAGTAACCTTAATATAACTTTGTGCTTTGCGCGAATAAATATAAAAAAAAAAAACAGAGTGAGACAAAAATACTGGTAATTAGGCTGACTCCCAATATAAAACAAATAGCGATATAAGGTGAAATCAACCCACCGAAGCAATATTTCTAACTAGACAAAAAAAGCTTGCATTTCAATGCTAATCGCTGTTGTTTTTCATGTGACTGTAGTCCAGGGCCGTCAGTTGGTAATGTGAGCTGCTGCTGCGATTGAAACATCAGAGTCCAGAGAGTTAATGAGCCATGACGAGGAAATGAGGAAGAGGTAGGAAACCCAGATGGCAGCTGCGCGCGTGCACGCCATCGTGAACGCAAGCTGGTCGCCAGCTGAAATCCAGTGGGTTTGCACTTCCAAAACCCGCTTACTAAAACTCTCGGCCAGACCAGCGCAAGCGCTGGTGCAGGCCGAGACCTAAAAACGGACAGCAAAACAACCCGAAGTCACCAGAACCTGAAGAAAATATGCACAGGAATAGAAAACAGAATTCAAACGAGTAGACAGTAATGAGGCACTTATCTGATGGCTGCGAGCTGCGAAGAAAGAGGATGAGGAAACCCTGTTGAAGGACTTTTATACGGACTGTATGGATCTGATTGGTGCTCACAGGGAGCTGTTCTCCCATTGGTTGTTGATCTTTTTCTTCCCATTCCCAGAGCCTAATGATAGTTTTGTTAAGTTGTTTGAACCTGGCTGCTGTCAATAAAGCGAAGGAAGTTGAAGCATAATCCTCGCCTCCGGTCCAGACATAGAATCTTAATAAATCTGAAGCATAAAGGGGCGTCGTCTTGCTAAATGGAGGCATTTGTAAAGGCTTTTAAATGAAACACTGTGAATGTGTTCACAAAGGGGGTATATGCTGCAAACTGCACAGAGCTAACAAAACCTGTATGTACACATTTTTTGTAACACACACTCACTATCGAAATTAACCTGGAGGAGTTAATAAAAAAAAGAGTGCCCATGCTTCAAAGAGAGACGAATTACTGTTTGTTGTTGAATACCATTTTCAATTGCATCTGGTGAATGTGCATAACCTCCTTCCATACAAACCTTTTTTTCCAAAATTTCCCATAGCATTCAGGATCCTTTCTGTATCAACATGTGTTAAAATGACACAGTAACAAAGTAATACGGTTACAGATTATGGTGCATAATTGGTCTTTCTTTGCTGTATAATTTACTCATCCCAGATGCATAATTTGGTCCTTGACTTCTACATAATTTCAGTAGCCGCTTTTAAAAATTATCTATATGTAACATAAGTGAATTTATGTAATTAAAGGGGCTGAGAAGCTCCCTTGCCCTTCTTTTTGTAACTATTCCATTGTCCCCTTTTTAGGTCCCCCCTCAGAGTTATTGGTTTTGGGCCAGCCCGCTGCTTACCACTGGGTGGCTTTCCTGTCAGTCTAATTTACTTGCTTCTTATTCAAAAGAGTTTGCTTCCTCTTCTTGTGTTTGTCCTTCCCCTAAATCATAGCTTCTTTACCGTCCTTTTGACTGAAGGACTTGGATCCTTCCATGGCTTATATTAGAGCACAACTTATTTTTTATATCCTTAAGCACTTAATGAGAGTACGCGTTTTATTGCTCGCACCCTCTGCACTCTTATTCTAGATCCCAACTCCTCTCCCACGTCATCTGTTAAAACACTGCAACAGGTGAAAGCATGCTTTATTTATCAGGATGGTTTTGTTTTATCTCCAATGTTCCGCAAGTTGTATCTAAACTCAGGCCTGGGCTTACGAAGGCAGTAGTTATGGTTCTAGGGAGGGACAAGCTGCACTCATCTCTAGAAAGGAGATGTCTATTCTTCTGGAGGTCCATAAATATGGTCCTTTGGCTACTGCAGAGAACAAAATGGCAGGTTTCAGTAATTTATGCATTGGAAAGTGTTTTCCTGACACTTCTTTGTGATGCAGATCTTTATACTTGCTCAGCAAATTAAACTTAATATATGTATGAAATTACAGGGGTTATTGGGCTAGCAAAGACTGGACATTCAAAGTTGATTTACTTTAGAATTCTGACAAAAGCGCAATCGCCAGGATAACATTTTTGTAATAAACATCAAAGTATTTTGATTGAAAAGGAGAATACATTTGAATGCTGTTCATTTGTTAGGATTGTACCCAACAACTGCACATTTCAGATGTTCAAAAAGCTGTCTGTGGGAGTTTCAGCAATGCAGATGAATGCACTATATACTCATTTAGCAGTGCAGCTGAAGTGAAAACATCAGATAAAGCTTAAATTATGGCACGGTTATTTACTCTCTAACCGATAAAAAAAAAAAAGAGCTACTTGTATCACTGGCGCCATTCTTCTTGCATCACAACTTTTGACTGGAAAGAAGCGTTAAATACCATTGGCTATATAGTGCTCCTCAACCGCCCAGCCACTCTGGTCTGAATTAAAGGACTTGCTCTCAAGGATTTGCTTCCTTTCTAGAAAATCAGACCCACCAGGTTAAGCTTTGAATCTTCCTTTCAGTAACTACTTCGTTGAGGATCTCTGCACTGTTAACTGCTGATTTCGCTCTTCATGGGAGCCAGTTCTTCAGGTGCCTGCAGCTCAGGCATGCCCTGGACAGTCATGTGTCTGAATTGGGGGCAGTACCCGAGTTCCATTCCCTGGAGGCAAAAACTAAAAATGGGGAAAATACGGGACATCACAAGTGTATAGGCCCCTAATTATTAACTCCCATGACCCATTGAGTCTTAGAGAAAAGTGGGGTGATGACCTTGGTGTCACAGTTGATGACGATTGGCTCAAAGCAAAAATGCCCCCCAGACATTTGGCTATTTTATCCAGACAGTCTTCTAAATATTGGCATTATGTACAATTCCATCCCTTCCGGCTACAGCGGAAGGGTAAATCGCTGTATGCTGGAGATGCAATAACAGAGGGAACATTCCCGCACATCATCTGGGGTTGTCCAATCAGGACTACATATTGGGCTAGAATGCCCACATACTTGGATAAAGTATTGGGTCACAACTTCTTACTAGATAGGCTGCCTTGCTGCGGATTATGGATGGTTGGGAGTGTGGCCATAGCGTAAGTTTGCTTGTTGGGCTGAGCCGATTACTAAGCAAAACTTCGGAAGGAAATCTCGAAGCATCACTCCTCCATCCCTTGGCGAGTGGCGGGGATGCATGGACAGATGTGTCTTGGCAGAGGAGACGGTTTACAAAGCTAGAGGCAGCCCCACTAAATATCAGCAGATCTGGTCCAAATGGAAACAACAAAAAGCCACTTCCGGATCATAGTCCGGAGGTTTCTATGCAGCAACATGCACTATTTAAGATGGGGATAGCTGGATGCCTGTTTAAATCCCATCTGCAACTGGGCAGGAAGTGTGTTAGATTTGATAATTGGATGGTTTATTGTACATCGTTTTTGGTTGTGTGTATACTGGTTTACTGTAGTGAAAAGGTTTAAAAAAAGAAACTGCTCCAACCCCAGCAAGTTGGTATATACATCTGTGCTCTCATTAAACTTTGATACGTACATTAGTCTCCTTGGCCCAAATAACAAGCTCTACATCCAAATAAAAATAAACTGCTTCCACCCCCAGCAAAGTGATATATACATATGTGCTCTCATTAAACTTCAATACGTACATTAGTCTCCTTGGCCCAAATAACAAGCCTTTCAAGAACGGGATTCTATTTCTAGGCCTATCTGCCTCTAGCATCCCACTACTTTGTGGCCTCACTTCAACAATCCAATAAAAAGTGCACAAATGGGGGTGCGGGGTTCTGCTTGTGTCTCTCTCTACCTTTTTTTATCCAGGTGCTTGGCCTAGATTTCATACTGGTCTATATCCCAGTCATTGTTGACAACCTCATCTCACCCACTCCCTGTTTAACTCTTTGAAATGAATAAGAAACATTAGCTTTGTACAATGTATTCTGAAAATCAATTCTACAGTTTTACTTTTTCCAGATGTTAGAAACTTACCACACAACCAGATGCTTAGTAACACAAGAAAAGCTGGATCGTCTCTTGCCCACTGGTCCTTGGTTTGTTTCCTGTAATGAAAGTTTCGGTAAACTCGCTGAGGTGAAGTAAAGAGATAGAGCATTTGCCAAATGGCAAACTCAAAGTCCATCTGGCGAAAACGGAAGAGTCGCCGCAGGTATTTGTATCGTTTGGCCCCCGCTGTGTGTCGCGCTGCATCTCTTGAATTGAGGGCCCCATTGCCATGAGAAGGGGAATTGACCGAGGTGGTTGGTAACATATTTCTGAAAACAAAAAGGACAGGTATGTAGTGTAACATAAAACAGTTAACCATCATAGTTTGTTCACTGGGCTCTTGTGCTCATTGTTGGGAATAATTTTCAGTGGGATTTACGACGAGTTCTCAATATCACCCATTTGCATCAAATACCCGAGGTCCTCATCAGGACTAAAGTGACCCAGTCATTCAACACTCGAATCACATCATAATTGGGTGGAGAAGATTCTCGGTTAGCTTCTCGTCATCTCTACTGTTACAGCAAGCAGCAAAAAAAAAAAAAAAAAGTATGAAATATCAAAACGTTTGACGTTTGACCTTGGACTCACTCTCTTGAAAGGACCACGGACTGCTCTTCTAATGCTATAAAGTTCACACACAAATGATCATACATTTCACCAGTTATAATTTGCTTTTTGCTTTGTTTCACATGAGCACTGCAAAGGCACTTTAAGCACATGACTAACCCACAACCATCTTCTCTTTTACCAATACAATCCTATTGATGCAATTTACAGAGTGTGGAAGCATGGTTTCCTCTCAGTTCACATTAAAACCAGCCAACATTATGATTAGTTTCCTTAAGGAATTTGCGTCGGGTATTTAGCACTGCTGAAATATGATTTAAAAGTGTTCTATTAATGAATTCTTAGGATCAACTGTTTGGTTCAATTAAGAAAACCTACCAACATCATACAGTTCAGAAGTGTCACCACACGGCAGAGTTCAAATTATGTGAGGGAGAGGACACCTGCCTTTCTGGAAGGTTTCTCAACCCCCGTATACTTCGAGAAGCAGAAATAAAGTAATATACTTTATATATATATCCAAGCAACCTCCTCAAAGCAAAAACATCACATTTGCTTGCATACTCTCACTTCAACTTTTAAGTCTATGCTAGGCATGCATATTTCCATTACATACGGGGAGCAACCTAATTTAAAAGGGTTTCTTTTTCTTCATAACGGCATACCATGAATTAAAGTCATGAAGCACAGTCAATCTCTCAATACACACCTCCTACAAATTTGTAGAAATCTATTTCGGGAAGACTCTAGACTGAGTAGAGAATAGGAGAACAAGAGTGACATACATTACACCTGCAAACTAAAGACCATATTCATCTATGACTTTAATTGCAAATAACTTGAGGATTCCAGACATTTTTGTTCAGTCACAATTGCTGCATTACAGACCCTGCATAGAGTGAAGAAATGTAGATGGGTAACACCACCCCAGATTGCTCATAATGAACTCCTTCAAGACATACTTTTGAGTTTCTAGTTTTTCCCCAGTGACAAGCTACTACTATGTGATGTCAGGGATATGGACCACAAATTTGATCAAAGGATCATCTGCAGTTTTGACCTTCCCCAATCACAAAGCCTGGAGCCACCCACAGGTGTCATACTGTGTTCTTGAATAACATGTAACTATGGCACATGTGTTATCCTGGCAGGTAGCAGGGGCTTTCGATTTGTTATAATTTGATACAGGCCTATGGCAAACAACAGCTTTACACAGCTCACTACTGCTTTACAGGTGAGGAAGCCATTATAAGTAAGGCAAGCCCCAACCTCTGTGTTCTATAACTTACAGAAATATCTTTATGAGGTGCTCTGGGGCTAGGTAAGGTCAACTTGAAATAACCACAGACCAGCTGATCCAGAATGGGGAGACCACTAAGGGAGAACACAGTTGTTGCTCTGATACCCAAGGGTTGACACAACTGAGTGAGGTGTGGGGAACGCTGGAGACCATCTGACATTTGGACACGGACTAAGAGTTGGCACACAAGCTCACAATAAGGCGCTAATAACCCGTAGAAAAGGCATGGCTGTGTCCACACTCCCACTACTCCAACAAACTTTGGACCCTCGCAGTGGACTTACTGAGATACTGACACTCACGCCTCATCCATGAATAAGCTCCAACTGACTTTATACTAAGGCAACAAGACAGGGCAAGATGGATTCTGAGACACACAAGCTAGTGGGGTGGTCTAGGAAGTGGGTGCAGATTGCCAATGGATAATATGCTGGATGTAGTCCCGGTGGTCAGTGGAAAATCCTGAGCGGCTCTGGAGCAGAAAACAGATACCATAACAATAGACCTGAATCTGCTGAGAGCTGACCAGAGCAAGAAATCAGACAGGGATGGAGACTGAATCAGCACTGGCGACAATACGCTCCTCACTACAAGGTGCTCTAAAAACAAGTGTCAGGTCTACAAGAGAGGGTCAGATATTTTGAGTACATTGCTGAAGACTCCCAAGTGGGGGTCTTGGAGGCATAACGTGCGTGTCATGGGTCTCCCCGAGAAGATAGATGGTCCCCCAAAGGAGTTATATCTAGAAGAATGGATTACCATCAATATAGCGCAAAGAAGCTTTTCTACGATTTTTACGACATAGAGGGCATATAGATTCCCACAATACCTCCTAGACTGGTAGCACCCAGACATCAAGTGGTGACTCACCTGTTAAATTACAGGAACAGTGTCAGTCTTCTCCAGCTTGTCCAACACAATGAGATGTGCAATGATGAAAACACCAAGGTACATAAGTACCCAGGCTTCAAGGCTGTGGTCTAACAACAATGCAACACATTTATTGAGGTCCAGAGATATCTCAGAACACTAGGGCCGAAATACATGTTGCTTTTTGCTGGCAAAACTATGAATCTTTGATGACAAAAGTTAACACCTTTTCACAGACGCCGGAGGCACTAGAGAAGGGGGTGACAGAGCATACAATAATACTGACTGAAGCATCAAAAATGCCCATGCATGGGGGCCCAACAGGACAAGACTGTGAAACATACACTAACCATCTAAAGAGCAATGTCAGAAAGACCAATCAAAGATGGTGACAGATCTCACTCACTGGAGATCAGCAGCAGAGCAGGATACCCCAGACAACTCAGCGGAATCAGGACATGCAGGAACAGACACAAAACCAGGCAATGTAGACCCAGTTATTGAACTTGATTACACCCATAGCATTGGAAACTTTCAGACCACTTGCCTTATTTGCACATCTAGAATGGGGCAGATCGAGGACCAGTGTCCCCACACAGGGGCTGTAGGAAGTTTCTTCTACCTAAAGAAACGAGTTAGGGAATCACAGACATTTTTAGTGTCTATGAAGGCCTGATGGGAGACACGCTTTTGAGTAGGAAGCCTTCAAGTTTTTTTTGTCTGGGGTAGGTGTATAGAGAACATGCATGATGAACAAGTGACACTGTTGGGAGATACTTCAATTAGTGACAGAGGTGAGATGACTGAAGACAGAAGCATTAGGGAGCATACAGAAGAGAGTTTTTTCCCAGTTGAGATCAGATATGGAGTGCAGGTTGCAACTGTTTGATTACAGGGAGTATGTAGTGAGGCAGAGAGAAAGACTGGGACAAATCAGGATACATTTCAGGGTGAATGTCCCTATAATAATGAAGGCAATAACTCCAGCTACTGCAGACTTCTCATTAAGTATAGCTCCAGGGAGCGACGGACTCCCTGTGGAGTTTTGTAAGACTTATTACATCCTTCTTGCTGCTAAATTGTTGGGCATGAACAAAGCGGCTTGTGAAAGGGGCTCACTGCATCAGTCCACGGGAGAGGCCATACTAGTGATATTGCCTAAGCCAACAACTGGACATGTCATTGTACTGCCTGCTTTCATTGCTTAATACAGACTACAAGATACCTGCTTACTGGGTTTGTCCACCCAGACTCATTTGGAATTCTTTTATCCAGAAATGTGGCGGTCAATATCGGGCACTTACTCCATATCCTAAATAAACATTCAGCTGTAGCGTCTATTGATTTATGGAAAGCCTTCGATAAGTTGAACTGGGAATATCAGGTAACTTTGTTGGAAGAATTGAGCCTCACTTCAGTAATACAGAAATAGGTATGGTTGCTATATAGGGGTACAATGGCCAGCAGTGATGATGGAAGGGTAATTTCTGAATCGTGGTCCATCCACCTGGCTATCAGGTAGTGGTGTAACCCGCCCCCCATGCCTCCACCCCCCCCCCCCCCTTCACTGCTGATCTCACTTACTATCTTAAGGGTCCAGAGAGACCTGAAACCAGGTACTGCGTGATCTGGCATGGTTCAGTGACATGCTGGGCCTAAAGGTACACCTAGAAAAGTTATGTCTGCACCCACTGAGACCAACAGGAATGGGGGTTGGCGGGGAAGGGGGGGACAGGAAAGATCACCCTAGCTTGCTTTTTAACTGCTTTTTTATTGAGAAAGCACCAATATATCAAACAGAGTCAGCTCTTGTTGCAGGAACCGTGTCCAAAGCTGAGATGAATATTTGTGGTCTCTAACATTTTTGAAGAAACTCACAGCACTGCTAACATGGCAAACCCAAAACATGTGTTCTACTCATGCCCATCCATAACAATTTGTTGTACTGATATAGTGACATCTTTACTTGCACAAAAGTAGTGATAGAAATCACAGTTTGCATCGATTCCAAAGCAAGTTTGTCTGGGTTGAAGCCGTAGAACAATAAAATGGTGTGCAAATTTACTGATATGCCATACTTTTGGCCAAGACTGCTGCAATGTAGTGGAAAAGTGGCAGTGCATCAAAGATACCGTAGTGGGAGAAGAGTGTTCACCAAGTGGTCAGAGGTGAGCGCCTTGACCTGTAAGCAGAAACGGGATGGTGGTTAGACCTTGGTGACCGAATGGTACCTGCTCTTACTAAAATTGGTATGAAAGCATGACAGACCACCTTGATTGAAGTAGACTAACCTATACATTAAGGGAGTTTGAATGTAAGGCAATCAATGATTGAGGTCCTTTAATCAGATGCAACTGAGATTTGAAAAGGGTCATGATGTTATAAATAATTGGTTGGGGGTATCAAGGGGCAACAAGGTGGCAGTGTTGAGAAAGGGACAGAAGAATAAAATGATCACAAATACTGCATACAACTTGATCCAACAGGCGGTGAATATGATGTCAAGATGGCAACTGGAGAACAGGAGAGGATTCCCTGCTATGAATATATTGTTAAATAGGTTTTTTAAAATGACTATAGCTACTCGTTAAGACTACGTAATTGTATTTGATCTATGCATCCTTGATTAAGCCTGCATTACTGTATGTTGAAATGAATAAGACAAAAAAGAGAAATCTGCTAAATAAAAATATGTCAAAAAAACTTTCAGAAATAAATATTGTTGCTGGATTATCCTTGATGCAGGACTCAAAGTGGGGAAATACAGTAACCATGCATCTTGTGGTCATGCATGCAGGTATGATATTCCCCAGATATAACGTGGGTAAATTTGGATGCATTATTCTCTCCTAGGTAACAGGGAACAGAGGTACGTGAGACATTGTTAGTAGCAGACCTCGGCTATCCTCCTGATTATCATGCAGCACATGAAGGACTGGGTTTGTACACCGTAGGCTTTAAGGGTATGGAAAACAAGTGGGGCTAATCGAAGTTTCTTTACCATGAGGATTTCCTTGACACCCATCAGGAATATTTGGGATATTGTTAGACTACTCAAGACAGCAAGACTTCTGGAAACTGAAGGTTGTGGTGGAATTTGGTTCCAAAGCCCGGACACGGAATTCACATATTTCACTTTAAAAACTCCTCTTACTTTGCAGCCAGAAAAAGAAAAGTTAACAATCCCCATGTCAAATGAAAAAGCAGCAATTTGTCAGATGAGATAGCTTGATATTTGACCTTTGTCTGTGAAGCACAGCTAACGCGATAAGAAAAATACAAAATGTAAAGACACCTTTATTCTATTTTTTTTAAACTTTATTTATTGTTCTTATGCGACCTACCAGAAACCACAGAATATTTAGTAGCTGACCCTAGATGGGGATGAGGGGAGCGGTTACTCAGTTATTACAACTAGGCCATTCATTTCAGTTATTCACCCGCATTTGTGAAATGTGCAAATTACATTACAATATAAATGCCTATTTATTAAGTGAATTGAGAAAAATCAGTACTGCAGTGCCACTGGTGCGCCTGTGGCTAGAACGTACAAGAACAGTAGAATCCACAACCCTTTATGAAGGGCTGCTGTGAATAAAGGTTTTTAAAGATCTGGATATACTTCAGAAAACGCTGGTACCAGTTTTCAAAATATTATCTAGGAAATTATAAGCACTAGGTGTTGGAGCTCCTATGGTAACCAAGTATAAAGGCCTATGTACTTAATAATATATAATAAAGGGCATGGTTACGTGCACAACCAATAGGGTGTCACCCCCTCCCCACTTCAGAGGGCCCACTCTACCGTTTCAGCATCCCAAACAGGATTTTCAGGGGGTGCACACTGAACAGATGGCTGAATCAGTACTGCTTCTTGTGAGATACATGGGAGCTTGCCAAAGGTGACTGGCTTGGAGACAGGGGGATGTGACGTTATGCGTACTACATGGAATCTAATGCAGCTGTATCCACCCAGAGGCAGTAGGAGCCCAGAAGAAGTTTGTCTGTCTACGTAATATTTTGAAGAGAAAAGGGCAGGTTCATGATTTCTGCGGGGACCCTGCTCCCGAACCAGCTGATGCTGCATTGAAGCCTCAATGTTGATCCTGTTTGTGCAGGAAAGCTGGGATCAGGAATTACGTCACCTACATCTATAACTCAAGGTATACCGCTATACGTACAAGTTAAATACAAGGAAAACAAACCAAACAGAATACGGTTCTCCAGGGTTGCACCACTTATCATACCTAAAGAGATCGGTTACACGTTGCAGGGCAATCTGTAGGACTTTCATAGAGTCCATCACTGCAGGTCTCAAATATCTATACAATCTGACCACTTCTTTACATCTCACACACACACTCATATGGTATGATAATAAAAATGCACAGTCCAACATCCACTTGTCGCTCCCACCATGCCAGCTCAGGAGGACAACTATACACAAAGTTTCAGATTGGACAACCCAGCGCAGTAACCACCTAAGCAGACTAAAGCATGTGAAACACTATAAAGCGACCCGCAAAGTTGTTCAAAGTATCCAGCATACTGAAAATCATAAAACTGAGGGTCTGTCTCCCACGCTTTGTCATCCACTAGACTGCTATGCGCTGCATCCCATAACATGATAATCGCACCCCGGTGGTCATCATGAATGACATGGAAACAGTTTCCACATAGGATCGAAACAAGGACAACATCCGTCCAACCACACACCCTACATGGTGCAGAATGCTACTCATGAAGGCAAGCGCTTCAGCACTCCACATAGGGGTAGCAAACGCCACATAAATGCTGCAATGCATTACAATTTCACTCACCTTTTGCTGTACTAATGTGGCCGTCTTAGAGTTGTCAGATCCCTAGAGGGAAATACATTAATTGCCAGCAGGCAGTTGTGCACAGAACCGTGATGATCTCTCTCTTTTTTACTTTCATCCCGGATGCCAATCAAGTGCAAGAGCGACTCAAGCAGAGAGAGTCACTGGAATCAACACTGAGGTTCACCATCAGTAAAAGAGCCATCACAACTTCACTAAAGGGCATCCATATGGTGAATGGGATTATGGTCCCAGTGACAGCCATCACTAAGGCTAATGTCGCTGGGATAGGGACATCTCTGTTGGTTGTAGAACATTAGGAGACTGGTGTTCTTTAGGCAGTAATGGCTAAGCAAACTACTAGTTTTACATTTTTTTAAATAACCAATTTAATTGGGTTTAACAGTACACAGCATCATCCACTGAGGTTTACAAATAGGTGACAGAATCATTCTAAACCAGAGCATCAAATAGTCATAATCACATACCACAGTTGTACAGTTTACATTGGTAATCCATAAAAAGTACACCATCCACCCCATATTGTCGGGGACATTCCCAAGCCTCACAAATTGGCTGCTCTTGGCGCGCACACCAGTCAACACCTCTATACCATGCCACCAAGAAGGGGAGGGTGGCTAGGATGTTTCCAGTTACAAGCAATATCCTGTTTAGCAACCAAGGAGGCCATCCCTATAAAAGTCCAGTCAAAGCGGGATTCTCCAATTCCCTTTAGGAGACCCAAAAGCACCTCCTGAGGGCACAACTCCATCCGATGACCCAGCACCATCTCATAACTCACCCCACTCCAAAAGGGTATCAAATGACCAGACCATATAGTAAAAGTCAGTAGCGGGATCGGAGCAGAACGGACATGCAGTTTCATCTGTATGACCCATCCGCTGTAGTCGCTGAGGGTATAGCTAGCTCCCTTATGGCCAGGCATGCCTCCCGCCAATCCACATAGTCTAACTCATCCACCCAGTTATCCCACCTAAGCCAGAGGGGAAGGAAAAGATCTTAGGGAACAATCAATCGCCGAGATTGCACCTTTGCCCAAGAGTCACATCATGAGTTTTGCCCCAAGGGGGCTATATTCAGGAATCTGCTCGGATGCCAGGATTTGGGCTAGCAGTGCATGGCGCAGCTGAGGATAGCGAAAAAACTGAGTGCGAGATAGACCATATTGATCTTGCATCTCTTGAAAGGACATCATGGACCCACTCTAGCGAAAGTCACCTAGATAGGTAATACCTTTGCGGTCCCAGTGGGAGAAGCCCCTGAGGCCCACCACCTGTCTTAGCCAACTACCCCGCCACAGTGGCATTATATCTGTGAGGCGACGAGCCCATTGGCAGCGAGACTCTGGTGCAGGATGGGGTCATAGAGGGTAAGGGATTACCATAAAGTAGGTCAAGAAGCCATCAAAGCCCAAGAGATGCAATTCAAGTCTATATGCTGGATCATCCCATCCTCGGGTAAACCATTCATTTAGCGGGACTAGGTGCGCCGCAAGGTAATAGCTGTTGGAAGCGGGCTCTGTATATAGTATACAACAGTAAGTTAAAGTGTACACAGAGTTCAGTGGAACCCCAAAGGTAGGCAGAGGTAAAAGTAGATATCTTACTCTCTATTGTGGTTGCATGGGGGAGCAGTAAGGCTTTATCAGAGGGTAGTGTTAAGCATTTATTGTACACACTCATGCAAGAAATGATGTCACACACTCAGACTGAACTCAGACCAATTTGTTTGTATTAAAATATTACTTAGTTATTCTATTTCTAGAACCAAGCCAGGTCTGGTGCCGGTAAGTGAAATAATACTTTGTAGGTATATGGCAGTTTAAATACAATTGAAATGCAGTTGGATGCAATTGGTTTGTTTACAGTTGTCAACAGTCAAAATTACTTAGTTACTTTAGAGATTACTTTGTACGTTACTTTTCAGATTACTTTTCAAGTTACCTTTTCTACTCAGTGTGATATGCCTATATATCACACTGGGACATTTCCTAGAGAAAAAAGTAATTCAGTTTTTGTACATTTGCAGTTTTTTAGGATTTCATACAAACCAACCCCACACTTAGAAGATTTTTCACAGAAAAGCAGTCAATGCAGTCCGATAGAGAAAACAGTGTTATCGGTAAGTACTTAGATTTTGGAGTTGGTACTCTGAGGTTAGAACCAGGGTTCCCCCAGGGTCGAGGATGCACTCTCAAAGCACCCACAGCGGCACTAGGGCGGCCGGGTGCAGAGTGCTGAGGCCCAATGTTATCCAATGGGGGATAGAGGGCCTCCAGTTGGTGGCTGCTCACAAGCAGGCCACAAGGTTGTGGGAGCAAAGCTCCTAGGGTTTAGCTCAGGGCAAAGGGGGATCCAGGTTAGCACACAAGGTGCACCCACAGCAGCACAGGGGCAGCCGGGTGCAGAGTGCTGATTTGGCATCGGATGCCCTGTTTTCAATGGGAGTTGCCGGTTTTGGATTTTGGCTGCAGGCTCGGTCCAGGAAGACTTCCGGGAGGAACCAACAGCTGTGCAGGTAAGTTGGAGGGCTCGGGGACGTAGGTGCACCTCGGGTTCTCTTCTCCAGGGCGCCTGGATGGAGAGGTGTCTTTTGAGGTCGGATTTCACCTTACCGGGCCACTCGCAGTGGGGGGGGGGGGGGGTCTCCGTGCAAAGGCTGCAGGCGACGTCGGGGAGTCCTGGAAGAGTCAGCCCACGGTGGACTCGTACTTTGGAGCGCTGGGGGACCTCTCTGGGACCGGTGGGGCACTCCGATTCGGGCCGTAGGGTGCAGTGGTGGTTCCAGGCTACTATTTTCTTTGTCCTCAGCAGGCTCAGAGTCTGTCTTGGGAGTTTCTTCTGAACAGAGCTGGTGTGAACAGGAGATACGGTCTTTGTGGAAGGCAGTCAGACCTCCCAGGGGTTCTGGAGTTCGCTGGCTGCAGGACAAGCCGATTTTTGGTGCAGGATCTCTAGAAACTGCAGACGGCCGGTAGGGCTGGGGCCAAGTCAGTTGTTCTCTGCAGTCTCCTCTGCTGGGCGTCTTCTTTCGTCCTTCGTAGGTTGCGGGAATCCGTCTTCTTGGTGCAGTGCTGCCCCCGAAATACGGTATTTAGGGGGGTTTTTAGGGGTCTCGAGGTCAGTAGCCAAAGGGCTACTGACATTAGGGTGACTACACCCTTGGTGTGCTCACCCCACCTGGGGGAGTGGGCATAATCCCTAATCCTGATTGGAGAGTGCCTGCCATCTGCAAGATGGCGGGCACTGAAGAGTGGGCTTCACCTCGCCTCCCCCACCTGAAGGGTGGGGTTGGCAGAGGTGGGCACACCTTCTGGGCTGTGCTAATTTTTCCCTCCTGTCTTCCTACTGAAAAGGAGGGGAGACAGGAAGGGGGCCTGCTCTTGATAGCAGAAGAGGCTGGGGGGTAGAGTTACAAAGGTGGCTCTATGGCGAGGGCAAAGAGCAGCGGGGACAGGCCCTCTGTGAATTGGAAGGGTGGAGAGAGAATTCCATTTACTTGAACCTGTGCATAGGGGGCTCAGTATAGCAGTCTCACTAGACTGCGAAAGGTGGGCCCGAAGCCCGCCCTTAAGAGCACACCCACAAGAAACGAACAGGAAACGGTGTTGAACGCCTTTTAAAAATCAATAAGGAGGGTCCGACTGTCCTCCAGTTGGGACGACTGAGAGAGGGCCAGCTGCAATCTTCGGATACAGTGACGAGTGCTCCTATCAGGCATGAAGCCACACTGGTCCTGATGTATGAGGTAGGCAAGAGTCAGTCAGCCTAGTTGCCAAGACCTTCACAAAGATCTTAATGTCGACGTTGATAAGGGAAATCGGGCTGTATGAGGAGCAATAGTCTGTCGGTAGCCCTGCCTTCGGTATGACCATAATGATGACAGTATCTAGGTTCAAAGGAAACGAGCCGCCCTTCAGCGCCTCTTCAAAGAGGGCCAACAGATGAGGTGGTAACGCCTAAAAAATTAGATGGGGAACCAATCAGGTCCTACCAGACTGAAGATCAATTATGGCGTGTCCATTATCCTCCGTTGATAGCAGCAGGTCCAGCTCTCGCACCAAGAAGGAAGGGATAGATGGTAGAGGCACATCCCTTAAAAGGGTATATGTAAGCTCGCCGGGTGGGGTCGGGCGCACTGCATACAGATCCTGATAAAAGGTTGCATATGTTTGGGCAATTGCGGGCAGGTCCTTGTGAAGAATGCCGGAAGAGTCCCTAATAGCTGGGACCACCCTGCTGGAAACCCCTCTAACCGCCAGCCATTATAGCAGCTTGCCCGATTTGTCTTCCGAAGCATATACCCGCCGGGCCTCCTTCAAGGAGATCTGACGCAGCTTAGATCTCACCATCTCCAGAAGGCGCTTTACCTCTCCCGACCTCATGCCACCAGTGCGTTGTTCTATTGTTCTAAAGCAAGGATCTGGTCCTCCAACTCCGCTACCTGTGCCTGCCGCTCCCCATGCCACACATAGCCCTTGATACTACACTGCAAGGTAGGTTCACTCGCCGCCCATAAGGTTCCAGCGGAGGACACCAAGTCTTTAATGTTCTGCAAGAAGGCGTGGAGATCCTCCTCAACAAAATCCACGCAATCCTGGTCCGTTAAGTACCACGTGTTGAATCTCCACATCGGGCGAAGGTCGCCATTGGGGATGCCCCATTCAAGAAGGAGGGGATCATGATTAGGGCTCTCAGTTTTATGGTATTTATTTTTTTAACATTTCCGTCTGTATTTATCCATATTTATTTTTTGTTCATTTTATCTGTATTCACCCACATTTATTTTTGTAGCAAGCAAAAGAAGAGGCTGCAGCTAGTATTTTTTCACATTTATTTAAATAGCCAATGCGCACTTGCACTCAGTTGTTATCGATTTATATATATGCTAAATTAAGTAAACTCATTACATTCATCTGAAAACTTTGACTCGGAGCTTGAACATGTGCTTGTACTACAATGGCAGAGTGCTCGTGAGGACCATATCAGCGGTTTCCCTTTGCAACCTGCCGCCAGTTGAGTAGCACTTTTCATGAGGTTTCTAATTATTGGTATACAAAGCGGGATCGATGACATAGGACAAGTTGTGATCCACTGTTATATGTGCTTCCTAGGAGCTCCTATAGTTCGTTTTTAAAACGATCTTCTGAGAAGGTTGTCCTGTGAGAAGCCCTCCAAGTCAATGACAGTACACAGGGGACTAATGCTGCTCGACCGCAGCAGTACAGCACATGGAAAGGCAGAGTACTCACACTCGATTTAACAGCTACAACATTCAATGTTTCAAAACAATAGACACAAAATAGACCACCGGTGTCTGTAAATCTTGATAAAAGTTGTACGTCCCCCATCCCGGTCAGGTAAAAGCAGCCAGCAGTAATTGTTAGCCACCCACCGCACGTTAGGAGGACATGCCAATCTCGCATCCCATCCTGTCCAGCTATTTATTATTTTGTGGACATCCCTCCTCTACACACCATGCTTCACCTCCCACACCCTGCAGCAAAAAACTTCAATCTCGAAATAGCGCACTCCGATACCCTGGTTGTTCAGAATTAATATGCGCTCATGCTTCTGAAAAGTCATGTTTAAACATCAAAAAACAGGGGAACACAGCATGCAGCACATAGAGGGGATCTGCAGTAGCCCCATCCAGCTGTAGTTTCTCCCTCAACACCAACTGGAATGAAACCATGACACCCGCACAAGATGTAGAGCCCAAAGCCCGAGTTTCAAGGTGGCGCAGAGAAGTGTGATTCACGAGTGAAGGAGCGCTCACCTCTCCACTTAAAGCAAGGTTGACACGACGAAAGACCTTTCCCCCTCCCTCGGTCCGCGCTATTCAAATAATAAAACACAGATGTACACCCTCCCTTTCACTTACATTGGCTTTGAACTGGCTGGGGGACTGACAATCGCGCAGTGACACATGGATCCGACCACGGTTGGGTGAAAGAAACGAATTAGGAAATGTCAGCAGGGGTTTTGGGGCAGGTAGAGGTCAATGTAAGACTCTCATAGGAAGTAATTTCCTGTGCATCCAAAGATCTACATCAGGCAGAGGGGCGTGGCAACTTTGGGCTGGAGCACGGCTGCGCTGCACAATTCTCTGAATCAGTTTCGGCAGTATTTTACCATTTTCCTTTATAAATACAGACAAAGGAAAAATTGTTTCCAGTCTGTATTTATATGTAAGAATCCATTTAAACGGAAAACCGAGAGCCTTAATCATGATCAGAGATGCCTCTTGGCAAAATCTGGATGTACTGCAATCGCAGCAAGTCACATGTTGGCAGCCAGATATGGTCAATTCTGGACTCAATTTTATGGGCTACCAACAGGTGAGTGCAGGACTGTGGCCTGGGGTTCCAGGAACGCCAGGCATCAGAGGCCAATGGAATCTGCCCAGGCAGTAAGGCTCGAGCCAACCTGCCTGGTCGCGAGCGTCCGATGTGTCCCGCACAGGGTTCTTGACCACAGTAAAATCCCCACCAAGCATGGTTGTCCTGGAGGCAGTGCTGCCACTAAGAACCGGATATGTGCAATGCCGACTGCAAAAAGGTGTGGGGAAGCATAACTGGAAACAAAGTTGAATAGGGTAGCCTCCAGTCGTCCCTCAACGGAGCCATACAGCCCCTGGGGATCTGCATGTATAGTGGATACAGACAGCGGAAAGGTTTTATGTAGAAGAATCGCAACCCATCGAGCCCCTAGAGTAGCTGGCAGGATACACACGATCATACCCAAATCGACCCAGGAAAGTACATCAAGCTCACAAGAGGTGTCTCTCCTGAAGGACTACATCCGGTCTATACCTCTTAACATACTGTAAAACCACTGACCTTTCTGCGGGTGTGGCAAAGATGGCAGTCGGCTCTTAACGGAGGCCCTGACGCCCAACTAGTATCATCTAACATTCTGCTTGACCGCACACATCGGAGCCCCTCTGCCTGGCCCCCGCACAGCTCCAGCGCGGGTGGCACCCCCTGACCCCTTCTTGGTGGGCTGGCGGTGTTGATGTAAAGCAGCCGTCACATGGGGGGGGGAGAGGCGATCGAGATGGCAGCTGCAACACTGATGCACAGAGACCGGTCTTACAGGACTCCCAGACTTATCAAGCTTATCGGCATAAGGCCGCGATGCCAACCCAGTTTAGATCCAGCCATATGCAAATCAGTCTTGACCCTGCTCCTCATAGGACCAGTCCAGCCCTAACTGCCAGACACGGTCCTTCCTGGACCGGAAAACAAGCATCCTGGGACCAGTTTCAGGGTATCACTCCTCATCAACCAGGCTAGCTTCAATCCAGTGGCATAGCGAGCCTGGCTGATGATGGGCGATACCCAGAGACCTGTCCCAGGATGCTTGTTCCTAGTCCAGGGAGGACCTGGCTTGGCAGTGCAGGCTGGACTGTTCCCATGAGGAGCAGGGTCACAACTGATTTCCATATGGCTGGGTCTTAACTGGAGTGGCATGGTGAGCAAAAGAACAATGGATTTAACCCAGATCTCTTGAAAGGGGGTGAATGTTTGATTTGTTCCGCATTACGTCCATCATTTGTGTGTCTCTTACTCTACGGTGCGGTCCTGCACTCGAGTGACATTACTCTGCTGGAGACCAGCTCTGCGCCTCACTTGATGGACGCGCCGCCCTAAGTGGCTGGGTTTGCGGGCTTTTCTTACTGGGAACACTTAGGTACTACCTACCTGGGCGATGTTCACTAAGGGGGGCTTCTGATATCCTTCCAAGAGCTGCAGGACCAATACAGCCTATCCCATACACAATTCTTCCGTTATCTCCAACTACGCCATACTATCCTTACTCGCCACCTGGTGGATGCACAGATCCCCGATTATAGCCCCCTTGAAGCAAAATTAATGACTGGTCACCTGGGCAAGGGTGCGATTTCTGTGATCTATCGCCCCCTTATTATCAACGCACCAGATCTCTTCTTACATCTCTGTTGTAAATGGGAGGGCTGGGTGGGCAATCTGGAGGATGAAGACTGGAGGGAGGCATGCTTGCACCCAAGGGAACAAGCTATTTCCTCATGCTTGCGGATGTTCTAGATTAATTGCCTTCTTGCAACATACCTATCCCCAGAATGATGCCAACAGGTGGGACGGGCGATGTGTGCACGCTGCTCCGCCCAGGCTGCTGACTTCTACCATGTGGTATAGTCCTGCCTGCTCCGGACACCCTTCTGGAGTGGAGTGAGCCATGAGATCTCGGAGGTCCTAGGCAACCAAATTGACTTGGGCTCCTGAGAAGCACTCTTGGGTCTATTGGAGGGAGTTGTTGAATCCCGTGCAGAGAGATAATTTATTGGGGTGGGATCCTTGATGGCCAAGTGGGACATTGCTCACTGCTGGAGGCGTCCTGAGCCCCCCTTCCTTGTGGTGTGGCGGAGGGGCGTTGACTGGTGTGCATGCCAAAAACAACCAATTTACAAGGCTCAAGGTTGTCCTCAGAAACATGAGAAAATATGAGGGGGTTGGTGTACTTACCATGGACTGCCTATGTAAAATGTGTAATTTCGATGGGGGGGCTGTCCGTGTTCAATATTCAGATCCAGAAATGTGATTTCACTTGCTTGTGATTGTATGTGGATGATGCTGTGTACTGCTAAATCTGATAAAATTTGGTTATTAAAAAAAACACAGACCTTTTAATACGGTCCAAGAGGCAGTTTACGTTGCAGGAGACAACCCTTACCATGTGGGAGAAGAGTTAGGGAGTGGTGGAATAAATCAATAGGCCCCTTCAACTGGGGTGAAGATGTGTATAATGGTTCAAGATTCCGCCCTGAGATCAGAACTATTGCTGTGGAGAGCATACGTGGTGAATACCTTAAAGAAAAATAAGTAAGAACATCCCTGCACAAAACAACGTACCCCCTCCCCCCCCATACTTTGTCCCTCGAAGCATCTGTCACCTCCATAAAGAACATTCTACAATAAAGCTGGGTGGAAAAAGAAACACGCGGCCCAGAAGTCTAATCACCCTTATAAGGATAACTCCCTAACTGCAACATTCAACAAATGAAAAAGGAGCCCACGTACACAATACGTTGAGAAAAAACATTGCAACAGAAAACATCCCTTTGCCTCAATACAGTTCGGCAGTCTGGCTATTAATTATACATTACCAATGCCTCATGCACTGCATCATCCTGGATCAAAGTTTGCATATTATCTCGAGTAGCTCTTTCACACGGCAATCAGGGCAGAGAATCCGCCAAGCTCCCTGTAGATTTGAAGAGCGCTGGGGTATCAGAAAGGGCTGCCTCCTGATCTGCAGGGTGCACTTGTCAGACTTGCTGAGGCTCTTCTCTGCCCCTCCGCGACCCATTCTTCCGGGATCGATTGCGCAGCCCGTGGGGCTCCCGGATAGGACGTGGTGGAGGGCGTACCCTAGACTCAGATCCCACAGAACGTAGTGGTCGCCGTTCCGTCAACCATTCTCAGGCCTGTTCGGAAGTGTCAAAGTAGTAAGTGGAGGAGGCAAAAATTACTATGCCGGGCAGGCAAAAAGGAGCATGTAGCGGATGTTGAGTGCCCGGAGATTTTGTTTTACCTCCTCAAAGGAGCGACAGCGCTGCTGGACTGCCCTGGTATAGTCTGGGAAAATCAAAATCTTTGTGTTGGAGTGTCTTAGGTCAGGTTGGGGTCCGGTCCTCGCAGAGGATGGCGTCGCAGTCCCGGTGGTTGAGAATGTGCACCATGAAAGGACGGGGAGGGGCCCCTGGGAGAGGCTTCTTGATCAGGGTTTGGTGCGTCCGCTCCACAATGAAGCAGCGGGATAACTTGTTGGCCGGAACGCAGGACCAGAGCCATTCCTTCATGAGATCGTCCATCCTGGATCCCTCCACTCCCTCCAGCAAGCCAATGAGGTGCAGATTGTTCCTCAGTGAGCGATTCTCGGCGTCCTCTGCCAGATTGTCCAGAACCGCCACTTGGACACTAATTGGGAAACCTGCTGCTTAATAGTCACCACGTCGTCACAGTTTCTCAGTCTCCATAACCCTCTCTGCTACTTTGTGAAGATCTTGTCGTAGAAGTGAGAGGTCGACACATACACCATCTACTTTGGATTCTACTGCATCCTTTGAGTCCTAGATTGCTTTGAGGATGGCCGTCAGGTCTGCAGGGGGCAGAATCGGTAGATTTGGCGGCTCCCCCGATGCACCTCTATTGTCCACTGTGGAAGTGGTTTACTGGTCCATCTTTGTGTTGCTTTCAATTGCAGAGGTTTGTTGCGCAGCATCTCCAGGCAAAAGACGACAAAGAAGGATGTTGATGAGCCGGCCCACTTGCCACGGGAAGCATGAGCAGCCTGCTCCTAAGAATGCAGAAGATTGTCCGCGGAGGCCTAGATTGTCCCCCACATGGCCCAGAAGGGTGAGTCTGGATAAACAAGTGACTGCAGAGACCCGCAATGCCGACTCGCTTGCCCCAAGGCATATGGGGGGGGGGGGACTACGGGGGGGGCTTCCAATGCCAGACAGATAAAATTCAATCGGTGGGTAGTCAAGCAGCAAACAATGATCGCAACAGGCCACCAGCAGCCTTTAAGCTGCAGTGAGCAGTAACCTTGCACGTCAAGATGTCACCGCACACAAGGTCCTCCAGGTACACTCAGCAGACCTCACAATCCAATAGATATCCGCATTCGTAGGCCAAAAGAGAGTTCTCAGAGGTAGACAAGTCTGAGGAGGCAGCAAGTACTGTACAGGCAGGAAGGCGGCATTACTACCCCAGGCTGCACATTACACTGAGCGCGTTCAAATAGCCCCGGATACTAACCGGCTCCCCCATTGGGTACTTCAAGTCATGGGGAAACCACCATGTACCTCCCTTCTGCAGCTGTGCCAGTCTCAGATATAAGCCGGGAAGACCCAAAGTCCCTTTTTAGGGCACCCCACTAAGCTGTTGACGTGGGGCTGCGCCAGGAAAGTTCAACAGGGCTCCGCAGATCAGCCCGCACTGGCCACGAGGCATGTGTGTCCCTCTGAAGAGGTCTGGTCTGCCACAGCCCCTCCCTCTGATGGGCGACGGCCTGGCCGCAGTGTGCGAAGCAACTGGGGGGGTCAGGGTTCTCAGCAGCGGGCACATGCCACCCCCGGTACATAGCCACCAAGGCTGCACAAGGCACGGGTCGTAGACTACAGGGGTGGGGGGCCTCCTCAACATACCCCTGCCACACTCACCACAGCACGGCGGGCCGCAGCTGAGATCTGCACAGCCTCTCCCAGTCAGCGCCGGTCTCGGTCCCTCGCAGTGGGATTTCTCACTCATCACCTCCGCACCGTTGGCCAGCGAACACCCGCATGCGGGCCCAGAGAGCTAGCTGAACTCACTCGCCACACCTTCAGCAACCGCCGACAGGGAGCACCAGGGGCATCACCTTGATTGTGCCTAGTCTCCAAGGCAGGTCGCAGCTGATTTGCCTCAATAAAAGGGGGCGGGGGTGTCACTGGAAGCCTCCAGTGCATCCCAACAGGAGGGGGTCCTGGTTGGTGCTGTCAGGCAGTATTGCAACAGATTACATTTGGCCAGCAGGAGCTCCGTTAAAGTCCAACCGCCATCCTTGACCACTACCCCCTAGTTTGATCATTTTTAGCACTGTGATGTTACTTCAATTGAAAGGGTCAAGGCTCAGTTGGAGAATGCCAGGAGGTAGTCAAAATTTGATTGTTGGACAGGGAGGATCAAAGAGAGAACAACGTCTTGCAGGTTTCCAGTTAGACCTTTATCCGGAACAGGACGGGTCTTGATCCTGGATCCTCTCTAACATAATTCAAGAGAGAAACTCCAGTCTACGGAGGAGAGAGTAGATACGTGCATGGCCCTCATATTGTGTGGCCTACATTGAAGGTGTCTCATCAGGACTAAATTATGAGATAGCCAGCAAATGGGGCACAATAATGCAAAGGAAACAGAGAGAGTGAGAAGAGAGAAACAGAAAAATCAGAGAGTGAAACTCCTATCTTCGACGGGGAGAACGGAGGTATGCGGGGCCCACGTCTTCCGCAGATTACACTGAAGGAAGTGTCTCATCAGTGTAGGATGCTGGCCCTTGTATATACTATACCAAAATGAGGTATAGTGTGCACAGAGTCCAGTGGATCCCCAGAGGCTTTACAGAGGCTCAAATAGCTAAAACTAATGCTCTCTTTTGTGGTAGTGTGGGCTAGCAGTTAGGCGTATCAGAGGGCAGTGCCAAGTATATGTTGTACACAAACAGGAAAGACATGAATACACACACTCAATGACTAAATCAGAGACCAATGATCTCTAAAAATATTACTATTAGTGTATTTATTTTATAGAACTAAATATACTTTGTTGCATGTAAGTATACATTTTGCAATATCAATGACTTTCAACGTAAAAAGTGGACATAGTGCATTTTTCAACAATACAATGTTATCCTGTGGGAGGAAACACAATCAGCAATAAGCAGGTATGTAAACTATTTAAGATATTGAGTTTCTGGACAAAGAATCTGTAACCGGTACGGTTCAGGTTAGTGACAAAACTGCAGCACCAGCAGGCTCTGGGGCAGCTGAGTGTAGCGGTCAATCTCGGGTTCTGGTGCCAATGTTATCCAATGGAGAAAGGGGTTAGTTGAGGTGGTACTACTCATAGGTAAGAAGAACTGTTTGTTAACCCAGTCTCCGGGGGTTAAGGTAAGCACAGTGGGGGGGAAGTCACAAGGCAGCACCAAACTTACACCTCCAGCGGCACAGGGGCGGCCAGGTGCAGAGTTCCAAAATTGCGTTGGGAGCCCAATGCAAACCAATCTGGAATCTCAAACTTGGAAAAAGGCTGCAGGCTCAGGCCAGGAGGCTGATCGATGGAAACCTACAGCGGCATAGGTAAGTTGGGATGTGTTGGAGCATCGGGACACAGTCGGTTGATCTCCCCATGGCTCAGGGGCTCCGGGTGTCCTTTGATGTCGGAAAACAGCAGGTCGCGGTGGGGGTTGGAGGGGGGCATGCAGAGGCTGCAGGCATCAACGTGGAGTCCGGCAGGGAGTCAGACCATGGTGGGGATCTTGCTCTAAATCCCCAAGGAACCTTTTCTGGACTGGTGGGCCACTGGAACTCATGAGTGGGTGTCAGGTGCAGAGGTAGCTGGTTTCGCAGTTCTGCAGGCAGAGCACTTGTCTTTAAAGTTGGTTTTCTTCTGGACAGGTCCGCTACCCAGGGGAAATTAGGAGTCTTTTTAGAAGGCAGGCAGTTCTCCCAGGGTTCTGGAGGTTGCTGGACTGCGGAAAGAGTTGCTCCTCTTTAGCAGGGTCTTCAAGGGCTGCAGACAGACCGGTAGGGCTGGGGCCAAGTCAATTGATGTCTTCAGTCTTCGCTACTGCACAACTCTTACATTGCACTCTTCTTCGTAGGTCATCAGTAATATAAGCAATTGCACCTTTTTCTAACGTATGGGGAAAACTCTCAATCTACCACATCCATGTGTTACTTGTAGAGAACAAACTGTTGGTTGTGTGATCTGAGTTGGCAATTTGTAAAAATCTATCATAAAACCTCTTATAATTTCCAAGACGCATAGATTTTTTGTTGTGTTTGACCAATTCTGAATGAAAATACTGTAGCCTTCAAGTCACCTCGTTTGCTGTTTTTTTTTTTTTAAAAGAAAGAATGAAAAAAAAATTCCATTCTCACCTGGACTTCCTGAACTTTGGGCACTGGGTCTATTGCTATGCGACTGTCCTGCTCTACTCTTCCTCTTCAGGGAGGGGGCATTTAAAGCGTCTTACATTACCTCTGTTGTTCCTGAAGTAATACTGGACAGCCAGTCCACTCTTTTCAGCACTTCCAAAAACACACCGTATATTTAATTGGCTTGTCTGCTGCTTTCTTATTAAGCATATCACCCAATTTGGGGTTTATTTTCAGAAAGGGTAGTCTTCCTTCTTTCGCTATTAAGCCTGCGTTGCCATTACCAAGCATACAGACAGCAAGTTGGCTCCAACCCTTTAATATAACCAGGTCTATGGTCATGTTCTTTGAATGGGCTTCCTCAGCCATATCTATAATCCATGTCAAAGGACCTAAAATATTCAGTGGTGAGTCTGGGCACTGCTTACATGATCATTCTATACCATTCATAGGGTCTCTTCCCATCTTTATAAATAAAAACAATCAATTCTGGGTTCAGATTTGGGGGATAGCAAACAGAATCACCTACAGCTCGTCTAGAGCATTCTGCTCCTAGCTTCTTTATCTAATAGTTTTCTTAGCCATTCTTTTATTAAATTTGCCACATTATCTATAGGCCATCATTCAGAGCTACGAGGATGTCAGATCAAATATGTCCCATCCAAGAGGATCTTTAACTACCTTCAAACTTGAAGGATGCAGCAAGTCCTCATTTAGCCTGACTCCTTCATGGGGATAGAAAACATTTGTCAAAATCACTATCACCACGCTCTTCAAATAAAACCCCAAATTGATCCTCCAGATCACAGTACTCCAGTCCTCTCTTTGTGCCAGTAGGGACACCTTACTCCATTGTGGTGCTACAGACCCCTCTCTAATGCGTCACTAAGGACATCCTTATTAGCATTTCTCTTAGAAGTAATCAACTGTTTTTATTATAAATACATTTATTTTCAATGTGCATAGTTGTCAACAAAACCTTATTACCTATCTTACTCCTGCTGGTATCATCATCTGATAAGTTCCAAAAATCCTTCTCTGTAGGACAACCTTTCTCTTCAATTAAACAGCTTCGACTGACTCTTTAACTGAGAATATGCCTTCCTCAATAGGTTTCCTAATTACGTCCAGATTTACTTTTACTGGAAGGTGCCCCTCTATTCTTTGTCATAACCGCTACAAATATAATATGAAGACCAGCTCAAATGGAACTGTATAAATATAAATTCGAAAACATGCCCTCAAACAAATCTACATTAAATATAATGGGGTTACCCAGTGACCCTCAGAACCTGGGTGTCTGAAATCAAAGGTGAGGTAGGTTCTGTCTGGAGTTAGATAATTACTTTAACAGCATGTATAAATAAAAAGAAAACAGGTAAACACACCTAGATTGATGTAATCAATATCAATTATATTCGTGAATTAATTCATTTTTCTGGTATACAATTAGGGTTATATCTTAGGCTGTCACAAAAAACTATTTTGTTTTTAAAAGGGCGGCGCAAACAAACTAATCAGTGATAAGGTGTTCTAGAAGTGACAAAGTGCTTTGGGTGAATAACATATATACAGTGCTGTACAAAATGAATATAAAATGTTCATTCAGTAGACATCAATCCCTATTTCATTGAATCTCCAATCCATACATGGTTCTGCTATTACATGGAGTGTAGAGAATGGGGAAAGATTGTGTAGGCACATCGACGTTTTGACCCAAGAAAGTGTGTGATTCAATTAAAGTCACATCTGGTCTTCTTCAGGACGAGGTAGGACAGCCAGTAGTAGTAACCATCAAAGATCTGATGAGTGCTTCGATTAGCCGATCCACCAGGGGTTGGATTCTAGTCAAGAATGAAAAACAGCGTCATTGTAGAACCATCAGGGGTAGGTTGAGTCAGATTCTGAATGCAGGAATGTAGATGAGTCGCATCCACTGCCGTGCGAATCAAGGAGCTCTGGCCAGCCGGTGAAGGAATGAACCGCCTGATCAAACAAATCTAGGAATATGCACCCTATTGAAATAGCAACACAAGAGCTGGAAACAAGCTTTTAACAAGCATTGGCATAGCCAATAGGTCTCGCTTTTGGGACCTTACAAGTATTTAGTTATGCAACTGTTGCATGGCTAAACACTTATAAAGGTCCCAAAGGCGAGACCTATTGGCAATGCCAATGCTTGTTTGTTTACGCAGCACCCCGCCCTTTCAAAGTTAGCAAGCTGAGGGCGGCCTAATAATAATGGAGATATCTGTCTTTTTCTGAGGGTGATCCAGATTGAAAAGAGGGCAACAGCCACCAAAACAGGGCGAGTTGACATTGGCACTTTTTAAGAATTTGATTAGGTGCCCCTTGCTGGTAACCTGAAGACAGCCCAGTGGGTAGTTCAACACTCTTACCTCGTTGCCTCCTTCCTCGCGCACTGTGCAACACACAGTGCAATTCCACCTCACTACCCCCCCGCCCCCGTCACCTCAGACTTGTGCACGCGTCGGTTTGACTGTGCCCCCTCACGTTCCCTCGTCCCCGCAGTCCTGCACGTACCTCTCGCAGCGGGCTCCGGTACCAGCGCTCCTCGAAGCCCCGGTTTCGGTTCTCGGAGCTGTCAGCCCGGAAGCTCCAGACACCTCCGAGCTCCTTCAGCTCCCGGCTCTTACTCTCCCGGGGCTCAGGAGACCCCCTGCAGGGCCCGGCTCGGGGCTCCGAGGAGGAAGCAGCCCAGCACGGCAAGGTACAGCCGGGAGGCGCCCGGCATGGTGCGCGGAGGCAGCAAGGGTAGCACGAAGCTGGGTGAGCGAGCCTGGCAGGGAGAGGGGCAGCTACGAGATCCGAGGGGAGACGGGCAGCTACGAGATCTGGGGGTGAGTTTGTGAGGGGGTGCAACACAGAAAGGATAAGGGGAGGTGAAGCACAGCGTCCTGCTCTGGGCCGGGTAAGCACTTTGTAATCTCCGCTTCCTCTCAGACTCACTCACACAGCCCGGGAAGAGTCAGCTGACAGCAGCGGGCGGCACATGACTGGCCACAGATGAGTACATGCACGAAGTACTGACACCACCTATGGAAGTGCTTGGAACTGTGAACCTGAGTACAGTAGGGGCGGGGTCAAAGGCATGGCCAAACAAGCACGGAATCGAAACGGAGGAGCGGGGGCGAGCGAGCGCGGCAGCCTGCTCAGCTGACCAGACGCTCGTGCGTCATGGCCTTTTGCCGGCATGTGTTTCCAATTATCGCGCCCGCGTCTGGGCACGATAATGGGAAACGCGTCTGCGTCGCGCGTAACCATCCGAAAAAGGCCAGCCACGACGCACGAGCGTTTGGACTGCTTCTGAAACCCCCTTACTTAAAGTCTTCGCCTAGCAGCGCTTGCGCGCTACTCGAGGCTCGACCTAAAAAGGGCTTGTGAATCAGTAAATCTCTCCTAAGCAACAAGATCGCCCATGCGTCAACAATGACGCTATGTTGACAAACGGAGACTTTCCCAAATGAAGATGGTGACCGGTTGCGTGAGAAGAAGCGAGATCCGCTCTGTCGTTTAATTCACCTCCGAATTATGACCTGATGCTTGCGACTGCCCAAGGAGCATTGCACTTCAAGTAAAAAGCCCAAGAATGTTTAAATGATGCTCACATCTGAACACAAAAGGAGGGAGATGAAGAGGGGAATCCATAGAATGGCCTACTAAATAGGTGAATAAGTCAGGCAAGCAATACACCAACGAAAAGGGTCAACCACAGAATGTGCAGACATGATTCCCAACTGTTAGACATGGCATTCTTGGTGTGGTTTCACCAAACGTTTTGCCTTCTGACCTCCTGTTTTTGACTGTTTTACTGAACTTGGTTTTTATTGGTTGTAGAACTCTGCACTTTTTCACTGCTGACCAGTGCTAAAGTGCATGCGCTGTGCATCTAAAATGCGATACCAATTGATTTATCTCTGATTGGCATATCTGATGTACCTATAAGTCCCTAGCACAGTGCACTGTATGTGTGAAGGGCCTATAAATCAAATGCTACTGGTGGGCCTGCAGCATGGAGCTCGTGCATGGCTCCTGGTCTTCATCATTGCCTGGTCCTCACAGCTGCAACGACAAGGTCACCATCAACTCGTCTGAACCATCAGACATCGGTGGGCATTGCTCTTCCGTGCCTCCTGGTCACTCCTGAGTGCCATAGACTCTGTCCCCTTTGCTTGCAGGTTTTTCACTACCAGATTCCACCCATCGGACTTCTTCACCTTCTTCTCCAGAAGCACTTTTCTCCAAGTCTTCCATTGTAGTCTACCGAGGTTTCAGACGTCTATTCACCCCTATGCATCTGGCTTCCCTGGTGTAGGTAACCTGGTACCCGGGGCATCGAGGGGTGGGGTGGCTCTCCAATCTTCCGTACTCCAAGGGGATTCGTCTGGGTCCTCTGGGAAGGGTCATTCTTCTACAAAACTGCAACCGCAACATTGACTTTCATTGGGCATGCAGAAGTGTTCCCACTCTGCACACAGCCTCTGTGCGGTTCCTGGATACTTACCTTGGGTGGTTCCTTTTGTCGTAGGCTCCTCTGGGCCCACTGGTCCAAGTCCCGTCCTCCTTTGCAGTTCGCATTCCACTTTCTTGATGTATGGTTTAATCTTCCCCTGCAGACCACTGTATTTTGTTCAACTTACCTCACTGCAATTGAAGTCTTAGTGTATTGTGTTGATATACCCGGGTAGGAGATATACCAATGTTTTAGGGAGTGTTGTACAATAAATAGAAGTATTTTTATATAAATACTGTGTGGTTCTTTTTCGTTAAAACCTACACTACATGATTAAACTGGTAAAAACAAGTTGTTTATCACTCCTTCAAGATAAGCCTGATCTCACCAGCTACCACTTTGAGAGCTTTCTATGGTTATCAAAGACCACTAAAATCACCATAAGGTTGCCTGGATTAGTGCAAGGTGCACCACTTAAATAAGCGTACATCATATACGAAGCCAGCCTCCTACAATAGGAAAACCAAATTTGGTGTCTATGGACTCACAATTTAAAACACATCTTTTAGTAAAGTTGGTTTTTAGGTTGCAGTTCTGAAATTGCCGCTTGAGAAAGTCCGCATTTTCTTACTTAAATCATTTGGTGCCTTCTGCCTGTCTCTGGAATACACGTCTGGGGTGGGTGACAGCTGGCTTCCTGCTTTCCCTCTAGACAGCCACACAAAAGGAAGGGTATGTGTGCCCGAGTGGTCATCTGCACGTTGATGGGTCTGCCTGGGCAGCCCCACACAAAGGGTTATATACCCCCCCTGTAGTGAGTCTGGAGCCAGGGAAGGACAAGGTCTTGTGCACTACAAAGACCTTTCTTTGAAGTCTCCTTACTTCAAAGGCTAAAATGGGTACAAGTACTGGACCTCTGACACCATGTACTCAGAACATTGCTGAAACTAAGGAAATTCTGCCAGGAAGAAGAGCTGCTGTGCTGTAGAAGGGACTGCCACTTGGCTACCTGCTTTGCTGTTTTGGCCTGATGTTTCCTGCCTGAAAGTGAGAAGGGTTGGACCTGCTCTCTACATCCTAAGGACGTGTGTTTCTGTAAAGGTTTGTTGCTTGCCTCCTGTTGCTGAAGTTTCAGGGCTATCAAAGACTTCACCTTTCAACTTCATCCCACCACCTGGACTTTACTTGCTGCAAATCTTGCTCTGCCATTTGGTGCCAATCCAGTCCAAGGCCTTTGGATGGGATTTTAAAGTGCTGCATCTGCCAGAACCTGCACTTCGACATTTCTGCGCCGATCGGACACCAAAGTATTGCCTGCCGCGACATCAGGATTGACGCATCAATGCTGCTGCGAGGCCTGGACCTGGCGTACTGCACTCAGCACAGCCTCCGGAATCACTGATTCAGGGATTAACGCATGGAGAAGATCAACACAGTCTACAGCGTGGATTAATCCGGCGTATCGTCCTCGCATTCCGGCCTCGGCGTTTCCTCCACAGAACAGACACCTCACCACTAATGCATTGCGTTCTGCGACATGGATTACCCCAAAAGCACTATTTGGTTCTACGTGCCGATTTTCCTGTATTCTTTAAAAATTCATATCTTGACTTGTACTTATTGAATTTTTGTTGTTTTGGTCTTGTGGTGTTCAGATTGCAATCTATTTTTTTTAGAATGGTGTGGAGTTTTTTTTGTTGTGTTTTCAGTGTTACTGTGTGTGTGCACACATACTTTACACATTGCCTCTTTAGATTAGCCTGACTGCTCTGTGCCAAGCTACCAGAAGGTGAGCACAGGTGATCTTCTAGTGTGTACCTCACTTACCCTGACTAGGATTGTGGTTCTTGCTTGGACAGGGTGCATACCTCTGCCAACCAGAAACCCGATTTCTAACACCACCCAATATGGTGAACAGATACCCATACCTGACCAGAAAAAGGAGGGTCTGGTGAAGACAGATCCACGGTGAACCCAGCGAAGAGGAGACATAAATTGCCATATTGAAAAAGAAGTACAGTTTTTTCCACAAAACGCTCCAGTAAATAACAGCAGTCTACACTACTTTACATGTGCATGCACTGAAAGCACTATTTTGGTGGGCACGTCCAGTGAATACTGGTGGAAAGCAGGACAGAGAGCACATGTCTTGGAGAAGACAGATGGGTGATATTACACAGAAAAGTAGGTGTGCATGGAGAACACAATCAGAGGAGGATCTATGCACGCCAAGTAGAGAATTAGATCTCCTTGGCCAGCAACCCAAGTGGAGTCCTGAGCAGGACATATATGTGGGTCTGGTGGCTTAGTGGACTAATGCGTCAACTCTAGGGGCCTGTGTACAACCTCATGGTCACAGGTTCAAATCCCGGCAGGTCCACTCAGCCTTTTATCCATCTGAAGACGATAAAATGAGTACCATTGAGTTGGGTAACAAACATCTGTTATTCAGCGCCTTGAGACCCTAGCTTGGGTGATACATGCGCTTTACAAATACTCTATATATATATATATATATATTATATATATATATATATACATACACATACATACATACACATACATACATTACAATAGTAGTCCTTGACACAGGAGGGAAGAATTGATGTGGTCTGTGTGAAAGAAAAGCATGAAAGATGACTTCACTCACAGTGAAGTTAGCCAACTGGTGACGTGGGCTCATGTGAGCAAGATCGCTGTCAGCGATCGAAACGCGTCTGGGCGGACACTGGTCCGATGTACTTTGTGGTGCTATGCAGCAATGAAAAAATAAATACATGCGAAACAACTTCAGAGTGCCGTTGTGGTCCGTACCTGTGTTGTGAATACCCCTCTTGGCAGTAGGGGTAACAGGACTGTTTTCTTGAATATATACATACATATATACATACACACATTATAATAGTAGTCCTTGACACTGGAGGGAAGAATTGATGTGGTCCGTGTGAAAGAAAAGCATGAAAGATGACTTCACTCGCAGTGAAGTTAGCCAACTGGTGACGTGGGCTCACCCACTGCCCCAAGCTGTGACCGGTGGAAGAAAGTTGTTAATAACAAAACAATGGCAGAAATGGGCTGGCTGAAATCCAGCGGCAGTATATTATATATACACGTTTAATGAAATCAAATGGACTCGCTAATCCCAGATCCCAAAAAAAAAAAATACCCTTATTTCATTTACATAAAACCTTTATGCAGAGACCACTTAAGAACTTAATGCACTGGGCTGCTGTTTACTCGACACGAACATTACAAGTGTTAAATAAACAGGCATGCATTTATTCAATGGCTCATTGAAGTTAAAGAAAGTAAATAACTAGGGTGTTCTGCACCACTTAGCTTTAGGAACAGTAATATTAAATACATCTTGCAGCAAAAGTGTAAAAATATTATAAAGTCTCTTCGAAATTCAAAAAAGTGCATTTCATTAACAAGCAGAACCGTTTGACCATAGCACAACAGATCAGTGCATTGAAAAGTTTTTTTTTGTTTTTTTAAAGAGATGATTTAAAAAAAATGAATGTAGAAACATTCATCCCCCAACCCTCGTTGCACAATGCCAATAGTGAACTAAGTCATGTCAGTTATGTGCATTCTTTCGGTGGCCTGGGTTCCTATGATTCACGAACAACAATGTAGTTTAATAAATCAAGGACAGGAGATTGTTTTGTACAGCGCACATCCTGAATTCATGTATTTCGAGGTCAATAAAATTGATTACGATTACACAATTTAGTTAACTGGGGAAGCTGGGATTAATCCCCGGTTTTCTGGTTTTACATTCAGCCACTAAATGTATATACTTCGTTTCCCCTACACCCACCTCACAGAAAAGCCCACCCCTCCTCCTGGCATCAATGGTCGCATCACAGACCAAACTTTATGGCCCCTGGAAAAATGTTTGCTACTGCCAATGGTGTAGATTATCGCCTTGAATTAGTTTGGTAAAACACTTAATGGCCTGCAAATGACTTAATTTATTTACGTGAAGAAGTTTTTAGATCAACAGCCTAATTTAAATTTCAATAGGTTATGCACGGTCAACAAGCTAGAGCTGCTTGGTCTTTCAATAAACATAGAATCTCCATACATCTATAAGAACGGATAAGAACATAGTCAAATGTGCTAAAATTATTTTAAGGCAGATTTGACCATTTAAAATAGAAGCCTCTTCGCGGTTTTGGGTATTTGGGAGAATTGCAATATCATGGAGAGGAACTTCGCAACACTGCTCTAGTACCATTCCTTGGGGCCACAATGGATAGATGATCATCAGGAGGAGGGAGTGGAGGAGGCAGGAGAGAGCCCTCAGACTTAAACGCCACGGTGCACTTCCATCCCCGGGAAGCCTGGGCAGACAGGGTTTGTGGAAGTGCAAGTAAGCCCCAGAACCAGTCTGCCAGATCAAGTCCACCCTCATCAGGATAACCGAATTACTCTGACTGCTTTGCGCTAGCTACTTGATGCTTGGCCCTTGAAAACTGAAACACTATACCCCGTCTATCCAGCAACTCTGCTTACTGTCCTGCAGTCTGTGTGGACTACCACAATCAATATTAAACAAATTAAAAGCACGAGGGTGGAGGAGACGGCAAGAACTTTGTAGAGGAAAGCAGAGGGAGGAGGTAAGTTGCTTTTTAAGCAGTATATTGTTTTTAAAAAAACCTTTATCGTCTACCTCAACACCGTCGGCTATCGCCTGTGTCCAGGAGTAGCACGATTTCCTAATATACTCATAATTAAAATATCATAGCTCTGTGAGACTTTGTCCACACATAGGTCTCTCTGAACATTGCTTAAATTGTGTCAATTTACTTAAACCCAGGTTAGTGTGCCGGCACCACAACCGATTAATGCTCAGTATTGACAGTTCATTGTCCTCGCTAACGAGACCCAAGAGACAACGCGCTTAGAGAAGCATGGTGCCCGACAATTCTCAGAAAATTGGAAATGATCACACTAAGTAGCCATAATGAGATTAATGTAAATTGGCGAAAGTAAGGTAACCAAAGGCAGAGTGCGGAACCCACGCGTTTGTCTGACAAGAGCTACGAAACAACTAACGAGTCAATTAAAGCTCACTAATGTGGAGGGTGACTCTCCAAAAGCAACTGAAAGAGTTAAAAATATTTTAACAATTACACACTATTTCAAGAAACCAGTTAAAGCACCAGCCCCAATTATAAACCCTCCCCACCCACCTCGGCTTTACCTAGTAGAGCCAGAAGCTTGGCAAGCCCAGTCCTGGAACAATTACCTCCAATAAAAAAAACATGCAAGAAAACATTGAAAATGTCTCGAAATCAATAACCCTCTCCACATTCCCCAACATAAACAGTACCATAGATTCGAATGTGTTTTGGGTAAATCTTCCCCAATTAAACTCTCATGGTCTGTAAGCATTTTTGCATCACCCAACGCAGTGAAAGTGACCATTTGCCCCTCACATCGTGGGAGTGAAAGTGACCATTTGCCCCTCACATCGTGGGACATTTTGACGGAATTAAATACTCCTTACTTATATATAGGATGAAATGAAATAGGGTGTCTAGCGTATGATTTCTTAAATGGCAAAAGCGTGCAATAGAAAGCAACCTATTAGGTTACCAACCATTGTTAAAGTGGCCAATAGTAATAGTTTCGCTATATAAACATTAGAAAACAGGTTGTAAAAACCAACCAAATAGAAGCCATAATGACCCTATATCAAATCGATGGTATAACCATGCTGAGAAAAAACATGTAAAATATCTCTTAGATCAGCAGCAAGACATTACAAAAAGGATAGATCAAACAAGGAGGCGGAGCTCCATTAAAAACAAGCAAGGAAGCTGTATTGTACAACCCTCTGCATGGAGAATACTAAATATATGGATGGTCAATGGCTTCAAGTGAATACATTACTGGGTCACAATAATCAGGCAAAATTCTGGGCCTATATTAACTCATTAAATAAGTCTCACAACCTAGGGAATGTTGTTGGAGGAGTTCAGTGGGTCGCATACAGTCCCCATGTTGATGAAGCAATAAGGAAGCAATCAAGTTCCACGCGGATGGACACTTTAAACAAAATCATGGGGAAACTGATCACCAAGGCCACCGTCAAGAGGGTTTTACAATGAATTGTAGAAGACGGTGAGCTCGGTCCCAATGGTCTACCAAGTTCGCTTTTTAAAGCAGATATAAAGCTCAAGACACATTGGCTGGCCCCTCTCTAGCAGGCATCATTCTTGAAGGCACAAGTGTCTCAATCATAGCACGGCTCCAGTCTTTACCCTATGCACAAGAAAGGCAATAATATGGATCCATCAAACTATCAACTAATTGCATTGCTGGGCGTCGATGCAAAAGCATATGCTAAGATCTTCTGAAAAGAATTGGAGGAATGGGTAGAGGATGAAAAACTAATCCCCTTCAACCAGACAGGGCTTAGACAGAAACCATCATCAATAGAGAACATTGTAGTCTTATGCTTGGCACCCTGTACATCACTATCATCACGTTCACCTGTTTGTATGCATTGTCGATTATGCCGCTGCTTTTGACGTAGTGGACCGACGGCTATTATGGGCCAAATTAACTAAAGGGGGTATATCACAAGCACTGCTAAATGCAATAGTAGTTGCTCTTTATTCTCACACAAGTTTGTATTAAACTAGGTAAAGGAGACAAAGTAACACATTGAATACAAACCAGCCGGGGCCGAAAACATGGATGTGCCTTGGCAGCAGTATTGTTTAACCTCTACACGGGTGGCCTCGGAAGTGCACAGACTAAACCAAATTTATTCCCTCCAATGCTTGACACACAAGACTAAAATTATTCAATAGGAAGAGGATTTGGTCATCATAAACCAGACAAATATAGGCATGCAACGAACACTGGATGACTTGAACAATTAAACTTTAGCTAATAAGCAGACAGTTAAAGTAAATAAAACTAAGGAGATAGTGTTTGGTATAGGCATTTTATAGCCATTATTTGGACCTTGGACCAGTTAAAAATAGTCTACACTGCAACATTTAACAATCTCGGAGTTAGACTATTGGTTAATGGCAGTACAAATAAATCTAAACTACATCAGGAAAAAAAAAACATTGGCAGAGGCAATTATAAGAGACATCAAAGCTAAGCTGATAATGATCACTTGTGGCCATCATGCCTTTCCATGCAAGTTTTCATAAATCCTGGATAAATTACAATGCATAACTTACAGGTGGATATTTCATCTTCCACAGTACGCTCAACAAGACCAGATCCACCTAGAGTTGTGAGTTTTCAGGCAGGACTTGGAATGCAAGTTAGCAATTGTTAGATACCATTTCCTAGTCAAAAGGCAAAGCCATACACACTCAAAATGGTTATTTAAGAAATCTTTAATTTAGAGAATAATCTGTGTTCGACGTATCTAGCAACTGACATTAAAGAATTAAACCTCATTATGATAATCTTAAAAAATCTTTACCATACCCAGCCTTAAAAGCCATACTGAAAAAACAAGTTCTGGTGTTATCGAGGGAAGCAGACCTAAGAAAACTAAAATCAGCTGCAGTTTTCGTTCCAATCTGCAAATTGTAGTAAACAAACCGAAGAAGCCATACCCAAAGCAGGCACTAAGCATGCCACAGAAAGTACATCATCTGTGCAAGACTTATGGATTTACCGATTGATGAGTACACAGCATCCTGGAGTAATAGGCCCACTCTTAACACACTGCATGTTCTACAATCATAGAAGAGAATCTGTTACACATTTACTTTGTTGCTCCCCTGAATTTTTTATAAGCATGTCACACTTTATGCAAACTGATCTTCCTACAAAACGGGGCCACCACCTGTAGGGTAGCCTTATCCCTGTGTTTCAATACCAGTGACATAACAGTATTAATTCAATTCAGAAATTAATAAACATTCAATAAAATGAAATCTCCTAAATGTTGCAGCCTACATAAGCAACCGTCTAAGATGTTTTTGACTGTTGCGCTCATCTCAAAAGAAGGCTATTGCGTTGTAGGGTCAATTTGCAGGTACGCCTATTTTAAGTTTGGTCAAGATGTCTAAACAGTGCACGTTTGCTACATCCATCTTATTAGCAGCAATGTTACTGTTTTAACCTGACTAACTCTGTAGAATTGTATTTGCTTTATTGTGGCTGTATTTATTGTAATAATTTTAACTGAAACAATCATTCATTCACAAAGTTGACATTTTTAGTAAGTATGGCTGGTTAAGCCTCTTTTTTTGTTAATTTGCATTTGATTATCTAGGTATCAACATTAGACAGGATGCATGCAAACTATTCGACCTGAACCTGTATGAGGCCCTGCATAGGTTCTTGGGAAGCCATGAGCCACTAATGAAGCTGCCGCTCTCCCTGCTGGGCCATGTGGTTATGTCTAATGTAATGCTGCTGAAGCTCCTATACTTACTCCAAAACACCGCATTACTGGGGATCCAGAGCTTCGTGATAAAAGACTGGATTAACTCATCACAGCAGGGGTGATCTTTTATAACAGACAGCAAAAGACACACAATTGATGGACAGAATGCAGAACAAATCAAAACATTCACCCCTAGTCAAGAGATCTGGGGTGTGCTCTCCATGCCACTGGAGTCAAGCTATCCTGGCTGATATGGGGTGAAACCCCGAAACCGGTCCTTGGATGCTTGTTTCCAGTCCAGGGAGGACCTGGCCTGGCAGTTCAGGCTGGACTGTTCCCATTGGGCACAGGGTCAAGACTGATTTGCATATGGCTGGGTTCAAACTGGAATGGCGAGCAAAAAAACGATGGATTTAGGCCCAGATCTCTGTACTGGGGTGAATGTATGACATTGTTCTGCATTCTGTCCATCAATTGTTGTTTTTGCATTTGTCACCCAGAGTGGAACGGGTATGCCCCGACGTGGGTCCCGTGCTCACTATCGCACTGGAGTTAAGCTATCCTGGCTGATGAGGGGTGAAACCCCGAAACCGGTCCTAGGATGTTTGTTTCCAGTCCAGGGAGGACCTGGCCTGGCAGTTCAGGCTGGACTGTTCCCATTGGGCACAGGGTCAAGACTGATTTGCATATGGCTGGGTTCAAACTGGAATGGCATGGTGAGCAAAAAAACGATGGATTTAGGCCCAGATCTCTGTACTGGGGTGAATGTATGACATTGTTCTGCATTCTGTCCATCAATTGTTGTTCTTGATATTATAACAGACAGGCACGTGCTAGTGGACCCGGGATACCCAGCTGTATTACAACATACAGTGGAAATGGCTACCCGACAATACTGTATCTGTTGTGAGAGCAGGACATGTTGCAAATGCAAACATGGGTTGAAGTTCATGCTGATATATGGGAAACGCCCTGATGGGGGTGATCAGTCTTGGTGGCTTCACAAAAATAGAGCCGATAGGTCTGCGAACCCTAGGGTGACATATGGGATCGGAATATGGTAAAACCATTCACACAGATGCAAGCCTAATTTGAGTTCGTAAGCTCAGAGGTCTTTCAAACCTACGATTCAGGCACGTTTTGCCAGTGTATACGACCCATTATACCGCTGTTCAAGGCAGTTCTCCGCTGGAAACCAGTGGGATGGCGCAGAAGCTAACTGGTAAAGCGGCCTCAATAATTTACAGGACACCAACACTGCTGATAAAGTAAGCTTACAGTAAAATTGCAAAGGGGCCTATTAAGCTTGGAAGACAGAGTGGGCCCTCCACTGTATCTCATAAGTAGCAATCAGAGCTGGATTCAGAACGGTTCAGATGAACTTATATTGAGTTTATTGCTCCAGAACTCAACTTAAGCAATTTGTGAAATCAAATTGGGACCCCTGTTTAAATGGGATGCAATAATGCAGGTAGCTTTCTTCATATTATCTGGGCATATCCAAGAATGGCAACACTCAGAGGTAAGTCCTGCCTCATCTGGATGGCCATGAACCAGGAGGAGGTGTGTGTGTGTGGGGGGGGGGGGGGGGTATTGATACAGAGCTCTCATTCACTTGCCTTCCAACGTAACAATAATCGTTATCGACTTTGTACAATGAAAAAGGGCCAAGTATTTCAGGGCTCAAAACAGAGGCTTGGGGCTGCATATATCTCAGCAGAAAGTTACATTGCTAGGTAACTGCGTGTTGTATCCACATTCTCTCTTAGAGCTTAGTGATGTATTAGAATGTTGTTGTAGGTATTCTATGTTCTTGTGCTAGGTTCCAGTCAGTACTGTTACTGCTGCTGGACAAGGCACACCTGTTTCCTGTGCGGAATAAAGATTATTTCCTCTACTTCTTTGTGGATTATTTACACAACAATTTTTGGCGACGAGCTGGCGGATGAACTACCTGATCCTTCACCTGAAGATCACTTTGTCATCAGGAGTAAAGTTTTTATTTAAACCCTGGCTTGAAAAACGAGGATAAAACAAGGATTTCAATCCATCGGAGGAACGCATATTTAAGAGGGACATTCTTCATTTTGGAATTTTTTTTTTAACCTTTAACACAGCGTGGGACAAATCGGTCCGCTGTGTTTACATCGTTGTATTGCCGTTGGGTAAACGTCTCTCCGACGTCACATCTTTTCAATCAGAGAAGCGCAACGTTTAAAATGACTCTTGCGTCTTGCATTTGGAGCCCTACAATACAATGACGCACGTCCTGACCGTGCGCTGAACATAGGAGTGTTCCACTGAAGAGCGTACGCAATGTAAGCTGTCATTAGGGGAATTACGTCGGGGTCACGCAACGTCACCCGAGAGAGGCCATTTTTTTTTGGATCATTTACGGGATTGTCAGTTTCTTCAACAACGCAACGCAGACAGTTTCTTGCTGTGCTTTTGATTACGATATCGTTAAACAAGTTATTATTTAACGGAAACACAGGAAACAGGTGGGAGTTTTATTATATTACATTACCTGCTTTACTTTAAACTATAATAGACATTTTGAGAGACAGTAACACTTCGAAAAGGAAAAGTACTACGCTGCAAAATTCATTTTTGATATATTTGAATTACTTTAAAGTAAGATGGCTCAACAAAACTTTACCATTAACCCTCCTCATAGTTTTTGGGTAACTGGTCATGAACCTACTATGAAGTGGACAGAGTGGAAAGAGTATTTTGATAATTACATTGCAGCAATTGATGAAAATAAAAAAATGTCAGCAGAGCAAAAGAAGAGAATTATTTTACTCTCCTTAGGTCCACTGGGGTTAAAAACTTATAATAGGATGCCTAAAAGCGTCGCTGGAGGTGATGCAAATGTATTTTTAGCAGCCTTACAGGATTTAGATAAGTACTTCACACCAAAAGTTTGTATTGGAATTACAAGATATAAATTTTTTCAACGCAAACAACTTAAAGGTGAAGCAGTTGACGACTACGTTGCTGAACTAAAAGTTAGCTATTGACTGCAAGTTTGGTGCCAACCATGATGATTTCATAAGAGATCAGCTAGTAATGCATAGCAATAATACCATTCAGGAACGTTTATGGATTAAAAGAGATTCACCTCTAGATGAGGTAGTTAATATTGTACGCAAGACAGAAATGTGTGGGAGGTGTGCGACAGAACTTCAGCAACCAGACATGGATGTGTCATGTGTATGTAAAGTTGGTTCTCGGAAAGTTGAGCATAATAAGAAATAGGACTCAAAATGGAAAACGACTAACAGACTGGAAATGTTAGCGCTGTGGCAGTAAAGACCATTTAGCGTACAGTAAATCATGCCCTGCTATCAAACAAAAGTGCATGAATTGTGGCGTTATAGGACATTATGCCAAAGTTTGCCGCAAGAAGAATTTTAAGGTGAAGTGTGTTCACAATATTAAAAGTTCAAGTAGTAGCGAGAATGAGGAGGATAATGATAAACAGGGAAATGTCTTAAATCTTCAAGAAAGGAAGTTTGTACTCAATATTGAAGAGAAAAACACAAAAGGAAAACCTGAATGCAATATGTCCATTGGTGGTGTTAGGATAAAAATCTATGCAGATTCGGGTTCACCTTTTACAATAGTGAAGAAAGAAGTATGGAGAGAAATTCACAGGAAAAGTGGGAGACTACTTATCTCCATCCGATATCAATCCAGAAAGCTTCACTGGTGAAAGAATAGATATTATTGGATATAGATGGTTGTCTTTTGCATTTAAGGGTAGACGTGCAAGAGGAAAATTATACGTGGCAAAGAGCGGCCCATCAGTACTGGGCTGGCACAATCACGGAAACTTACGTTATCTTAGATCCAAATAGCATTGACAAAGTCTTAGTAGTGGATGAAGGCATATCCATTGGAAAGGAAGTTTCCTTAAGTGTTAAGAGAACAATTAGGCATACTTGATGGATTTGAGCATGAGATTATCCTTAAAAAGGATGCGATTCATAAAGTACATAAAATGAGAATGGTACCTATTATGATACGGGAAGAAGTGGCCAAGGAACTTGAAAGGTTAAAAGATATGGATGTCATTGAACCTGTGGAGTCTTCTGACTAGATTTCTCCGGCTGTGGTTGCTCGACGAAGTAAAGGGAAAATCAGTTTATGTGTAGACTTACGCCATGTTAATAATAATATACTTATTGATAGTTTTCCTTTACCTAAAATAACTGAAATGGTGTCTTGCCTTAAAGGTGCTTCATGGTTTTCAACCATCGATCTTTAAAGTGCGTATCACCAGATCTTGTTATCTGAAAAGTCTAGAAAAATCACGGCCTTTATCACACTGTTTGGATGTTTTCAATACAAACGTATGCCTTTTGGCCTAGCCTCGGCTGCGGCTGTATTTCAAAGACTTATGTATAACTTATTTGGGAAAGAAAATGGTGTATTATTCTTTCAGGATGACATTTTAGTTTTTGGTGAGAACAAATGTCAACATGATGAGAGGCTACATAAAGTATTAGGTATTTTAGGAAGTAAAGGATTAACAATCGAGTTAAGCAAATGTAAATTTTCTGAAAGAAATGTATCTTATCTAGGTCATGTTATCAGTGAAGAGGGTGTTAAACCTAAAAATGCTTTAATATATGCTATTGCAAATGTACCGTCCCCCACGAGCAAGGACGAAGTAAGGTCCTTCCTGGGAATGGCGGAATATTGTGCAAAGTTTATTCCAAACTTTGCAGGAAAGGTATTCAACATCAGGCAACTCCTTAAGAAACATGTAAAATTCTGTTGGCATTCTTTATGTGAAGAAGAATTCCAGTACATCAAAGAATTCTTAGAAAAGGTACCACATTTAGCAGGTTTTGACCCCAATTCAGATAATTACATCACTGTAGATGCAAGTAATAAGGGTTATGGGGCAGTCCTCTCAAAAGAATATTCATGGGAAGGAAAACATTATTTTGTTTGCATCAAGATCCATATCACCTACAGAAGAAAAATACCCTATAATTGAGCGAGAAGCTTTAGCTTGTGCATGGGCACTTGATCATTTTAGAGCTTTCATTTGGGGTAAGCCTGTAGTCATTCGCAGTGATCATAAACCACTCATCAAATTACTTTCCACTGAAGGCATTTCATCTTCTTCTGCAAGATTAGCAAGAATGTCTATGAGGATGAAAGATTATATTTACAAAATGGTTTACGTTCCAGGCAAAGAGAATTTAATTGCTGATTTTTTGTCAAGATTACCGAATCCCTTAGAAGTGTGTGAGGATGATCCATGGAATGACTATAAAGTTGCTTTTGGGCATGATTCAGGCTCATCTGCTATTGAACATAAAGTTTGGGTTGAAAAACATTCAGAGGACAAAGATTTACTAGAAATTATCAGGTACATGTCTGAAGGGTGGCCAAAGAAAGAGGTGCTGTCAAAGGAGTGTAAAGCCTTCTGGGAAGTTAGATCTGAGCTATCCTTAGAAAATGACAGTTTTTAGAGGTGGTAGAGTAATTCCTCCTGCTGGCATGAGGAATTGGATTTTGAGTCTATGTCATGAAGGACATTTTGGTGTTGTAAGGACGAAAAATGTTAAGGAATCTTTTTGGTGGCCTTCTATTGATAAAGCAGTTGAAGTGTTTGTAAACAATTGTACTGTTTGTTCCTCTTCAGATAAAACATTCCACACATTAAGGCCCCCTATGTCTTGACGTTGATATCCCAAATCAACCTTGGGAAAATGTTGCTATTGATCTTATGGGTCCCATTGGTGAGTCACAAGAGTACGTTATTGTTTTAATGGACTTATTTACTAAATGGCCCATTATAGATATTGTAAGTAAAGCGGACACTAACAGTTTTGGAATTTTTAGACAGTGTTTTTGTCTGAGGGCATCCCTATTACTCTTTTGAGTGATAATGGTGTACAATTTACTTCAATAACAGCCAAAACGTATTTTACTAGAGTTGGCACAAAACCACAGCACTTTATAATCCTAGTGGAAATGGCACAGTTGAAAGGTTCAACTGTGTGTTGAAAGGGACAATTCAAGGTGCTGTTTCAGAAGGAACTGATTGGAGATTGGCTGTCAAAAAAGCTGTATGGGCATACAGAATAACTAAAAATTATGTAGCAGGGTTATCACCTTTCATAATGATGAGAGGTAGATCTCCTAGGTGCAAGTTTAATCCCATTTGGTTGAATGACAGTACTGTTTTAGAGTGGTCACCTGAAATTGTGAAGAAAAGACTAATGAAAAATCAAATGAAGAGCAAGGAATATTATGACTTACGTAATGTCAAAAATGTTTGTGTGAAAGTTGGTGATTGGGTGAGAATCAAAAAACCAACAAAAGGTCACAAAAGGTGTCAGTAGATTTTATGAGCCAGAAAAAGTAATTGAAATTTTAAAGAATGCTGTTAGTTTAGAGAACAGTAAGGTGTGGAATTTGAAAAGAGTTGTGTTATGCAAAAGAGTCAATTGGGAGCGAAATGTAAAACTGACTCACTTTGGTCTATTGATATTAGTGGATCTAATTACCAAAATTTTGATGTACCTGCAGTTAGTAGTGAATGTACTAATGTAATGGACGGGAGGAGTGGAAGAAAGAGGAATTTACCTACTTGGTTGAAGGATTTTGTCATTGGGCGATTCTTATTAATTTTACTTTTTGCCTTTTTGTGTAGTAAGGGGTGGTAAGTTGCTAATCTTTTTACATAGTTTGTTCTTTGTATTCTCTTTTGTGTTTTCATTATAAAGAGGGGGATGTGTTGTATCCACATTCTCTCTTAGAGCTTAGTGATGTATTAGAATGTTGTTGTAGGTATTCTATGTTCTTGTGCTAGGTTCCAGTCAGTACTGTTACTGCTGCTGGACAAGGAACACCGGTTTCATGTGCGGAATAAAGAAGATTATTTCCTCTACTTCTTTGTTGGATTATTTACACAACACTGCGTATCCCATGATCGACACTATTGGGCGTATATGCGCATATAAAGACGGGGATTTATAGAAATAACAAAAATTAACCATGATATGCAAATAGATTCGAATGTTCTCTAGGAAAGCCCGGGCACCTATATCTGTAGGCTACAACTCGCTAGTTTTCTCGGGTAAGGGTCAAGAAGTTAGAAAATGGCAATACGTGCCAATCGTAGAGAACAAATAACTGGGAAATTTACAGACAAATCGGTAACATTGTATATCCTCTTTAACTTGCATTATACCTTAGGTAATTTAAGCAGCAGCAATGCAAAACGTCATAAAGTAAAACAGTAGTTTGGAAAATAATTTTGGGGTCCGAATAGAAACCTGCCTGGTCCCACTCGAGTTAGTGCCTGCCCATGTCAGACGCTCTACCGAACTCCTGCCCCCTCAACACCCACTCACCGGAATCTCCACAGACGCCCAAGCACCGTCGGTCTGGCCGACCCAGCCCGGAAGCCAGAGGCAGACTCCGCAGTACCTGTTCCCGCAACAAGCCGAACACGTAGCCACAGAGTAACGTCACAAAAGAGCGCGGCGCACAGTACGCTGCCACTAAGCACCCTGGGAGCTGTATTTCACGAAGGCGGGCCTACCAGCCGTGATAGAAACAGAGAGAGGACTACACATTACAAGAGGCAGCCACAGGAAAATACTATTGACACAGAGAAAGGACTGTGTGCGCATCTGTCATATTATTAGAACATGAAATCAAGGATCTCTGGTTATTGGGTAAGGTTACACCGAGTCAGTAGCAAGTATGATATTTTATTTACTTTACCCCCTGGAACATAATACTTGGGATATGTATTGAGGAAAAAAAAACATTTGTCACTTGTACTAATCGGGATGTAAAAGTAGATTAAAAGCGTCCAAATGTATAACATCCGTCAATAAGATTAAAAACGTGTTCAATCAAAGTGCGGGCATTTGATCGTGCTTCCATGTTGGGACCGGACAAAACAGACAAAGATAGCAAACAAAATTATTTATCAGTTTCCTACCCGTCTCTGAACTCATGACACGAGCCTAAAGACTAAGATTCACAGTGTCTGTATTAAATTTGCCACCACTTAAGCTGTGGATCATTGCAATCATGTGAGAGTGTTTGTTTAGTTCATCTTGCTGTGCCTTCACCATGGCTTCCTTCTCCTCCAGACGGGCCTCTAGTTGTGTCTTTTGCACTTCCAAAGACGAGGCTTTAATGCTTAATTCTTTTCTTGCTTGTTCGGTCTTGCTAAGCTCTTTCCTAAGAATATCAATAGTCTCTTCCATATCTTCTTTTTCTTTCTGCCTAGATTTCAGTTTGTCCTCCAAAACCTTCAACTTCTGCTGCAGGTTTGCTATCTTACTGTCCCGTTCCTGGAGCTGCTTGCTTAGGTCTTTCCTCTGCTCCTCTAGCTCTGCTAATTGCGCAGCGGTTTTTTCATTCTGCAGTTTGAGTGAGTCATTGAGCTTTTTCATCGTGTCATACTGTTTAGTGAGTGTAGTATGAGAAGCCTGTAGATCTTTTAATTGCTTCTCGGTCTGCTCCTGCTTGACGATTTGCTCTGCAAACGACAGTTTCAAAACTTCATGTTGCTCTACAACTGCCTCTAGTTTCTTGTTATGCTGAAACAGTTGGTTGATATCACTTTTTGCTCGTTCAGACTCCACTTGCTGGGCTTTCAGAAACACGCCGAGCTCTTCGTTTTTCTTCTCTGCATCCTTCAGCATCGCAGCAAGCTTCCTAGCTTCAGCCTCGGCCTGAGCTCTCTGGCAACGGTATTGGGCGATCAGCTTGTCTGCCTGTGCGAGAGCCAGCGCCTTGGCTTCCAGGAGATCTTGGAGTCTGTTCTCCTTAGAGGCTAGGGCAGCCAGTTTCTGTTCATACACGTCCATGAGGTCAGAGACCCTCAGGCCGTCACCTTGTTCCTTAAGTTCCATGCCTTCTTGCATCTTGTGAATTAGCGCTTGGACACTGGGCACCTGGGTGTCGTCTTTGGCGGGCTGGGCGACTGGGGTGCTTTGAATGCAGATTCTCTTTGGTGTGTGCTCGGATTCTTGCTTCCTGTAGGCGTTGTTGGCCGCGATGCTCTCGCCCAGGACTAGGGCAGGGAAGTCGGGCAGCGGCGCTGCCTCGAAAAGGATGCGAAGTCCGACTTGCACCTGCTCGCGGAGGTCCGATGTCAGGGCAAAGGAGAGGGGCGCAACCAGGCGTGGGTCCTGCAGGATCTTATAGAAGCTGGCCTCCATTCCGGTTCCCACCTGTTTCAGATGGCTCATCAGGTCCAGGGTCTTGAGGATGACAGCGGCGGCCACTTTGCACAACTCCGTGTCGGCCACCTTTGCATCCAGACCACCACAGCCGAACAGGTGTTCCACCAGCGTTGCGCACCGCTTGGCGGCGAGCTTCTTGCCCACTTGTGCCCTTAGTGTCTCCTCGGCGCAAAGGAGTAGCAGCACCTCGATGGCCCGCAGTGCCCGCTCGCACTGCGCCCTTCTTTGCGGGCCCTCTTCCTCCTCCCGTGGCTGCAGATGCTCTACCATGATGGGCAGCAAGAGTTGCACGAAGCGCTCTGCCGTGGCACCGCTCCCTGCCTCCACCGTATCTTCCAACACAGTCCGCAGCAGTTCCAGCGCCAGCAGTGGACAGTCAGCATCCAAGGACTGCCCGGCCCAGTGCAGCAGAGCCACTGCCGGCTCCAGGGCCTTGCTTTTGGATCCCAGCCGTGCTCCGGTCACCCCAGGTTGGTCCAGCAGAGCCTGCCGCAGCAGGCGGCGCAGAGGGGGCACTTCACAGAAAGCCAACAGCAGTTCCAACACCTTAGCCGCTGACTCGGGCTCCTTGCCGTGCAACAAGCCCAGCACCTGGCCAAGACAAGAGTGAAAGTGCTCGTAGCGGGTCAGGTAGTCCGCGATGCGCGGGCTCCGCAGCAGGTCAACCAGCAGGTCCACGGAGTACTGGCGGGTTAGTGTGCCTCCACCGTTCACCAGGATATTAAAGATGAGCTGGAAGGTCTGGTGAATGTTGCGTACGTGGAAGAGCTTATCGCCCACAGTCTCATCCAGAGTCAGGCTGGCCAGCACCGACAGAGCGAACACCACCACGGTGAGGCTGCTGTGCGCCAGGAAGGCGATGAGTGCCCGGTACAAGCCGCGCACTTTGGGCAGAGACTTGACGCGCGCCTGCAGCGCCGGGCTGCCGCGGCACAGGTTGGCCAGCAACCCTAGACAGGGCATGGTCAGCTCATCCTCGGGGGCCTGCACGCGTGCCGCCAGGAAACCCAGCAGCTCATCGGTGTGGGCGCCGGCCCCGCGCGGGCCTCCTCCTCCGTAGGTCAGGCGCTGCAGCAGTTGAACGCAGGGCAGCAGAAGAGGCTCTCCCGCCGTGTTCCCTCCTCCGCTGTAGCGGTGCACGGTAGCTGCCAGCGCGCCGCCCAGGCCGTGTGCAGATCGCAGCGCTTCGCGGGCCTCTCCATCTGCTGCCAGAGTCGAGAGGAGCCCCAGGGTGCGCAGGGCCACGGGCGGGCCGCAGTGCGGGTCCTCGATCATCTCCACCAGGCAGGTGAGGCATTCGCTGGGTAGCACCTGGCCGGAAGCGAAGTGCCGGGTCAGCTTCAGACCGGCGATGACCTCAAGCTGCCGCTGGAGCTGTAGCGCGTTTTGCTCCGACTTGAGGGCTTTGTAGTGGCCGGCGGCCAGCAGCAGTGACTTGAGGCAGGAGGTTGCATCCATAACCACAGCTCAGGATGCAGCAGAACCGGCATCAGAGACAGGGCGCCAACGGCTGCCAGCGCGCGCTCCCGCTCTAGAGGTGCTGGCGCGTGCCCGCTCCTCCCAGCATCAGCCCCTTGGCAGCCCTAGGGGGCCGGAGCGGCCTCCGCCCCTTACATGAAGTAATGCATACAGTATTTTCCCTGGTTAAAGTAATACCCTAGGCGTACATTTCAAACTGGCTACACGCTAACACATGTGTAAACTCCTGCACTTTGTTAGGAAAACCTTTTGAAGTAGAAAAAGCACTTACCGTTTTGAAATAGGCGCCTTGGGTGGAGCGTAAGGTTTAGTCCGTTCTTTATGTTTATGACAATAGTAGTTGAGTCTTTCACGGCCAAGCCTACTCCTTCTTTGTGACGTCAACATTCTTTGACTTCAGAAAAAAAACATGACCTGATGGTTCAATTTGAAAGGCAATAACCCATATCGTGTCGTTTTTACTATTAAGGTTTGGCTGCAATTTAGACGGCTAAATACCAGAAACTACGAGTCGTTTTTTGGGTAGACTACTGGCAGACCGATTAATAGACAAGTCATTAAATAAAAGAGCCTAAAAATGGAAAATCATTGTACCTTTCCAAAGCAGCGTACGGCTATGGGAGTCGGTTAGTGCGACCCAGGCTGCATACGGCATGAACTGCCTCGAACTTCCTAGACCACATCGTTTGCCTGACATGGATATGGCAGCTGTTCAGTACCCAGAACCTTCTAAGACACTTTAAGAAATTGACGTTTGCCTGACCTTTCAATGGCCGCGACACAGGGCATACACTGGGTTTGTACGTTTTGGAAACCCTTGAGCTGTGGGAGCAGAAGACACCATGCCCAAGTACTACGAGGATAAGGAAGAAGATTCTCAGCCCTGTTCCGGTGTCCGGGAAGACCTCAAGACATGCCTTTTGGAAAAAGATTGTGTGTTGAAGGTAGATGGACTCTGCGGATTCACATGAAGGAGAATGTGACTCAAGGGGGCGGAGGGGTTGCGTGAATTTAGTCCCGCGCTTATCCCAAGCCGCATAGCTGCCAAGGTTTCAGACTGCTTATGTGTGACATTTTCAGAATTTCGATGTAATTATGTGTGACATTTCAATGACTATGAGTGACACTTTCTCACGAGCAAAATTAAGCAATGAAGACGAGGGAAACATATTAAAAAAAAAGAAATTACACCCGAGCAACTAAAAACTCCAAAATCTTAAAACTGCTGCAAAGCACCTGGTCATTCTACTCGACAGCGACTCACTGCAATGCACAGCTCTCAGCTGTACAAACTTTACTTACATGGCTGAAGTCAACTTTGTGCAGACTGAAGACAATGTGATTGCTGCAATGTAGAGCTCTCAGCCATATTGAAAATGCTTGTAAAAACACTCTGCATATAAAAATGATTTTTAAAAAGTGTTTCCACTTTAGTGATTCAAAGTTCAAAATAGAGAAATAATTGTGTGCCGACACTCCCAGCTGTGTGCCTTTCTTATACATCACGGCCCATCAAACAGCTAGGCCCATGGCAGTAGAAAAGAATGTTCAACGTTGGCAATTATGTCACACACAGCTTCGTCGTGACAGTTCATACTCGTAAGAATTTTGAAGCCCTAAAATCAGTAAAAATAAAATAACGATCCTCCTGTATATTAAGGTCTGGCCTTTAAGAGTACACTCATATTTTGTAGGTTTACTTTTCCCTTCAAGGAGGCAAAGGACAACATTTCTATTCTTTGAAATACGCTAATTTCTTTGATTTAAACTTTGTTACCTAAGAAAAGAGGGGTCGCCATGCTAATAAATTCTGATTGGCTACTGGCTTCAAAGGGAGACCTGTCACACTTGTTTTACTTAATCCATTATGTCACACTCTACATTAGTAAAGTTCTAATCACCATTCAGTTCTGCTTGTTCGCTTGCCAACTGATCCATTTTTGGTGGGTGTTGACAAAACTCTGTAGCTTCACAGCACTAAAGTGCAGCTCTCATCTTAATGATGTGTAAATAGACCGGCCAGTATTTTTACTGCAAAGGGAACTAATGAGGTCCCACCATGACAGCGGGCAGCCGTGGTGCTGCGGAGTATCAGCTGCTCTTAAACAATACAGCCACCTCAGCTGAGCCCAGCCCGCCCTTCTACTTAACTTGCAGGCTCAGGCAGGCTGCTAAAACAGAAATTATATTATTAATGGTGTAAATCAACGTCATCAGGCCAGAAATAATCATGAATTGACTCAGACCTGAGCAGCCGACGTGACAAGAGTGATCTCTTCTTTCAGCAAGGCATTGCGGAGGCGCTCAAATCCTGCCTCTGCAGAGATGACCCGTCCGACCTCTTCTGCTCGCCCTGTGGTCCAGCATGAGGATGGGGCAGCAAACTGCTGGCGGCACACAGGCTGTCAGTGGTGCGGCAAAGAAACATAACTGACGCGTTTTGCCGCCTCGCCACTAGTGACTTCCTGTTGGAAAATGGAAAAGCCATGTGACAGCACTAACGTGAGGCCGCCGCAGCCGGACCTAGCTGAGTGAGTCTCAGCAGCAGCTGACTGTGAATGTTGAAAATGCTGCCAGCGCAGCTGAGCTCCCCTGGACGGACTGCGGGACCCACTACATTGATTTGATTTTAAATTCTAGAAAGTACTAGCCAGCAGACCACTGCGCAATAAATGTGCAGTCATACCGTACATTTTGCCAGACTCAAGCAGCACGAAGTCATGCTGCTCCGGAGTCCTTGCTCGCTAGTCTGTCTCAGTGCCAGGGTGTCTGGAGGCGCTATGAATGCGTGACTAAGCATTTTAGTGCGGTGATGCGGACCACCACACTAAAATGCGTTAGTCTAACGCCTGATGCGTGGCACTTGGCAGGACTGAAGCCGGAGCAAGCGAGCTAGTGTGTCATTTATGGATTACCTTTATTCAGGGATGTGGAATTCCTATAGCCCGACGCCCAGGACATATTGTTTGAGGTCAAGGGCAACAAGTTTTCATGTGTATTTTGTCCTTGGGACAAGTAGGCCCCACCCCCAGCAGCACAAACCCTTTGGCTGCCAGTTTGCAGTACCACATTATGGGAAGGGCACTGTCTGCAGTTAAGGTAATATTTTTGTCCATATGTTAATGCTGTTCAAACTTGTATTTATGGTTCATTTATTGAAAGCCTTTATTATTAGGGTGGGCTCTCTAAGTAAATGTTGTAAGCTCTGACTACACTACTGACAGTGGTTTCAGTATAAAAATGTGCACACGTTTTCAAAAGTTTAGCAATATGAGGCTATGCATAATGCTCCCAGAATGCTCTCTGATTTGATGCAAATATTTGCAAAAGCTTGAAAGCAAGATTGATGATTCTTTGCTTTCAAAATAAAATGTTCATAAAAAATGAAAGCAGGAAAAAAAAACAATTTCACTAAACTACTCTAAAAGTTCAAGTAACATTTCTTTGCAGCATCATTTAGTAACATGTGTTGATGCATGCTAGTATTTCCCAAAAATATTCATAATGGAGAATCAGTGTAACCAGTTTCAATAAGATTATGGGAAACAAAAATAAACAAGCATTGGCAAAGCCAGTAGGGATGAAATTGGTAGTCAGCTTTTTAGTTTTGCCAATGTGTGAATTATTTTGGCATGGGTTTTGTAAAACCATATTAGTGTGGAAGCTGCCGGGCCCTCACCATTATAAGAAACATTGGCAAAAGCAAAAATTGTTTTTGGTCTCAAAACGCGCACACTGCCACAGTAGTTCTTAGCACTGAACAAAACTACTTTGTGTGCCGATATGCTCCTTGTGAAAGAGCAGAATGCTGTCACTCAGTGAAGCAAGCTGATACAGAGAGAGAGACAGAATTTTAAGAAACGCAAAAGGTCATGGTAAACGCCAGACCAAATTAGGGGCACAATTATTAAAGAAAGTCTCAAAAGTGCACCCATGGTATATGTCCTTGCATTAAGTGCAGCTATACGGCGTTCACAAATTCCCAAGAATTTAAAGAAGTAGGACAAGAAATAGTACTCCTAGAAAATATTTGTGAACTGCATTTTAGCATGAGCAAATATGCATGTGTAGAATTGCTAATGCAAAAATCTGAGTGTTTGCAAGTTCACTTTCCCTCCAAACACTTTTTTCCCAACTCTGGAAGAAGGTTTACGTCTGCCAGTGTCAGGAGTAAATTTCCAACATTTCTCAGTATGGGAAAATATTAGAGAATAGATGTTGAAAACCCTTAAAACATGTAGGTTAGTAGGTTTGCACAGACTCAAAAGGGCATTCTATCCCTGGAACTATTGCTTACCCCTACCTTCAGCCCCGTATGTAGATCTGCGGAAACATGGCAACATAAGGGGATTGCAAGTGTTCAAACACTACTATGGTATGAGCCCCGGCATAATCAGAGAGGCTATATCAGAGCTCTTATATAATGAGATTGCTGCCATAAATTGTCGCCACGCTCCATGGCATCAAAGGGACAAGTGGATTTTGTTACAGGACATGTAGATTTATGAAGCAACCTACCCCATGGGCAAGTAGATATTTTACTAAATTCCACACCCCTGTTTATTGTATACACCGTTGCAATGAAAGTTAATGGCCTAATACCCTTTTTGAGTTTCAAAAGAGTGACAGGTATGCGTTGTGTGTTCATTTAAATATGGGTAGATACTAGATTGTCTCTTGTACAGAACCGTATTTCTGTGAATTTGTTGGCTTTCGAATAAGAGGGGAAGGCCATTAAAGTGAATGTAGATAAAACATTTTTTGGGGAGGGTGATGGATGCCTGTTTGCAAAGAGGACGGACGACCTTATAGAAATCGTTAGAAGAAGGCTGCTTTTATGGGGGAGAATGAATATGATTGAAGAGGGTGACATCTTGGGTCACCAAATGGCATGGGTGCAAATTCAGGACAGTGAGTATAAAAATTCAGGACAAAGGGTCAAAATTCAGCACAAAAATTCAGGACAGAAGATCAAAATTGAGGACAAAAATTCGGGACAAAAGGTACAATTTACAGACGCATCAGAGGAAGTCGTGCAACAGTATATAAGTAAGTAAATAGACAACCAACATAAGTACAAGTCAGAATAAGTTTATATTAGGTTGAGACAATCATACACTGCACTGTTTCTCGGTATGCACGCAGCTGTGAGCAACTGTGCAGGTCTTTTTGTGGTATTTCATATGATCATAATCTATCTATATGGTTGCTGCACTGGTTGTCTAGTCTGATATTTTGTTTATAGTTCATGGTCCGAAGCAGGCATGTTTGGTAAGAGAAGTAGTCGGGAAGATCTGCTTGGATGGACTTAGTTACTAGCATCTCATATTGGAATGCCATTGTGAGATGTAAAGCAGAACACATAGAATGTAGCTAATTGGGACCTGCAGTGCTGGACTAGAGTGCAGTCCTCTGAGTGGCCAGCTTTATGTGTCAGATCGCTTCACTTATCCCATGCCTGTTCTGCTGGTGAGGACTGGTTTAGGGGCTGGTACAGTACTGAGTGATGGTTATGACCCAAAGCAGACAGGTCTTGTGTGAGGGTAGGAGCATTAAGCAGGAAACAGGAGTTATAAACCAGCCTGCATGAGCTGCCCAGACTCGACCTAAAAACCCTTAAAGGCATCTTTATTGCCCATTCACCTTCTGAATAAACAGTGGACAGACACCTCCCCTGGCGTCCGGACGTGGGTAGGTCCCACATATTGGAGCACCTACTTGGTGGGAACTCCCTCCCGCCAGTGTAGCGGTTGGTTTGGACGTCCAGGCAGATGCCCCAGATCACTACTTATATAGGTTTGCTTGAAGGACCTACTCCCTTGTCCCCCATCCCGGATTACGCTTGAGTCCAAGATACAGGGACAATACACCTTAGGATACCCTCCTGACCATCTCTTGTTTACAAAGTAGATTAGGTTTCTTCCCCTGGTCCTGATGAAACACCACTCATCCATTAGGAGAATAGAGGCGTGAAACATGTCGACCTTTTAACCACTTTCACCCCCATCACACACATTGAGCTGCAGCAGGTTTAATTCTCCTAGTCAGCCACGACTCTTGTAGTCTGTTTTTAGAAATAGCATCAGTGTCCAGCTATTAAAGGTTTCCAAGAACTCTCATAGCTATTTTTAACACACACACACTTCACCCACTCTACTCACCACACGTCTGCCCCTCCACCCCTTCACATAGGGTGTCCGGCGTGCATTCTAGAAGACCTCCGGCAAAGACCCCCCCCCCCTGCGGGGCCCATTGGGCATTGCAGCGCCGGCCCAACGAGGAGCTGCCCTATGATGAAGCATGACGCCACTTGGGGTGTGTGAGGGCCCTTGCTCCTTATTGGAGCACTCCCCCCTTTCCTGTCCTTTCGCTTACCTGGTCTCCCGCCTCCCCTAGATCCGTCCTTCCCTTAGGAACTGCATACCTTTTTGTTTGATTTATGACCCAAAGCAGACCGGTCTTGTGTGAGGGTAGGAGCATTAAGCACGAAACAGGTGTTATAAACCAGCCTGCATGAGCTGCCCAGGCTCGACCTAAAAACCCTTAAAGGCATCTTTATTGCCCATTCACCTTCTGAATAAATTTAACACCTGTCTTTTTTAGCTAGCTTTCTCGCCAGACTGGACGAGTAGGCCTGAGAATATCTTGCCCTGATAAAAATTGACTTGCCATAGCGAATGAGCAGGTAGATTTCTTGAGGCCTGAAACGCTACCATCAGTATCTAAAATCTGAAAATTAGTGAGTTTGGTTTGGGGTAACATATTATGCCTAGTTCAAAAATGTCTGTGATGGCTTCAGAGAAATAATCAGTCCTGCTCATCAGTCTAGGAAGGGTTATAAAGTAATATGCAAACAATACAAAAACCATCGTTCCATAAATAACTTGCAAATAGAGAAAGTTCAAGGTAGGTGCTCATCTACCCAAAAGCGGGGTTCCCTACTAATTCATCCCAAGATCAAACTGCATGGTGCAACTCGAGGTCACAAAGAACTCCAAAGCTACATCCATGGATCTACAGGCCTTTGTCAAAAAGGTAAACATTGACGTCATGATTCTTTTATTAGGAAAAGACTGCTTTTGTTGAAAAATGGTGAGGAGAAAACTAATTTCCAATGAGAATATTGCTGCACAGCGTAGGCTTGCAAAATAGCACATGAATGAACCAGAAAACTTCTTCTATGATGTTCCCTAGACGAGCGAGAAAAAGTAGAGTTGTTTAGCTGTAATACAGAATCTTGTGTGCCGCAACAGTGGATCAATGTCTCCCATCTGCCATCAAGTGTCTAAAATCACTATTTTTGAACCACATGTGCTGTATCTACAAATTGTACCCCCTCACGAATCACCACGAAAGAAGTGGAACAGGGAAGTAAAAGTGGGAAACAAAGAAGGCAGTGCCTCACGGGAGTAACACCATGGGAGTTTACAGACTGATGCTCGCCTGTATCCTCAGGTTCTCATCATTAGCGACTGCCAACTTTTTCAACAACATAAAGAGTGAGGAAAAAGAAGAAAAAGTGCAAAGACTGTGTGTGTTCGTGCACAATGCGTGAACCCTATATAGGAAACCGGGGTCTAACAATAGAACAGCCGGTATACCTAAAATCTAAAACCGAGCTAGACAACCACTAGCTGAACTACTTTATTTCTTTGCTGTGTGTCTGCTCCATTAAAACCAACATGTTTCATTGCCCGTAAAAGATTTTTGCGGCAACTTCACTGCACCACTTTCCTCTGTTTGTCAAACCAAAGGTTGCCGATCTTCAGCATACCTGCACCCTCATAAAAATGCTTCTAACCCTGCGTGTGTGTACTAGTCCACAGACACATCATCCGGCTCTGTCACTGCTCTCAGTCAGTCGAGACTCCTCGGGTTACCAGCTACCGCTCAGCACCTGAGGACGCTGACCCTACCCTGATGAAGTTGCCGCAAAAATCTTTTACGGGCAATGAAACATGTTGGTTTTAATGGAGCAGACACACAGCAAAGAAATAAAGTAGTTCAGCTAGTGGTTGTCTAGCTCGGTTTTAGATTTTAGGTATACCGGCTGTTCTATTGTTAGACCCCGGTTTCCTATATAGGGTTCACGCATTGTGCACGAACACACACAGTCTTTGCACTTTTTCTTCTTTTTCCTCACTCTTTATGTTGTTGAAAAAGTTGGCAGTCGCTAATGATGAGAACCTGAGGATACAGGCGAGCATCAGTCTGTAAACTCCCATGGTGTTACTCCCGTGAGGCACTGCCTTCTTTGTTTCCCACTTTTACTTCCCCTGTTCCACTTCTTTTCGTGGTGATTCGTGAGGGGGTACAATTTGTAGATACAGCACATGTGGTTCAAAAATAGTGATTTTAGACACTTGATGGCAGATGGGAGACATTGATCCACTGTTGCGGCACACAAGATTCTGTGCCTGAGAAAATATATGTGGACGTCCTTTAGGAGTCCAGATCACCAACAGAGCAGGTCCTTGATTGTATGAAAGTCTATGAGTGGGGGGCGACCTGTTCTGTTTCTCTCCCCCTTGGCTCCCAGTTGTGATTAGCTGTAATACAGAACAACATCTTTAGCAAAAAACACGCTCTCAGTATCGCAACATGAACCTCAAAGCAACCGTCGAGCATGGGTGATGATTTGGGCTTACTGTGCAGTCACGGGAATCAATTGCATCACAGTGATTGAGTCCACCATGAACTTCCCTCTACATGAGCATATTCTGGAGGGACATGTGAGACAATGTGTCGAACAGTGAAAGCTTAGCCAAAAGTGGATCAGTCGACCAGACATTGTTCCACAACACCCTAGTAAAAGGATGTCTACAAAGCAAATAATCAGGGTTTTGTAGGACAATTCAACGTGCAGAGCTTAACCTTATCGGAAGGTTGTGGCGGGACCTTCAGCGAACTGTGCATTAAAAATGCTTTTAAAAATCACAGAGCTGAACATAAAGAGGTGATCGAGCCTAGATAGGGTTTAGTCACTCTCCAGTATGTCGAATTGGATGAGTGTCTCTTTTGGTGTGTTTTATAATGGTAGTGTTCTTTTCCCACCAAATATTTATGACAAACACAATATAAACACCCCTGAAGTACAAATTGAAGAATGTGTTTCAAATAGGACAATTCATGAGTTCCACAACATAGTACAGCATTCTTGTTTCTTTTAACATTTTTTTAAATTTATATATTCTGTTGCCCTTCTCGTTCTTACAGGATTTACAAGGTTCAGCCAACACATGTTGCAACCTATATGTCAGTATGCCTTGGCCTTTCTTAATACTTACAATTGCAGTTATCCAGGCTTTAAGTGTGTGAGGTGCCCCTGTTGGTTTATTTTGTGGTCAGTTAGAAATTTGCTAGACTTGATTACTGCAATTATAATTATAAGAATATACTTTTTTATTTTTTCTAACTATATAAGACGTGAGCAGTGTGAGTATTTTCCTGTCATTATTTAGCTCCCATAGTCAATCCTGGACACTACTAGATTAAATTACAAGTTTCAGATTTATCACGGGAAAGATTTCACGGTTTTGTGTAACTTGAGTTGATAATGCTGGCTCTTGGTACAAAAAAGAATGTAGTGAACCTCTAGTCACTGATTTTAAAATCGTGGTTTAACAAATGTCTAGTTCTTCTTGGAAATTGTCTGTGTGAACTGTATTGGTTTTGGTAAATGTCCTATTTCATGTATCATTTAATACTGATGGTTATTTTGTTTATATTAATTCACGACTTTTACCCAAGAAGTAAGAGTTCCACAGGTGAGGACGCTTATCTGTTGTCTTATGGTTCCAAAGGCAGCAGCATAAGCACTAGACTCCAACTGCAAGTTTAAAGACTGCCCTAGAGGTGCATTTAAGCTAGCTGTTTTTGATGGGTTCCCACAATGAACACCTGAAAGTGGGTTAGAGCAGCCTTATTCTCTGTTTTGTAAGACATGTATCCCACTTAATAACATGAATTTTTTTTATTGATGGCATGATTGTGGATTGGGCGGGGGAGGGGCTGATGTAATCATTCCTTTCTGAAAGGCGTGGCTACTGTCCAGCTGCCTCAGCCTGATCTTTAAAGGACCTTTACAAAATCTGACTATCTGGTGGGAATGGCGGTAACAGATGCGTCAAAAAATGTAGTTCCCCTTCAGAAGGCTCGAGGTCTTGATTTGGAGGTAGTCACTAACAGGACGTCTGCCAAAAGGCATAAGTCCCATCTGCCAAATTCTGCCATCCCAGATTTACATCAGGGACATCTTTGTGATGCTTACCATAGCAAGTTGCCTCAAGTGAGCGTCCGCTGTGCTGCCACAGCGCCTTCAAACACTGTAACAATGCAAACAACAACGCCCAGTCAGATGTATTCATCCACAGAGACATGCCTTCCCTAACTCTCCTCCCATCTCTTGCTTTAAGAAACTGCCTTACCCAGGACTGCCTTAGGCGGCCATAGAAAAGACAGAAATGTAAGACATGGACCACTATTTCAATCACATGCTCTCCTTCGAGCACACAGGCACTCTTCCGGTCACACACACACTCGTTGCAATGTTAGTGCTTCCACTGAGATCTGCCCTGCACCAAATGTTGCGTATAGCCGTCTTGCAAGGGATGTAATTTGAGCAAGTACTCTCTTAGGCGCATAGATTACTTTACCTTGTAGTAAGTCATGGCAAGGCCTGTGGCCGCTGCCATATCGAGGGCCACTCTTTGTTCTAGTGGTTGCCCTTCTGAGTTCAGTCCTGTCTGCCTTGCAAGTGCTTATGGGTGCTCTCACAGTTTTCTAAGATGAAGCTTGCACAGGCTCCTTTTAATTGTGTTGACCAGTTACCCTGGGCAATTTGCATATTGGTTTTCCTTAAGTCCAAGACTGCCTTCCTGAAATTTAGCTAGGGTCTACTACAAAAGTATACATTCTCTAGGCTCCCTAGTTGTCAACCCCACCCCACTATCCCTTTCATGCCCTTAGTGCTAGTGTGAGAGTCCCCCTACCCACCACAAGTAGACTATATTATTCAGTACCACTACCAGTTGTTGCCCCCCTTCTGTGCCACCGAGCCCCATACATGGCCTCAGGCACTGTCTTGCACTGATAAACATGGAGTGTTCTCTTCACTTCTGACCCCTCCCTTGTATCTCTAGTTAAAGCACAGCACCTCACCTCCCACTTTCTCCAAAACTGCTTTGCTCTATGTGCCTGGGCTTCCGAGTGGGTCATGCAGAAAAAGTGGATTCCTAGGTAACTACCCATTTCTTGTAGAGGTCGGCAAGCTGGAGAATTGGGTAGAGGCAAACGAGCAAAAGTACAAGCTGAGCCATTAAATTAGTTGTCATGGTAAATCTTGAATTTTTTTGGGAAGTCACAAAAATTGCATGTTATGTTAAATAGCTTTACAAATATGCCACCACTGCTTAAAAAGAAAATTGCCCTCCTCGAAGCCTTGCAAGTAATAAACACCTGCTCTTTTTCACCGTTCTTCAGGGGCATTAAACTAGTTAAAACCACAAATGTGCTTCATTCCAGTGAAGCTGTCCCACAACCTGGCTTGATGGCAAGACAGTTCAGTTTGTCTAAACGTAATCAGACTGAGAATCCAACAACACGCGCACTATTTCTAAAAGGAAACACCATGGAAGGTGTTCCAGCTGAATAAGTACCTCAGATTCGTCCTATAAAAGTGCACTCCAAAGACTCGCACCTTATCCACATGCAGAGATCCCAGTCCCAGCTTTTAATTTGTAGGAGCAGACTGGAGGGCGTTTCAAGTTGTAGGGGCTCGAGGCTCTTTTGATGTATGTTTTTTCACTTGCCAAGCACGGAAGCTTGTCCATAAATCCTATCTGACATTCAGGAGGTGGAGGAGCAATAAATTCCCTGCCCTGCCCAAGTGGGTGTTTCCCTTGCACACAAAGAGATGTACCACTGATTGATTGAAAATCCTAGAGGACCTCAGGCTGATCAATGACAAGACCGCTTGCTCAAGCCAGACTCTTACCTTCAGTGGCCTCCCCACCTAGTTTATTTCAACAGTTGTCATATATAGTTTTACAAATAATCGGTGTCATTCATTTATTTATGTTTAATTTATTTGTGCAGCTTTATATGGTGCAAACATTACCCCCAGGAGTTATCGGTTTGCACAGACAAAGTCAAAAGGTTGCAAACAAAATTGGGATGTTACAAAAGAAACAATAGCAGTCTGTTTGAACAACAAAGCAATCCATTTACTGTCAAAGTGGAATCCCTTGTACAATAAGATGGATTACAATTATATATAATGTGCCCAAATGTAGACTGGGTACAGGAAAGGTCTTATGGGAGCAGTACAGCCAGATAAAGGTGGGGAGACAGTGAGAGGCATGGTCAAAATCCGGTAGAATAGAAGTATCTGTGAAAAAGGAGAAACTCTAGATCTTGATTAAAAGTAGCCAGATAGGTGGTGGTGCGTAAAGTCTGGGGTAGGAATTCCAAACTCTTGTTGCACTCCCTGAGAAGGACTGTGCCATAGTGCATTCTCTCTTAAAGTTGGTGGTTCCTGAAGAAGTGTATCAGACCTGTGGAGGGACCTGAGATCGCTTGAACTTTTCAGTATTTAAGCCTAGTATTGGGGAGAGGAGGTGTGACGTAGCTCGTGGGCAATGCATACAGCCTTTTCATTTGCTCTACCATCAGTGGCTAGCCAGTGCAACACCAGTAGCACAGGAGTAATATGGTTGGATTTTTTTTAGTTCCGCAAGCAAATAGAGCATCTGCATGTGACAATGTTTTCAGGGGAGCTAGGTGCACTCCAGGAACACCAATGAGAAGGAAGTTACCATAGTATAATATGGAGAATACCTAGGATTGAACTAGCGTCTTAATGTCTTGTTCTGGGATGAATTGACGGATCCCATGTAGTAGCCTCTATTGATCGTGCTCTCTCTTGGCCATCACATTGATCTGTGTTTGCAGGTTATCCCTGTTGTCTAGAATGAAGCCAAGGGATTTGACTCTGTCAACAATGGACTATTTGCAATCTAAAACTCCACGTGAGTCAATCCATGTTTGGACTGGGAGCATCAAGGGCAAGCTTCTGACTTTAGAGGACTGAGTTTCAGATGATATAACGTGTTCCAGTTTTTAACTTTCTGCAGAGTTTGAACAAGTAGTGACACGCCTGTGGGGTTGAAGATCTTAAATCTGATTATCTTCACCATATTCATGAGATAGGATTCCTCTGCAGGAGACTTGCAAGGTTGAATATAGAGGGTGGAAAGTTATGAGCCAAAATAGAACCTTGTGGGACCTTGTGGGTTCAACTGACTGCATTGGAGAACCATTCTTGAAGGATCTTGAGTATAGTGAGGTTCACTGTGTCAAATGCAACAGGTTGAGGAAGACGAGAAGACAATAGTTGCTCGAATCCAGGATGTGAAGTGCATCATCCACAACTTATAGTAAGTTTGTTTCCTTCCAAGAAGTTGCTCTCAGTAGTGTGTTAGTTTTGTTGCCCCAAAACTTTAATTGACTTTGGCCAGAAAGTGAAGACCAGATTCAGGACAAAAGTTGTTTAAATCCTCCAGGTTGATTGAGAGCTTCTTCAACAGGGGAGTTACTTGGCATATTCTGAGGCAGTCTGTGAGCACAACCTGTGCGTGAGAGAGGTTCAACAAGTCAGTCCAATAAGGTAACAGCTGATAGAAGAAAATCTCACGCGGTGACCCCTACAATAGGGTTTAAGAAATGGGTAAAGGGGTTGACTTTAGAGATGGTATCCAGTAGCTTGTTTGTAGCTAAAGTGTCAAAATTCATCCATTTCCTCTTATATTTGATGAGGATCGGATCTCTTTTAGAGTCCGGGAAGTGCGGTAGTGAGACCTCAGTGGAATTCACTTTTTCATTTTAGAATTCATCAAATCAATTGGAGGGAGGATGTTTATTTGCAGTTCTGAGCACCTCAAAGACTTGTTTCAGATGATCTGTGGAAGAATTGATGAGAAATTTGATGTGTGTTGTTTTAGCAGTGAAAATATTCTCATCGAACAGTCTTCTGGCTGTTCTGAAGGCATACAAATTGGAGGTGTAGAGCAGTTGTTTCCATTTCTTTTGTAGCCCTCTTGGACGTTTTTTGCCTCAAAGAGATTTTTGGAGAACCAGGGTGAAGAGGGTTTAGATCTTTTCCTCTTTAATTTGAGATGTGCAATTTCTTCAAGACTCTCAGATACACATTCTTTAAATTAAAGTATTGTGACACTAATTTCATTGTTTGGGCTAATAGAGGAAAGCTCAGCCAGCCAGATTAATATTAACAAGATCCTTGATGTCTGTGAATGAGGCGAGATCCTTTTCGACATGGCTTGAGGTAATGGTGTATGGGAAGACAAGTGAGAACGGAATCTAGTCGTAGTAAGACCAGTCAACAGGTATGGATAGAATTGTTTTCAACAACCACATTTTCTTTAAAAATTTAAAGATTAAGAGTAGAGTCATTAATGTGGATTGGCCCAGCACAGTTTTTGGAAAAGATTGTTACCTAAGAGGAACAAGGACAGTAGACAGACTGCAGTATTGTTTGGATGGCCATAATAAACCTTGAAATCACCTAAAAAGATATTTTTCTTCCGAAAAGAACAAGTTGGTAAGTGATATATTCCATGCACTCCTCAGTAAAGCTCTGGTTGTGCCCCGAGTAGGGGGAATAATGGGTGACATTTAGTCTTATGGGAGCCTAGTGTGCTAATTCTATCTCCATAATTAGAAATTGGAAGGAGAGTTGTAGGAGACTGGCTTAGTATATGATGCATACTTATGTAAGTGATGCACCCTGCACTAATCCAGACAACCCGTATGGTGATTTTAGTAGTCTTTGATAACCATAGAAAGCTCTGAAAGTGGTAGCTGTGGAGAGCAGCCTTCAGGCTTATCTTGAAGGAGTGTAAAGCATCTTGTTTTACCAACTTTAATCAATAGTGTAAGTTAAATGAAAAAGGACCACACAGTGTTTACATAAAAATAAGTCTATTTATTACACAACACAATCACGAACACATTGATATATCTCCTACCCGGAGATTTGAACACAATACACAAGAATACTTTGAAATAATCGGGTAAGTAGCAAAAATATACAGCGGTCTCCTGGGGGAGCCCAAGCCATATATTAAGAAAGTGGAATGCAAACTGCAAAGGAGAACGGGACTTGGACCAGAAGACTCCGAGAGCTGGGGACACAAAGAACCACCCAAGGTAAGTACCCAGGAACCCCACAGAGGCTTTATGCAGAGTGGAAACACAGCCGCCTGCCAAACGGAAGTCAATGGAGAAGTCGCGGTTGCAGTTTTAAAGAAGAAGCACCCTTCCCGGAGAGCCCTGAAGAAACCCTTTGGAAGACAGAAGGTTAAAGAGCCACTCCACCCATGGGTGCCCCTGGAACCAGGTTACCTGCATCAGGGAAGCAAGGTGCATAGGGGTGAAGTGACGTCGGAACCTGCCATAGAAGACAATGGGAGACTTCGACGAAGATGCCTCTGGCGAATACTGTGAAGGAGTCTGGTGGAATCCAAGGACGGATTCTGGAAGTGAAGAACCTGCAAGCAGAGGGACAGAGTCTATGCCACTCAGAGGTGACCAGGAGGCACGGAGCACAATGCCAACCGATGTTGGGAGGTTCACAAGAGATGCTGGTGACCTTGTCGCTGCAGTTGTGAGGACCAGGTGACGCTGAGGAAGACCAGGAGCCATGCACAGGCTGTCCCACGTTGGATGTCGGTGTCTAGGTGGTCGGTGTCCGGCGGGAGCACCAACTAGCCTTGGTAGCCACAACTCCTGTGGAAAGCGAAGAGAGGCTGTAGTTGGGACCAGCAAGTTACAAGGGACTCACCAAGTGCAGGAGACCCCGAGCAAGCAAAGGGAGCCCACTGAAGCAAGAGAAGACCCTCAGGAGAACCCACAGGCAGAAGGTACAGGAGTCGCGAGAGGACTTCAGACAGATCACCAAAGATGGAGGCCCACGGTGCAAAGGATGCTGTGAGGACACTGATCTTGGCAAGATGAGGTGCTGGAGGCTGAAGCTTCTTGTAGCCCGAAGATCTCTGGAGTGCAGAGCCAACAAGCCTTGTCAACGGCAAGTCAACCCATTGCACAGGGGTTTAGTCCAAGCGGCTCAGACGAGGGATACTGTCCTCAAAATTGCTGAGACAACAGGTCAAGCCTCTAGGGAGCTGCAGAACCACCACCTGTGTTGCTGAACCTCTGGTTGTCCGTGTGACGTCAGGAGCAGCAGATCGGTCAGCTTCGTTGCGATGCCTGTAAATGCAGGGGAGTGACTCCTTCACTCAAAGGGAGATCACTTCGGATGTCCTTGATGCCCACAGGCCTTCTGGAGAACCTGGATGAAGCACAGACACAGATGACCCAGAAGACTTGAAGAACAGCGAGACCAGGAGAAGCAGGAGTCTTCCTTGATGCAGTCTCGGTTCCAGTCGAAGTCCAACAAAGTCCAAGTGTCTAGACGGTCGAAGAGTGTCTTGATTTCAGAAGTGAGTCTTGTTCCATGACAAATCTAAGGACCCGCCAACAGGGGAGCCATTAAGTACCCTAGGGAAAGGGTTGGAACAACTCGGGGTTCCTGCCCAGAGGAGTGGCTGGACAGAGGGGAGGATACTACACTGTCCTTTGTCCAGTTTTGCGCCAGAGCGTAACCAAGGGTTCCTGAACTGGCTCAGACCAGAGTTTGCAAGGAGGGCACCAAATGTGTCCTTCAAAGCAGTCTGGTGGCGCTGCAAAGCGCCCCCAGCCCAATACACTAAGTCCTGTCTGGGAGGTGGTTACACCTCCCTGTGACAGGAAACCTATTGTTCTACCTTTCCTTGCTCGAGCTCAGCAGCAGGAGCACAGAATCATGTCTGTGGTCGGCAGCAGCACTAGTTTGCTGGCAGTCCCTGAAAGGCTGTTACCGGAAGTACAGGGGGTCCCCTAAGGAGCACCTCAGTACATGGAATCATACTTCCAACACTGGAGTTGGTTTTGGGGTATGAATCCAACATGTTTGATACCAAACATGACCGGGTTCGGTGCATCCACTATATAGTTAGACATCTTGTAATGACTGATGTCCACTATATACCTTAAAATGGCTGACCGCTCTTCCAAAGCCTGGAGGCACCCTCACACTTATAGCAGCACCCTGTCCTCAGGACTGAAGAGCCGGCCATAGGGGTGATTTATAGGTTTTAAGTGCAGTGACCTCCGATATAACGCAACTTATATCTGTTGTGTATGTGCCAACTGACACAGGCTGCAATGGCAGGCCTGCAGTCACAGTTTAAGTGGACTCCCATGGATGGCACAATACATGCTGCAGCTCATGGGATACCCCTGGTGTACCTAGGCCCTGGATACCTCAGAACCATATACTAGGGACTTATAAGAGTACACCAGTCGCCAATTGTGGAGGTACCAAAGTACTTACCAAGCCAATCTAGGGGAGAAAGCACAGTTGCTGGGGTCCTGATTAGCAAGATCCCAGCAGACTAGGTCAAAAACACACTGACACCAGGCAAAAGGTGGGGGTAACCATGAAAGCAGATCCTACTTTCCTACAAGAGTAAATAGTAGAAAGTAATTTTTATGCATTGAATAGAATTTTTGGAGAGTACTGCAATATCTTCTCTGGGTTTGCTTTTGCGATCATTGCTCATAATGGAGAAGTTGGAAGGAAAGAGGAGATCCATAATATTGTGAGAAGTGTAATTAAACCAGGTCTCTGTAAGCACTAATTTGTCAATACTTTAATTGTCGATCATGTCTCCAATTTCAAGTCTGTGCATAACTGCTGAGCAACAGTTGTGCCGCATACAGTTCGATGTCCATTGCTTTACTGTGACGCAAGGAGATGTCATTGGTTCTAGTTGGATCTGGACACGGTTACTGCGTATTCTGTCAGCTCAAGTTTTCATGAAAGGTCTGTTCTTTTTCATGGACGGGAGGAGCTGCAGTCTGATTCTGGTCCCCAGTAGATGTTGAGGGGGGAGATAGAGGTTGTAGTAGGGAATTTAAACCATCATCTGATAGGTAAGGGAGGGTTCTGTTTGGTTGAAGTTATTTAGTATCTCTAGGGATTGTTGTCAAGGTAGGTTCCATGGGGTGTGTGGGGAGGTAATGGCTGTCTGGGTAAGGACAGTGTTAATTGTAAGTTGGATAAGGTTGAGTCATTATATTTGTGAGATGGTAGATTTTTCTGGGACTTGTTGGGCAAGTCAAGGCCATTGTTCTAGATTCAGTGTTTGGGCATGAGCTGAGCAGGCTAGGATTTGTAGAACTAGCATCCATACTGAGGTTGGAATCAGATCTATCCTGTGGCCAAATGGCAACATCAGTTCTGATTTCTGAGCCTACAAGAGAGGGGAAGCTGGTTTAGAGAAGGTAGTAGGAGAGAAGGTTTTAGGGTGCAGTAAAGAGGGAGAGGTCAACTTGGTGTTGAGTGGCATAAAGGAAAGACCAATAGAACTGGAGAGAATTCTGTTAAGTAGGAGTGAATACGAGTGGAGAGAGGCAGTCATCATGTCCTGAAGAACTGGGAGGGTAAGAGAGGAGAAGGTGAGGTTAAGGGATGGTAGGAGCAGTAGGAGTGGAATGAGTAACCCGTATGGTGTCCAGAGACATTAGGGGGTGAGTAATATTGGTTGAGATTGAGTACCACTAGGGGTGTGCAAAACTTGTGTAATTTGCTGTAGAGTAATTATGAGAAACTACAGCAAAATGACGCGTAATTACATAAAAAGCATCTTGCACGCAACAAATTACCTGAATGGTTAGTTGGGTTGAAAATTCAACTTGAAAGTGAAATTTCAAGTTGATTTCTGGTCGCTTACATTAAAAACACTTAGTTTTGCACTCAAAAATTACCTGAGCAGTTCACTCAGGTAAAAAATGTACCTGAATTGCTGCTTGTGTTAAAACATTACCCAAATGGTATTTCTTGTGTTAAAATTTCTCCTTGAAACTACGCTATGTGGCCTAATGCCCTAATCTCTGTAATTTTGTGTGACTTTTGTCACATAGAATTACCAAAATTGCACCAATTACACCAGAGTAATCACAATTTTGCCCAGGCCTTATTACTACTAGAAAGGATTACTGCAAGTTTGTGTGATGAAGGACAAGTTAGGAGATGGAATTGGGAAGTTGGATTAGGTTGCCGGTGTGCATAGGCAGCCAGGTAGTGTGAGGCGGGGTGGTCATTATTTTGACTCCTAGAGGAGTGAGCGGAAGTGAAGACCGAAGAGAGACAGACAGTCGTCTGGGGACTGAATTCTTCCATTGTTAGACATGGAAATAGATATACGGTCATAGGAAATACTGGAAGTGTATTACACATTGTGCTCATTAATAAATGTTCCCCACTACAAATCAATGTTGTGTGAGAAGAAAAGGTCAGCTTTGAGTTTACCCTTGCAACCACTGTGGTAGTAGTCCGCAATCAGTGTTTCTGGATTTTCTCCACAAACCTTAAGTTTTTCATTGCAGACTCAGATTGAGTGTATAGAGAATTCCATAGGAAATGGGCCAGATTGAGTAAGCCATTTAGATAGAGGTGGACAGCGAGAGAGAGGTATGACGCAGAATAACACACTGAGAGAAGTGTAATGGGGCAAAAAGATGTGAGATTACATAGGAAAGGTAGCAGCAAAATAGATAATTATGTGCAAGAAGTCATGGTAGTCATTATCGGATTGCAAATATTGGGCGCAGGAACACGAGACAGTGACAAACTTTCAGATGATTGGCAAGTATGTATAATAGAATCAAGTTAAAGCAATATTTAGATAGAATATCGGAAACAGAAATATCGAGGACCAAAATATTGTGTCAAGAATATCGAGGACACAAATATCGTGAAGGTAGGTTTCTATATGTAAGGAATTACTATATATAACTACACATATATGTAATGTGACGATATATATATATATATATATTAACAGTCAACCCAACGCGGTCCCAGTTAGATGAACCAGAGTCTCCACGGCACAGAGGGAATCCACAATCAAATTTCTTGGAGGTACTTTATTTTTTCTTTTCAACACCATTAGTGCAAACGTGCAAAGGACGGTCAACGCGTTTCGGCGAATGCCTTCAACTGGACCTTATATATATATATATATATATATATATATATATATCTTGGGACACTGCTCCTCCCTCTTTGATCCTTTGTTGCAAGCAGACGCGGGCCACAATATTCGTGCCAAAGGTATAACTTTTATTTAATCAGACATTACGCGTTTCGGTCCAGCCGGACCTTGATCACATGACCATATATATATGTATATCTTTAAGGTACGTACATGTGGAGTTAAGAATAGTAAATCTATACTTGTATATTTGTACTTACCTTCTCGATATTTTGGTCCTCGATATTTTCGACACAATGTTATGTCCACACGATATTTATGTTTCCCATATTCTGTCAGTGATCCAGTTAAAGCGTTACTTAAATTAAGATTTATGGGTCAGCCTGAATTTCGAAATGTCAATTGAACTGATTAATGCTTCAAGCCCATACTTTGACAAATGCTCAGTTTTAGGTCTGGCTTAGAGACAGCTTCAGCTCTTATTCAAGCCTCATCTTTTCCCCCCAAAAAATCGCAATTTCCGAGACAGATTATACAATTTACATACATATACAGGTATATACATAAAGGGGCTTTTTTTTGGTCAGCACTCTTCATCAATCGGTCTTCATGTGTGTTAGATTTGGGGGTCTCTAGTTGGCAGAGGTATGTACCTTTGTCCAAATAGGGACCCTTGCGTCTAGTCAGGGAAAGTAGGTACACTCCCGAAATAACCCCTGCTCACCCTCTTGGTAGCTTGGCACGAGCAGACAGGCTTAGTTCAGAGGCAGTGTGTAAAGCATTTGTGAACACATACAGTAATCAAGTGACAACACTACAAATGGACACCACACAGGTTATATATTTATAAAAATAGGTATACTTTATATAGATTTATCACAAGACCATAAACGACAAAAATAATCCACAATACTGTTAAGAATACTTAGTTCTGATCAAAAGGCTTAATTCAAGGTTCTGTGCGAAGTCGGTAGCCTCCTCCGGCTACGGCGGAGTCGAGAACAAACAGAGTCTAACAAATCCAGCTGACCGCGTCGAGACGGGCCAACACAGCGTAGACAGACTCGGTCACAGTACCTTTACTTGAAGCGGCAGGCACGGGCGTGCGAGCCGGATGGCTGTTCGTCGCGGTCGCGATGCAAAAATGGAAGCGTTGCAGGACGCGTTGTCCCTCGATGCGGTGCAGGCAGCGGCTCGTTGACGCGTCGAGACGGAGTCGGTGAGACCAGGGCCGTGCGTTGCAGGGCGAGACGGTGCTTCGATGCGGTGCTGGCAGGTTGCGGTGCGGCGACGGAGCCGGATTCAGGAGCTGGCGTCGATCAGTCCGGACAGCGGTGCGAGTCGGGCGGTGCGTCGCAAAGCGTGCGAGCGGTGCCCAACTCCGGTGCGGTCACAGGACTCGAACTCAGCAGCAGTGACCGTGTCGGTCGGACCAGTTCGATTCGGCGTAGCGAAGCGTTGCAGGACGCGTTGTCCCTCGATGCGGTGCAGGCAGCGGCTCGTTGACGGAGTCGGTGAGACCAGGGCCGTGCGTTGCAGGGCGAGACGGTGCTTCGATGCGGTGCTTGCAGGACACCGAGTCGGTCGTGAGAGTCGGTCACAGCTCCCTACCTCTGTAGCCACTGAAACAGAGTTTCCAGCAGCAATTCACAAAGGGGGTGAAGTCCAATGGTCCTGGGACTTCGGTCAGGGGGCAAGCTCTCTTCCAAGCCCTTGGAGATCCTTCACAAGTTGATGAAAGTCACAGCAAAGCAAAAGTTCCTTTCTCCTCTCTTTGGCAGTCAGGCAAACCACTGCAGGCCAATCCCCCAAGCAGCACTTCAGGCTTAGGGATAGTTTCTCCTCAGTTTCTTCTTGGTTCCGCTCCTCAGTAAAGGTTTCTTCTTGTTCCCAAAAGTGATCTAATTTTCCTGGGGTCTGGGTGCCCCTCTTATACCCTGATTCTCTTTGTTCTCTGGAGGCAGAGAGGCCTCTGCCTAGTCCAAAACCAGTTCTGGTCAGTCCTGGAGCACTTTGTTTTTCTGACTCCTTCTTTCCTTTCAGAATGTGGGGCAGAGTGCTCAGCCGCCCGGCAGGAGGTGGAGCCAGCATTGTGGAAGGCAGGCACAGCCCTATTCAGACCCAGGTGCAACTCCTCCCTCCACTCTGGCTGCAGATCTTTCTATTCAGCCCTGCGCTGACTCACCCTGTCTCCGGTAGCCACCCCCAGCCCCTGTCACTCAATCTCCAGACAAGGAATACACAACCTAGCAGAGGCAGGCTTGGATAGTTAGGCAAGAAAATACCCACTTTCTAAAAGTGGTATTTTCGAACACAGAATGTTAAAACCAACTTCACTAAAAGATGTATTTTATCATCCTGAGTTCAGGCATACTAAATTCGTTTTTCTACCATGTTCCCTGGGTCAGTTCTGACTATAAGGTGTAATAGTCAGTCTGCCCATTCTGGCCTATGGGGAGCAGGTAGCCTTGCAATAGTGAAAAACGAAAATGGCTGTAATTCACTATTAGGACATGCCACACACACCAGGGCATGTCCTACCTTATACTTACAATGCACCCTGCCCTAGGGCCTACTTTAGGGGTGACCAACATGCAGTAAAGGGAAGGTTTAGGGACTGGTAAGTGGGTGTACTCACCAAGTCGACATGGCAGCCCTAGGCTGCACACAGGCTCTGCGATGGCAGGCCTGAGACACATTTTACCAGCCGCTTCTGTGGGTGGCACAACCAGTGCTGCAAGCCCACCAGCGGCATTGGATTTACAAGCCCTGGGCACACTGAGTGCACTGTACTAGGGACTGACAAGTAAACCAATCATCCAATCATGGAGTCACTAATACATGTATCAATTAACGATAGGGAGCACTTGCACTTTGGCACTGATTAGCAGCGGCAAAGTGCCCATGAGCATCTAGTCCAGCAAAAACATATCGGCAACAGTGGAGGCATTACGAAAAAATGGAAGGGAGACCCACGCCAAGGATGCCAGGTCTAACACGTGTCCCCTCCAGCTGAAATGTGGGGAGAACTATCCTACCCCTAGGGAGTTCTCATCGCTAAGGCGGAAAAATCTGGACAGTCCATCAGCATTGGCGTGTTCTGTACCAGGGCGGTGTTCCACCGTAAAGTCCATCCCCTGTAGGGAAATGGACCACCTCAACAGCTTTGGATTCTCACCCCTCATCTGCATCAACCATCTGAGGGGCCTGTGGTCTGTCTGAACCCGGAAGTGAGTCCCAAACAGGTATGGTCTCAGCTTCTTCAGTGCCCAGACCACAGCAAATGCCTCACGCTCAATAGCACTCCATCTCTGTTCCCGGGGAAGTAACCTCCTACTGATGAAGGCTACAGGTTGGTCTAGGCCCTCCTCATTGATCTGTGATAGAACAGCCCCTACACCATGCTCTGAAGCGTCGGTTTGAACAATGAACTCATTGGAGAAGTCGGGTGCCTGGAGCACAGGCGCCGTGCACATGGCAGTCTTCAAGGTGTCAAAAGCTTTTTGACAGGCGTCAGTCCAAATCACTTTCCTGGGCTGCTTCTTGGAAGTCAGCTCGGTCAAGGGGGCAACAATGCTGCCATACCCCTTGACGAATCTCCGGTAATACCCGGTGAGTCCTAGGAAGGCTCTCACCTCTGTCTGGGTCTTGGGGGCTCCCAAGCCAGAATGGTATCAATTTTCGGTTGGAGGGGCGCCACCTGGCCGCTCCCAACCTGGTGTCCCAAGTACACCACAGAACCCTGCCCAATCTGGCACTTACTCGCCTTGATTGTGAGGCCTGCTCTCCGCAGCGCCATCAACACTTCCCAGAGGTGGCGCAGATGTTCTTCCCAACTGGCACTGAACACTGCGATGTCATCCAGGTAGGCGGCACTGAAATCCTCCAGTCCAACCAACACCTGGTTGACCAACCTCTGAAAGGTGGCAGGGGCATTCTTCATCCCAAAGGGCATCACCCGGAACTGGTAGTGCCCATCTGGTGTGGAGAATGCTGACCTCTCTTTGCCCCATCAGTCAAGGCGATCTGCCAGTACCCAGACGTTAAGTCAAACGTGCTGAGGTACCGCGCAGCCCCTAACCGATCTATGAGCTCATCAGCTCTGGGGATGGGGTGGGCGTCAGTCCTGGTGACGGAATTGAGTCCCCTGTAGTCCACACAGAACCGGAGTTCTGGTGTGGCACCAAGGCGCGGCAGCTTTTGGAACCAAGACCACGGGGCTGGCCCAAGGGCTGTTAGAGGACTCAATCACCCCTAGCGCAAACATCTTGGAGACCTCCTCCTTGATGCAGGCTCTGACCCTGTCAGTCACCCTGTAAGCCTTGTGCTTCACAGGAAGACTGTCCCCAGTGTCCACATCATGGACGCACCAATGAGTGACACTGGGAACCAGGGAGAACAGGTCAGGGAACTGTCCCAACAGTTGGCGACAGTCACCCTGCTGCTCAGGTGTCAGGGAGGTAGAGAGGTTTACTCCCTCCACTGATCCATCTTGCTCTCGGGCTGACAGGAGGTCAGGAAGAGGCTCGGTCTCCTCCTCCATTCCATCATCTGTAGCTAAGAGCATGCCCACTTGGGACCTCTCCAAGTGGGGCTTCAGGCGGTTCACATGCAGGACCCGCAAGGGGTTCCTGGGAGACTGCAAGTCCACCAAATAGGTAACTGGACTCTTGCGCTCCACCACCGTAAAAGGGCCGGTCCACCTGTCCTGGAGCGCACAGGGCTCCACAGGGGCCATGACCCACACTTTCTGACCAGGCTGAAGCTCTACCAGAGTGGCATTCTGGTCGTACCACCGCTTCATCTCCTCCTGGCTGGCTTCCAGATTTGCCTCAGCAAGCTCTCTGAAACGCCTAGTCTGGTTCCTGAAGGCCAGCATGTAACTGTATACATCCTGGGGAGGTTTCCTGGGAGATTGCTCCCAGCCTTCCTTGACCAAACTCAGAGGTCCTCGCACCGGGTGTCCATAGAGGAGCTCAAAGGGACTGAACCCTAGAGACTTCTGTGGCACCTCCCGGTATGCAAACAACAGGCATGGTAAGAGGACGTCCCATTTACGCCTCATGGGTTCTTCCAGACCCATAATCATGCCTCTTGAGGGTCCGGTTGAATCTCTCAACCAGACCATTTCCTTGAGGGTGGTAAGGAGTGGTGAACTTGTAAGTTACACCGCACTCCTGCCACAGGGACTTCATGTACTTGGACACGAAGTTGGTACCTCTGTCAGACACCACCTCTTGAGGGAATCCCACACGTGAGAAAATTCCCATCAGTGCCCGTCCCACCACGGGGGCCGTCACTGTCCTCAGAGGGATGGCTTCAGGGTACCGGGTGGCATGGTCCACCAAGACCAGGATAAACCTGTTGCCCATGGCTGTCTTGGGGTCCAGTGGCCCCACAATGTCAATACCCACCCGTTCAAAGGGGGTGCTGACCACAGGGAATGGCTGGAGAGGAGCCTTGTGCTTCCTCCCACTTTTTCCACTTGCCTGGCAAGTCTGGCATGTCCTGCAGTGAGTGGCGGCACTCCTGCGCATCTGGGGCCAATAGAAATGGGTAACAAGCCTGTCAAAGGTCTTGTCCTGCCCCAGATGTCCCGCTAACGGTACATCATGAGCCAACCCCAGTAGGAAGGCTCTGAAGCGCTGGGGTACCACCAGCACACGGGCTGACCCAGGCTCAGCAACCTTAGGCTCTGAATACAGGAGACCATTCTCCCAGTAAACCCAATGTGATCCAGACTGATCACCTGCTGCCTGGTCTGTGGCCTGTTGCCTCAGACCCACGAGAGAAGGGCATGTGTTCTGCTCCTTGCAGAACTCTTCCCTGGAGGGTCCTCCTTCTTGCTGCCAATGGGTCAGCTCAGGTAGGTCCCCCAGTTCAGCTACCTGTTCCCCTGTAGGCTCCAGGGCATCCCCTCAGGGTCTGCCTCCTCCTGGACCGTGGGAACCTCGGGGGCCGGTTTCCCGCGCCCCCTGCCTCCTCTCTCTCCGGCAGGCACCTGGGCCTCCCTCTCAGGCTCCAGGTCCTCTTGAACACCTTTAGCTGCCATTGACCGGGTGGTCACACATGCCCAATCAGGCAAGCCCAACATTTCTAAATGCGCACTCCGCTCCACCTTAGCCCAAGGTGAGCTCTCCAAATCGTTCCCTAACAAACAGTCAACAGGCATGGCTGGCCTCACAGCTACTTGAAGAGTACCCGAGACCCCCCACTCAAAGGGAACCTGAGCCACCTTGCAGTGACTCTCTGTGTTGTCAGCGGCAACAACCGGATAGAATGCACCAGGGATAACCTGCTCTTTAGACACCAGGTGACACTTGACAGCTGTCACACTGGCTCCTGTGTCTCTCAGAGCCTCCACCCTATGGCCATTGATGGTCACCCACTGCCTGTATTTCTTAGTGTTCTCAGGCAGCGGGGTCCTAGGGACCATCTCAGAGTCTCCTAAGGAGACAAGGGAAAACACTGTGGGATCCCCCCACCTTGGGCACCCAACTCCTCCCCCAGGGCTACACTAGCCAACTGCCGGGGGACTGCACTGGTGGGTGCTGGTTTTCCATGCAAAGGGCAACGAGGATCGTTTGCCTTGTGGCCAGGGGCGCCACACTTGTAACATACCAGTGGTCCCTGGTGAACAGGGGGCCTGTCAGGGCCACTGGCTTCTTCTCAGGGGGAGGCTGGGAACCTTTCCCTTGGTTCCCTTGGGGTCTACTTTGGGGCCCTTTATGGAACTCCTTCTGTTTACCCTTGTCCCCCCCACTCTTCTGCTGGGGACCCTGCCCACCCTTGGCGGAGTCTCCCACGTGACCCTTGTGGACCCGGGTACTCACCCAGCGGTCCGCCTCCTCAGCAAGCTGCCTAGGGTTAGTCAGCTTACTATCAATCAGGTGCTGGCGTAGCTCAGGAAAACAATTACCGGACAAGTGCTCCCAGGCAATCAAATCAAAGAGCGCCTGAAAATCAGTCGCTTTGCTACCCTTTACCCAACCATCCAAGGCTCTGCAAAAGAAGGTCACATATTCAACCCAGGTACTGCTTTCAATCTTACTACAGTTCCTGAACCTTTGCCTATAAAGCTCAGGGGTCAAACCATATCTAGTCATTAAGGCCTCCTTCATGTGGCTGTACGAATTATAGACTTCAGAGGGCAAATCCAACAAGGTATCCCGCCCTTCACTGAGGAACCGTCCCCACAACCCCGCTCCCCAATCCTTCTCAGGGACCCGGTGGGAAGACATGGCTACCTCATAGGCTTTGAACCACTGCCCTATGTCGTCATTTTTAAAAAACTCCTTCACCACATCTTTGGGAATATACACCCTAGCTTCAACAGGCACAGGCGGTACACTGCCACCAGAGGGAGTAATCTCTAAGCTCTTGGCCTTCAATTCCAACTCCCTCAAAACTTTCTCATGTTCAAACTGCATTTTCTTTTCCTCTAGGGCTAATTTCCTTGTTTGCATTTCTGAATTCTAACTGCTTATTCAGCTTGAGTTTGGTCAGCTCCATTTCGTGCACCCTACTCTCTTTCCTGTCCTCCAACTCCTCTGGAGACAGTCCTCTGGCAGAAACACTGCTACCTACTGGGGAAGGTGGTCTTCTAGCCCCTAGACCCAATAGCCCCTCCAGCTGCCCTTCTGCATTCTCAGCCCCTCCACAGGGGCACTCCTTGATTCGACCCAGGCCCTCAGCGCCTTTTGGAGGTCCTCCTTCCTGGAGATCCCGGTCATGGACACTTTAAACTTTTTGCAGAATTGCTTGAGCTGCTTAAGGGTGTAGCATTCTAGCCTCTCTTCTTCCCAATCACATTCAACAGAGGCTACTGATGCTGGTTTCTCCATAGTGACTGAACTTGGCATTTGCAAAAATAGGAAATCCCAGAAAAACTGCTATTAAAGTATGTGGTTGCGTTTTGGTCTGCACTCACTAAGTAGTGTTCACCAATCACTGTACATGAGTCCCAAATGCAAGTCCAGAATCCTCACCGCTGACCACCAATGTTAGATTTGGGGGTCTCTAGTTGGCAGAGGTATGTACCTTTGTCCAAATAGGGACCCTTGCGTCTAGTCAGGGAAAGTAGGTACACTCCCGAAATAACCCCTGCTCACCCTCTTGGTAGCTTGGCACGAGCAGACAGGCTTAGTTCAGAGGCAGTGTGTAAAGCATTTGTGAACACATACAGTAATCAAGTGACAACACTACAAATGGACACCACACAGGTTATATATTTATAAAAATAGGTATACTTTATATAGATTTATCACAAGACCATAAACGACAAAAATAATCCACAATACTGTTAAGAATACTTAGTTCTGATCAAAAAGGCTTAATTCAAGGTTCTGTGCGAGTCGGTAGCCTCCTCCGGCTACGGCGGAGTCGAGAACAAACAGAGTCTAACAAATCCAGCTGACCGCGTCGAGACGGGCCAACACAGCGTAGACAGACTCGGTCACAGTACCTTTACTTGAAGCGGCAGGCACGGGCGTGCGAGCCGGATGGCTGTTCTGTCGCAGTCGCGATGCAAAAATGGAAGCGTTGCAGGACGCGTTGTCCCTCGATGCGGTGCAGGCAGCGGCTCGTTGACGTCGCGAGACGGAGTCGGTGAGACCAGGGCCGTGCGTTGCAGGGCGAGACGGTGCTTCGATGCGGTGCTGGCAGGTTGCGGTGCGGCGACGGAGCCGGATTCAGGAGCTGGCGTCGATCAGTCCGGACAGCGGTGCGAGTCGGGCGGTGCGTCGCAAAGCGTGCGAGCGGTGCCCAACTCCGGTGCGGTCACAGGACTCGAACTCAGCAGCAGTGACCGTGTCGGTCGGACCAGTTCGATTCGGCGTAGCGAAGCGTTGCAGGACGCGTTGTCCCTCGATGCGGTGCAGGCAGCGGCTCGTTGACGGAGTCGGTGAGACCAGGGCCGTGCGTTGCAGGGCGAGACGGTGCTTCGATGCGGTGCTTGCAGGACACCGAGTCGGTCGTGAGAGTCGGTCACAGCTCCCTACCTCTGTAGCCACTGAAACAGAGTTTCCAGCAGCAATTCACAAAGGGGGTGAAGTCCAATGGTCCTGGGACTTCGGTCAGGGGCAAGCTCTCTTCCAAGCCCTTGGAGATCCTTCACAAGTTGATGAAAGTCACAGCAAAGCAAAAGTTCCTTTCTCCTCTCTTTGGCAGTCAGGCAAACCACTGCAGGCCAATCCCCCAAGCAGCACTTCAGGCTTAGGGATAGTTTCTCCTCAGTTTCTTCTTGGTTCCGCTCCTCAGTAAAGGTTTCTTCTTGTTCCCAAAAGTGATCTAATTTTCCTGGGGTCTGGGTGCCCCTCTTATACCCTGATTCTCTTTGTTCTCTGGAGGCAGAGAGGCCTCTGCCTAGTCCAAAACCAGTTCTGGTCAGTCCTGGAGCACTTTGTTTTTCTGACTCCTTCTTTCCTTTCAGAATGTGGGGCAGAGTGCTCAGCCGCCCGGCAGGAGGTGGAGCCAGCATTGTGGAAGGCAGGCACAGCCCTATTCAGACCCAGGTGCAACTCCTCCCTCCACTCTGGCTGCAGATCTTTCTATTCAGCCCTGCGCTGACTCACCCTGTCTCCGGTAGCCACCCCCAGCCCCTGTCACTCAATCTCCAGACAAGGAATACACAACCTAGCAGAGGCAGGCTTGGATAGTTAGGCAAGAAAATACCCACTTTCTAAAAGTGGTATTTTCGAACACAGAATGTTAAAACCAACTTCACTAAAAGATGTATTTTATCATCCTGAGTTCAGGCATACTAAATTCGTTTTTCTACCATGTTCCCTGGGTCAGTTCTGACTATAAGGTGTAATAGTCAGTCTGCCCATTCTGGCCTATGGGGAGCAGGTAGCCTTGCAATAGTGAAAAACGAAAATGGCTGTAATTCACTATTAGGACATGCCACACACACCAGGGCATGTCCTACCTTATACTTACAATGCACCCTGCCCTAGGGCCTACTTTAGGGGTGACCAACATGCAGTAAAGGGAAGGTTTAGGGACTGGTAAGTGGGTGTACTCACCAAGTCGACATGGCAGCCCTAGGCTGCACACAGGCTCTGCGATGGCAGGCCTGAGACACATTTTACCAGCCGCTTCTGTGGGTGGCACAACCAGTGCTGCAAGCCCACCAGCGGCATTGGATTTACAAGCCCTGGGCACACTGAGTGCACTGTACTAGGGACTGACAAGTAAACCAATCATCCAATCATGGAGTCACTAATACATGTATCAATTAACGATAGGGAGCACTTGCACTTTGGCACTGATTAGCAGCGGCAAAGTGCCCATGAGCATCTAGTCCAGCAAAAACATATCGGCAACAGTGGAGGCATTACGAAAAAATGGAAGGGAGACCCACGCCAAGGATGCCAGGTCTAACAATGTGCGATCCACATATCGCTTCTGCCCATCACAGCCTGCAGCATAGGCTAATGGGCCAGCCCACTTTAGCTACTGGCTCTCTTCATTGTGAGTGACAACATTTTGCTCTTGCACATGTGCACATCTGCCTAAAAGATAATCTACTTCAGTGCATTTTGTGCTTGCAGATATGCACATCTGCCTAAAAAAATAGTCCACTTCAATGCCTGCACTAGTAGGCAAATATTTACTTTCATTTCGTTTTCTTTTTATTTATTCATGCAATGGTTAATTTTTTGCTATAATCTTTTTGTGAACACGCATGACCCCTTTAGAAGGCAGTATATATACATTTTTTCTTTTATTACTTTTACACTTTTAATGCCTATTGCATATCTTTGCCAAATAAATAGACAATTGCAGGCTTGCTAAGGCCAGAACTTTTGTCTTTGCCAATGCTTGTTATTAATGCCGTCATAATGTCACCTGAATGTCTGGCACCTTGTCCTGTACAATTTCCTTTTTGTGTTAAAGAATATTTGTATCTCATTTCTCTTTTAGTGTGTTGAGCCCGATTTACACACCAGGCGGCGCTCTGCACATGGAAAGCCATAAGAGGACATAGGGACAGATGTACTAAATATTTTTATTGTCACAAATAGTGATTACTGTCACAAACAGTCTGAATTGCTGTTTGCGACCGCAAAAAACGTTTTTCACTAGCTTTTAAAACCATTTTAAGTGTCTCTAAATTTTTAGCAACTCATAAAATGGCTTTGCAACTTCATATTGAATCACTAATCGGAAACGGTGTGTTGTAGATGTCCTTCCATATATCTATTCGATATGAGATGTATCAATGTTTTGCTGCTGAAATCCAGTTGCTAAACATTGAAAAGTTACCCAAGTTGGGGTGGTGATGCATTTGCTGAAGTGAAGGGTGCCATCCGACCCCCTTCCCCTTTGTGTATGTAAAAAGAAATTTGTAGAGGAGTAGGCAGGCCCTTGTTCAGGGGACCACTGCCAATCCTCAAACAAACTTTTCACAAAACTACAACATTTTTCTTAAACGCAGCACCGTTTCCTTTAAGGAAAATGGACCGCATTAACAAGAAAAACATGGTGGTCTGCTTACCATAGTAGTCCTCCGTCCCTGTGATGACCACCAATCGGATTGGTTTGCAATTTTCAGTGTACCTCATTAATATTCATGAGGTAGTTCAGCTTGCGACCCACTCCCAAAGGGAATTAAGCAAATTGGCCTATTAGTATAGGTCTGTTTGTTAAATTCTTTACGGATTGCAAAAATACTGGTCGCAAATTGCAACCAGATTTTTTAGACCAATGCTTAGTATGTTAGATTTTTGAGACCAGATTTTTGAGACCAGAATATGCGAGTTGTTAGCTACTGAGTTGCACAAGAGAACTCAATTCATGTGTTGATTCCTTTAGTATGAGGTGTGTGGTAAAAACCTTGGATACTTACTATGTGCCTTTTTTCTGTGACAGGAAGGGAAAACTCCCAAACAATGCCTTAAGGAAGGACATTGTAGAGCGTTGCAGGTGACCTTTTTCGAATGCAAGAGATCGATTGTAAGTAATGATACGTTTTGTTTTGTCCTGTGAAATGAATTTAACATTAACTTCAATGGTAATGTGGTGCTCTTAAACTTATTTATTTATAGTTCTTATGAAGCATGCAAATACCCTAAGGTGTCCTGGTGTTAAAACTAATCAAATATACATCCTTCGAGTGACACTGCCTAGAGCTGGAGTAGCCAAGTCTTGAGTTTCTTCATAAACTCTAAATGATGAGAGACGACTAGACTCCAGGGGAAGAGTATTCCAGGAAGTTCCTGATCCTGCGAACATTTAGGTGGAAGGTACAAGAGGAACACTCTCATTGGTGGCAAGTACCTGGCGACCAATCGTTTAATAAAGAGAGTTCCGTTGTCATGGAGAGCCTCGAAGCACATGCAAAGGCCTTCAGAAAAGGTGCACTTGTGCACCAGAAGCCTGTGAAAGGTTTGCAGATGGCCAGAGATGGTGATGTGATGAGGCAGTTTGATGAGAAGATGGACAGCTGAAGCCGAGAGGGTGCAGGTGGGCAATTCGAGGTATAGTGCATTGACATGATCGATACAAGCACCCTCAACCACTTGAAGAATAAGGTGGTGGGTGTATGCTAGAAGGAAATGTTAGATTGTTCTTAAGACTTGAGATAAAAAAACAGGCAACTGCCACCTTAGCCACCTGAACGTTGAAGGATAGTTCATCATCTAACACCACACCCAGGTTTCTGATTGTCTTACTAGGATGGGGACAGTGACATGTGGTGTTGACAATATCAATGTAGGACTGTCTAGTACATGTGTACTCCCATACATTTTGCCAGGGGCCAAAACATTTGGTCTGTGTTATGCGGAGGGCCGCATTGATGCCAGAAGGGTGGCAGTCAAGGGAGGTGGGGGTACGAGGGGGATTGCTGGTAAGGTGGGTGTAGGGTTAGCGAAGCATAAAGATCTAGTGGTTGAATTGAACAATGTGAAACTGGAAAATGTGTGATTAATCCCAGCTTTCCCATTCTACCAAAATGTGTTATCCTAGGCAAATGTTTTATTTCATTTTCCCTCCTTTTTCTGCATTATCACATATTAGAAGATCTAAAAATGCATGACTTCAGGATGTGCGCCGTACAAAACCTTCTCCTTTGTTTGATTTAACAAACTATAATGTTGTTAATGTATAATAGTAACCCATGCCACACAAAGAGTGCACATAACAACTGCCATGCCTCTTTAGTTCACTATTGGAATTGTTGGGGGGGTGTTAAGGTTTCTAAATTCATTCATTTTTAAAACGATCTCTTTTAAATTAATACTTCTCAATGTCGTGATATAAACTGATGTACTATGGTAAAAAGATGGTTCTTGTTAATTAAATATATTTTTTAATTTTGAAGAGAATTTGTGATATTTGTATACGTTTGCTGCAAGATGTCTTTAAAATCACGGTGTTTCTAAAGTTAAGCAGTGCAGCACTCTCTAGTTTCATCCTCTCTTTAACATGAGTTAACCTTTAAATACATATTTTCTGTTTATTTAACATATTTTTATTGTTAGTGCTGAGTCCAGTAAACAGCAGCCCAGTGCTGCAGTTGACCAGGGGGCCACATGTAAATGTCAAGAGGGCCGGCCGTATGCAGCCCCTGGGCCATACTTCGAGTATCAATGGTCTAGTATCATCACCTCAGTTTTATCCCAGTTTAGTTTAAGGCACTGTTTGAGAATCCAGTCAGTCACAGGCACCAAGCCCAACTTAAAGTTTTTATGGGCCACACTGCAGCTCCCATCCAGTCTAGGAATCGGCTGTGTCATTGGCGCAACATATACTTGAAAGGTGGTGCAACCTAATAAGGTCCGCAAGAGGGAACACAGACATATTTTAAAAAATCGGGCCCAATGAAGAGTCATGTGTAACTCCACAAAATGTCACAACAGCCAGTGACCTGAAGGGTGGCATACAAACCATCTGAGTACGCTCCAAAAGAAGGGAGCAGATCCATTCCAGTGCCTTCCCTCTAATTCCCACTCCCTAAAGTCCTCAAACATTTTATCCTGTTGGAAATAAAGGTTAACATTGCTGTTCTACTATCAGGGATGTGGAATTCCTATAGCCCGACGCCCAGGACATATTGTTTGAGGTCAAGGGCAACAAGTTTTCATGTGTATTTTGTCCTTGGGACAAGTAGGCCCCACCCCCAGCAGCACAAACCCTTTGGCTGCCAGTTTGCAGTACCACATTATGGGAAGGGCACTGTCTGCAGTTAAGGTAATATTTTTGTCCATATGTTAATGCTGTTCAAACTTGTATTTATGGTTCATTTATTGAAAGCCTTTATTATTAGGGTGGGCTCTCTAAGTAAATGTTGTAAGCTCTGACTACACTACTGACAGTGGTTTCAGTATAAAAATGTGCACACGTTTTCAAAAGTTTAGCAATATGAGGCTATGCATAATGCTCCCAGAATGCTCTCTGATTTGATGCAAATATTTGCAAAAGCTTGAAAGCAAGATTGATGATTCTTTGCTTTCAAAATAAAATGTTCATAAAAAAATGAAAGCAGGAAAAAAAAAAACAATTTCACTAAACTACTCTAAAAGTTCAAGTAACATTTCTTTGCAGCATCATTTAGTAACATGTGTTGATGCATGCTAGTATTTCCCAAAAATATTCATAATGGAGAATCAGTGTAACCAGTTTCAATAAGATTATGGGAAACAAAAATAAACAAGCATTGGCAAAGCCAGTAGGGATGAAATTGGTAGTCAGCTTTTTAGTTTTGCCAATGTGTGAATTATTTTGGCATGGGTTTTGTAAAACCATATTAGTGTGGAAGCTGCCGGGCCCTCACCATTATAAGAAACATTGGCAAAAGCAAAAATTGTTTTTGGTCTCAAAACGCGCACACTGCCACAGTAGTTCTTAGCACTGAACAAAACTACTTTGTGTGCCGATATGCTCCTTGTGAAAGAGCAGAATGCTGTCACTCAGTGAAGCAAGCTGATACAGAGAGAGAGACAGAATTTTAAGAAACGCAAAAGGTCATGGTAAACGCCAGACCAAATTAGGGGCACAATTATTAAAGAAAGTCTCAAAAGTGCACCCATGGTATATGTCCTTGCATTAAGTGCAGCTATACGGCGTTCACAAATTCCCAAGAATTTAAAGAAGTAGGACAAGAAATAGTACTCCTAGAAAATATTTGTGAACTGCATTTTAGCATGAGCAAATATGCATGTGTAGAATTGCTAATGCAAAAATCTGAGTGTTTGCAAGTTCACTTTCCTCCAAACACTTTTTCCCAACTCTGGAAGAAGGTTTACGTCTGCCAGTGTCAGGAGTAAATTTCCAACATTTCTCAGTATGGGAAAATATTAGAGAATAGATGTTGAAAACCCTTAAAACATGTAGGTTAGTAGGTTTGCACAGACTCAAAGGGCATTCTATCCCTGGAACTATTGCTTACCCCTACCTTCAGCCCCGTATGTAGATCTGCGGAAACATGGCAACATAAGGGGATTGCAAGTGTTCAAACACTACTATGGTATGAGCCCCGGCATAATCAGAGAGGCTATATCAGAGCTCTTATATAATGAGATTGCTGCCATAAATTGTCGCCACGCTCCATGGCATCAAAGGGACAAGTGGATTTTGTTACAGGACATGTAGATTTATGAAGCAACCTACCCCATGGGCAAGTAGATATTTTACTAAATTCCACACCCCTGTACTATACAAGCATTGTTTTATAGAAATCTATTACAAATACTTCTAGGAATTCAGAACTAGTATTGATACACCTAGGGCCAAGAATTGCAGCCTGAGGAGGTTCAAAGGGGAGGACTGTGACAGGTTAGCAATGGAGTTTTCCCAGAACCTCCAGTGTGCTCTCCTTGATGCTCTCTTGAAGTGAAGGTAGGGTCAGAAGTGCTCTATCGTGTGAGAGTAATACCTCTTCCCCTATTTAGGAAAGATAAGTAGAGTGGAGTTTTACTAAGATCACTTGGACTTGAATTTCTACACACACTGTGACACCCTTGATCCTACGTAGTCAGAGTAGGTTAGTTAGACCCAATAGAACTGATGAAGTTGTTAGGGTTACACAAAAGCATGAAATGTGTGGTCAGTCAAGGTATGAAGGCACTGTTCCTCGCCTTCTTGTTTTATGGGTGTCGCAGGGAAACACAAAATAAGTGAGGCATGCCACATTTTGTTGGTGAGGGGTCAGCATCCTTTTTACTCAGATACTGCTGAGTAAACCTGATACGACTTGCAGGTACTGGACTTTCTCTTGGTCACGTATGACAGGTTGTATGTCTCTACCATGTAGGACACTAACCTACCCCAGGTCAAACCAAGAGGTTTGAATAGCGGTGAAGAGATGGCTGTTCACCTATAGATGTTGAGAGAGTAGAAAGGATGCATCTGTTTGAGGGATTCCAAATGTAATAACATTATACCATGTAAACATTTTGCTTACCTGTTTAAAAATATTTTGGTTTGAAGTTATAGGATTTCAATGACCCATATAGGGTGAAATCAGATAATGGGGTAACATGGGCCCATTCAGGGCAGTATAACCATATGAGCATTGAATAAGGCTTAATATAACATAAGAAATGCCCATTCAGGGCGAGATTATTCTGTTATAAAGCTGGGTTTTATGTTGTTTTGAACAAAGCAATTGCATGTTTACAAATGGCCCACACCGTGGGACTGAAGGAAGTCCGGTGTCCCTTGTTGATGTTTGCATCTCTAAGGTATTTAATGTTTGCTTTATGTCGGCGCCGGCCACTATTGAAAAAGGCGGCAGCCGAAAAGCGCCTGGTCGTGTTCGAGAATCCCAATAAAATCTGGGATATAATGTTCCCGTGAGTGCTGGTATTATTTTACCTCGAGCTTGAATTGTTGCGTGGTACCCGTCACCACGTTAGAGAGCACCCGGCCGTGAGTGAAGGGGAGAAGAAGACGGAAACTTGAGCGTATATATATATATATATATATAGAAAAGTTGAGCAGTTTTGAAACCCCTTTGAGTGCTGGTGATTTCTTCAGAGAAAGGGAAATTGGTATTTTGATATATATATATATATATATATATATATATATATATATATATATATATATATATATATAATATACGAACGTCCTTCGCAACTGCAATTCCTCAGTCCAAGAACGAAGGCAGACCCAAAGTAAGTACAAAAAGATTTATTGAACACCCATTGTGTCCGCCATGACGCGTTTCAGCCTTCGTGAGGCCTTGATCACATGTATATATATATTTCACCAAAGCCACATTGAAATTGCTGAACACTAACGAACGGGTGCCTTCCATGCGTGCAAGTGGCTGCACGAATTTCCACTGGAGGAGGATACCGTAATATGTAAAGAAGTAATAATAACCGGGACCCAACCCACTAGAGGGTTTGATTGATATTCGTAATTTCAACAAATCGATATGATCCGGCATGAGGACTAATAACCTACTGGGATGAATTGTTAAGCATAAAAAAGGAGCTTGGTTGGTTTCTACACTGTTTTTTTTTAATGGATTATCAACACTTTCAGTACACTTTTTTTTCACCTTATTTAGTTTTTCTATTTTTGAAACTACATCTCCCATAATGCCTAGTTTTGCAAAACAGGAAATGATGATGTTGGCAATGTACCAAAATGTAGATATTGGCTGAAATGCAAATGCGGGCGTTACCGTGAACAAGGTCTCAGCGAGACCGAAACGCGTTGGTTTCTGTTGTTTTTCGGTAAAAATGAATTCTGTTTGAACGACGGTAAAAAGGAAAATCTAACCTACCCAGGAGTGCGACCCATTTCGTTTCCTGTTGTTTGTGTATATGTATATATATATATATATATATATATATATATATATATATATATATATATATATATAGTGGTGTTCCCATTAGGAATCCTTCCTCACTTTTGAGAACTAAGTGTATTTAAACCAGAGAGTAATGGACCCTCGCTTTCACATATGATTAAGACCGAACTCTGGTCGAAACGCGCCATGTGGTATGCTTTGGGGTATGCTATGCCTGCTGGAATAAATATCTGTTTTTACTACTCCTGACTGGATGGGCTTGTTCTTCACGCAGCACACAAGCGTGTGTGGTATCTGAGGAATGTTGAGGCGGTGACGTCGCCAACAAGCCCCGATCCAAGAGGCAGGGCGTCCTTTCGTCAAAATTTCATATGGTTTTATGTGCAAAGGGATGACCGCCGGCTGCAGTCAAACTGGAAGTGGAAGATTTGGCTGGTTTGTGCCACTGTTGTAACGGGAGGCACTGCCACTGATGACACAGGAGGCCTGTTGGCCGAAGAATTCACGGACATTAAGAGTGCAGCCAGGGTTTGCAAGGGGTTAATTAACCCGGCACTCTCAGGACTTCAAAAACCAAGGAAAGCAGACATGTGCAGCACACCTTGAAAATACGGCAAAACATCTAGTGTAATAAGATCGCAGAGGAGCAGCGCTCTCGAGGCAAATGAAGATATTATTTATCACCCTGCGCAACATGGAATTGGTCCTTTAACCCCTTCGCTGCTAGGCCTTTTCCCCCCCTGTGCTAAGCCTTTTTTTTGGCTATTTGGGGTAGTGCGCGCTTAGGCCCCTGTAACTTTTTGACCACATAAGATATCCACGCCAAATTTGCGTCCTTTTCTTCCAACATCATGGGGATTCTAAAGGTACCCAGGGTTTGTGGATTCCCCTGGAGGGGTCCCAGAAATTAGCCAAAATACAGCTAAATTTTGTATTTTTTGGGAAAAAAGGGCTGCAAATGAAAGCATCTGGGTTTCTCCCTGCAAATGGTATCAAAAAAGGGTTTGTGGGCCTGAAATCACCATCTTCCCAGCTTTTAGGGAATGACAGACTTTTGTCAGAAAACCGACATTTTTACAGAGTTTTGGCATTTTTCTGGGACATAGCCTATTTTTGCTCTTTTTTGTGCTTTCAACCTCCTTCCAGTTAATGGTAGAAATGGGTATGAAAGCAATAATGGATCCTGAAAACCTATACATTTTAAAAAAGTAGACAAAATTCTGAATTCAGCAAGGGGTCATTTGTGTAGATCCATCAAGGTTTCTTTATAGAAACTAACAGTTAAATATAGTAAAAATTGAAAATTAGTTGAAAAAAACAGCCTTTTGTGTCAACGTTTTCACCTGTAACTTCTTCTAATTATGACAGCTCTTTGAAAGCAATATACCATTACATCCGCTGGACCTTACTGGTTGTGGGGATATATAGGACTTGTAGGTTCACCAAGAACCCGACGAACCCAGAGTCAAAAACTGAGCAGCAATTTGCAATGGCTTTTTATTATGTACCGGGTATATAGCAATTATTGTGGGAAAATGTATACATGGGAAAATCGGTATGAAAGACACTCTATGTATTTCTGAAATGGGAACAAAATATAGAGTTTAGAAACAGTAGATATTTGCACATTTCCGAAATTGGGAATACTCATACTAGCATGAGAATTAGCGGTCATTTTTCAAAATGACTTCTTTTTTACACAATGTCTTTCATTTGGAAGGCAGAAATGCATCGAAAGTTAATAGGTAATAACAGTTGCTTTACAAATCTGAATTGCCCTCCCGATAAAAATGGTACCTCACTTGTGTGGGTAGGCATAGTGCCCACGACAGGAAATGGCTCAAAACCCAACGTGAACACACCACATTTTCACAATGAGAAATTACCCTTTTTTTGCAAAGTGCCTAGCTGTAGTTTTTGAACCCTAGCTCTGCCAGCGCCTAGGGAAACCTAGCAAACCTATACATTTTTTAAAACTAGACACCCAGGGGAATCCAGGATGGGGTGACTTGACTGCCTCCCACCAGGTTCTGTTACCCAGAATCCCTTGCAAACCTAAACAAGCAGGGAAGGCATATCTGCTCTCACCGTGCAGGAGCTTTAAAAATGCTTGCACTGTGTGGGAGCAGACTTCTGTTTCCCTGCCCGCCCTTCTGTGGGCAGGGAAACACATATTGACACTAAATTGCTCCCGCCAGGCGGGAGCAAGCATAAACAGCTTCTCCAGCTGAGGCGGGAGCAATGCTGGCTCCGAAACATGAGGGGAGCTGTCACCAGCATCTTTACAGGGCCAAGACCACAGTATCACAGCACTGGTATCTAGATCTGCAATAGCAGGGTGCATGAAGCGAAAGAAACAGATCTAATGATGGTAAATGCATATATTTAGAAAGGAGTCCAACCGAGTTCTACAAACACAATCTGTATATCTTTTTATGCCAGGTGTTTTCTCAAGTTTTCTAAAAAATATACTTTGGGCTCACTAGAACCTTTAATTCCTGTTGTTTAGAAGCACAGGCTTACTGGATGCTCTAAATGGAATAGACAATTGCATAGCATACTCCAGGGACGTAATTACAGGCAGGCAGACACCAAGAACTAACGTCAGTAACTCTGTCACTTGATGACAAATGGATTTGCACAAAATCACACTGCATGTGCAGAGGGAGCACAGGACTTGAAACTCCCTTTCTTTAGCAGGGTTTCAAGGATTTCTTGATACCTGTAGGTAAAGGAATATCTTCACACACCCATGCCCTGGTAGTAGGGCCACATTCCATGTCTGTAACAGGAATCCACCACATGTAAGAAACACACTCTTGGGGCACAGAGTTTTCAGATTACCCCAAACCAGTGCTTTTCTGACCCGACAGGTAAACTTTGTGAACCAGATTTGATAGTATAAGCATATTTAATATAAGAATAATTATTAAGGAAGTCAGGCTGGATCTCGGCTGTCATTGCTCAAGATTGCTTGAGGTAACTCTCTCATTTGGAAAGATCCACACTTACCATCAAAGATGATCTTTATTAGTGACCTACCCACTGTAGATCGAGATCCATTGAAGTGTGTTGAAATGTTGATGGTTAGCCTGCGAAAAGATTGTTGTCATGATAGCAGAAACGTGTGTTAAAGAGCGTGTAATGCGTGTAAAGCCACACAAGCTCGTCTTTTCTCTGCCTGCATTAAATCTGCACAGTTGGCCTTCAGGCATACCCTAGCTGGGACAGTAAAGAATGTAATCACCCGGGCAGTGGCTGTTTGTACAGCACGGATTGCTGTTTGTGAGTTGCCCCCAGCCCTGGTGTCTTAAACACACAGCGCAGTGGAGCCCATGACAGGTCAGGAGGGCTCATTTCTGCCCTAACACCAGAGACTGACTGTCTTGACCCTTGGAACCCACAAGGTTCCCTCCTCATCCCCTTGCGATGCGCGGATCAGTAATGCCTTTCCTTGGTGAGTGTGAAGTCCTATCTCCCTTTGCTGTTGTGAGTATTCTAGAAACTCACTAAGCAGTGTAGGAGTTACCGTTCTATCCCAGTGGAATATTATTGCATCGCGCCTCTTACCCGACTCATGACCTACACACTGCATGTTGTTGCTCTGGAAATATTAAAGGTTACACTTGGAAAACATCACATAAGAAAGGCTGTGTGCCAGCCTGTGCAGTGGGCATCTCACTGCAGCTGCATTCAAATGGGGAATGACTAGGCACCCCCCCACTACCTGGATTATGCACAGGGATACTTGTTTTGTTACTTCAGACTCAGCCTGGTTTAGATCATGGCCAGTGACCTAGAGGGTTCTGTATATGTGCAGGATTTTTTGCAGTTTTATATTGCACGAACATTTGTTTGTGTGTTTTTATTGGTCACTGGCCATGTGATTTGCCCAGAAGCACAGGTTGTTGAGCCCACGCTGAGACTAGAACCTGGTTCCGCAGTTCCAAAGTCGTCAGAGTTGGCATTCAATCTTAAAAACTGGCAAACCCCATCCCTTTGGAAAGTCTTGCTACCTAGAACATGGACCCAGGCCTTGCACCTATCAGCCCTGATTGTCAGAGAGCAGGAACTCTCACCTCAGCATTCGTCGGCGTTTAAAGGGGCTAGGAGGCCAAATAGTTAAGAGAAGATTACTAGGAAAAATGCAACTGTACTTTTTATTCTTGCAGAATGCCAAGGAAACCCCTACCTATCAACCCCAGTAATGCACTTAGTAAAATTGGGCATTGTGTTATGAGTAAGATCCTTTTCACACGCGTTGATAAAGTCTCAGGGACAAGTTATAATATTGATGACAATTGCGTGGATATGGAAGAAGGGCAGGCCCCTGTGTCAAGGAGTGGTCGACTTTCACACTGAACCTTGAATGCTTAATTTTGGCTGGGGTGATTTTTTTCTGGTGCGGCAAACAGTGACGCTGCTCGGTGATATGGCCAGAACGTAAAAAAACAAAGACAAACACAGCAGGCTGTATTCATCACTGCAGCCCACGCCATTTTGACACTGCATTGGCTTTGGCATGGTAATTGAACCTACTTGTCTTTTCTAGGACACAGGAACATCCAACTAAGTCGCAGTGTCTCACTTCTAACCCAGATTTCTATTTATTACCCACCTCACTGAAGACGACAAGGTGAGCTATCATTTGCCGCCAAAACCATGGAAGCAATTTATATGCCTGAGGAGCGAGTCTACCATCCTGTACAGACTCCCGCGGGTTGGCGGGGAATATGCCGAAGCGAATAAAAATCCCACCAGGAAGTGCAATAAATGTGGTCGAGGTTGATAGGTATTTACATCTTAGATCAGAGATCCGGAAAATCTACCGCCCTCTCTCGCCAATAATGGGCCAGACCACCGCCGCATTACATATGCAATGACGTAGTGACAGATCGCTCCGCCGCCCTCCTGTTAAAGTTCTGTATGATGAATTCAACATCGAAGTGACAGTGAAGACACGCAAGGCTGCGGCACGCGAGCGCTAACGAATCCCATCTTCGCCAGGGCTCGGTGACCGAGAACCCAGCAAGGCACACACCTACAGCATCTCAAACCTTTAATCTCTACAACTGCCATAAGTGGCACAGATGTCTTTTTTATGGCTGGAGATATTTCTCGGCAATAGAAATGACATTCTTATGCAAAGATAATATTTCAGCCGCGTTGTTTCCCTTTTTTTTTCTCATTCAGTAATAGACCCTCGTTGCTGCAGTCTCCACATCAGCTACAGAGCGCATTGTGCCACGAGACCACGCTAGCGAACACGCTTTTCATTTGTTTTATTTTATTGTTGACTGAATATTTACTGCCGCGGAGCCAGTAAATATTCAACGGTTAATGTTATTGCTATGAAGTGCTGTACGTTTACTTGGCTTGTTCTGTGTGACAACAAAGTGCAGTCACACAACACAGTGCAGTTGCCACAGTTCATAGTGTGGCTGTTCAGTGTGACACCGTGCACGATGAAAGGGACGGAGACCTTGTGAGCAAGGCTATTGGAAACAAGCGTGCCGCGAGTGGTGCGCGCGAAAGTGAAAGTGATCGCGTGCTGTTAGGGTGTCGCGAGCGCTTAATGAGCCATGACGGAAAGCCGTCGGCAGAGGCGGGCTGAGAGAGGAGCGGGGGCGAGCGGGCTGCAGTGTGAGCCGACCACGCGCCGTGCATCGTGCCTGAAACGTGTCGGGTAACCGCACGAGAAGGCCATTGTGCATGAGCGTGTGGTCAGCCAAATGCCCACTACATAAAGTCTTCGCCAGAAGCAGCGCTTGCGCGATACTCTAGGCTCGACCTAAAAATTGTCAAAAAAAACACATTTTCCTCACATTTCTGTGGTGGAAAGTTCTGGAACCTGCGTGGATCCACAAATTTCCACCCACCCTGCGCTCCCAAAGTCTTCCGAGAAAAATGGTACCTCACTTGTGTGGTAGGCCTAGTGCCCGTGGACAGGAAACGGCGCAAAACGCAACGTGGACACACCCCAATTCTCACAGTGAAAATGACCCTTTTTGGCAAAGTGCCTAGCTGTAGTTTTTGAACCCTAGCTCTGCCGGCACCTAGGAAACGTAGCAAACCTATACATTTTGAAAACTAGACACCCAGGGGAATCCAGGATGGGGTGACTTGACTGCCTCCCACCAGGTTCTGTTACCCAGAATCCCTTGCAAACCTAAAAAAGTGTCAAAAAAAACACATTTTCCTCACATTTCTGTGGTGGAAAGTTCTGGAATCTGCGTGGTTCCACAAATTTCCTCCCACCCAGCGTTCCCCCAGGTCTCCCGTTAAAAATGGTACCTCACTTGCGTGGGTGGGTCAAGGACCCGCGACAGGCAAGGGCCCAAAACCTATTGAGGCGACATCAAAATTACCTATCACAAACCAACCTGGTTTTACATGAGGGGTCCCATGAGTTTTTGGCCGGGCTCGCAGCCATCTAGGGAAACCTGCCTAACCCACACATTTCTGAAACTAGACACCCGGGTGAGTCCAGCGAGTATGGTTTCATGGGTCCCCCACCATTCTCCTACCCAGAATCCCCTGCAAAGCTCAAATGTCTCGACGAAAAATTCACTTTTTCTCAAATTTCTGTGTGGGAAAGTTCTGGAATCTGCGTGGATCCACAAATTTCCTCCCACCCAGCGTTCCTCTAGGTCTCCTGATAAAAATGGTACCTCACTTGCGTGGGTGGGTCAAGGACCCGCGACAGGCAAGGGCCCAAAACCTATTGAGGCGACATCAGAATTACCTATCACAAACCAACCTGGTTTTGCATGGGGGTCCCATGAGCTTTGGCCTGGGTCACAGCCATCTGGGAAACCTACCTAACCCACACATTTCTGGAAACTAGACACCCAGGTGAGTCCAGCGAGGTATGGCTTGCGTGGGTCCCCATCATTCTCCTACCCAGAATCCCTGCAAACCTCAAATTTCGACTGAAAATGCACTTTTTTCTCAAATTTCTGTGTGGGAAAGTTCTGGAATCTGCGTGGATCCACAACTTCCTCTCACCCAAGCGTCTCCCAGGTCTCCCCGATAAAGATGGTACTCACTTGTGTGGGTAGGCATAGTGGCTGCAACAGGAAATGGCCCAAATTGTACTGTGGAGACTTCAAAATTACCTATAGCAAAACTACCTGGTTGGGGGCACCTGGGCTTTTGGCCTCGGTCAGTGGCCATCTTGGGAAAGCACCAAACCCAGACATTTCTGAAAACTAGACACCCGGGGAGTCCAATGAGGCATGGCTTGCGTGGATCCCCAACGTTTTCCTACCCAGAATGCCATGCAAACCTCGAATCTTAGCTGAAAACCACATTTTCCACATATCTTTGTGTGGAATCACCGTGCCGGCACAAATGTCCCTACCTAACAAGCGTTCCCTTGTTCTCCCGAGTAAATGATACCTTACTTGTGTGGGTGGGCCAAATGCCTGTGGCTAGGAAGAGCCCAAACATAGGGATTTAGAGTATAGCACTCGAGAATTCTAAGCGCTACATTTTCAAACAAATACGTGCTTAGCCAATTCTGCTTTGGACACCAACACAAGTGAGGTATCATTTTACTCGGAGAACAAGGGGAACGCTGTGGGGTAGGACATATCTGTGCCGGCACGGTGATTCCACACAAAAATATGTGGAAAATGTGGTTTTTTAGCTAAACTTGAGGTTTGCATGGTATTCTGGGTAGGAAAACCTTGGGGGATCCACGCAAGCCATACCTCATTGGACTCCCCGGGTGTCTAGTTTTCAGAAATGTTTGGGTTTGGTACTTTCCCAAGATGGCCGCCGAGCCCGGGGCCAAAAGCTCAGGTGCCACCTCCCCCAAACCAGGTAGTTTTGGCTATAGGTAATTTTGAAGTCTCCACAGTAGCAATTTGGGCCATTTCCTGTTGCAGCCACTATGCCTACCCACACAAGTGAGGTACCATTTTTATCGGGAGACCTGGGGAACGCTGGGTGAGAGGAAATTTGTGGATCCACGCGAGATTCCAGAACTTTCCCACACAGAAATTTGAGAAAAAGCTGCATTTTTCGTCGAAATTTGAGGTTTGCAGGGGATTCTGGGTAGGAGAATGATGGGGAACCCACGCAAGCCATACCTCGCTGGACTCGCCCAGGTGTCTAGTTTCCAGAAATGTGCGGGTTAGGTAGGTTTCCCTAGATGGCTGCCGAGCCCCGGGCCAAAAACTCATGGGACCCCCAATGCAAAACCAGGTTGGTTTGTGATAGGTAATTTTGATGTCGCCTCAATAGGTTTTGGGCCCTTGCCTGTCGCTGGTCCTTGACCCACCCACGCAAGTGAGGGTACCATTTTTATCAGGAGACCTGGGGGAACGCTGGGTGGGAGGAAATTTGTGGATACACGCAGATTCCAGAACTTTCCACACAGAAATTTGAGAAAAAAGTGAATTTTTCTGCCGAAATTTGAGGTTTGCAGGTGATTCTGGGTAGGAGAATGATGGGGACCCACGTGAGCTCATACCTCGCTGGACTCCCCGGGTGTCTAGTTTCCAGAAATATGTGGGTTAGGTAGGTTTCCTAGATGGCCGCTGAGCCCGGGCCAAAAACTCATGGGACCTCCTTGCAAAACCAGGTTGGTTTGTGATAGGTAATTTTGATGTCGCTTAAATAGGTTTTGGGCCCTTCCCCTGCCGCGGGCACTTGGCCCACCCATACAAGTGAGGTACCATTTCTATTGGGATACTTGGAGAAATGCTGGGGGTTGGAAATTTGTTGTTACTTTCTGCAGTGTAAAAATTTTGGGCACACAATGCAAGGAAAATGTCACAGTCACATTTTGAGGTTTGCAGGACATTGTGGGTAAGTTAACTTGTTGGGATCCACAAGAGAGAAATCACCATGCACTCCCATGGGTGTTTAGTTTCACGACAAAAACTACAGTTGTTAGGTTATTCTTAGATGAAATGTACAGCTTGGCAGAGAGACAAAACAGACAAAGATTTCCTGCACAGCCATCTATTCCTCAAGACACACACATACTGGCTGGATTTGGCACGAGGGCGCAGTGATGGTTCAGTATATAAAATTTTATTAACAAGAGATTTCACAAAAATTAAAATGCACTGTCAATAATTGAAAGGACAAAAACTGAACCAGTGACTCGCACCTGTGAGCTGTAAAGCCACTTCAAGGCACCAACCGCTTATAGGCCATTCACACACCTTTCATACATGATACACACAAGACCATTCACACCACCAGGCACAAAACCAACAAATTACAACATTCACAAAAAGGACAAGGTACACCCCTGCTTGACAAAAACAGAAAAGACAAATTTTTATGCACAACCACCTATTCCTCAAGCACACATACATACTGGTTGATTTCAGGCACGAGGGTGAGTGATGGTTGAGTATATACGTTATTTAACCAGAAATTTCACAAAATGAAATGCACTGTTAATTGAAAGGACGAGAAACTGAACCATTGATCACAGCTCGTGGGAGCTCAAAGCCACCGACAAGGCACCAACCTCTTACAGGCCATTCATACACCTTTCATACGTGTGACACATACAAAACCATTCACAACGCCAGCCGCGGGCCCGGCACATTACATAACATAACATAACAGGTGTATTTGTAAAGCGCACGATTACCCGTAGGTATCCTGGCGCTGAATAACAGATGTTTATTGTTACCCAACTGAATGGTACTCATTTTATCGACTCAGATGGATGAAAGGCTGAGTGGACCTGCCGGGATTTGAACCTGTGACCATGAGGTCGAACACAGGCCCCTGCAGTGGCTGCTTTAGTCCACTGAGCCACCAGACCCAGCATTACACCAGATTACAACACTCACACCAGCAGACAGCGCCATTCAAGGGCCCATCACTTTCACACGCCCACATTCCTGACACAGCAACCACACCAGCTCACGGATTGCGTTGAGTGGCGTTTGGCTAGCAGTGTGTGTAGTGACCAGCAGCTAGTCACTACTCACACACCGCCAGCCAAGCGCCAGTCCACGTACACCGCCAGCCGAGCACCAGTCCACGCACACCGCCAGCCAAGCGCCAGTCCACACACAGCGCCAGTCCACGCAAACCACACCGGGCCAGCCAAGCGCCAGTCCACGCACACCGCCAGCCAAGCGCCAGTCCAAACACACCGCCAGCCAAGCGCTACAAACACGCTGCCAGCCAAGCGCCAGTCCACGTGACACCGCAGCCAAGCGCTCAGTCCACACACGCCGCCAGCCAAGTGCAAGTCCACGCACACCACACCGCCAGCCAAGCGCCAGTCCACGCACACCGCCAGCCAAGCGCCAGTCCAAACACACCCCCAGGCAAGCGCCAGTCCACGCACACCGCCAGCCAAGCGCCAATACAAACACACCTCCAGCCAAGCGCCAGACCACGCACACCGCCAGACAAGCGCCACTCCACGCACACCGCCATCACATTTAGGATTTTTTTTTATATAGATTAGAAAACACAAACAAATTGCAAATAGATACAAATCTACTAACACAAAATCTGAAACTAGATACACTACACAAATGCCAACCTTGAAACTGAACAAAAAAATATTAAACAATAGAGGCCAGGCAGTTCACTTTACCACTCATGGATGCTCCCAAAAATTATTTTGCGTGTGGTACATTCTAAAACAAGCAGGCACACACAGCCCAGGGTTAAAAGGACACTCTGGGCAGTACATACGAGTCTCCTTCCGTACCTCTTCGCCAACAGACTCTACATCTCCTACTGGGAAAGTCTTTTGAGGTGTGGAGAGAAGTGATCAGGAAAGTGGCGATCTTTCAATCTAGCCACATCCTCCACCACTCCAACTCTAGAACACTTGCCTGTTCCACTAAAACAAGGCTGCCTATTACAGACTCCTGAAACTTAGCAAAGTCATCTTTGACTCGGGACAAGAATCCTGAACTCAACAAAAGCATTAAAGGTTGCCAAGTGGAAAAGATGGATAGCCAACTCTGTGCCAAATGTAAGCCTCCTACTAAGAGCAGCGTAAGGTTCCAACCTCTGATCTACTCTGTCAACACCACCCATGTGCCTATTGTAGTCTAAAATGCACACAGGTTTGCACTTCAGCAATCTGACCCCAAACAGTCACAGGTGCAGTGCTTGTCATCAGGATGGTAGTCAGCATGTAGACATCTCTCCTGTCTGAAAACTTCACAGCTAGAAGCTCCGCAACGCAACGCACTGCACTGTCCCCTCATGCTTTTGACAAACAAGTTCTCTTCGGAAACCTTACGGTTAGAGCGGATTGTGCTATTAGCAACAGTGTCCACTTTGGCCAATTCCTGAACAACCGCACACCCAGTGTAGAAGTTATCTACGTATAAATGGTGGCCTTTGTTAAAAAGTCCTCTACCAAGTTCCCACACAATTTTCTCAGTCACTCCAAAAGTGGACGGACAACCAGGGGGTTAATCCTGGACTTTACCGGCGTACACCCTGAAATTAGAGACATATCCAGTCCTACTGTCACACAGTATATATAGCTTAATTCCATAGCGTGCCCTCTTACTTGGAATGTATTGCCTAAACCAAGCGGCCCTTGAACAACACCAAAGACTAATCCACTGCTATTTCCTTCCCCTGAGCATAGATTCAGAAAATCGATCAACAAAGTGATCAATGACAGGCCGAATCTTAAAAAGACGGTCACAATCAGGGGTGATCTTGTGCCAACGCTAAACCATTATCGACAAAATGCATCATCCGAAGCAGAAGCAAATACCTATCACGACTCATGACTGCCGGAAATATAGCTGTTGCCATCAAGGGACTAGTAGACCAATATGAAGACATTGATGGCTTCCTTTAGCAAGCCCATCAAAAGTTAAACCTAAGAACTTCTTCATCTCTTCCAGATTTGTGGGAGTCCACTGTAGCTCTAGAGTGCGGCTTAAGGCTGGCACTGTTGTCCCTCAAAACTGCTCCGGCATACAAATTAGTCTGCTCAACAATCTCTGCCAAAATACATCGGCCCATAAACAACTGAAAAAATTTATCGGCAAAAAGTTTTCAGTATTCACTCTACCACCCTGGAACACCAGTAAAGTCTGGCAATGCCGGCTGTACCATGCCTGGGGCAACCCAGAGGTCAGCACTTTCAACGGGAAGCCTTGCAGCCCCAGGCTGCAGCCCAGATGCCTCTTGTCGCACTATACCAACGGGAAGCCTTGCAGCCCCAGGCTGCAGCCCAGATGCCTCTTCCCGCACTATACCAACGTGGAAGCCTTGCAGCCCCAGGCTGCAGCCCAGATGCCTCTGGCCGCACTATCGGCACCATCAATGTCCTCCTCCAACACAGGCACTTCATCCGCACTCAAGAGTAGCTTCATCCGCACTCGAGAGTAGGCTTCATCATCCGATGATTCCATGTGGAGAGGTAACTCACTGCCTGAATCTTCCCTGCCTCCTCTGCCTCAGATGCAGAGTCAGTCTCTGAACCATGGTCAGAGGAAGACTCAAAAGCATACCAACAACCTGCTGAGCAGTAATCCTATGGCTAGCCATTATCCTTACTAAGAAAGGAGACTGCACAAACAAGTCAACAACACCCAACACTGCAAAATAAGTAAGTAAAAAAATGTGCCTTTATCACAAAGATCTATATACTCAAAAACAATACAATCCACTTACAAGAGACAGCTACACTCACCAGCACCTACTCTGCAGAGAGACGGCAAAAACCAACGATATCCCACTAGAAAGACAAAAACAAAACCAATTACTCACAAGACAACAAAATGCACATCGAGCACAAATGCAAAAAGTTTTTGACACTCAAAAACAGAAGCCAAACATACTGCTATTATTACACCATTTGCAAAAACACATCATGCAGAGAAATGAAAACATTTACATTGTACAAAAAGTCTCTAACCAAACACATGCAACTACACAAACAGTAGAACCACCAGTAACGAAACCGCAACCTGGAACAGTCTAAAGAGTAAAGCTCTTCAACTAGAACAAAAAGGGAGAAATAAAGCATTACAATTGCAATTCACAAAAAATAAAACAATCAACATTATAACACGCTATGTTACTACTCAGATGGTCAATCGCCAGATGGGCCTTCAAATAGGCTGAGAAAAATAGGGGGTGATCTTGCCCAAGGGATCGGGTGAGAGGTTGTTCAGTCAGGCCAATCTGTCCCCAGGTGGGCAGAAAACAGCAGACAGAAATTTGCCCCTGCGGCAAAGTAATAAACCCTAGTGCCTAGTAGGGTTTTCTGCTCCCCTCCCGCCTAGGGCAGAAAGGCCAAAAAGGGGGCAGATCTGTCCCCAGGAAGCAACTATGTCGCTTCCATTACTCACAAAACAAAATCCCTGGTGCCTAGTGGGGTTTTGCTCTCCCTCGCCCCGGGGCAGAAATAGCAAAAAATAGGCTGATCTGCCCTGAAGGGGGGGACAGAATACACATATGGAAAAATCTGCCCCTGGAAGAGACCCTTTGTCCAAGGGGTTGCTTCCATTTTAATTCTAAAAGAAGTCCCTGGTGTCTAGTGGGCTTTTCAGCCCTCCCGGGCAGAAAGACAAAAACAGGCTGATCTGCCCCAGGGGCAGAATATGCATACAAAAACAATATGCCCTAGAAGCGACTCCTTGCCCAAGGGGTCACTTCCATTTCATTTTTAAAATGAGTCCCTGGTGTCTAGTGGGTTTTCTCCCTCCCGGGGCAGAAAGGCCCAATAGTAATGCCAACTGACTTCCAGGGGGCAGAATACAAATTAAAAACACCTGCCCCCTGGAAGCGAATCTCTGCCCAAGGGGTCACTTCCATTACAATTCTCAAAATAATTCCCGGTGTCTAGTGGGGTTTCTGCCCAGAAAGGCCCAAAACGGGCGATCTGCCCTCAGGAGGGCAGAATACAATTTTGGGTAATTGCCCCCTGAAGCAACCCTGCCCAAGGGTCACTTCCATTACAATTTAAAATAATTCCTGGTGTCTAGTGGGGTTTCCAAAACGGGCGATCTGACCCCCAGGGGGCAGAATTTTCAAACTACTAAATTGCCTCTGGAAGCGACTCTTGCCCAATGGGTCGCTTCCATTTACATTTAAAGCAATAATCCCTGTGGCCGGTGGGCTTTTTCTGCCCCCTGGTCCAGAAACGGCCCAAAACGTCCGATCTGTCCCCAGGGGGCAGAAAGTCTTTGAAATAATTGAGTTCTCTCATAGGAATGCGACCCTTTGCCCAAGAGGTCGCTTCCTTGAATAAAAAAGGCTATGCGCGATCGTGAAGCAGGGACGTCCCTGCATTGAGACATCAGGAAAAGGAAATACTTTTTCCTTCTCCCCCGATGCCTCAATGCGTGCCCAATGCCCCCCTCCCCACCGGAGCAGAGAAAACTCACTCGCTCGGGACGCCTGAAGCAAATGGCTTCCAGGCGCCCCAACGCTTTCCTGATGACGCCGGCGCGTGCTGTGCGCTGACGTCATGGAAAGCATGGGGTCGGGTGGCAGCGAAACTCTTCCGCTGCCATCTCTGTGGGGGCAAGATCGATGCCCCAGGGGGCGCCAGCTTTCAGGGGCTGTGCTCATGACGGAGCGGTTCCGTCATAAGCACAGCCCAACCGATGCTCATGACGGAACCGCTCCGTCATGAGCATCGAAGGGGTTAAAGCAGAGAAGGTGACAAATTTTGTTTTTATTTACCCAATGTGGCAAAAAAATGTCAAAAGAGAAGGGTGGAACAATGTGGGACTTTACAAAGCATTATGGGCAATGAAGTCCTGTTACTGTTATGTTACTGAGGCGTTGATCACACGCAGCTCGAACATTACTGAGGGAACGCATTAGCGCTGGATTAGTTGGAGCATTGTAGAAAAGAAGGTGTTTCAGCCCCGAACTGAAAAGAAATGCACTACCAAAATTATTCGGATGATACAACTTTAAGGTGGTGTTCCCATTAGGAGTCCTTCCTCACTTTTGAGAACTAAGTGTATTTAAACCAGAGAGTAATGGACCCTCGCTTTCACATATAATTAAGACCGAACTCTGGTCGAAACGCATCATGTGGTATGCTTTGAAGTATGCTATGCCCGCTGGTATAAATATCTGTTTTTACTACTCCTGACTGGATGGGCTTGTTCTTCACGCAGCACACAAGCGTGTGGTATCTGAGGAATACATATATATATATATATATTTCAACAAAGCCACATTGAAACTGCCAAACACTAACGGACAGGTGCCGCTTATGCGTGCAAGTGGCTGCACTAATTTAAAATTGTCCATCAATTTGATGGACAATATATATAGCTTTCTTAATCCTCTTTGTAAATGCAACTCTAACAGCACCAATTTTTACTGTGTGAAATAACATGGAAATATAAGTATGACAATATAACCACAAACAAGTGCAAAACCATAAAAGGTCAAAGAGAGCTCAAAATAGGGGAAGTTCTCAGGACTAGCCGCTGTGGACAGCTAATCCCTGGCAGCCATTGTGGAGCCAGAGCATAAATACTGACACAGAGTTACCATCTGGGCCTGATCCAACAGTCTTTGGCTGATCTGGTGAGGTTGGTGTTAACATCTGTCCCATAGGGGGACCCATTTTTGCTCAGGATTGCATTGTAATTGTACATGTGATTATATAGCGCTCACTACCTCCTGACGAGCGGCCGGTTGAACCAGGCGAGTAGCACGCTACTCCGGGACCCAGAGTGATTAGTGTTGAATTAGTAGTAGTGAAACATGCAAGCACATTTTAAGTGGTGGATAGGTTAGTCAGTTATTTGGATTTGGAATGATAGCAGAAGGATAGAGGAGGAAAAAAGGTTTGTATTTATATAGCGCTTGTTACCCCGTGATGGGGTGTTGAAGCACGCCAATCCGGAGCCCATAAAGGATTAGTGGTGAATTAATATGGTGAAACATGAAAGTAATTTCAGTGGTGGATATTAGTCAGTTATTTGGAGTCAGAAGGATAGCGGAGGGATAAAAGGGAAGAAAGATTTGCATTCATATAGCACTTATTACCCCTGATGGGTGTTGAAGCGCTTTTCTGGCGAGGATATATGGATATGGATTACCGATATATGGATTATGGATTATTCAGATATGGATTACTCCTATTTTGGTGGGAAAGCTCCAATGTCATTTACTGTGTTCAGGTCTGGATTTCACAAAGGAGGCAACCTTATGTCAGACAACCTATTTGTAATAAATCCTGCTCTTTCTATAGGAGCATTAGGAAATCTTTTATCACATTTACATGTCTAATGTTCCTCCCTAATGTTGTTCTTAAATAATTGCAAGTAATATTGAAGCAATAACCTAAGGTAGAGTAGCTCTTCATACTGATCCATCCTTTTGAACACTTTCTAAAACAAAAATAATTAATTGAAGCATTTTCAGAAGTATTTATATAATAAGATAATTAAATCACTTACAGTGAAAGTTACAGTCTACTACACACACATCTCCTGGAGTGGGATTCGATATCGGTTCTGTGCCATCAAGTATGGAACTCACTTCCCCCCTGACCTCAGAAACCTTGCTAGCCTGGTACTATTCAAGAAAAAATAAAACAAGTCTGATCAAATTCTGTTCTTGCTAAAAGTTTTTGGCTACTACTTCCCACCCTACCCACCTAAGGAGCGACAGAGCCCCTGATGAGTGGCCGGGTGACCTCTTACCCGCTAGCCGTGGATACTCTTGGCTGGGGAACAGGAGGGGGGGGTAGACAAGATCTACGCTCACCATACAGTGGTGCTATGAAGTGACTCCCATCACAAGTTAGTACTTTTTCAAATAATTAGATAAATAAACTGTTGTAGTGGAAAATAAACAATGGCAAAAACAATCAAACTTAGTATTCAAACAGACAACTATTACTGAACCACAATCCAGTAAATACATTTCTGCAAAATCTGCTCGTGATAAATGGGACATTTAATTGCCCACATTATTTCTCTCTTTGGAGGGTAGTCATTAATTTGTAAATTTTACTGCCAGAAGGTTGGATTGAAATACAATAAAAAAGCATATTCCTTATGATCTGAAGACCTGGTTTTTTTTGTAAGTCCCAAAAGTTAGATGGTTAACAGACGATGGTATAAAGCCCATAAAACCTGATTGTCTCATTGTCAACAGAGCTAAACAGACCTGTCCGTACAGACATGCTGTTTAGCAACCACTTTTGTGAATGCTTAGTTACTCTTTTTGGGTGAACATTCATGCTTTACAAGCCCATAAACCCATCATTTAGCTCTAGGCGGCTCCAACTGATCTAAAGGAGATCAGATAGTTTACATGGACTGAAATTATTTTTGGTGAATTTCCTGAAAAATACATTTTTGACTTCTATAAAAAAAAAAGTAAATGTAAGACTGTTATTAGCCACGAAAAAAGCACAATGTATGCAGTGGCCTTAAAATGTGAAAAATGTACATTTGTATTTTAAGCAAATTTTATATATTGTATTGCTATTATTAAGATGTTTCCACTATTATACATCACAAAGCTAAATTAACTGTGCTTGATTTTACAGTTGGATAACAGAGCAAGATTTCGAGGAAGAAAAGGATACTGAAGCATTTGTGGAAAATGCGGAATATGATAGACCAACCCATCTGTTTGTTTCAAGCTATGCGCGAAGACATTCCTGGAAATGGAAGAATACTCGTGGCCTTTGCCAAGTCGGTACATCTCCACTTTGAAAATTGATTGTTGCAGGAAGAGGCAGAGGTGTATCCTCATACAGATGGACATGATGTCAATCAAACGTGCGTATAGAGCTTAAACACAATAGTCATCTCAAAGCCGATCTACAGTTTGGAACCTTGGGTGTTTGTGGAAACTAAGATGTAAAGAATAAATATTAAGTTGTAATAAAGACAGTATATATCGCTCTGACTAATTGATTCAGTCCTAGTCTGATATTTACTGTGTACTGATTTGTAATTAAAAAAACATTATTAACAAGTTTCCATCTGTTCATGTTACTGCGCATTTTATTCTATATGCTGGTAACGAATACCAAGGTGGTAAACGTCCTGGGTTAGTTGCATTGTCTTCTTGTGTTGGAAGACTCCATGTTTTAGGAAAGGCGAAATCTGACTCAATCCTTCCCTCGATGCTTTCCAAATATTTGGAACTCTGGCTTCCCAGAGCTGTGTCTCACTAACCTGCATTCAGCTTTCCAAGAAGACCACTGCTGGTCTTTCCCCGTCTCTCGTCCATCATCATGCCAAAGCTGTACTTCTCCTGAACTCTCTTATCTCCCTCTCTTTCCTACCATTTAATCTTCTTTTCCATTTATACATCTTTTCCTGTCTTCATATGGATACATAGTACATAGTGTGATGTGTCTGCATTTTTCTAATCTTTCCATCCCTGCTGTGGGCAATTATTTTACAGTTACCCACAGTGTAAGCTTTACTATGGCCCTCATCTGTGGAGTAGGTCGTCCCTGCTGCATTCAATGTAATTTTACTTTTAGGTCTTGCATAGAGACAGCTTGTAGCTGTCTGTTGCCGAAGACTTTTTGTGAACAACGCAAATACTACTGTAGTATTTGTGTTAGCCAATTGCTATAGAATAGCTATTTTGCCATCATTTCGAGTGGATGACTTGTTACCTTCCACTGCTTGCATTCAGAGAACTAGATTTCCTTTTTCCATCAGCACTCCGGGGGAGTGCATGCATTTCCTTGCACTCCCTCATGTGCAGCTCTCCCCTCAAATCCCTCAACCCACGGTCTCTTTGTTGCATTGAATACCCCCTGTTTATTTGTTGCTTCTTCAACCCCTCCCCAGCTGGCATTTTTTCGCCTTACCCAAATCCAAAAGTCACCATAGCCCCTCCCCGTTACGCCCAGTGACGATGACTTCCTGTTCCACATCAACAAATAAGCATTTTTTGATCAATGCAGAACAGCATCAGCAAAAAGGTTGGGTAATGCGATTGAAAGGCGATATTATTGGCTTTGCCAGTTCTTTTTGTGTTGGCATGGACTTGATGTTTTGCTCACTGCCCAGCACTTGTGACACCCTATGGGGCCAGATTTGAGCCACACAAAACCTTAATACCTAAATAGAATAATATCAAGGAACAGCAGTATAATTTAGCATCAATCTGGTGACATATTTAAGGGTAGTTTTTCTCACCTCCCACTGCCACGTGGTGAACTGCAAGATGGTGTGCACTGGCTCCATGTGCTTTTGGTGAGTGATTGCTAGGCAGACGCAGGCTCCTGCAGCACAACTAGCAACAACACACACAGGAGACTAGGAGATCATGTTCAACAGTTTATATATAATATCTCTGTTGGATGCATCTTTACAAAGTGATTACGTCCCAAAATTGTAATTTCTACAAGATCAAAATGTTTTACTTAATATTGGGCCTTTTTAACTGCTACTAAAAGCAAGCATGGCTTCATATGCGGTCAGTTTCACAAGATTATAGATTCATTACAGTACAGTAAGGCACTCACAAAATGTTTAGTTTGTATG